>OZ043920.1:1639691-2909383 GCA_964056405.1 Acronicta alni
GAAATACTAGTACTGACTGAGTGCTGGCTGAAACGTTATAATGATTTTATCCCAACTATCGGTAACTACTCGTATTATCAGACAAAACAACACTTAAACCAGAACGATGGTGTGGTCCTTTATGTTAAAAATATAGAAAACTACACAGTTGAAGAACCTGACTTCTCAGATGCCAGCTGTCTAGTGCTAAAAATCGGCACCGACAAGGCAATAATATGTATCTATAGGTCTCCATCTTTTAGAGACGTTACTAACTTTCTACAATCCCTAAACGCTCTTTTGGAAACGCTGATTACATATAAAAGCATAGCTATAGTTGGTGACATTAACCTTGACATCGCATGTACTATATCTTCTAACCAAACCTCGGACTATCTCGATCTCATAGCTTCCCATGGTCTGCTACCTGCTCACTCACTTCCCACTCGAGAGAATGCATGTCTTGACCACATCATGCTTAAATCTAACTTGACTGCACTCACCTTAGTATTACACGCCTCCGTCACCGACCATAACCCTGTATTACTGTGCCTTAATCTAAAACGTTTTGTCAATACACGGTCATGCACCTTTCTGAAAACTAATTATGAAACTCTTGATAATGAGATGGAGACAACTAATTTCCAAGCAGTTTACGATCATACCGATGCTAATGAAGCGACCAAAAGTTTAGTTACGACACTAGCTAGACTCATAAATACACACACTTTTATAATCCAGATCCCAAATAAAAAACGCTTACTCAAACCATGGATGACCGTTGGTTTGCTCCGCTGTATGCGTAATAAAGATGCAATGCACAAAAAACTCAAGCTATCTCCGAACAATGTTATTTTAAGTATTACATATAAAAGATATAGGAACTACTGCACTAAAATCTTAAAAAAACTAAAAAGAGATTATGACAAGAGAGAATTGAGTGAGGCTTCAAAAGACAATAAAAAGATGTGGAAGGTGATAAAGAGAGTAACTAATACAGACAAGTCAAACTTACCCTACACTGATTTATTGGCTACTTCTACTTCACCTCAGCTCTCGGTTGACAAAGTAAACAAGTTTTTTGCCAATATCGGCATGGAACTTGCTGCTAAGTTTTCCTGTCCACCTGACAGTCATAAAATTCCACCAGAAATTACATCCATATCTTCACCTTTACAATCATTTGTCATGTTAGACACCGATGAGGTGGAGGTTGGGGAGATACTAATGTCACTTAAATCAGATTCTGCTATAAGTTGGGACAACATTCCAACAAAGTTCTTAAAACGCTATTCATTGATACTGGTCCCCATACTCACACATATTTTTAATCTCTGTTTACATACCGGGACTTTTCCCTTGTACTTCAAGAAGGCCATCATACACCCAGTACACAAAACTGGGAGCAAAAAACTTCTAAATAATTATCGTCCCATTGCAGTATTATCTTCCATTTCTAAAGTCCTAGAACGCCTAATCAACAAAAGACTTGTAACATATATGGAGGATAAAAAGCTTTTCGCTCCCAACCAATTCGGCTTTAGACGCAATAAATCTACCAACAGTGCTGTAATTGACTTAATCGACTATGTTACAAAAAAGATTGACAAGGAAAAGAAAGTATTGTCAATTTTTTTGGACCTAAAAAAGGCATTCGATACGGTTTCGATTTCAAACTTATTAATAAAGCTGGAGGAACTCGGGATTCGTGACCAAACACTCAATATCTTTAAGGACTACCTTCAAGACCGAACTCAGTGTGTAAAAATACAAAATTACCTCAGTAGAGAGGAACCAGTGACATTCGGCGTTCCCCAGGGCAGTGTGATCGGCCCAACCCTATTTCTCATTTATGTTAACCAACTATGTAATCTGAGTATGGAAAATGGAAAAATCATAGCGTTTGCCGATGACACCGTCCTCACGTTCTGTGGCGACACTTGGGATGACACCTTCGCTTCCGCTCAAAAAGGACTAAATAGTGTTCTACAATGGCTCAAAAGACACACTCTCACTATCAATACCGACAAAACTAAAATTCTTACGTACAGCTTACGAAATTCCACTCAACCCTCAAATTCATACGATTTAATAGCTCACTCATGTTTACTGCCTGGCACTGCGACATGTACATGTCCAAAATTAGAACGCTGTCGAATCATCAAATATCTCGGTGTGACTCTTGATGATGGCCTGAGCTTTGCACCACATATAGAGTTATTGACAAAGAGAATCAGAAAGCTAATATTTGTCTTTAGTACTCTTCGCCACATCGCTCAACCTCAAATTATTAGGTGTACATATTTTGCTCTTTGTCAGTCTCTTCTGACGTACTGTATATGTGCTTGGGGTGGTGCACCCAAAACGGTACTTTTGAAGCTAGAAAGAGCTCAGAGAGCCGTGCTAAAAGTTAGTACATTTCGGTCTATACTTTTCCCGACCGAAGAACTATATAGGAACTGTAAAGTCCTTACAGTACGACAATTATTTGTATTTCACATTCTGCTACATCAACATCAAAATACCTCCTATAAAATCATCACCACAAGACGCAAAGACAAGGTATGTCAACCCTTCCGCTGTAAATACTCTCTCACAAGAAGATTTCCCTGTTTCCAAGGTCCTCATCTCTACAATAGTCTTAATAAAATACTTAACTTTTACCCGCTCCCTAGAGTGGCACTTAAAAAGAAATTAAATAATTGGCTACAAACACTAAATTACAACAACACAGAAAACTTATTGTTGACTCAATACAGGTCCCGTTAAACCCCATTCTAGCCTCATTAGCTTATCGCTCGCTACCATTGCCTACAAAGATAGGAATAACACATACACCTCAGACACGCACACATACACACACAAACTCAGACACGAACACACACTCACAAACACACACACACCCTCACACACCTCTACACACACTACACTACTCCACTTATAAAATTTTTCGTTTTGTTTTATTTCCTTTAAATAATTTATTTGTCCGTTTACCTATGCCATATAACGAACCAGTTGTATATTTACAAAATGGCATGTATGTACCATAATGCGTTAAAGGAACATCAAATAAAGGGCTGGGCCCAGCATCTTTAACACAAGTTGTCTCGGCAACTTAGCAAGGGTGCTGGTGTAGCCACGATATTGTTAATTTACTATAAATGTATGTACTACCATATATCTATTGTAAAATGTAAAACTTGATGCAAATAAATTATTATTATTTCCTTTAAAAAAAAAAAAAATTGAATAAGTCCCTTAATCTTTACTGATAGATACCACATAGGCTAGTAAGGTTAGATTGCTCTAAAATACAAGATATGGGATTTCAAAACCAATCTATAACTAATACCATTCCGCTTTGCATTCTGTTTTTCGTAAAAAATATTGAGCAAAACGCAAGCGCACCGGTGAACGAATAAAATCAACAAGAAAACCAATACGTAATACTCGCCACATTCAAACGAAGCGGAGAAACAGAATACAGAGAGATTCTGGTTGTGTTTTTGACAAGTTACTAAATGAAAATTGCTGTTAGCTACTGGGTGGGTTCGGTGAACCTGAACAAGTTGATGCGTACTTCATGGACAGAATAGAACAGTAGAGATATTTAGGCTTGTTAAGAAATACCACCAACATGATTTTAAGGTGGTAGACTCGACTCTTCGTCTGGGGTGATATCTACCACCACATTACAATACAAATACAATAGATACATAGATATATAGAATATTTTTTAATGTACACCAAGAAGCTTAATTTGTTTTTTTATTTTATTTTATTCTACTAAGGTGGCAAACAAGCATACGGCCTATAAACGCTTGCAACACCAGGAGTATCCACCTGGGTATTGCCGACCCTTTATTGAAAGAGGAATAGTTGGGTTGGCAGTATCCTGTCAAAGTCCCCCCACTACGTTTCCTCGTGGAGCCCTTTTAATAAAATTAAACAAATAAACTTCAAATATTACAATTGGCGGTCTTATCGCAAACAGCAATTTCTTACAGACAACCATTGGATGGATACGGATCATGTAAGAAAAACATAAATGGGCAGTTGGCGGAGTACTTACATGCTTTTATTATATTTCTAAGTAATAAAATAATAACCTATAACACAAAATAGTATAAATAATACATAAATATTCCTTAAATTATATATACTATTTAAACAACAACAACGGAAAAGATTTTTTGTGATACAAAATAATATCAGTTACAAGGTGAGGGAACATCTTTCGGAATTGAAACTATAAAGTATGTCATGTTAGTTGAAAAACATAGTAACAATGTCGTCGATAGATGTCGCTGACGTCCCTATAATTATGACGTAATCAGGAAGAGAAATTTGACATCACAGGCAGTGGTCTCGTTAGCATCCGGTGGACTTAACCGGAAAATATAAAAAAACGCTACTTGCAATCGAATTTTCCTTTTTGTAAAATGTACTTATATGTATAGTTTTTTTTTATAAATGCATACGTTTACAAAAAAAGCAGTGATAGCCTAGTGGTATGACCATTGGATTACCAAGTCTTTGAGTGTGTGTGTGAAGTGACTTTTCGAATTCATGTGCGTATTAATAGTTAATTATCACTCGCTTAAACGGTGAAAGAAAACAGTCATCGTGAGGAAACCTGCATACCTTAGAGATGTTTCTCGACGGTTTGTGAAGTCTGCCAACCCGCACTAGGCCAGCGTGGTGGACTATAGCCTAATTCCCCTCAATATGAGAGAAGACCTGTGCCTAGCAGTGGGACAGTATATGTGTTGATGATGACGTTTACAATACATACGAATCCCGACAAACACACAATTATTTTCATCACACAAATATTTCTGTAGAAATCGAACCCACCTCGTGATCTGTAGACTGATACTGGACCCACTAGACCGCAGACGTCATCAATTATTACTTCACTGGCTCCGCGCCGCCAGGTCATCTAAATAGCTCCATGTTTTCCAGTGATTCCAAGCGGTCGTCAGGGTGAGCTAATTTCCCGTTGTCACAGCAGTCAACAGGCAGTCTGTTACGTATCCTCGGACGTATTTATACAGGGTAGCGGTGAAATATCTGACATTTGAACGCATTTAGACACTGAAATGCGAGTCTAGTAAACTAATAACTATTAAAAAAGTAGGCATTATACGCCATCACCTGTATCCCTCAAGGATTAGGTAAAGGTGTAATGTTGTTCAAACACCCGCAGTTCAAGATGTAATTGACAGCGAAACTATAATTATTTAGGTACCTAAAACAGTAATGCGTTAAAAGTTCTATAACGTAATAACGTTTTTTTTTTAAGATGTAAGCTCTGGAGATGCTGCAGAGTTTTCCATCCTGGGATTACCACGGCATCGCCAAATATTCTGCTGCTAAGCAACAATGTGTTAAAATAGTTATTTTCCAGTTTAAAGGCAATTTAGCCAGTTAAATTACTGAGCATAATAAGGGACTTAACAACTGAGGTCTGAAGATGAGGACAAGCGATGTTACCAGGGTTTGTGGCATCAATAGGCTGAGATTGCCACTTCATCATAATCATCATCAGCCCATATTCGTCCACTGCTAGACGTAGGCCTCTCCTAGTGAACGCCACAAAGCCCGATCTTTGGCGTTCCTCATCCAGTCACTACCAGCTGCCTTCCGCCACTTATTTATTATTTATTTATTTTATAAAAAAATGGGCTTGCTCTTGACCTCAACCTTAGCTTCAGAGCAAAGATGAGGTCGACTTCTCATTAGGTGGCCCATATGATTGTTTATCATTATAACATACAATCAACGCCTGTATTCTCTGAAAGTATGTTAAGGTTCGATAATAGGGGGCGAGAATATTGCCATTAACTGTGTACAAATCCAAATTCCGAGTTGTTACTGATATATTTTTGTTTGTAACACGATAACAAAATGATAACTATAAAGAACAGATAAATCTTTATGAACAATCTACTAAATACCTCATTACTATATCAAACAGGCAAGCTATTGTTAACAATACGAGATCTGAGTACAATATCGGGCTACACAATCAGCTCATATTGTTCAGCTCACTAGGCTTTGCTACAGACTTAATTTCCGCCTGTCTGCCTACCCCCTACCCCCTCTACCCTGCCTACTCTCTCCTGTATACAAAATGTTTGCAGAATATCCTTTGTAATCATGAGACTGAATATATTATACGTTGTAATCATGGTATTATGTAAAAAAACTTTCCTGTTTATACTGTCATGTTGTTTGAGGTGAATTACAACGTAGAATCGAGTCTTTACTTGTAAAGTAGAAAAAAAAGGAAAAGACAATGACGACGTCTATGGTCTAGTAGTTCGAGTTTAGATGGTAGAGGTCCTTGAGACTGAACATAGGTTCCATTCCCACCGGTCACATATAATCTTTATTTAATTGGTATTTTTATCCACATGGTTACGACAATACCATCATATCTTACATATTTGTATTCTAATACAGCTTTTAAACGTGATAAACTATTAAGTGTTTCTATTGATTTCTGACAGTTACCCGAATATTAGACGATTCATCATCATCAACCCATATACTGTCTCACTGCTGGGCACGGGTCTCCTCTCATATTGAGAGGGATTAGGCAATAGTCCACCACGCTGGCCTATTGCGGGTAGGTAGACTTCACAAACCGTCGAGAAAAATCTCTTGGGTATGCAGGTTTCCTCATGATGTTTTCCTTCACCGTTTAAGCGAGTGATAATTAATTATTAATAGGTAGGTTCAGAGGTGCGTTTCTTGTATTCGAACTTGAGACCTTCGACTTGGCAGTCCAATGGTCACTAGGCTATTAGACGATTAAATAAAACTTTTGTTTACTTGATAAAGTCAAAGTCAAAATAATTTATTCAAAATAGACTACTAGTAGTTCTTTTTGAACATCATTTTTTACATTAAGATATACAGCCCCAAAGCGGTGAAGGGTGGCCTTCACCGCTTCCTAGTGTTTTAGCTGAGAACAAGAAGCGACGCAACAAACTCCCCAGCAACACATTTCTGTCTGTTCATTTTATGATACGTAAAATGTTTTTAATTGAAGATTAAATTGCTAGGGATATTATTTATCCCAAAGTTTCGGACCCTTTACAGCGTCCATGGTCACGGGTAAACTGAGGTGCAAGCCGCTGAAGATCACACCCACCACCTCAGGCAACCCGTGACGATGGACGCTGTAACGTGTTTGTCCGGGTATTTTTAAGTATTATAAGTGTCTACTTATAATACTTAAAAATAGCGTCCATCGTCACGGGTCTAGGAATTTAAAAGAATCATTTTTATAAGTACTTATTATATCCAATCTACAATATCACTCGGGACTATTACTTAATCTAATAAGATTATAAGTAGATCAATATTGACAACAGTTGAATTTAACCTACTTTTTACGGGACGCTGTAAAGGGTCCGAAACGTCGGGATTTATAATATCAATATAAGGCGATAAAATCTGTAAAAAATAGTTTTATTCAATGTCTAAATATTCGCGTAAGTATCTAAAATCAATATTAACAACAGTTCAGTACAAAATGGCTGATTTGTTCTGTACAGGAAAGAAACTCACGAAGAAGCCTACCCCATTCATGTTCTCCTGATATTTTGTTGCTTTCCCAACAACCATTTTTTGTTCCCTTCGCCATATTACAGTGCGCCTATTATTTAATATCACGAAGAAACATCTACTAACAAAACATCGCTTGTCTGCGTAAACATAAATCCACTTAACGGGTTTAAGTGCTATTTTATGGTAATACCATCTGCGACGGAGGGAAATTTACCATTCATTGCGCCAAACTGTGATTTACAGACGGACAGAAATAATAGTTAGTACGATTTATGGCAGTGTATATATGCTTTTTTTGTAAGTCGTTTTTCGTATAAGTAGGAATTTAGATGAGTTTGCCGGTAAATGTAGCATTAAATTCTAAAATTGTTATAAGAAGTAATACATAAATTAAGATTACGTCAAATATGTAAATAAAATTGTATTCTATAGTAGCTGTAAAAGCTCGACATTTTTTTTTCTTTCATTTAAACCACGTCCTGACTACTGTTTACGAATACAACAAAAATTACATAAATTAAGGAATAATTCAGCCTGCTTCAGGACCCGAATCAGCGTCGGTACCTCAAACGCAATACAAATTTTAAAAAAGCTATAATTAAGTACATAGTTTATTTATAAGAACAGGAAAAATAATACAAAGAAAAATTCATTTCCGGTAGGATTCGAATGCGTACTTCCGGTAAAGTAGGTATACCGGACGCTTTAGCTACTGAGCTACCGATACTGTAGTATATATTGGTTGTTGTTATGTAGGTATGTCTAAATAATTTTATAATATTGTAACTGAGGGTGTTCCTAAATAAATCAGTATTAAACCAACCTACGTGTGTTTCACTACATGGTGGCAGCGGTGCGTCGTTTTAATTGTTATTACGCGTTAAAACGTACTCGAGCCTATAAATTGTTACGTTAAAAGTGCCGTAGTGCATATAATCTATTGGTAATTATGGAACACGCGCGTCCTCCAGCGGAATTAACACTTGATGGTGGGCCAGCCGTGCGGTCTGAGGCGTGGCGCAAATGGCGGAAGCAGTTTGAAGTGTTTCTTAAAGCCTCTGGAGTGAGCAAGGAGCCTAAAGAAGTTCAGGCCAGTTTGTTGGTTAATCTCATTGGATCGGCGGGCTACGAGGCGTATACAACTTTCACGTTTGGAGACGGTGAAAGTGAGGATGATATTAAGTGTGTCTTGCAGAAGTTCGACAAGTATTTCGGTGCGAAGCCAAATATTACTGTAAGACGATTTAAATTTTTCACTCGAAACCAAGAAGATGGTGAAAACGTAGACCAATATGTTACCGCATTGAGGGTACTGAGTCAGCAATGTGAGTTCAGTGAATTGCAAGAAAGCTTGTTGCGCGATAGAATTGTGTGCGGTATCATCAACAACACAGTGAGAGATAGACTTCTTCGCACTGATGATTTAACTTTATCGAAGGCGATACAAATTTGTCAGGCGGCCGAGATGTCTAAAGAGGAAAGTAAATACATTGACGGTACATCAGAAACGCTGCAAATAAATTCAATGCAGGACTGCAGTGGTGCGCGAGGTAGCCGGCGCACGAGAGGACGGCGAGGCGGCGGCGGCAGCGGCAGCGGCGGCGGTGCCCGCGGGCCGAGGCCCAAGCCGCCGGCGCGCGCGCAACGGAGCGCGCAGCGGAGCGCCTGTCAGCAGTGTGGCAACAGCCGGTGTTTTGGTGGTGAGCGGTGTCCGGCGCGTAGTGTTTGGTGTTATGTGTGTGACAAAAAGGGTCATTTTTCGCGAGTGTGTGATCAAAAACAAGTAATACGCAGGGTGTTAAATTTGAGTGTAACAGATGTTGCGAGCAGTGATAGTGATGATAGCAGTAAGGACATGTTCTATGTCAATACAATTAAAGGAGACCAAAAACTATGTAAGTCATATTCTATTGAATGGATTGAGATTGTTGAATGTCAAGGAAAAAATATCATGCTAAAAATAGATACAGGATCTATGATAAATGTTATTTCTAAAACGGACTATGTAAACTTAGGTCTATCAATTACCAATCTTAAGCCGTTCACAAAGCGTGTACATTCCTTTACCGGAAATCGGTTGCCAGTCTTAGGCACCGATAAATTATCTTTTGTATTTAATAAAATACGGTATGTGTTATCATTTGTTGTCACTGATCTAAACTGCCAGAATATACTCGGTTTGAAGGGCTGCATTACCTTAGGGTTAATTAATCAGGTAAATGCCTTAAATATTGATAAATACTCAGAATTATTTGAAGGACTTGGTAAATTACCTGGTAAATATAGTATTGTAGTAGATAAAAACATACAGCCTGTGGTTTGTCCTACGAGAAAAATTCCCTTAGGGCTTAAAGATAAATTGATGGATGAGTTACGTAGGATGGAAGGGTTAGGTGTTGTAAGGAAGGTCGTGCACCCAACCGATTGGGTAAATGCAATTGTTTTAGTCGCGAAAAAGGATGGCAGTATCCGTGTTTGTTTAGACCCTCGACCTCTAAACCGTGCGGTGCGGCGCGCACAATACACGTTACCGACAGTGACAGAGTTAGCAGCGCGTCTCCGCGGTGCCACAGTGTTCAGTGTGCTAGACGCGCGCTGTGGTTTCTGGATGGTGCAGATTGATGACGTCAGCGCCGACCTTTGCACATTCAGTACGCCGTTCGGTCGGTATCAGTTTTTACGCTTACCGTATGGGATAAATTGTGCGCCTGAAGTTTTTCATGCGAAACTCAGACAACATTTAGAGGACTTAGATGGTGTTGAGTCTTTCATTGACGATATTGTCGTATGGGGACGTACCACAGAAGAGCACGATCAGAGATTACACTGTCTTTTACAACGTGCTAAGGATGTAGGCATAAAGTTTAATCGCGAGAAATGTAAATTTGGTGTACCGGAAATTACTTACCTGGGCCATAAGTTCGATGCGAACGGCATGAGGGCGGATGATTCAAAAATTAAAGCTATAATGGAGATGCCTTATCCGACGGATAGAAAGGCCTTAGAGCGATTTTTAGGTATGGTTAATTATTTGTCCAAATTTATACAAAACTATTCTGAGAGTGTGAATGTTTTAAGAGCTTTGTTAAAGAAGGAAGTTGTATGGTTGTGGGAACCACAACATTCTGACGCTGTTGACAAGCTAAAAAAGAAATTAAGCAGTGCACCAGTTCTGGCATTGTACAGTGAGAGTGTACCGGTAGTGGTGTCGGTGGATGCGTCCAGCGTGGCATTGGGTGCCGTGTTGTTGCAAGAGGGTCGCCCGGTGGAGTTCGCTTCGCTCACACTCACCGACACTCAGACTAGATATGCACATATTGAAAAGGAGATGCTGGCTATTGTATTTGGTGTCGAGCGGTTTAGACAGTACATTTACGGTAGGTCAGACGTCACCATACAAACGGATCATAAGCCACTGGAAGCTTTATTTAGCAAACCATTAGTTTCAGTTCCAGCTCGTTTGCAAAGAATGATGATGAGAGTGCAGGGATATGACTTTAAGGTGGTATACACTCCAGGAAAATATATGTATATCGCGGACGCTTTATCTCGTGCTCCTTTGAGTGAAATGATGCATGATAGGGTTTCTACTGAAGTTGAAGTGCAAACGTGTTTTATGATTGCAAATATGCCGTATAGTGAAATAAAAATGGAGGCAATTAAAAAAGAAACGGAGATGGATAGCGACTGCAGGTGGCTGGTAAAGTATATAACAAACGGTTGGCCTAGGAATAGGCGTGACGTGAATGAAAATGTTAAGGTTTTCTGGCCATATCGCGAGGAATTGCATTATGTAGACGGAATGGTTTTTAAAGGTGAGCGTGTGTTCATTCCGCGTGCTTCACGAGATGAGATGTTGTCGCGGGTTCACGAAGGGCATTTAGGTATTGAGAGGTGTAAGCGTCGTGCGCGCGACGTGATGTTTTGGCCAGGATTATGCGCGGACGTGGAGCGCACTGTGCGGCGCTGCACGGCATGCGCGCTGCACACGCCTGCACCACGTCGCCAACCATTGCAGCAGCACACTGTACCCGCACTGCCTTGGTATAAGCTAGCTTCTGATATTTTTGAATATAAAAAGAAAAGTTACATTATTTTGGTGGATTATTTTTCTAACTATGTAGAAGTCGGACAGCTAACGAATATTAACTCTAAAAACGTAGTAAATTTTATGAAAGAGCAATTCGCGCGTCACGGCATACCGGCAGAATTAATAACTGACAACGGGCCGGCTTATAATTCGCAAGAATTCAGAAAATTTATGCGAGATTGGGAAGTGCGGCATGAGACATCATCTCCGCACTATCCACAGTCAAATGGTAAAAGTGAAAGGACTGTTCAGACGGTTAAAAATCTTTTGAAAAAATGTGTAGACTCAGGGCAGGATTTTTGCTTGTCTTTGTTAAATTTTAGGGCTACGCCAAGAAACGGCTTAGATTCGCCTGCACAAGTTTTAATGGGTAGACGTTTAAACACAAAATTGCCCACTAGTGCTAAATTGTTAAGTGAGACAGTAGACAATGAGCGGAATTATAAAGCATTGATGTCTATAAGAGATAAAATTAAATCACATTACGATAGGTCGGCGAAGTCCCTTGAACAGCTGTCATCAGGTGATAAGGCAACTTTAATCAGTAACGGCGTTAGAAAACCGGTCACAATAGTAGCACGTGCCTCGCAACCTCGTTCTTATATTGTGGAAGATGAACGCGGCGCTCGTTTTCGTCGTACACGTAGTCAGTTGGTTGCGCGTACGCCAGAGCCTATAGTGCCGATGACAGGGCGACATCCTAGACAATCCACAGTCACTCCTGATAACAGCAAGACACCAAATGTGGTTATGTCACGAGGAGTTCGTAGGCGAAGACATAAAACTGTACCTTTTCCACAGGCCAGTTCGGAGGCCATGACTCCGTCGCCGACAGAGCTAGCTAGTGACACGCATTCGGTACTATCAGAGATCGGTGACAGTTTCGACAGCCCAGCTGGTAGCACTAGTGATCTGTATATGCCGTCACCGTCACCACCGACGGTTTCTTTTACGAGGTCTGGGGAAAGAACAGCACGAATGCTGAAAGATTTATTTTTCGGTCATGACTAACATAGATATCCTAAATAAACAGGTAAACAATCTGTGTATGGTAATCTTATGTAAGATTGTATACGTTATGTGCTTTCTTATGTACTGTAAAGATACTTATATTAATTACATTACATTACAAGTATGTTTTTCTCCTATAATTTCAGTGCTTAGTACTTGAATAAGTTAAGGATGTTCAAGGTGTAAAAAAAAAAAAAAAAAAAACAATGTTACAAGAGATACTTTATTTTATTTTGTTTGTTTTCTTAGAAAGGAGGAGATGTAGTATATATTGGTTGTTGTTATGTAGGTATGTCTAAATAATTTTATAATATTGTAACTGAGGGTGTTCCTAAATAAATCAGTATTAAACCAACCTACGTGTGTTTCACTACAGATACCACTACCTGTGACGTCAAATTTATACGTCCTTAGGTGACGTCAGCGACATCTATTGAAGACATAGTGCTAAGTTCTTCAACTTTACGATTTATTTTGTCGACCGAAGACAGAAATCAAATTTCATTTTAAAGTTGATTCTAAAACAAATTATCAATATTACAATGGTCAGCCTTCCTAGTGAATTCATTATAGTTGTTTACTTTAATGAATTCACTAATTACTCGTATTTGTTTCTTTGTACAGATGTCAGCAGGTAGAGCTATCCAAAACTGACAAATTTCTCAATTTAATATGATCTGGATTTGTGCCCGGTTAATGGCAATAGGCTCGCCCCCTATTACATGGGACCTAAACATACCGGCAAAATGTGGGTGTACATTTGTACACCTCTGCCTAACCCTTCGGGGAATATAAGCGTGATAGTATGTATTAATATGAACCTTATTACTTTAATATATAATATAGTAATAATAATAATAACGTTTATTGATCTACAAATACACAAAAACAATACATAATGGTTTGTTACACTTAATAAATAAAAATATAAAAACTTGTGGGTAGAACAAGAATTAAATCTACGAAGCAAACAGAATGGTAAAGTACGACCACTAAAACTAAGAACATTTTTCTACAAAATATTTGTAAACTTAATACATTTAACATGTTTTGCAAAGTATTGTTTTAAGTGTACATTATACAATGTTATTGCTAGTATCTAAACTAGGCCGAGCCTGTATCTTAGATACTAGTCTCTTCCAAAAAACTTACGGGGTACACACTTTGTTGTTTTATTTATGTGTTTAGTTTAATATTGATGATGATTAGGAGTAGTTCTTTTTTATTTATTTTTTCAGTATTAATTTACCATTATTTGTATTATTATAATTATTGTATAATTTTAATTTTAGTTTATTTAAATCACTGCTTATTTAATTATTATGAAAAGATTTTCAATATCCTCGTAACATTGCGTTTTTAGCCACACTGTTAATTATTAAGGGGGTATAAATTGAGCATTTTATTTACTTTATTATATAGAAATGGACCAAGAAATGATTGGAATTTATTGACGAAGAATGTTCTGGTGGGAACTTTTGGACACAATTTTTCATTTCTTCGTGTATGTGGCGCATTAGTATTATAATGCAGTCTTGCGTGCTGAGCTAAAATAGTATCAGTAAGAAATAATTGTCTCACTGACAGAACATCGCACAGCGTATAAAGTTGAACGGTTGGAAATCTGAAGGTCTTAAAGGTCATAACTTTAAGCAGGGCACGCCGTGCTCTTTCGACTCGGATAATATGCGATTTCTTAGCACCACCCCACACCCTTATACAGTAGGATAATATTGACTGAGCCAGAGCGTAATAAACTGTTTTTAATAATTTTATATCTGCAACATGGCGTAATGTTTTAAAAATATAAATCATTTTACGGGTCCTTTCCGCGGTCATCTGGATGTGTGGTATCCATGTTAGAGTTTGATCAATCAGTACACCAAGATACTTAATGGTAGTAGCTCTCTCAAGGACATCACACCGGCACAGAGGATTCATTATTTGGGCGTCATTACATGTGTGCGCTGCTATATTGAAAACGTTATCGGGAAGGTAACTATTTGTTGTGCCAAAAGTTATATATTTAGTTTTGGACGTGTTCAGGGTCAGGACATTTTTCCTAAGCCATTGCATCGCTACCTGAAGACCTCTTTCAGCTTCGAGCCTAGCCTCCTCCCAGGTTTTACCATGAATTACTAGTGCAGTATCATCTGCAAAAGTAAATATTTTACAGTTGTTAATGTTAAGATTGCATAAGTCATTAATGTAAATAAGGAAGAGGCTAGGACCGAGAACGCTCCCCTGTGGTACACCAAAAGTAATAGGACAGTCTACGCTAGTTAGAGTTCTGATTTTAACCCTCTGTGTTCTATGGGAAATGTAACTTTTAAAAAGATGAAGACATTTTCCACGAACGCCCATGTTTTCCATCCTTTCCAGAAGCAGAGGGCCAGAGACTTTGAATTAAAGTTGAAAATCTATCGGATAAATTTGACAGATTAGGGTTTCTTGATGAGCCGGCCTCTATTGCTAAGATAGCAAATAAACATACATACACATTATAGGAAGCACACACTCCCAAGAGCAGTATGCATTTACCTATTTTAAGTAGAGAGGTAGGGCATAGTGGGAGTAATTTCACTCAAATTGGAGCTGCCCGACTGGGGAAGTACCTCCACCTTGCAGAAAATCGAAGTAAAATAACACTGCTTTGAGTTGTGTTGTGTTCGTTACAGTGAGAAAGGTTGCCAGTGCTCCACGAGGAAACGTTTTGCTGGCAGTGGGGGGGACTTTGAACCTTATACTGCCAACTATTCTCCAAAGCGCAAGTGATACTCCTGGTGTTGCAAGCGTCTATAGGCTACGGTAATCGCTTACCATCAGGTGGGCCAAATGCTTATTTGCCACCTTAGTAGTATAAAAAAATGCTTTTTTTATGCTATAACTAATGCTTATGTTCCACAAGCGGGGAAGACACTGACTCCTGTATACAGGTTGTTACCTAGCTCAGGAGACTAGGCTTCAAATATACTGTATTATCTCATTTTTATGTCAATAAATCATTTTAGTGTGTAACATTTTTGTTGTTGGCGACATTACCCTTTTAACTGAAGCACAATATTTTTATCACATATTATTCCTTCGCGGCTGAATATTTTGGCAATGCGTTAGTACGGCCAGCAACAAAAGATACTGAACACAGAAAAGGTAACCTAAATATTTAATGGTCATATATGCAATTATTTCGCATAACCTTCACTTGTCCGTAAAATCACATTGATGATTGTAACATGTTCAGCGACTTTCGTTGCTGACTATACCACTCTGGCCGCAGAGATGTCCCACATCAAAAAATATTATACTTTGTATTATACAACCTTTTCACAATAAAATTATGCTGGACACGGGTGTCCTTTCAGAATGAGAGGGATTAAGCTATAGTACACCACACTGGCCTAATGCGGGTTGGCAAACTTCACACACCGTCCAGAAAATGTAAGACATGCAGGATTCCTCACGATATTTTCCTTAACCGTTGCATCATCATCATTATCATCATCAGCCCATATTCGTACACTGCTGGACGTAGGCCTCTCCTAGTGAACGCCACAAAGCCCAATCGGCTTACCTCATCCAGTCACTTCACCGTTTAAGCGAGTGATAATTAAGTATTAATACGCACATTACTTCGAAATGTCAGAATACAGGTAAAGCTATCCAAAACTGTAAGATTTTCCCAATTGAATATGAACCTTATAGTTTTGTATTATAGTTGAAAATCAATCAACGAAATTTGACAGATTGTGGTAGCTTGATGTGCGGGCCTCTGTATATGCGTTGGAATTAAACTCGTGACCTTTGCATTTCATTGTTTTGAAATTTTAAAATATTCCTGAATATTTTAATGGAGCATAGACACCCGACGGTAGCCAAACAAACCACGCATGATTTCCACGAACAAAAAACTGCTTACATTCGCTCCGTTAAATAAAAGGACGCTTTACATTATATTTTTTTTTTTTTTTTTATCTTTATTGAATAAAAAAGGGTTTGGTCACACAGTGATCATGCCACCCCCATAGGAAAATACAAATCATAGCTTATTCTCTATTCCTTAGAGCTACATTAGCAATTTTATACAGGAATTTAGCCTCTTCTGATAGAGGTGACGCCAAAATAGCATTGCAAATACCAATGGATCGTAATTTTACATTTTTAAGTTTTTCGAACTCCATTCTTTCAGCATCGTTCCGGACACATTCCACTAAAATGTGATACACATCTTCTATGATGTTACACCGGGCACAATTTGGAGAAACTTTGATTTTCATCATGTATAGAAAACTATTCAATGGTATATGTCCGGAACGAAGTCTTAGGGCAGTCACCACATCACACTTGGATAGGTTGGAGTGATCGAACCATACAGAACGAGCTGGATATGGTTGCATAGTCTTATACCATATACCCTTAGTGCGAGATCTTTCATCAAAGTATTCATTCCACATGTCTCTACAATTTCTCCTACACACCGCAAAAAGTTCGGTGAAATAAACTTCTCTAGTGAAAGGGACTCCCAGAAATGTGGACTGTTTCGCTAAATGATCAACTTCCGTGTTACCTCCCAGACCAATGTGAGAAGGAATCCATTGAATAACAATAGTTTTATTTCTATGTTTCAATTTAATAATTGATTTCAAAATAATGTAGGCTATTGGTATTCCTCGTTTATTCATGGTACATCGAACCAAATGTTGCAGAGCGCTTTTTGAGTCTGTCAATATTACGTATTTATCACAGTCAATTGATTCAATATATGAAATAGCTTCTGCAATGGCTATGAGCTCGATGATCATAATAGAGGTTTCTTTAGATTTAATTTGAAGAGTAAGAAAACTTTTGATTTGAGGGTCAAAAAACGCTGCACCAGCAGCACCAGCTAATATTGAACCATCAGTGTAAATACGATAATAATCATGATACGAATGACATAAAAACGATGAACAAATACGATTCAGCTCGAAGATGTTGTATTGATGTTTGGGTCTGTCTAATACTTTGATGGAAGACCTCACCACACATGACAAATCTATAAAAGTTACCCACCAGTCAAGGGAAAACATTTCGATTTCTTTGCTTACATAAATAGGTACACTTTTAAAATCTTTAAATGCCGAGAGAAGCAAAGGCTTGGTCTTACGCCTCCAACAAGAGATTTGACAGAGTGAATGGAGACAATCCACTAAATTCACTATTTCACTATTATCTATCGACCTAGCTTTGAGCCAAAATTTTACTGCCAAGTAGTATCTACGTACATGCAATGGTTGAACAAGAAGCTCGCTCTCCATTACATGGATCGGTGTACTTCTCACAAATCCACCAACAAGTCGCAGAAATTGGTTTTGAACTCTTTCTAATTTTTTTAAATGAGTAGGACAACTTGACGCGTATAAAAAAGATGCGTAATCAAGTCTGCTTCGCACTAGACTTAGATATAAACGCCGCAAATGAGTAGGATGTATCCCCCAACCGCTCCCGGATAATGTTTTAAAAATATTCACATAGGAAACAATTTTTTGTTTGGTTTCATTTATGTGTTTGGACCATCTAAGGCCACCATCTAGCCATGTCCCCAAGTATTTAATATTATCGGTCACTTGTAAAGAAATATTATTAATTTTAAGTTGAATTGACTCCTTAATAACACCTGACCTAAAAATGCAGACTTTCGTTTTTAAAGGAGATATATCTAAACCAATATTCCAAAGTACAAAGCAAATTTTGTTCAAAGCCAGCTGTAGATCTTTAGCTATATCTTCCATATTGTATCCTGTAGCATACAGAACAAAATCGTCTGCATATTGCGAAATATAAATATTATTAGAACTAATAGAATTACAAATATTTATTGTGATAATATTGAAAAGTAACGGAGATAGCGGATCCCCTTGTGCTAAACCACGACCAGTAGTGCGAACGATACTAGCGACATCTGTTTTGATTCTAAGGTGTCTTTCTTTAAGGAAATTCCACAAGTAGGTGCAGATTTTTGAGCCAACCCCTAAACTATCCATAACTTTTAATAAACTCGAAACATTCACGTTATTATATGCATTATCGATATCTATAAAACAACCAACTGTTGTCTTTTTTTTTGCAAAGCCTATTTGTATTCTAGTTACTAAACTACTGAGATTATCTAATGTCGAGCGGCATTTCCTAAATCCTGTGGTGTTATTTGACAGATAATTATTTTTTTCTATGAACCATTCTAATCTATTGAGTAGAATGGCATGGAATATTTTACATAAACAAGACATCATCGATATGGGTCGAAGAGAGGCAATACTTTCGTGATCTCTTCCGGGTTTCGGGATGGGGATTATGTTTATGGTTCTCCACTGTACAGGTACAAAACCACTATCATAGAATTTATTATATAATGAAGTTAAAAACACTTTCCCATTGTCAGGCAAATGATTTATCATTGAATATGATATATTGTCATGTCCTGGAGAAGTATCCTTTTTCTTAATGCATTTTTCTAATTCATGGAAAGTAACCGGGATCTCTAGTTTGGGGTTCATGGAATTAAATAACAGATTGGAAGGGGAAACATAATCAGGAGTCAGACTTTTAAGGAGCTCATTTGCTCTCTCCTTACTGATAGCCTGTGTAAAAGACCTAAAACCTTTAAGCCATCTCATCTTTTTCCATAGTTCGGTAGACGTACAGGCTTCATCCACACTTGAACAAAATTGTTGCCAGCCTTTAGTTTTGGCGTTACGAATTATATTTTGTGCGTCTCGTATTTTAATTTGTAATTTATCAAAATTTTGCGGGTTAGGGTTTCGTCTGAAAATAGAAAGCGCCAATCTGCGTTCGGCAACAGCTTGAGAAAGTTTCGGGTTCCAGTAAGGTTTAGGGAAAAATTTGCTCTCAGGATTAGTGCTTAATTTAATATAAGGTATGTGTAATTCGGCGGCCAGATAGATATAGTCCACAAATGTATCGTAACACTTTTGCAGATTATCTGTAAGAGTTATATTAGCGAAAAGCTCCCTTAATAATTTTGTGTAGGAATTCCAGTCGGCTTTTTTATAATTTCTCAATAATACATGATCGACTACAGTTTTAACATTTAAGGAAATCTTAATAATTTGGTGATCACTACCTAAACATTCATTGAGAACGCGCCAGTTACACTTCAAACCTAAATCTGTAGATGCTATAGATATATCCGGAGAGGACTGTTGCAAACTCCCATTGACAATTTTTATACGTGTACTTTGACCATCATTCAATGTGATATATGTATGATCTATCATTGTATCAAATATTTGTGACCCCTTTTGATCAGTCCTTGTAGACCAATTCGAGTGATGGCTATTAAAGTCACCGAGTATTAATGTTTTTTTATTGAATAACGATAACAGGTTTTCCCAATCACTATGAATTGTGTTCACTGAAGGAGGGCAGTATAGAGAAATAATATTTTTAATGTGATCACAGTTATAAACTTTTAGGCCAATGACTTCAATACCGGGATTGCGACATATCACAGGAAAAGCATGCGCTTTGATGGATTTGTGAGAACATATTGCAACCCCCCCATAACCATCACTTCTGTCTTTCCTATATATATTGTAACCATTTATTTTAAAATTATCCTCAGCATCCAACCAAGTCTCGCTAATCGCCGCAATGTGAACTTTTTCCTGAGTAAATAAGCTCTCTAAGGGCACTTTCTTAAGCTTAATACTCTGCGCGTTCCACTGTAATATATTTAGCTGTACTATTGATGTTTTATTAGCCATTGACAAAATTTAATATTTTTCCTAATATTGGCCAATCAGATATATTTTCTACTAGAACTAAGATCAACCACTCTAAACAACACTTTATTGCGCTGTGAATTTTCTCTTTTAGCGAGGTTTTCTTTAAGAATAATATTTCTTGTAATTTAAACAGAAGTTCTGAAAATTTTACCTCTTTTTTCGGAGTGGAAGTTTGGCCATCCAAATGTTTAATGTCATTATCATCATCAGATCTGGGGGAAGAAAACGGGGTGGGAGAACGTTTATTTTTTAAAGTCTTTGTCTTGTTCGTTATAGGTTTTGTTTTAACCATCGTAGCGTAAGTGTACGACTTTGTTGCGGAAATATTTGAATCTTCAAAGTGTTCAAGAGCAGTACTTAAATCATTTCTTTCCTGACTATATTTAATTTCTTCTTGTATTGGTGTAGGGGATTTATTTGAAACATACATATCTAGTGCTCTCTTGTACGTACAGTTAAAATCTGCCATTATTTGTCTTAATCCCTTTTCTTTAACATATATGGGGCAAGATCGATCCAAAGACATGTGTTCTCCCGCACAATTTGTACATATAAATGACTTGCGATCACAATTAGCGTGACTTCCAGTACACTTTGGGCAGACTATTTTAGTTGATGGACAAAATTTTGCTGTATGTCCCAACTTCCAGCATCGCGAACATTGGGATACGGGGAAAATATAAGGTTCAACTTTAATTCGCAAATTCTCCACAAAAATGTATGCCGGTAAAAAAGATCCCTTGAACGATAAACGGACGGATTCACTGTCGGACCAACCATCTTTATCTGTATTTCTCCGCATCAAACGCTTCACCGATATAAGTTTAGCAGGACTAGGACATGAAATATTTTTTAAAATTTCCTCTTCCGTGATATTTGATTCTATGTTTTTGATAACCCCATAAGATATATATTTTTCCAACGCCCGTTGAATTCTCCAACCTTTATCTATAAAATTTTGACATGTTTCCAATTTGATTGCACTCATTTCATTTGCCATATCTACTCTGACTTTGTAGGGACTCATATATTTCACCCTTGTTATATCGGTTATATCACATTCTTTAAATAACCTTGCCAACGAAAATTGTTTAGGTAATTTATCTTTATTAAAAATATACAGTTGTAAACTATCATCACTTTCTTTTAACTTTTTCTCTTTTCTTTTAATAGTAGTCCATTCTTCTTCTTCTTCTCCTTCTAAATCCTCTCTCAATCTTTTTATAGGTTTGAAACCCATGTTTTCATTAGTATTTTCTATTTGTGTCAGTTCAACTACTCTTCCTTCTTCTAACTCAATATTTCTTATCGTTTCCAAATAATCATTGCTGTCCATGTCAATTTCCTTAGATATATCAGAATCTTCGTTATCCATTAGAGTAAACAATAAAATGATACATCATTAACGACTGTCGGCGTTGACCGTCGACTAATCTCGACACTGCGATGACTCACTAATAATTTGCACGTAAACAACTTATTAACTCTGCTCACTTTAACGCGACTAACTGGTACGAGCGCCACGTTAACACTGTACATTATATTTGCGGCTTGTTTACGGATTGTAACAGTCCGCGAATGAATACGGAGGAACGATTCAGTTTAACATAAGCGTGGTTAACACCAGATTGCTCGAAATTTTATATTTGGAGAATATTTTAATGTATGGCGGAGTTAAGTAGGTGCTTATAGATTTTGACACTTATGCGAATATTATACATTAAATTAAAATTACTTTTCCGGATTTCAACATAAACATACCATCACGCCTGTATTCCCCGAAGGGTTAGGCAGAGGTGTAATAATGTACACCCACATTTCGCAGGTATGTTTAGGTCCCATGTAATAGGGGGTGAGCCTATTGCCATTAACCTAGCACAATTCCAGAATCCGAGTTGCTACTGAGAATTTCATAGAAAAACCCAATAACACTTTGCTCGACCTGGGGATCGCACCCAGGACTTCTAGCGTAGCAGTCGCGCTTAGGACCACTAGACAAAGAAGCAGTCTTTAGTAGTACACAGTCTTTAGTCTTTTTACGGATTTTATCGCGTTATATTGATGTTATTAATCCAAACGTCTCGGACCCTTTACCATGTCCGTTCGGAAACTTTACTATGTACGTCCATGGTCACGGGTAGACTACCCGTGACCATGGACGCTGTAAAAAGTAGTTTACTTCAATTCTAGGTACTTAAAGATAATTATTTATTATCTTTAAATATGGAATTAAAAGAGGGGCTCGTGTTGAAATAATTACACTGATCAACCGATCTGCAAGGTTAAGATGCGCTAGTCGCGGTCAGTCTGTGGATGGGTGACCATTGACACATCGATACCTTTCCGTGCCTCGGAGAGCACATAAAGCCGTTGGTCCTGGTTGTTATACGAACACCTATAGCAATCGTTAGTGGTAGTCAGAAGCTCGAAAAGCCCCCCCTGGTTAGTCTGACTGACGTAACCTGCTGCGACGTCGCCATCAAGACTTTCCGTATCGCTAAAAAAATGAATGTAAGCAAATTTACTCATATGCTAAACTATAAAATCAGCTGCTAAATTTCCCAAAAATAATCCTGAAAAAGTCCCGCATCTCCACGGAATAAGTCAATAAATCATGGCAGCAATGAAAAGATAATCTCGCGGAGTTACTTGTCATACAAACTTCCTTCTCGCGTTCCTTTTCGAGTCATTACCGGGAATTCTTCCCGATTGTCGGCCCACTAGGGCAGCTCCCTAACGGCGCCCACACGTGACGCGTGCTGAATATTCTCAGATTCCACGCACTGTTACAGACGTGACCGGCCCGAACAAGAAGTAACAGAGGAGTAATATATGGAGTGCTCATACATAACGTATTTATTTAATCAGAGCCTACGATAAAAAATGTGGCTGGTAATTAATAATAGAAGAAAAGAAAGAAAGACAACACATTTGGCGCAGTGGCTGAGCAATCGGCTTCTGCGACACGGGTTGTGGGTTCGATCCCCGCACGGAACAAATATTTGTATTACCTACAGGTGTATGTGATAATTTGAGTTTGTAAACGTACCCACGATACAGGAGAAAATCCTAGTGTAGGGAAATGTTTCATAAAAAAAAAGAAGGAAAGAAAGAAACATTTTACTGTCCTAAAAACAGTGACTAGTACTACATACAAAGAAGAGAAGAAATAAAAAAAAAACAAAATAAATGAAGGTAGGTACTGTACGTCGCAGTTGTTCATCGCAATAAGGTCCCCACTCAGCATGATGCGGCAGCGCATTAAATCGCTGCAGCGCTGATTTTCAGTGGGGGGATGACGTGTGACGTTACTCAACGGTGTCATTCAATCACAAATCGTCAAATCATCATCAATAACCCATATACTGTCCCACTGCTGGGCACGGGTCTCCTCTCATATTGAGAGAAATTAGGCTATATGCCACCTGGCCTAGAGCGGGTTGGCAGACTTCACACACCCTCGAGAAAAATCTCAAAGACGTGTGGGTTTCCTTACAATGTTTTCGTTCACCGCATGAATTCGAAAAGTCAGAGATGCGTACCTTGGATTCAAACTCGAGACCTTTGACTTGGCAGTTTAATGGACATATCACTAGGCTATCTCGGCCTAGTGATATGTCCATATTATTCCATATTCAAATACTACAATAATACATGACAATAAAACAATTATTAGTAACATATTCGTACTTGACCATAGTTATTATTTACATTACATTAGGTAGGTTTGTGCCTGAACTAGGTAATAACGGGATTACTAAGTAAGAAATATAAATACATTTTAAGGACTAAAATAAACACACAATCATCAGTAGGTATATCAATACTAAATAAAAAATAAATAATAAATAAAGAGAAGGTTTCTATTTTTGTAAAAACAAGAGACCTATTCTTGTTTTTACAAAAATAGGCGTACAAAAATAGCACAATACATGCCTACTTTAACACAATTATCAATTTCTCTGTATCTTCGTAGGACATGCTTTGGGAGGATTCCTATACTAAGTTATTTTTAGGATAGCTATAATTATTGGGGATATAAAAATAATTTTTATAGCATAAAGTAAAGAAGCGGCTCTAGAAACACGTAAAATTTGGGTGTGAAACCATGTTTCGTTCCTATGAGTTGGGGGCAAACTATACCTTTCCGGCTTTTTTAGTAATAGTGCTAAAAAGAAGTGATTTGTGCTGTTTGAGTACTATGCTCATCATGAATAGCTGTCGGACTCTGCAGGATTTATAGAGGAGGTTAGTAGGAAAAAGGAAAGGGTGAAATATAGACACATACACCTTGAGGATCGCTCTTTGTGCTCTTTCAATAGTAAGTAATAGAGTTTTACCCATTTTATCCCATGATGTAATGCAAAAACTTATATTGATTGACAAATCGCAAAGTAAACTTGCTTAATTATCACTTTTAAAGGCAAGTATCAACTTCCGAACTTTACTACATAAAGCCCCAATATGTTGTTTGAATAAAATAGTTTCGTCTATTATGACCTTATGACACCCAGGTATTTTAATTAGATTCTTGCTAGAGTTTCATAGAAACACTCAATAGCACTTTGCTTGACCTTGGAACCGAACCCAATATGGTTCTTTTTCGTTCTTAGTCTAATGAGCCTAAATTATAATAATAATATGGTGTATAGTAGCTTGGACCCTGTTCCCGATATCAGTAGTCTAATTTTATATTTTTAAATGATTCTGAGTGTTTTTTTTTGTAAAGGTATTTAAAAATATAATGTTAATAAAAATAATATATGATATAATAATTATTCATTTGAATATTAATGCAGTCCTGCGGCTGTGATTCTGCCGAGGCCCTGGAAGGTAAGGAGAGAGGCTCACCGTAATACCGGCACCCTTCTCCCGCCGCGGCCCCGTAAACCTTCAGCCGCAGTGTCGCCCATACAACACCGCGGCCCGCCTCAATTGCGGTGCCTCCCATATGACATCGTAACCTACATTGCGCTTCTGTGTGGGCTTCCTGGGCCAAGCCCGCAGGAGCAGCACTTCCCTGAGGTTCTACTTCGCTTCACCGTGGGCCTCCAATCCACGGTTACTAAGCCCCCCCGCCGCGACAAGGTGAGAACCCCTTGCGGGGGAATAGTAATACGTAATACCTGATCAGCTTATTAATTTGAAAATTGGATCAGGATTTGAACAGATTGACCATCGTTCAGTCATCGACCATTATTAGCGTGGTTCAGCCATGTTCCCTGATATATGATGACGACCTGTGTGGTCTAGCAGTTCGAGTGCTGAGACTGCTGATCATGGGGTCGTGCGTTCGATTCCCACAAGACACAAATATTTGTGTGGATGAAATATGAGTATTTCTGTTTGTCTGGGTGATTCTTATGTATTATAAGTATGTATTTACAAAAATATATAAGTATTATATAAAAGTATATAAGTATTATATCCATTGTCTAGTACCTATAGTACAAGCTCTGCTTAGTTTGGGACTAGATGGTGTTGTGTAAAATGTGCAAAAATATTATTTAAAAAAATATGTTTATACCAAATATTATTGATATTTTTTTTTTGTATTTAAGGGCTAAATTCTTTCTTAAAATATGTCCAGATTCTTGTCTCTAGACATAGTAGAAACTTTAGTGTTCATAACGTGAAACTTTCCGAACGTATATCATAAGCACAGCAGGGGTATGATAAATAGATGTTGGCCGATTCTCAGACCTCCCCGATATGCACACAAAATTTCATTCAAATCGGTCAAGCCGTTTCGGAGGAGTACGGTAACTAACATTGTGACATAGAAATTTTATATAATAGATAAATTAGCCTAATATAAAACTTAAAGTAATTTGAGGTTAAATATAATAAAAATAACAATTAATTAAGATCGCAACAAACTGATATAATCCAATGAATATAAACTAATAATATAATAATATAAATATACTATAAACTAATATATCCTATATTCTAATGTAGGTACCTACTTACTCTATTTCAGGAAATCAGCTGTTTTAATTTCTCGTCAAAGAAACAAAAAGAGGAAGATCGTAGTTCCATCGTGTTTATCTTGCCTTCAAGTTGTGTCTACTTATGGAAATGGGTCAAGATGTACGATAGGCCAGCAATTTGTCACTACTTATCCATTATCTCGATATTTTAAGCCCGGATTTTAGTCCCAGTTTTCCGGTTGGACTTTGGTATTGGTTTTCATAAAACGACCTAACTTTATTATTGAATTATTATATTCAGCTATGGAGTAATGAATCATTGCTAAAATATTTTTTGTTAGTAAATCTTGTTAAAAAGTTCTGATGGGTATACCATATAAAAAATAATTTTCCAAATGACAATAGTTTCCTAAATGCATGTACCAGGTAAGCAGCAGTATCAGAAGCATAGTTACAACCTTTCTCATAAAAACAATTTACTTTGAAGATTTTATCGTTGCAGAACAAAACCAATATCGGCACTTCACTTGGAATTGAAGCTAAGAACGCATTATCTATCCCCATCATCAAAGCAGATGAGTTCCGCAGAAAGTGAATTTCAAAGACTTCGAACTGCAGCCCTGACTTCATCTTTTGTGAGTCAAGTGAAATGCAATCTTCTCTCTCAAGACTTTTGCGTTCATTTTCATAAATCTGTTCATATAAAATCACGGATATTTGAATCCGACAAACAAGACTTTCATTATTGAGTGTTTTTGTAAACATACAGCGAAATAGAGTTCCTTTGGTATCTACTGATTACCGACAAAACGCATTCTTGTGGCGAACGAGCAGTAGCTTAAATAAAAAATGCAAAATTCACAATTTTGATATTTTTAATACTAAGCCGGAGACAGTCAGACGGGTGCTTAGTCAAGATTTCTTCCAAAAATAGGTATTAGCTCTTAGTTGTACGACTGGTAATTGTTACTTGTTTAATTTAGTTCGATGTTCAAAATGTATTAAGTTATTTATGCGCGAAGACCTGTAATTGGCTTCATGATATTTACTTCATATAACTTATGTCCTGTTTATTTTAAGCTGTTGGTCTTCCTAACGATTAAATAAATAAATAAATAAAAACTGATTCAATATCAATTCAGCATCAACTGCAGTCATAATAAATCTAGTCCAAAACCACCACCACTATTTAACAATCCCTTTCCTGAACTAGGCATCCAACAGAATAGGAATTCACGCAATTTAAAGGTGACAAAATTATAGTCCAGGTCAGAATTTTATTTACGAACCAGTGGAAATTTGTAATTTGTAAACTAAACAAATACTTTTAGGAGCATCAATAACAAAACTCAACTTAGATTGGTCTCTCAGAAAAATATAACTATAAAAACCAATCTGAAGTGGGTGGAAAGTGCGAGTTGCGAGACGGAAGCCTCATAAACTACTAGCAATACGGTCGGGACATATTTTCGCGCGGAGTTGAAGTACACACACACAAGCAGCCGTACAAGACAAACAGCATTTACGTAAATGAGCGTCTCAAACGACGCGGAGTCTATTACATTGGCCGACAAAATTCGTTGGGGAAAGAGCAAAAAAACACAGACAAAAGCAATGACATTTATCTAATTACGGGATCGCGATAAGGGCGCGAGAGGGGGTGAGAAGGAGGAAACTTGGGGAGGGCAGGGGAGGTGCAGGGCTGGATGCTGTGCCGCAGTCGGCTGAAGGCATCCGGGCTATCCGCACGTGTGGACGTAGCCGTTTTTCGCAGTCGATCTCGCGTTGCGAAAATTATTTGCGGGAATTTCGTGCGTGTTTGCCTATAGTTCATGTCTCCGAATGTGTTTGTCGTAACTAAAAATTAGGCTAGTGAAAAAATGGAATAATTTTTATTAAAAATGTGAAATGTATAGTGAAGGAAAAAGTTTTTGCTGTGTTACGGATATTTAGTTATTTTACAAAATGCCAGTACTTCTAGTTTTTGGACTTTTTGTGGGTAAGTTTCGTGAGTGTAGCATCATATTTTTCGTACAAGATAAATGGGCCAAGATATTATTGTTCAAAAAGATCCTTTGATGATCGCAATTTCTACTCATATCTGGTAGTAAAAGCTAACAAGGAAAGTATCAGTAGTTACCCTCGCGAGTTGTTAAAACTGAATAGGGTGATATTATCTTTGTACGATATAGAGATAATACAAGAAAAGGGGTTGTATTGAAGATAAAAGGCAGCGGACCGACGTCCTTTAACAATTGTGACTTTTACTTTCACTGCTAACAAATAAAGGGCTTTTCTGGATACTGGTTTGAGCCTCTGCCTAGAGTTTCATTTTAATCCTATTATAAGCGTATGAGAATGTCTGTCATCAATGAATTATAAAGGGCTTTTCAGGATACTGGTTTGAGCCTCTTTCTAGAGTTTCATTTTAATCCTATCATAAGCGTATGAGAATGACTGTCATCAATGAATTACGATTCAAAACCACATATCTATCAAAGTTCATATCTACTCATGGTCATCTTATGAATGACTGAAGAAGTAGGTGTTAAATTGTTGAATTGACTATGACAAATGATCCTACAGACGGAACTAATGTTCTGTAATGACTACGGAATTTTAAACTGAATATCCTGTAAGTTTCTAATGGAATAAGAGAGAAGAGTTTTGTTGTTCTAGAAACAATATGTAGTTATGAAATCGACGTGAGCTCTCAGTTGAAAGGAACTAAACCCGAATTTCATTGGGAACACCAATGAAATTCGGGTTTAGTTCGGCAATTCTCCACCTCCGTTCTGTTCTCGATTTTAATAGCATTGGCAAACCACTGCACGATTTCATTTCCAAAAAACATTATCCACTTCAGCCATATAAATTTTATGGGCACTTCTATAAAAGATTCCTACAGATGAGAAAAATTACATTTAGGTATATCTTTATACCTATTATAATACAATTAAAACATATTAAAGCCTTGTGAGAACCAAAACCTTTGGAATATAAAATTTACTTAACTTCGGTTTGGAATTTCAGTTTTAAAATTCACTTGTGCATTACAATTCACTTATCAATCAGACTGTCACAGTCAATCGCTAAACAACACTTCACACCCAGTTGGATCCATCCACCTTTTGTATTAACTAATTAATAGTAATTACAAAAAGCCATTTGTAGGTGCAAGAAATGGCTTCCATTGGAACAGGAATGGTAAATGCACCCGGAACAAACTAAAAGAGTAATTTTTCCATTTCTCTTTTACAATTTAGTGAATGCAGTTAGTACTCTGCTACTGCAAACATCCGAGGGTTTTAATGAATTCGAGTTTTAATAAGTTTTTAATGCATTCACTACCTTTTTTTAGAACTTTCAAGAGAATTAATGTATTTAAGAATTGCAATGTTTATTTTTAATTTTAAACGATGATAATAATGACGTTCTCTTGCTGATTTCGGGCGCAGCGAAAACATTGTACAAAGACTATGGCTTCCTGGTATAATAGTTAAACTGAGAGTTCCATCATGCTGCTCTTTCAGGTGACTTTATGCGTTACATTCAGAGATTATGCTTCTATTTCTCTAACGCTCACGCTTATTGGACTCTGAGCTTAAAAGGGTTGCAAACACTATTTACTTAACTTATGTTACTTCAAAACTTGAGTACAAAGAGGAGCACCGAGCACCATCGATGACGCCATAATTATACAGCTTTGTAGCTTTTCAGTTTGAAGAAATAATTGTAAGACTAATGCAGCATTTGTAGCCTAAAATATCAGTAAAATTATTTTAGAATATAATCATCATTAATTACCTACGACTTAGTATGACATTCATTATCACTTAGTATAAGTGATAGTTATTGATTATTAAAACATCTTATTATCATAATACATTCACGCGTTTAGCAGATACTTAGAAGTCGAATATAATCGTTTATCGGCCATTTTATAACGTTCGTGAAGCGTAAAGGAATTCATCCATGTGCAATGGATTAGGCGTTCACTGGAATTAGTCATTGAGCTTCGATCCGCTGAACAAATATGGTGAATTTACTGGTGTTTTCTTTCGGGAATCATTTCAAAACGGCATGATAACTTGCAGTATGAATTACTTTGAAAAAACCTTCTTGATCATGTTCAACACACTCGGAGAACCAAAGATGTATATTTTTACTTACAATAACCAGGACATACTATTACGCATGTGTTCCCGAAAGACTAATGTATACCTGCAATTTGCCAGTATGTTTAGGTCCCATGTAATAGGGGGCGAGCCTATTGCCATCAATTGGGCACGAATCTAAACTCCAAGTTAATACTGAGAAAAAGGTAAACGGCTAAAGGCCCTGGGTCCCAGATTGAGGATAACACTGCTCAACCTGGGACCTAGGACCTTATTAGACCTTTAGCAGTGGCGCTAAGGACCACTAGACCACAAGGCAGTTAGTTTTTACTTATAATTTAAATAGCGCTGCCCTAGCTTCGCACAGGTGAAATGTACTTATAAAATACTTGTGTAAATCTTTCTCTTGAATCACGTTATCTATAGATGAAAACCGTATTATCCGTTGTGTAGTTTAAAAGATCTCAGCGTAGAAAGGGACATTTATTTTATACTTTGTATATATTAAATTATTTGTAAGTATTCTAGAGCAAGAATTGGTAACCCCTTCACACATATTGTTTTCAATCATCATCATAATTATTATCATCATCATTCTCAGTTTTATTATCCCACTGCTGGGTGTACACCTCCTTTCGTTTATGCCAGCCTTCTCTGTCCCTTGCCTCCCTCATACAGTTTGCTCCTACTACCTTTTTTTATGTCATCAGCCTACCTGGTCGCCGGACGTCCTACGCTTCCCTTGCCCCTTCTAGGATACCATTCTGTAACAAGCTTACTCCACCTACCATCATGTCTCCTAGCCTCTTGCAATATATATACGTAATTAAAATATCTAGTTAATCGTCTATCTTGACTTGTTCAGAACGAAAACGATTTATTGGGTATATATATAATCAGTTTTTTCTAACTAAGCAAACTTAAACCAAGCTTGTCGTGGTCGACTATTGATGAGTGATTATTCTCAGCATATCGTGACTCATTCGTACCTCAGAGAGCATGTTAAGCCGTCGGTGCCGGAACACCTACCTACTCAGAAGCCCGAAAAGCCAGACAACCAGTTAATCCTTTGGATCGATATCCAATACCGATGTGTTGCTAAGAAATTGGGTTGCTGAAGTCTGATGACAATCGCTTCACATAAAATACCAACTTGTATTCACATTATTTTCTTTTATTACATTTAAAACGAAACTGAGACATTTTTGCCATTAGGCATTTTCTGCCAGACAACCTTAGGGTGGTGCAGAGAAAATAAAATCACGGAAGAGACATTTTGTCACTAACAATATAAAATTGCTTACTTAAATAGTTGCATAGTGTAGAATAAGCTCAGTCGTGTTTATAATTTAAACTAGCTTCTGCCTGCGACTTCATTCGCGCGGAAAAGTTACTTTTAATTATCGTTGTAATTTGGCTAATTAACTCAAAATCATAATAAATTATAGCGTATATATTATTCTGATGTATAAATAATAATACTGTAAAGTTTCATCAAAATCTGATCAGTAGTTTTAGCGTGAAAGAGTAACAAACATCCATCCACTACCATTATCTTATGTAGGATTAATACATACAAATGGCATGTAAAATCACGTAAGTTACAGGACTAAATTCAACATAAAACTTGTATTATTCTATAAGTGAACAATGTATGTTCTTTTTGGATTAATAAAAAGTCTCTTATCTTATTTAGCCGCATTTGGTTAGACTGGAAGCCCAACATATTTGGGAAACGGCTAGGATGATACTGAAGATGAAGACATTATAGTTACAAAACTCTCAAATTAAAAGTAAAACCGAGTCCTAGTAGATAGATCTGTGGATATTCTGATTGCTAATTGACCTGGATGACCTTCCAAACTCAGTAAAGATACTTCAAAGTTTGCGATCCACGCTAACTCGACTCATTGAAGAGTTAGTTCATCTACAAGTTATTAATAATTGCTCTTCAGTAAGAGATAGAGTTAAACCTTCGGTAATATAATGAAATTGATAAAATTGTATTATTCTATGAAGAAAGAAAAGAAAACCGAACCAACTTTGGAAATACATATTCAAATTCTTTATTTCAGACATGAGTCTATAGTCTTAGTAATAACAAAATACCTTAATGACTTGTGTCAGAAATAATAGTTATGTTTTGTAGCTGCAATATTTTTTACAGGTTTGTGTCAGCACGCTTTTTCCCCGAGGACTCCAATAGAAAAAAAGACAAGACAGTAACCAGAAAAACCACTTGATAAAGTCCACGTCCGCGTTCTTCTTGTTTATTAATACACATGAATGCTGGGGTGCTCCCACCTGCCTTTTTTGAAGGACTATAAGATCAATGTAATATACTTTTAGGGCGCCTTACTACTGTAGTATCCCGATACTAAAATTTCCACACCTTAAAAATTGGCCGATCACAGATTCTCACACTATACATGTCCGTGTACATAATTTCTATTTCGTCACTATATCGGCTTTGATTGCACCATCTCTTAACATAAATGATTGCTCAATACAAGTACTTAACAAAATAATCAAGTCTTCAAAAGACTATTTCAGACATTGCCCTGCATTGTAACACTCACATGTTTGCTAATATCTTTTATCTGGATTTAAAAAGAGACTATGATTCTTTGAGTTTGTTTCGGTGTTTCTTCTCAGAGGTCGTCAGTTAGGAAATGCCGGATTCATATAGCTTAAAAAATATAGTAAAGTATTGACTTGTAAAAGTGTCCTTAAAAGATCTATTTACAGAAATAAATATAATTTATCATCATTATTGAATTCAAGATTACGAACTTCCAATTTCCAAGTTATTTGATGTTTTTCGTTTCTTTTTCCTTTTAGTTTTAGGGCCTTCGGGGGCAAACCTTGCAGTAATAACTTTCCTTCACAAAAGTAATTACAATTTAGTAAAGAGAAAATTTTTCATCCATCACTCGTTCCTTACCCACTTCTGCCATCGCATTGTCGATGAAGATGTGCTCAAGCGTTTACTGACCTATTTCGTCACAGGGAAGGGGCATCGCTCATCGCCACTTATTCACTTGCCCAGCTCGATGCTGTGAGTGATTCAATAATCTCGCTCATCCTCATTCACTGGCTGCCTCAATGCTTTTGTGTTGCGAATATTAGCATTGAAGTGATTTCAAAAGATTTTAAGAATGTGCAAAGCGGTATTCTTTTCGTTTTTAATTCATTTTTCTGGGGATTAACGTTCTTATTTTGTATGTCTTAAAGGTGAGAATGCATGTTTTAAAATATTTTTAAATTAATTTTAGTATTCATTATAATGTCTTATAATGCCTGTCTGGAAAACCACAGTCATAACGAGTGAATTGAGATTCCAATTGAATAATATATTATTTATATTGTTTTGAAATAAATTTAAATTACATGTCTGTTTCTGTAGATCTTCTATAGTTAAGGATAATGCATGTGATTACAATAAGAGTAAAATATTATTTTTTAGAAATCTTTATTACTTCAGAATAAAATTGTGCCTTCATCAATTTTATGATTAAAATTTTTTTGTAAGAGTGTTTGCGATTTGTGATAGACTATGATGTCATACTAAGCGTACGCTTAGTATGTTCGGTTCGGTTGGCTATTTTTAATATATTTTTTAAATACTCTATTAATACTACTTTACTTACTTTTTTAGTGAAGAATATTTTTTACAATTAAATAGTGACGTAATTAACCAAAAAAAAAACATGCATATTCCCTATTTTACAAGTCATCGTTTTACATTTATTAAACTAGATGGCGCTGGCATTTCCTTACTGACGACTTTCAAATCAACGCTGAAAAAGAATTCAGAGAACTGTGGTTTCTTTCTATCTTAATACTAATTTAATTATCTTCATACTAATATCTGATTGTTACAATGCAGGGTAATGTCTGAGATTTTTGAAGAAAGAGCGTCTTAGAGCAGGCAGTTCCAACTAAAATTATGTTAAGCTAAGTAAAGTGATAAAGTAGTGTAAATAAGATAATTTCAAATAAATTTCTTTCTTGTTTTACATATTTAACCAACTTTCAGTCTGAAATGTCATATACAGCATTTACTATACAATCATTCGCAATACTGTTGTCAAAACTGAGTACCTAAAAGTAATGAATTCGTATTCATAAACGCGTTGACAACTTTACAATTATTTTCTGAAATTTCAACAACTTTTGTGATACACGACGTAGTTTTGTTAAGGAATATTAATTGTTATTGGCACAGTAACGTGATGAAGTACAGAGGTCAGCACATCAAGCTTCCACAATCTGTCAAATTTCTTTGATTGATTTTCAACCTTAATACAAAAACATAAGATTCATATTCAATTGGCAAAATTTGACAGTTTTGGATAGCTTGACCTGCTGGCGTCTGTACATACTCACATAATTATGTGTTCTAAAAGTGATTATCTATGTCACAAGGACGGGAACATGTGGATATTGAGGATCGCTAATCAGTAATCACTGACCCAGTGTGGAATAAGCTTCACGAGTAGGTCTTCCCCGAAAGCTACAATTTGGGTGTCTTTAAATTACGAGATTAAATTACGAGTGTTGGAAAGCAGTGATAGCCTAGTGGTATGACCATTGGACTGCCAAGTCGAAGGTCTCGAGTTCGAACCCAAGGCACGCACCTCTGACTTTTCGAATTCATGTACGTATTAATAATTAATTTATTATCACTCGCTTAAACGGTGAAGGAAAACATCGTGAGGAAACCTGCATACCTTAGAGATTTTTCTCGACCGTTTGTGAAGTCTGCCAACCCGCACTTGGCCAGCGTGGTGGACTATAGCCTAATCCCTCTCAATATGAGAGGAGACCCGTGCCCAGCAGTGGGACGGTATATGGGTTGATGATGATGAAATTACGAGTGAATCGGTTTCTTCTAGGCAAGTGCGATCCATCGTGGATCGCATTGTCAAACGTAGGCCTTTAAATAACTAGCTTTCCGCCCACGGCTTCGCCCGCTTGGTTTCTTGGCTTTTCTGTACTATAATATAAATGAAGCTCTACCGATTTTGTGCAAACTTCTCATAAACCATCTACTAAATAGTCTGAACAAAGCCTAAACATTTGGTTTGGATATTGGATAGGTGAGCCCGTTCTTGAGTTATAAAATTACAACGAAAAGTGGCATTGATTTTTATATATATTGATAAATGATAAAAAAGGAGGTAGCCATAGCCAAATTGTATAAATCGTAGTGCGTCACTAGATTAGCTGATTCGTCAGATTTTGTCCCATCCAAATTATAATAAGTTTGTTGTAGCCCTCAGTTTTTTGGGACAAAAGGTAGCCTATATCCTTTTCCGATGTCTAATCTATCTTTGTACCAAATTTAATCAAAATCGGTTCAGCGGTTTAGGCGTGAAAGCCTAACAGACAGATAGAGTTACTTCCGCATTTATAATATTATTTACCCCACTCTGAATTTTTCGCGTCGATCGCAGCGTGATATCCGTAACCTTCAACAAGAATTGGGCTATCAAATGCAATAAGATTTTTTCAAATCCGACTAATAGTTTCAGAGATTAGTGCGTTCAAACAAAAAAAAACAGCTTTAATAAATTTAATAGCCTTAAACCCCTCATTCTGAGAGGAGGAGAGCCGTGCCCATCAGTGGACAGTACAGGTTGATGATGATGACAAGATATTTACTTTATAATTAAATCCCGAACAGTTGTTTTTCGTAATTATCTACTAAACCTATGTTTTCATACTCCGAAGTGATAGGAAGTAAACTTGAGCACAGAAATTTCAAAGAATTGAAACATTTGTGACTGTAAAACAAATCTAGACTCCGAGCAATTTTCTACCAGGGTGGCATAAGTCACAGAATACCATTTTGAAATAACCCATTTCTATCCTCTAAGCAGGCTTAGAGCGGGACCACAATATCTATGACATTAGTAAGGTCTTGAACTATTAATGGCGACAGTTTGGAAGCTATCGGCACGTAGATAGTATTAATATAACATAATGTAACATGGCTAACGGTTAGTTTGCTTATCATACAAGATATAGTTGCTATAATAATGTGGTTGAGCGTTCCTCAAACGGAAGCAAGTCCTTAGCTCGTGGCTACAGTGATCCAACATTTGGACTTAAACCAAAATAAAGGTCAAATGTTGGTCACTGTAGCCACCTATTGAACTCGTTCGTTCCGAAGTTGAATTCATTTTGAAATGGAGCTTTTCATTCTCTGGGATTCCATTTGCCTTTGCATCAGGGGTGCAAAACCTGTTAAAAAACACTTTGGAACTCTCAAAACAGAGGTTTAAAACATTTGAAAAGCTAGTCCGTTCACCTAGTATACCACAAATTTGTGGAGTTTGTTTCTAATGAATCATTAATTACACAAGTTTTTCACTGTAAACAATTGCGAAGCCGAAAGCAGACTGGAAGCCATTATTATAACGTAAATAGTTATTCTTGTTAGCCCCATTAGCTTTTCTACGGTTTTATGGGAAGAAGTGAAAAATTGTTTTTTACGAAAGCTTTTTTCCTCTTAAATTAAGAGGAATGAAAATATAAAATAATGGTCAAGATTTTTTTTTTCTTGCAAGGAAACATAAATTTAATATTTTATTTCTATCATAATCTATGTACTTTTGAATTATCGAAAACTAGATTTGATTTGAATGTTAACTTCTTGTGTGTTAAAATACCTACTTATTACTCAAATATAGCTTCAAGTTATCAATTCATACTTAGACTTTCTGTTCCCACCTAAACCGTACGTAGCTGAATTGATTTGTACCATCATTAGCTCATAATCATCCACCTGCTGGATGTATGCTTCCCGCATATTATCACTCCACCTCGCCGACGGGCGTCTTACACCACGCTTGCCTACACGTGTCTCCACTAGAGAGCTCTTTTACTCGTTTGAATTGAAACAAATAAAAAAAAAATACAAAAAAAAATTGGACAATTTTACACAGCGCCATCTAGACCAAAATTAAGCAGAGCTTGTACTGTGAGTATGGATATCATGTTCATATGTTTTTTTTTGTAATAATACTTATAGTACATAAGAAACACAGTCACTTATGTTCATCACATAAATATTTGTGTCATGTGGGAATCGAACCCACGACCTCGTTATTAGCAGTCCGACACGGGAACCACTAGGCTATTTTAATGTTTGAATGACAGTTTATTTAATTAATAAAGTTTTGTATATGAAATCTGCAATGGTGTAGAGCATCACACCTGTGTCTCTCTTTGGGGAATACAGGTATGATGATAATTACGTGATTTTGTATGATTAAGTAAGAATATTATTTTCTCATCGTCATTTAACATAAATACAGTACATGGCAATTGAAATGAAACAACTTTCTACGCATTTCATCGTATTTATTGATATTATTAATCCCATTATTTCGGACCCCTTACAGCGTCCATGATCAAATACTATCCCTAGATAATAATATTTATTACAGATAATATTAGTGTAAGTTTCAAAAATCAATAAGTATATGACAATATACAGATACAGGTGTTTGTGATAAGAAAAACCTGGGTTACAAATAACCAGGCTACCCAAAGAGGCTTTGTGTCATTTAGTGCCATATCCAATCAGAATGGTTCTGCATTCTGATACCATTTCCAATCAGAATGGTCCTCCATTCTGATTGGCAGATTTGGACCCAAGGAATTTTACACGGTTGTTTCTTGTAAATAACAAAGAACGCTGTTCATAATAAAACAGGCAATTATAATTTACAACTGTACCTTAATTTTCAATCCGACAGGCGCCCTCCATCATTCACTGTCATATTTATCTTGATTAACACAACTACATTGTACGGCTATATTTAGCAGCGTAGGGCTGCTGTTAAATTTTCTGCAAATTACATTTTTGAAGTTAAGCATTATTTATTTTAATCTTTTCCCGGTTTCATTTTAAATTACGAATTTCAGTTAAAGTTATACATTTTGTGAAATAAAATTTCTACGTCAGACACTGATACGGACTCGAACTTGTGTCGTTTAGCTTGGCACACCGGTTTTTTATTATTGTTTTTTATCAACTACTAGCGACCTGCTCCGGCTTCGCACGGGTGCAATGTACTACCTAATAACATGCATATATTACACATAAATATAGCACACTCACAAATAATGTGGCTTTCTATTGGTAAAAGAATTTTAAAAATCGATTCGGTAGATCCAGAGATTACCCCCTATAATCTCACAAACTCACAAACTTTACATCTTTGTAATATCAGTATACATTATAGCAGAATATTAATTGATCATGAATAAATATACTGTTCTTGCTAAAAACTTTTCGGATATTGTCGAAATTTGATTTCATATAAAATTTATTTCAGAAAATGTGTGCGTAAAATTTAACTCATTTTACTTTTCTTTCACTCGTAAAAATATTAGATGTCTCCCTTCTACAACATTGCCTTAAAAAAATACAAAAGAAGTTGTCATGTAGTTCCCTGTGGTTCTCAACAATGAATTCTTTCTGATAACCTTGTATATTTAAAAAAATAAAGAATTTAATAATCACTTATTGACAGCCCTGGATGGTTCTATAGGACACATAAGTAGCCCACAGGGTTGTCACTTAGTCAACGAACATGATTTATTTTACGTTCCCAAGATCAAAGGCTGGCTGACCACTGATCACTGGGCAGAAATGATGACCCTTTTTCATGTACTCGCTAAAAATGGTCCGAATTAATTTTAGACTGGTCGGGAGGGATTTATTTTTGGGGATTAGAGGGAGTACGACGTGTGGACTTGATAAACTAATCTCCTTCCGTGACCTAGTTCAGATTTGTTTTGAGAGACAGTTTGATAGAAACTAGGTAATTATATTTCTACCTATAAACATAAAGTAAAATAATTTGCTAAAAAAGCTTTTATTTAAATTCGCTAAAAAGAACAAAGGTCCTTTCATTTGATACCCTTAATGTAGGAAAGCACAAAAAACTCAGTCGGCCATCTTTAGAAGTCCACCATATTGGATTTAGAGTGACGTCACTTTATTTTTCGAGTTATCAGCAAGCTCTTTCATTTGATACCCATATTGTAGGAGTGCATTAAAAATAACAAGTTCGCCGTTTTGGGTGTTGTGCCATGTTGGATTTAGAATGACGTCAGAATCGGTTGAAGATATCAGTTTCAAAATTAACTTGCAAGATTCCACACGAACAAACATAGTTACATATATATTGCAAGTTGATTAAAAGCTTGTTAAAATAGTTAAAAGTACGTGACGAGCTTGAAACCTGGGTTTGGTTGTCGTTGTTCGATTGAGTAGGTATCTAGCAATTATAGAAAACAGTTACCGCCCGAAACCGGTATGGATTCCATTATTGCCAGCATCATTGGGGATTTCTATGAAAATGGTTTAGGCATCGTGAGAGAACAAATGAAAGAAATCAGTACCTATACGAACATAAATATATCTACGAATAATAAAAAGAAAAATGTTAAGCTAATGTCAGCCGCAGCATTGAAAGAGGCCGCTTAGAAGGACATACGTAGATTTTATTGGTGAGGTGCTTTAAAAAGGTCAAGTGTCTAGTACAACCGGCCGAGGCGTGTGTGTCGTGGACATGTTATATGAACATGAAAGAAGCAAAAGAAGTGACAAAGATCGTATTAAGAGGCGGTCCCTGTTTCTGCCTACACTCGTAGAATTTTCTGTGTCTTAAATATCTCTACATCGGCCCCAAAAAAAAAAACCGGGGAATTGTGAGTTTACCTCACCTTAACCTCTATTTAATCCTTGGAGGAATTCAGGTGGTATGTTGTTTTATGAAAATCTTCAGTTTTATAGAGCTTAAGGTTTCTGTTGAGCCTTGATATGCCAGATACAAAATTCTTACGTATTACTTAATTAAATATTTAATGTGGACGAAACATTATATTATCAGTGTTTCGTATCAACTTCTTTCAAAATGTTACTAGAGACAAGCATAATTATTTAAGTGTTACCTGTTGTCACAGTTGGTACTTTCAGTTTATGATATCCTAGTATTTAATATGATCTATAGAGTAATTTAACTTCTTGTATAATACAATTAATTATTAGGATACATTTGACAATTTTATTTTATTTTTATCAGTACCACCCAACCTATTAGCCCTCCCGCAAGGCTTAAAAAACATATAGGTAGGTAGATAGATATATAAAAACCCCCATGAAAATAAAATAAAAAAACCAACAGTACCATATCATGCCACGCGTTTACCTAAAAAGATTAGAGGTGCTCCAGTTTAGCTTTCAGCGTTAAAATGAAAATTTCATCAGCGACTTTCGTCTTCCGTCGACTATCCCACTTATCCTGCTGCTTAACCTTTGTTAATAATTTATGTGGGACTTAAGAAATGTTATCAAGTACCTTCGTGCCTTTTAACAAAGAACATTACTGTATAAAATATTCATAAATTATACTGAGTGGAATTAGGGGCGTGTAGTCATAGGCTGTAATCTTCAGCGTAACAGAGGTGTGGTGTTACTTATAAATCATCATCATTTTCTTGGAATGTAGAAGAATATTTTTGTTAAGTTTACTTAAGAAAATTTGAAAAGCCATTATGAAAACAGTCTAGTGTGAGACTAACTGATATAATTCTGAAGAAAAAACTAAAATATGTTGAACATATTTTTTAGTATCGTGATTTTACTGTAAGATTCATGTTAGTTCTCCTGATTCTCGTTCTGAAAGAAAACAGTCAGTTAGCGCAATTCGTTCATTATAAAGAAAAATAAATTATAGACGGAGTTATATTTATTAAACTATACAGACTAATTCCAAGAAAGTTGCGGAGTAAACTATTGTACATGAAATGGCTAATATTCCCACAACCACAGTTAAGCAAATAGATTCATAAAAACATAAAAAACAGAGAAAATACGAGTCCATTTTGATGCAAACTCTGTTTCCGTGTATCTCATAAATTAATTTTGTATTCATTGTCTGCAGGTTATTCTCCCCTGGTACTCGTAATAGTTGTTCAGAACTTGCAGCGTTTTGTTTTAATTATGTTTTTCTTTATAACTACTTTCTCGGAGGAGGAACTGCCTGTACTTGTCAGTGAAAGCTAAGTGAAAAATGTATACCTACAAGGTTTATCATGGGAATAAGAGTTGGTAGTTCAAAAATTAAGAGTGAAAACAATTTATACTTGAAGACTACGGTTTAATGAGTTGAGCTCCCTATATTATGGTTGAGCTACACAATGACTGATTCATGCGTGCCGTCAGTTGGGACTGGTCTACTCAAAGCCACTATGGCTCTTTCTTTAAAAGGCCATTTCAGACTTTGCCCACATTGTAAGACACATATTTATTATTATACTATGTCTGTACTTTAAAAGAAACCGATTCTCTGAGTTTGTTCCGGCGTTTCATCTCAGAGGTCGTCAGCTAGGAAATGCGGAGCCATCGAGCTTAAAAAAATATGTAAAAATTTACTTTTAAAAGTGTCTTTAAAAAAAATATCATATAGGGATCAAGAAATGTAAAAATGTAAGAAATGTATATTTCTTCTCTATTGCAGGTAAGTAAGTACTGTAGTACTCTCACGAAATGTGTTATTTCATTTACCATTATATTTTTTGCATGATAAGATGTAAAATTGGATACTTATAAATTATGTATGGCTAGTCTAGAATTTTTATTAGACTACCATACTGAGAACTTATATATTTATAAAATTACATAAATATATTTTAATAAACTTATTTACACTAATAACAAAATAAAATTTAAAAACCTACAAAGTAAAATAAACTAAAACGAGATTAAGTAATAAAAGAGCATCAGAAAACTGCTCCTTTGCATCGCTATCGCCTGGTAGCGTACCCAAGAGGCTGGCTGCATTACCGCGTTGATGCTTATTCTTTGGCCGAAGTAGAGACTAGCCTTTGGGTCACGTGAAGCTGAAGAACTGAAAATACATAGCTGAAAATAAATACAATAGCGCAATCTTATAATAACTTAAAATTCGTCCAAAGTTATGACGAACGCAGATACAATAGAGCCCAAACGACACAATCTATTGAATAAATACACTGACAATACTCTGGAATAAAGATAGTCTGTGCTTCCACATAATAAACAATATACAAACATTGGATACTTACAGCGACAATTTAGTCCAATTTATATCTATTTCTAAAGGCATTGGGTTGGGTTAAATACCGTGTATTTTGGTGTATTGTTAGATCCCTGGAATGGAATCTATGAATAGTAACTGTTGTTTCTAAGTTAATATCTAACCTAAAATATGATGGTTTTAGAGTTACATTGGGTAAGTAATAGGAATCTCTATACACGGGTAAGTAAGAGCAATGTTAGCTTAATAGATATACCATCACGCCTTTAGTTCTCGAGCTTCCTGCTCCTCCTTCAGTTCTTGGCTCATTGCTGAGCGTCGTGATGTGCCCGACCTAACTTTTTGACGATCTCCTTCCATTTGTGGCAATCTTTTGTCAGTTGAAGAGCGTGTGAGATCTTGGTGTCGAGTTGTTCCTTAATTTGTTCCGACCATCTTGTAGGGCTACGTCCTCTGGGTCTCTTTCCTTCCACCTTTCCGGTGAACATGAGCTTCTCCAAATTGTCGGATGGTTTGCGGGCGATATCCCCGAAGTATTGCAACACTCTCTGAAGGCAGGTACTTTGTCGAGAGCTTACACAATGGTTTACTGAAGTATACCCACCCTTGGTCGACATTTTAAGGACCTAGCCTTAACATCCCGGCGAAAGGTGGGGTAATATAAGTAAGTAATAGAGAGCGAGATAATTGCAATTAACCCATTAACCGGCCACAAATCTTTACTCCGAGCTGCTGCTGAGAATTAATTTCTAACTAGACTAATAATGTAGTTATATAACTTAATTATTTGAGTGTACAAAGTTATTCCATGTAAGTACTCATTTTTTTTCAATTGATTGCAATACCTAGAAGAAAAAGAATGTTCTATTGTTTGCTGGCAATTAATAGGCAATTAGGTATTTACATTACAATTTAATTATTTATTTATTTACTCTTTATGTACAGACACCTGCAAATCAAGCTACCACAATCTGTCAAATTTCTTTGATTGATTTTCAACTTTAACACAAAACAATAAGGTTCATATTCAATCGGGAAAATTTGACAGTTTTGGATAGCTTGACCTGTTGGCGTCTGTACAAAGGCGGTTTTAATTTCTACCAGACAACTTGTGGGTGATGCAGAGACAATCAAAATAGATGCTCTAACAAAGTAGGTATGGGTAAAAGATGTGGGGAAATAGCCTAGGGCTCGAACACTCACGAAAATGTTCACGAAATATTATGTTGAACATAAGCGTTTGTGTTCAAAACAAACACATAAGTTCAACATTTTTTTTAAACAAGATTGTATTAGGTAGGTATTAAGAATAGGTAATAATTGTTTGTACTTAATTAAGATTTTATTATAGTTAGAGCCCTCGAAATTTGGCAACTCCTGAAAAGGTGCCTTAACCGTAGTATGCAAATAAATAGTTTGAGTTTGTATTGTCTGGGTGTTTCTTATGTATTATAAGTAAATATTTACGAATAAAATAAATATTATATCCATTGTCTAGTACCCATAGTACCTACAAGCTTTGCTTAATTTGGGGCTGGATGGTGCCATGTGAAATGTCCCAAATAAGTATTAATCATTACACATATTTTTTAGATTGCTTAATTTATTTATTTATTTATTCCCAACAATATCCTTACAGACTAATTCCAATTCGATATTGAGGTATCTTAATTTCTACAATTATAAACTAACTAAACAGTAAGAAATTTTAAAAAGTTCTATCTTTGTGAATACACTCAGAGTACAATAAAATATATCTACGTCGTCAGCTATGAGGTTGAGCGTACGCAGTGCGCGTGTCAGAGGCACCGCCAACAGGCGCGGCCGCCGAAGACGTCCCGTGTAGCCGTCTGGGACACAGAGACACACTCTCTCCAATATATCTGCATTATGTATCCTCCCCCGAATCACCTTAAAGACATATGTTACGAGTGTGAGTTCCCTCCTGACCCTCAGTTCATAATATCCGACCATTCCTAGGACAAACAGGGTAGGATACATTAATGGATAAAAAGGGTAAACCCCGTACTGCTTCATATAAATAAATCTAATAAACTTATTTTGCACACGCTCCAACATGAGGCTATATTTAGTCTCATGTGGGGCCCAGATAACTGCGTTGCTTTCTAGTTGGCTCCTAACTAAAGCATTATATAACGCTGTAAGGGCTTTTATATTGGTAAAGCCTCTAGCCATTCGAAGTACCAGCCCCAGGTTCCTATAAGATTTTTTACAAATTTTGAGTAGGTATGTGATCACGAAACGTCAGCTCAGCAGTAAAATGAACTCCCAAATCTCTCACTTCCGTTACCTTGGTCATCTCAGTTCCATCCACAGTATACTTATGCTGGATAGGTGTTCGTGCCCGTGAGAATGAGATGGTGACACACTTCGACACGTTGAATTGCAACCGATTCTGCTTGCTCCAACTAACGACTCGGTCTATATCCCTCTGCAATTTTTCACAATCTCCCGCGTTTCTAACTGCGAGAGATAATTTAAGGTCGTCCGCGAATAACAGACACTTGGCCCCTTGTGTGACACTTGGCAGGTCGTTAACCAGTAATACAATATAATATGTATATTATAATTGAATATATAACTGAATAAACTTAATAGGTGTCTTAATTTTTATAATACGAGAAATGCTCGCACTCTTGCATGGTCAGCCAATCGAACCGAATCATTATTATTATTCCCGAAATTGAATAAAATTTTCTACAAAACTTACAAGCTAAGCCATTAAATCGCTTTCCTATTCACTGCACGGGACTAATTAGCCAGCTATCGCATACTACAGCAAAATTGGGGTATTATGCTAATTCTAGAATCTAGCGCTTTCAGCGTTGAGCTAGCAATCTGCTAAGTACGGGCTTAGCGATAGTTGCTACGTCATGTGCGATATGAACGCGATTGTGCTGAACGGAGATTAGCATGTATGGGCGTTCAAATACCAAAGGCTGATTCATTTATGCGCCCCTGGTACACACGTTTGAGACTTGTCTTGTTTATTTTTGGTTTAAAAAAGTAAAAATATGTAACATAATTATTTTTAAGATAAGTTTATGTCAGGAAGAGTTTGTAAAGGACTTACTAGTCTAATCGTTATTCTAAAATATTTTAGACAAATTTCATAAACCAAGTGGATGAAAAAATGCAAATTAATTAGGGTAAAAATACGATGACGGTTACGATGTCTAATTAAACAGTTAATTATTACTAGTAACTGATTTATAAATTATAACTACGGAACTTTATGGATCGTGTTTATATACTACCCATAAATTCCCGTACTTTGTTACAAAATTGATTCACAATGCACAATACAACACAAATACAACAACTGAAATCTGTTACATTTTGCACATTGTGCAAAATTAGTTTGAAACTTCTTAATCAGCGCCGCTAACAAAAACTTCACGAAGTTTGTGCAATGTTATCGGTATTGCACAATCTGGTCAACGGTTTTGTCCGCTTGTTGCAAACTATAATTTTCTTTGTCCCAGCGAATAAGTCGTAAAAAGATACGACTCGAAACTTAGTTCTATTATGGGAAGCGGTGGTAAATGAAGCGAGTATGTTGTTTTTATTGGTACTGGAATTTCAGTGTCGTTTTGCACAAAAGCTTTTTGTATTCAATACTAAAACGTAGTCTATATTACATTACATTTTTGGGTCAGTTTAAATTCAAGTAGTGGAACAGTATCGAATGACGATTGAATTGAATTCAAGCTGTTGAAATTTTTGGTATTCAGAAACAGCTGAATATATTATATTCTTCAGATTGTTTTATTTTAAGTAATACGATGGCAAAGAAGCATACCAAGCAAGCCCACAAAATACAATAATCTAGATTTCTCTTGTCTGCAGTGATAGCTACGGCACACAACATCACGTTCCTCGAGGTGCCTCCTTACGGTGATCCTCATCAGGAGGCGAACCTCATCTGCCACTATGTGAACGAGCAAGGGGATCCCGCGCTACACTCCGTCAAGTGGTACAGAGGCAGCAACGAGATATTCAGGTTCACGCCTGGACAACAGGTGGGTGATACTTAGCAATGAGTTGGTGTTACCAGAATTTAGGTCACTGTTGTTTTTTTGTTTTACGGCTGATATATTATTCACATATTCGAAGGTATATTGTGATCAAAACTCGAGAGTGTCAGGCTGAGATTACATGCTACCTCAATGATAAAGAATAGTGATGTTGATAATCAATTAATCGATTATTGATAATGGATCGAAACAGGTAAAATTATCTTACTTAACTCAAAGGTATACATAATATAATCAATAATCATGAATAAATTAAGCTAAAGATTTATTTACCTTTGCTTCCTGTCATGTCAATGCTGTGATACTGATATTGATAATCGATTATCAACATCACTAATAAAGAATATTTCAGCACTATACGTATTAACAGTGATTTTTATTAAATAAAAATACACTGTTTTTATTAAATAAAAATACACTGTTTTTATTAAATAAAAATACACTGTTTTTATTAAATAAAAATACACTGTTTTTATTAAATAAAAATACACTGTTTTTATTAAATAAAAATACACTGTCTTTTTTTTCTTCTGTGGGTAGTTGCAAGGTGAACACAAAGAAAAGTTACTCTGTATTTAAAACTTATTATTTATTATTTCTTGACATTTTTTATAACATTTAATGATATTTTTCAAAAGTTAAGTCTATTTACCTGCTGGTACAGTGTTATCCTGTCGCTATATCCTCTATTTGCTTAAAAAAATTAACACAATGGATGCACTCAAGAACACTCTAACTGAGGTAACTGAAATGTTCTACTCGAAGATGTCTGAATTTGAAGGAGAACTGCAGAAGGCCTCTTCTTCACCCAGCACTACTTCAAGCTTAGCAGCAGAATTTTCACTATTCAGAAAATTTATTACTCAAGCTCTCAGCAGTCTCCAACAGCAAGTGGAGATACTTGCTCGCGGAGTGGACACCCTGGAGATGCGTAGCCGTAGAAAAATCCTTCTACTTCACGGAGTCACTGAAGAACAGAATGAAAATACAGAAAAAATACTCGTTGATGTGATCCGGAATAAGCTAAACTTGAATAACTTTGCTCAAACTAACATTAGTCGTTGTCATCGGATGGGTCGAGCAGTGCCCAATAAAACCAGGCCCATCCTATTCAAGCTGGGGAGTCTGGCCGTCCGTGATGAAGTCTGGTTCTCCAAAGCAAATTTGAAGGGCTCGGGCATCACGGTATCGGAGTTTCTGACCAAAGGTCGCCACGATGTTCTTTTAGCAGCGAGACATAAATTCGGCGTAGCGAAGAGCTGGACCAAGGCGGGGTATGTTTATGTTCTCGGCCCTGATGGTACGCGACTGCGGGTTGAGACACTTGCCGAACTAAATAGAATTGCGTCGGATCCCGTCGAGCCCAATCCATTACCGGCTGCTGCAGCGAAGACAACGAACACGAAAGTTAAGCGTGCTGCGTCTGGTCGAAAGTAATATTATCCATTGTTATTAACTTGTAAGGCAATGTCCGGGTAACTTTATACTTATTTGTTTGTCTCTTTTGTCCGTATACCGCCACTTTTTATAAAATTACATAATTATTAAATATAAACACAACTGACAGTACTGATACTGACACTTGACAGTTGAACAATCATAAAGTAGTGATGGATAATTAAAAATAATTATCCATCACTAGTATCTAGGGTTTAGTATGGAACCATAGATACTAGTGACAGCGCGTTCCAAGTAAAGATTAGTAATGAGATGATATTTTTTTTATTTTTTTTATTTTGAGTTACTTAATATTATATGTAGTTTTATACTCGGACTCGGACGTTGCAAGATTTATTTGTTTCGGTTCATTTAATATATATTTTTTTTTTTTTACCTATTGCACTAAACCGGCAGGTGGACAAATTTTTGATATTTTTAATTATTATTATTATTTTATAGTCCCATTATTTTTATTGGGTCTTTATTATTATTATTTATTAGTTTGTATTTATTATTATGTCTTCCGATTTTGATAGTGATGAAGAACATTTTTATTCTTTATCCAGTCACGATGATAGTTTTATAAGCATTCCTTCACTAGCCGACACACTGACAGCCCAGTTTTCTGATGTTCCCAAAAATTTCAATGTCGTTCATATAAATGCTCAGAGTATTCCGGCCCATTTTCCTGATATGCTGGCGAGCTTTGACTGTAAACATATTCATGCTATTCTTATTTCAGAGTCATGGCTCAAACCATGTCTCCCGTCAACTTCTTACACTTTACCCGGCTTCCAACTAATTAGAAATGACCGCATGCTTGGTGGTGGTGGTGGTGTTGCCATATACCTCCGAACGAACATTCCTTTCTCTGTCATTAATACGTCAGCACAGCCTCCGCCACCAAATGCTGGAGAACATCTGTTTCTCGAAGTAGAAATAAACCACTCAAAATTACTTCTTGGTGTGTACTATTGTCCTTCTTTACGTGTCAATTTCTTCTCTTCTTTTGAAAGCATCTTAGAGACGTTAATCCCTTCTTACAGTCATAGCATAATCATGGGTGACTTTAACACCTGTCTCCTTAAGCAAGATTATCGCTCTTCCTCCCTACGTTCTTTACTAGATTCTTGTAATCTGTCCATTCTTCCGCTTAATTCTACTCATCATTTTCCCAATTCTAATCCCTCACTTCTAGACTTGATTATCGTTTCTTCTCCTAATCGCGTTGCTAAGCACGGGCAGTGTTCAGCGGATGCTTTTTCCTATCATGACCTCATTTTTCTTTCCTATAAAATTAGTTTTCCTAAAATTAAACCCAAAACTCTTATGCAGCGTAACTTTGGTGCTATTAACTTGAATGACCTTTGCGAGGATGCTCGCCATATAGACTGGACTCCTCTCTTTGCCTCCTCTTCAGTCGACGAACAAGTCAATTTGTTCACGACTGCACTAGTAGCTCTGTACGACCGACACGCACCAGTTCGAGCAGTTAAAGTGAAGCATTTACCATCGCCATGGCTCACTGACGATATAAAAATATTAATTCATAAGAAAGCGGTGGCTAAATCAAAGTACAAGTGTCGATCATCGGATTTGAATAAAGAAAGATATGCCAAAATTCGTAATCAATGCAATAAGATGTGTAGGGATGCGCAACGCCAACATATCCACAACTCTGTTCAAAACGGAGATCCAGCAAAAGTCTGGAAATTTCTAAGATCAATGGGGGTCGGGAAATCTCGCCAAGAAACCATTCCTAAAGAATTAGATCTCAACCTACTGAATCAACATTTTACTACTTCGTCTAGTTTTGATATGACAACTAAACTTAACACTTTGAATTGTCTTTCATCTCTTCCCACCCCCTGTTATTCCTCGTTTTCATTTAGTGTATTCTCCGCATGTGATGTTAAAAAGGGCGTGGTATCAATTACCTCCAACGCAGTTGGTAGTGACTGTATCAGCCGTAACATGATTCTCCCTGTGCTTGACATTATCCTTCCCGTTATCTGTCATATCCTGAATTTTTCCATCTCTAGTGGCGTCTTCCCATGTACATGGAAAGATGCTAAAGTTATTCCACTACCAAAAAAATCCAACCCAGCATCCTTTTCTGAATACCGTCCCGTATCCATTGTTCCATTCTTATCCAAAGTCCTCGAACGGCTAATATATAATCAACTAAGCTCTTTCCTCTCCACAAACAACCTCCTTAACTCCTTTCAATCTGGTTTTCGCCCAGGGCATAGTACAACCACAGCTCTTGTCAATGTTACGGAAGATATCAGATCAGGCATGGAAATTGGGAATCTAACGGTAATGGCATTGCTAGATTTTAGTAATGCCTTTAATGCCGTTGATTTCGATATTTTGCTTGGTATTCTACGCTCTATTAACATATCTCCATCGGTGATTGACTGGTTTCGTAGTTACCTGTTCGGCCGCCGGCAATGCATTTGCATTGAAGAATCATTTTCTTCTTGGAGCAATACCTCTGCCGGCGTTCCACAGGGTGGCGTTCTATCTCCACTTCTTTTCGCAGTTTTCATAAACACTATTTCCGATAAATTACTTTCTTCCTACCATCTTTATGCTGATGATTTGAAGATTTACTGCCGGGCTCCCCTTGGAAACTTGTCACAAGCGGTTTCCACTATAAATAAAGATCTGGCTTGTATTGGCGACTGGAGTAAGAGGCATGGACTTACGGTTAACCCCGCGAAGACGCAGGTTATTGTGGTAGGTAGTTCCAGAACCGTCTCAAGAATTGACTGGTCAACTCTTCCCCAAGTTTCTTTTGACAATATTGCAATCCCTTTTAGTGATAAAGTTAAGAACTTGGGGATATATATCGATAAACATCTTTCCTGGACCACTCAATTACAAGAAGTTAGTCGTAAATTATATGCATCTGCAGCGAGTCTGAAAAGGCTACGCAACTTCCTGCCTATCACGACCAAAGTTGCGCTTGTTCAATCACTCCTTCTACCCATCCTTGATTATGCTGACGTCAGCTATCTTGACCTTACTGAAGAGCAACTCGATAAACTTGAGCGTCTCCAAAATTTTTGTATAAGATTCATATTTCGTTTACGCAAATATGACCATATTTCAGAATTCAGAGTTAAGCTTAAGTGGTTGCCAATTCGCCTTCGCCGGAATGCTCATATTCTTTCTCTGCTCTATAATGTACTTTTTCAACCTTCTACCCCTTTCTATCTTAAAGAACGTTTCGAGTTCCTTGGCGACACGCACACCCGATTCTTACGGTCATCGGATAACTTGAGACTCAAGATGCCAATGCACTCCACAACTTTTTTTGATAAATCTTTTTCAGTACAGGCTGCTCGTTTGTGGAATGCGTTGCCAGTGTCGATAAGGCGAGCACAATCATTACCAGTTTTCAAAAGGCTTGTGAAGGAACATTTTTTGTCTCTTTAACAATGTCACTTATTCATCGTAGTTCATTCGCTCCTCTTGCTGTTTATAATTTTATATATATTTATATATGTATATATTATAGATGTTATATATTATGTTTATTATTATTATAATATATCTTAAGTCTTTCTAAATTTCTGCACCAAAGCCCATTTCTAGTTCTGTTCCGATATGTCCATCCAAAGGTTGCCTGGAAGAAATCGCTGTTTGCGATAAGGCCGCCCATTGTATATTATATTAAGTTGTGTCCTCATATAATGTATTTTTAACGGTGTACAATAAAGTATATATAAATAAATAAATAAATAAATACTGTCATACACGGCTTTCTAGTACAAGTGGCAAGCTTCAAGTGCGGACTTGTAAAGTTTAAATGAGATGCTATTGAGCGGGAAAAAATCCTAACTACAACCTGCCGCTGAGCATTTCCTAATAAAAACACTAACTAAAATGCATGCTGTGACATAATTTTGTCGCCACTTTATCTCGGCTTCAGCCATAGTTTTGGCACTAGATTACCGCGGACAAAACTATTTGGTGGCGCGCATGTTACCTTTCTTTTCATAGTACAGAAAATCCTCATGGGTCATCGAGCACCTGGGCAGGCAGCAGCATTTAATGTCGGACTCATCACGGCTAAAAATCGCATTCACCTTTACTTACCCTATAGTTATGACCATGGTATCTGTGCAACTCACCACAACCACAGCTACAGGCTGTGGTTGCATAGATAAAATAGATCTATTTCTCTGAAACTTATATCATCATCGTTAAGATCATATCAGCTACATGAAGTCCACTGCTGAACTAAGACCTTCAACGACCTTTAAAGACTTCCACGAGTACCGGAAATTTATATAGGTACATTTAAATACGATAATATTTAAGGTCGTTTCTGGACCAAAAAAAAGTATCAAGATACCGTGAACATAGTTAGATTTATTTTACGACACATAATAAAAAAGTTTTACGGCTTGATTTCAACGTCTTTATGGGCTGAAACTTGTCTGTGACTAGGTGGTTGGTACCTATTTGATTGTGTGAACAATGATCATAGAATATTTTTTCAAAAAGCGATGTGCGTTTTGAAAAACGTCATTTATTTTTTTATACGACACGGTGTAGTCGTAGCTGCCTGTGGCATCACAAGATTATGGTCCTATCAGAACACCAGCGCTGTGGCATTATGTTTTTAATGTCCCAGGATTATGCTGAGATAGGAGTCTTTTTGGCCTCGTAGGGTTGGCGTGGTAAAGGCTGTTATAAAATGTAGTTGTTTACTTAATTTCTGTACTAGTTCAAATAAAAGTTTTCTTTCTTTTTTTCTACGTAATTCTCAATCCATCTATGTATTTTTGTGTATGTTTACTTTAAGTCTCATACGCTACTTACTAAGGTTAAGGTGCGTTAGCCGCGGTCAGTCTGTGGATGGGTTTCTGTACGAGTTCAAATAAAAGCTTCTCTTTCTTTCTACGTAATTCTCAATTAATCTGTATAAGTATTTTTGTGTATGTTTACATTTTGAGACTCGTGGCTACATTATAACTACGATACTAAGGTTAAAGTGCGTTAGCCGCGGTCAGGCTGTGGACGGGTGACCATCCGTTCATCGGAGAGCAACTAAAGCCGCTCCGAGTTGTTATACGAACACCTATGACAATCGTTAGTGGTAGTCAGCAGCCCAAATAGCCTGACAATCAGTCTATCCTCAGGATATCGGTATGTTGTAGAGCGGTAGGTTGCCGGTCGCTTCATCTAAAATACTGATAGATTCAGCACGCCAGCATCTGGTTAGGTTGGAAGCTGACCCCAACATAGTTTGGAAGAGGCTCGGTGGATGATGTTTACGAATTTAGTTGTTTATACCTAAACAAGTTTTGACTAATTGTTTTTTTTATAGTATATTTTCGACATGGCCTCATAATTATAAGTGTGGTTGTATCTGACGAGCGATACCGACAAAAGATAGGTCAAAATATTATGTTTTATATCAGATATTTTTCTAAAAAGATAGTTTATTCCAAGTAACTCATATTACCCTAGTAATGCTAAACGGGACTACTACTGAAGTTCTTGGTTTGCTTCCCGATCAAGCAGTGTTATTAAGTTCTTCTATGACAAATTCTCAGTAGGAGCTCGGTGTTGAATTATGGACGGTATGTCCTATTTCGATAAAGATAATGAAATCGCGTAATATTATATGATATTTTGAAATAAAACTACTTTTTACGGATTTTATCGCGTTATATTGATATTATTATTATTAATTTAAATTAGTTTGACATGGACGCTGTAAAGCATCCGAAACGTCGAGATTGTAAATGTATAATATCCGCGTAAATGTCAGAAATCAATATTATCATTATCAACCCATATACAGTCCCACTGCTGGGCACGGGTCTCCTCTCAGATTGAGAGGGATTAGGCTATATATAGTCCACCACGCTGGCCTAGTGCGGGTTGGCAGACTTCACAAGCCGTCGAGGAATATCTCTAAGGCATGCAGGTTTCCTCACGATGTTTTCCTTCACCGTCTAAGCGAGTGATAATTAATTATTAGTACACACATTAATTTCGAAAAGTCAGAGGTGCGTGCCTTGGGTTCGTACTTGAGACCTTCGACTTGGCAGTCCAATGGTCATACCACTAGGCTATCACTGCTTATCAATATTATATGTTTTTTTTTCTCTTTCTCTCAGCCGCCTACTAGGACCTTCAACTCGACAGCAGGAGGTGTTTCCAAAGGCACCTGCAACCTGAACAGCTGCGCCATCAGCGTGATGTTACCAAGGACCTACAACACGAAGCTTTCATTCACTTGCGAGGTGTCCACCGAAGGACCCAGGTTTGCTGTTGTCAAGCAGACGAAGAATTTAACTGTTGCTGGTAAGTTCTCATGAGTATGTCATTTTTTAATGCCACCTCCGAAAACTACTGCAGCCTATTATAGCCGCCAACAAAACTAGTATATGACTACCGTGTTTTGAGACCTAAGTTATTAAGTCTCATATGCCATCATCATCAACCCATATACTGTCTCACTACTGGGCACGGATCTCCCAGATCAGATTCAGATTGAGAGGGATTAGACTATAGTCCACCACGCTGGCCTAGTGCAGTGTGGCAGACTTTACACATCGTGAAAAATCTCTAAAGCATGCAGGTTTCCTCACGATTTTTTCCTTCACCGTTTAAGCGAGTAATTGAATAATGGTCGTAGAGCTTGTGGTGAATTCAGGAATTCAGAAACAATGCAGCACATATTGTGTGATTGTGACGTCCTGGCCACGAAACGGATGAGTCATCTCGGCAACGGATACCCGAAGCCAGAGGACTAAAGGTTCCTCTTAGTGGGCTAGCCGCCTTCATGATCCACGTCTTTGAAGAGTAAGGAATGTACCATGCTGGGGACAACACAACAGATCACATTTGGTCGAAGTGTTGCTGGCCATGCCAGCCCCCACACTTAAGATTAAGCGAGTAATAATTAATTTGTTAATACGTTACGTGCACCGTTCAAAAAATCCTATTGCCTTGATGTAATGTAAATTTTTCTTACACAGTGACGTTAAAAGAAGACCCAGTGATATTGGGCGTTCCTGGTACAGTACAGCTGGGGGAAGATGTGATGCTTAACTGCACCACGCAGCCTGCCATGCCGCCCGCTAACATCGTGTGGTACATTGATGGCCGCGCCGTCAAGGTTAGTAGGTTCTCATCAGGTTGGTACGAATCCGACATACCCTACCCTACCCTCCTGGGTGGCGGAAGATCCATGTGGATTTTCCGTACTATAAAAAAAAGGTCGTCAACCCAATGAATTATCAAACCCATCAAAATCAACTGTCCCACTGCTGTATAATGAACATTTAGAATAATTTTAATACACAAATGCTTGGAAGTCGATTGTCATTTACAAGAAAGTTAAATATTCCCTCCCTATTTGTCGACAGACTGAGCCGGATCTATTGAACATCACTCAAATCTCGGCGGCCAATGACTTTGACCTCCGGTCAAGTTGGCGATCTCTTCGACTGCGGGTGGCCACCTCCAAAGGCTTCATGGCCATACGCTGTGAAGCGACGCAGCCGACCTGGCCTCCTTACATTAGGTCCACGAACGCCACCCTTGTGATTGCGAGGTCGCCACACCTATCCATGTTTACAGCTGCAGGTGGGTTTATGATGTTCTAATAACATGTGTGATTATTTTATGATGATAACTGTTTTACCAGTTTTCTCAAGAAATGTTTGTCTTCATAGGCACTTTTTTTTTATTTGGTACTATAAAAGCTATAGTATAAATAATTATGTAGGTACCTATACTGTGTTAATTATGTTACTTATTTTGAGTGCAAAATAATACAGCGTAGTAAACATGAAACAAGCGTCTTACTAAGTTATCGTGTAGAGAATTACATACATACCTTATCTACCTATTAATTCGCTTGGCATAAACATACTTACTGTCCTAAGATTTAAAATAGTCCCGATTCCTGTTCTTCAGGCACGACGACAATTTTATTTCATGCTTACAAGTATCTACCTAAATAAAAATATATTTCTATAAAATCATGTTTTCTTAGCACGTAATTTGAACAAACTCCGACACAAATTGTTAAGGAGTTTCCTCTTAGAATTATGCTCACCTGGTATTTTTATATTAAACTCATACACCTTTTTGAAAAGTTACATGGTAAATAAAGTAGCGAAACCAACAACGTATTTTCTATTCTACTAAACATGTTAGGAGATAATTTTCTTTATGCAACCTGAGTGTGAATCACAAACAAGCTTGCCTTCTTTATACGATCAACTTTCAGTCTTATCTTACCAATGAAATTTAAATCCCTATCTTATGTACTGTCGAGACAGCAGACAAATTAATTTGCAAGAAGAAGCGAGGTTAGTCATGATACTCCGTGACTTGCTTAAAGTCAGGAAAACTAAGATTTTCTTATAAACAAGTATAAAATTGACACTGGGTGTTTTACTCGTGCATTTGTAATGAACTGCGAGTATATTTCATATTCATATTTATTGCATTCCATAATGTACAATACAGTTGGTAAATATAACAAAAAGAAACAATTATGGACCCTGTAGGGCGCAGCAAAAACAAATAATTTTTAAATTAAACATTTTGGAGAGGGGAAGAGTTCTTTATATCTAATATTATGTAATATATTAGAGAGAGGACGAGTTCTTTAATATTTATACGTAATATATATTTATCACTTTGCTATTTTATCTTTATATATATTTTGTTTTTATATATATATCATGTAGGTGTAGTATAAACGTAGGAATATTCAATGAACACTATGCAGGGGTTAATATCAACCAATTTAGCAAGAAAGGTAGATTCTATAAAAATAAAATAAAAGGTTATCTTTGTTCTTCAACTGTAACAATTAACTTCCCAAATCAAAATAACGCTTAACTGATATTATTTGATTTAGTGATGGTAACGATGAAAAACTAAAGCACTGACATTTTCCTGAAAGATCATATTATAAATCATATTTTTTTATAATTATAATTAAAAAGTCAGAAGGATAAAGTTCCTGTCATGGGCGTGGCCAATTTCATAGATCCCATGGCCATGACTATAGGGAAAATGAAGGCAAGTGCGGCAAATTAAATATCGAGTTTTAACAACACATCTACGTTAACGTAGATAAGCCTACCTTTAAAGGTAGGCTTCTAATTCGATGCTATGCTATCCTAGTAGTTGTAATTAAGACATCGCAGAGAAGATTTACTTGCATTCCGTTTCGCGATTCTAGTAACCTAACGTAACGTAACCTAATTTCTCTTACTAGGGTTATTTATCTAATTTAATTTCACAAAGGGTCTCAAATACTCGTAGCGATAAGTTTTGGATTCTGCTCGAGTTTAAGTGAACGGTTTTGAACTATTCAGGAACTCGCAAGATACTCGATCTACTAAAGTTCGACTTATTTATCCATAAACTTGGCACGATAGTCAAAATATTGTAATTCGGAGTATTATTTATAAAGACATCTACGTACAATTTTAATTATTAATTAGATTACTTACATAAGTAGATCTTTAAAAATGAAAATAGCGCGCACGGGTTGAAAAAATAAAAACAACCTTTTTACCTTTGATTATATACTTGTCTAGATGGAGCAATGCAAACAAACGACCCGCGTAAACTGGGGCCAAATTGCGTGATATGTGTGAGTACCGCTTGTGTACTTATTGTAGTCAAACTGTCAAGGTGTGCGTGTTTAGGGATGCCTGCTCCAAATTATTAACTTACCTTTTCTCCATTATTTAATGGGATGACAGTTAAACGAAATAGGCTGAATAAAGTAATTATTTTGTAGATTAGTGTTTTATTTATTTTAATAAAAACAATAAATACAATGAAAAAATATATACAGCAATTTATAGATCAAAATCCATCTCTTTGTATTTGTTTTCGAAATAGTTTTTTTTTTATATTTCATTTCGTGTCCGCTGTATAATGTCTCTCCAGTCTTAAGAAATCTGAAACCCAAAATATTAGAAAGAACTAACAAAAATACTATTTAGTGAATGCTTTCATTTATTTTGTGAAGGCATTCACTTCACATTTCATTGTTTTATCATTTACTGATCAAATAAATTATGTAAGTATTAAAATAATAAAATTTTCTCCTGATCGAAAGATGATGACTGATATTTGCATTTTATCTCCCATAGTTTCGCCAAATCTCCCTTGTAATAAATTGACAACACCGGCTAATCTGTCGAACCTACAAATTAACGAATTGAAAAATCATGTTTTCATAAAATAATAGAGGTTAAATAACAAAACTTACCGATGTAATGTGATCTTAGTATAATTATACGGTTTTCCCACATAATTGCGACACAATTTGACAGCACATACCGACATCATTAATTATTTTTCGAGAACTCCACACCCTGAAGTGATCCAAATGACACTGACGTAAGTGAGAAGAGAGTCTACCAATTTTAGTAGACTTTATTTGGGCCGTTCTGTACGTGTCAATGTGGCATCTAGACAAGTATATAATCAAAGCTTTTTACATACACTGCAGCAATTTTATTTACAATAGATTTCATGCAATCCTAGTGAAATAATGGTCAACAATTTTTGATGCAGTATTTCATTTGAAATTTAAAAAGGTTTATCCAGCCGTGTAGAATTTCTTTGCTCTATTGGACATTCTAGAGTAGCGGGAATTATGTGCGCACATGGTTTTCTAAAATCCAAGAATATTTATTATGTTGAATAGCAAATTGGTTCTTGCTTGAATAACTTGCACCGATGCCACAAGGAATTTTCTTGGTACAAGGAGCGAACAAAGATTGTGTATTTTGTGATGTGAATTGAAACGCAGATAAATTCAAATGTTGGATTTAAGTACTTAAATCATTCAATAAATATTCAATAAATGGTGGAAAATTCTGGAGATCAAAGAGAAAATCCAATTACCATTAACCAAGGTATAGTTATTTTGTTTTTGGTTACAAGAACCAAATACCGTACGTAATTGGATAGAATTTTATCGTCATTAGAAAATAAAATTTCACAATTATGATTAACAACGAATTAAAAAAAAAAGATATACGATTTTTATCATTGGCACGCTGAAAAATTGATGATTCGGACACGATATATTCGGACACAGTGTCCGAATTGACTCATATAATATTAAATATATATTATATTGACTTAAATATTGTTTTCACTGACAATTCGGACACCAATAAAAAAATCTGTTATGTACAGTCAGATAAAAAACTTCCAACGATTCTTTAATTGTAGAAATTCGTTCTCCGCACAGTATAGTCGTAAAAAAAGTAAAAAAACCAGTACCTATGTATCCAGTGAGGTACATTTTGTTAAAAGCCCGGACGCTTTAAAATACATCATACATAATATGTATATAAATTATGAATAGGTACCAACTTGCTTGTTTCTGACAGATTTCATAACATAATGTCCTCTTTGTCTCCTGAAATTCCTGTGTTATTATGTAAAACGATTCTTGGTATTTAACATTCCCGTAAAGTCAGAAAGCCCTTATTTACATGAAATTATTCACAGAGCAATATAATTATGTCGGCAAAGAATATCCCTCCCCTCCTTTCCACAGTTTGTAAGACAACCAAGGATTAAGGAATAATAATAATGCTCTAAATACTATGAGGGGTGCCTACTTTTCTTATGTAGGTAGTTCATGACTACAGATTAGAAGAATTACTCTCATCACAAACAATGCCACCTGACGGTAACCGGAAAATTGAATAGGTACTTCGAGTCTCGGGAGCCTTACGCGAATTTTTAAAATATTTGGCTTATTTTTTTTAATACATTTAGTTTATTTGTGTATTAATTTACATAAAATGTATTATTCGTATTTTACCCTTTGTGCACTAATTACTTTCATAAAATATAATGTGTGCCAATAGCCTATTTATTACGTATTTGTCAATTCGTGTTTGTTGTGTGATTTCGTGCGAATCGACCAATAATTAGCCAAATATTTGTGTATTTCAAATAACAAAATAGGTACTAATTATCAAATAACATTTAGAACTAGGGTTGATGCAAGATAGACAAAAATCGCGGAAATCCGAAACATTTTCGTGGTAGACAAACGTGCCCGTGTGACCCGTCGAAACTTTTTAGTTCGATTTTCGAAAATCAAATTAAGGAGTTCTGACCTCAGCTGCTGTAGCGGTTGATTTGACTTTACTAAGAAATCATAATTTTGTCCACAGGTTCAAGCTCAACCGTGCTGCGAGCGACAGTACTGATACTGGCGTCGTGCGTGTCAGTACATATATTTTCTAAACACAGTGCCTTGACTGAAGTCTACCCGATACTGTAGGTCAGCTTGAGTATCGAGCATCTAGTATAGTTAGATAACAATTATGTCACTGGCGATGTTTACACAACAACAGAGATTTGGTACATGCTTCCTAGAGAGGTTTCTTTTCTTCGCAATCAATCCTTTGTAATAACTATTTTTTGTAGCCTTCCCCTAACTCAGTCCAGGATTTCATAAAAATTTCAAAAAAAGAAACGATATATTTTCTAGCTGAAATAGGAAAATTGTGTGTAAAAGATAAAGTTTTTTTCAATTCTACTAGAATTATTTTAAAATTACTAAATGTAAACTCTGAAGTATTTCCTACCACCACTCTCCTAGCTTCCGCTTTTCGCCTGGTAACTTCTGACAAATACACCAAGCGTTGTAAGAATCGCTTCTGTGTAAAAAGCACAATAATTATGCACAGACTGTGCTGTGAATCTGCAAACCCACCCTCCCTGTAATTCTATCCCTTAAGTATATCTCTAATTGCTGTGGATAGCTAATGATAGCAGCTATTTGTGAGAAACGACGGTCGTCCATTAAGCTATACTGCTCCGAGTATGGCTGTAAACATTGCGATCGGAAAAATGTTGTTCGAGCAAAAATAAAACGCGATGGGAGCTTTACATCTGCAAGAAATAAGCTTCCATTATATTCTGCCTTTTATCATTCCAATTCGACTTCAAAGCATTACTTACCCTCAAACAGCGCATCAATAAAATCACGAATTAATATTTATATCAATACACATACATTTACCATACTATGTAACAGGCATCAAAGAGTCTCCGTGTCAATTGTATCCTCGTAAATACATAACACGAACAATCGTAGAACCATCCAGTGATCTTTTATGTCTCGTTACCCTCCAATATTTATGAAATCCTGGTACGATCGTACAATCAAATGGGAATCTTTCTTGACGTGTAAACATTGTATTTTTACGTAGCTGTATTCTGTCGTTAGTGTAGAATTGCAAACGCAGAACTTGTTTTTGTAATAGTTTAAATGTTTCCTTTTCTACTTCGAACGGATGGCCAATATTTTTTTTGCTTTTACCAAAGTTATCTTTGGCTTTTACTAAAAAAATAAAGAACTCAACTACTTGGATAGTATTGTGAAATATAGTCTTGTGAAAAACAAAAATAATAATAATTAATTCGGGGTTTATCAAACAAGTACCAGGAAAACATGACTACTGAGCAGTAAAACGACATTTATTTTCAAATATGTTAATATTTGAGTTTGTACCGTATGTCTGTTACAGCCTTTGCAATGGTGTTGGGAATTCGAGCCTCAATCCTTTGTCAGGCTCAATAAGCTTTTAGAGCACTTTGACCGTACTGTTTCGCGCAATAACGCGCTGTTTTCTGTTATCACGTTTATATTTGATGTTATACGACGTTTCATGGGGGAATGGGAAGTTGAGAAGTAAAAGCAGAGATTGGAGTTTGTGTTTTGTTTGTTTTCTGTAAAAAACTGTGTTAGATAGTGTAATGTGAAAATAATGCTCAGAAAACGTAGGTAGGAAGGTAGGTATTTGGATATTTAAGTTATGGGTAGGTAAAATTCTAAATAAAAGTCAACAAAATGGCTTCATTTTTTTATTATAACCAATTTTATTATACCAGTACAGCTACGTAACTAGTGATAATAAATTGTAATAAAAATGTCGTAATTAACAAATATTATTATAAAATCAATTATTCTATAAATAGCAAGCACTGAATTTCGATGTTTTATGTCACAAAAGTATAAAATTTGTAATATTTACATATGTTGGGGGGGCTGAAGTGAATACGATTAAGTTAATGTAATGTACAGGCTAAGGGCAGGACGCATCGTGTCGACAGTTAAACGTTTAACTTAACCATTAAGTTTATAGGTTCACTTGAAGTTTGTCCTCGTAGAGAACTGTGTGATGCTAACTGAAGAACTTTCCTCACTTAGTATCCTAGTTCTCTGCGGTTTACAAAGGAGCGGGTAACGGAAAATTTCCATTACATCTGATAATGGATACTCATCCATGTGGCTACTTAGCTACGAATCATGATCATCCATAAGAACTATGATATCTTTCTCCTTTTCCTAACTATATTTGGGTCGGCTTCCAATCTAACCAGATCCGGCTGAATTTCAGTATTTTACACAAAGCGACTGCCATCCGACCTTCGCAACACAATTTTTTGGGTAATATTGATACCCCTATACCCTGAGGATAGACTGGTTGTCAGGCTTTTGACTACCACTAACTATTGTCATAGGTATTCTTATGATAACCGGGATCGACGGCTTTACTCAGGCTGTATTTAGGGGTCTCGATGTGTTAAGAATGGTCACCCATCCATAAATTGACCGTGACTAGCACAGCTTAACCTTTCAGATCGGTTGATCAGCTTAGTTTTTACTTAATCACGTGCCTCCCATATGAACTATAAAAAAGAAACGTTTGGGGTTCAAACGTTTCTTTAAGGCTTCAGCTTCATGTCATTGACGAGGTAAGTAATAACAACTACGCTGATCAAACAGTTAGCAAGGTTAAGCTGCGCTATCTGAGGTCTGTCTGTGGTGGGTGACCATTCTAAACACATCGAGAAACTTTGTATTTTTGTATCGCCGCCATTTTGTTTAACTGTCAACACGACTGTCAAATTGTTGTTAGGATACGTCATGTTAATAAATTATTTGTACGTTGTTTAGTTTTATGCAACGAATTTGTTAGTTTTTGTATTTCTATAAAATGTTCTTGAAATTTGTTTGCTGTTCTGCAATCTTTTTAGTCTATAACTTTCGTAATGTATAACAGAATAATAATTGTAAAGGTATTGATCGCCTCCTTGTGCCAGAAAACCAGAAGACCAGAATGACAAATAGACAAGCTGTCAATTTGTCATACGGCAGTTTGTGACAGGTGTGAGCTACTGAGGGTTAGTCTCAAACATTTGTTTAATAGAAAAACAAATGAAGAAGTAACATCTAGACGCGTTGTTGGCCGTTTTAATAAAAGTGTTGTGCAACTTATGGTAAGTACGAACGATTATAAAATGATAGATAAATTGTTTTTAACAGTTGTTTAATGGAACTCAACATTGTTTTTAAACAGCAAGAAACATGAGGAAGGACGTTACCAGCAACGAAAATGCTAAGAAAAGTTATGTCCTAAGTTATCAGTTCTTCTTGTAAATTTCAAATATCTCTCCTACTTTTTGTTGAGTCTTCTTGTCCCAACGTTCCTAAAATTCGGCTACTGTATATAGAACTGTATGATTTTCGTGCCAAATTCTAGATATTTGTTAATTAAATCACTCAAATATCTAGCCTCGTCTAAAATGTTTTAAACAGCTGAATAGCTTTTTTATTACCTGTCATTTAATTTTATCTGACTCCCAGAAAAAGATCGCAAGTAAATTATTTCCTTCCCGAACCGTATAGGATTTATTTTTATCTATATACATTCTGAAAACAATAACCCGAAACAAAAATATATGAATAAAAAAAGAGTTTAAAAACAACAAAAACGATTCTAATTTTAAACAAACAAAGAAAAAACAAATTTTAATATTTTACAACCCCGTGGTACGAAAATTGCAGATACCCGCGTAAAACTGTAGTGACGTCATCAAAATTCATGAAACCGAACAATCCCGTAGGTAATGTGATTTAAAAAGGACTGACGCTGCGCAAAACCGACGCGCGTGACGTCAGAACATGTAACATTTGAACAGATTTCGTGTTTCGCTTCTATTGTTGTTCACATTACGCACATATGACAAGAGTTGCATTGCAGAAATTTAATAATCAAATATATTTAAAAAGTAGCATAAATAAATACCGGACTGAGTGAGAGAGTGCAAATATGCTCAAAATGGTGAAACATTTTTCGGAATAAATGTTTGTCTTTGGTAATATTTTTATGTAAGGTCAAAATTCAGACAATTCACTGCATTTTTATTTAATTAAATAAGTACAGTAATAATACAGGTTTTTTATACCAGCCTAATAATTAAGTTTATAATCTTATTATTAGACACGCGAGACAAATTACCTTTCTCTGTATCTATAAAAAAAATTCAATAAAGTTTTTGTAAAAGATTCAATATCTTCAAGATTTCCACATCGCTGCCAATCAATACCCCAGCACAAAGCAATCTCGACCTTATACTCTATAAAATGTCTCTTAGAACCTAACATAAGAGTGCTAATGAAAGCATAAATTTGATTTCTATCACCGAGTGCGAATTCACACGTAACAAGGTCGACATTCGACAAGGTGTGACTGTAACGATCAGACCGGATCGTAAGTTCATGGTCTTTAAGATTTGCTTCACACGACGCTGTCGTATATTGGCAGGCAGGATTCCTGATGCTTTGTAGTACAATGTTTTAATGTAATATCTACATATAAAGAAGGTGAAGAGATATAATTTTTTTGCGTGTTATTAGCTATATAGTTCTTGTAACTCACTGTAATAGTGCCATAAGCAGTGTGCGAGAGATTAATAAAACGTCGTCGGGTGACTGTATATATGCAACTTGCTAATGTTGATAGCGCGATTCAGGATTTGTTAGTAGTTCCATAGAGCGAGATAGATGTCGCTACACTTTGACAAGGCTAAAACAGATACGATGCAGTTTAGAAAATCGTTAAGCAACGATAATTTTGAAAGATGAATTGCTCAATATGGTACTGATAGGAATATCTGTATCTGCGTTGCGGCAGTAAAATTTATACAGGCTCTATATTTTGTGAACTTTAATTTAAATCAGTAATAGGTATAGTAGTTTCTATTAATCTCTCTTTGGAGAGGTATCTATGAAGTCTTTTGACGACTTCTCGTCGGTTCGAGAGTCGGACTGCTGATGATGGGGTCATGGGTTCGATTCCTGAAGGACATAAATAAATTTATGTGACAAATATAAGTGTTTGTGTTTGTCTGGGTGTTTCTTATGTATTATAAGTTTGTATTTACACAAAAATAGATATATGTATTACATCCATTTGATTGTCTAGTACCCATAGTACAAGCTCTGCTTAGTTTGGGACGAGATGGTGCTGTGTAAAAAGTCCCAAAATATTTATTTATTTATTTTGCAAACTGATTGCAAGTTAAATACAGCAACTGCAATATTTGTCAGCACGACTTTGAGAACAAGATGTAACGAGATTATAATTAAATCCATTCAGTGCAACATGAGTGCCAGATATCAGGAAGTTATTAAAGTAGATACTATAAAGTTCGAGACGAAGATAGCAATTCTTGATACTTTACCCACTTTAACTCTTCGATGAGTTTGAGTCTTCGGTATAAAATAAAAGATTTTCGTTCTGCAATTCAGTTGTGAGCTCATAAATATGGCGACCGATTAAACTTGATACTTTCGAATGTAAAATGACAAAGTAACCATTATTCTCTTATAAAACAAACTTTTGAAGCCCAGGGAAAACAAAACAAATATTTTCTCAGATACCCATTTTTATCAGTTTTGCCTTGCGAGTTTCAAGAAATTTGCATTTGAGTTTGCAGTACGAAAGACAATTCTTTTTATATACAATAATTGGTTTAATCCAGTTTTTTATTGAAACTTAACAAAAAAAATGTGCAGAAATATATATACATATATGCATTTCAGTCTACAAGTTTTTCAAAAAAACCCATCGGATTTGTTGTTAAAACCTATTTGTCTTTTGTGGCTCCTAATAATCTCATGATTCTTGGAGGGTGAGCACGGGGTCCATACAGGATACCCCATGGTCTTGTAACTTTTGAAGATGTATCGGATACATAGCATAATTATGTAAGTAACTTGGAGTTAAATAAATATAAAGCTCCTAATAAATGGAACAATTAACATAGTTTACGGGGTATATCGATCGATATTCAATAACATAACCATCACAACTGTATTCTACGAAGAGTTAGGCAGAGGAGTACCTACATGTACACCTAAAAATATGACCATTACGTAACCCAAGTCACAAAAGTACAGACACAATATAAAAATAATTGTTTTCAACCTACATAACGGGTTATTTGGTTGAAACTGAACACATAATTTTTACCTCTTGATTCTGCTGAACTCTTGGTACCTCGTTATTACGTGTGTAAAAGCATGGTAAATATTCAATTTATTTTTATTCTACAAGATAAATAAATCTAATTGAGGTACAGTAACTTTTAAAATATTCTGTGTTACGATCATGTTTCCAGTCTTCTTAAGAAACCTAAACCAGCTAAACTAAACACTAGTAGTTTAAAACTTTATCCAAGGAGTTTTCTTACTAATAATATTACAATATTTTATTACATTCTAAAATTTAGATCAAGATTTAAAGATAAAATGAAGGTTTTCAGCTGTATTTAACATTTTGATGAATTTTTCTTCTGTCACTCGTCGTGCCAAACTATGTTTTAAATATTAAAGTTATAATTGTGTAAATTGTATATAAAATTAAAGACAGCTAGGTAGTTAAAATGTCTAAATTTAATAAATCTATAAAAATCTATTGACGAGTATATTTTGGTGAGATGTTTTAAGTAATTGGGAGATGCCTTCAAGATACTATACATCTAAATACTTTTACGTTCATTACGTTATTAAGTTTTTAATAAAGATGTCGACTGCTACTTTTATTTGATGTCAAAGAATTTTTGTGTATGTTGACTTATAAAATGTTCACCGTGTTTGTTTGCACAAAAAATAATATTTGCAGGGTTCACTTTTTGAATATTGAATAAGTAACTGTTAAAGTTTGAATAATTTTTTTTATATCTACAATATTCTTGTCATAAAAATTAAATCTCCCAATTTATTTAAAATAAAGTAAAATTGTAATAATTGTAACTTAATTTTCACGTGACTTTATTGTGGTTTTTTTTGATTTCATTAGTGATCGTCCACGTTGTATAAATATTGGTCAATTTTGAACACTATCAAAATATTCTGTGATACATTTGTTTGTTAGTTTAATATTGCATTTTATAAATATATGTAACATATTCATATTGTCATTGAGTGTCACGTTCTTAATGGCGATAAATAAATGTATTTAAAGAATTGTATGTATTTTCATTCATTTTCATGCACCTTCCAATTATTAAACTGTATTTGATAAGTAATCGATTTGTATATAAGTAGCTATAAATACAGTAAGTAGCTATGTTACCAATAAAAAGAAGGGATTTTTCGCAAGATTTCGACTACTCAATTTAATATATGGAAATACATTTTCAAAAGGTTAATTGCTTTTAATATTATCTTACTAGTTTCTACCGATACGATACGTATTTAATAGTGAGATTTCTTCAAGCAAATAGTAAATTTGAAGTGAACAACTAACAAATTGTAGAACAATTCAATATAAATTTATCAACATCTCCAAGCACAAACAACATTTAATTCTGTTGCAGTATACAGGTATCTAAAAATATATTTCTACACAAAACCCAGTACAGTACAATTTTTATCCCATTCATACAAACATTTTGAACGGTACAATAACACGAAATCGCAAACCAACCGCGTATTAGAAGAAAAGGGGACGCTAGCAACGATTTACGGGTCGGGAACTCCGAATAGAGCGGTTTTTATCGCAGTTTTACGTCGCTTCACGTTGCCCTGGTATTTTTTCCATCACACACACACACTGACTGAATGGAATTTAGGTTTTGCGCAAAGAACTTAACGAGTGGGACACGTCGCATTGTCTTCGAGTTCTCATGTCACCCTGGTATGTTAAATACGAAACAGAGAAAAACAAAAACTGGAAAGCGAAAAATAAAATAACCCTTTTCTTAAAACCCTTCTTAATAACTAATTTTAAGTCGGCGCCAGATATACAATCAACGAAGAAGAGAATCATACTTTGTTGAAGTTAAATTTATTTGGCGCTAACTCAAAATTAGTTATTAAGACTAGTGTCTAGTTGTAGTTAGTACCGAGTACTAACACAATGAACTTTGCTGACTAATCACTACATAGTATAAAACAAAGTCGCTTGCCTTATAAGCCTAGTGATCCCATGCGCTACTATGGTCGAGGTCCTGGGTTCGATTCTCAGGTCAAGCAAAGTTTTATTGGGTTTTTTTATGAAATGTCAGTAGCAGCTCGGAGTTTGGATCAGTATCCGGTTAATGGCAATAGGCTGGTCACATGAGACCTAAATATACCGGTGAACTGTTGGTGTACAAATTAGTACACTTCTGTCTAACTTTTGGGAGTATAGGTGTGATGGTCGCGACTGCTACGCTAGAGGTCCTGGGTTCGATCCCCAGGTCGAGCAAAGTGTTATTGGGTTTTTCTATGAAATTCTCAGTAGCAGCTCGGAGTCTGGATTTGTGCCCGGTTAATGGCAATAGGCTCGCCCCCTATTACATGGGACCTAAACATACCGGCGAAATGTGGGTGTACATTAGTACACCTCTGCCTAACCCTTCGGGGAATACAGGCGTGATGGTATGTTCAAATTTCTTTCCAGTGTTCTTTCCTCTAAACTAATTATTATAAAGAGAAATAGAGACAATAGATTTTTTGTATGTTCAAAAATACTAAACTAATTTAAAAAAATATTTCACCTATAGAAAGCTACATTATCAGCGAGTAACATTGGCTGTATTTTTTATCTGTCGGTGGAGGCGCTATCTGCGTATAAAACTAAGATGCTTCCCGCTTTCTGTCCCTCTGGTAGGGCTGATCTTATAAACCACGCAACAGATTCTAATGTGGTTTTTACTACCTTAGGTAATTTATTCCAGAAGGTTTTTAGACAACATTGCACTCGTGCAAAGCCGGGCCGAGTTGTTAGTTAACAATTAAAGTGATATCAGTGTCTTACTCCTGGCAACAATTATATTTTTATTAGCATTCGTTTATTTTATTTTCTTTAGTTTACAAAATACATTTACAACGTAACGCGTAGGTACTGCTCACATGTCGAAATATTACACCGACCAGTAAATACGTTGTGAGTAATTAATTCTCGCTCAACGCGGTAGCTATGCGCTTACCACCGCGCTAACAGCTTCGCACCAACTTAGTTTGGAATTTATCATTAACATGTTGGTATGATGTAAACTGTATCCGATGTAGATGTTTGAGGTCTGTATTTAGTGGTATTTAGGTACGTCTCTTCCTACTCAGTTTCTAAATGAGACGGCCAGATAACATAGTTATTATGACAGTTTTTAAGAATCCTATAAAATGAATTTATATATTACTTACACACATTATTATACCTTAAATTTAGTGTTCATGCAATCTTTGTGTGATATACCTACGAAAGCACATAGCAAACAACTTTTTATGTGCTTGGATCGTGTTTGTGTCATTCAAATAGGGAACGCTCTACCTTCTTTATGCGCTCTTAGTAACTATATTTTCTTCACTGACAAAGTGACAATGTCAATCAACAAGGGAAAAAAACACCACCATCATCATCATATATAGATCAAAAACGTCCTGAACAAAAACCTTCCTACGGAGATCTAGAAAGGTCTTCGTCTTGTCTTCACACAAGGGCCGAATCCGACGACTCCCAACGACCTTTACCAGGTCGTTCGTCCATCTCGTTGGAGACCGTCCTACGCTGCGCTTTCTGGTGCGTGGTCTTCACTCTAAAACCTTTTTGCCCTAGCGGCCATCAGTTCTACAAGCTATGTGGTCCATACATTGCCACTTAAGCTTACTCTAAGCCTTTCAGCTACGTCAGCAAATTTCATTCGTGTTTCGTAATTGAGGAGGTCCGTCCTCCATTTCTGATTAAAACAAAATACTTTATTCATTTTCTTCTCTTTGTTTCTATGGATAGACCAGAATTAATTTACTACTACAGGGAAGGCTCTGTATTAATTAATTATGAAATCATTACAATACTATTTACTTTCATTAATTCCACCACATAACCGCCTTTTCAAAAGAGCAGTCAATGCTGGGCCCGTATTAATTTTATTATGGGACTATTTCTACTTCTTTTTACTAGAACTAAAAGCTAGAACAAAAATTGTAGTGCTTGGGGCAACGAATATTTTTTCCGTACGCATTATAAAATCTTAGTACTGTCGCGTGTCCTAAAAGTATCATAGCAACATCCTAGAAGCTATGGACATCCATCGGCGTTCAAAGTTAGTAAAATCACTAAGCAGAAGATGGTAATTACTCAAAACGAAATCCATAAATTACTGTATACCGAGGCGACACAAATAATTTTAAAACGTCACTCGTACATCGATGGAATATGTGGGCAGCCACAAAAGCCCGTGATACATCATGGCTACACCAATATGTTCCAAAATATTCCCCATATTGGAAAATAATGAAACTTTAAAATAAACAAAACGGATCCTTGTATCTCTTGTTAACTTATGAGTACCTGGTCGCCGGTCCGGCCCGTCTAGTCAAATTACTTTTTCGCAACATATTTTTTTGGACCGACTTATTTATTTGTTTTATAATGTTTCGTTACTAAAAAAGTAGGAGCTTCTTCATGTCCGTCGTACACCACAAGACGTGGGAAATTCTTCGGCAGAGAGCATAAAGTCGTAGTCACTTTGATTGAGAAGAAGAAGAATTAGCGACCGCATGAATGCAAGTCAAATAAGATTATGACTTCTGATCTTAATAGACGAGAGGCGGCTAAATTTAATTTACCTACGCGAAGGAATTTTATTTAAGTTAAGGACTATAATAATAAATAATAATAAAGTTTATTTCTTTGTGCAGCAAAAAAATCAATCGTGACCTGTACATTAGCATCGTTCACCATACATTTAAAATAACAATTATGGTATTTATATAAAACTAATAACTTGTAACTATGTTTAAATTATACTTTGAATGTATAAAATAAATATTAGTGTCATTTTTCCACCCCTCCGCTTCTGTGTTCGTTTAAAATAAGTGGAAAATTTATCATCATCATATCAGCCACAGGAAGTCCACTGCTGAACAAAGGCCTCCCCCACAGACTTCCACAAGGACCGGTTACAAGCCGTCTGCATCCAACGACTTCCAGCGACCTTTACCAGGTCGTCCGTCCATCTCGTTGGAGGCCGTCCCACGCTGCGCTTTCCAGTGCGTGATCTCCACTCGAGAACCTTTTTGCCCCAGCGGCCATCAGTTCTAGGAAAATGTATATCTACGAGTAATGCCGTTTTTCACCTGATTAGCGACTAAATAGAAAATACTGTGTGTAATGTTTGTTCCTATTTACTATACTTAAATACCAAGAACAGCGTCACATTATTTTGGAAACTAACCGTTTCCATTTTAGTCCACATTTTTCCAATTTCCTACCAGACTTTAAACATGGAAAAATGTTTAAGATGAAAATCTTATCCATATACCCGTTGAATTGGGTTCCACGTAATAAAATACCAGAGTGTGCGATGTTCCGCATACATTTTTAAATTTATTGCTAACCAACCTCACTGCCTTCATAATGCAACATGTGGAGCACTATTCTGAACGTCTTGTTCTATCTCGGCACAGTATCGCTTTGGTATCGTAGAATAATTGGATATGAATAAATTGTTTAGTCTATTGTTTTTTTTTATTCTACTAAGGTGGCAAACAATCATACGGCCCACCTGATGCTGAGCGGTTACCGTAGCATATAGACGCTTGCAACACCAGGAGTATCACTTGCGCGTTGCCGACCCTGTATTGAAAGAGGATTAGTTGGGTTGGCATTATAAGGGTTAAAATCCCCCCAATGCCAACACAACGTTTCCCCGTGGAGCACTGGCAACCTTGCTCACCGTAAGAAACAACACAGCTCAAAGCAGTGTTATTTTACTTTGATTTTCTGCAAGGCGGAGGCTGTACTGCCTCAGTCGGGCAGCTCCAATTTGAGTGGAATTACTCCCACTATGCCCTTCCTCTCTTTGGAGCATTCTGAGGCGTTTCAGCATGCCCAATTACGATTGAGGAGTAATCCTAGTATTTGAATAAAAGTTACTATCACTTTTTCATTTTCATTCACTCAGAATCAGTAATATTAGGTTACATTGCTCAATGCTGGCCTGATTTACAATTGACATCTTACGCTTTTGAAAACTTGAGATATTGTGTAACTTTCAGGAAGCGAGTGATAGTGAATACTACCTTAAATAAAAAAATACTTATATTTCTTTCAGACGTGTGCCTAGTTTTAGTAATGAAATTTCAGATCACGACATAACAACATGACAACATTGTCTTACGACGTAGCTAACGTTCTACGACTTCACTCACCCCTTGTTCTAGGTAGGCCACTACAGAAGTACAGAACAGCTTTTCCTTGTTTGATATTAACATGCACTTCGAATTTTAATGTCGGTTAACATTAACAAGATAGGGTACTTATTATATCTTGGTACCTAACATGAATTAATAAGTTTATTTTCATCCATACTTATAAAGAAAATAAACTTATTAATTGATGTTACAACAATCCAATAACATACAGCTCTTTAATAGAAATCTGTTATAATTGTTTAAAGTTGTTTACCGAGAATTGCGATAGAAAGTATAGAAGAAAATAATAATTATTATATTATTACAATTAAGTTGGGAGAGCCAATTAGCTCAAATTACTTGAAGCCAGATTTTAAGTAATAAGTCTTAATTCTAGGCTTTTAATTTTATTAGTTAGTTGGTTTCAAGGAATATCCAAAAGCCTAAGTTCTTAGTTTTATGTAAGTAATTACAATTACTTGAATAAAACTCTAATAAGAAAGCTTGTATAATTTTCTTGCTACGTTTTGTTTTTGCCACTCGAATTAATTGGGATTAGGCACGTTTTTAGCGCTGGCAACTTATTAAAATATTTTCTTATGACAACACTAAACTGTCAAATTAAGTGGATTAAAAAATAATCTGCAGTTGAGGAAAGTGTACCCAAAATACTATATTAAATTATTCTTGTTGAGGTGGGACCCGCTCAGAATTAGCTTTTGTAATTAAACACACATAGGAACCTAGTGTAGCACTATAATATAATATTTTTTATAACACTAAGGTGGCAAACAAGCATACGGACCACCTGATGGTAAGAAGTTAAGCAGTTTGCCTATAGACGCTTGCAAGTTGCAACACCAGGGGTATCACTTGCGCGTTCCCGACCCTGTAAAACGAAGGAGAAGTAGTTGGGTTGGCAGGATAAGGGTCAAAGAGAGAGGGGGGCCTCTCTCTGCCAACACAACGTTTCCTCGCGGAGCACTAGCAACCTTGCTAGTAAGGAACATATTTAAATAAATCATGTTTTTCCCACAACGAGACCAACATTACAATTTTAGCGTACTCCTGGTAAGTTGAACAGCACTTCATAACATATTAGGTATAACTTAACAGGCTTTACACCAAACGCAGAAGACAATTGATAAGTAGTATAGTGACATTGTAACTTCAATTTTAACCCTTCCACTACCTCGCAGCAGTATCGCCTTCCTTAATACGGCCTTCCATTAATATAATATGACACCTCGTGTCGCCTGCCTAGACATAGTGAGGTTACTACCGACTTGGCACGTTTTCGATTCTATTTAAAGCCTCTGAATATTTAATAGACGGACCTCACGGAACTTTAGTTCAAGTTATCGCGGTTAGGAATTGTATTCAAATATGTATGTCTAGTTAACTCTTAGATAGTTACGGAGTGTTACCCTTTTTGGTGACGTAACTGATTTGGGGTTTTTATGTGTCGTAAGTTAGGCGAGTAGAAGATTTTGGTTCTTTATTTATCATTTATATCGTTTATTGCTATCATCAATCACCTTGGGCTTATTGGGCCTATTAATAATTCTACCTTTAAATGGTCGTAAAATACACTTATCTTCCAATATATGAATTTTAGAGAAAGAAAAGTCGATCTCAGGTAGGGTTTAAACCTGCGTCCCTCCAGCTTGCATTACAGGCAGTGATCTCGGTAGCTTAGTTGGCTAAAGCGTTCGGTGTACTTAAACACAGACGGAGATTCAAACTCTACCTGCCTACCTTATATCTTAAAAATGTTTAGCTAAATATACAAAAAAATATACTATCTTCCAAGCTTCGATCCGAACACAAAGGATTTATATTTCATGTTTCTGAAAACCGCAACTTTACTTAAAAAAACTTAGACTTTTCACTGAAACATGTGAATTCATTTGAGAACTCCAATGAGTTGAACAATGTTACCTAATGTTCATGAAATTGTTTGTCGAATAGTATGGATAACTATTGAAATAGCTTTGTTTGAATATTGTGCGGTTATTATCGTAGTGGGCAGCCATTTATAACATGTTTGAACACTCGTGGACCATGAAACAACGTTGTCATAGGCGACCAGCCATGTTGCGGATAGTTTTGAAATTTAGATTTTTCACGGAATTGTTGGTGTGAATACTTTTGCGAGTTCAACAATTTTGTAGTATGAATAATTATGAAAGAATGAATAAATAATGAAAGTGGTTTGAATAATTTGTTTTGTTTGTGCTGTAACATGAAAAATAGGTACAGTATTTCAAATTTGATAACTAAAAGTAGAATTAAAACAGGATAGCTAGAAAAACAATACTTAATCTCTGCATGCTGGGAAGGATCTAATGACGGATTATATTAACCTACTGTGTTTCCTTGTATGTAATCCAAAAGGGAATTTACATTGCATGCTCCATCTTACACCTTGTTTGAGTTTTCCATGAGGCAAGACTTGGGTCTAAATAATTCAAGTTAATAATAAAAAATCATACAACAATAGAGGGTGAGAACATTGACACTAATTTTATTAGTCAGGTCCAAATCCAGATTCCGTGCTGCTACCGAGATTTTTTTAGAAAAACACTGGTCCACTTGAACAGTAGGAATTGAACAGTGGACCCTTACGTTCATCAGCCGCGCTTGCGACCATTAGATCAATGAAGTAGTCACAATAGTATGAACTGACATTAAATTTTAAAAGTTGACAATCTCGTCCACGTAGTCGAGACGGGAAAATTAAATATTATTTTATTGTGCATCTCGGCCGAACCCCGTGGTCGAGTCGCTGAAAATGTAGGGAGGCACATGGAGGTAAGCAGAATATAGGATGTCCAGTGGCAAGTGGAGTGACAGTTTGCGGGAGGCAGCTGGCAGTGACTAGAAGTCGAACATCGGGCTCTGTGGCGTGGGAATAATAATAATCAATTTTAAAGTTATTTAGAAAAGGAAAAATTCGACCGCGGGCAGGAATTCAGGCGGGCAGGTCGAATTTTTCCTTTTCTAAATAACTTTAAAATCTTAGCATGGAAAATGCCAAAAATATACAAAAAGATAATAATCAATTTATTTATTTCTTCATTACATTGGGTATCTTAAAACATGATAATAATAATAATAATATCATTTTTTTAACTTATCACATTAGAAGAATATGAGTTGATAAAGACAATGATGAATAATAGAAAATGTTTTGCTAAATCGATGGCGAAGTGCCAATACCACCTAAGGTTTTTGAGAAAAATTCTTTTTTTTTTTCTTTTTATGATGACTTTAAGGTCGATTCCCGAGTGTTTTGATGTCACTTATTTGTATTTTTAAAAACAACTACAAGCTACCCTACGTTTTCATTGTTATATGATCAATGATATATATTACTGCAATTAGATCTTTTAAAAAACATTAATACTAGATGGAGCCGGCATTTCCTAGCTGACGACCTCTGAGAAGAAACGCCGAAACAAACTTAGAGAATAGTCTCTTTTAAAGTAACAATATTCAATGCTCATGTTTTAGTTTTGTTAATTATTGGCAATCTGATTCACGCAGAACGAGCTCAATATCCTTTGGTCTTGCAGTTGTAAGTCAGGATTTTGATTTATTAGAATCTTTATCGTTAGTGAATGACAGGATTCCAAGTAGGTGGTAAGACCCAGCCATCTTCTCTATTGAAATTTGGATGTTTTTTTAATTTCCGTATCCTTACGAATCATCCTGGGTAGGTCCGAAACGTCGGGATTAATAAAATCAATATAACGCTATAAAATCCGTAAAAAGTAGTTATATTTTAATTCTTTGTTTATATTTTTTATTAAGTTTAAATTGACTTTTATTAATTTCTAGACAGATTATGAAGTTCACTAAATACTCTAAGTAACCGTAACATAGCACGCCATTAAATATTTAACAAGTCGAAATTTCAGTTGTATTTTCTGTCGTGGAGCTATTAACTAAATTTTAGACCTAAATAAATAAATGATTTTACTTGCCCCTAGGCAATTATTTAGGTCTAAAAGTTAGATGTAAATCTTTGGTACTCATTATTATGAATGTGGGTTGTATGTTGATTTTATTCAAAGCAACTGCTTATTCGATATATTTATCTTGATCATCCTTCTAATGGTTTTCCCTTTTTTTTATTGCCTACAGTGGCAGACTAGCAAGCGACCCACCTAATGGTAAGTGGTAACCGCCGCCCATGGACAACAGCAACGTCGGGGATAGAGCTGAGCCGCCGACTGTGTGTGGTAGAGAGCTCTTTTTAGGCCTCGTTTAAAGAATGACATGTCATAGCACACGGGACCTATATTAGGGTCTACTTTCAGGCTAACCAGATGCGGCTGAATATCAATTAGTATTTTACGCAACAACTGCCATCAGTAGCCCGATTCACGTAATTAAAACCGTAGCGTTGTCGCAGCGACTTAACCGTTGAAACAGATTTCCTATTCACATCCGTGATCGAATCGTTTTCAAATCGTTGAACTGTGTGATACAGTTCAACGATTAGTTAGTATTAGTACAGTTATTTTTCAATAGGACGACTTCTAAATCGCTCCGATTGACGGATGTGAATAGGAAAACTGTTTCAACGATTAAATCGCTGCGACATCGCTACGGTTTTAATTACGTGAATCGGTCTACAGACTTCCGTAATCAGACCCAATTCTTGGGCAATACAGATATCCTGAGGATAGATCAGTTGGCAGGCTTTTTAGGCTTGTGACTACCACTAACGATTTCATAGGTGTTCGTATTGGAAACGGGACTGACGACTTCACGTGTTCTCCGAAGCACGCAGGAGTCTTGATGGTCACCCATCCCCTGACTGTCCGGGACGGCTGCAGCTTAACCTTGAAGATCGGTTGATCAGCCTAGTATCACATAGCCACGAGTTCCTGTTTTTTTTTATTTTGACAAAATCGTACAATAATTTAAACTCGGGGTGTAAGTACATAATGTGTACGTGTAATTTTGTATCCAAAATTTTGTTTTGTCTCAGATGATCAAGATAATAATTCATGTCTTTCTAAAATATCTTCGACATAAACCCGTTACTAAACATTATATAATATATATATCCTATTTGTTTCACATCACTCAGGGTGCTTGAAAATCGGTCCGAAACCCACGCGTCCAATGTTGTGTAGAAGTGAAATCCCTTTTACATTACCGTCTACCTATCGATGGCTTGAGGCTAAAAGGGCGTAATGGATTTTAGCACTAATATCTGATACGCCTTTCGAGTTATATCGAAGTACATATTACTCCGATAAGGCTTTTGGAACTGAGAACATTTTCATCATCATAATAATAATTATTCTTATTATAATCGAAACGGAAGGCGGTAGAAATCGATTTGTATGGAGTCTTTCCTCACCTTTTTATTGGAATAATATGACAAATAAGCATAAGTCTTTATTACACGCTGGCAATATAAGTAGTATCACGAGCGTGCCAGTTGTTAAGTCATATATATGCTCATTTATTTCAGTAACTAGCCCTTCAAACCGGAGCACCACAATGTTAATACATTGTTTCCTCGCGGCAGAATATTTTTCAATATGGTGGCACCACTTCAGAAGAACTCAGCAGTATGAGTAGACGAGATCGTGATTGCCAATAATTAATAACTAAAACATGATCATTGAATACAATAAAACGGTGAAGGAAACCTGCATGCCTAAGAGATTTTTCTCGACGGTTTGTGAAGTCTGCCAACCCGCACTAGGCTAGCGTGGTGGACTATAGCCTAATCCCTCTCAATATGAGAGGAGACCCGTGCCCAGCAGTGGGACAGTATATGGGTTGATGATGATCATTGAATATTGTCACTTTAAAAGAGACCATGATTCTCTGAGTTTGTTTCGGCGTTTCTCAGAGGTCGTCAGCTAGGAAATGCCGGCTCCATCTAGTTTTAATTAATAATTAGTAATAAATGTCATTGATCATGTAACAATAAAAAATGTAGGGTAGCTTTCAGTAATTATATCATCAAGACGCCCACCACCTCAGTCTACCCGTGACCATGGACGCTGTAAAGGGTCCGAAACGTCGGGATTAATAATATCAATATACGCGATAAAATACGTAAAAAGTAGTTTTATTTCAATGTATAATATTCGCGTAAATGTCAGAAATCAATAGACGAGACCAATATTTTAATAGATCAGTAATAGATAGATTAATAATGTAGGTAGGTCCACATTAACATTTATCGACCTAATAATGATAAGGGTAAATTGAAATTCACCTCTCGACTTCAATAATAATATTTGTACTTTATAGACTGTTCAAAATCATAATCAAAATAGTTTTATTTTCATAAATATTTCATAGAAACCATAAACAGGTACTTATGAAATGTCGAATCTAGGTGCACGATTCCTAATTAGTCGTTTCCTATGGAGAAGAACAGGCAAGAAACTCCATGGTTACTCTTTTGAATTATCGTTTTGTATACAACGATGTTCAATAAATTAATTATTATAAATGTTGTGGATATTCTCACATCATTTTTGTATGTGTCGGGTGGACTTATAAATCAATTGACGTCTTGTGTTCGAAGTGTTTCATTCATACGTAACAAATAACAAGAATTTTCATGTATTCAAATTTATTATAAATTCAATTTCATAAAACAGACAGATCTCAGTGATTCAGGACCCTATTCACTTTATATTTCCAACTGTCGCTTAGGACTGTCACTTGTCTAATGTATCTACATTGAAATAGGTCTCACATTGATGCGAGTAATGCTAAAATACAGTAAAACATAACTATAAATAAAATATAACATGACGCCTGCTTTCCCCGAAGGGTAAGGCAGAGGTGAATACAATGTCCACTCACAGTTGACGACACGTTTGGTGCCGCGGCTGAGCGATCGGCTTGTGGGCCACGCGTTGTAGGTTCAATCCCCACACGGAACAAATATTTGTATGACCCACATTTAGTTGCTCCGGGTCTGGGTGTTTGTGTATGTGAAAGTTTGTGGTTGTAAACGCACCCACGATACAGGAGAAAATTCTAATGTGGTGTAACGTTTAAAAATAAAACAAAATAATTTTGGCTTTTTCAATGTACTCAGCAGAATCTCGGAGGTTGAGTTTGTGCCCGGTTGATGGCAACAGGCACGCCCTATAATACATTAAATTAAAACAACTGGTAAACCTGAAGGTATGCAGAGGCCAGCACATAGAGCTACCCTAATCTGTCAAATTTCTTTGATAGATTTTAAAGTTATTTAGCGAAGGAAAAAATCGATCGCGTCCCACCCGCCATGACGAATTTTGCCTTCACATTCTGCCCGCGGTCGATTTTTTCCTTCGCTAAATAACTTTAAAATGCCAAATAATACAAAAAGATAGTTCTTTGATAGATCTTTAGCTTTAATACAAAATAATAAGGTTCATGTTCAATTGAGAAAATTTGTCAGTTTTAGATAGCTTGACCTGCTGGCGTTTGTACATCTGAATTTCTCTGTCCAAACATTGCGTAATACAGGCATGATGGTATATTTTATTTTATATTTTATCTCAGACATTTGCATTTTTGTTTTAACAAGTTAACAAACACGTTAAAATGTTAGTATCGTGTCAATCATAAAATACCATGTAATGAATGTATATGTAAGTAGTAACATCTGTAACGTTCCTACAAATCATATTGAGCAAATTAAAGCACAGGATATAATTGACCTAATTTGCTTCATTTCACCCGCTTGCAAGTTCGTAAGCCCGTAAAAATCCGACATGTATGCCGTTTGTGAAAGCAAAATGGAACAAACAAAACTGACACAGCTGTGAATATCTCTGATGAGAGGATTGAACCACTCTACTGATTAACTCGGTGACGGAAATGTCATCGTAGAACATCACTGGTCAACACAAAAGCTTCCACGACTGACTACACAGAGAAAAATGTAGGAATATTTAATCAATGCAAAAGAAAAAAAAATGTAGATTATACGCTGTGCTGTCTAGCCTCATTATCCTGTTCCTGGCTGACCATTTCACCAACCTTTTTCTTCTGTATGAATTGTTGTCTGGTAAATTGTTAAATTTTTAAATATTTTTTTTTACAAGAATATTATTATTATTCCTTTTCATCCATTTAAGTATTTTTGTTTAATTTATATGCAGGTGGTCCATTTTCTTTAACACCTCTATATAAAAAATGCAAATTGCGCCGCAGTATATATGTATTTTGCCGAATTGTTGACAATGTTAACTGTAATACGTAACGTATATCATGCGTTGTGCCAGTCTATTGTGACATATTGTATTGCATGTTGGGGCGGTGTCGCTAAATCTACAATAAAACCGCTAGAAATAGCGCATAGAGCAATTCTGAAAGTAGCCACATTTAAACCCTTAATCTACCCAACAACAACTCTTTATAAAAATTGGAATCTCCTAAACATCAGGCAGCTCTTTATTTTGCAGATTGTACTTTTACAACACCGACAGACCCCGTTAACAACAATCTCAAAACGACGAAAAGACAAGATATGTGCTGTTCCACGGCCGTTTTACACTTTCACTAAAAGATTCTTTTATTATCTCGGCCCATATCTCTACAACAAAATTAATGCAAGTCTACCGATATGTAATCTACCTTACTCAAAATGCAAAATAGCTGTCAGCTCATTCCTTCTTTCAAAAACATATGACGAGACTGAGGAGCTCCTGAAGACACTCTTTTGAACAATATCGCACGCACACACACACACTAACACACACACACACACACACACACACACACACACACACACACACACACTATAAATTTCATGAATGTAAGTAATCAGTATTTTAATTTAATTTAATTTTCCTTATTTTTAATTTCTCTTGTTTAATATTTGTAGCAAATTAAAACGTCCACGTAGCAAAAATTAATTAGGTATTTATTTAGGGAGGTAACCTGTTTCTCCTTAATACAGGCTGCTCAGCAACCTAGCTAGGAGAACAGTAGCCCAACCACTGAATTTGTAATTACAACTTATATCTAGCTGCCATAAATTGTGTACTACAAATACTCTTTTTGTGCAATAAAGTATTATTATTATTATTTATTTATTATTAATGTTTTTTTTGGTAATTGTAGCAACCAACTATTCAATTATGATTAGTCGACTTACTTTAGAGTAAACTATCCTTTATCTTCTTCGATAAACTAAAAGTCTTATCATCTACATTAGATATTGTCAAACTAATTAGTTACCTAGATTATAAGTAAATTATGTCATCTCCTGTAATTGGAGGGGCATACTTGTAACTATCTCTAATTATGATTTCTTGTAATGATGTGTAATTTTATTGTATCTTAAATAAAATAAAATAAAAAATAAATACAAGTAAATATGTACTATAGGACCCTTATAGGATCCTAAGAGGCGAATCAAGGAAACTCTCGGTTAAAAGGGCTTACTACTTTAGGACTTTATTCTTCAAAGGTCAAGGGAAATCTGACACAACCATTAATCACTTTTTTTACTAGACATTCAAATGATTACTTCTTCTTAAACCAGTCAGTTACAGGCTGACTCCTTGTAGCGACCTCTACAATACCAACCTACATATAATATACTGATACATAAGCCTATTTATGTTGACAGTCGGAATCTTTGAGTCAATCCTCCTTAGCTGAACACAACCCGTACAAGCAGGCACGTTCGCATGTATAATACGCATGAACGCGATCACATGCGTTACGCACGGGTTGACACGTTGAGCTCAACCCTCCATTCGCTTCAATATTATGTGACGCTGTAGAGATTCACTATAGCATTGGTGACGTATAGCTTCTCATAGATCGTGCGTTTGAACATTTGAATAAGGAATTGTTGTTCTTGTTTTGTCTTTGGTCAGTCATCTAGAAAAATTGCCTGGGTACCTATAGACTTTTAATTATTTACGAGAAGTGAACATACTTTTGTTATAATAGTGTGTGGTAATTACCTTTTTGGTTTTCTTCTTATTTATATTACTTTGTAAATTCATTTTTCTTTTACACCATTGTATAGTTTAATATGTGGCCACTATTTTGACACTTACTCTGGAACTGTCTGTACCCATATTAATTGCAAAAAATCCATATCTCATCTTATCTTTGTAAATTTACCAGAATTACTTGTTTGAACATCAAATATACATGTTTGAACTAAAATAAATCCAAAAATGGAGGAAAATAAACCAGTTCGCAATGTTCAAAAATTCTGTTTTTTTTTTTCCTAATTCGATTTCAAACTGAGTCATCGATAAAACTAATGATCGAGTTTTATCGATGACTCAAAGACGCTTGCGATCCAATGAAATAGTCCCAGACACCAAACATCGTGTTTTATTTACTCCCATAAAGACCAACTCCAATAACTAAATTCATGTACGAACTCAACTACCCCAAACTTCTATACCTAAGACCCCAACTGGGGTCATTATTTCAAACGTAATTAACTCGTTTAACCTGTTAAGGGGTCTCCTGGGGGGTCGAAATCAACACAACAACCAAACAGCAAGCAACCCCGGCTGATATTTATCCTCGTCTGGGGACATATTTATCTAGAAAAACAACGCGTGTATTATCTAGGACAAAGTTGTATCGCAGAATAAATCATAAAACAATTGGGAATAGCGTTTAAATTTGAAAAGTTTAATTTTGAAAGTCTAATAGGTATTTTTTACCTGGATTTTATTTTTCAGACAGTCATGTTGATAGATGAAAATTCAAAAGTATCTTCGTATCTTCTGTATATATTATTGCATCGGCTTAGATGGAATACATTTTAACTGAATTTACACAAGGCGAAGATCAAACTTCCTTATATAAAATCAATAAAAAACTTACAGTTTTTTTTTGTTAGATGACAACAAGCATTTGCGCAACCTATAGACGTCATAAACACCAGTGGCATCAATTGCGCGTTGACATTTTTAGACCTCAGTTGTTAAGTCCTTAAGCCCGATAATTTCACTAGCTAATTAAATATTAGTATTCACACCAGAACACAATAATCTGTGAGTGGTGAGTGGTGGTACCCAGACAAATTCTCCAGTATAAACAGAGACCACCTTTATCATAGTACAATTATATTATAATATAATATATTATTAAAGCAATAGATATTTAACAATAACAATATAAATACGACTTGACTATCATAATAAGACACGCACAGTTACCTCCAAATCCGATTACTCGCATATAATCTGCGTTCAGTTCAAAAGCTGCCGAATTCCACACGATAATCTGCCAACGTTAATGCTGTCACTAATTGAATTGATGATAGGGGACCGGGGTGGCCAGGCAGCGAGCCTCCATCAGGACAGGTCGATTTATTAACCCTTTGCATCATGCACGAAATTATTACATAATACGTTTCGGGATTATTCGACAGGACTCATCATTATATTACCCTATCTCAATTCACTTCGAGATTGGTAACACAAAATTGATTTGACACGTTTGAGCGATCGGCTTCTGCGGCAAGGGTTGTGTTTGATCCTTTTTTTTATAGTATAGAAAATTTTCACGGATCATTCTTTATCCGGGGAGGTGGCAGGGTATATCGCATTCGTATCGAATAAATAACGTACTAACGCATGGCAAGTGAAGGCATTCACCTGCCCTATGGTCAATGTCATGGGATTCAGTGAAAATAAGTAAATAATCAGTGTCCATATTATCATTCTCTCACTTTTTTATTTAACAGGCTCTTTTTCGCTTTCTATCTCTGGGTGGTTCCTAATCTATACGCCGAAGCTTAGCCGACTTTCAGTGTCAGGAATTAACCACAAGGCTTTGGCATCAGCAGAACATGGCCTATCAAACACAGTAATTAAAACGCGATGTAGTCTCTACACGCGAGATTTTTATACCGCGATTGAACTCTGAAAGTCACCAAAACGTGAAACAGCATTGATGCAGTCTGAAAAGTTTTGATCGGATACTAAAAGTTTCATGTATGCTATGGCCCTTATTTAACATAGTGCCTACACGAGCTTCACTTTAGTTCTACGGTGGATAGAATTGAAATAAATCTAGGTATTTTTTACGGATTTTATCACTTCATATTGATATTAATAATCCCGTCGTTTCAAACCCTTTAAAGCGTCCAGACATACCAGACTATAGTAACGGGTATTATCTAACTATATACTTACAATAGGATTACTGTCCAGTTTCCATGCCACAATCTGGCCACCCCACAAAGGACGATGGGGGTCGATAGTGTTCGTCTATTTCCTATCGTAATCCTATCCAAAATGGCGTGTATGACGTCATCTTACATTGCGTGTGGGATCCAGTTGATAAAGGGTTAATAATTTAAACTATACTGAACACGTATGGTAATTAAGTGAAAAGATTAAGGACCGTGATTGTAGCATAGATTGATGCTGCTTCGTAATTGTTGTTTTGATATAATTGAATAATAAATTAATTTGAAATTGAATTAATTATAGCTTGCGTTGTGTAAAGGATACTAAATTGCGTTACTTTGGTTTAACTACGATAGCGGAAAGTATTTGGATCAAGTTCACTTCTGACAAGGGTGTATGAGAACGGGTCATTTTTTTTTATACCACTAAGGTGGCAAACAAGCATACGGCTCACCTGATGGTAAGCGGTTATCGTAACACCAGGGGTATCACGCGCGTCGCCAACCCTGTAATATGAAAGAGGAATAGTTGGGTTGGCAGTATAAGGGTGAAAGTCCCCCACTGCCAACACAACGTTTCCTCGCAGAGCACTGGTAACCTTGCTCACCGTAAGGAACACAACAGAGCTCAAAGCAGTGTTAATTTTCACTTCGATTTACTGCAAAGCGAAGGTACTTCCCCAGTTGGGCAGCTCCAATTTGAGAGGAATTACTCCCACTATGTAGGGCATAGGGCACGGAGAGGTAGGCCTCTCTTAATCATCATCTCTATTTTACATAATTAATTGAACTCCCACAGTTCACTGGGATGCAGGATGTTAAGGTCCCATGTAGAGGACAAGCCTATTGCCACTAACATGGCACAAATCCAAACTCGCGGCTACTGGAATTTCATAGAAATACCTAATCACACTTTGTTCGACATAGGAATCGAACCCAGGACATCTAGCGTAGCAGTCGCGTTTAGGAAAACTAATCAAATGAGACATGTTTAATTAAAAATTTGACTCAATTGAAAAAATATTAATTTGTGACACACACGAATATTAGACATTTAAATAAAACTACTTTTTACGGATTTTATCGCGTCATTATTAATCCCGACGTTTCGGACCCTTTATATCGTCCATGGTCACGGGTAGACTGAGGTAGTGGGCGTCTTGATGTTATAATTACTGACAGCTACCCTACTTTTTTATTAATTATCAATATAACGCGACAAAATCAGCTAAAAGTAGATTTATTATAATTGAAAAAACTTTGTAACAAAGTGAATTTATCTATTTTGGCAGGCTCGAACTAAGATATGGAACATAATTTAGTACAAGTCATACAGTTTCTTACGATGTCATCAGCATACATTGTCCTCTGATATATTCCTTATCCACCGACGAGCATATCAGCTCAAGTCACGTCACGATTCGAGAAACGTCACGTCATTGTTAATGAAGCGTGTACTGGCTTGATGAGAAATCAAATTTCAGTTGTTAGCAGACATTGTTGTTGGATCAATGGTGAGGAATGGCGTGGCGTCGGCGGTGCTTTCATTGTGTACAGTAAATTGATAAAAATATGGCATAGAGATGATGTCTCACAATGTATTAAGAATAGTCACCCATCCACAGACTGACCGTGGTAAGCGCAGTTATAACATTGCAGACCGGTTAATCAGCATAGAACAGTTAATACTTACACATGAACCCCTAATTATATACTCAATCCTATTTTCCAAATCATAAGAAACTACATTATTATAGTAAATAAAACAAATCTCTCAAAAGCGCGCTCAGAGCACACGTACAAATTTAAATTCCAATTTTGAATTTTACTGATTTGGCTGTATCATCACGAAGGTTTGTTAACATAATTAAAAAAAAACAGTGCTCAATTATTTAGTAAAATGTTTGTTCGAAATACGAATTCGTTGCTTTGTTAATATCAAGATTCACTGTATTATCTGTATTTAAAAAAATAACAACCAGATTTATATTGGATTTTCATACAACTTGTAGAGTAATAACATAAATTATTATTACGTTTATGTTTTAATAACTAGAAATTATATTTTAAGTATCTTCACGTTATTATAAAATCAAAATAATATTAAAAATAACCTACATAAATTATTATTACGTTTATGTTATAATAACTAGAAATTATATTTTAAGTATCTTCACGTTATTATAAAATCAAAATAATATTAAAAATAACAAGTTTAATAATAATGTTAATAATTCTAACTACTTAATTAAACATTTTGGTTTACATTACTGAACGTATTTTTTATAGTCTGTGGGTAGTTTTGTACATTCTGTTTTTATCTTGTTAGTATTTTGCGTGTGTTTTCGATGATTGCGTGTGCTGTAGTGTTCATGGACCTATCGACAGTGATACCTCACCACCTTAAATCTTGGGTGTGTTTTGCTTAAACCTGTGTGTATTTCTTGATTGTGATTTCTTGTTTGTGATTGTGCTTAATAATTGTGAAGTGCATGAAGACGCCATTAGAAGAAGGTGCTTTTCGGTGAGTTCATGCATGTGATTTTTTGACAATAAATTATTTTAAAATTTTAATAACTTGGGTACTTAAGGTTTGTCAATACGAGTTATTGTCAAACTCATGATTTTCGCATCATCAAAATCGCTCCGATTGCTCGGTGCTGTTCTTTCAGACCATCGTGGTGCCAACAAAATAGATGCGAACAATAGGACTATAGAATCCGACACTAATAAAAATTTAAGTATACCAACATGGTATCGATAGTAACGCCTAAAATCGATACTATCTCAAAACATACTAAACTGCCATTAAAAATATGATACTGATTCCAATAATATTGATACCAACACCAAAGATGTTGTGTTTCTACCAATAGCGATACCTTGTCAAAATGTCAAGCAAGCGTTGATTTTGTTTGGTTGATTCATTAGGTTGAGATTTAAGGGAATTTTCCACGTGTTTGGTTTTGACGAGAGAGGCAGCATTGATTTATTCTCTAGAAGGATGGTTATCAATCTAGATTAGATGGTAACCAATTTCTCATCTATAGATGTACTTCTTAGCACAGTAATATCCTGCAGAAACCAGATACCTAGTGATATGAAACCAAGTTAGCTCGAACACCGACAGCCATTAATTCTGCCTTTGACACGCGGTAATGACAGGTCTGCTTTTGACGCCTATATTAACGACGTATTCAAATAGAGAGGAAGCAGAGCTGCTGTTTATAAAGCTAGGTTAATTTGTTTTAAAATAACAAACATAAGTAGCTCCACATTAAGATTGTCTTTTGTCACATGAGTGCGTTTTTAAATTTACATTCTCATATACACCCGGAAGAACCACCAAAATATGTTTTTTTTTTTTTTTTTTTTTTTTTTTTTTATGTATGACCACGCATAACTTTTTACAGTGTAGTCCGATTTTGATAATTCTTTTTTTATTGGAAAGAGTATAGCCCGGAGTTAGTCCCATATAAATTTAGAAAAAAAAATCCAACCCTAAAGGTAAGAAAACAGGAGATGATGTTCACTTACTAATTGTAAAGGTATCCACGCATAACTTTATAAAGACTATTCAGATTTTGATAATTCTTTTTTTATTGGATAGGGTTTAAATACCTCGAATTTGGTTCCATATAAATTTGGAAAAAAATCCTACCCTAAGAGAGGGAAAACAGGGGTGATTTATAGTTCACCACAGATTTTAATGCTGAGTTGTGTATTACAATTAAATCAAAAGTAATCAGAAATTAAGCATGTAGTAATTAGTAGATTATAGCCACAAAAAATATAAAATAAAAACTTTTTAACAAAAACATTAAACCGTCGAAAAACTGAAAAACAAAAAATAATAAACGTTTCTTCTTTCTGCTATCTACGAATTTATATATTTCTTGCGGGTTGGCAGACTTCACACACAGTCGATAGTCTCTCAGGCATGCAGGTTTCCTCACGATGTTTTCCTTTGGAGTGATAATTAGTAATATTTATGAAAATTCAGAGGTACCTACGTACCTTGGCTGTCACTCTGGCTATTACTGCTTTATTGGGTGCAATAATACATTCGTAGATTCTCCATTGCACTATGACGTCATAAGTAGTGACTTATGACGAGAATCGATTCATCGACCAGTGGGTTCTAATCGATTCTCAAAACACGATTAACTTAAAACAATTCCAAACAAAAAACGATCTGAATTACGTCCTTGACGCTTAAGAGCCTCGACAATTTACTTCATAATAAATTAAATTTTATTTTATCCGTCTAAGTGATCGCATCCATCTTCGTTCCTCTACTCCATTAAGGGTACATCCCACTGGCCCCTCTCCAAATGCTGCGACATAAACAGTCAGCGCCCGCCGTCCGATTTTAGGAGATTTGTGGATAAAGCTGAGTTTTTTATAGAATCTATTTATTAGCTTTTACTGCTTCATTGGTACATATTATGGAGCCTGAGGTCCTAATTCTAATGATGAAGATTTTATTTTTTTCTTTAAATAGATCTTTTTTATAATAAAGACACTTTTGCAAGTCAATTTTTAAATTTTTTAATATTAGATGGCGTTGTCTTAACTGACGATCTCTGAGAAGAAATACCGAAATAAACTCAGAGAGTCATGGTCTCTTTTAAAGTCCAGACATAATAATATCAAATATGTGAGAGTCACAATGCAGGGCAATGTCTGAAATGGTCTTTTGAAGAAAGAGCCACAGCGGCTATGAGTAGACCAATCCCAGCCGGCGCCCATGTATCAGTTATTGTGTAGCTCAACCATATTAGAGGGCACTCAACAACCCGTCGCACGACGTTACCAGATCAGAGGAACATTTGCGTAGGTCACATAAAAAAAGGTTCAAAGCTACCTTTCGAGTTCAAAACACATAGGGAGCTCAAATTTGGTTGCAGTACGATATCTGATCGGCGGAAAATTTGCGGAAGCCTCATAAAAATCCAGATAGATTCTGTGAACATTAAAATGAGCTTAAACGGAAGTCGTTGGATGTAGGCGGCATTTAACCGGTCTTTGTGGAAGTCTATGAGGAAGGCCTTTGTTCAGCAGTAAACTTCTTGCGGCTGATGACGAAATGGGAATATTTTTAAGGTAAAGCTTATGCTGCATAGTTTGTCTGGGGCGATACCACCATATTGCCAAAAATTCTGCCACGAAACAGTATTGTGCTTGTTAGTTTCCGGTTTGAAGGCAATGTAGACAGAAAAATTACTATGCATATGAGACTCAACAACTCTTGATCAGATCTTGCTGGCATTTATAGGGCCGCTTACTATCAGGGTACCCGTATGCTTATTATTTATTCACATGTATACACTTAAATTGGTCGTGGGTTCGATTCCCACAAGACACAAATATTTGTGTGGTTAAAATATAAGTGTTTGTGTTTGTCTGGGTGTTTCTTATGTATTATAAGTATGTATTTACAAAAAAAAAGTATTTAAGTATTATATCCACTGTCTAGCACCCATAGTACAAGGTCTGCTTAGTTTGGGACTAGATGGTGCTGTGTTAAATTGTCCAAGAATATTGATTTATTATTATTTATTAAATGAGATTTATGTTGCGTGTATTGTATGCATCCACGCGCTTCAAGATACACAAAGTCTACTCGCGAGGACCTGTTAACTTATTGTAAAAATCATATGTATTACTAATAGCTATTGGTCTTCCATGATTAAATAAAAAATATGCTTTATTACATGAAATCCAAAAATATTATTTATGAGAAAATATTTAATTTCTTAGAAAATGTTTATTTATTTATTTATTTATTTTTAGGAAAGCTTACAGACTAATAACAACTATTGGTAAGGAACAATTATATTACAAAAATTGCTAATAACAAGCTTCCACATATTTTATATCTTAGTACCTATATATGGTAACAGAGTAGTACTTAGAGTTAAAGAGAAGAGAAGAAGGAAGGAAGAGGTTATTAAACTTAAGTTATAATAGAGGCGATTGTGGTGCGGTCTTTTTCAAAATAGAATTTGTTCAGTAATTTTCTGATTGCATTAGGGCTAGTTGTGTTATGTTCATCGATAAATCTTAAGCTGTGTATCCACTGTGCGCGGCTGCCACGCGATTATGATTTTCGGCAACAAAAAATAAACCGTAGCTGTCTCGTTAGACCAATCAATCCATCAGTTACGTATATTAGTCAATAGTCAGTTCGGTAGTGCACGGCAATATTTGTTCAAACAAAAGCAGGGAATCCAACGAAGTATTTAGATTGGCTTGCATCGCCCTTTCCAAGCGCAGCGCGAATATTCACAACTTTGTACTTTTGTTTAAAAACGTCATCACTTGAGATCTGTTGTCAGTCACTTGAGTAGTTTCAGTCGCATACCCCTAAACTCAAGAGTGTGATAATTTATTGACAATATTCGTCCTCTTACAGATATTATTTAAAAAAATCAACTGCCTCATTGGCCTAGTGGTCGTTAGCGCATCTGCTACGTTTGAAGTCCTGAGTTCAATTCCCAGGTCCATCGAACTATTTAGATTAGCTCGCACCATCCCTTTAAAGCGCAGCGGAATTCAATAATTGCATGGCAACACTATCCAGTGTAACATACCGCGCAAGGTAGGTATGTATTGTGCCGCGCGCAGTCGATACATATCTTTAAACACCAATTAGGCAAGGACTGACAGTTTGACGGCCGAGGCAGGTAAATGTGAACTTATCCTTATGATGAAAATAATTAATAAATATTTTTTTTACAATAATATTTATGTAAAATACATAAACATTTTTATTTTATGGGCAATCAAATTGTCAAATTATTATTACAGGGTCCATAATGATCAAATTTAATTACAGTCCACCTATAAATAACATTATGGAATGCATACAAATATTGCTTATTGAATTTGATTAATTTTGTTGTCATCTTCGAACGACATAATATTACAATACAGACAACCCCTAAAATAGACACTTAATATCTTAATTTAGGGCTTCAAATGCGTGAACAATCCCGAACACCTCCGAGTAAGTCTTCGGTCACCTCAAGCGCCACTAAAACTAATTATTCGGCTTTGTGACGTGAAGATGCACACGTCACGGGCCGGATTACGTGGCGGTTCGACTCGAGTCGCACATCGATATCAACAGTCATTTATCTCGATACTGACACCTACCGACTAGTAATCGATCTTGCAGCTGTCTGTGTTGTGGGACAATGTGTTTTAAGTAGTTTTGGGAAATTTTCGTTTAAAGTTATTTACCGAAGGAAAAATTCGACCGCGGGCAGGATTCGAACCTGCGTCTTCTGGTTAGGTACACCAGACGCTATACTAGCCACCACCACTAAGCCACCGTGAGTCCCACCCGCCATGACGAATTTTGCCTTCACATTATTTTCTATAGGTGTTACTGACATCACCATAAAGACGTAAATTCTGAATGTGAAGGCAAAATTCGTCATGGAATTCGAATCCTGCCCGCGGTCGAATTTTTCCTTCGCTAAATAACTTTAAAAAATGCATGGAAAATGCCAAAAAATACAAAAAGATTTTCGTTTAAAGGTTTAAAAAAAATATGTGTAGGTACAACTTAAACTGTGTGAAACAAAATCTGTGTTCTGTGTGAGTCCGAACTAAATAAAAAAAATCTATCTTTTTGTATATTTTTGGCATTTTCCATGCTAAGATTTTAAAGTTATTTAGAAAAGGAAAAATACGACCGCGGGCAGGATTCGAACCTGAAGACGCAGGTTCGAATCCTGCCCGCGGTCGTATTTTTCCTTTTCTAAATAACTTTAAAAAAAATCTGTTCGACAGAGAATCATGTTAACAATATTATCATTACAGGATTTTTCTGGATTGGGAACTAGATGCAATTGAATATAAGTATTTTTCATGAAGTGACTGCCTTCAAACCTCTGTAACCCAATTTATGGGCAATCTTTTGTCAGCTGTTAGGTAACCCAATAGTCAGACTTTAATCTTCTGACTGCACCTTCTTCACCAAAATATGAAATAATCTCAAAATTGCCATTAAATCTAGAGGTGCCACATGTTTTCCTTCTTTTGTCATGCGCGGACGTATTATGTTGCGGCTACTTTGACAAATCCTACTCAATGCATAAACCCGGGAAAAATCCGAATCCCTCCGTAAAGCTTCAGAGATTGCGTTTTAAAGGGTGGGACAGGAAAATGTCACCTGTACCGTCAAAACTGTCTTAATGTTTTTTCCTAAACGTGGTTAGTCACTGAGCCTTAAAGGATTTCAAAAATGGGCCATCGCTTCCGTTTAAGCTGTGTAAAATTGAAATATAAAATTCTTTCGTGACTTTATCTTGTGATGCGCTTACAGTTCAATTGTGACATATAATTTTGATGTGTAGTTATGAATTAAATTAGTTTGTTGACAAGTTCCTGTAAATACCGATATATTGTCACATAACGGTATCTAATCTTAGTTTGTTGCTGCAATTTAGATTATTCCGACTAAAAAAAAAAAACTATAAATTGTCACACTAAAATGTACTGTAATACTAGGTACCTATTGTAATGGCCGCCGGATAGCTTTAGGAATACATAATTACCATTGTATTTATTCGTAAGTGAACACTGTTCTTTAGAATAAATAAAGAATCTTTAAACCGAAATTAAATTAGTTATAAATTTATAGTATGTGACAGTCGATAATAATAAATTACTCGTAAATTAATGAGTGGCCTGGTGCTAAAACGGCCAAAGTCTAAAAATTCTATTTCCCGTAAATAACATTATAGCAATGAACAAATGGACTGCTAGAAGGTTGCAGGCAGTCCAGAAATTTTGCTTTATTATAAACTGTGCAGTTAGGGCTAACATTGTAATACAAAATGGGCTTAAGTTAACTTTGATCGTTCTCGTTTTCACTCCATTAAACAAAAAGTGATTCTTACAAAAATGGATTTTGGCCCTTTTTGCACCAGGCCACAGAATGTATTGTCATTTTAATTATTTCAGTGTGTAAAATCTAAATATGAGTAGGTACATTTAAAACTAAAATATCTATTAATAAAAAAATATTTTCTCTGAATTCCCATACAAAGAAAGAAATATTTACTTATTAAGTAAACTGTTTCATATAATTTCTTTCAAATCTTAAATGACATTCGATACAATATAAAACAATGTGTAAAACAACATAATTAGTTTAGGCATATAAAAAATATATTTTAGCGAAGGAAAAGTTCAACCGCGGGCAGGATTCGAATCTGCGTCTTCTGTATAGGTACACCAGACGCTATGACCACTAAGCCACCGCGAGTCCCACCTGCCAAGTCGGAATTTGCTTTATATTCTGAATTTATGTCTTTATGGTGACGTCAGCAACACTTATCGAAAAGCAAGTTTTTGCTTGTCAACCGACATGATACCGTGGGAGAGCCATGCTTCGGCACTAATGGGCCGGTTCGACCGGACTTGATACCACGGCCTCACAGAAAACCGGCGTGAAATAACGTTTTCGTTGTGTTTCGTCGAGTGAGTGAGGATACCGGACGCCCAAACCCCTTAAAAGGGCGGCAACGCACCTGAAACTCCTCTGGTGTTGCGGGTGTCCATGGGCGGCGGTAATCGCTTACCATCAGGTGATCCGTCTGCTCGTTTGCCCACCCTATCACATAAAAAAAATAAAACATGACTTACTTTACACAAATTTTTCCTTCGCTAAAATAACTTTATAATCTAAACATGAAAAATTCAAAAAATACAATAAAATAGTCATATGACAAAATGTCCGATAGCTATACGCTACTACAACATTACAACTTCTCACGTTACCGATGGATGCCGTCCACTAATATCTTACTACCCGCTCTGTTATTTGAGAAGCAATTGTCCGTGTGTTTGCATCGGATTGAAACGTGTATTGGTAAAAGTGGTATTCAATGCTATATGTAGTGGGATATCTCTACATTTATTGAATAGTAGAATAAGATACAGGCTATTATGGAACCATTCTGTAAAGCTATTTGTATCTCCGGATGCTACCTACATTGATGCTGCCAATCCTGTACATCATCATCAACCCGTATACTGTCCCACTGCTGAGCACGGGTGTCCTCACATATTGAGAGGGATTAGGCTATAGTCCACCACGCTGGCCTAGTGCGGGTTGGCAGACTTCACAAACCGTCGAGAAAAATCTCTAAGGTATGCAGGTTTCCTCACGATGTTTTCCTTCACCGTTTAAGCGAGTGATAATTAATTATTAATACGCACATGAATTCGAAAAGTCAGAGGTGCGTGCCTTGGGTTCGAACTTGAGATCTTTGACTTGGCAGTCCAATGGTCATACCACTGGGCTATCACTACCTATCTATAATCTTGTACGAGTAGTCATAATCCCTTTCTTCTTAGCGGATGACTAAAATTTGAAGACTGTAATCATACTAGCCATAAGAAGTCCACTGCTGAATGAAGGCCTCTCCCATAGACCTTCATATAGATGGATACATGCCACCTGCATCGAACGACTCCCAGCTTTTATTTATAACGTGAAGAACTTCTAATAAGTTTTCTAAAACAATATAGACTAATTAGTCCAGTGGTCGTAAGCGTACCTACTGCTTCGCTTTAGGTTCTGGATTCGATTCTCAAGTCGAGCAATATGTTATTGGATATTTCTATGAAACTCTCAGTAGCAGTTTGAAGTTTGGGTTTGTGGTTGTTATTGCAATAGACTCGTCTCGTATTGATACATTAAAATGTATCTGAAAATTATTGTAATTTTTCTTTCGCATGTCACCCAAGCATACCGGCGAAGTATGGGTGTGTTTTCGTACTCCTCTGCCTAACCTTCGGGGAATACAGATGTGATGGTATGATATTTTATAACAAAAAAATAAACAATACACTTAAAGAACCTATTTTTGAAGATAAAATAAAAAATACCAAAAATTACTTATTACGGATTAATAATCACTCGCTTAAGCGTTGAAGGAAAACATCGTGGGGTATTTCCACGCCTTAGAGGATTTTCTCGACGGTGTGTGAAGTCTGCCAACCCGCACAAGACCAGCGTGGTAGATTATAGCCTTATCCCTCTCGTTCTGCGACCCGTGCCCAGCAGTAGGACAGTCTATGGGTTGATGATGACTTACTATTACTACGCTTAGTTTTAATAGATAACTATGGAACTATTTAGGAGAAGATTTAATTACAATATATTATTTTCTTTCGGTCTGTTTTGTAGAACAAATTTGTACCAGCTGCCGCGAAATTAAATAGTGCTGCCAATGCATGTGAGGGATATTCCGGGAATGTCAATAATGCACTCAATGGATACTACGCTTTTATATAATTATTATCCAATTGAAATCAAATAAATCGGAACCTATAAAATACTCTGCATTGAGGTCTTTTTGCCTTATCCATCTACATCTATGCCTACATAGTTTAAGTAAATTAAATTTTAAATGATAGATTCTCGAACCAGTGGTAGTTTTAACAACTTAACTATACTATTACTATTTTATATTCATCAAAACAGATACAGTCTCTCTAATAAATAGCAAGTTTTGAAGCAAAGACTTAGTAGAAAAATCATAAAACTGTAGCAAGTTTTCTATCGAATTTGCAAAGACCTTAGATTTTTTGCTGACATACCTTTCTCCAAATCACGAAATGTATTCAATGTCTAAGGGCACATATGACGTAAACAACAAGAAAGCAAGCCTGAATCACATTGTTAAAATAAATAAAGATAAGATACTAAAAATAGCTTTGTTTTGTTGTGTAAAACAGACAGGGTATCTGTCTTTTCCCTGAGTAATGTTAATTTTGACATTTTTAGTAGCAGTGTGACCTTTTGTAAGCTGCCCACAAAGCTAGCTTCTAAGAAATTGTGAAACAGAACCTCTCAAAATAAACAGTTCATTAGTAGACATTTGTTTCGCACACAACATTAGGCTGAACAAATTAATAGTCATAAGAATACGTTAACTTTGAAGTAATTTTAATTGTGTCTTTATTCATGAAATTCTTGGGATTGACAACAAACCCGCCAAGGGAACACAACAACAACAAAATTTCGTCAAATTTCACAGCAAATAATTTGCCTCCGGTGTTTAAAAACTGCCGTACGTCACTGAAGCTGAATTTTAATTACGTGTTTTTAACAGTTTATGAAAAATGTGAGCATGCAATTATTTTTCATAATAACTTTAAAATGGCGATTCTTTGAATTCCCGGGATTTATAATAAAACTCCGGGATGGTACGCGTGACAACACTACGGACAATAGTTTGTGCGGTCGTGTGCTTTGTAAGTAAGAACAATTTTAAACTTAAATTATATAACTGCTGCTATCTGTACTGGTTACTGGTACTTTTCGACTTTCTCTGTGCATATACAGATGTGGACGGTGGTCTTGTTACTTTATGTTTGTATTTTGTGGCCAAAGTTTCAATGGTTATAAATTCTGTGAAAAAACTTAACAATACGACATTTATAAACTGGATACTTACTATACTGACTACTCTGATTATAGACAAAATGTTGTTATAAATAACTATTCATTATCCTTCTAGTCTTTTCTTAACTATGTAAGTTTCTGTTTCTAGTCTCACCAGATCCGATTTACAGTAAAGTAAAAAAGATAATATCCTAAAATTGTCAGGATTTTTGGGTTTCTGACTACCTCTAACGATTGCCAGAGAGATAGACTGCGCAGCTAAGCCTTGCAGTTCGGTTGATCAGAGTAGTACCTATTGCTAGAAGAAATAATATTTGTTCTTTTCCCTAACATAACTAGGTACTGTGGCTATGCATTAATACCCCTTCTGCCCAACTCTTCGGAAAATACAGGCGTGATGGTAATGTTATTTTTTTGTTTATATCTACCACTAAGGTGGCAAACTAGCATGCGACCCACCTGATGGTAAGCGGTTACCGTAGCCTGTAGACGCTGGTAACACCGGAGTATCATTTGCGCGTTGCTGACCCTGTAAAACGAAAGAGGAATATTTATAAGGGAATATAAGGAAGGGCAGTATAAGAGCCACAATCCCCCCACTGCCAACACAACGTTTCTTCACGGAGTTCTGGACACCTACCCACTACCTTAGTCACCGCAAGGAACACAACACAGGTCAAAGCAGTGTTATTTCACTTTGATTTTCTTCACGTTACTTCTCCAGTCGGGCAGCTCCAATTTGAGTGAAATTACTCCAACTATGCCCAACCTCTCATAAGATTATTTTATTATTTATACAAATTCCAATTAACAAAATTAAATTGTGTATCACAATTTCATATATTTATTATTTTATGAACAGTTTTCACTGAATATAAATTGAGCATTATAGATTTAGCTATTTCAATAATGAATTCATAATTTTGCTACGCTAGCATAATATTGGTTCGATTCATTACAGAAGATAAAATATATTGTACATGTTTATGCAAATATGTATATTAAATTCCAACGATGGAGCTCGAGATAATTTGGCTACAAATAAAGATTCCTGACGCGAGTATTACATTGAAATAAAACTACACTTTACGGATTTTATCAGCGGACTGGACCATTGATTATGGACGCTGTCATGGGCAGACTGGACTATGGACCTTGGACGCTATACGGGGTCCAAAGGGTCTAGGTCAAAGGTCTATAAATCAAAATATTACATCACTAGTTTTTTGTATTTTTTTGCTGTTTCCAGCTAAGATTACAAAGTTATATTCGACGTCACTTTGAAGTCGTATATTCGGAATGTGAAGGCAAATTTCGACCTGGTGGGTGGGACTCGTAATGTCTTAGTTGATCAGCCTGTTATATTGACCCAGAAGACGTAGGTTCGAATCCTGCCCGCATTTGATTTTTGCCTTCGCTAAAATAAAAAATCACTAGTTCTTTTCAAAATGTCTGGGGTGTGTTGGGTGACTGTGAATTCATTAACTGTATGAATTGAACGTCCCTGTTAAGTAGCCCGCTTCTTTCAAAGTCAAAGTGATGTGTTTTATTTCAATTAGGCATTTAAAATACTTTAAAAAGTCAAAAGCTAGTTGCACGGTTCCAAAAATTAAGTCTTATGGAGAAGAACCGGTAAAATGTCCACTCGTGATTGTTTAAGGAAGATAATAGAAATGTATAATTTTATTCAACTTTTGTTAGGAAAAGTTATTCATATTCTTATTATTAGAAAACGTACTTTTTTTACTAGGATGGTTCGTCCCACTGCTGGGCAAACGTCTCCCTTTCCTCTTTCCGAAAACACTTGTTTTTACGGTAATGTCAAGGATAAAAAGAAGTAGGGTGTGACACAAACGAAACATTATTTCAGTATAATTTGTTGTGATTTTATGTTGTACATACCATCAATTATCATTTTTTTTAAATGTAAATTTATATTTTAGTTAAATTGCCTTAGAAAGGTTTTTTTTTATTATAAAGTGTTTTACAATATTTTTTTAATTTCAAGAAATTAGTGTAGGTAGATACGGTTATATCTGAGACATGTTTCGCTTTTTTGTATGGATCGTGAACATTCTCCTTTGAAAATATTCTTAACAACTTGGTTAAAACAGCCAGGCTTTCGTTCAATACGGTTCGTTGTCCGATATTTTCCCCGGTTCGCTCCCAGACCACTAATAAAAACATTACAGGCTTACCGCTAAAAGCTTTAGGTCGTACTCAAAGAATATGAAGGTATGACTGGCCAAATTATATTTATCGCCTACCAAATTATGGACAATCTAATTCAATCTCTATTTTTTGGATAATCAAGTTCAAATTGAGGGTGTACCTTTTGTTATTGCTTGATTTTTATGTATTTCGTGTCGACATCTTTGTGAGAAAGTACCTTTAAACTACAGAAATATAAAATAACATTTGTACTGTACGTCTATAACTGAAAGCATCTTTGGTTTCATGTTGTGTAAAGAAGTTAGCTACACAATGCATGCGTGTCGTCGGTTAAGACTGGTCTACTCAAAGCCGCTATGGCTCTTTCTTCAAAAGGCTATTTCAGACTTTGCCCTACATTGTAAGACACATCTATTTGTTACTATTCTATGTCTGGACTTTAAAAGAGACTATGATTCTCTGAGTTTGTTTCGGCATTTCTTCTCAGAGGTCTACATCTAGGAAATGCTAAAGGAATGACTTGTAAAAGTGTCTTTAAAAGATCTATTTACAGTAATAAATATAATTTATCATTTATGAGTATTTAGATGGATTTGCCAACTAGTGACGACATCCGGCTTCACACAGTTGCAATGCACTCATAATAATTATGCTTGCATTTATACTTATTGATCTCCCGAAAGGAATTTTCTTAATCATAGTGAAAACCGTATGAAAATCTGTTGCGTAGTTTAGAAGAAATAAACGGTGAAACAGAACAGTTTGTTTAACAGAGATTAATTAGATTTAGATATTTAAGTGTGTGTAATGCATAAAGGGTAATAAACACAGTTGTTACTGTCTATATCATTTAAAAACCTTATGAGACTTGCTTATTATGCTGAATTATTGAGTGTCAATTTAATTCCTCCAATAATACATCCATCACTATATCCTGTTGTCCCGGTAAAGCACTTAATTCAATAATTTGCATCCACCACGTAGTAATGAATTGCTTCGGCTCATAAATGTACCGGACAGAGGCGCTGTTATTGCATTGAGTTCGACTACTTGTTTATTTATGATATCCTGGTAGTTTGAAAAAACTGGTGGAATTGCACACTATTGAACACACTGACTGCATTTTGGCTATTTACTTACTTACTCTAAAAAAATACTTGTGGATTTAATGACTATGTAATAATAATATAATTTTTATTTTATTTTATATTTATTTGTAAATATTTATTTAATGCTTGTCTATGTTGAATAAATGTTACAATTTAGTTATTCCTTTATGACATTAATCCTTCACGCACGTATTAAGGCTGTACGTACATACATATACACAGTATCGCCATGTTTTTTATCTCATGTAATTATTGGTAATCAAACCCAGTCTATTCGCGCTTGTGACCACAAATTCATCAATGTGAATAGCTTTATAATAAGTTAGGTAAATAGGTACCTACATTAGTAAAAATGTTATTTTAATAGCGGTATCAATTTGGGTGATTAATGATTTTATTACTTGCGTCAATAGCAATAGGTACATTTATCACAACATTCACCACTCTCACCTGTTATCCTGGTAGTGCACTTACTTATGTAATTTGCATCCACCACTTAATGAATTATTGCGGTACAGCACTCAATAACGCTGTTTGAACGTTTTGAGTTCGAATGCTTGTTTAGTAAATATGGTAGGTAGCCTGGTAGGCCAATACAATAAATTAATGATTTTAATTTTTTTATTGGATTTACGTTTTTAAGCAATTAATGATATTTTCAAAATATTATGCTCCGTAGGGCAAAGCTAAATATTTTTTAGTTAGCCCTTTGCTCTCCGGAGCATCATACTTTATCACAGAAAGATTTATCTAATTTAACAATTAAATCAATTAATCAATTTAATCTTCCTTACCAACAAAAGACAAAATTAATTTAAAAGTGTCCTAAAGGCCTGATTATCAGGTTTCCTTCAGATATTTAAATTGTCCATAATTTAGGTTGCGGCAATCTGATAGTAAATAGTCGTTATTTATCAAATATGATATCCAACCGCATTATTATAGACGGTTGATTATGATAATCAGTATATTTCTGCTAACGAAAAAAAAACAAGAATAAAGCCACGTAAATAGTGTTTATTAATTAAAATATTAAAGTTATAAAAACTTTTGGGGGTCTAAGTATGTTTTCACAGAAAATAATTTAATTTATTTAAATTTTGATCAATTTGGATTGATTATTCAACGACGAGTCGTTGAGCTCCCTAAATAATGTTTAAGCTACACGATGACTGATGTATACGTGCCGTCAGTAAGGACTCAAACCGACTACTTATAGCTCTTTCTTCAAAAGGACTGTTCAGATTTTCCTACATTGTGAAACACATATCTGATAAGTATTGAGTACTGTTTCCGTCTGGACTTTAAAAGAGACCATGATTCTCTCTGTTTCAGCGGTTTTTCTCAAAGGTTAGCTAGGAAATTCCGGCGTCATTAATAAAATATTGACTTTAAAAAGTGTATTTAAAAGATCTACTAACATAAATAAATATGATTCAAAATTTATCAATATCTGGGTAAGTATATCAGCAGTGATAGCCTAGGGGTATGACTATTGGACTGCTAAGTCGAAGGTCGCGAGTTCGAACCCAAGGGACGAATTCATGTGCGTAATAATAACTAATTATCACTCGCTTAAACGGTGAAGAAAAACATCGTGAGGAAACCTGCATACCTTAGAGATACTCTACGGTTTGTGAAGTCTGCCAACCTGCACTAGGCCAGCGTGGTGGATTATAGCCTAATCCCTCTAAATACATGGATTGATGATGAATGTCTGGATAATACTGATATCTTGAGAATAGACTGACTTTTTAAGCTATTGATTACTACCAACGGTTATCATAAGTGTTCGTAAGACCACTGGGACCGCTTTAAATGCTTTCCGAGGGTACGTAGGGGTCTGTGTAAAGAATGGTCACCTATCCACAGACTGACCGCGGCTAGTGCAGCCTAACCTTACGACTACAAATATCGGTCGATCACCGTAGTTATTGCTTAGCTAGCTACCTCCTGATCATGTGAACTTCATAAATTCCATCCAATACCTATCCATGTGATCATTGTATTATTTAGCGACACGTTGCTGGAGACTTGGAGTTGTAACAACAGCGTATATAAATGATAAGCAGTGAGTGTAGATTTCCCCCGCGGCATCGTACGTGCGACCTCGACGCTTCTTCGGCATAGCACTGAATGGAATTTGGACGACCTGAAAGAATTTGTCTGTACTGTGTATTTTCGTTGTTTGTAACTTTATTATATTAGTTGCGTCATACGATCTTACCTTTTTATATATATATATAGTACGGAAAATCCTCATGGAATATAATATGTCGGACTCATACCGACTAAAAACTGTACTTGCCTTCAGTTGCCCTATAGTCATGGCCATGGGATCCGGCCATGGATGAAATTCGCCACAACTATAATGACAGGTTGCGATGTTATTGCATTAATCTCGCGATGACGCAGTAAAGACTCTTTTTTGAAATTCACAAAGGAGTTATTGACTCTTCATTCTTAACTCTTTTGAGAAAAGCAAAAAGGATGAAAATTAACAATTGAATAGAGACGGAAAACAAACGCATATACATTTATTCAATGTTTGTAACTAGAAACATATTATTATTTTGTATAGAAAAGATTATTATTAATCCTTTAAACTCGTTACACTGTTCACCGAATGACGTCAGCCATTACTCATTGTATGATGTGTGTATCATCATAAGATGGTACGATGATGATGTTTTGATGGTAGCATTTTTTGGGCACAGTTCAGCATAATTAATAAAAATAAAACACTCTTTCCAATAAAAAAATAATTATTATAATCGGAATACTCTTTAAAAAGTTATGCGTGGTGTTTATGATAAAATAAACAAGTTTAAAGTATGTATGTGCGTTTACTGACAATTTTTAACAATTTTGGAAAAACAAGTGACAATTAGAATTTGTAAGGTTTTGAACGGAAGGGAAGAATGAATGAGAATGAATGTTATATTGAGTCAAAGACGATGAGTGAATGTGTCGTAGACATCCTCGGGGGCCTTGAAAGCTGTGCATGAAGCTTTCAAGATTACTTGTCCAAATCGTTATCCGGAGTAGGTAGCAGACATAATCTGTTAAGAGCTCTTCGTATGGTGCCTTGTGAAGTAGATACGTCGGCAACTCGTGGCACGCCATCAGTGCCATGAAATAGTCTTGAGACTCGTCCAAAGCGCCAACATAATGGAGGAGCCCTATCATCCTTCATTAGGACTAGATCATCGATCTTGAGTTCTCTGCTCCGCACCTTCCACTTAGTCCGTTGTTGGAGTTCCGTGACATATTCCGTTGACCACCGCTTCCAGAAGTGCTGACGAGCTTGCTCCAGACGCTGAAATCGGTCAAGACGGTTCGTACTGTAGTCAAGCAGGTACGGCGATGGAAATGAAGTCAGCGGCCTACCAACTATAAAGTGGCCCGGGGTAAGTGGAGATAGATCTTGGGGTGACGGACTTAGAGGACACAAAGGTCGGCTATTTAGTATCGCTTCAATCTGAGCGAATAACGAACTCAGCTCCTCGAAAGTCAAGTGAACATTTTTGAGAATTCTATATAAATGATATTTAGCAGACTTGACCCCGGCCTCCCATAGACCACCAAAGTGAGGAGCGTATGCTGGAGAAAAGCGAAATTCAATGCCTTCACGAGATGCACAGTCAATAAGAGAGTCATTGTTGGACTTTAGAAATGAATTTATTTCTTTTGCTGCTGCAACAAAATTTCTACCATTATCGCAGTAAATCACTTTAGGCTTGCCCCTGCGGGCTGTAAATCTTTTTAATGTTAATATAAATGCATCCATTGTCAGGTCACTAACTAATTCTAAATGGACACATTTGTACCGAAAGCAAACAAAGATGCATAGGTAACTTTTAGTTATTTTACAACCGCGTCCCTTGCGGTCTGTAATAAGAAATGGACCGGCAAAGTCGGTACCTATGGTGGAGAAAGGAAAATCAGCTTCTACGCGATCTGCAGGTAAGTTTCCCATAATGTTCTCCATAGTACGAGCCTTGAAACGACGACAGGTTATGCACTCGCGCGCTACGCGTCTGGCTAGAGTCCTACCTCCCACAGGCCAATAGCGTTCCTTTATAGAGGCTAGGAGATGCTGAGGACCGGCGTGCAACAAGCGTAGATGCTCCTGTTTGAATATGAGCTTCGTTAAATAATGACTGGAATTTAAGAGGATCGGATGACGTTTGTCATACTGGTAAGTAGAGGAGTCGATGCGCCCTCCGACTCTGAGAATGCCATTTTCATCTAAAAATGGATTCAAAGACGTAAGAGCGGCTTTTGACTTTAAAGATTTACCTTTTTTGAGTAGTCCTAACTCTGTAGGAAAGGAATCCCTTTGGGCTAACTTTATAGCGACGTCGTGTGCGTTTTTTAATTCACTAACTTGAAGTGGGCCACGTATTTGGTCTAATTTTATATGTATTCTACAATTGCGAATAAATCTTAAAACTGTAGCTAGGACCCTACTCAAAGTAGTTAATTTGGAAAATTTAGCTAGAGCTACTGACAAATCTGGCATGGAAGTAGCCTCTTCCCCCTCTAAAATATGGCAGGTCTTTAGCTCTGGCAACTCTATTGAGTCCAAGTTATAGACGGGCGGCCAAGAACCTTCGGCTTCTAAAAGAAATGATGGACCATACCACCATATAGACAGATCTACCTGGTCTGGATCGACGCCACGCGAAACTAAATCGGCCGGATTGAGAGAGGTGGGAACGTAACGCCAGTCTGTAGGGTTTGTTAGCTCATTTATAACAGCTACTCTGTGGGCAACAAACGTTTTGGTTTTATTAGAGTTCAGCCAACCTAACACAACTTTAGAATCTGTCCAATACACCTGACGTTCAATAGGGCAGCGTAATGCAGCTATAACTGTTGAAGATAGTTGAGCTCCTAATAGGGCAGCGCAGAGTTCGAGCCGTGGTATGGTCGTGGGCTTTATAGGCGCAACTCGTGATTTTGCACATACCGCTACTAGAAATAGATCTTAAATATATACAGCTACCGTAGGCACGTTGCGAAGCGTCAGAGAAACAATGTATTTGTACAGAAGAATTATTATCATTTAACACATATCTAGGAATCCTAAGTGTAGACAGATATGAAGACTTACTCGAGAACTGTAACCAAGAAGACTTAATTTCAGGAGGAACGAGTTCATCCCAATCAATTTTTTGACTCCATAGTTCTTGTAGTAAAATTTTAGGTTTAATTGTGAAAATAGATAAAAGACCAAGAGGGTCGAATATTTTAAAAATGGAAGAAAGTATAAATCTCTTCGTAACATTCACAGGATCTGAAATATCATGCTGAAAGTGAAGTTCATCAGAAGACGGCGTCCAACCTACACCTAGGGTACAAGTTGCATTACTAATCATGAGATTACCACTTTCCAGGTTGAAGGAGTCTGCGAGTAAATCAGGTGAGTTGGAACGATATTTGCGTAAGTGAAAACCTCCCTTAGCTAACTCAGAAGAGATTGTGAGACGGATATGACGTAATTCTTCTTCAGTACTGGCCCCGGTAAGTAGATCGTCGCAATACAGATCACTTTGTATGATGGTTTTTATTTTCTGATCCGTACACTCTTCGCCTATCTGCCAAAGAGAACGAGTAGTAAGAAAAGAGGCACTAGCAAACCCATATGTAACTGTATTCAATCGTAATGTTCTAATAGGCTTAGTCTCACTATCACGCCATAATATTAGTTGAAGATTGCGATCAGATTCTTTAAGAAGCACAGAACGAAACATTTTCTCAATGTCGCCTGTTAAAACATACTTATGTTGTCTAAAACGGACTAATATATTAAACAAAGGTTCTTGCACTACTGGTCCCACCATTTGTAAATCATTGACGGAAACACCTGAAGTAGTACGAGCCGAGGCATCAAAAACAACGCGTAACTTAGTCGACTCGCTTTGTTCCCTTATAACTGGATGGTGGGGCAAGAAATAAGCATTTAACGGTCTAGACTCCGGCGATTCAGATAGGTGACCTAATGCTTCGTATTCGTTTATAAATTGACTATATAGCTGTTTTAATTCTGGTTGTCTTCGGAAACGAGCCTCCAAATTAAAAAACCTCTTTTTGGCTAGGTAATAGGAATCGCCTAGGCAATCTATGCTATCACGAAGTGGCAACCCTACACAAAATTGACCATTACTAGTGCGAGTAGTGTTGGCGATATAATGTTGCTCGCACAATTTTTCTTCACTACTAAGGGGTTTATTTAGAGGAAAATTTTCAAGTTCCCAAAATTTAGTTAATTCGTCATGAATTTTATTTGTAGTCGTACAATTTGAGACTAAATTACACATGACTGAATTAATTTTATTTTCATTAAAACAGGGCAAAGGTCCCGTAACGAGCCACCCTAACTTTGACGCTTGTAGCTTAGGAAGACCATGTCCTAACGAATGCTGCTGAGCACTTATGATTTCCCAAAACAAGTCAGCACCGATCAAAATATCTATTGAGGATGGTTCATTTAAAGTGGGATCTGCTAACTGAAATTCATGAATATTTAATTGTTTTAAATCAAAATATACTTTAGGTAAGTTGCCGGTAATTTGAGGCAAAACTAAACATGAAACAATTGCATTGAAAGAACTAGTTGCCGAATGAATGCGTAAAATACAGCGTTCTGTGTTTATATTTATTTTGGTATTACCAATGCCTACTATGGTAGTGTCTGAGGGCTGAGGAATCAGGTTTAGGTGGCGCTTTACAGCCTGCGTGATGATTGTCGTCTGACTCCCGCTGTCGAGCAAAGCTCGTGCTACCATAGTCTCGTTGGTGGCTGGGTTGGTAACCTGTATTCTAGCAGTACATAAAAGTACTTCAGATGAGCTCATTGAGGACATAGTGACAGAATTAACTAGATTGGAATTTTCTGTCTCGTCAGATGATTTATGGAGAAGGGAATTATGTCGTAGTTTGCATTGACGACAAGTACCTGACAGACGACAACGTTTAGCAATGTGACCAGGTCTCAAACAATTCTCACATAATTTGTTAGAAGAGACGAAGGCTAATCTATCTTCTATTGACTTTGACTTGAAAGACGGGCACTCATAAAGGCGATGATTATTTTTACAAAACAAACATTCCTGTATTTTAGAAGTAGAAGTGTAACCTTCATTCGAAAAAGCCACTATTGACCTCGAACTGTTATGTTTGTTTTGATTGCTTGGAACATGCCTTTGTTTATTGTCTTGATTATCGTGTTTATGGCGATAAACCGTTTCCAAAACATCAGCGCGCGCTTTTAGAAAACTAAAGAAATCATTTAGTGAAGGTATGTCGTTCAAGTTATTTCTATGTTCTTCCCACTTAAAATATGTACTACTATTTAACTTTCCTGCAATAATATATATAATTACAATATCCCATTTATCAGTAGGAAGACCGAGTGTATTAAGTGCACGTAAGTTTTTTGTGACGTGATCAATAACAAATCTTAAGGACTTATCATTTTCTTGAACTAAATTAACGCTAAACAGTGCCTTAAGATGATTATTTATCAATTGACGCTTATTGTCGTACCGGTCGCACAAAAGTTTCCATGCTTCGGAATAATTACTATGAGAGACTTCCAAATTAGCGATCACCCGAGCGGCTTCTCCCTCAAGGTATGATTGTAAGTAGTGATATTTGTGAATACTTTCGATTTTATCATTATTGTGAACTAGTGAAACAAATGTTTCCTTAAACTCCAACCACTTGAAATATGTACCGTCGAAGTTTGGAATTTTTATCACAGGTAATTTAAATCCTAGTGGATTACAACTATGATCGTTATGACGACACGTAGCCATTATAGATGATTCATTTTGAGAATCGTTATCATTGTTTTGAGGTTTCGAATTTTTCTTAATTAAATCTTGTGCTAATGCGATACAATGGTAGAAATCTTGTTCTACTAAATCCCTATAATCTATCTCGCTACTTTGACTATCTGAGTTATGAATTTCAATCAGACTTTGCACCTCATCAAATTCAATGAATAATGACTCAATTTTGGATAGTTTCATCGAGAGTTTACTTACTTCTAAATCAGAAATACGTTCTAAAGATGCTAAAACATCAAAGCTTAATTTAAATTTCGTAACGCGCCCTTTAATAGAACCACGTTTGCTAATTAATTCTTTTATCGTTAAAGATTCAGACATTTTGAATCATAAAACTCGCGATGAGCTACCACAACAGATGTTAATGATTACATAAATGGATAACAAGATATGTATAGCATACGATACGCTCCTCGCTTTGTTGATCAGCTGATGCGGGTGACACACGTAGACCGCATACGATGGTGATCGATGCAGGTGGGGCTGGCCGGCAATCAGGTAACAGCGATGCGCAAGCGATGCCGTGTCACAATGATCACTGGAATAGATTAATTCCGTGCGCCTCAGTTAACTGATAACAACAACACGTATGACGAAAACACGATTTGTAACTTTTACAGTTAAACTCGGGAATAAGTGTATTTAAAAGTGTTTTATAGGTAGAAATGGGTGCTAATTGGCTTCAAGAATCTAAAATAGTGGAATAGGTTTAGAAATATTGTTTGGATTGAATAAATAACTGTCAAGAAAAAGAAGTTGCAGTTATAAGTGCATTAATTTAAGATGGCGGTCAGTCTATGGAAGTTAGCCGTTAAGTGAAATTAAATAGGATAATTTGTGCTTTGCCTAATCTTTTAGGCCTCTTTCGAGGATATGGTTAGGCACACTAGACACAATAGAAAACAATAGGAATTTCACTTGATCTCGAGAAACTCAATCCGCTAAATGCACAGACTAAAGGTTGGTAGGTAAGTTAATAAGATGGAACGGGCTCACTTTTAGATGGATAGGTATTCCTTTCGATGGCAGGAGCACGTAGATAGTAAATAGGTGATTCTTTAGACTTGTTCCAACAGCGGACCCTGCCCGATCGGAGTTCCGTAGCCCCAGCAGAATTTCCAGAATGGCTTGGCGAAGGTAAGGTTGCTTGACCCAGGTAATATTGTAGGCTGCCAGTCCACAAGCACGGCGATATTGATTTACAGCACGACTTTCCGTTGGTACTGGTAGATTTCGTCCGGTGTCGGTGATGTCCTTCGAGTGCCCTTGACGTGGGAATAATCTGAGTGGCTAAATAATGTCGATCCGTCGATTGCAGGTCCTGTCACGGTCGCCAATTTTGTTTATGATAAAATAAACAAGTTTAAAGTATGTATGTGCGTTTACTGACAATTTTTAACAATTTTGGAAAAACAAGTGACAATTAGAATTTGTAAGGTTTTGAACGGAAGGGAAGAATGAATGAGAATGAATGTTATATTGAGTCAAAGACGATGAGTGAATGTGTCGTAGACACGTGGTCATACCTAAATAAAAAAATAATTTCGCGTTGACTTGAGAACGTCCACCGTTTTTTTCGTCGGTTAAAAACAAAGTCCAACTGTCTGCGTAGCCTGTGAAAAGCGTCACTTATATAGAGATATTAGAAGTTAATTCCATGATGTTCTGTATCATCATCATCAACCCATATACCGTCCCACTGCTGGGCACGGTTCTCCTGTCTCTTCTCATATCGAGAGGGATTAGGCTATAGGCCACGCTGGCCTAGTGCGGGTCGGCAGACTTCCCAATCCGTCGAAAAAAATCTCTTAGGCATGCATGTTTCCTCACGATGTTTTCCTTTACCGTTTAAGCGAGTGATAATTAATTATTAATACGCACATGAATCCGAAAAGTCAGAGGCACCTCTGACTTTTCCTTGGGTTTTGTGCCTTGGGTTCAAACTCGAGAACTTCGACTTGGCAGTCCCAATGGTCATACCACTAGGCTATCGTTATGTTCTGTATCATTCTTATTTAATATAAAAGGTTAAAATTTAATTAATTTACATCTTCGTGAAATAAACGAACCATAATAATAATAAAACTCTACATAACATGAAACGTAGCCTGTGTTGTATATCTGTAATAGCAATTGCGTAGCAAGCAATCGAACAAAACAGAAGACTCGAATTACGAACAAATAATAAAATATATTATGGAATTTAAATAAAATATATTCTGGCTCCATTCTGTGCAAATAAAATATTGTATTACCTTGAAATAAAACTACTTTTTACGGATTTTATCGTGTATATTGATATTATTAATCCCGACGTTTCGGACCCTTTACAGCGTCCATGGTCACGGGTAGACTGAGGTGGTGGGCGTCTTGATGATATAATTACTGACAGCTACCCTACATTTTTTATTGTTACATGATCAATGACATTTATTACTACTTATTAATTAAAACTAGATGGAGCCGGCATTTCCTAGCTGACGACCTCTGAGAAGAAACGCCGAAACAAACTCAGAGAATCATGGTCTCTTTTAAAGTAACAATATTCAATGATCATGTTTTGTTTTATTAATTATTGGCAATCTGATTCACGCAGAACGAGCTCACAGTATCCTTTGGTCTTGCAGTTGCAGGCCTGGATTTTGGTTTAATAGAATTTATAACAGGATTCCAAGCAGGTGGTAAGACCCAGCCATCTTCTCTATTGAAATTTGGATGTTTTTTAATTTCAATAGCCTCACGAATCATCCTGGGTAGGTATCGACTTTCCTTCGCAAGGATTTGTGGTTTATCAAATCTGATATAATGCTGGGCCTTGTCCAGAGTATGTTCACAAACTGCTGACTTCTTGGAATGGCGGTGTTTGACATCGGCGATGTATTCTTTTACGCGGGTCCCTATGCTTCTTTTAGTTTGGCCTATATATGAGAGACCGTAATCACAATCAAGCTTGTATACGCCCGCATCTTGTAGAGGTATATGGCACTTGACAGATGGCAAGAATTGACTGATCTTCTTCAGCGGCTTGAAGTATGTTTTAATTGAAGCACGCTTCAAAATGTAGTCAATTTTGTCGGTGACTCCTCTGACATAATTATGGTAGTACGGCAGGTAAGCGCTCAACTGTGGCACGTTTCACACTGTTTCTGTGGCAAGGGCGCGGTATTCGGAGCTTGTTGTCGTGCAGGACTTGCTTGACATATTGAAGCTCAGCAGCCAGGTGTTGCTCATCACAGATCCCATGTGCTCTCTGAAACAAAGATTTACCGACGGTAGATAACTGTGTCTGTATGGGTTTTCTTTCGATACACAGTATGACTCAAGGTGTTGTTATGATTACGAATTACTAAAACATCTAAGAAAGGTAAAGAGTTACTAGCCTCTGACTCCATAGTAAATTGAATTTTTGAATGTAAGGAGTTGAGATGATCTAGAAATGCTGTTACTTTGTTAGATGGTAATATGGTGAAAGTATCATCTACATATCGCTTATAGAACCTAGGTGTTACAGGAGCAGATTGTAAGGCAATCCCCTCAAAATCTTTCATAAAGATATCAGCAATAATGGGAGATACCGGAGAGCCCATTGCTACCCCATCTACTCTATCTAATATATTGTATTACCATTAAAATTAATAATATACCATTATGTGTGTACAGTCAGCAACGAAAGTCGTTGAACATATTGCAATCTTTAATACGATTTTTAAAAAAGTCCCCCCACCACTGCCAACACAAAGTTTCCTCGCTTAGTAGTGCATTATCTTATAAATTATATCTTATAATATCCTACTTATTGTAAGTAGGTGGTTAAATAACTCATGTTTATTACTATGAACAGTCTCTACAAAGTACTTATTGTTCCAAACACAAACCATTAAACATAATCAATGAATAGCAAGACAATAGTTCTGGAGCTAGCTACCTATCTAATAGTAGGATACCGTTGTTAACTTGACGGAGCTGACATTCATAGAAGAACATTAACTATACTAACTACTAAGATTATAATTCAAGAAGAAAGTATATTATCACGCCTGTATTTCCTGAGGAGTTGATATTGGCAGAGATCTATTTACTGTACCTACACACTCAGTACAATGGTATTATTTATATATTTACCGGTTTATATAATACTAGTTTCTGTTCGTGACTTCGTCCGCGTGGAAAAGTTACTTTTAATTATCGTTGTCATTTGGCTAATTAACTCAAAATCGTTATAAATATAATATAATAATACTGTAAAGTTCAGTAGTTTTAGCGTGAAAGAATAACAAACATCCATCCATCCATCCATCCTCACAAACTTTCACATTTATAATATTAAGTAGGATTAGGATTCATGCACAGAACAAAATTATTGTACAGGCCAGCACATCAAGCTACCTCAATCTGTCAAATTTCTTTGATAGATTTTCAACTTTAATACAAAACTATAAGGTTCATCAAAATTGGTTCACCGATTTAGCGTAACAGACAGCCAGAGTTTAACATACATACCATCACGCATGTATTATCTGTAGGGTTAGGCAGAGGTGTACCAATGTAACCCGCAGTTAGCTGGTATGTTTAGGTCCCAAGCCTATTACCATTCAACGGGCACAAATCCAAACTCCGAGCTGCTACTGAGAATTTCACAGAAAAATCCAATAACACTTTGCTCGACCTGGGAATCGAACCCAGGACCTCTAGCGTAGCAGTAGCGCCTAAGACCATTAGACTAACGAGGCAGTTACAGAAAGAGTTACCTATTTTCATATTTATAATAGTTTTGACGACCAAAGAAAGGCGGAGGTGTTGTCTAAATTTTCCCGTAGCGATTAGTATGTTTGATTTTAGGTATAAAGAAAGTAGGTATAGTTCCACTATTAAACTAGGTTACAATTGAGAACCAAAGACTAATGAGCTAACAGAAGGTAACAACAAAAAATTAAAATCTCCAGAATCTAGCTTACAAGGTTCGTGCCTAATTGCTATCGCACAGATTAAGTAATTACGCCTGTCATGCACAGTGAATTAAATTGTTTTACAAAGTAAGGGATTGAAATTCAGCGAACAGTAGTGAACTATGGCCTGGACAATTCCATATTGAAGAAGGCTTATGCTCGGCTTGCGTTGCTCATTAACGCAGTAACTCATGAATGCTCATTAAGGATATGGAATAAAGAAGGTAGACAGTCTAACCGTGTCCATGGATGCTGTAAAGAGTCCGGAACGTCGGGATTAATAATATCAATTTAACACGATAAAATCCGTAAAAAGTTCTTTTATTTTAATATCTTATTTCGGGTGAGTGTTCAAAACTAATAACATAATGTCTAAACTTAGGTCTAACATCTAACAATGTCTAACTAAGGTACCTTTTTGATACCCATCCATTAAACATTAACTAAATTACATAAAACACACGTTGATAAACGTATTTTCGTTCAGTTCGATTCGTTCGTTCGTTTGTTTCTCATCTTTACCAACTTAAACATTCAGTTTTAGATTTTTACATGTCTGGCATTAAATAATGCCAATGACCTCAAAGAAAGCCGCAACATAGGTACACAAAGGTCATTGCTTGCAAGTCACCCTAATTAAATTTCTCAGTCATTTTATTTTATTTTATTTTATTGGTTTACCAACAATTGTTACATCCATGCATAATTAAATAGAGCACATAACACTAATACTAGATGTACAATATTAAGCGGTAAACACTACTTGCAAAAAAATAATATACGGATTTAATGGATATAAAAAAAAAGATCAACTGTAAAGGTAGGTGAGCCAAAATATCAGAAACAATGTTGCTGTGTTAACTTGACCGAGAATACATGCCAAAGTAAATGTGAATGTCATATCATAAACATTCATCATCAACCCATATACTGTCCCACTGCTGGGCACGGGTCTCCTCTCAGAATGAGAGGGATTAGGCTATAGTCCACCACGCTGGCCAAGTGCGGGTTGGCAGACTTCACAAACCGTCGAGAAAAATCTCTAAGGTATGCAGGTTTCCTCACGATGTTTTCCTTCACCGTTTAAGCGAGTGATAATTAATTATTAATACGCACATGAATTCGAAAAGTCAGAGGTGCGTGCCTTGGATTCGAACTCGAGACCTTCGACTTGGCAGTCCATACCACTAGGCTATCACTGCTTAAACATTATGTTAAGATAATTAACATGTTCATATTACCTATATAGCGTGTTTCACGAATAAAACCGACGTAGTTTGTGGAACATAATCACAATTAGAACTTGAATATATTTAACAAGAATAGCTGTGATAACGAATTTGCACAGACGCGAATAGTGAGCCGCTTCCTGTGTCCCAAGGTACGGGACGCCACGAGTGAGGGTGAAGAAGCGAAGTGAGATGATGTGAAAGTAGCTCTGTCTGTCTGTTATGCTTTCACGCCTAAACCGCTCAATCGATTTTGATGAAATGTAGTATAGAGATAGATAAGACCTTGGAGAAGAACCTATTGTTTAAAAAAGCTTTGGGATTCGGTTGAAAAAGCCGGCAACAGCTAGTAGCTATAAAATCAATACAGAACCAAGACTGAGGACACGATCGTGTAGAAGGCCTTCTAAGAGTAAATAATGAAACGAACTAAGTATTGTTATCCACCACAACTATGCCGGCCCCGCTACCCCCCCATCTTCACACCATACCCCGTCATCCAGTCGCCGTCGACTATTTAGCAAGTCGAGGGGAGTTCGTTACTCAATTAGGCGCCGGTTAATCAGCGCCTCCCGGCAAACAGAATGTATTCGGAATGAATAATTTTGTCTGCACGCCATCTCCGTACTACCTAGATCAACGTGATCATTTGCATTTTCTTCTGCAGATGGTAAATTTTGGTAATTTGTTTTCCAGAATATTTCTGGAAAGTTATGCCAAGTCTGGTGTACTGTAAATATCAACCTCTTTACTAAAAAGGTAGATAATAAACGTGCTTATATTATTAAATTAAGACATATCCTCTGAAAATATGCAAGTAGATTGTTGTTGTTGAAAATAAAAAAATATTTTCAAGTTGGTGTAACTCACATTTCCTGTCCGTAAGGACAGTGTAAAATCGTGGTATAGTAAGCGTTTTGACACATTAAATATGTAATTTAGCTTATATATTCACTGTTTTGATTGTATGCTTGTTCGTCCTTGCGTGAGCTGATACACAATATTTTTTATCTTTATTAAGGCCAAAATTTGACTCACGTCAACTACTTAAACATAACATACCATGCTTGTAGTTCAAAAATATATCCGAATTTATCTTTGTAGATGGATAGAATAATCTTTATTGTACATCAAAGGATACAGTAAAAAAATATAAAAAAAAACAGACGTCAAATGAGTACAGAGCCATGTATTTGAAGTAGCTATTACAGCTATTATAATTGAAGTTGCATTGAAAAATTGTATAATTATGTAACGCTAATAATATCTGCTGCAACTAGTACCTATATCCGTAGGTATTAAGTTCCAGAACATAATATACCAACAAGCTGATTAAATTACTGAGTACATCAGAAAATTTTAAGGATCAGCTCTCTTGCAATATGCAATTTGATGAGGATTTAAGATTGTATTAGCTGAAGATACTTTTCATGGTATTCTTTGCATTATTATATTGAAATACATGAATTTGTTAGTTTGTTATTACTCACTAGTATGCGGCTTCGCTTTTTTTGAGACAAAATGTTTCTTTCTCCAGAATATATTTTTAGCAGTTTAAGCGTGAACAGATAACAGACAAACATAATTGGTATTACCAAGCCATAAAACGATTTTATAGATGTACCAATATTTAATAAAATTTCGGTAAAATAACAGTATATTCGGTCTGACTTCAGACAAAACATCATAATTATAACAACTCAATTTCAATTTGTGCTTACGGCAATATGCTCGACCCCTTTTAGCTCAAATACCAAATGCCAGAAAACTATGGGTGTACATACTACACCTCTGCCTATCTCGTCTGGGAAACAGCATAATGAGTTAATTGGCAACCCCTCAAAAACATCGCGGGGTTATCTACACAATAATTAAAATAATCGATAAACCTTTGAAAGTCAAACTATACATCATCCCCATTGTTTATTGTGTATCCAGAAACAATAGCTACGTATAATGTTCATTCAGGATAATTGGTTGATGTTGTTACGTTGTATTTTTTGTACCTACCACTCGTTGGTAGTACACAGTTTCGTTTTAATAAATCGAGTGACTTTAACCTGAAAACATAAGTTGGACAATACGAAGTTTCCGAGTTTGGTATTTATTTGTAATTTGTGCAATTGAATCGTTCCTTCAGCTGCCATTCGTTACTGGACTCTTTATCTTACACTTTATAACAGTGAACCACTATTTAATCCAAAATACTGTTAGGTTTGTGAAATTAATTAGATCAAACAAGGAAAGTAAGTTACGATTGTTTACATTATAAATGGCACTCAGATGTCGCTTGTCGATTGTCAATGAGAAACGTCAATTTCAGTTGGCGAGCGGCATCTGGTGGCATCTATTCACAGATCGTAGTTTTAATCGATAATATTTAATTTTTGGAATATTGATTGTAAACCTTCTAAATAATATCATAAAAAATTAATCCTTAATAATCTTCAGTTTTTGAAAAAATAGATTGTAATAATCAAAAGCGGAAATGAATTCATTAGTTTATCATAGACTTGCATTCTCGAAGGTTCGATGTCAAGTAAATCCATAGTTCATCGGGAGTTGTCAATTTTCTTTCTTCTCTCTGACGGCTGAGAACTCGCGCGGCACGCGCGTTGCATCTTCTCAAGTTTATTTCCATGTGATTTAAAGGTAAGGATCTGGTTGAAATAGTGTGAAGAAGTGGTCTGTAAGCCCTTCTCTGGTGGTTGAAAGGATTTGTCGTGTTAAGTGGATATTTCTTGCAGGATTCACTGCGTAAAAGGCAGACCACGCCGCCAGCAGTCACAAGTGTTCCTTCTTCCAACTTATTGTGAGTATTCCCTTGTTGTCTGTTTACGATAGGGATGCCGTTAGTAATCCCTCGGGGTTGACCACAAGTTTACTTGTTTAGCAAAGGCACATGTGGCGTTGATAGACGCCCCGTAGGTCGCAATGGTCATCCTCATCCTTCTAATCCTGTCAAGCAGGATTAGGTCACCTGAATTCATGAAGTGATATCTTTGTTAATGGACTTTGTGTCCGGCTGACTATGTAGTTTTGATTGCCAGGCTCGGTCACCTCTAAGAAAGTAAATTAGTTTTATTAGGTCTCCGTATTGTCGATTCCAGGAGAGGCATCTCGAGAGATTCGTCTCGCCGCCAGGATTCGGAGGAGCGTCCGAAGCCTGGACGCGAGACCCGTCCTCGAGTCCGCTTCAAGCCTCCTGGGAGTTGACTGCTCGGCTGGCCGAGTCCGCCTAGCGGTAACGCAGGCGCTGACGGTTTTTTTTTTCTCTTCTTTATTGTTTTTATTTTACTTCAAAATTTAAAACCATATTTTTAATATGGATAAATTGTTATTAAGATAACGTTTCTCATCTTATTACCCTACTACCATGGTGTAGTTAAGGTTATCTTTGGTAATACCGATTCTTAGTGCGGATCGGATCGGATTTCAATATTGTACTGGTATTAGACCTATAAGAAATGAAAGATCTTCGGGTTCGACATCTATGTTCATCAAGGAGTGTCTTAGACTACCTCGTCGGCTCTAGGATCCGGAACTGTAAAGTTCCTGGCGCCCATTTATTGTATAATTAAATAATTTATAATTGGAAGGATTTACTTAGATATCTTCACTAGTAATAATTAATTTCAAGTTTTATTTTCAACGGTACTGGCTTTATCTCCAACCCCCCACGCCCATAGCTCTTTCCACTGAAATTTAAGCTGGCTGGCATTATTAGGAATAAGATTCCTAACTAGGTTATATTTAACTTTTAAATCAAAAGGTTTGTAGTATTGATAAGCGTTTAACGGTTTTATTTAAGTAGACCATTACAGTCACTCTAAATGAGGTTTATAGTTATATAATAAAATATATGTTAGTTGAGACAGTTTGTTGTTTTCTTTTTATCAATACCAAACCCCCTTGCATCTGGGCTTTTGTCTCTTGGCAATAAGAGGGACAAAATCTCAAATGTAACAGTGGCGCACTCAACGTGTGTTTGGTTGGAGATAGAGGTTACGTCAATTGCTGTTCCTTACAAGCCAAAGTACTGATTTTGTAGCCTTCCAATTATTTTAGTTTTAAGAAAAAACCGTCGCGCAGAATCCTTTTTGTTAAGCGAGTTCTGTATATTTGTGTTGTTTTTTACACTTTTATAAATTTGTATTTATTTTTTACACTTTTATAAATTTTATTTAATTTTTACACTTCTTGCTGCGGAATTACACAATTTATTTTTAAACTGTGTCCCAACAAAACCAGGACTATTGTCCTTGGGAAATAAAAGCCTTGTTTTTATTGATATTAATGTAACTGCGTTTACTCTGTAATATTATTTACGAAGTTTTGAGATTGTAAATTGTGACAGCCAGTTTTTACTTCAGTACCTACGGTTTCAGTTTTTTTTTAGATATACAATAATGGAACGACCCATTAAATTCAATTTACTCCGCAAGGACGCGCTCATTAAATCACATCAGCGTAGTGCTCGTTATTATAATAATCATAGGAGGCACGCTGAGTTTGAAGTAGGCGACACTGTGTGGAAGAAAACATATCCTCAGAGTGACGCCTCCAAATTCTTTATGGCCAAATTAGCTCCTAAATATGAAAAATGTATAATTAGGAAAAAACTTTCACCCTTAGTTTATGAATTGGAAGGCTGTAGTTCCGGAAAAAACCTCGGCACCTGGCATATAAAAGATTTCAAATCTTCAGGTGGCGAAAATTAGTTTTTTGGTAATATTCTATCCATCATTGGATTGAATTTTTTTTTACTAACGTAAATCACTGTTGTTGTGGGGGTCGAAGTGCTAGAAAGCTGAGGGTTAATTTTCCTCTTTCCGTACAGTTCGTCGTGATACACAGGTCACTACTGTGTACACAATAAAGAGCTGTATTATTTGTTGTGTTAGGTTGAGCACCTTTAAAAAAGGTAGTAAACTCCGGTTTGCTGGTGAGGCAGCATAATGATAGTCCTGAGGTTGGAGGCCATTATGGCGGGCGTGTAGGCTGCATTGATGGAAAACGTTTTTGATTGTTTTTTTTTAAAAGGGGCGAATAACCGTCACATCGGTTAGCCAATTTCTATTCTCTTGTGGTATTTAGTATTTTTTTTTGAACCAGTTCAGCATTGTATTCGGTGGTCAACATCTTTGGTTGAGGGATGTGAGGAGTGGTGTACGATAAAGCAGGGTAGTCTCTCCTGTTTATAAATAAAATAGGTCAGATTAAGACTAGTACTTTGGGGTATTTACACATTTTTCACTCTTTGGGGTTTGTCTTTTACATGTTTGTAAATGGATTAGACTCACTCCAGGAGATGTCTACACATTATTTTTTCTCATCGGAGCTTGTCTTTTACATGTTTGTAAATGGATTAGACTCGCCCTAGGATTAAATATCATCATTACACAGGTCACATGGATAATTAAAAATAAGCCATAAAACACGGGCGGAATTGTAGACCCGATAACCAAAGCCTACTACAATGTCGCCTAATAGAGCGGTTTGTTACTCTATACATGAAGTGTGACCAGAATTCTTTTGGCCGTAGGTTTATGTAGTATATTATGATAACCTAAATTAGTACATTTAACACCCGTTACACGAATAATTAAAAATAAGCCATAAAACACGGGCGGAATTGTAGACCCGACAACCAAAGCCTACTACAATGTCGCCTAATAGAGCGGTTTGTTACTCTATACTTAAAGTGTAACCATAATTCTGTATATTGTTTATGTTTATCTAGCGGTATTGAATCATTTACGTTTGTATTATGTATGGGGTTTTCGGTAATAATAGTCGTACACCGGCCTTCACATTGTTTCGGTTCTAGTCCTTTCGGTTCAATCATTTATGGATTGATCGCTATAGGAATTCTTCCTTTGGATAGATCTGCTTACACAACTTTCGGTACTTTTTGATTTTTTTTATAAAGTCTGTAAAGTGACAGCCATGAAGGTTGTAGGCGTGTTTGGTCGTCTGGAGTTGGCCTTGACGCTGGAGGGCCAGCGTCGAGATTTGCCCAAAGGGGTCAAATCTCTGGTGGTTGGGGAGGTACTGTTACGTTGTATTTTTTGTACCTACCACTCGTTGGTAGTACACAGTTTCGTTTTAATAAATCGAGTGACTTTAACCTGAAAACATAAGTTGGACAATACGAAGTTTCCGAGTTTGGTATTTATTTGTAATTTGTGCAATTGAATCGTTCCTTCAGCTGCCATTCGTTACTGGACTCTTTATCTTACACTTTATAACAGTGAACCACTATTTAATCCAAAATACTGTTAGGTTTGTGAAATTAATTAGATCAAACAAGGAAAGTAAGTTACGATTGTTTACATTATAAATGGCACTCAGATGTCGCTTGTCGATTGTCAATGAGAAACGTCAATTTCAGTTGGCGAGCGGCATCTGGTGGCATCTATTCACAGATCGTAGTTTTAATCGATAATATTTAATTTTTGGAATATTGATTGTAAACCTTCTAAATAATATCATAAAAAATTAATCCTTAATAATCTTCAGTTTTTGAAAAAATAGATTGTAATAATCAAAAGCGGAAATGAATTCATTAGTTTATCATAGACTTGCATTCTCGAAGGTTCGATGTCAAGTAAATCCATAGTTCATCGGGAGTTGTCAATTTTCTTTCTTCTCTCTGACGGCTGAGAACTCGCGCGGCACGCGCGTTGCATCTTCTCAAGTTTATTTCCATGTGATTTAAAGGTAAGGATCTGGTTGAAATAGTGTGAAGAAGTGGTCTGTAAGCCCTTCTCTGGTGGTTGAAAGGATTTGTCGTGTTAAGTGGATATTTCTTGCAGGATTCACTGCGTAAAAGGCAGACCACGCCGCCAGCAGTCACAAGTGTTCCTTCTTCCAACTTATTGTGAGTATTCCCTTGTTGTCTGTTTACGATAGGGATGCCGTTAGTAATCCCTCGGGGTTGACCACAAGTTTACTTGTTTAGCAAAGGCACATGTGGCGTTGATAGACGCCCCGTAGGTCGCAATGGTCATCCTCATCCTTCTAATCCTGTCAAGCAGGATTAGGTCACCTGAATTCATGAAGTGATATCTTTGTTAATGGACTTTGTGTCCGGCTGACTATGTAGTTTTGATTGCCAGGCTCGGTCACCTCTAAGAAAGTAAATTAGTTTTATTAGGTCTCCGTATTGTCGATTCCAGGAGAGGCATCTCGAGAGATTCGTCTCGCCGCCAGGATTCGGAGGAGCGTCCGAAGCCTGGACGCGAGACCCGTCCTCGAGTCCGCTTCAAGCCTCCTGGGAGTTGACTGCTCGGCTGGCCGAGTCCGCCTAGCGGTAACGCAGGCGCTGACGGTTTTTTTTTTCTCTTCTTTATTGTTTTTATTTTACTTCAAAATTTAAAACCATATTTTTAATATGGATAAATTGTTATTAAGATAACGTTTCTCATCTTATTACCCTACTACCATGGTGTAGTTAAGGTTATCTTTGGTAATACCGATTCTTAGTGCGGATCGGATCGGATTTCAATATTGTACTGGTATTAGACCTATAAGAAATGAAAGATCTTCGGGTTCGACATCTATGTTCATCAAGGAGTGTCTTAGACTACCTCGTCGGCTCTAGGATCCGGAACTGTAAAGTTCCTGGCGCCCATTTATTGTATAATTAAATAATTTATAATTGGAAGGATTTACTTAGATATCTTCACTAGTAATAATTAATTTCAAGTTTTATTTTCAACGGTACTGGCTTTATCTCCAACCCCCCACGCCCATAGCTCTTTCCACTGAAATTTAAGCTGGCTGGCATTATTAGGAATAAGATTCCTAACTAGGTTATATTTAACTTTTAAATCAAAAGGTTTGTAGTATTGATAAGCGTTTAACGGTTTTATTTAAGTAGACCATTACAGTCACTCTAAATGAGGTTTATAGTTATATAATAAAATATATGTTAGTTGAGACAGTTTGTTGTTTTCTTTTTATCAATACCAAACCCCCTTGCATCTGGGCTTTTGTCTCTTGGCAATAAGAGGGACAAAATCTCAAATGTAACAATGTTTAATCTCAGAATAAAGGAGAGGAATACATACTAAGCCTCGCTGTTTCACTAATTTTAAAATTATTCACATGGACGCCGTAAGTAGAGTGCAAGAGAGTCCAAAATAATATGAAATTTATGTTTTTAGATGTAGGTAGCATGTGGCCGATCCTTGTGGATGTCTATGTGGAGGCCTTTGTTCAGCAGGGCCTCTCCATTGGTACACCTTTGCCTAAACCTTCGGAATAAAGGTGTGATGGTATGTATGTATTTCAAAACGCTTGGTATATTTTACGTGTATGTTCAAGTTGACCACAAAACCAACGACAATTTTGACAATAAAATAGCAACAATATTTTATTAAAATATTACCTAATCCTTTGATCCTCGACATCTCTAACAGTGTAATAATTGCTCAAGTGAAATATACCTATTTGTTTAGTAATGTTAAAAAAATAAAATATAACGAACACAATATTATTTTTTGAAAATTTTACAAAACCGACTTCGTATAAAGTTTAGATATTAATGAACATCTCGGAAAAACAAAAGAAAGCAAGTACAGTCAACGTTAAAAGTTATTAAGTATCACAAAATTCTAAAATCAAATTATGAATGGAAACTTTTCAATTATTTTGCTGAATAATTTTAAAGAAAGGGGGAGAGGAATTGTTTCTTCATATTATATTTAAATTTAGAACAACACTGAGCTGAGTTAAAAATATTTTTGAGAAAATTAAATTACTTAAATGTCAAATAAACTTATGGCAATGATTATACGAGTATCATTCTTTTGATGTTAAAAGGTAGTAACGTAAAAAATGTTTACTTTATGATACATTTGTTTTAATATAATTGTTTCTGGCGTTTTATTTTTGGATTGCGAAGGGGCTGACATGTTTACAAGCGGCAAAAGTTAGAGAGAAAATCTAATTTTCATTAAATTTGTCTGAGTTTTTCTTAATATATTATTTCTGATTCCGTCATCAGCAGGTACATACCATAAATTATAGGTCCATGCCGCGCCGATTTTGTGTTTGTTCGAGATAATCTCAGAAATTACTGCACGGATTTTCATTTCACTGAAAAAAGGGTTAACTAGGAATAATTCATGAATATACCCTTGTAAAGCCGTGTGAAGGTGGGTCCCTAGTATAACATAATTTGGTTGGGAACCTGCCTTTGATACTAACTAACTTTCTAAAATACTTTAAAAAAGGTGCAGGTTCTAATTCTACGGTATGTTTTCATGTGTGTAGTTACGGGATTTCTTGTCTGTCTTTTATATGATAGAATATACTTTCTACGTCTAACAATCGGTTCTGAAGACACACCACACAATTAATAGACCTGGTACTTAAAGTAGTTTTTTTTTCATTCCATTTTTCTCTAGGTTATCCATGATAACTGCTTCATTATCCAAGAGGGCCTATTTTAAGCGCGACTACAGTAGAATTCTTGGGTTTAATTTCCAGGTCGAACAAAGTGTTACCTATTGGGTTTTTCTATGAAATCGCAGTACCTAGTAGCTCGGAGTTTGGATTTGTGCCCAGTTAGTGTCAATAGGCTCGTCCCTTATTACATAGGAGGACCTAAACACATCGGCGAAAAGTGGGTCAACAAATAGGAGACCTCTGCCAACCCTTTCGTGGAATACAGGCGTGATGGTATGAGATTATCCATCCCATCATCTAAACGTTCAGCAGTGTGTGAAACGCCGGTTCAGACCAAAATGTTGTACTATTGTCTACTAATTGGTACCTTGATGGATAGCCATAGAAATAGGCACAAAGAGGAAATCCTTTGTATTTTGGCCATAATAGAACCCTTTACACGTTCGACGGACTGGCCAATCACTGTCACTTTACGTCCGGGAGCGGTTTAGACACAAATTCGGTCGATTGTCAATCAAACGCGCGATTTAACAGTGGTACAAGGGCGGTTGGCTCCTGATTTACATAACATCGCCGGATGGCGCAACGTGAATAGGCGGGATGGTACGAGTAAGTTGATATCAGCAACCCCTACACAGACAAGAATTAAAAAGAAATCATTTTTGGGTTCGGAGACATTTATATTCTGAAATTCACATTTTTTTTTAAATAACTTTGATGTACAGGCAGCTTCTTAACAGCTTTATAATAGTATAGATACAACATAAGTACATAGTTTAGCCTGCCACTTCTTAACTAGTTCACACCAATCTATACCTCCCACTGAGTATGCTAACCGTAATTCCCTTCAATTCGGCCTATGTGAACTGGCTTAGACGTGAGGCCAGTGTTAATATGGTTTGTGGTGAGCGGGGCCTGTCGATTGGAAATTCTCTTGTATCGATAGTAGGTAATATTATTATTTATGTAGGTTTGTTCGCGGAAGTAACTAGTTTTAGGTAAAATAACGTTATCAGACATTTAGTGAGCCATACTTGCTGACCTGATCTCATGAACATAAGTGTTTGTGTTTGTCTGGGTGTTTCCTATGTATTATATGTATGTATTTACAAAAAATAATGTATATAAGAAGGTATATATCCATTGTCTAGTACCTATAGTACAAGCTCCGCTTAGTTTGGGATTGGATGGTGCTATAAAATTGTCCAAGAACATTTATTTTATACCTGGTAATCGAAATCAGGGACTCACATTTGGCAGCCGTGCACATGACTACTAGAGCAGTAAGGCACTCATTTTCATTCTCCGTGTTGAAACGCAAAGTTGAATCGTTTATCGGCATTGCTCGTCGCGATTCGCCGACGGCGACGGGTGCTATTTACATAACAAGGACAGTTGTACCTCGCACACGTGACGGGTGAGCTCCGAGATTGTCGTTATTCACACCAACAATAAGCAGTGATAACCTAGTGGTATGACCATTGGACTACCAAGTCGAAGGTCTTGAGTTCAAACCCAAGGCACGCACCTCTGACTTTTCGAATTAATGTGCCTATTAATAATTAATTATCACTCACTTAAACGGTGAAGGAGAACATCGTGAGGAAACCTGCATACGTTAGAGATTTTTCTCGACGGTTTGTGAATTCTGCCAACCCGCACTAGGCCAGCGTGGTTGACTATAGCCTAATCCCTCTCAATATGAGAGGAGACCCGTGCCAAGAAGTGGGACAGTATCTGGGTTGATGATGACACCAATAATACGGTGGATTACGGAAATAATGGTTTTAAGTTTAAAACGTATCTACAGGATGACTTAATTGATTGGTAAAGTTTATTGCCTTGGTTGGTATACCTATATCTTCTCTTCCACTTCTGTCACTATGATTTATCAAAGAATTCTTTCTTTCTCTTAGTCTAGCGATCCTAAGTGTGCTAGAGATCTTGGGTTCGATTCACATACTGAGAAAAATTTTAGTGGGTTTTTCTAGGAAATTATCAGTACCAGCATAGGCCCTATTACACGGGACCTAAACATACCTACTGGCGAAATGTGAGTGTACATTGGTACAGCTCTGCCTAAACCTTCAGGGTATACAGGCGTGATGGTATGTTGCTCCACCGATAAATGCTGTCATCTTTAACAATCTACTTAAATATGCACCGATGGTTCGCGCTATACATGATAAATGATTAATTATATTTATTTCTGTGAATAGATCTTTTAAAGACACTTTTACAAGTCAATATTTTACATATTTTTTTAAGCTAGATGGCTCCTGCATTTACTAGCTGACGACATCTGAGAAGAAACGCCGAAACAAACTCAGATACATTTAATTAACATTATTAATTGGGAATTGCACTGAATATTCCTCATAATATCGTTATTTCATCTCTGATTGATATTTATAAAAGTTCGTGACTTAAGGAAAAAAACATTATGTCCCCCCATGCGACTTTCTCTCTCTGTCTGTTTCTCTGTCTTCCTGTCTCTCTAATCTGTATATTTATTTTTTTGTTCCTATCATTTTTTAAAGGTACCTAAATAGTGTAAAGTATGGAATAAATTCAAATAATAATATCCATCTCATAAGTTGTAAAAAACCATTCAATGTCCCATTGTAAAAACTGTTAAGTATTTAACAAGAAAAAATACTAATATTTACTGTAACAGTGTTACACCAATAGCCCAGATGAAAATTACGACGATACAAGAAAATTAGTTTTCATTTTCCAATTTCATTTTCGTGCCCAGCATTGGGACAGTATAATTGGTTGATAATGAAGAAAAGAAGTTTTCGTTAGGATATAAGTAAAGAAAAAAAAATTAGGATACTAAACTCTGAAGCTGAAAGCTTTAAGTCAATTATTAGACTTGGAACCACAAATATTTTCTTGGCAGTAAGTAATCTTTATCTCATTACATAATCTGATTTAAAAGTCCGCCTACGTATCCTATAGAATTATCGTATCTGATCAACTATTCATCCCAGGAGAAGCTTAATAAGTTTAACACGAGCCGGCCAATCGATCAAAATTGGACGATCTAATTGAGCTATCAACGGCCGAGCCAAATGGCGCATAGATTTACATGACAACGGACTGGTCGGGGACCGGAGGACTAAAAATAGAAAAGGCGAGACTTAGGAGGCCATCTGTCACACTAGAAATGGATAATAAAAGTTTTATATTGTGTAAGAAGTTAGGAAGAATAGAGGTCGAATTGAGGTATTTTTATCTATTTAATCACTCAAGCGAAAATAAGCAAACTCAATAGTCATTTATGAATCATCAGAACAAAAAGAAACATTCTTTTATATATTTTTTTATACTGCTAAGGTGGTAAACAAGCATAGCCCACGTGGTGGTAAGCGGTTACCGTACCCTATAGACGCTTGCAGCATCAGGAGTCATCATCACTTGCGTTGCCAACCCTGTAAAACGAAAGAGGAATAGTTGGGTTGGCAGTGTAAGGGTCAAAGTACCCCCAATACAGCATTTCCTCGTTGAGCACTGGCAACCTTGCTCACCGTAAGAAACACAACACAGATCAAAGCAGTGTTATTTCACGATTTTCTGCAAAGGCGGTGGTACTTCCCTAGTCGGGCAGCTCCAATTTGAGTGAAATGTATGGTTCCGTTGGATAATCGGAGTATCGTTCGTATCCTCAGGATATTGGCCAGAAATTTTGTTGCGATCTGATGTCAGTCGCTTTATGTAAAGTACTGATATTCAGCCGCATCTGGTTAGACTGGAAACTGCCCCACACACTGTTCCCACAGTTCGGAAAAGACTCAAAGAATAATGATGCTTAACCCGTTACGTAACAAATTCCATGCACCATGCATAATTTATTGTTTTGAGCACTGCGAGACTCACCTACGCGATTACTGAATTCTCTGTTCAATGTTTTAAATGTTATCTATGACTTGTGTTTCTACTTGCAACCTTATAGTTTTGAACTACCAATACTTCTTTTTCTTCTCATTGAACTAAAAATATCAATGAGACTTGGTGAAAACACACAAAAAATAACGATATTTCTTTGTCAACAATCCGAAAACGAGTACTTAATAATAATATTGTTCAGAGTTGATAAACAAGTTTCACCCTAGTGTTGCCGAGGTCCATAGCCAATTACATAGGCTACGATTAATAATAGCCTATGGACGCCAGCAATACGGTAATTACTCAGCCATTGTATTTTGAAACATCGATTTGTAAGGTGCAACTACCTCCTATACGAAGAACAATAACGTTGGCACTGCTTAGCGACAGAATATATAGCAATTCGGTGGTGTGGTAATCACCCAGATAAACTCATCATCATCATCATCATCATCAACCCATATACTGTCCCACTGCTGGGCACGTGTCTCCTCTCACAGAATTAGAGGGATTAGACTATAGTCCACCACGCCTGGCCAGGCCTAGTGCGGGTTGGCAGACTTCACACGCCGTCGAGAAAATCTGTAAGGCATGCAGGTTTCCTCACGATGTTTTCCTTCACCGTTTAAGCGAGTGATAATTAATATGTCTGCCAACCCGCACTAGACCAGCGAGCGCAGTGAACTATAGTCTAAACCCTCTCATTCTGAGAGGAGACCCGCGCCCAGCAGTGGGACAGTATATGGGTTGATGATGATGATGATGATGAAGCATATGATTTCGAAAAATCAGAGGTTTTGATTTAAGGTCGAGACCTTCGACGTGGCAGTCCAATGGCACTTAGCTATCTCAGTCACTGCTCTTAGCTCTCTCTGTCAGATAAACTCAGCAGCATATTTCTATCTATACACAAGGCTGTTTTCCAAATACAGTCACAAACACACTACTATTACCAGTAATGACGTTACTCATTATTCCTGAGCTCTCAAACGGCTTTGTTGGGCAGTGTACCGGTGACGTCACATCTCCCAAGGTGACCACACTTGCTGTTAGACTCAATCAGTGCTCTTCGACATGAGAGTGGTGATTTTGGTTAGAATTCACACGTAAGTAATGAGCGCAAGCGATTTATGAATACGAGTACTTTTTTTAAAAATAAATTGCCTTTAAGAGGTAGTGTTGCATAATGCAGTGGTACCCTCACCCGAACTCAATAGCATGAGTAGAACCTATCACTTTAAAACTTGACTTTCATCATAAGTTTATTTAAAAATAACTGTCTTGTTTGCCGCGTTTATCTCTATCCGATCAAGTGGGTGTATCTCAAATTCTATGTTTACCAAATGCGTATATCTTATAGGGAATCCCAAGATTCTAGCCTTAAAGTTTCTGAGATTACGTCATTAATCAATGTATGAGTGAGTTCTATTTTGGTTTTATATTGTAGGTACTAGCGACCCTGCATGGGTATGTTCTTTAACCCCCTTAGGAGTAAAATTTCCATAATTCTTTCATAGAATATAAAAGGCATCAATTGCAATTCATCAATTATTTCAAGTTTTTAACCCCAGCGGCCCAGTGGTTTTGACTCTGCGTTGATGAATCAGTCATTATGTATAGATATACAACGTGTAACAAAATACCCCGTAAAAATATAAGTCATAACAAAGCCAAAAACTTTGTCAGCTGTCATGTCATGGAACCAGATTATTTAACAGAAAGGCCTACGTACAGTTTTTCTATTATTCATTCATAAATGTTGTTGTTTTCCTTTTTCTGGGGTATGTTATACAGCGTTACTACGGTTCTTAAATATTGTGAATGGACTCGTTATAAGGCCCCATTTAACCTCCTTTCGGCTTTACGGATAGTTTTGTAACATCCTGTACAGAGTATAGAAAAATCTATTTGATTCCACACTTAGAGGCTCTTTAGCTAGACCTGAAAATAGTTACGTTTATTATAAATATAACTCAGCTCATAACTTAAACCGCGTCCCATGTATACTGTCCATATTAGTTGTTGCCCACGGGACCAGCGGACTGACCGTTAATTAATGAAATTGGATGTTACGCAATGTACAACTGCTTAGTTTGTTATCAAATGTCCATTAATTTACGGCCTACATGGTAATACAGGAATTACTAACGACATACCATTGTCGAAATGTACGCGCTATGGAGAATTAATATTTAGGTTCATTTTGGTAGAATTACAAAGCAGCAGCAGTGATAGCCTAGACAGTGGTATGACCATTGGACTGCCAAGTCGAAAGTCTCGAGTTCGAACCCAAGGCACGCACGACTTTTCGAATTTATAAGAAACGATGACGAAACGACGTGAGGAAACCTGCATGACTTAGAGATTTTTCTCGACGGTTTGTGAAGTCTGCCAATCCGCACTAGGCTAGCGTGGTGGACTATAGCCTAATCCCTAAGTCCTCAGCAGTGGGACAGTATATGGGTTGATGATGATGATGATGATGGTAGAATTTTGTAACAGTCACTTGAAATAATTTGATATAAAGTTGATTTTAAATAAAATAAAATGTAGTATAATCTGTGTTTGTCAACTTTTAATGGAAAAATATAATAAAGGAAAAAACACACTAACTTATCGTGTCCGATCATTTCCAATGTACCTGAAAGATCCAGTATCTGGAAATGAAGACTTAATTCATCGATTAAGTAAAACATAAATATCTTTACTTAAACTTTCGAAGAATACCTTTTTTTTAATGGCAACTGGCTTACGGGGGTAAGACAAGGGAGAGTGGGATTCTTACCCACTAACCACCCTGATGGCCACTGTGGGTCACTGTTTCCTCTTGACCACCCCAGAATCCCCCTGTGAATACTTTTTGGAACCCAAGGATGTGCTCTACCTGTGTAATCTTTGGGAATTGAATTCAAGAATTGACGCTTTACGTTATATGCTAATCACTTATGTTTTGAGCTGACGTTTTACTAAAAGTACTTAGTACTTAACATATAATATTCACAGATTATTACAGCAATATATAGTGTATCCCCTGAGCACGCAGTTACGAAGGCTCGCATATAAAATATAATTTCACGACCGATGCCACCGAGTGCTGCCGAGTACACCGAGCATCAAAAACGATACTATTCCCAATAAACCTGCACGCAATCTTCGGTCTTATGCCTTCATCATAAGCTTTGGAATCGTATCAAAGTTTCTAGTAAACGATAGGTATAGGTGGTTAACCGTGCAGTGCAAATGGAGCGATATACAAGTATTATATGTTGTCATATTGCAGATAATTATCAGAAGTTTATCTATTACATGAAAATAAAATGTATATTGGAACGATCAACCCTTGGACCTTGGAGTGGTAAAGGGAAATGGTGTGAGCATTTTTATGACACAAAGAGATGCGAATGGTATATTTTATTGGTGGTTACAGATGTAGCTGTTCAGTTTATTTTCTTGCATTATTAACCGTGTAGAAAAATGTAGCAAAATCAAGCTTAAATTTATTCAGAGTAGATTGCTTTAAAAGTTTATTTCTAAAATTAAATTGTCATAATTATATTCTTCCAGAATCTCGAACTATTTCGTTATGTATGTGCTTTAAAAATATATTATAGGTACTAGCTATGGTGATATGGGTATCACCACGGGGAATAGCTAGCGCAACGTGCATGCATACTTAGTGATTTTCTGGATTACCCGTGGGAAGTCTGCCGTACCGCATTATGCCAACGTGTGGTTCGTTTTCTGAGATGAGACCGTGCCCAGTAGTGGTACAGTATATTGATTGATTCCAGTAAGAATAAAGCTTCTAGTGACGACAGAGAATAAGATATTAGAATATACTCAAATTCCAGGAATATCAGTTCTTTTTCACATTTGGCATTAACACATTCTAAATATATTTATGAAAAATTCGCTGACGTCACCCTAAGACGTAGAATGTGGAAGGGAAATTCGATGTCACAGTCAGTGATCTCGGTAACTTAGTTGGCTAAAGGTAACCGATGTGCCTTATCGGAGGGACACAGGTTTAAACCCTACCTTAGAAATAATTTTCTTTCCTTGAAATGTATATCTCCAGGAATATTATTTCAATATTTTTCAAAATTGAACTTCTTAATATTTCCTGTGTTATGGTGTTGCACACGAATGCAAAATGCAACAATAAGAATAGCAACAAATAATAACCGATGTTTGACACAGGGATTTTATTAAAATACATTTCAGCTAATACGGATTTTCAAAGTAATATTTACTTTATTCGTATGGTAGTGGAGCTGCCAAGTTTTCTAAGGTGCATGATAGTGCGCTTGCCAAGTTCCCCAGTAATCGCGGATTATATTTCACTCAGGATTATTTTGCATGTGTGCCGGATGTTTATAAGAATGCTCAAGGTAAGCTTAGATACTCAAATTTATATTAATGGAAATGAGCACAATGTTTTTAAATCTGAAACCATTTAATCTTCGGGAATATGGAATTGAATTTATATAATATAATATATAATATTTTTATAATATAATATATAATATTTTTATAATATAATATATAATATTTTTATAATATAATATAATATTTTTGGGACATTTTACACAACACCATCTAGTCCCAAACTAAGCAGAGCTTGTACTATGGGTACTAGACAATGGATATAATACCTTATACTTTTTTTTTGTAACTAAATACTTATAATACATAAGAAACACCCAGACAAACACAAATACTCATGTTTTATCCACACAAATATTTGTGTCCTGTGGGAATCGAACCCACGACCCCATGATCAGCAGTCCGGCACTCGAACCGCTAGACCACAGAGGTCGAATATGTATATTCGTCATCATCATCATGTCAGCCAAAGGAGGTCTACTGCAAGCTGCACCGTAGCACAAAATACGAACATGGCACACCTCTGTAGCTCCATAATGTATTTCTGATTTGCCTATAAATTTAACAAATCAGAGGGACTTCTCCATTTATTCGTTCCACTGAAGGGAGAATGCAGCTTTAGTGTTAAACTACAACATTTACTTAATAATTTTATATAAGTTCGCTCAAGGTCGCTAGCAGCTATGGTCGCCTTAATACAAGTTACTATCGTTATAAATATAAAGCGTTGAACTTTACAGTCCCCAAGCTCGAAATCTGCTGTTCCAATTAGAATAATTTTAGCCCCAGATAAGCACAAAGTATTACAATTTTTATACATTTTAGTTAGTAACTAAGTACTTCATTACGTTTCTTAAGTTCAGATTTTTGAGTACTGTAGGCTTTTTTTACAGGCTAAATTATTTTCTAAACTAAGCTGGACTTGGCGCAGTTTTGGATTAATTTTACTGCGACCTAAGACTAAGTAGGTAAGTAAGTATAAGCCATAATTATAAAAATTAAAATAAAAAATTATGTCCCAAAAAAAAATTATTATTATTCTATTATTATTACAGACGTCATCAATACGACATTACGGCAATTAGTTAAAAATAAATCAAAGGTAATGAACATTATCAAAAATGATCCTTTAAATCCGTAAAAAAAGGTTAGAATGTTATAAAAAGATATTATAATTATAGACGAATAAAGAATGACCTACGAAAAAAAAATAGTTTCTAATTTACATAACGTCTTGCCTAATACTGGACCTCGAAAATTAAAACCACGTCACATAAATCTAAGACCCAATAAGCATAGACTAATATTTTCCTTCTTCACTCCACTCCAAACAAAATCTAACCTTACGTCACCAGAATACATCTCAAAATCCATTAATCTAACATCATTACCTAGACCGTACTTAATTCCTTACTTAACTACACAGATTGTCAAAGGCGACGCTAATTACAACTTAACAAGATGCTCTCCGTCCACTGATTACAGCCGCCGGTTAAATTAACTGACGCTTTCTGTGAAACAATTTACTTTTAACTTTGAACTTTTACTATGGACGGATGGAGGAAAAAGTTGGAACAGCTCCTTAAGATAACATTTAAGTGGTCAGTGTAGCAAAAAGTTTTTTAATACATAAAAATACCATCAAGCTTGTATCCTGTATTCCCCGAAGTTAAGGCAGAGGTGTACAGTATACAACCTCAGTTTATGACATTAATATTTTGTACACTGTAAGCAGTGTAGTGCATATTATCTATCAAAATTGACTAAATATTATCGTAATTATTGTCCATCCATTATTTGATCTGAAAATTTGGTCAAATATTGAATAACATGATGTTAGTCAATATGAATATTAGTTTATTAAACCAATCTCTAATTTAGATTACACCAAAACATTTTAAATATACCATCACGCCTGTGTGTATTCTCCAAAGGGTTAGGCAGAGGTGTACCAATGTACACCCTCTATTCGCCGGTATGTTTAGGTCCCATGTAATAGGGGACGAGCCTATTGCAATTAAACGGGCACAAATGCAAACTCCGAGTTGCTACTGACAATTTTATAGAAAATCCCTAAAACACTGCTTGACCTAGGATTTGAACCCAGGAAGCTCAATAAAACGCACAATTATTACGATTGAAGCATTATTTTAGATATAGCTATATAGATCTCATTTTTATATAGTTGTTTGAAAAAAAAAACATTTAAGAGTCTTAATTGTAACTTATTTAATTATAAAAATACATTTAATTATATCCTAATATAAGGAACATATTTTGCGTTCCATAAAATTAAATTGGAACAGAAAACTAAATAAATTATACAAACATTCTCACATAATGAAACGTATTTCCTATAATTTATTCGAACTCATCCCTCCAAAGTGTTAAAAGCTAAATTATTATAATCTGGGTGCACACAAAATTCATTGAATCGGCAAATTCCATTAATGCGATCCCATTTATGCGGTTACGACCGCTTTAATCCGGTTCGGACGGCTATTACATGTAATGACGTCAGCAATTGTCAATACAGCTGCTTAAGGCTGTATAGGAGGACCTAGGATGGCTAACAACTTGATTGTCAATCATGGTAATTCGGGTCGCGACTCAACTTAGATTCAATATTAGGAGACAGCTTCTCCCGCAACTAGCTTATTTTGTTATACAATCATTAGAGACAGTCAAATCCACTACAATCCTGCCCTTTTTTGTGGACAATCCTCATGAGTCGAAAGGTCGGAAGGTACCACCTTCCTAGGTGGCAGATGACCTTCCACCGAGTAAAAACCACATTTATTTTGTATTATTTGCCCTAAAGTTACGGCGATGAGAGAGACATTCGCATGACCATGACAGGACCATGATCCTGCCGGTCGCATTTTGTAAAATTTATGTCAATGAAAGCCATTCTGTTTTAATAGTTCGTTGTAATATACTGAGAATAAATTAATCGTAAAAAATATTTTTAGAAACAAGCTTTCATTTAACTGATTTGAAAAGAAATAAATGAAATCCATAAGTTTTGTTAGATTATACAATTGTATATTATGATTTAAAAGCTTGTCACGAGATTTTTGTGTGAAAATTACTTTTATAGAAAAATACAATTTATGAGTGGAATTACTTTCATCATGTATTTTATATTCTCGCGACAAGCTTTCATCGAACAGGTTTTAAAATTCATACTTACCACCGATACGACGAAGAAAAAGTCTGTCATAATAATATATTTCTAGCAAAGAAATGATTGATATGTAATAATTTTACGAAACTTTACGAAAAACCTTATTCAGGTATTTTTTTAAATTATTTTTTATACCACTAAGGTGGCAAACAAGTATACGGCCCACCCGATGAGAAGCGGTTTGCATAGCCAATAGATGCTTGCAACATAGGGGTATCACTAACGGATTGCCGACAATGTAAAATAAAGGAAGAGTAGTTGGGTTAGCAGTATTAGGGTCAAAGTCCCTCCAACGCCCCACTGCCTGTCAACTTTGCTCACCGTTACAATCACAACACAGCTCAAAGCAGTGTTATTTCACTTTTGATATTCTGCAAGGAGGAGGTACTTCCCCCGTCGGGCAGCTCCAATTTGAGTGGAATTATTAACACTATGCCTTAGCTCTCTTAAAACTTAACGACTAAAACCTATAACTAACTTTTAAAAAGATAATCTACATCTATCTAGACGTTCTATCTAGATCGTTCTATGGCGATGCGTTTACCAAAGAACAGCATTTCATTTTTATTTATATAGAAGATGAAACTGTTAATTGCCTGCTTCCTGACAAACATTAGATAAAAGTATTTATCATGACATGTGTGCCAAGTTTCCTTATATTTTTTTCACTATAAATCGTCAGCATTGGATGCAGTGGGGCCAGTATATTGTAGTTCAGAGAGATTTATGTCCCTGCCCTGAGCTCTGCCGCAGAATTAAACCACAGATTGGAGGATATACGTATTTTTTTAGTTATATTTTTTAATGAAAAAGTGGAATAAGATAAAATAATAGCTGTCAGACTAAGCAGGTAAATTCCTTTAATTAGGTCAAACAAAAACGTAATTGTGTTATTAACCTAGTAGTAGTAGGTGCAACTCCACACAGCGCACTTGAGGTCATGGGTTTGATTCCCAGGTTTCGCAAAGTGATGTTGGGTTTTTCAGTTTTCCGACGGTATGTTTTAAATAAACAAATGTGTAATGCTAAACAAAAACAGCACAATATTAAATTAAATTGTATAATCAAAAAATAAAATAAAATTGAAAAACAAATTATTGCTCGATTAAATTGATAAAATAAGAATTATTGTGAATTAAAAATTAATTATACAAATTAATAAGCACTTCAAATAGAAAAGTCCGTTCCTTGGATTCGAACTCGAGACATTTGATTTGGCGGTATAATGGTCATATCAGTAGGCTAACACTGCTTATAATATACAAATTATAATGAATTATATTTTGCATTAAGGCTTTTATTTTTAATATATCAAACATCAATCAACTACCCTATCATTTATAATGTTTCCTTCATTATATATTTTCTCTGCTGACAGCTGAAATCTTAATCGAATAAAGTCTAATATACAAAGTTGTTCCTTCACCCTAACGAGCTTAGAGGGGTGAAACGTAATGAAAATTTAATAAATGCCATTATTACGTGTTGGTTACGTAGAGGAAGGGTGGGGGGAGCATAATCGCAACTAATTAATACTCTGGCTGCGTTCAAGTAGGTAGTTTTTGAAAAACCGACATTTTATGTAGAGGGAAAAATTTGTGTAGGTTTTAAATTAGGCGTTTTGTGCAAAATGCCTCGGGGCGTACTTAAAATCTTTGATCATGGTAAAATTATAATGATAAATGATAATTATTTCAGTAAACAGAACTTTTAAAGACACTTTTACGAGTCAATGTTTTAAATTTTTAAGCTAGATGGCTCCGGCATTTCCTAATTGACGACCTCTGAGAAGAAACGCCGAAACAAACTCAGAGAATCAGTCTCGTTTAAAGTCCAGACAGAATAGTAATACATATGTGAGTCGATTATAATGTAGGGCAATGTCTGAAATGACCTTTTGAAAAAAGAGCTATAGTTGCTTTGAGTAGACCAGGTTGTCATACGAACACCTATGGAAATCGTTAGTGATAGTCAATTAAAAAGTAATTTTTGTAGCAAAAACTTTAAATATAACAATAGGTACTGAAAGAAATCACTGATTCCTGAAACACTGGTAACCTAACCTAGCTCTGGAGTCAGCTTTCAACATCTGTAGAGGTTTCAACATTATTTATAACAATTTTTGACAATAATTATTATTATCCTCTACTCATTTATTTACATAATATTGATATATTTAAATATTTTAACAAATAATATTTAAGGATAGTAAAATATTTAAAAAATATTATGATTAATTATTATCATTATTATAGATGGTAAAAAACGCTGACTAGTGTACTTAGGATATCATTGCTGTTGTATTGCTTCATTTAACTACCCCACATTACTCTAGTGATCCACATCACTTTAATGGCATTACATTAAAAAATAATAAATTCTAAATTATAATGATTAATATCGAAACATTTATCACCACAGTAATAAGCATTCAACGCTCGTTAATTACACCTATATCATTTTACCATTGAATGACGGTAGTCGCCGTCACCTGCCACATCGCAGAGCATTATTAAAACGAGGACCGCAGGCTTCGCGGCACGACTCAGGAATATTGCTCGCACCCAAATTTATTGCACCAAAAAGTATTAAAATTAAGGGAATACTCCGTCGGTCGTATGAATAACATTTTTCATTAACATGCAGATGGGTATATTGTTGACTCGCTCGCAGTGGAATATCGTTATTAAATGAGATAATTTACCCCCGCGGAATATGTTATGTACAGAAACCAGTAGGTCTTCGGTCAGGTATCGGTTGAATTGGAGGATTCCACCACCCAAACAGACATTGCCCCAGTAGGCGGCACTTGTGAGGAAACGCCTCTTTAACTAACGGGGTCCAGCGACTGTTGGACCACAGCCTGTCACGGTCGTGGCGAATTTCGCGGATCCCATGGCCATGACTATAGGGCACGTGAAGGCAAGTGCGGTTTTTAGTCGGTACGAGTCCGACATATCCTGCCACCTCCATAAAAAAAGGTCAATCTATCCAAACCTGTTCAATTTTCCCAATTGAAAATGAATCTTATTACTTCGAATTAAAGTTAAAAGTCTATGACAGAAACTTGATAGATTGGGGTAGCTTGATGTGCTGGTCTCTATACATACGCCTGTTTTCCCCGGGGGTTTAGGCACCGAATTGGCAGAGGTGTACCTATGTACCCACAGTTCGATGGTGTGTTTGGGTCTCAAGTAATAGGGGCGACAAATCAATTTCCAAACTGCTTCTGAAAATTTCACAGAAAAACCTCTAATAATTTCTAACTCTTTGCTCGACCTGGGATCGAACCTAATAAGTAGCGCACTAACGCGCTTATAACCACTAGAAAAACGAGGCAGTTAAATGAAATAATAACCTGTAACTTGGTACTTATTTTGCATGATTAAAACGCGTAAAATTGTCTTGTGTGAGATTGACTATGTAATAAATACATACACCTATTTTTATCACCTAAAAAATATTCGTATCCTGTGGGAATCGAACCCACGACCTCGTGATCAGCAGTTCGACATTCAAACCACTGGACCACTGACGTTGTCAAATAATTATGGAGGTCTCACTATGTGATCATAATTTACTAAACTAATTAATTAAATTTAATAGTTTTTATGGATAAATCCTATGTCTATAAAATTTATCATGATTATTTAAAACTATTTTTGTGAATGTGAAATTATTTAAGTATTCTTTAATGAACCTGAACCAATTTCTTAGCATATGCAATGCAATATTTATATGGACAAACTAACTGAACTAACGATGCTGTACGAATACCCTCTTTTCATTATTAATCATCTCTTCGTGTTATTTCATAATCGAAAAGGCAATCCAATTTTTAAAATAAGACTTAAGTTCACAAAAAGTCCCTTCCTAACCCAACCCTGACATTCATAATAACCTTGAAACTCATTGAAAACCTGGCAAAGTACGCACTTAATGAAGATTGTGCCTTCAAAATCTTTAATCAAACCTTTAATCTTCAAGCCATGAGGTAAGGGTGGCCAACTTTTTAAATTTACGCCACTTAGGCCCCGTTGTGCTAAACTCAATAAGTGCGGTTCAGTAATGGAGATATAACCTGGCTATTATCGTAATGTGCCGTTCTTTGAATTAAGGCAGTCTACCTCTATAAATAGCCGGTTTTAGGATTATGACTTTAAAAGATAGATAGTGGTGTTTAAATTTTATACTATTATAGTATGACTGTAAAATAAATATGTATAATCGACTCGTAATGAAAGACCCACGAAGAACACTTTCTTGTAAGAACATGCTACCAGCAGGCATGAATTTATTAAATTAATTAATAAATCAGATAGCAGGTTCTAACTTTTTGAAAACTACAGGAGTAAAGAAATTAAACAAGTAGAACAATTAGGTTAAGCGTATTTATTGTTACAAGAACAAAAGGACCTATTTGGTGGTACTGAACACATTTATTTCTGCTTAATTTACAATGAGGGTATTTTGAATTTATAATTATAATTTGTTGAATACAAAACTCTGTTATATTTGCAAACTGGTATGGATTCGTAGAAAATACGGTGATAGATAAAACATTATCTTAAAAATATATATAGCCAGTAATAGGTAGGATAATTTACTTACAATATTTCCAACAATTTACTTCGCTTCCACTGTTTGTGACCACTCAGGTCGATGTCTCATGCTCGAATGTCCGCTAACCGTCCCTCCCAAAGCTACTGAACGAAAAGATCGGACCACTGATTGAATGGCGACCGACTCAACAGCGCGATGAATGAGTGTTGACAGATAATGTTAGGGAAAATCAATTTAACTACTTTTTATTCTACGTCCGAATATCTAACAAATTCAATAGTGGCTAAAGTCAAAATATTGTCAATTTGAGTTAATAATGGGTATTCGGTCTAAATGAATTGTTTGATTTTATCAATCAATCAGTCAATGATTTATTTTTTAGGGATTAAGAACCAACTGGCTGGTTCATAATATTTTCACTTGTGTCACTACTGAATTCGGTCAACGAAATAGCCTATTGAATTACTTAAAAATAGGTAGTTCAGTTGACATGCTCATAGTTAATAAGATAGCCGGCCATATTTCTGCACAAATTGACACTAATTTATCAGTGATAAATTAAGGTTTATTATTGAAATTTTAATATGCAGCGGTAAGGTTGAATATTCATTTCAAAATTATTATTTTTAGCGCCGAGCCGGCAACATTGAGTAAAATTTTTGGGTACGCGAAATTTAATTTGACAGTAAAATATTTTCTGGCATTAGTGAATAAAATGTTTATTTTGTATTTTGCTTCTACAATTTTTAATACAGGTTTGACGTATGATAAGTCAGAATGTTTTTTTTTTAATGCTTACTGTAAAAATGTGTACAAAGGCCGACTTCGCCATTCGCTTCAGATTTCAAAACCCCTTGATTAAAGGTACAGACGCCAACATTTCAAGCTATTCTATTTGTACCGAACATCATTTTAAACCACTATAATTTAAAAGAGTAACCATAGAGTTTCTTGCCGGTTCTTCTGCATAGGAAACGACCAATTTGGAACCGTGCACCTAGACTCGACATTTTATAAGTACCTGTATATGGTTTATATAAAAATAAAACTATTTTGATTTTGATTGATTCAAAACTGTCAAATTTTCGCAATTAAATATGAACCTTATCGTTTTGTATTAAAGTTGGAAATCAATCAAGAATCTTGACATATTTTGGTAGCTTGATGTGCGGGCCTCTGTACATTAATTAAATAGAATAGAAGCAGTGATAGCCTAGTAATGTGACCATTGGACTTAATAATTAATGATCACTCGCTTAAACGGTGAAGAAAAACATCATGAGGAAACCTGCACGCCTTAGAAATTTTCTCGACGGCGTGTGAAGTCTGCCAACCCGCATTAGGCCAGTGTGGTGGACTATAACCTAATCCATCTTATTCTGAGAGACCCAGCATTGGGACAGTATATGGGTTGATAATTTACGTACAGTACCTATGCCAGTACCCACACTGGGTCAGTGTGGTTGATTATTGCCTAACCTTTTTCTTTTTGAAAGGAGACTCGTGCCCAGCTGTGGGACAATATAAATGTATTGATGATAATGAATTAAATAGCTGCAGATATCCATTAATGATCCTTCGATCCATCTGGTAACACTAATTATGATATTATTAATTACACCCCATTATTATTTCAGCTCATTACGTTCGTGTGTCATAATCAATTATTGTTGAATACCGACTTCATTGTGTTTGTTTCACCCTGTTATTAATTAATTATTTTATTACTTAATGTAATAATAAACCCGACGCTGTTTTATCTCTGTAAATCTGGCTTATTATGATTATGTTAATGTAAGCAATTCTCGTGTTAAAATAATTGATAGGTTCTTGGAAAACATAATTAAGTTATTTAAATGATATGGGGCCTGATGTTAAAATAGTTGTTTCTGTAATACGTTAACGAACATTATACCAATTAAGCTTTAGTAATATAAATATTAGTCCGATAATAAATAACCAGTCTTTTTTTCATCTACAGAAAAAGTGAAAGCTATTTGAAAAATATTTCTACATTATTTACAACAACCTAAGCGGTAGTCTTTAGATACATACATAACAACACAAATGAACTCCCAGATTTAGCAAATTTTTTAAACATTTTTATCTGTTGGCCATACAAATATTGTTCCGTTCGAGAATAGAATCGACGAACCAAAGTCGGCCCTCAAATGTGGTTATTATATAACCAGTGTGTCTTCAGATACGTCCCAAAATACCTACTTAAAGTCGGTTTTAATATCGGGTAATTCGTAAATCGATAATACCGTATCGGATAGTTATCGGTACAATGTCAGGTAAACGTACGCACATCGCTGAAACATTGAGAGGGAACCTCCAAGCCTTAGCCTAGCCTAAACTTTTCTTAATGTCGTGTGAATTCAACCAACCCGCACTAGGCTAACGTGGTAGACTATACCCTCTCATTCTGAGAAATCCATACTTCGAGCTGCTACTAAACTGCTTGACTTGGAAATCGGACCCAGGACCTCAAGCTTTTGTATCATATAAATTGTGTAACGTTATAGTTGATAGTAAAAGTTTGAAAGGAAAAGTTTTTATTATTCTTTTTATCGCATTTAAATAAGAGCTTGTATTTAAAAAAGGTTTTTCACTTTCAATATTTTTTCTAATTGAAATAAAACATTCGACTGACTTTATGTTTCATATTATTTATCTCACTGATTCTACTCTCAATTAATTCGAAGCAAACTACTTTCTAGCTTCACATTGTTTAAATTTTATAGGCTATAGGTACAGACGCCAGCACATCAAGCTACCCCATCTATCAAATTTCTTTGATAGATTTTCAACTTTAATGCAAAGTTATAAGGTTCATTTTCAATTGGGAAAATTTGACAGATTTGGATAGTTTGACCTGCTGGCGCCTGTACCTATCAACTTTTACGTTGTTTTTACGTTACTTGTACGTTTGCGTGTGGAAAATCGTCATTCCTCTGCCCGTTAATGCGTCATTGAATGCGCGAAATACGCAACGACTGCGGTTTAATCAACTGACGAAACTTATCTTTACTAATATTATAAAAAAGTAAAGTTTGTGAGGTTGTAGGGGGTAATCTCTGGATCTACTGAACCGATTTTGAAAAGTCTTTTACCAATAGAACATTACACACACTATTTGGTTAGTATGATAGGCTATTAATTATAATATATGCATGTTATTTATACATTGCACCCGTGCAAAGCCGGAGCGGGTCGGTAGTTCATATTAAAGCACTGTAGAGTTACATAATAATTTTATTTACGTTTGCATATTGAATAAATATGTTAATGGCCACAAAATGATGAATTATCTCCATATTGTGTGATGTACTGTCTAATTATTAATGTTACTTAGTTAAATAATTAAACGTAATTCGGCGTATCAATTTCAAGTTACAAGATATTGAAATAATTTCAGCAAATATGTTCTATGAGGCATTATACCCTATTCCAGTCAGTCGTCTACCTATGTACTACCTATGTACTACCTATGTACTACCTATGTACTACCTATGTACTACCTATGTACTACCTATGTACTACCTATGTACTACCTATGTACTACCTATGTACTACCTATGTACTACCTATGTACTACCTATGTACTACCTATGTACTACCTATGTACTACCTATGTACTACCTATGTACTACCTATGTACTACCTATGTACTACCTATGTACTACCTATGTACTACCTATGTACTACCTATGTACTACCTATGTACTACCTATGTACTACCTATGTACTACCTATGTACTACCTATGTACTACCTATGTACTACCTATGTACTACCTATGTACTACCTATGTACTACCTATGTACTACCTATGTACTACCTATGTACTACCTATGTACTACCTATGTACTACCTATTTACTACCTATGTACTACCTATGTACTACCTATGTACTACCTATGTACTACCTATGTACTACCTATGTACTACCTATGTACTACCTATGTACTACCTATGTACTACCTATGTACTACCTATGTACTACCTATGTACTACCTATGTACTACCTATGTACTACCTATGTACTACCTATGTACTACCTATGTACTACCTATGTACTACCTATGTACTACCTATGTACTACCTATGTACTACCTATGTACTACCTATGTACTACCTATGTACTACCTATGTACTACCTATGTACTACCTATGTACTACCTATGTACTACCTATGTACTACCTATGTACTACCTATGTACTACCTATGTACTACCTATGTACTACCTATGTACTACCTATGTACTACCTATGTACTACCTATGTACTACCTATGTACTACCTATGTACTACCTATGTACTACCTATGTACTACCTATGTACATAGATAGGACAATCTATGTCCATAGATTGTTCTTTGTCAATGTATGTGATTATGTTGTTACGTAGCCTAATTAAATAAATAAATAAAATAAAAACATACCATCACGCCTGGATTCCCTGAAGGGTTAGGCAGAGGTGTACTAATGTATACCCACATTTCGCCGGTGTGTTTAGGTCCCATGTAATAGGCGGTGAGCCTATTGCCATTAACCGGGCACAAATCCAAACTACGAGCCGCTACCTGAGATTTTATAGAAAACTCCAATAACACTGCACGACCTGCCTAACTCATACCATGCCTGTACTCCCCTTATAATAATTATGTAATGTCATGCCGTGGAAGAAATCCTTTAATCCTTAGTAGACCTCTACACCCTATAAGGTTAACTTTCGAGTTCGTAGACATTATGACTTCTGAGATTTCGTGATTTTTCAGTTCCTGAATCGTATTTTGCAAAGATAAACGTTATAGATTATTGAACATCTCAGGTTTATTATTGGCTTACAAGGAAAACCTTTTAGCTTCGCGAACGGTTTTGGCAATTCAGTTAAATTAAACTTTTCCGTTTTGGGCAATCTTTTTTTAGCAGAAATATTGCCTACAGCTATTTTATTTGTTTATTTTCAAATATTTCCTACAGACAAGTTATTATTTTTATGTTAAGAAACTTTGCCTATTCTTTTATAATATTGTCAATAACACAAAATCCTCTCATAGACAAATGTTCCGGAAGAATTGCTTATAGGCCACTCAATTATTTGTGGGAACAGAAGCTGATCTTTCAGTCACTGCACCGTTCATGCTTTCAAATAGCTTTTTTAATTCTTTAATTTATTTTATTTTCAATAGATAATTTAATAGAAATAATTATCTTTTTTAGCCGCTATGGCTCTTTCTTCAAAAGGCCATTTCAGACTTTGCCCTACATTGTAAGACACATATTTGTTACTATTCTATATCTGGACTTTAAAAGAGACTATGATTCTCTAAGTTTATTTCGTTGTTTCTTCTCAGAGGTCATCAGTTAGGAACTGCCGGAGCCATCTAGCTTAAAAATATATGTAAAACATTGACTCGTAAAAGTGTCTTTGAAATATCTATTTGCAAAATAAATATTAACATTTATCATTTTATTTCTGAGCAGCAATCCCGTAGCGATCTGAATGTTTCCAGTCGCGTGGGAATTTTCCCAAATCCCTAAGCGGTCAGTCAATCAAGACTATGATCATTCTAGTATCTTTAGGAATCACAGCAATGATAGATGTTTAAAATCACCCCTTATACTGCCAACCCAACTATTCCTCTTTAATTTTACAGGGTTGGCAACGCGCAAGTGATAACCCTGGTGTTACAAGCGTTTATAGGCTACAGTAACCGCTTAATATCAGGTGGGCCGTATGCTTGTAAGCCACCTTAGTGGTGTAAAAAGAAATTTGATTGTAAAAGTCTAAATAGGTTAATTTATGATACTTACTTCGCAAGTTGATTTCAAAGTTTCTTATTGGAAAACATTATTTATAATTCTATAAAAAAATCCTAATTATCCCTTGATTTATATTGGAATCCACAGCACTAACCTGCATTCACGTAATATGTAAGAAGTTTTTTTAATTTCATTAGAACACGTAAATGATAAAATATTACGCACACACTTTAAGAGGAAATGAGTACAAAGTTAATACTAGTTTCAGAAAACAAACGTAGTTTAATTATCCTTATGAGCAGGATTATGAGAAACAAAGACTAAGGAACAAGCGCAGTAACGCTGGCTAGGAATTAATCCTATTCTACTAATACCTTAAGGATACTAACTCACTGGGGTGTAACGGGGAATGGTCTGGTATTCTCAGTTGTACTGTATTATGTAACAGTTTCTGTAGACTAGCCAAACGGGACAAGTCAACAAAACCAAGGTGACTCGACGTTTGTTGCTGTATTTGACATAGGTGGTTTTTTTAGAAAACATTTTGAATATGTTGCATTTGGGATGAGCTATGTATTATAACCAAAATATATAGAATAATAAATTAAAATCTTATTGGTATTCCGAAAATTCGCGAGAAAATTTAGGAAGTTCGCATACTTTTATTCCGAAATATAACTTATTTATAATAATAACTAGTGTTCGCTCTATTGGTTGAATTATAACTGAAATAATATTGATAGTGAGGCTACTAAAAAAAAGAAAATCTTTTCACAGAAGAAAGAGGTACTTTAACATTTTTTACTTTTGCCTGTTGCATTTTATTAAGTGCACTTTATACCTAAGTATTGACATAGTTCAATGGTAGCATTCGATTTACAGTACAGCGATAGCAGGTACCTATATTAGCCAGTCTAGTTGACTGGTACGCTAATTTCAAAGTACATCCTAAAACTTACGTAATATAGAATAACAAAGTAGTATGTAAGTAGGTTCATATCGGCTACCGCCGCCCCTCCCTAAATTTTAATACCCCACCGCTCTCCCCGCACTTCGGTGTGTCAGTGTTGGTGGTCTGGTGAGATAATAAATTTAATAGAACGGAAAAAATTGTCAATCAATAATTTTCAGGCCATTTTATCTCTTTAAAAAAAAAAGAAAACCAAACAGTATTTTTAAAAACAATTAGTAATTTACAAAAAATTATGATGTCACATTAAAACAAGACCTCACCGGTCTTGTTTTAATGTGACATCATGATTTGTGATGGGGTGTCTTCAAAGCTTCAAATGTCAATAATTATGTAGCCGGCTCGACCGGACTTGATACCACGGCCTCACAGAAAACCGGCGTGAAATAACGTTTTCGTTGTGTTTCGTCGAGTGAGTGAGGATACCGGACGCCCAAACCCCTTAAAAGGGCGGCAACGCACCTGAAACTCCTCTGGTGTTGCGGGTGTCCATGGGCGGCGGTAATCGCTTACCATCAGGTGATCCGTCTGCTCGTTTGCCCACCCTATCACATAAAAAAAAAAAAAAAAAAATGTAATTATAATTCTTACGTATACTAAGAATTTAAAGTAAAAAACTGTTCGTGTGTTTTATACATTCATAGTATAAAAAATTCGCTTCCCCGTTGTCTGTTCTTCTGTACACTGAGGATATTTTAAACTACGCAACGGATTTTAATGCGGTTTTCAGTGGCATTTAGATAGGTAATTTCGTCAAGAAGGTTTAAAATTTATAAATCATGCACGTTATTAGTACATTACACCCGTGCGAAACCAGGGTGGGTCGCTAGTCTGTAGTTTGAGTACATTCCCAATGCGTGAATAAAACCGTGGGCAAGAAGATCTATAATAATAATTTTATTTATATACTAGGGATTAATAACTGTTAAGATCATTTTTACAATAATGATGACGATATTAAAATTATTTACCGAACAACACTTATAATAGTGAGTATAATTATATACTAGGACTTCATAAATTGGAGTAGGTACAAGCACATTTGATGGAAACAATTGTCCACTTGAATCAACAGCTCTCTTGGCATAATACAATCAAAAACAGAGTTCAGTTGATCCTGTCGTTAGCGCAGGACGTAGGTAATATTGAATTTAGCTTGCAGTTCCAAACGGTGGTGATTTCGATCGTCTGCAATGGAATAGGTAGGTATTAGTACTTTTTTATTGTATTATTAAGGAAAGGAAGCATTTGAATTTCTTTCGCTAAACTGTATAAATGAAAATGTTTTTGATTTTACATTAACTCACTTGTGAATAATAGCAATGAAAAAGTCACAGTTTGACAACAGGTGTCAAAATATGCATAATTGCAGTGAAATTACAGTCATTTTATGAGCAAGTGTGTTGAAAAAAAATTAACTTGCTCGCGTAATACATAATTTTATTTACGAACTGACACTAGTGTACGATTAGTAGAATCACGTTTAGATTTATATATATATAAATGTAATGAGTTCCACTTTACTAGATTCTAGAGAGCATTTTAAAATTCACATCCATACGTATGGAGAAACAGGTAACAAATTCTCTCCGTAGCTTGGAAGGCGCAAGGAATGCATACGAAACTATTTTAGAATAAACTTTGTATGTGCTTAACATAGTTTTTAGTTTTAGATCTTACTTTCCCGACATAAAATGAAGAATGTTAGCAAATGGGTTAACTAGATAGAATATTGGAGTAGGTCCTACACAAATCAGGGACTTAAGAAACTTAATGAGGGTATTTTATATAATATAAAAAAGCCAACAATTACTATTGATGACGACCTCTGTGGTCTAGCGGTTCGATTGCCGGACTGCTGATCATGGGGTCGTGGGTTCGATTCCCACAGGACACAAATATTTGTGTGGATTAAACACGAGTACTTGTGTTTGTCTGGGTGTTTCTTATGTATTATAAGTATGTATTTACAAAAAAAAAGTATTTAAGTATTATATCCATTGTCTAGTACCCACAGTACAAGCTCTGCTTAGTTTGGGACTAGATGGTGTTGTGTAAAGATGTCCGAAAAATATATATATATATATATATTATTGGTATTTTGTACTGGAAACGTTATGCTCCTGGTCCTAAGTCCAGTTCCCAGGTCAACCAAGGTGCTAATCATATTACATCGATTATGGTATCAATCATTGACCTTGTCGGGCACAGCAACATACGAGAGAGGAAGAAGGCATTATCTATAGTTTTTTAATAGTTATATTTCCATTTATTTACTGTATTTATTTTATTTATAATATTTAACTTGATATTATCTGTGATAGCCTAGCGGTATGACCATTGGACTGCCAAGTCGAAGGTCTCGAGTTCGAACCCAAGGCACGCACCTCTGACTTTTTGAATTCATGTGCGTATTAATAATTAATTAGCACTGGCTTAAACGGTGAAGGAAAACATCGTGAGGAAACCTGCATACCTTAGAGATTTTTCTCGACGGTTTGGGAAATCTGCCAACCCGCACTAGGCCAGCGTGGTGGACTACAGCCTAATCCCTCTCAATATGAGAGGAGACCCGTGCCCAGCAGTGGGACAGTATATGGGTTGATGATGATGAACTTGATATTAACCAAAAATCTGATAGATACACTGCATCGTATAACTTTAACTCTAACTTTATGATTAAAAAAGGATAATTTACTTCCAACAACTTCCTTTTCCATTTTGCCACGTACGATGGCGTATTCAACAGTAATATCAACACGAAAATATTTGGCACGTGTTCCAAAACACTTGTATTCACTGAAGTATGACGTTGCCATTCAATCGATCGCAGCATTCATTCAGCATATTGACGCTCAGTTGATTCTATATTCAACCGTTGAATCATTCTGTGCACAGTTTTTTCAACCGGATTCACTGAACGGGTTAATCTTGTTTCATAAATTCTTTGTTAGCAGCGAACGGTTAGGTGGCTGGGTGATTGCGTGCGTGCTCAATTTAGCTTCATCCTCTAACTTATTGGTAAAGCATATTAGTTAGTAACGGTTTACTGATGAAAGTCCAGAGTTTACCAGGAAATGAATAATAGGTCCTATGTAATAAGTGGTGGACCTTATTGGTCTACTGGACACTAGCCCGGCTGCTGAGCGTGGGGTTTCGAGTTCAATCCCCAGGTCGAGCATTGCTTAGTGTTTCTATATGAAAATTGTTAGTGATTTCACAGTTTGGTTTGGCAATACGCTTAGCTTTATTACATAGGCCCTAAAATCTAAACAATGGGCACAATTAACGTAGTAATGATAAATGATATTTGTTTATGTAAATAGATCTTTTAAAAACACTTATACAAATCAATATTTTGTTATATTTTTTTAAACTGGATGGCTCCGGAATTTCCTAGCTGACCACCTCTGAGAAGAAATGCCGAAACAACTCAGAGAATAATAGTCTCCTTCAGAGTCCAGATATAGAATAGTAACAAATATGTGTCTTACAATGTAGGGCAAAGTCTGAAGAAGGAGCCGTAGAGGCTTTGAGTAGAGCAGTCCCAACCGACGGCACGCATGCATCAGTCATTGTGTAGCTCAACCAGAATAGCAATAGTAGCCGGCTTCTGCGCCAAGGGTAGTGGATTTTATCCCCAAATAGAGCAAATATTTGTGTGACCTAACAGGTAAGTGTTACATGAATATTTGTGTTTGTAATCGATTACGTGTGTGTTGATTTTAACCTACAATAAATTCCTCGTTGTTACGATTAAAACAAAACAACAATCATCTACCAGTTTGTAGATATAAACCTCTGCCAAAACCTTATTAGTAAGTTATGTATATTTAATTATGCATTAATAAAACTATGTTTGACGAAGCACTCACTAAACACAGCTATGAATTTAAACCGTTAATTTATTAAACGCGAATATTTTACCAAAGTGCCCTGGCCTCTGCATACATATTTATTACCCTGGAGATAGCCGTAGGAAGCCGCGCATAGACATTGTGTACCGAAACAAATAAATCATGTTTTTTATACAAACAACTTGTGACGCAGATTAAATGCTGGCTCGTAAATTATTGGGATGTAGATTCTCTGTGACTCCTGTATATTTAGCTGTATAACAATATTGAGATCCTTCGAAAAGGGCAGTTGCGTAGTGCTCGCAACCGGCGCGTGTGTGTAACACAATGCATGAATGTGGATGAAGCAAAATAATACTTTTTCTATCTTTTTTATTTTTTGGCATTTTCCATGCTAAGATTTTAAAGTTATTTAGCGAAGGAAAACGTGAAGTAATCATAAAGACGTAAATTATTCTGAACGTGAAGGCAAAATTCTTGATCGTGGTTGGGACTCGCAGTGGCTTTGCGGTCATAGCGTCTGGTATACCTAACCAGAAGACGCAGGTCTGCCCGCATTCGAATTTTTCCTTCGCTAAGTAACTTTAAAATACTTTTTCTGATTAATAAAAACTACGATGACACTGAATTTCTCCTTATAACACCGTCATAATGACCTTCCTATAAAATCTCCGAACATAAACGTAACCTCTTCCCTTCCGTCCACACATATAGACATAACAGACACATTCTCATACACGTACAACTCGCACATCTCATTCATACAAAACACACATTATCATACGTACGCAACATAAACACACATTTCTCTCAGTACTCAAAGCACACATATTCTACTCACATATAAATTGACAAAGACCAAGCCTCCTATTTTGACTAAGGAGAAGAGTTTGTGATGTTAGGGCTTGTAGAGTTATAGGCCATACTGTCTCGTCTTGGTAACATTTTACATGAAAATGTTTCTGTGGTCTATCTAATTACTTTAATTAATCATCTGGTGCTTTATTAATATTTACACAGCCGCATCTATTTACAAATGAAGCAGAGGTTGTACCATGAAAGAAAGAAAAACACATTTATTGAGACGTTGTACAAGTCCGTAAAATACACAGATAAAAATTAAATAAGGAATAAACATACAAAAACCAAGATCACCACTATGTGTTGTCGGTATGCTTGTCTCGAATGGGTTGCCAGCTCAGCATTGTGCTGGGCGTATTTAATACCCAGCGCTGGTTTTCAGTTGGCACCCGAGCACCCATGGGTACTAGATAATGTATATAATAGTTACTTATATACTTTTTTTCTATAAATACAGAATTGTAATAGGTACAGAGGCCAGCACATCAAGCTACCACAATCTGTCAAGTGTCTTTGATTGATTTTCAACTTTAATAAAAAAAACTATAAGCTTCATATTCAATTGGGAAAATTTGACAGTTTTGGAAAGGTTGACCTGCTGGCGTCTGTACACAAGATACACCCAGATAAACAAACACATGCGTAAATATTTGTGTCCTGTGAGAATCGAACCTAGCACTTCATGATCTGCAGACCAACACTCGAGACCACAGATAGACGTCGGTATTAGTATTCAGCAGTATTTCTAAAGCTGTACAGAACATGATTTATGTTAAAAACGTCCAACTTAGAAAAAAACTAGGTATAAAATGAAATAAAGCAGCTACCACAACTCACCACTAAGATTACAAACAAAAACGAGCACAGATCCGAATCCTCTTACTCCGGTTTAGCACACCGAAATCCAGACACAACAGCTTCTATGCTTTAAATCCGACATTCCCTAAACTCAAATACAGTCACCAAAATAAATCACAACAGTTTTAACATGGACTGTTTTTCGTTGTATTGTCCTTAAACCGCGGAAGCTGGTAATTTATCTTCAGAGATATAGAAGTCGCAAAACAGGGAAAGATTGCAGTTCCCGGAAATCTTCTTACAAACAATGCTGGGACAATTAATGGTCCGGCACGTCGGGGTTGATCAGCGCAGTACTCCCGATGGCAATTAGGAGAGAAAGTTGTGTAACCTTGAGGAAAACGATGTATATAAGTAATGAGATATGTTGGACAGTTTGCGTCGTTATTTCGGAGTAGTTTATTTTTATCTGTTTCTGATGAAATTGGGACAAAGTTTGTGATTTTTCAGCCCCTCAGTTGTGATTTATGGTTGTAACGGTACAAGACAATAGTAGAAATAAAATATTTTTTAGGGTTCCGTACCCAAAGGCTAAAAATCCTATTACTAAGATTCCGCTGTCCGTCTGTCTGTCACCAGGCTGTATCTCAAGAACCTTAATAGCTAGACAGTTGAAATTTTCACAAATGATGTATTTTTGTTGCCCTTTAAAAACAAATACTAAAGTATCTTTTTGTATATTTTTGGCATTTTCCATGCTAAGATTTTAAAGTTATTTAGAAAAGGAAAAATACGACCGCGGGCAGGATTCGAACCTGCGTCTTCTGGTTCGGTACACCAGACGCTATGACCACTAAGCCACCGCGATACCTACCCGTCATGTCGAATTTTTCCTTCACATATTGAATTTACGTCTTTATGGTGACGTCAGTAACACCTATTGAAATGCAAGTTTTTGCTTTTCAACCGACACAACTTACTTTACAGTTAGTTCAATGCCGAACGATGCCACCTTACCTTCTAACTATCTTTTTGTATATTTTTGGCATTTTCCATGCTAAGATTTTTAAAGTTATTTGGAAAAGGAAAAATACGACCGCGGGCAGGATTCGAACCTGCGTCTTCTGGTTCGGTACATAAATACATAAAAAATAAATACTAAAGTATATATTTATTAGGGGAATAACATATGTACTTGGGGGGCAATAGTAAGGCCAGTAAAATAAGTAGTAAGGCTCACATACCACAAACGTGTTTTTTTTGCAATTTTTTTACTCAATATTAATAACGGTAACAGGTAGACGCTTGAAATATTCACACGCGAGTCCGACTCCCAATTGGCTTTTTTTTTTCAAATATAATTGAAACAGATACAACGTCATTGTCTTGTTTCTTTTGGATATTTTTGATCAACCAATCTGTTAGATAAATGCAGACAGGGGGGTGACCATTATTAACACATTGAGACCCCACCGTGCCTCGGAGATCAAGTAAAGCCGTGTTATACAAACACCTATGACAAGTCCAAAAAGCCTGACAACCTCAGGATATTGGTATTGCCCAGAAATTACGTTGCAGAGGTCTGTCGGAGGAGCAGTCGCTTTGTGAAAAATACTGGTATTCATACTGATGTTGGAGTTGGCTTAAAACCGCATTTAGTTAGACTGGAAACTGACCCCGACGTAGTTGGGAAAAGGCTTTGAGGATATTTTATCAAGTTGGATTAAATTAGCGGTGGCTTAGTGGTCATAGCGTCTGGTGTACCTAACCAGAAGACGCAGGCTCGAATACTGCCCGCAGTCGATTTTTTCCTTTGCTTAATAACTTTAAAATCTTAGCATGGAAAATGCCAAAAAATACAAAAGAATAGTAGGTAACGTGGTATCGTTAGACATTGAACTAACTGTAAAGTAAGTCGTGTTGGTTGAGGAGCAAAAACTTGCTTTTCAATAGGTGTTACTGACATCACCATAAAGACGTAAAAATTCAGAATGTGAAGGCAAAATTCGACATGACGCGTAGGTATCGGGGTGGCTTAGTGGTTAGCGTCTGGTGTACCTAACCAGAAGACGCAGGTTCGAATCCTGCCCTAACTTTAAAGTTGAATTAAGATAAACTAGCCTGTGTAAACGGTTGTCGTCGTATGTTACCACAGTTTTAGCAGCAGGTGTTATGTAGCGTTCTAATGATATAGTATCTCTTGCAAATTGTTTGGCGTCATTTTCAATTAAAAGTTTGTGACGAGGGTACATTATACGAACACTAAATAACTTCGATTTGTTTGTTGTTGTGAAATGTGCTTGTTTAGTTGTGCTTAACGAATTTAAAAGAGGATATTTAGATAAATATCTTTTTGTTTTTTTTTGGCATTTTCCATGCTAAGATTTTAAAGTTATTAAGCAAAGGAAAAAATCAACCGTGGGCAGGATTCAAATCCGCATCTTCTGGTTAGGTACACTAGAAGCTATGACCACTAAGCCAACGCGAGTCCTACCCGCCATGTCGAATTTTGCCTTGACATTCTGAATTTACGTCTTTATGGTGAGGTCAGTAACACTTAATGAAAAGCAAGTTTTTTGCTCCTCAACCGACAAGACTTGCTTTACAGATAGTTAAAGTCGAAGGATATTTAAAGCTAAATACACCATTAATTTTAACTATCTGAAAGGTTAAGGGCAAATTCAGTAACCATAATGGAATATTACGATAAAAAAAAAGTTTTTTTTTATATTTGGGACATTTTACACGGCACCATCTCATCCAAAACTAAGCACAAGCACAAGCTTATACTATGGGTACTAGACTTTTTTTGTAACTACATACTTATAATAAAATATGCAAGGATCGTAGATAGATACTAGATAGTATTCATACTATATTTTTTATTTTTTTATTTATATTTAAACAAGGAACACGCAGACTAACACAAACACTTTATATTCATACCATTTATAAATATGTGTGCCCTATAGAAATCGATTCTCGGACTGTAATGATCACGAAATCGTGTAATGGAACCCACAGCACGCCACGACCATCATTTCAACACACCCTAGATGTCAACATTTTTGTCATAGTATCACTATGGAGGGTTATAGAAGGGGTTCCTAAACACCTGATTTATCATAGACGAATACTGTCTCATTAGTCTGGTTGCTGCTGCTCCATTTAGTTTGAAATTACTAATAAAAATCATAATAAAAAAACTACACATATTTTCTTTTTTCACTTTTGCCTCGTTAACTTTAATTGCCTTTAACTTTTAATTACTTTTGCCTCGTTAGTCTAGTGGTAGTAAGAACAACTGCTACGCTTGAGGTCTTTAGTGCAATAGCCAGGTCGAGCAGTGTTGTTCTATGAAAATCTCAGTAACAGCTCGGAGTATGGATTTGTTGTTGATACTTGAGACCTAAATATCTATACACGCGATGACAATACCTTATATCGCTACTTCAACGGTACAAATCTCCTTAATTTCCCTTCATTTACGTATTAACAAGTAAGTACGGGTGTGGTAATGTTTTCAGAACTGCAAAGTACATAACCGGTAACTCATTATAAGTTTTGCCGAAGATAAACTCTCGTATTTTGTTCACAGGTTGGTGGAAATAGTTTTATGATGTGCTCCCGAGAATTGCTATTAGGAAATTGAGTTGCATTTTTAGATGGTGTGTTATTAGATAATTTTAAATAGTAAGATTATTAGTGTGATAAAGGCAACAATACGACAAGGTTGCGGGTTAAAACACGATGTAGTGACAAGAATATGCTGAGATGGTTTGAGCATGGCGAGAGAATGGATGAAAGGCGACTAACAAAAGAGTAAATCTCAATGGAATCGGCGGGCCCTAGAAAGACTCACACCTGCCTTATTGGAGAGACTCTTCAACAAGGTCATTTGTATTGTTCTCGCAACCGGCGTGCATGTATGACAAAATGTATGAATGTGGACGAAACAAAATAAATCGTACCAGGATGTTATTTATAATAGTTTCTGCCTACCCTATTGGAAAAAGACAGTTGTCTAAGATTTCGTTTATAAAAAAAATACAATGTACTAAATCATTAGTGTATTACATGGCATCTAAGCACACTGGTAAACTTTGGGTATACTTGTGTACTCTTAGTACTGTAGTACACCTCTGCCTACCTATTCCGAGGAATACAGACTAAATGGTTACACATTTGGATTGTATACATAGATTATTTCACGACAGGTTTGTTAACTCCTTGAACGGAAAACGCTAATTACTCAATACTCAATACTTTATTGCATTCCATAATGTATACATTTGTTGGTAGGTATGTTAAACATTGGATCAATTATGGACCCTGTCGGGCACAGCAAAGATATTTTTAATAGGAGAGAGGATGAAGGCGCTCTTAGTCAAATAAAATAAGAACTATATATATTAAATTAAATTGTATCATTAAAATCAGTATCCTTATAGTATCGCATAATAATTATATTTTATAATAAGTATTTCTATATTTATTTTAGATAATGTTTATGTATTTTTATTTTATATATTGCTCGTTTTTCATTTTTAAAACTATAAATTATAATAAACTAGATATTTACAATTTTATTAAGCCTTGTAGAATGTTATTATTATTATTTTAAATTATATTGTGAGTTAAATTTGAGATGAAATGTAGGTATCATGTTATTGTAAATTATGTTGTTAAGTATTTTTTTAGTATGTATGTGTAGTTTTTATCGCAGACTGTTGTTTAAATTTATGGCAAAAAAATTCTTCAATAGTGTAGTAGCTTTTAATTATTAGAAATTGTTTTAATTTATTGATAAAGATATTATTTTTATTTATTCTTTTGATGTATTCCGGTACATTATTGATGACATCGTATTCGTAGAATACACAGTTAAATTTAGAATACCTCGCCTATCTACACTACTTAAATATCTTAAAAAGAAAAACAGTTTTACGTCTCTCGTTTGCACGTGTCAATGTAGTCGGATACTTTCAACTACTTTCTATTCCGAACCCATATTGTTCGCTGTACGACAAGGGCTTATCCCGTCCCTTTGATCCTTCCTAGGCTCAGCTCAACCAACCATCTGCATAACCTAAAAAAGTTGAAAACAGTTCCATATTATAACGTAGTGTGCGTACTAAGAAGACTATACTTAGAAACCTAGATGAGGTAGGTCTTTACATTTTTATTTTTTTATAAGAGATAGGTTAGCGTTTGACCACAATCTCACCTGATGGTAAGGGACGATGTGGTCTAAGATGTAGCATGCTTAATTAGAAGATACCTATTCACTCGTGACTTGAGGACCACCAAATTGTACACGTCAGGAAATACAGACTCAGGCAGCTGATTCCATTCCCTCGCTGTACGGATAAGGAATGTCGAGGCAAAACGCTTAGTGCGGGTTTCGGGAATTTCCACCATAAAAAGGGTGACGCTTTTCAATTTGCCTGGTTATGCGATGGTAAAAGGAAGATGGCAGAAATAGATTGTGCTACATACTCGTAACTCTAGTTTAGAATATTTATTTTTGCATCTAATATAAATAATTATGAAGCAGTGATAGCCTAGTGGTATGACCATTGGACTGCCAAGTCGAAGGTCTCGAGTTCGAACCCAAGGCACGCACCTCTGACTTTTCGAATTCATGTGCATATTAATAATTAATTATCACTCGCTTAAACGGTGAAGGGAAACATCGTGAGGAAACCTGCATACCTTAGAGATTTTTCTCGACGGTTTGTGAAGTCTGCCAACCCGCACTAGGCCAGCGTGGTGGACTATAGCCTAAACCCTCTCAATATGAGAGGAGACCCGTGCCCAGCAGTGGGACAGTAATGATAAATAATTATGTACTTTAGTTTTAGTTATTATTAAGACCCAAATCATATACCTCACTGAGTTAAATTGTAATGTTGACGAAATTTACACCTTTTTGTAAAAGAGTTTTAAATAAAGATTTTGATTTATTTCATTCTTTTTAGACAACATTTTCCCACGGAAAGGCAAGAATGGAATATCATTGTGTTAATACCGCGGGTACACAGCTTGTTCTTAATAAATATAAATTTACAATCATTGTTATCTACTAGCTAATAATTACGACAAACTTTGTAATATTTTTTCTGGAAATAAATTATTTTATTTTTATTATTATTTATTATTATTAAATATTTATTGATTTCTGACATTTACGCGAATATTATACATTGAAATAAAACTACTTTTTACGGATTTTATCGCGTATATTGATATTATTAATCCCGACGTTTCGGACCCTTTACAGCGTCCATGGTCACGGGTAGACTGTGGTGGTGGGCGTCTTGATGATATAATTACTGACAGCTACCCTACATTTTTTAGCAGCATGCAGGGCAAGTGAAAGCAATTGCTGTTTAACCGATACAATTCCAAAATACCCTTCCATCTCTTCAGGTGGCACAGGCTCATAAAGACTTTCCGCATTCCATAAAAGAAATGTGTGTATACAATCATTATTGTAGTAATCGTTTAAGAAATTAAGGTAAACAAGATCACTATGAAGAGATTGTTACTAAGAATCGATTTGACAAACACAAACCGGAAAAAAGCGAAGAAAAATGTATGTATTTTCCTCATTCCATGTCTAAAGAAATTCGTTCAAATGACCGTGGACGGGTCGTGCTTCATTTTCATTGAATAGCTGTTTTGCTTTTCGCTTAGGGATTAGAATATATCTATTTTCCGTAAATTGAAAATGTTATTTTGTTTAATATAAACAGAATAAAGCAACAGAAACTGTTGCTTGTAACATTACTTGTTTAAGAAGCGAGTCAATGAACACTGTACCGTAACTTCTTATGTTTTCACCTTTATATTGATTTATTTCGTTTTGTATATTGTTTACTGCCTCATTAGTCTAGTGATCCTAAGTGCTTCTGCTATGCTAGAGGTCCTGGGTTCGATCCCCAGGTCAAGCAAAGTGTTATTGGGTTTTTTCTATGAAAATATCAGTATTCTGTTATCCGTTATCCGGCCAATGGCATATCACCATAGCCTCGCCCCTATTACATTGGACTTAAACATACAGAGGAACTGATGGTGTACATTGATATTCCATAACCTTTCGCGGAATACAGGAATGATTTTAATAATTTTGAGATTGAAAATGTTTCCTGTTGAACCATTAAATTCTGTTTCAAATTTTCGACAGATACCAGTTTAAAAAACACACTGCTTACTGCCGTATTTGCCATAAAATTTGACTCAGGTATCAAAGGACTTGTTTAGTTGGTTACTTGTTTACTTGTTTAAATTAAAAAACTAAAAGTGTTAGTGTAGTTTATCCTTTGTCCTACCTGAACCGGGCATCGCGTCAAGCAACGCATCGCAAAATTTTCATTGCATTTAGCTGAACCATTTTACTTTACTTAAAAGTTTGTTAGATTTTCTGATTTTTAACTATTAACTTTGATGAGAAGAGTTGACGATTTGGATTCGTGGGATCCATTGGGAAATCTTTATTCATAATCTTATATCATATTTATTATTTATTAACTTTATTCATATCTTTATTCGTAATTGATTAACTAATAACTAATTTGTAACTGACGATGACAAACTTGTGGTAGTTTTAAGATTTTTCTCAACATTATGTTTTTATTGAGAATAAAGTTTCTTTAAAGCTAGGAAGAGCCTATAAAATGAGAGTTCAGCTTATACTAGCCGTTGTATAGCCGCATGTCCGTGATTTATATTGTGTTTCAACAAGTCATTAGCCCCCAGATTACATCACACACACTCTCTCGACTAGTTTTGTCCGATTCATACAAAATACAAGCAAAGGGTATCTCTGTCTTTTAAGAGAGGTAGGGCATAGTGGCAGTAAATCCACTCAAATTGGAGCTGCCCGACTGGGGAAGTACCTCCAACTTGCAGAAAATTGAAGTGAAATAACAATTCATTGAGCTATGTTGTGTTCCTTACGGTGAGCAAGGTTGCCAGTGCTCCGCGAGGAAACGTTGTGTTGGCAGTGGGGAGACTTTGACCCTTATACTGCCAACCCAACTATTCCTCTTTCGTTTTACAGGGTTCGCAATGGGCAAGTGATACCCCTGGTGTTACAAGCGTCTATAGGCTACGGTAACAGCTTACCATCACGTGGACCGTATGCTTGTTTGCCACCTTAGTGGTATAAAAAAAAACATACAGACATTAGACGTAGGTATTATAGTAATTATGTATACTAATATTTTTTATGAAAGTGATGCTGACCGCGCAACGTACGCAGCAATGTCGTTCTACAACAATGCAGCACGAGTCCCACTTTTACAGTGCTTAAGTTTAGTAAGGGTAGCAATTAGAATAAAATATAATAAAATATTCTTTATTCAAGCAGTGATAGCCTAGTGGTATGACCATTGGACTGCCAAGTCGAAGGTCTCGAGTTCGAACCCAAGGCACGCACCTCTGACTTTTCGAATACATGTAAGTATTAATAATTAATTATCACTCGTTTAAACGGTGAAGGAAAACATCTTGAGGAAACCTGCATACCTTAGAGATTTTTCTCGACGGTTTTTGAAGTCTAGCAACCCGCACTAGGCTAGCGTGGTGGACTATAGCCTAATCCCTCTCAATATGAGAGGAGACCCGTGCCCAGCAGTGGGATAGTATATGGGTTGATGATGAATAATAATAATATTCTTGGACAATTTTACACAGCACCATCTAGTCCAAAGCAGAGCTTGTAGGTACTATGGGTAGGTACTAGATAATGGATATAATACTTATATACTTTTTTTTGTAAATACATACTTATAATACATAGAAACACCCAGACAAACACAAGCACTTATGTTTAAACCACACAAATATTTGTGTCCTGTGGGAATCGAACCCAAGAACCCATGATCAGCAGTCCGAAACTCGAACCACTAGACCACAGACGTCTTCGTCGTCGTCTTATTGTACACCATAAACAAATGCCAAGTACATTATATAGTACGTGTTTTTACAATTAGCCAGGCGATCACTGGATTCTACCACCAAGTGTCGTGGGCCTTATTAATATAACAAAATATACCATTATGCCTGTACTCCTCGAAGGTTTAGGCAGCGATGTACTGATGTACACCTACATTTTGCCGGTATGTTTAGGTCTCATGTAATAGGGTCGCCCCCTATTATGTTAATTGGTATAATAGGGGGCTTTATTAAGCTTATTGACATATTAGGGGGCCCTATTATGCTTATTGGCATAATAGGGGCCCTATTATGCTTATTGGCTTATTAGGCTTATTGCGATAAACTCGTAGCTGCTACTGAGAATTTGAACTCGAACTGAGAATCTTTGCAACTAGTTTTGACTTTTCAAAAGTGCTTTTTTAATCGTCTAATTGAAATAAAACATTTGACTTTGACTTTGAATCGAATTGGGACCACTAGGCTAATGAGGCAGTGTGGACCTTAATGACGATATTAAACGATATTTTTTTTTTCCTATTATCACCCAATTGTATAAAGTCGCGTCGCGTCGCTGTCGCTTTTAAAACTCATCCAGGACAGTAATTCACGTTGTCTATAAAATCACCATTTTCGATCAGTTTGGTATTACAAAATGTTCTAAGTGCTTACTTCATTACCATTTCAAGAGAATAATTACAGGGAACAAATGCCGCGGGCGACCGATTGTTCTCATCTAAAACCAAAGTTTTAATTAGAAAGCTTTGTTAACTTAGATTAGTTATAGGTTACCCTTTACCGAGCAACGTGGCAGACGTAATTATTTTAATATTAAATTTGTTAATTATAAGTACAGAGGTAGCGCGGTAATGTTTATTTATAACATTCATTCCAAATTAATCCATATTTTGTAAAGCTTAGAATACTCAGAATCACTCACAACACTCATTAACACTTACTCAGTTATTCGGAAAAAAAGGAGCCGAGGGAGATATATATTACTTTCCCATGACAATATTCAGCTTCTATGTTATTCTATAATAATATTAATAAAAAAAAAATTTTAACAAGTTCCTTTCCAGACGGATTCAAAAATATGTGTCACACAGCACGACAACTGAAAATATTATTATATTAACATAACAGGTGTACTAATGTACAAACTTACAAACACATTTCACCGGTATGTTTAAGTCCCATGTAATAGGGGGCGAGCCTATTGCCATTAACCGGACACAAATCCAGACTCCGAGCTGCTACCGAGAATTTCATAGAAAAACCCAATAACCTTTGCTCGACCTGGGGATCGAACCCAGGACCTCTAGCGTAGCAGTCGCACTTAGGACCACTAGACTAATGAGGCAGTCTTGAGATTATTACACTTAGGAACTTATTTATACAGGACAGTTGTATGTTGAGATATTCAAAACAAGATAGCAAAATTTGTCAATATCAAAAGTATCCTTCTTCGTAGTCTAATCTATCTCTGTACAAAATTTCACCAAAATCGGTTCAGCGGTTAAGACGTGAATTTCTCAATAGATCGATACAAGACAACATTATGTCTAAATTTTAAAGCAATCAAAGAGACACCATTTTATTAAATTAATTTTTGAGCACACGAACATCTACTTTTTTTATTTATAATATGCCTTATATATATTTTTATATAAGTATATTCTATTAAATAGATATTTGGTATAAAAATATATAAGGCATATTCTAATATATTATAAGGCAACCTCTTCTAGCTTCTAACCTGTATTACTAATCAAGGGTCAACAATATTCATTGGGCCAGAAAAAGTCATCGACCTAAAAAAAAGAAAAAGTTTCTAACTAATGAGGCGGAATACCATTGAATATGACCTAACCAGACTTCGTACGCACCATCCCGCGCACCTATTTATGGCACTAATCTCACCCTAGTGGTGAGCACGCCTGTCTGACAGGTCAATTAACTGCGCCTACATTTTTCCCCGACTAAAATAGGTCAGGGGTAACAAACAATTTATTTAAGCAATAATTTTTTATACGTTTTCTTTCATATTTTCCCTCAAAAGGACACTCTGCGAACGATTTTAATGACTGGATGAGCGCGGGAGAAAAAAAACGTAGCGAGAGAAATCTTTTCTGAGGAATTGATCGGTTTATTGCTTTACGAATACGGAGTATCTGGGTTTTTATGTTGGTAGCCTTATCACAAATAATGCCATGTTACAGTTGTGATTTCTAGAACTTTTAATTTACAATGTCGAGTCTTTTTAAACTTCAATTACTGTAGCTTAAATTGAAGAGGTATTTGCTCAGGAGTGGAGACTACAGGCCAAGTTTCAATGTATAAATAAATATTCTTGGACATTTTTACACAGCAACACAGCAGTCAAAATCTAAGCGGAGCAGATTGTACTATGAGTGACAATGGATATTATACTTTTTTGTAAATACATACATATAATACATATGAAACACCCAGACAAACACAAACACTTATGTTCATCACAATATTTGTGTCCTGTGGGAATCAAACCCACGATCTCGTAATCAGCAGTCAGATACGCGTACCACAGACGTCGTCGTAGTTTAAAAAAATTGAGAAGTGTTTGTATCTATCTACTTCTTCGATTTATTTATAACTGTACGTGTATCTCTTGCTCGCGGTTTAACCCAAGTGGCTTTTAGGGAAAATACATAGCCTATATCTTTCTCCAAGGTCGAATCTATCTTTGTACCAAATTTAATCAAAATCGGTTTAGCATATTTTTATCTAATTTGGTTACTAAACTGAAATTAAACAAATGGAACTAACCTAACATTTGTAAACGCTTCATTTAACCACGATATAAGTTTTTAATTTCGTCCCATATATTTTCATTTAAATATTCGTAATGTATTCTCGCTGTGGAATGTCATGTGTCAAAATAATGGTATCGACATTTTATCGAGGTTAAATAGAGCATTTACAAATTAATTATAGACGTTGACTCCATACATATAGACGATACGCAGTATCGCTACTACTCCCTAAAAGACTTAGCAAACTTATGTTTTTATTCTACTAAGGTGGCAACAAGCATACGGCCCACCTGATGGTAAGCGGTTACTGTAGCCTAAAGACGCTTGCAACACCAGGAGTATCACTTGCGCGTTGCCGACCCTGTATTGAAAGAGGAATAGTTGGGTTGGTAGTATAAGGGTCAAAGTCCGCCCACTGCCAACACAACGTTTCCTCGTGGAGCACTGGCAACCTTGCATACCGTAAGAAACACAACACAGCTCAAAGCAGTGTTATTTTACTTCGATTTTCTGCAAAGCGGAAGTACTTCCCCAGTCGGGCAGCTCCAATTTGAGTGGAATTACTCCCACTATGTCCTACCTCTCTTATGTGGCAATGGGCGGGCAATATAGCTCGTAGAACTGATGGCGGCTGGGGCAAAAAGATTCTCGAGTGGAGATCACAGACTAAAAAACGCAGCGTAGACGGCCTCCAACGAGATAGAGGTTGGTGGAAGTCGTTGGATGTAGGCAGCATATAACCGGTCCTTGTGGAAGTCTATGGTGGAGGCCTTTGTTCGGCAGTGGGTCCTCTTCTGGCTGATATGATGATGATGGTGGTGTATTCTGAATTATACACGTTTTGATTTCTGACATTTACGCGAATATTATACATTGAAATAAAACTACTTTTTACGGATTTTATCGCGTTATTTTCGACGTTTCGTCAGTCCGTGACGCTGTGAGTCGGGTAGCTGTCAGTAATTATATCATCAAGACGCCCACCACCTCAGTCTACCCGCGACCATGGACGCTGTAAAGGGTCCGAAACGTCGGGATTAATAATATCAATATAACGCGATAAAATCCGTAAAAAGTAGTTTTATTTCAATATACACGTTTTCATTACAATCCAATAGACACGCCTTACTAACAAGAATCTGATATGAAATATAATTCCTACATGAAAGACAATAAACTTGGTGTACAACAAAATCTCCAAAAGATTGGTTCGGCAGTTTAATCGGTTCATAGTTAGTATTCCATACGACAATAGCAATATATTGTGACCGGTCGGCACCAATCACGCGTAAAACCAACTTATCCAATAAGAGAAGATGGCCTTATTCTGGGAACGGCGCTCGATATCGCACGACTTGAGAGCGTTAATTATTTAGCGCCACAAATCCTGACTAAGTTGCGGACTTACCTTTCGAGAAGTTGGCTTGTGTTACATCTAAATTAGTGGTAAAAGTACCTACCGTTATTTAAGTTAGGTGCATAGTCATGCTAGAAGTGCTGACGATTAGCAAGCTTTTTGTTTGGTCTACCTTCTTAGTAACTATTTAAAATCTAAATATTCAACGAGACTTGAGGTGAAATAAGTAGGATTTTGATTTTGAAATTTTTGCTCGCACGGCTCGGATCGTACATTACAAGTTGCAAGGCTATAAATTAAATATTTTCTCTAATCAAACTCTTTAGGCGTATTGTCACGATATCCCATATTTTTCCACGGGAATTAACATGTATCTATCAATTACTACATTACGGATATTTTCGTGATGATTCTTATAAAGAATAATGAGTGGTTAAATTGGTTATTAGATTTTTCAGGTTTAGTATAAATTGTGTAGTGATTGGCTTAAGTGCGCGTGGTGCCCGTGGTGTTCTGGTCGCGAGTTATATTTCTGAGAGGCCTTTTGTTTATAAACGAACCCATGATATAGCAATGGAAGTGTGTGACATTAAAAGTAGGATATGTATTCGTAAGATCATTGCGCTGACTGAACCTGCTTCACAATTGTGAAGCAGGAGTCTGTATCGACAGAACCTAATTGTAAAAATATGATCTCCCATCCTCAGTTTGACCGCAAGAACAGCATCTTGACTACGAATCCATCGATGGTCACAGCTCCTCCATAATAAGGACGTGTAAGACGAACAATTTCCATTCAGAACACGTACCGTTCTCGATGGAAACCATATCTTGCGTTATTAATATCGGGCGGTTTTATTTTTTCATTAAATCCAAACTCCTTTTATTTATTCTCGTTGTAACAATAGGTAAGGTTACAATAAATGAAAAAATAAGTTAAATAAACTATGGGACTTAGACAACATCGAATCTTTAGTGTCAAAATTAAAAATAATATAATTATAAACATAAAAATATATTACAAAAAGCAGTGGTAACCTAGAGACACGACCATTTGATGTCAAATCAAACGTCTCGAGTTCGGTTCCAAGGCACACAACTCTGATTTTTTCTCTGATTGACTGATCTTTGATTTTACTTAAATAAGGAAACCTGCATGCCTGAGACATTTTATCGACGGCGCCGGCGGCGTGTGAAGTCTGCCAACCCGCATTAGGCCAGCGTGGTGAACTATAGCTTAATCCCTCTCATACTGAGAGGAGACTCATGCCCAGCAGTGGGACAGTATATAAGTTGATGATGATATAAACCTACTGTGTACCCGCGGTGTTACTGACAATGATCTCATTTTTCTAAATGGCGTAAGAATTTCACAAAATTTTGTCTTAGTGTTCACCTACGTTATTCAGAATATTGCGATAGGGTCCCGTGGCAAAAGATTTTTTGACCATTCATACCATTGTGCCATAACATTGACGATGTCTGTGATCTAGTTGTTCGAGTGTCGGACTGCTGATTACGAGTTCGTGAGTTCGATTCCCACAGGACACAAATATTTACGTGAAGAAGTCTTTGTCTTTGTCTGGGTGTTGTATTATAATTATGTATTTACGAAAAAGTATTTATATAAGTATTATATCCATTGTCTAGAAGAAGAATTATCAAAATCTGTTCAGTAGATTTTTTTTATACCACAGGTGGCAAACAAGTATGCGGCGCACCTGATGGTAAGTGGTTATCGTGGCCTATAGACGCCTACAGCACCAGGGGTATCACTCACTCGTTGCCGACCCTATAAAACGAAAGAGGAATAGTTGGGTGGGCAGTATAAGGATCAAAGTCCCCCCACTGCCAACTCAAAGTTTCCTCGCGGAGCACTGGCAACCTTGCTCACCGTAAGGAACACAACACAGCTCAAACCACAGTTATTTCACTTCGATTTTCTGCAAGGTGGAGGTACTTCCTCAGTCGGGCAGCTCTAAGATTATTATTTACTAGTTATGGCTTTCTGATTCAGAGAGTGAATTTACCGCGGATATCTTGTCATAGTAACATAACATAGGTACCATGACGCCTGTATTCCCCGAAGGGTTAGGCATAAGTCAACTAATGTAGGTACTCCCACAGTTCGCCGGTATGCTTAAGTCCTACGTAACAGGGAGCGAGCCTATTGTCATTAACCAGACATAAATAAAAACTCAAAGCTGTTACCTGCAGAGATTTCATAGAAAAAACTAATCAGTAACATTTTGCTAGACCTGGGAATCGAACTAGGATCTGTGCCGTAGCATTTGCGCTTAGGACCACTATATTATTCTTTAACAAAATACCTTCAGTTATTATGAATAAAGTGGAATCGTTTATTCTCAAAGTAAGTTAATACTGCAGGCTAACTGAGCTTGTTCTGTAGTATAAATTTTAATTACGAAAGAGAGAAAAAAGAACAAGGTTAAATAACTGGGATTCCAAAGTTTATTAACCGTTTACAACAAAATTCCCACAAGTTCAAAAGTTCCACTCAACAATTTCCCTAACACAATAAGTCTACTCAAGGATTTTAATTTAAATAGTTCTGGTTTACAATAAATATTTTCTTGGAATTATTTCTATTACCAAAATACTGGGCCTAAGATTATACCCCTTTGAGTATTAACTGCTATGTACAGACGACATAGAAAATTGTTTATATATTTATTTATATACTTAAGAATATCAGAAAGAAAAGAAAATAATAACAAATTTCCGTACGACACACAGGTAAAATGATAAATTAACATATAAAAATAACAAATATCACTAGGATGTCCTGTTGATTTTTAAATCCAACCATACTCTGGTAATTTTGCGTCTAAATATTATTATTATCCCTTGGATAGTATATGGGGACTAAGTGAAATCTTTTATTTGTTTGAAATTATAAATAACTATGTTCCACATGCAAGTGTGTGTGTGTTATCATGCTTGTCCCGAACGGGTTGCCAGCTCAGCATTCATCATCATCATTATCAGTCTATACTAGTCCAATGCTGGACCTCCCCTAATGTGCGCCATTTCACCCAGTGCTCGGCTATTTGCATCCATCATTTACTATCAGCATTTCGCAATTCCATCTTCTCCACTCCATCTTGCCGGAGGGCGTACGTTTGCCGAGTCATGGTCTCTACCCGAGAACTCGTCTACCCCAACGGTTGTCGGTTCTTCTGCAGATATGGCCAGCCCACTGCCACTTCAGCTTGCTAATCCGGTGTGCTATGTCGGTTACTTTGGTTCTCTGTCGGCTAATCCTTGTTGCGGATTTTGTCCATCAGACTCAAAAAACTCCAAGCATTATGCTGCAGCGCTGATTTTCAGTTAATGTGCTTTCAGTACCTATATGAACTTGGAAGACCAATAGCTATTATGCTTTTTACAATAAGTCTGTTATCAGGCAGCTATTAACAGGTCTTCGCGAGTAGATTTTATGTATCTTGGAGTGTGTGAATGCATAATTACAAACTGCTAATTGTTATCTTGCTATAATGCTTATTTATGTCTTATTAGCCTAGTCCTAAGACGCTAGGTCCTGGGTTTAATTCCCAGGTCGAGCGAAGTGTTATTGTGTTTTTCTATGAAATTCATCCTTTCTTTCATTTTACAATTAGTACACCTCTGCCTAACTCTTCGGGAACTACAGGCGTGATGGTATGTTGACAAAAAACTATCATAAGCTACCCCAATCTCCCAATCTATCAAATTTCTTTGATAAATTTTCAACTTTAACACAAAATGATAAGGTTGGTTCATAATTAATCAATTGGGAAAATTTGACAGTTTTGGACAGCTTGACCTGCTGGCGACTGTACATAATATCAGTTTGTCGATATACTATGTCATTTAAAAAAGACAAATTAAAGGAATATACACAATGTGCATCGGAAATGCTAAATTTTATATTTTCTTACACTTGTTGCCCTAACAGAATATGTACAGCAATAAGTACAAAACAAAAAGAAAAGCTTCTTATTTCAATAATATTTACATAATACGACCATTGAAAAGGTCTTAAACGTGTAAATGCAAATCGAAATCGCAAAAAATCGACAAAAACTCATTCCGCAGTTGTATCGATTCAAAAATAAAGGAAACGAATAACATTCTCGATTCCTGCTTCAATAAAAATCAACTACAAAATGTCCAACTCGACAGTGCGATCAGTTGCGACTTGAATAGGACCCAACTGAGAGCATTTAGCGATTATAAACGCTTATTTAATTTAAAAAACGTACTACCTTGATGGTAATTTGAATTATTGTGAGTCTTATGAGAGCCTAGTAGCTTTAGTGGCAGCTAGTGTCAATAAAATTTATGATGTCAGTAGTCTAGTGGTTCGCGTGTAGGTCGTGGATTTGATATCCACAGGACAAAAATATTGATGTGATATTTATCTGGGTGTTTTTTATGTATTATTTGAGTATTTGTCCAAAATTAAGTAAACCTTGTACTATGTAGTATCGATAGGACAAGTTTTGTTTAGTTCTGGATTGGAATTGACTAGATGGTGCTGTGTAAAATGTTCCAAATGACTAAGTATTATCTTCGCTAATCAACCGATCTGCAAGGTTAAGCTGTGCTAGTCACGGTTAGTCTGTGGATGGGTGACCGTTCTTAACAAATCAAGACCCTCCGTGCCTCGGAGAGGGTAAAGCTGTCGGTTCCCATAGTCATACGAACACCTATGACAATCGTTAAAATTGTAGTCAGACACTGTTTTATCAAAATCGTTCAAGCCGTATTTGAGTTTTAGCGAGACTAACGAAGAGAACTATATTATATAGATAGACAAGATATAAATAAATTGATGAAAGACGAATTGCTAAATACGATGTTTTACGAGAGGTTAATTTAATTTAATTGAAAAAATAAATAAAGTCGAGCCGTTAAACTAAGTCTTTGCTTCGATATTTTCGCTTACAGTCTCCACTTCGCGCCGTCTAAGAACTCACTTGAAGTAAATAAGATTTTCTATACAAAAAGTCCCCCAGGAATCTTTCTCGAATTAATCTCTTAATGCCGCCCGTACCCTTTTCATTAAAGGGATGATCAGAGAAGTAATTAATCAGGAAATTTTCGTAATAGACCTTTTTAAGTACAGCTTCGATATTCGGGTTACGGATTATGATCTTTCCGTAACATATATACCGTCACGACCGTATTCCCTGAGGGGTTAGGCAGACGTCCACGGACGACAGTTTTTCAGTTTGTTCATATCCAAGATAGCAAGCAGTTCGGAGTCTTGATATACTGGCCAGAACATCAAGCTACCACAATCTATTAAATTTCTTTGTTAATTTTCAACTTTAATACAAATCAATAAGGTTCATATTCAATAGGGAATTTTTTGATTGACAGTTTTGGATAGCTTGACCTATCTATACTAGGCTTACCCCTTATTCCATGGGACCTAAATATGGCGGCAAACTGTGGGCGTACAATGAGATAAATATAACTCTCTCTCTCTCTGGTATATTAGAATAAAATATGATAATTAAAAAATACTTTTTTTTTATTTCGTTGACCTTAATAAATATAATCATCATCAACCCGAATACTATCCCACTGCTGGGCAAGAGTCTCCTCTCAGATTGAGAGGGATTAGACTATAGTCCACCACGCTAGCCTAGTGCGGGTTGGCAGACTTCACACGCCGTTGAGAAAATCTCTAAAGCATGCAGGTTTCCTCATGATATTTTCCTTCACCGTTGAGGTGAGTGATAATTACTTTTTAATATGCCTTGGATTGGTACTCGAGACCTTCGACTTGGGATTCCAATGGTTATACCACTAGACTATAACTGATTTACTGCTGCTACTACAAATAAAATGGTTTCTCCTAATATACTCCTAAGTAAAATCATTCCAAATTAATTACGCTTTTAGACTTCACTACGAATTAAGTACTTAAATGTACATTAGTAAAGCCCAAAAAAATAAGGTTCAAATAAAATCTTCACGCTTCTTTATTCAATCTTGATAAAGAACATTAAAGAGAACGTTAATACGTACGTCGGAGATACGTTAGACACTTATAAAAACGTTAAATAAAAAATGTTTTACCTTAAGTGACTAGACATTTCTAAAATACATGACAGGTGTGTTCTAGTCGCAACAGCAGAATGACAAGGTATAAATAAGTAAGAACGTGTATTAAGTAAAAATACACTAGAATCATAATTTTTTTTAACTTCAAAGATTCAAAGGTTTATTGCATAGGTACTAAGAGTACATAAATTGGTACATTATAATAATTTTGTGTACTTATTGATTAGCGACCTTTTACAAGCATATATTGCAATATGGAGGCTATCCTAATTATTATTTTTTATTATTATTTTTAACTTTATTATTAACTCTAATGTATGTATAAAAATACGTAGGTATTATGAATTATAATATAATGCTACTACTTTTGGCTAATTAACTCAAAGTCGTTATAAATTATAGCCTTTATGTTATTCTGATGTATAAATAATAATACTGTAAAGTTTCATCAAAATCCGTTCAGTAGTTTTAGCGTGAAAGAGTAACAAACATCCATTCATCCTTCCATCCTCACAAACTTTCACATTTATAATATTAGTAGGATAGGATAGGAAGTAGGATAAGATTATTAAAAGACTACCCATATCTAATATTAAAAGTCTACTACTGTATTCGCGGAAGGGTTAGGCAGAGCTGTACCGATATACATTCACAGTTAGAAGGTATGTTTAGGTCGCATGTAATGTGTGGGCGAGATAGATTAGACCTTGCAGAAAGACAGCAGCTACATTTTGTCCCAAAGATGTAAGCAATACTAATAGTATCATTGTCAAAGTCTAAGTCTCATATGCCCAGTAATTTCACCGGGTATATAGCTTTTTTTATTTGATCCACAAATTTAAAGTCGCACAGCGAGCTATGGAAAGAGCTATGCTCGGAGTCTCTGTGAGGGATAAAATTCGCAACGAAGTTATCCGTCAGAGAACCAAAGTTGCAGACATAGCTCAAAGAATAAGCAAGCTAAAGTGGCAATGGGCCGGTCACATCTCGCGGAGAACTGATTAACGGTGGAGCAACGAGTTCTCGAGTGGCGACCGCGTCTAGGTAAGCGTAGTGTAGGACGCCCGCTGGCCAGGTGGAGTGACGACTTGCGGAAGGCCGCTGGCAGTGACTGGATGAGGAAAGCTGAAGATCGGGCTTTGTGGCGTTCATTGGGAGAGGCCTACGTCCAGCAGTGGACGAATATGGGCTGATGATGATGATGATGATATTGCTTTCAAACCGAAACACAATAATGTTAGCCCATTATTGCTTAGCGACAGAATATATGGCGGAGGTACCACTCCAGATGAACTCTTCAGTATGATCAGAGTCTTAATCATCAATCACATTTTAAATAGATGCATTAAAGTCACATTATCATTGTATTACTTTACACCTACAAGGACCATCGCATTTTAAGACTTTTTACTCCATTAACAACGTCATAAAAAAAGTTGCTACTAAAACGCTTTCAGACCAAACTCAAACTGGCAGGTAAGAAAAAATAAAAATCAAAAGCAACCTGGCAAGGTAACGAAGCGAAAATTGAAATAGACCGTGAGGCACGTAAGAAAGTCATGTTTAGTTTGGCGGCAAAATGAACCACTGATTCCTCTCACACCCTTATTTCAAGTGAATAAAGTTCAAATTGTGTGAGGGTAATTGTTGAAGCTTGCGTCAGTGTTTTCTGTTAGCTTAGGATTGGCAACGTGGGAGCTTTATTAGGTTTTGAGGTGAAAAAATCTGTTGCTGCGGTATTGGTTTAGAGAATTGTCTTTGAGCCGATTTATCTGGAATTGCACTTTTATGGATGTATTGCTGATAGAAAAGTAACTTGTATTGTCTGAATACAAGTGTTGAGTTTAAACTTTTCGGCACATCATTTTAATAATTTAGAAGATTATTTTTACAGAGAGCAAATAAATTTATATGTCATCATTTTTGGAATATACTGAATATACTGTGCTGGGCACGGGTCTCCTCTCAGGATGAGAGGGATTTGGCTAAAGTCCACCAAGCTGTAATGCGGGTTGGGCATGCAGGTTTCCCACAATGTTTTTCTTATTAATTATACTAACCTATTAAAAAACGTATTATAATAATTGGAATTTTAAGAAAAGAAGGTGCGAGAACGGTTTATTAATATTACTTTTTATAAAATCATTGATCCAGAAGTTAAAACAAAATAATAATTGCAGAAGTATTTTCAATATCAAGTCTTCAAGATATAAATAACTTTTTTTTATACCAATAAGGTGGCAAACAAGAGCCCACCTGGTGGTAAGCTGTAGCCTAGACGCTTGTCTCACCAGGGTATCACTTACGCGTTGCCGACTCTGTAAAATGAAAGAGGAATAGTTCGGTTGGCAGTACGGAGCACTGGCAACCTTGCTCACCGTAAGGAACACAACACAGTTATATTATATATATATAATAGCAGCTCCAATTTAAGTGGAATTACTCCCACTATGCCTTACCTCTCTTATCATATATCAAGCATGATCAGTGTGTATAAGGCTAAATAAGTCTAAAATACAGTTTACATAAACATATCCTAAACTTTATCTACCTGTTCTTATTCATATTTCAGTAAGACCTATAGTGCGGTGAAATTGGAATTAATCCGACTAAAAATATTATTTCAAGTTTTACATTCAACCGCGTGTGTTGAAAATTTGTTTTATTACTTTGTTTGTGTTGGACACAGAGTTTTGGATGTTAACGAACAGTTTTTGGATAAACTGTGAGTTGATAAAAGTATTTATAGTGGTAGAATATTTATGGCTGAATTTTAATCATCATCGTCATAAACCCGTATACTGTCCCACTGCTGGCCACAAGTCTCCTCTCAAAATAGAGGAGACTTGAGCAGCAGAACGCTTAGTCTATATTGCACCACGCTGGCCTAGTGCGGGTTGGCAGACTTCACACCCCGTCGAGAAAATCTCTAAGGCATGCAGGTTTCCATACGATGTTTTCCTTCACCGTTTAGCTGATAATAAATTATTAATATGCACATGATTTTGCAAAGTCAGAGGTGGGTGCCTTGGATTTGAACTCTCTGAACAAGACCTTTGAGTTTCCAGTCCAGTAGCCATATCACTTGGTTATCACTGCTTTTATGACTGAACTTTATATAATAAAAATACAATGGTTATTTTTGAAATGATGAGGTATTTAAATACCTAAGAGATAACAGTTTCTAAATTTGAAACAAAACAATTTGAATACATAGGTAATTTAAAAATGCTGGGGATCTCAATTTAACTCCACACACTTCTGTAAGGTACGTACAAAAAAAAGAGTTAAGTGCATTTTTATACAGATTTCGACATAAATAATTACGCGCCAAAGGGTTACATAAATAATTACGCGCCAAAGGGTTACAGGTTATATGAAGCTGCTTACATTATTACACTATCTTTATCAAAACACAGATTATTAATAAACTGCTTGTATACCTAACTCTTTTGTTCACCGTACATAAAATTTGGTCTAGTCTGGATTTATTAATTTACGATTTTCTTTCAAAAAGAAAAGACTGTGTCCATGAGTGAGAAATTAAAAGTTCATCATTTATTACAATTTAAAAAAGTTGTACGATTTCCACACCTGTATGTATTGTTTCGTCCAATCCGTAAAACGTCCACAGAGAGGGATTCGCCCATCAGCCCGCCAGCCGGCGAAACTGTAACGATAACACGCGAAAGGACCACTCGGCTCCAACGTGACATTAGGCCCGTAATGTCAGTACAGGGACGCATTCAACCATTCTTGCTCTCTGTTCTCCTAGTACTGGAACCACCTCTGTTTAACGAACTTTGGTAGTGTTACGTTTTTTGTTTTAATTCATTTCAGCTGTTCAGATTTTGTTAAAAAATGTTGCTTTTGGGACTGTTTCGTACTGAATTAAATTGTGTTTAGGTTTCTGTACTTACGAATAAGCTTTTTCTAGATTAAAAACACAGGATATAATTATTTAAATCTTACCTTATGAGTGAATACACATAGATTTATGACTAAACTAGCTACCGCCCGCGACTTCGGCGCGTGGAAAAGTTACTTTTAATTATCGTTATAAATTATAGCCTATATGTTATTCTGATGTATAACTTTACAGTATTATTATACTGTAAAGTTTCATCAAAATCCGTTCTGCAGTTTTAGCGTGAAAGAGTAACAAACATACACACTCACAAACTTTCGCCATTATAATATTAATGTGATAAATAGCTATTGCCCGTCACCTCACTCGCGTGACTAAAAAGACTATTTACTTTTTTCAAGACATAAGGTAGTCTATAACTTCCACGAGATCTATCCATTTGCCAAATTTTATCGAAATTTGTCCAGCTTAGACGTGACAAACAGATTAGATACGTTCGCGCTTATACTCGCGAACTCGTGAACGGGTGCCGTCTGTCGGAGGTGGTCAGCTCTTACTGTCAATGGCAATCTCTTTTTATTTCTTTTTTTTTCTGATTATTATACCGGATTAATGTAATAGTACACATCAAACTGCATTGTTTTCATGAACTATTCCGATTTAGATTGTAAACAAAGATAAACACTGTAATCATGTTTTTTTTAAAGAGTGTCTTTGGAATTTCTTGCCGGTTCTTCTCCATAAGACACACTTTTTGGAACCGTGCAACTAGTTTTGACTTTTCAAAAGTTCCGTAGTGGTCTAGTTGAAATAAAATGTTTGACTTTGACTTATAATATTAGTATGGTCTCCGTAATTGCCTTGCTATCACCAGAAACTCCTTAAGGATCCATTCCTCACTATAAGAGACAGCTTTTATAGATGCGTACCGAACAAAAAGCAATCTTGCCTGCTGTGTCATATCGTTGGAACCTTGAGACTCGTCACTTCGATAATATTGTCTCACTAATGAAGTTCAACACTAATGTTCACTAATGAAGTTCTTTGAAAAAAGTAGTGATAGCAGTGGCTACCATTGGACAGCCAAGTCGAAGGTCTCGAGTTCAAACCTTCTGACTTTTCGAATTCATGTGCGTATTAATTATCACTCGCTTAAACGGTGAAGGAAAACATCGTGAGGAAAACCGCATACCTTAGAGATTTTCTCGACGGTTTGTGAAGTTTGCCAACCCGCACTAGGCCAGCGTGGTGGACTATAGCCTAAGCCCTCTCAATATGAGAGACCTGTGCCCAGCAGTGGGACAGTTGGGTTGATGATGATGATGATGATAATGATAATGAAGTTCTACACGCAATTCTAGGAACCTACTATTCAATATGAATTTACGGTTACTGATCTTCGAGTTTAGCGTCATTACGATTTCACAACTAATTTAGGCGCGCGTGAATATTGTATGTTTGCTTTTAAATTTAATCTTAACTTTTTAATTGTTGTTGTTGTTCTTTGGATTCGTTTTGTACATAATTTAGGCGAGACACTTCAAAATAATCGAATTTTGTAGAATTAAAGAATTAAAAGGATGCTACCTACTAAGTTTTTTTTTGTATTTATTGGCATATTTTGTAGTTATTTAGCAAAGGAAAAATTCGACCGCGGGCAGGATTCGAACCTGCGTCTTCTGGTTAGGTACACCAGACGCTATGACCACTAAGCCACTGCGACTCCTACCCGCCATGTCGAATTTGGCTTTCACATGTCGAATGATACCACCTTACCTACTAACTATCTTTTTTGTATTTTTTGGCATTTTCCATATGCGTATTTCATTGAGTAGCGTAACAAATATGTAAGTACATTAATTAATGAAAAGAACAAGAATCGATAAAACTCCTTAGATAAAGAAATAAAAATACCGGTTACCAATCTGGTTTTAATACGATTTCAAAATAAAGAAACAATTCACTTTTAACGTATACATAACAATGAGATCCTATACGGAATTACTGATTGATGCGAAGATATAAGAGTCCCAATTTAACTTTTATTGTGTTACAGTCAATTATTTATAAACATCGGGTTTTGATTATGTTAAAAAAAAAATATGTAAGAGTAGCATAATAAGAGTAATTGAGTTTTATAAAAATCTAATAATGTAGACTGTCTCGTTAGTCTAGTGGTCTTAAGCGCGACTGCTATGCTTGAGGTCCTGGGTTCGATTTCCAGGTAGACCAGTGTGTTTTTCTATGAAATTTTCAATAGCAGCTTGGAGTTTGGAGTAGGCTGGTTAATGTCAGTCGCCCCCTATTACATGGGACCTAACATACTGGCGAATTACTGTGGGTGTACTTAAGTAGGTACACCTTTGCCTAACCCTTCCTGGAATACAGGCGTGATGGTATGTTATGTTTAATAATTTTACACAAGTATTGAGGTCAAGCAGCAAGCGTGGCTACAGGGCGAAAAGTCTGGCCATTTTGAAGGATAAATTACAAAAAAAAATGTATGTGTAGGTAAATGTAGAGTGAGAAATTAAAGAACTACTTACTTAAATAGTAATCGTTATTGAAGTAACGTATCTTTAACATGCTGAAGCTAAGTTAATAGGTATTCAATTGATATATAATAAATTAGTGGGTATAAGGTATCCTATATTGGATTGCATTACCCACGTGTCTGGAATTTAATAGATCGTGAATATAAATATTACAGTGGACGAGCAATCTGCTGTGCGGTAAAGCGTTCCATGCCCTCACTGGGTTAATATTTTGTATAACGTACAGTTCGTTTTTCTGGGTGTTTGTGCATGTGAAATCAATCTTTGTAAACGCATCCACGCTACAGAATATAACGTTAATTCATTCATTAATCCACAACCTAAATCTATCCACTGGTAAATATAGGCCAGAATGCTAGCGCAATATTATAATCATTTGTCTATAATTATGATATAGGTACTACACAAAATGGGATCCTTTTCTAATAAAATATTGTTTTTCACCTCTATATTAGTAAAATTTGATTCCAGTTCTAGCCAACAAATATGCTACGGAGCGTGTAGACGACCAACAGAATGAAGCACAGTAATGAGCAAAACACAATGGAATCTGAGCCAACAATTTACCACAAAAATAAAAACAGAGTAACTATTCAACTCATTGCCGTCAGAAACCATAACGAGCATAACACTAATTAAGTAAAGCAAGCTGTTGAGAAGACGCAAATTCAGGACAGAAAAAAAGCGGAGAAATGTTCAGATTTCCTCCTTCGTTCCTTTGAGGAGACAAAAACCCTTGTCGCTGAGGCTGCGGGTAACGAAGCGTGAGGGAGACCACTCCGCGAATGCAGAGCGTGGTATGCACTTGATGAATATACGGCGATCGAATGGGAGCGGAAACGCAACTTTAAAAAAAAAACTTGAACGTTAATTTTGAATTGCGTATTCGTATAGTTTGTGTATGATTAGTATTTACAGAATTTTGATGTAAGTACTTGAACTGCCTCATTAGTCTAGTGGTCCTAAGCGAGTCTTGGGTTCGATTCACAAGTCAAGCAAAGTGTTATTTGGTTTTTTCTATAAAATTCTCAGTAGCAACTCGGAATTTGGATTTGTGCCTGGTTATAGGCAGTAAGCTCGCCCCCTATTACATGGGACCTAAACATACCGCCGAACAGGGGGTGTACATTGGTATACCTCTGCCTAACCCTTCGGAGAATACACACAGGCGTGTTGGTATATTTAAAATGTTTGTGTGAAACCTAAATTAGAGATTGGTTCAATAAATTAATATTCATATTGCTAAAATCATGTTATTAAAACAATAGTTTACAAAATTTTCAGATCAGATAATGGATGAATAATAATTACGATAATATTTAGTCAAGTCTAATAATATACACATCACTATTTCTTACAGTGTACAAAATATTAATGTTAAAAACATTAATTGCAGTTTTTCAACTTAACAATGATTCCTGTCATAAAAACATCACCTTAATGATTTTAAACTCAATTACTGTTCTTATTCAGAGCGCATTTTATACTTCAGTAGGTATTCTTTGCCCGATAACACATCAATATTCTGTTGTCTTTAATTAGTTGTATGAATGATAAAAGTCGTATCAGTTCGGCACGCAATATGTTTCCCTGTGTTTCCATTTTAAAGTTTACCATATCTTACGACAGACTTTTCCCCGGGGATGATATCCCGAGGCTATTGACCTCACTACCACTTTCTGTAATACGTACCTACTGAAAGTTCCGCATTTCTACGTTATCCACTTGTTCTAGTTATTATGTTAATGGCACAACAAGTTTATTTGTTTCTAATGGAATATTGCGAAAAAGCAAATATTCTCGAAACGACATTTATACAATAAATTCAACGAAGACTATACTTAATACCGTTTATTTATATGTATTATATTCATAAGATCAATATTGAAAGAAAGAAATAAACATGATACACATAATTATGTATTAAAAAAAAAATATTAAGTATTATATCGATTGTCTAGTACCCAAAATAGGTACAAGCTCTGCTTTGTTTAGGACTAGATGGTGCTTAGGCTGGCCACCGTCCACCACGCTGGCCTAATGCGGGTTAGCAGATTTCACACGCCGTCGTGAAAATCTCTAAGGCATGCAGGTTTCCTCTCGATGTTTTCCTTCACCGTTTAAGCGAGTGATAATTAATTATTAATACGCACATGATTTAGGACAGAGATGCGTGCCCTGGGTTCGAATTCGAGACCTTAGACTAGGCAGTCATACCACTAGGCTATCACTGCTTCTGTGGTGGTGCTGAATGAAATATCCCAAACATTTATTTATTTAGATTCTTCTTTCCTTTGATAATTTTTAATAACGGGAAACAAGACAAATACGTGAGACCTGTTTCATGCCCGAACATCAAACTCCGAAGATATGCAATTAAGGTATCAAACACTTAAACGTTTACCGGAAGGGGTGGTTCTTCTTGCGGAAAATTGGCAACGCCCGTATCCCCAACGGGGGTTGTGTATAGTCAGCTATCTGGGTTTCACGGCTCAAGAAAACTGTAAAGTAAATACCAACCCTGGATCAATAAAGTTAAAGCTTAAAGTTGCCTGTTACAAGGTCTTCCATATAGTTACGCGCGGTTTATTGTACTGAACGATTAACAAATTAGATGAACGGGAACTTCTCAAGGCTCACGATTGATAAAGCGGCGATGTTTGATGCTTCATAGACCGCATTGCGACGGATTTTGAATCGCTTACGTCACGACACGACTGCAAATTTCTGCAGCTGCCCTCGCAATAGATGATTGCGTGGCTTATACACTGTATCTGGTTTCATCTGGTCTAAACGAAAACGGAATGGAAAGGTCCATGGGATACCCAAAGGTGTATTAATATGTAGGTATGTCCCTCGAAAATCTATTGTTTTCGATAAAATTGATTTTTTCTTGTTTTTACATAGATTCATAAAAAACAGAAGAAAATCTACCAAGTATATAAGCATTTATAATTAAGCCGAGTTGTATTAATGTGCACCTACAGTTCTCGGTTTGTTTAAGTTCAAATAGGTGCTGAACTTATTGCCACTATGCGCCTATGGACACCAGTATGGTTAGGTCTCAGGTTCGGGGACCAATTTATTAATTGCTATTACCGGGCAGAAATACAAACTGCGAGTTGTTACTGTGAATTTCATAGAAAATCCCAAATAACACTTTGCTTGACTTGTGAATCGAACCCAAGACTCGCTTAGGACCACTAGACTAATGAGGCAGTTCAAGTACTTACATCAACATTCTGTAAATACTAATCATACACAAACTATACGAATACGCAATTCAAAATTAACGTTCAAGTTTTTTTTTCAAGTTGCGCTCAGTACTCATAGACTAACGAGACAGTTAACCTACTCTAAATCTTTGATTAAAAATAAGGTTCTTATTGACTGACAATTATAAAGAAGGCGAAGCTATTAAAGATTACCCCTAACGACTTTGTTTTCAGTAAACAAGTCAGGCGTTTAAACGAAAATTCATTTTTAATACGATACTAAACGCTTCGCTCATGTAGGAACCTATTACTTATTCATCAGCTTTATAGTACTTATTCCTCGCCTCTTCGCAGATGAGGTACAATAATTTGCAGAAAATCGAAGTAAAATAACACTGCTTTGAGTTGTGCTCCACGAGGAAACGTTGTGTTGGCAGTGGGGGGACTTTGACCCTTATACTGCCAAACCAACTATTCCTCTTACGTTTTACAGGGTCGGCAATGAGCAAGTGATGCCCCTGGTATTACAGGCGTCTATAGGCTACGGTAACCGCTTACCATCAGGTGGACCGTACGCTTGTTTGATCTCTTAGTAGTATAAAAATTTTTTTTTTTAAGTAGAACAACCACGTGAGTATAACAATCACGATCAATAATGGATAGATAAATCAGGCAGTCTTAAAATTCTCATAATTTTTTTTTTTCAAATCAAATTCATAATTAGCAGAAATCCCAGGTATAAATATTGTTAGTCCAGATAATAATAATAGTCATTTAAAAGAATATACATTTAATATAAATAATAGCAATATATTGTAAAAACTTTTTAACAAAAAAATTTTACCGCCGAAAAACTGAAAAGCAAAAAATAATAAACGTTTCTTATATAACCTTAATAACTAAGTTCTTAAACGAATGTAAGTATACCTAAGTAATTTTGGATCGGCGCCATATTTTTACCTTTCCAAAAAAAAAGAATTATTAAAATCGGATTACACTGTAAAAAGTTATGCGTAGTCATACATTAAAAAATATTTAAATACGCGTCGACTTGAGAACCTCCTCCGTTTTTTGTTTCGTCAGTTGAAAACGAATGAATAAATAAACCCCCGCAGTAACTAATGTGCAGGTAATCAAGAAGTAAAGAGGAACTACTGACGTAGGTACTATACGATAGTGATCAACCCATAAAGGCAATACTAGGCCTCTCAGAAAGAGATGGATTAGGCTATAGTCCACCACGCTGGCCTAATGCGGCAGACTTTACACACCGTCGAGAAAGTCTGTCTGTCTTTAAGTCGTTCTCTCTGTCTGTCTGTTACGCCTTCATGCCTAAACCGCTGAACTGAATTTGATGAAATTTGGTACAGATATAGATTAGAGCTTGGAGAAGGAAAGCTACCTTTTGTCTCTAAAATACTTTTGGAACGCGAGTGTAACCGTGGGTGACAGCTAGTTTCCTACAACGCCAGTTTTTCCATGAAAATTTATATCACACTGTAAGATAAAACCTGCTGCCTTTTACACACAAATTTCTAGACTTGAATGAAAGTAAAATCCTATTAAGTTTACACTCTCAAAAGGAAATTCAAGTGAAAAGCAGGTCTTAACTCAGAATTCTTCATTAGAAGTTATTGAAAGAATTTGCAAAAGTCTGCATAACGACATACGTACTACCAAATAAACGAGTTTCGATCTTGTTCACGTTTCATTTCCTTCTACAAAGGTCTTGTAAAATTCTCAACTGCTTTCTAGAATACCATCGGGCCACTACTTCAAAGACCAAGAGTTCTTCACGGTTCATCTTTAGGGACACGTTTCATTGGCATTTGCAAAGGAAAGATTCTCTCCTCATTCCATATTCCTTTTACAATCGCTGCAGCGCTGCACGCCGCTGTGACCAGCGGAGCACCAACGAACCGAATTTGTATCACAACTTCGGAGTCAGTTAAAAATTAAGTAGTAAAGCGCTTTTTGGTGTAACTTTTTGGTTCCGTTTGGGATTTGTTGCCAAATTCGAGTTCCGTGTTTTTGATGGTTTTATAATCACTTGGAAAGGAAATAAATTGTATTAAATTACCTACTGCGGGTTTTTGCCTGTCCATGATATAAAAGTAATTATAGCCGACAAAAATAATCTAATAATAGTAAATACTGAAACATAATGCAGTCGAATTCTTCTACCATCCAAATAAAAACATTTTTATATTCTCCGTATTAATTAGACGGATAGGTGATAGATTATTTAAGGTTAGTTTAGGCAGAGTGACTATCGGTATATCGAAGTGTTGTTGTAAATACTAAAAAGTCACCATGTCGATTACAGGAACAGTGTACGGAGGCAGTTCCATTGCAAAGAGGTGGCAAGGGGATATTATTTCCCCAAAACTGTTAACTACAATGGAAGATTCCTTCAAGCTGAAGTGACAAAGGATTCGGCACTAACGTTAATGGCGATATACTCATCTTCGATTTGCCGACGATATCGTAGCCATGGCAGATTTACTGCAAGAGCTCAGCACAATGCGAAAATAACTAAGTTATTCAGTTTGTTTTATCTCAAAAAGCCTTTTCGGATGCAATAGAAGTCACGGTCAACAGCCGGTATGAAATGAAAAAAAAACATGCACCTTGACCTCAAAATATAAAATATCCTCCTAAATCTTGTATCTTCCAAAAGTATATTTATCGAAATAATTCAAGAAAGGCCATTAGTAAGACTATATATTTCGTTTATTTATATTCACGACCCTGTTTCATCCCAACAGGCCGTAAAACCACCATCACTTCATAGCAAAATAATAGATAGAGAAGTTATTTATCACCGGGACTTATTTGTACGGGTAATATTATTTATTTTTGTTTTATTATTATGGCATTGTATCATGTTGTAGTTTTCCTAATCGGTCGTAATACATCATTCCCGTTTGTTTAATTGTTGTCTTTTAGTGTTGATACGTGTAGTTTCCCTAAGTGAGCGAGTGCACTAATGTATTTGTTGTCACGCTCTTTCTCTCTCTCTCTCTGTCTCTCTATTTCTTTTGTATAAATAACTATAGTCAGGTTGCGTTAGTAATTTGGCCAAGGTCTACCAAATCGAAGTTCTCGAGTTCTAAACTCGAATTCATGTGTGTACTATTAATAAATTATCGCTTAAACAGTGAAGGAAAACACCATGAAGAAATCTAGAGAATTTTTGACGACGAAGTCTGCCAACTAGCATTAGGCCAGCATGGTGTTCTACAGTCTCCTCTAAGTATGAAACCCATATTCAGCAGTGGGCTAGTATGTGAGTTCTATGTGATAATAGTAGTAACGTAAATTAACCAGATGTGGACTCCTATAGTGAAATTATTTTTTGCTTAAACAGAATTAAATGTATAGTAAGTACTGAAGATTTGATTAAATATCACCACATTTCAAATTACAAAATATGATGAAAATTTTGTAGTCTATCAAAAAAGGTTGTGTGTTAGACAAATGCATCTAAATAAGAATAGAACACTAAGGGACACCCCTGTGATCTACAACAGATTAGGCAGTAGTCAGTAGCAGATTGAATGCCCGCGCGGGACAGATATTTGTATGCACCTACGTGTAAAACTACCGGGGCTGGTTATTTTTGTGTCTAAAAAATGTATTTGGAAACGCACCCACGATACAGAAGGATAAACCAAGAGTTCCTAGTGTATGTAACCTTATAATTAAAAAAGAAGTCTTTCCCATTCATCCGAACTAACCACGAAACTAACTAAACAACTTTTAGTCACAGCCATATCAAACAACAACTTATTACAGTGTCCCCATAAAACGGAACTTATCCACTCGTATAGCAAAACAAAGATGGCGGAAGGACAAGCGAAAATACGTCTGTTTACAAATTAAACAGAGGACAGCGATATATAGATATCAGTGACGCACGAGGATCAGATAGTACCACTTTACGACTGTATTATGAAGTTAACATTTGGCCTTAGATTGAATGTATGTTTACGACAATTTTGTCTCGCTGTTTTTGGAGTTCCGTTTAAGATTTTTCGAGGAGTCCGTGTTGAAAATTGTCTAGTTTTGACACTAAGAACATCCAAAAACACTTAGGGTCAACCAGGGTAATGGCAAACAGTTGTTGTAAGGGGTAATTGCAAGCGGTAGCTGCAATACCAGTCCTACGTTTCCAGTTACCCATTGTATTTACTGTTTACAATTACCCTGGTTGACTATATTACAGTAACAGAAGTAGGGCATAGTGGGAATATATCCAGTCAAATTGGAGCTGTCTGACTGGGGAAGTACCTTCGCCTTGCAGAAAATCGCAGTGCAATATCACTGCTTTGAGCTGTGTTGTGTTTCTTAGGGTGAGCAAGGTTGCCAGTGCTTCGTTTTACGCGCAGGTGATACCTCTGGTGTTACAAGCGTTTATAGGCTACGATAACCGCTTACTATCAGGTGGGCCGTATACTTAAAGTCAGTTTGTGGTAACTATATACAGGATGTATCAAAAACCCTGTCCCATCCGAAAGAGGCGTATTCCTTTTCTTATATACTTACTAATAAACTTAAATAAAAATACGATATTAAAGAAACCAGAAAGTATCGATTTTTTTTCTTCTAATAAACTTACACAATTTTCCACTAAATATGGGAAAATTTCATAAGTTGACAATACTCCACCCAGCGGCGAAATCTTTTAATATTTACCAATTTATTTTTCATTTTTACCTCAAAGGATGCCGCCAAGCGGTGCCGCTCCGTGCGCGCTTTGTCGTCGCCGACAGACTGTACCTAACTACCTACAGAGCGGCACGTGTAAGCCAATTGTTGTCCTTGACATGTCAGTCTCGCGTAGAGTTCGCTTCCGATCGGACGTCCGTGAATCTCTTATCACCTCGATTACCCATCTTATCGTGAGTAATGTCGTATTCCAATCTGTTGTCAATGTCGTGTTCCAATGTGCTTATGCTGCAATTATGCAAATGTTCGAAAAGACTACGGGTGAGTGATATATGTGTATGGGGTGCGTTTTGCTAGGCAAGGTATGCCAGTGCCGTCGGAGCGTGTATCCAACGTCTCCATGAACTTGAAGTTCACGTGTACACGTGTACGAACACGTGTCAAGCAGTGTCCATGAATGAGTACAAGACTCATTACCCTAATGCCGAAAGACCACGAAAACACGACGTGGAATATCAGTAAGTAACTATTGGAAGTTCACTTAAGGAACACGATCGCAGAATTTTGTAGATATCTAGTTCATGTTTTACAAAATAATTTTAACAAAGCAATACATTTAGTTCATTGTTTCTTGAAAAACAACGTCAATAATTATTTAGGTACCTATTAGGTAAGCAACACTATTCCTGTACGATATCAGCACCCACGCGTAGGCCCGGTAGGAGGTAATCATCCCTATGACTAATACGTAACAGCTGATACTTATGAAAAACACAAAAGAACGTCAATTATTAGGTAAACATAACTATGCCTAATCGATATCAGCTAATATCTACGTGTAGGCCCAGTAGGTAAGATTCATTCGCATTAAATTTGTTTGGCGGCACGCGACAGAGCGGGCTGGCGGCACATGACAAAGGATCAAAAAGTGGCAAATTGCTCGGGCGGTTTCTTTGACACTAGTGTAGATCGAATTGAATAAACTTTATTTCGTGGATTGAGTGTTGACATGTAAAAGGTTTAGTTTTTTTTTAAATTATATTTAAATTAATCGGGGAAAAAAAAATATCTCGTATCTAATTATCGTTTACGTGTTTGTGTACGTAATACGACACCTTATACGACCCTTAAGGATCGGACAGGGTTTTTGATACATACTGTATATATATTAAAAATATTTAAGTTCACAAATTTAATATATGTATAAATAAAGAATATAGAAGAAATAAATTTAATAATTTTTACGTAGATAACTTAAAAAAGATAAACGTTTCATGTTTTACGTACGTACGGAACTCACAATGTAGCCCGTAGCTGCCCACTTGACGGGTCCCCACAACTCTATAGCAATACATTATGGTCATTCATTTCGTCCCGGACCTTATTCCCGTGTAATACAAAAAAAAATATGTACAAGCATAGAAATTATTCGGACACAGTCATAAATGAAAATGAGTTTCTGTTTTTTGACAAAATATTTGGGCTATTATTCTTAGATAAACATATTTCGAAAGCTAATAACTGTAGAGATTTAAAACTGGTTTACTACACTAGAAAAACTGTGTTGAAGATAGATATTATTATAATAAACTATTTCTTATAGAAATAATTTCATAGAAAAACCCAATAACACTTTGCTCGACTTGGGGATCGAACCCAGGACCTCTAGCGTAGCAGGCGCGCTTAGGACCACTAGACTAATGAGGTCTTATACTTTCAATTATATATAAGCAAAGCCATATTGACTGGAGTGCAGATGGTAACAAAACTATCTGCTAAATTTCAAGTTTCTAAGTGTTAGTCTCGTTTTTATGTACGCTTATATAGTAATGGTCATGATCTCAAAAATCACTGTGAAAGCCATATTGACTGGAGTGGTTGTGAAAATGATATAATAACATTCCAAGGTAAAGGTGAAGCGGCTTCAAATAAATCATAACAAAGTGGAACCCCAGAAATCTCACGCGTCAATAGCTTACCGTCTCTTCAAGAGCAATCGACACTGTTGTAGTGCCACATTGCCACCATAAAGCAGAAGGTTAACTTATTAAATAAATCTTTACATATTTCCGGTTAAGCAGAAAACAAAACATTACAAGGTATAATTGTATTTAGATCGAAAAGGACTCAAAGGTGACATGCACATTATTTTTGATATCCAGTATACAGTATAGTAAATAGTTCAATATTTAGAAATAGTTAATTTTGGAGATCCAGGCCTAGCCTATGGTCAAAGGCTAAGCTTGAATAATTCTAGGGTCTGTTACACTCCAAATAATATAAAACTGCAAAACTACTCCCATGCCAGGAGACATCTTCGAAGGAAGGAAATTTTAATTACAGTCGGGTTTTTGTATCACTTAAAGTTTTTTTTACAATTTACTTAGCTGGATCGAAAGCCTACATTAACTCGGTCGCCAACTTGCCAGTACTTCCTGACTCGGTAACTTACAACTCGTAAACAACTTGTTTAGGCTTTGTTACTCAAACATTGTCTGCGTACTAAAATAAACGCTGAAGATAAATTTAAACATTTATTGAACTTTCAGCTTACTGGACCATGGTTAAATAAGTTGTTAATAAATTCTGATTCTTACAATCATCATACCAGCCAAGGCAAGTGTGATAAGTGATCCATGGGTTTATCTCCGTGGACAGCTATGTCTTGACTATGTCTTAGTCTATTGTGGTAAATGCCATGCATCCCATCATCATCATCGTTCTCAGCTTGTATTATCCCACTGCTGGGTGTAAGCTTCCTTTCTTTTATGCCAGCCTTCTACAGAGAAGGCTGGAGCAAACTAGATGAGGGACAGCCCTTGCCTCCGTCATCTAGTTTGCTCCTACTACCTTATTTATGTCATCAGCCCACCTGGTCGCCGGACGTCCTACGCTTCGCTTGCCCATTCCAGGATACCACTCTGTAACAAGCATAGTGGATATGCATCCCATAGTGGTGATAAGGCAACATAAAACAAGTGTGTTTTTAGTTGAAGTCCGACATACCCTGCCACCTGGCCAGAAGGCAGATGATCCATGAGGACTCTCCGTCTCAATGTTTGACTTCGTTCAAAATCGTGTGGTTCAAATATTTATTATGTTGACGACATCTGTGGTCTAGTGGTTCGAGTGCTGATCATGGTTGATCGATGGGTTCGATTCTCACGAGACACAAATATTTGTGTGGGTTAAACATGAGTATTTGTGTTTGTCTGGGTGTTTCTTATATATTGTAAGTATATATTTACAAAAAAAAAGTATGTAAGTATTATATCCAGTGTCTAGTACCCATAGTACAAGCTCTGCTTAGTTTGGGACTAGATGGTGTTGTCTAAAATGTCCCAAAAATCTTTATTTATTTATTTATCTTTCTTTAAAGATGAAGACAAAATATCGTGTGGAAAACGTAAAAAGCTTCTAACGCTATTTGATCCATATATATAACACTTGGCAAACTATACCAAAACAAACCAAATCATGGATGGGTTAGAAAGATCGATAAGATTACCCCAAATTCTGTTTCCCACTGTTTCAAAAGCATATAACACGACGAAAACTATTTTGAGCGGCGAAAAAAGGTGTCTCGTAAATCCTCATGAAAACCTTGAACGAAATTGTTTTTACCGCAAAAAAAAACATGATAAAAAAGTGTTGGGTTTGGTCCGGCATCTAATGAGACTTTGGATTTAGAAAACTAGATATTCATACCGATTTGGATCATTTACTTAACTTTATTTTAATGGCTGAAAATTGTTCATCATCAACCCATATACTGTCCCACTGCTGGGCACAGGTCTCCTCTCATATTGAGAGGGATTAGGCTATAGTCCACCACGCTGGCCTAGTGCGAGTTGGCAGACTTCACAAACCGTCGAGAAAAATCTCTAACGTATGCAGGTTTCCTCACGATGATTTCCGTCACCGTTTAAGCGAGTGCATGAATTCGAAAAGTCAGAGGTGCATGCCTTGGATTCGAACTCGAAAACTTCGACTTGGCAGTGGTCATACCACTAGGCTATCACTGCTTAGATTGGAAACTGGTGTCTTCAAGAAATAGTAATTATTAACGTCTTCATAAGCGTATGAGGCGCCTCTACATCTATATATCTGCTTATATTAAAAAGCTGAAGATTTTCTTTGTTTGTTTGAACGCGTTAATCTCAGGAACTACTAGTTCGAATTGAAAAAACCTTTTTGTGTTTGATAGTCCATTTATCGAGGAAGGTTATAAGCTGTATATCATCACGCTACGACCCATAGGAGCAAAGCAAAAAGGAAAAAAGGCGGATGGTGATCTGTTGCTTGTTAGTTAGTTTACACAGCTTAGGTCATGGGTTCAGTTCCCAGTTCGAGCAAAGCGTTATTGGGGTTTTTAATGAAATGCTTAGTAGCGGCTCGGACTTTAGATATGTGCCCGGAGAATGACAATAGGCTCACTCCCTAGTACTTGGGACCTAAATATACCGGCGTACTGTGAATGGATTTTAGTACACCTCTGCCTAACCCTTCGGGGAATATTAGAATGATAGAACCGTCACCCTGTAAAAGATAAGTAGATTTAATTTTAGAATAAGACATATTGGTAAAAATGAAGATAAGTAGATATTATTTATATTAAAATGTGTAAAAAAAAGAAAACCTAAAACACACTATTTTTTTTTATTTATTGAGAACCTACAGTACTATACCAACAGCAAAATATATAGTTACATAGTTAACCTATCAATGGTCAGTTAACAGATAATAGAAAACAATTTGTTTCGATGCTACGGAGGGTCACTTATTGTTTATTCTCAAAAAATTTGACGTTTAAATTTACTTATAAATGTCACCAAAAATGAAAATTACGGTAAAATAATTTCCAGACTCCATATCAACCAACAAACGAATAAAAGGCAATTACAGCTCGGAAATGTCTCAATAATTCAGATATTTCCTCCGACATTTCTACCGGAGCGTGCCAAGCCAATCCTGCACGATCATTCCTTAAAATCAAATCATACATTACCATCCCGTCCGTTGAAACCGGTAAATTATCATACAGAAAGCCAGTAAAATCTGAACGCGATCCAGCATCGTCACGTCTCCGAACCGGATCGAAGCCGTAACGGGTTTTATTTTCCGGAAAATTGGCAAGTCATAATAATACGCTGACTCATAAATAAGGATCGACATTGGCCCTCTCCAGGATTTCTTTTTACGCTACATTTCACTGTTGCTCTGGTCATGGTGTGTGCTGAGTGTGAACGGGAGCGATTTCTGGTGAACAAGCGGGTAAATGCACCGCCTAGTTGTAGCAGAGGCACAGTGGAAGCAACTTAGGATACTTTTGTCTTTATACTAAGATACTTGACATTAAACTTGCTTCGTAATTACTACCTAAGTTACGCTTTGTTTTTAAGCGAAAACGATATAATTTATGCTGTTAAATTAACAACACAAACAAAAAAAAAGACACGTCCATCCATTAATCTTGTATAATAAACTCGAGAAATTTCTGGCGTTGATTTTCCTTATACAATAATTTAATTGAAAGGAAAACTGGTATAATGAGCAAATTTCTTTGAAACTGCTAATAGGATTAATAAAATGAAAAATATGTCTCGAAAATGTTGCCTGTCCATAAGCTCAAATTAAGCTTTACCAGTAAAAAAAATTTTGGAGAAAGCCTGTAGTGTCCCACTGCAGGGCAAAGGAAGTGTAAGGCAGGCAAGGCAAGAGAAGTGGAAGAAGACTGGGATGGCACACTCTTCTTCCACTTATCTCTGTCCATTGCTATTAAGGACCAGGACTATTTTACTAGTAAAATGTTTTACACTTATTACATTACATATACACCATCACGCTTATATTCACAGTGGACTAAACAGGGGAAACGCTTGTCCCCGAAATTATTGCCATTATAAGAAAACTTTTATTCAATTACAAAATAAGATAAGCATGAATACTGTTACTGTCTGGACTTTAAAAGAGCCCATGATTCTCTGGGTTTATTTCGGTGTTTCTTTTTACTCAATACTCAATACGTTTATTGCACTCCACAATGTTAAACAGTTGTTATACAGTTTATGGTATCAATCATGGACCCCATTAAATAACTTATATAATTTAAAACTTATAGTAGTTTTTTTTTTAAGAAATTTAATAGATATTAAGTATGTAACATTTTTTTTAGTATTATTTTATTGTAGAGGTAGTAAATGCCGGCGCCATCTAGTATTAATTAAATATTCACTCCTAAAAGTCTCTTTTAGATCTATTTACAGAATTAAATAAATAAATATCATTGTTTTTTTTTAATTTAATTTAATTTATTAAATGAAATTGTACAAAGGTATTACTTATTTCTAAACTCGCCAAACTTTTACATTTGATGGCGAGAGGCGCTCTTTTACAAAACAATGAACCACCTTACACTTAATATTTTACACACTAACAGATCTAAAATAAGATCACTTTATCATTACTTAGAAATAAGTATGCAAAAACATGGAAATATTGTCCGCTGTTTTCTGCTTAGTGTAAACGCGCCCCCATCCGACATTTGGTCTTGCTTATTGGTGACATATTTTATATCCTGTTTATATGTGCCTCGTCGTGTTCAATGCGGCATTGTCAACCATTCAGCCTTTCGGGCCTCGTGTCCTCCAAGATATATGTCGTTCAGAGATAAAACCTCTCGACTTTTGTGAACAGTTAACTTTAAATGTTAAATACTCTATGTTTCGCATTTTATAAGCTATTTTTTTTTGTTTTATTGATATCATAAGCTTCTGCTGGGTTATATTTTGATAATTCTACCAGTTATTTTTTGTACAAGTGTTTGTGACTGAATAAAAATAAAATATTATTTAAGTAATTTATTTTAATACTTTGTTGACCAGGTTTAGTGTTTTGGATTTTTAATGGGTCTCCCGGGGATATAATTTAATTTGTTTGTATAAAATTTACTTATACGTGGTAGTAATTTTAATTGAAACCATTCCAGCAGCTTTGGGAAATTTACTGTTTTGTATTAGGTCTGCCTAATGAACCAACGAACTGTACCTACACTCACAGGTTTCCTGATACTGATGATGATCAACAAAAGAGATTGGTATACAAGTAGCGAACAAAATCTGCATCTTTACACAGATTGTCATTTAAATAATTACCCGTCAAAAGGTTTGATGTGTAGCAGCTTACAATACCTGCTTTTTGACACATATTGCGTGATATATTATTACACAATTTTTAACAAAACACAGATGTTTAATTAGCTGCCTGTATACTTAGCTCTTTTGTCGACCGTACATACACACAGATTGCCAGTGTTTCTTTTTGGGATCTATATTATTATAACGGGGGGTGATATCAAGCTGTATTTTTTTTTTGTAATTTATATAATATAAATGATGTTGTTATTAAGATTTTCTCTTGTATTGTGGTTGCGTTTACCAAATTTCAATAATAATAAAATTTATCGTCATTTCAAAAACCAAATTGCGGGTTGCGGTGCGATGAAATTTCAATGTTATTATCAATCATAATACTAAGTAAATTAAGAAAAAAATCCTGAAGAAACCTGCTTGCCTAAGAGACTTCCTTGAGAGCATGTGAAATCTGCCAACCCAAATTAGGTCAGTGTGGTGGACTATAATCCCTTGTCATTCTGAAAGGAGACCCGGGCCCAGCAGTGGGACAATAAGTGGTTTGATGATGATGAATATTAAGTTATATTCCTATTCGTCTCATAAAAATACCTTGCCGTGCTGTACCAGTGGGCGCAAGCCCTTATGCTAATATGATGGAATAAGTTGGTTTGAAAACAATGAGGCTACAGCCAAGCTGACCCTTAAAACGACATCGCTCTAAACGTTGAACACAACACGCGTATGCAAACGGCCTAACCGAACCAGAACTTATCCGGTGGACCGATCAGCGAATATCTTATGTTAGACACGACGATCGTTATTGGAACCCTTTGTTTCGGGGAATAGCTTCCTTAGTGGTCTTATGGGCGAGATAAAACTGTTTTTCGACCATTCTCGCGCCGGGAAAATTAGCCTCTACCCTGATTATCGCCGGACAGACAACGACACTTTTATTTGTGGTAACTGAGCCTACAGATATGTCCCCGATAGTTATAGAGAAGTTATAGAACTCGCGGAGATCTAGATAGCTTTCTACGCGATCAGAAAATATGGCCCTGATGATAAGGAACTTGCACTCAATTAAGGTTCGGTCGAACTTTCGGTCGTATTGAAAGTGGATTTTTAACCATCAAGAAGAAAGTTCCATACTGTTTGGTTGTAGGTATTTCGTTGTCGTTTTTTACATTCACATTTTTAAATCTATAGCTAATAATGAATGCCTTTTTCCCTTGGTCACGTTATGATTTGAAAACGACTTTACCCATTTCTTTTTTATCTTTTTTTTTAATTTTCTAAATCTGTAGAAGGTAATAAGGTGCTCAATAATTTACTTACAGACAAACATCACTCATACAACACACACGCACACACACACACCCTCACATACACGAATCACACACAATATCTTTAATTACTTACAATCTATTTGATTAAAATTACAGCAAATATATAAATATATATATATAAAATAAATAATAACAATTAATACATAATCTAGAATATAACTATTAATAATAAATAAATATATGAATATTAATAAATAAAATGAATATAAATCTACACTTATTTACCTACTAAAATATCTAAATACCAGATCTTCCTTTATTTCAATATATTATGTTTTAAAAAGCGCTCTTCATCCTCTCCTCTAAAAAAAAACTAACTTGCTGTGCCCGACAGGGTCCATAATTGTTTCTTTTTAATTTTACCCACCAGCTTTTGTATACATTATGGGATGCAATAAAGTTATTGAGTATTGAGTATTGATCATGCATTTGTCCAATTTTGTATTATCTTTTATTTTTTAGATAATCATTCCTATCTTTATTAATCCATCATTGGCAAAAATCTGTAAACTACTTTTAAGAGGTACAAACTGGCTCCTGTAATACAGATATTACTAGCACAGGAGTCAGGGAATATTCTTTAAATGTATTTAGTGCTGTGTGTCAATAAAATTTATTATTATTATTAATCTGGACCTTCAAAAGTGACATGGATGCAAACTAGTTTTCCAGTAAAAATATATAAATATTGAAGTGGGATTAATTTCATTTATGAAAGTTTTTGAACAAAATGTATTTTTCTAAATGAGAGAATAATGGAGTAAAAGAGTTAAGATGATGATTGCTTTTAAAAAAAATAAAACTGTTGTGTAAAGGTGTATTAAATTAATATTTGTAAATATCTGGCTTTTTTCTGATGATCCTAATACTGTATTACTGTATAAGTATATTATTTATGTAAGTAAGTGTAGGTATAATAATATAAATAAATTAAGCATCAAATGAAATTGCTCTTAAGATTCTTATCTGCTGGTTCTTTGCCAATATGACCCAGGTGACAAACCCTTTTAAATCATACCAAAACTTTCCAACTCCATTCTTGTTTATGATAACAGCGCGGGACTATCAGAAAGTAAATCCCAGCCAACTTGCCACTCCGGAATGAAGTTAAAATGGCCGCGATGGCAGTGTTGTGAGGTATCGTCGTCCCGGGAAATCTTTTATCGAGTTACCCCATTATCCCGGGCCCCCCGGGACCCGGTACGTGGCGCAATGAACAGCCGTCCAACTATGACCGAAATTGCGGTGCGTACTTAACAAGATGGTAGAATGTGTGTTTTGTTGTTGCGAATTTGAGTGGCGGTGTAAAATTTACGTTTGCAGTGGAATACCACTGAAAATTTTATTCTTGATGTGCATTAATTTGTTGTCTGTTGCATAACATACCATCACGCCTGTATTCCCCGAAGGGTTAGAAAGAGGTCTGATAAGTACAGATGGCAACAGGTCAAGCTATCCAAAGCTGTTAAATTTTCCCAATTGAAAATGAACCTTATCGTTTTGTGTTAAAGTTGAAAATCTATCAAAGAAATTTGATAGATTGGGGTAGCTTGCCGTACCATCCTTTACTGGAAACATTTCGCCGCATTTTCAGGCCCCTATTTGAGAACCTCTGGATAAGACTAGAAAGCAGAAATTTTCGTCATCCAGTAAGCTATAATTACATATTTAAAATCCAAAATTTCAAGTCTGTAGGTCATTTAGTTCCGAAGTTAAGCGAAAGCAAAGTTTCGCATTTATGACACTCGCTCACTCACTCACTCATGATCATCAAAATAGAACTAGTACTTCCCATAAACTCAGAGAGCTAACGGCCAAGTCACACAACATTAACTATAAATAATAAAGAAATCGCAGTAAGGAACCTTAGACTTGGCACGACTTTGTCAAGCTAGATTCCATTACTTTTTAGAGATAAACAAGCAGCTCCATCGAGACTTGGCTAGTTTTTTACAGAATGTTTTTGATGGGATTCACTTGTCTGTAACTTATAAATAACACGACAAAGGGGGTTTTGACTTCAAACACAAACTCGACCGATGGCTAAATATAATATTTTATGACACACCTGAACTTGTGTAAGTTCTATCAAATTTGCAGCGGAGCGCATGCGCTCTCTATTCCACGGGACAAACGACCGCCCCGGGAAATCTGTTATCGAGTGCATTAGCCGGGAATCTGCGGGGACGTCACTACTTCACTGTGTTACTGGCGGCTAGAGGTGCGCGTCGACTCACGTGAATAGAGCTCGGTTGATTGATTAAATCGAAGTCTATGGTCGTTTTGTTTGTGGAATTTGATTCATGGTTACTTTTTGATAGCGCAGGCTCTGTGTTTCTACAATGGAGCAGTTTAATTGAACTCTTTGTTGACTTAAAAGGCTCTTGTGAAATTAGATTTTTCGAAACTCGTTGACGGAGCAACTCCTCTCAATCTCCATCAAAAACTTTAAATTATATCTTAGAACTTTATTAATCGATAAATCGATTTTTCAGTATAGGTACAGTTTATAATTAATTTTATTTTTCACTAAGCCTGTTATTTTGAATAAATCAAAGACCAATCAAGTACCCAATTACTTACATAGGTATGAGTAGTAGACTGTATGTACTAATTTCGACCCTTCTGCATATCTAACACATTGGTCTCCACTGTCCATACCTCGTGTAATCGAAATATCATACCAGTGAAAATGTAACACTTCTAATTTTAAAAGAGTGTCCAATTAGTTTCTTGCAGATTTTTTCTCTCTCTGAACTTTTTGGAAGTGTGCAAATAATAATATAGTCCTAAAGTTCTTACTTATGTGATTCCATAGCTAAGTAAAGGTCATCTCCTTCCACTAATCTCTGTTCAGTGCTACCTGAGGCCAATCCATGCAGAAAGCGTCCAAATCGCTAGCGTTTTCTGGGCCTTCCTCAGCGTCAACAGCCGTCTTAGGCAACCATTGGGTTAAAATATTTTTGTAAACGCTTATTTGAAAAAAAAACATTTAGAATTTGAATAAGCAGCTGTAGTAGTATGTACGAGTATAACGACATAATTCAGAAACTAAACTAAACACCAAACTTCATCCAGTATATATAACTCCTCCGACATCGACACCCAAAGGGTACGTAACAGATGGCCACTAACATATGTGTCAAACAGCATAAAAAAACTGCAGTATATCAAAACTTTCAGAAACTTGTAGCAACAAGTTTGGCGGCCATTTTTAAAATGGCAAATGGGATTGTGAAAATATAGTTTTGCAACGCGATAGTTTGAGGCACGAAGTTTTGTGAAACATTTGGATATTTTGTCAAAGATATAATCTTCTTTCTTCGAGCCTTTTCTCAACTATATTGGGGTTGGTTTCCAGTCTAACCTGATGCGGCTAAATACCAGTATTTTACAAGAAGCGACTGCTATCGGACCTTCGCAATCCAATTTTTGGGTAATACCGATAACCTGAAGTTTTTTTTTTTTTGGGACATTTTTACACAGCACCTTCTAGTCCCAAACTAGGCAGAGCTTGTACTATGGGTATTAGACAATGAATATAATACTTATATATTTTTTTTTTGTAAATATATACTTATAATACATAAGAAACACCCAGACAAACATAAATACTCATGTTTAATACCCACACAAATATTTGTGTTCTGTGGGAATCGAACCCACGACCCCATGATCAGCAGTCCGGTACTCGAACCACTAGACCACAGACGTCGTCAGATAGACTGGTTAAAAGGCTTTTTGGGCTTCTAACTACCACTAAAGACACGGCTTTACGTGCTCTCCGAGGTACGGATGGGTCTCGATGTGTTAAGAGTGGTCACCCATCCACAGAATGACCGCGACTAGCGCAGCTTAACCTTGCAGGTCGGTTGGTCAGCTTAGTTGTTACTTAGCCACGAGCCAAATATATAATATTTAAATAAAACTATTTACTTTTTTTCCGGATTTTGTCGCGTTATATATATTACTAGCGGACCCGACAGACGTTGTGCTGCATGATCCAGCCGTTTAGTTGCATTATAGATAAATAACCTAGATAGCGATTGCAGCGCCATCTACCGGGTCCAATTGTGAATTTAAACCATCCAGGACGCCACCCAAACGCATACAAAAAAAATTATTCAAATTGGTCCAGCCGTTTAGGAGGAGTTCAGAGACATACACACGTACAGTAGAATTATAATATATATAATAAAGATTTCTAATAATCCCGACAGTTCGGACCCTTTACAGCGTCCATGGACGTCTTGATGTTATAATCACTGATAGTCACTCTATATTTTTGCTAATTATTGGCAATCCGATTCACGCAGAACGAGCTCACCGAATCCTTTGGTCTTGCAGTTGAAGGCCTGGATTTAATTCAATATAAAGTGTAAGTGAAATTAAAGGTATATTATTATTGGATACAGTGATATTATTTCCTTTTCCAATAATAATAATAAAACATATTAAGACAATTAGGAACTACTCGTATTTCTATTTGTACCCTTTGTTATGGGAACTGGGTGATGGAAGACTCATTTTTTTTTAATAAATAGAGTTCTATCCCATTACAAGCTCTCTCTTAGGTTTAGAGGGATTAGGCTTTAAGGCATCATACTAGTGCAATGTGATTTGGCAGACTTCTCACGCCATCAAACTCCTTTTAATCCGACTGCGCGAAGCAAAGGAGAAGAAAGAAAGAAAGAAAATGTATTTATTTTCGCTCAATACGACGCAGGACATAATTAGTGGGCCAAAGGCCAACATGTCAGTTTAGACACTAAGTAATGGAGGGTAATTTTTGATGATGAGGTCTCCTGCTACAATATTTAACTGCGGGCTTAGACAAGTTGCAATCTGACAATCGAATCGACGAACGAATAGAAACAAAAAGTATGGAAATGACATAAGCTTTCGACAAATCGGGCGATCATAGATGTCATTCCCATACATTTTGTTTCTATTCGTTCGTCGATTCGATTTTCAGATTGCAACTTGTCTACAGGCGCTGTTTAGAAACAGCTTTATACTATTACCTTATTAATTACGTAACAAATTATCTCATGCGAACACCTATTGTACCTGTCGCATAATACCCAGATGTCTCGCATACTTGTAGAGAACATGAAACAACACAAGACGAGTAGTACGCCAAGTATTCAATCTTTTGTCCAAAGTTGCGTACCAACTGGATAGTTCTCCGCTCGGTTTAAAGCCTCGTGCTCACAGGAGACTAAAGTACGGTATTTGCCCCTGATGTTGTAATTACACATAATTAATAAAATGCATACTAACTTAAGACTTCACTTTGACGGCCAAGTCAAAGATCTCGACAGTGAATCTTAGGCACGCACGTATTTTTGAAATCATGTGCGTATTATTAATTTAATTATCAATCGCTTAAACGGTGACCTAGAGAGATTTTCTCGAAGGCGTTTGAAGTCTGTCATTGGGCCAGGGTGGTGGATTTGAGCTCAATCCCTCTCATATTGAGAGAAGACCCGTGCCTAGTAGTGGGACAGTATATGGGTTGATTATGATACATAATAGTGCTTCATCAGCCAAGTAGTAAGCGCGACTGCTACGCTAAAGGTCCCGGGTCCGATTCCCAGATTGTTTAAAGTGTTATTGGGTATTTTCGGTTAATGGCAATAGGCTGGCCACCTATTTATATGGGACCTAAACATACTTGCGACCTGTCGGTATACATTAATAGTAGTGTAGTAGTTTAGTAACAGTATTCATACGCCTGTAACTGTAACCCGTCGAGAAATACAGACGAATGTTAAACATTATATGATAATTATAATGTATTACAAACAATACTACATTATATTAGGTATGTTGTCTTATAAATTCTTTGATTATCTTTATCTTCAAAATATGCACTGATTATATAAGCAGTGCTTGCAACTGTGCAGTAACGATTCGCTTCACGACGCCTCCTCAATTGCCTTTTAATATACCTACATATTTTGAAGATAAAGATAATCAAACAATTTATTAACGCCATGTAATTTCTTTTTCGCTAAAAAACGTTTCATGTGGACGTATAATCATAGTGACACTCGTACCAATGACATCGACTTGAAAGAAAAAAAAAACCCAATGTTGACAGACATTTCAAGTGTCTTGCAATGTCGACAGAAGTCAATTTAAATACACATTTGGCTTATTTTGCCACTACTGTTGCGCCGAGTGTCGTCAATTCCCACCAGACAAAATAATCTTTTGTGATCCATTGATATTTCTTCTTGAGACTGGATGTACTTTGTGTCCTTTAATTGCATATCCCTCAACACAAGGCTGGTTCCCTAGTACAGGAGCAGTTTTTTAAAACGACATCGCTCATTTTTCCAGTCGACAACAGTCGCACCACGCAAATGTGACACGGTGAGTACTAAGCTTTATTCGCAGCTCACTTTTCAACGAACTGCGGCTAAATACTTGCTTAACTGTGCATTTCCCGTCACATGTTCCAACAAGTTTTAGTTAGGAAATGTGAAATATTTTAGATATAATATTCAAGTTGGCAGTCGCTTCCTCCGGGTTAGGATTCTTTGTTTCTATATTAAGTTTCCTGTACGTAGAATGTAGATTTTATTTTATACGAGATACGTATGATTTTTATTTTATATTGCTTTACTTCATGTTTAGCGTGTTCTGTGCATCGCAGTTTATACGAACGTTAGTTATCTTTTTGTATTTTTTTGGCATTTTCCATGCTAATTGTTAAGCAAAGGAAAAATTCGACCGCGGGCAGGATTCGAACCTGCGTCTTCTGGTTAGGTACACCAGACGCTATGACCACTAAGCCACCGCGATACCTACCCGTCATGTCGAATTTTGCCTTCACTTTCTGAATTTACGTCTTTATGGTGACGTCAGTGACACCTATTGAAAAGCAAGTATTTTGCTCCTCAACCGACACGACTTACTTTACAGTTAGTTCAATGTCGAACGATGCCACCTTACCTACTAACTATCTTTTTATATTTTTTTTGGCATTTTCCATGCTTAATAATTTTTTTCCTTTGTTTATAACTTTAGTTGTTAATGTTTTATACGACTTTCATCTTAGTGTGTATTTTCGATTACCAAACCAAATAGACTGCCGTCATTATGACAACCAGTCTATCCTCAGGATATCAGATACTGGGTGGCGGAGGTTTGATGGCAGACATTTTCTAAAATTCTGATAAACAGCGCTCCGGTTAGATTGGAAGCCGACCTCAATATAGTTAGGAAAAGGCTTGGAGGATGTTAATGATTTAGACAACTACAGAAAACTCAAAAATCGAGCCCAAGTGATCCCAGTATAGAACTCAGGGCTTGCTGAAAACTTTTTAGATATTTCATTTTGTTAAACAGTAGCGCATAGCCACGGGAACGAAGGCACGTATAATAAATTGTCTTAAACTTTTCTGAAACGTCGGATTTATTCACTCAACCGCCTTCGTCGTATTCGTCATGGGAATTTTATATAGCGGCAGGAAATATTGGAATTTGTGAGCAATTTTTTGGTTTATTATACTTATTTTCCCATGGTGATGGTCGTAAGAATATAACGTGTCTTAGCTTCACCTTCTTCTCTTACTATTAAAGATGGTTTGAACTAAGTTTAAGTTAAATCCGTGTTTAAAATATAGACAACAAGTTTTTAATTTCATATCATTTTAACTATTGCCGTTTTAAAATTATTTTACTGAAATAAAACTACTTTTTACGGATTTTATCGCGTTATATTGATATTATTAATCCCGAAGTTTCGGACCCTCTACAGCGTCCATGGTCACGGGTAGACTGAGGAAAATGTAGGTAGGGTAGCTGTCAGTAATTATATTATCATGAAGACCACCTCATTCCACTAAGTGCGGGTTTTAGGGATTTCCACCACCTAGGGCAAAGGTTTATTTACAATATAATATCACCCATCGATTACTTACATTATTTTATGAAGTGGTACTTAGTAAAAATGGATGAAATTTGGTCTACCATTTCTGAACTTCTGATTATATTTTTAATGTAGATGCCAAATTACTATAAGGCGGTAAGACACTATCACCGAATAACTTCATGTCACCAGGTCTCCAGACAGGTGGCAAGCATACCGACTAAAATCACCACCATTATGGTAGAAGGACACAATCCCACAATTATGCGGAAGGACCACCTTCCACATAATTATGGGATCACGGGAATCACTCTCGCATGATCCGCGATCCGACCGCGGATGTCCATTGATAAACCCTCCCATATAAATAATATTATTATAATTTATACTAAAACATTTAAAAATAAAATAAATGTAGAAATATAAATAAAGGAAATAACACTATTATTATTATTTATTTTATTATTATTTATAATACTACACCTACCTATACTTCCACCGGTTCTAAAGCAGAGGCCCTCAGGAATTACATCCATAAGCATAAAGAAACTTGCAACCAACTCGTTAAAAAACACAATCTCGTAATGCCTTTACTCGTAAAGGTCAGTCGTAAACGCCAGAACATTTTGCACAGTTACAATTGTTTATATGCTTTTCATGCTCGACTCGTAAACCATCATCATAATTTCTAACTTACCGTTGAGAGCTGTGATTTTTAATTACTCAGTAAACTGTAGGTTACAAGCGGTAGTCCCCAATAATTGGAGTTTTAACTAATTTGCCGCATAAAAGCATGGATAGCCTATTGGTATGACCATTGGACTGCCAAGTAGAAGGTCTCAAGTAGGTACGAACACTGGGCACGCACCTCTGACCTTTCTAATTCATGTACTCGTTTAAATGGTGAAAAAAAAATCGTGACGAAACCTGTATGCCCTAGGGATTTTCTCGACGGCGTGTGAAGTCTGCCAACCCGTACTAGGCCAGCGATGTGGACTATAGCCTAGTTCATCTCATTCTGTGAGAGGTTATCCGTGCCCAGCTGTGGGATCGTCTCACTATGATGATGAATTAATTTGCAGCAACAAAAATCTATTTCGGCTTAGTACACAATATTTTTCTATTCTTATTATTATTATTTCCTGTATTTATATATGTATTTTTTTTTAATAATTTGTTAACAAAAACAATTATCGAATATATGTTCCGATAGTTTGTTGTTCAAATAAATATAATAACAAATAATATAAAATAAAAATAATTAATAAATATTTGGGATTGAAATAAAACTATTGAAATAAAGCGTCCATGGTCACGGGTAGACTGACAGTCTACCCGTGACCATGGACGCTGTAAAGGGTCCGGATTAACGTCGGGATTAATAATATCAATGTTTGCCCTACATTGTAAGACACATATTTTGTTACTATACATTGTCTGGACTTTAAAAGAGACTATGATTCTCTGAGTTTGTTTCGGCGTTTCTTCTCAGAGGTCGTCAGCTAGGAAATGCCGGAGCCATCTAGCTTAAAAAAATATGTAAAATATTGACTTGTAAAAGTGTCTTTAAAAGATCTATTTACAGAAATAAATATCATTTATCAATATACGCGATAAAATCCGTAAAAAAGTAGTTTTATTTCAATATATGTATAACATTCGCGTAAATGTCAGAAATCAATAAATATTTGGGACACTTCATACAGCACTTCTAGTCCTAAACTAAGCAGAGCTTGTGCTATGGGTACTACACAATGGATATAATAATTATATACTTTTTTTGCAAATCCGTACTTAATAATAAATGTATAAGTGTGACTGTAACTAATTTACAGCTATATAAGATCTATTCTGACTTAGTCACGAATCTAATCATATCCTGTAATTTAAATGGTGTAAAATAAATTTATTTTTTAACATATCCAGAGCCAATTTTGATGTAATTTAGTATAGAGATAGATTAGATCGTGGAAAAGATATAGGCTAACTTTTGTCTCGTAAATTTTTGTGGGATGCCAGTTAATTCGTGGGTAACATGTACCTAGTACATTGTAAAAGATTTTAATCAGATATATTTTGTAAGCAAATAAACTGTAAAAACCGTTAAACATTTTATTGTTCACGCCTAAGGGCCTCTAAAACACTTAAACGAGCCGTGAGCCTCCTAATTAGACTTTACCTGAGGATTTTAATCACCTACTCATCAACCCCAAGACACCTATCACTAAAACAATAAAGACTATTTTACCTTACCTTATCTGCATTAAATTTAGGAAATTCTAAAACCCAGCAACTTTTAAAATTCAGTTAAATAATCTTTATTTTCAGGTAATAAAGTTTGTATTCGAATAATTTGATGTTGTCTGATGTAATGTATGGGGTTATAAATCGCGTGCGTCGCTGGACGCCAGTTTTCAGTTCATTTACCAAATAAACTTGGCTGAAGTAATAACAAAGTTTGGTGAAGTAATATTGGGTACACAGAATCAATAAATATTGGATGTGGCAAACATTCATTTATTATAGTTATTTTATCGAAGGAACAATTCGACCGCGGGCAGGAAGTTTCCTTCGCTAAAAAAGCTTTAAAATCATAGCATAGCTTGAAAAATTACAAAAATACAAATAGATAAATCTTTATTATAATTAAGCCGTAGTTTACTAAGTTCGCCTGCAGCAGGGTTGAATTTAAATTCACGAACTTTCACCTTCATACCTTCATAAACTTTATGAATTTAAATAAATAAAATTGAAATATATTTTTGTATTTATTGGCATTTTCCATATTAAGATTTTTAAGTTATTTTAGCGAAGGAAACATTCGACCGCGGGCAAGCCTTAGTAAGTGGCTTAGTGGTCATAGCGTCTAGTGTATTGAACTACAAGACGCAGGTTTGAATCTTACCCGCAGGCGAATTAGTCCTTAGCTTAAATAACTTTAAAATTCAAATGTCAAAATTGCACCTTTTAAAAAATACTTATAATATGTGATTAATTAACAAATATTACATACAATGATGCCTGAATTCCCCGAAGGGTTAGGCAGAAGTGCAGGTACTTATAATGTATACACCCACAGATCACTGATAATAGAGCCTATACCTATTAACCGGGCACAAATCCAAACTCCAAGCTCCTACTGAAAATTTCATAAAAAACCTGATTACAATAACACATTTGTCTTAGATAGTATTTGTATGTAGTGTTATTTTACAAAATAACATAAGTTATAAAGTTATGCTGTAATGTTATAATGTATACCACTAGTGGTGGGATCTCGGGAATCGCTCGCATGATCCGCGATCCCACCGCGGACGTCCATCGATGGGCCCTCCCGGAGAGCCAAGTGTAATGGGCGACTGATGATCCCAAATCCGCCGCCCAAGGCCCTTTTTGCGGCAAGAAAAATATAAAACTAAATAACAAAAAAAAAATATATCTTTTTGTATATTTTTGGCATTTTCCATGCTAAGATTTTAAAGTTATTTAGAAAAGGAAAAATTGGACCGCGGGCAGGATTCGAACCTGCGTCTTCTGGTTAGGTACACCAGACGCTATGACCACTAAGCCACCGCGACTCCTACCCGTCATGTCGAATTTTTCCTTCCCATACTGAATTCACGTCTTTATGGTGACGTCAGTAACACCTATTGAAATGCAAGTTTTTGCTTTTCAACCGACACAACTTACTTTACAGTTAGTTAAATGTCGAACGATGCCACCTTACCTTGTAACTATCTTTTTGTATATTTTTGGCATTTTCCATGCTAAGATTTTAAAGTTATTTAGAAAAGGAAAAAAACTAAAAAAAAAATTACTTCACTTGGGAATCGAAACCAGGACATCTAACATAGTAGTTACGCTAACGACTACAAGGCTAATGAATTAGAGGATCTTCATCATCAACCCATATACAGTCCCACTGCTGGGCACGGGTCTTCTCTCAGAATAAGAGGGATTAGGCTAGTCCAACACGCTGGCCTAGTGCGGGTTGGCAGACTTCACACGCTATCGAGAAAATCTCTAAAGTATGCAGGTTTCCTCACGATGTCTTCCTTCGCCGTTTAAACGAGTGATAATTAATTATTAATATGCACATAATTTCGAAAAGTCAGAGGTACCTTGGGTTCGAACTCGAGACCTTCGACGTGGCAGTCCAATGGTCATACCACTGAGGTATCACCGTTTATAATAAGAGGACCATGATGAGAAATAAACTGTTTTAATGTTTTTTACAGGCAGATTAGGAATTAAATAATTAGGTACAGACGCCAGCAGGTAAAGCTATCCAAAACTGTCAAATTTTCCCAATTGAATATGAACCTTATGGTTTTGTTTTAAAGTTGATAATCAATCAAAAAAAATTTGACAGATTGTGGTAGCCTGATGTGTTGGCCGCTGTACTTTGACATTGCCATATCAAAAATTTTAAATTTCGTTCCCGACCGCAACTGAAACCTGCACAAAGATACATCATACCGCATCCGGAAGATGTATCTCAACTTTGTCTACTGCATTAAAAATAACTGATAAATCACAAAACTTTAATTTAATAGATAGTAGAGTTTTTTTCTGAATAAATTGGAACATTTGTATTTTTTTAATATTGCGGTAATGGTAGTGCCCGCAAGAGGAAAATTAATTAAAAACAACCTATTCAACGCCACGTTGTCTACTTCTTACTGCCACGTTAGCCTAGTGGTGCTATGCTAGAGGTCTTGGGTTCGGTTCCCAGATCGAGCTAGAAATTTTTTTTTCAAAGATTTTTTCTCACTTATTTTGCCGGACTGGGGAAGTACATCCGCCTTGCAGAAAATCAAAGTGAAATAACACTGCTTTGACCTGTGTTGTGTTCGTCGTGTTACGTTGAGCAAGGTGCCCAGTGCTCCGCGAGGAAACGTTGTGTTGGCAGTGGACTTGGACCCTTCTGCCTACCGAACTATTCCGCGTTAGTTTTACAGGGTCGACAATATGCAAGTGATACCCCTGGTGTTGCAAGCGTCAATAGGCTACGGTAACCGCTTACCATCAGGTGCCATACGCCTGTTTGCCACCTTGGTGAAATTAAAAAAAACCCACTAGGGACGACCTGAAAAACTAAAATCACCATAAAAATGCCAGAAATATACGTCTTTTATTCCCAATTCGGCTACAGCTCAGAGTTTGGAATGCTCTGATCATCAGGTGCATCAACAGACATAAATCATAGGCATTTATCATAAATTCCATTCATAACTACATTTTCGCACAAAATAAACACTGACAAAATTCCCGGAGTTCTAAAAGCTTCTGGAAGAAATATTCTTTCCGGTCATAAAACGAAATCGCTTTTGCAATTTTCCCCAAATGTATCTTTGGATAGATAACATTGTAAGTTTTCAGTAATATTAGCTTGGGACATGTTAATACTATTTATTTCCTGAAATATCGTTTGATATTCTAAGCCTTATTATTTTAGTTTGCGGTGAGTAATATTCTACTTAAAGGTGTCATCATCATCAACCCGTATACTGTCCTACTGCTGGGCACGGGTCTGAGAGAGAGGGCTTAGACTATAGTCCACCACGCTGGCCTAGTGCGTGTTGGCAGACTTCACACTCCGACGAGAAAAATCTGTAAGGTATGCAGGTTTCCTCACGATGTTTTCCTGTACTGTTTAAGTAAGTGATAATTAATTATTAATACGCACATGAATTTGAAAAGTGCGTGCCTTGGATTCTTACTTAAGACTGGTAATGTTGTACTTTTCCCATAAGGCTAAAATCTATTATATCCTTATTGAAAGAACACAGTCACCAAAACGTAATTAATGGGGTGTTAAAGTATTTTGTATACTTTGATACCTACTATATAATAGAATAGTTTTATGAATTTCAGAACGTATTGATTGAATTCATAGTTTTTGCGGGTTGCGGATGTCTAATTTCTTAAACTAACTTAAATGCAGTCGTTTCGTTTAAAATATTATTATTAACACGCATCTGGTTAGACTGGAAACCGACCCCAACATAGTTGGAAAAAGGCTCGGAACATAAATGAATTGTATTCGTACTTTTTAATTCCAAAAAGAGTGGTGCATTGCAAATATTGCATTCCAGGCTAATTATTCTAGTAATTAAATTATTATTCGCATAATTTTGAATGTATAAATAATATCAGAATCATTTTGAAAAATAAATTTAAATATTTTTTATTACCAAAATTGACTTTTTGATTCTAAATCTTCAAAAACATCATAAGTAATGACAAAACTTAAATCTTCACCTCTGAACTCTCGAGGACTTTTTGAGCACATTTTTAATTTCATACTACCTTCACTCATTCGGTATCAGGATGAGTTTCTAAGCCAGTCTCTTAATAAGCTTATATAATGTCGTCACCGCCTCAGCTACGTAACGTTTTGCCAACCGGCGTCAATATGAAGGAAATTTTATGTTCCAAACGTCAGAAGCGACACGAAAATTCACTTTAAAATTACGTCACCTGCTGCTGCAAAAGGACACAATAGCTTGGCGTGTAAGAAAAAGAAATGAACGGTCAAGCTTGAGTCGTCATTTCTTGATGTTATTCTGATATGAATCTCTTTGTTATGACAGATATAAAAAAAAAAACTAAAATTATCGAGACAATTCTAGTATTATTCTGATTATTATTATGATAAGACTGTTATTTGTACGAATAAATCATTGTTGGAAAAAAAATGATGTATTGACATTGATTGTCGTCATCATCGTGATGATGACGACTTTGTACTGTCCCACTGCTGGGCACGGGTCTCCTCTCAGAATGAGAGGGATTAGGTTATAGTCCACCACGCTGACCTAGTGCGGGTTGGCAGACTTAACACTCCGTCGAGAAAAATCTCTAAGGCATGCAGGTTTCGTCACGATGTTTTCCTTCAGCGTTTAAGCGAGTGATCATCATCAACCCATATACTGTCCCACTGCTTGGCACGGATCTCCTCTCATATTGAGAGGGATTAGGCTATAGTCCACCACGCTGACCTAGTGCGGGTTGGCAGACTTAACACACAGTCGAGAAAAATCTCTAAGGCATGCAGGTTTCGTCACGATGTTTTCCTTCAGCGTTTAAGCGAGTGATAATTAAATAAAAATACGCACATGAATTCGAAAAGTCAGAAGTACGTGCCTTGGATTTGAACTTGAGACCTTTGGACCAGCCAGTCTTCAGTCCAGTGTAGTCGTACTACAGTCAAATAACAATAAGATATTTGACGACGTCTGTGGCCTAGATTATGTGTCGGACTGCCGATCACGTAGTCGTGGCTTCGATCCCCACAGGACACCTATATTTATGTGATAAACTTTTTAACGCTTTTCTGTTTGGGTGGCTGTTTTTATGTATTAGTAGTATTTCTTTACAACAAAGGATATAAGTATTAATTATCTCTTGTCCAGTAGGTAGGTACTCATGGCACTGCTTAGTTTGGGAAAAAGAAACTATACTACTTAGTAAATAAATTGTGCAGTACCCATAGTATAAGCTCTGCTTAGTTTGGAAATTATGGTGTTGTGTAAAATCTCCCATAATACATACTTATTTATTTATAATTTATACTCGTATCTTTCGAAAAGTCATTTTTGTTGTTACAAAAAATACTGAATTGTACAAAATTATGTTAAGGATATCAATCAGTAAGCACATGAGGCCATGTAATACCACAATATTCATTATACACATAATTTTTCCTTTTGTATTCCGACTCCATATTCCAGCATAATTTTCATCGTAAGTGAAACACAAAGAGAAAAAAATAAACGCTGATTGTTCAAGCAATATTTATTCCCAAATAATCAGCTCATCCAATTGATATGCAAAATAATTCCTGGCCGTCTTATTTTGCCTAAAGTTATTGTTGAATTAAGCCGAGGATATACTTGCGTAGGATAGGAACCAAATCAGCACCATAAACAAAATCCCGATACAGAATTACGGAAGTGACATTATTGGAGCAGAAATAAGTCAACAATCCTTGTTTGTTTGAGTTCACGGGATCGAAGAGGATTCAAAGGGAAAAAATCAGCCGCGTAGAAAATTGGGACCTTGGCACGTTTGAATGTGGGGAAATAATTTACTTTTAACGTACAAACATTGTATTGATAAGCTGAAGGCTTCGGTAGTTTTGGACGGAATTGGATTCATTGATTTTTTGACCTCTGTGGTCTAGCGGTTCGAGTGCCGGACTGCTGATCATGGGGTCGTGGGTTCGATTCCCACAGGACACAAATATTTGTGTGGATAAAAACATGAGTATTTGTGTTTGTCTGGGTGTTTCTTATGTATTATAAGTTTGTATTTACAAAAAAAAAAGTATATAAGTATTATATCCTTTGTCTAGTACCCATAGTACAAGCTCTGCTTAGTTTGGGACTAGATGGTGTTGTGTAAAATGTCCCAAAAATATTATTATAATATTATTATTATTGATTTTGCATTAGCAATTTCAGGTGTAACTTTAATTTAGTCTTTGTTTCTTACAACTATTTTTTTTTTTACTATGGTAGACTTACAGCTTAATAAACTAGAATAGATTAACAGTACAGAAAACACAAAGCCAATTACAAGTCTACATGTATTTAATAACAGAAGTGTAAACATATTGAACAAATACACATTGTAATTGCGAAAGTAACGTTGTCTGTCTGTCTGTCTGTCTGTCTGTCTGTCTGTCTGTTACGCTTTCACACCTAAACCGCAAAACCGATTTGATGAAATTTGTTACAGAGATAGATTAGACCATAGAAAAGGACGCTTTTTTTGTCGTAAAAAGTTTTGTCCGCTTGTAATGCGGGCGAAATCGCGTGCAACAGCTATCATCATCAACCCATATACTGTCCCACTGCTGGGCACGGGTCTCCTCTCATATTGAGAGGGATTAGGCTATAGTCCACCACGCTGGCCTAGTGCGGGTTGGCAGACTTCACAAACCGTCGAGAAAAATCTCTAAGGTATGCAGGTTTCCTCACGATGTTTTCCTTCACCGTTTAAGCGAGTGATAATTAATTATTAATACGCACATGAATTCGAAAAGTCAGAGGTGCGTGCCTTGGGTTCGAACTCGATACCTTCGACTTGGCAGTCCAATGGTCATACCACTAGGCTATCACTGCTTATTTGTGCAACAGCTAGTCTCTACTTATATTATAAATTCGAAAGTATATTTTTCTGACTGAACCGATGAACTGATTTTACTGAAATTTGGTACAGAGATAGATTAAAATTTGAGAAGAAAATAGGCTACGTTTTGTCTCAAAACGCCATTTAGGATGCGTGTGAATCAATTTATAGTGTGTAAAAAAGTTTAGTCAGTATTGTTTAACTTTTAATCTACACATATTATTAATCCTGTAAATTACAAGCTATGATTATTATTTTTTATTGACCTTGATGATATACTACTCTCGTACTCTTAGACTATACATATACTCGTTGACTTGTAATCTTTGAAATACAAACTGACAAATACTTTGTCATCGTAACTTTAATCTCAAGCTACCATCGTTTAAAAGTATAAAAAGTGCAGGACTATATGTTTTCTCGCTTACTCCGAGCTTAATTCCCATCTGTATACAACTTGCCTTACATTAGCAGTAGCATCACGTCGTCGCCCGCGGTCTTCGTCTTTTGAAATATTAACTCTCGCCAATTTATGCCACCCTAGTACCCGTAACTGATACGGTTATTTCTTTTGTTGAAATTTCTTAACTTAATTTGTCTCATCTTATAAGTAGTCTATATTTAGATGCTACTTATTATTGAAACAGGTAATAAGGTATTGTGAACATGAATTGCATTGTCATGTTGTCTTTTTCAATTATAGTAGTTAGTAATGGCAGACAAACATTGACTGAATTACCAAATTCAAACCCGTGCGTAAAATAATAGTAGCATTATATTTGCAACCGTTCATGTCACGCGAAAATGTTATTATAAACCGCTTTTCATTTCGAATGAAATCGCAAATTTAATATAATATTACCTATATAATAAATAAATTGTGAATAAAATTAAGTAAGTGTTCAGTATAGCATTAAATTAATATGACATACGCATGTCGATTTTTATATTTCAAAGTGGAAATACTGAGTGCCGAATATTGTGTCAACGGTTTTTATAAATTGAAAATAATTCTACGCTTACAATATAAAACAAATCTATAATTTGTAATTAATAATTTCTAGGAATGAATTTATTCAATCAACCAAGCTATTAATCAACATTTGCGACTTTGAAAAATATCCAGGGAAAGTACTTTTAGTAAATACGAATTATTGAAAAAACATAAAAATGTAAATGATTTTTATTACGAACATTTTTGTGAACAAAAATTCCAGGCGCTGTCATAAATACCCATAGGTATATGCCATAATGACCCCGTACAAAACGTGCCACGCGTAGTAGGTACAAGATACTAAATTTATGAGGTTAGGTTATTTTATGAAAATTGAATTGAATTTCATTGTCTCATTGGTATAGTCTCAAGCAAGACTACTGAGCGTGAGGTTTTGGATTCAGTTTTCACGTTGAGTAAAGTGTTATTATGAAAGCCTAAATAGCAGCTCAAAGTTTGGAATTTTCATCAGTTAAATGGCAATAAACTGTAAATTTACATTAGGAGGGCCTCTGCCTTACCTTTCTTGGAATATAAGCGTGACGATATATAGAGTAGATAGAGGCCACAAGTTACTGTAGCACAGAATTTAAAAGAACGCGCATATTTGCCAATGTTGGGTTGTCGTTCGGGATGTAAAATATTGAAAAAACGAACATTGACATTTCGAAACAACAATCGTCAAAGCGTCTCAAAAGATATACCTTCCACACACCTGAAGTCCCATCTTCATAATACTGTAACGGCCATTAAAACCGAGGCCACGGCAAATAATATTAGAAGTAAAGGCGACATTATTGATTCCACCAGCGTATACCAAATATGAGTCGTCGTAAAACCACGGTGAATATAAAATATGTTGTTCGTACAGAATCGTAACTCGGATGTTTTACTGCAAATATATTTAACTATATATATGGGTATACCTTTCTACCTTATGACATATAGACATTAAGGAGTTTAGTCTATTTTAGGGTTGCGTAGGTTACAGAAGAAAAATATACCTATAACTTTTTTTATCATGACATTGACAGGACAGACCGTGGTACCGTCGAAAAAAGAGTTAAGTATACAGGCAGCTAATTAACATATGTGTTTTGTTAAAGATTGTGTAATAATGTATCACGCAATATGTGTAAAAACGCAGGTATTGTAAAGCTGCTACACATTACAACCATTTGACAGGGAATTATTTAAATCACAATCTGTATAAAGATGCAGATTTCGTTCGCTACCTGTATACCAATCTCTTTTGTTGACTGTACACTGCTTCATTAGCCTAGTAGTAGAACCGTGACTGCTATGCTAGAGGTCTCGGGTTCGATGCCCAGTTGGATCAAAGTACCTTCTACTAGGTGGCGAGGAATAGCCTCGCCTTACGGGTACTACGAATAGGCGTGATATTGGATGATCAGTAGGTTGATAACGTGTTTATCTTTGCCCCTGGGCATGCTGAGAGTTTTGAATAATCTCTTTCATTACAATAAATGCAGCTTAATTAACCCGGTAGGCGGCAAGCACGCGTGCCATCAGATAGGATACATAGCAAGGCCTCGCTAATTGATCCTATCAAGGTCGTGGCGAATTTCACGGAACCCATGGCCATGCCTATAGGGAAAGTGATGGCAAGTGCGGTTTTCAGTCGGTACGAGTACGACATACCCTGCCGCCTCCCCAGGTAGCGGATAATCCATGAGGATTTTCCGTACTATAAGAAAAATCAGTGATAGCCTAGCGGTATGACCATTGGACTGCCAAGTCGAAGGTCTCGAGTTCGAACCCAAGCCACGCGCCTCTGACTTTTCGAATTATCACTCGCTTAAACAGTGAAGGAAAACATCGTGAGGAAACCTGCATGCCTTGGGGATTATTCTCGACAGTTTGTGAAGTCTGCCAACCCGCACTAGGCTAGCGTGGTGGACTATAGCCTAGTCCCTCTCAATATAAGAGGAGACCCGTGCCAAGAAGTAGGACAGTATATGGGTTGATGATGATGATAATGATGATGAAATAAAAGATGCAGTTTCATTAAAATGCCTATTGATATTCCACTCACCAGCCCACCCATTAATTTTCTAACGCGTAAAGCTCTGAAAACAAAGTTGCGATGCCTAATTTAGGTATACGGAACCTTTGGTGAGTAAAACTCCCGCTTCACTGGGTTTTTAATAGATTATTCCTGAAGCCAATGTACGGTCGACCAATAAAATACGCAAGAGTAAATTCAAAAAGGATGTAAAATATGTACCAAGTAATATGTATATTTTTTACGATATTACATTATTATACTGTTCAGGACTTCGCCATCTTCATCGTCACTAGTCGCGTCATCGACAGCCAATGAGCGGGCCGTAAAATGACGTGATATAACACCCTCATTGGCTAATCATTGTTCCTAAGCCCCACCTCCTTGAAACGTGTTATTAACTTAAATGAATATACTCGCTAACGATCCTTCGGACAGAACATTGCATTTTTTATTTACACAAATCCCAAGAACAAAATAAGCGGCTACGTCGCAAGCAGTCAAAATCTAGTGTAGCAGATCACGCCGCTACAATACTATTGACTTTAATCAAGGAAAAGACCAAGGAACCTGGAATCAGTCGACAGCTGAATAATATAGGTTCTAGGTGTATGGATCTATATTCTATTTATTATATCATTTGACAAATAACGATGAAATAACGACAGTTGTTGTGTTATACTAAATAAATTATTGAATTTAATATCATAAATATATTTAAAGTTATTTAGAAAAGGAAAAATTTGACCGCGGGCAGGATTCGAACCTGCGTCTTCTGGTTAGGTAAACCAGACGCTATGACCACTAAGCCACCGCGATACCTACCCGTCATGTCGAATTTTTCCTTCACATACTGAATTTACGTCTTTATGGTGACGTCAGTAACACCTATTGAAATGCAAGTTTTTGCTTTTCAACCGACACAACTTACTTTACAGTTAGTTCAATGTCGAACGATGCCACCTTACCTTCTAACTATCTTTTTGTATATTTTTGGCATTTTCCATGCTAAGATTTTAAAGTGTTAGATATGTAAGGTGAGGGGACAACCATCAAACGCGCTAGCTAATGACACACTAGTTTATTGCAATAAAACAGGTTATACACCGGGACGCAGCCGCGGTATGCACACATACATAACATAAAGTTATTTAGAAAAGGAATAGCGTCTGGTGTACCTAACCAGAAGACGCAGGTTCGAATCCTGCCCGCGGTCAAATTTTCCGTTTTCTAAATAACTTTGAAATCTTAGCATGGAAAATGCCAAAAATATACAAAAAGATAAATATATTTATTTGTAAACGGTATTAATAGATTAGTATGTAGTATTGTAGTAGTGAAATAACGTAGCTTATTAATAACTATTATCGAAAAAACGCTGCCGTTATAACCGTTATTTGTCTAACGTTATAATGAATGAAGTGTAGGTGAAATTAATCAATCTTTTAATAATTGCCTCGTTAGTCTAGTCCTAAGCTGCTTCGCTAGAGTTTATGAGTTCGATTCCCAGGCTGAGCAAAGTGATATTGGGTTTTCTATGAAATTCTCAGTAGCAGCTCAGTTTGGATTTTTGCCCAGTTAATGGCAATAGGGTTTAGGCTATAGACCATCACGCTGACCTACTGCGGGTTGGCAGACTTCACAAACCGTCGAGAAAAATCTCTAAGGTATGCAGGTTACCTCACGATGTTTTCCTTCACCGTTTCAGCAAGTGATAGCCTAGTGGCATGACCATTGGACTGCCAAGTCGAAGGTCTCGAGTTCGAATCCAAGGCATGCACCTCCGACTTTTCGAATTCATGTGCGTATTAATAATTAATTATCACTCGCTTAAACGGTGAAGGGAAACATCGTGAGGAAACCTGCATACCTTAGAGATTTTTCTCGACGGCTTGTGAAGTCTACCAACCCGCACTAGGCTAGCGTGGTGGACTATAGCCTAATCCCTCTCAATATGAGAGGAGACCCGTGCCCACCAGTGGGACAGTATATGGGTTGATGATAATGATATAATGGCAATCGCCCCGGAGTTAAGCATACCGGCGAACTGTGAATGTACAGTTCATGTATAGTGGTATGTTTCAGGTTCCATATAATAATAGGCGATCCTGATGCTAATAACAGAGCGCAAATCCCAAAATGCTTCTGCAAATTACATAAATGCACGGAAAAAACCAATATCAGTTTGCTCGACCTAAGAATCGAACCCAGGCACGCTCAGCAGCCAAGCTTATGATCAATCACAGCAGACAATACTAAAATCGTGCTCAATCAACCAATACAAAAGTAATTAAATCAAATCCTGTCGATCTAATTTAAATAGAAATACTTAATCAGGGTATTATTTAGCATGATTGTTAATTACATTACACCAAATGACTCGACATTAATTTTGTTGGAAGTGTCGACCGAATCTTGCGACCTATTTACAGAATTACATAAATCATAAATAAGCATAGATTATTTTGGAAAGACCTTTGAAAAGGTTTAAATAGAGTGTAGAGAAATTGTTGGAAATTATTGCAGTATTAAAACCCACCCCGTGCCTCGAAGAGCACGTAAAGCTGACGTTCCCGGTTACGTATGACAGTATGACAGTTGTTAGTGGTAGTCAGAAGCCTAAAAATCTTGATCGATATAGGGCATAGTGGGAGTAATTCCACTCAAATCGGAGCTGCCCGACTGGGGAAGTACCTCCGCCTTGCAGAAATTCGAAGCGAAATAACATTGCTTTGAGCTGTGTTCTGTTTCTTACGGTGAGCAAGGTTGCCAGTGTTCTACGAGGAAACGTTGTGTTGGCAGTGAGGGACTTTGACCCTTATACTGCCAACCCAACTATTCCTTTCGTTTTACAGGATTAGCAACACGCAAGTGATACCCCTGGTATTACAAGCGGCTACAGGCTACGTTAACCACTTACCATCAGGTAGCCCGTAGGCTTGTTTGCCACCTTAGTGGTAAAAAAAAACCCGACGTTCCCGGTTATCATAAAAACATCTATAACAGTTGTCAGTGGTAACGTCAGAAGCCTAAAAAGCTTGACAACCAGTCTATTCTTAGAATATCGGTATTACCTAGAAAATTTGTTATTAATGAAGTGAAGGAAAATATATCATAAGGAAACCTGCAAGCCTTAGAGCCTCTTGACGGCGTGTGAAGTCTGTTAACCCACGTTAAGCCAGCATGGTGGACTATAGCCTAATCCCTCTAATTCTGAGATGAGACCCGTACCCAGTAGGGTGGTATATAGGTTGATGATGATGAATCTGCTTAGCTGTCACTGAGACCATACCACTAGAGTAATTGTATATAGCTTTTTATTCTGTTCTACATAAAATATATATTAAAACAGGTCTGTTTAACAGAACATTCGTAGTTATGTCTCGTCTAGAATTACTGTCAACCATATTAAATTCCATAAGAACAAGCTTAATGGATCTTTTAATAGGGCTGCCACCAGAGTGTTTCATTTTTTATTATATTTATTTATATATTTTGAGTGTTGTATTTCAATATAAATAAATATTCTCGGTCAATTTTACACAGCACTGTCTAGTTAACTGAGCACTAATAAGAGCTTTTACTATGGGTACTCAACAATGGATATACTTAATACTTGTAAACTCTTTTTTTTTTTATATAAGCACACATGTTATACCATAAGAAAAACCCAGACAAACATAAACATTTATGTTCATCACATAAAAGATTTGTGTCCTGTAAGAATCGAACCCACGATCTCGTGAGCATGCCTGACCCTGGCTCGTCCGACACACGAACGACAACCTATAGACATCGTCAATTAATAGTGTTACTATCTTCTTTTACCTTCATGGTGTTCACAGCCACTAGGTGTTTAAAAAGCTACACTGAGAAAATCTTATTCTCATTCATATTTAGAATTCTTATAAGCTAGGTGTCGCATCTTCTTACCGTTGTGTGTCGGGTCGCTTTATTCCCTGCATTATAGTTGAGTCGAACGACGCCGATACGCACATCATATTCGGAACGGGTGCCGTCTGTCGGGGCTGGTAAGCTCTTACTGTCAATGGCAAGATCTTTATTTATTTTCTTTTTCTGTTTAGTAGACAAGATTAATTTTATAGTACACATCAAACTGCATTGCTCTCATGTAAGTCTGACATAACAATGATTTATCTAATTTGATATTAGCACACATTACTGAAATGGTTACTGTGATTATATTTTTTTCTTATGATTTAATAATGTTTTACTCAATAAAATGTAAATATGAGTACTTTGTAGGCTAAATATACATACTCAGCTTGGAACAGTCTGGTGGCTTTGAGCATATTTTTATGAGGCCTACGCAAATGTTCCTCTGATCTGGTATCGTCGTGCGATGGGTTGTTGAGCTCCCTAAATTATAGTGGAGCTACACAGCTAGCAAGTGAAGGCAAGTGCAGTTTTAGTCGGTACGAGGCCGACATACTCTGCTACCTCCAAGTGGTGGAGAATCTATGATGATTTTCCGTACTATATAAAAAAGGCTGGTTGCCCAGGGTAAGTCTGAGTGTTGTGTGTATCAGAATTTGTGTGTATGCTCCCACAAAACAAGAGAAAATTATATATATTTTATTGGTTGAAATCTCCCAAGTTGATAACCCTGTTTTATAACATAGGCCTACTATTAAATCTCTGAAGCACTCACGAAAATGTAGAGTAATAATTATTTAACCTATTTCTCAAAAATCGTGGCGACCTCTAACTTTTGGGTTGACATCAAATTGCTTTTTGTCAAATAAGCAAAAAGTAAATAATTAAAACAAGCTAAAAGGTTTTGTTTGTCTTACATTTTTTAATCTGGGATTTGAGCAAAATATTATTTAATGTTTACGTGACTAAACTGTATTTATTTGTAAAAGTAGGTAAATATACATATACTATTATCTCACATACCATCACGCCTGTATTCCCCGAACGGTGAGGTGAGAGGTGTTCTAATTTACACCCACAGTTCGCCAGTATGTTTAGGTCCTATGTAATGCCTATTGCCATTAACTGGACACAAGTCTATACTCCGAAGTGCTGAGATAGAATTTTATAGAAAAACCTAATAACGCTTTGATCGACCTGGGAATCGAACCCAGGACCTCTAGCGTAGCAATCGCGCTTAGGACCACTAGACTAACGAGGCAGTATAATGTTTTTAATAATTCGATTTACGTATTTATGGGGTATAAATACGTAAATCGAAGTATTAAAAAAACCGCGTCGTGGTGGAAATTCGACCACAATATGTGCGTGAAAGCCTGCGTCTGGTAGTCCGATGAAGGAAAGTGGAAGGTGGGATAAGCTGGGCACACTCTCCATAATACGCCTTGTAAAAGACCAAAAGGCAAGCGATCTTTCGCCGATGTTCCAGACTGTGAAGTTTGGTTTTGACGACCAATGAGTCGCATATAAGTCTCCTCCCTCTTCGGTCTACCGAGTCCATTGCATCCAACTGATGCTGATTGCTTACGCCTATGGGAAAAGTCGTAAGTGTGTTATGTATGTATGTAATATTCATCATCATCATCATCAACCCATATACTATCGCACTGCTCGGCACAGGTCTCCTCTCATATTGAGAGGGATTAGGCTATAGTCCACCACGCTAGCGTAGTGCGGGTTGGCGGACTTCACAAACCGTCGAGAAAAATCTCTATGTAATATTTATAATAAGTAATATTTCTTTTACACAATTTTAATTAAATTACATACCAACTTTAATTATAATAATGTTCTGCCTTAATTTAATTATGTTCAAATAATTTGCCTTTAGTGCCATTTAAAGTTAGCTTTAATCAATTTCTGACTTGTAAGTAGTTTTGAGTACGTTAAATTTAATTAGAAGTTTAATTTAAAGTAAACAGTAGGGCTATGATTGCTTACCGAGGAGTTGGGGGTTACAGATTAAATACAAATAAGTCAAGACATAATGTTTTTTTTCATAGAAAATATTCTCTGATGATAAACAAAATATAGTTGTGAGCGGGCGCTGTTGCTAAGAATTCTCTAGTAGAGAAACCCAACATTTTTTTCGACTTAGAAAACTAACTCAAGACCTCACGTTTAACAGGCGCGCCAGTAACCACTAGACCATCAGACAAAGCGAATATACTTTGTATAATACGTATGGTAATAGTAATGACTCCTGCGTCCATCTTTAATGCTATCATTAGATTTTCAACTACTGACGTCATTAGGAGAGACAATTCGGATGGTTTGTGAGTCGTCAACAAACAGGTTTCACTAAATAGGACGACCCTTGTCTGTCATGTTCTCCTGGTACTCTAATGGGATAGTTAATGTGTTTATCTTAATCATCGCACCGTAACGGTGGTTAATAATTAAATGAAAACATGGAGTCGTGACAATTTTTTATCGACTTCAGATGTTTTTTTTAAATTACTTCGTATCTTCCAAGTTTTTTTTATAGGACTTGAAACTTTACATTTAATGTAGGAACTAGCTTTGATTGGTAAATATAGGAATGTCTCGAAAACATCATGATTGTTTTCATCAGCCTTTTCCTTACGGACGATGTTGGAGTCAGTCTCCAGTTTAACCAGCTGAATATTATCAGTATTTTATACGAAGCGATCTACTCGTAGTTATTTTACAGCATCCGCAACACAATTTATGAGCTGACTGCCATATTTGTATAAGTAATGTTTTTTTCTTCACAAATAAACCCATAGCATTGAAGAATTCTTCACAAAAATACAAAGTAGCACTCAATAAACTCAACGTTACTACTCGGTCACTTCACACGACAATATTTCTCGTACATAGTATTAATACAAAAGAATATAAATATTTTACACCATCCCGCATAAGTAATAGATCCGCATTAAACTTTCATTTACCCAGCACCTCTTAGAACCGCAATGTAACTACTAACTACGGTTACTTATGTGGTTTGTGTTTAAAATATAATATAGTACGTCGGCTGCCCATTTTCCCAGCTCAAGTCCCAAAGGTGCCATTTCCACTAAATTCTGTAAAAGCTTCGCTACTCTGGCTCACATGCTTGCCATTCCAACATACCAGAATGTGTACTTAACTGTGGCCTCAAGTGTAATACCAACTTTACTCCATTTTGAACTGTCGCTTTTCTGTGATAAGGTTTGATATTCCTTGGGGGTGTACTTCGGAATACTTTTGTTTATACAAGAGTGTTTCTATAGATATAATGTTACCTACACGTGGTAGATTCATTAGCTTTAGTTAAGACGATCAATTTTCTATGATTAATAACTTGTTGTTTTGTAAGGCTTATTTTGCCGTTAGGATAATCCAATATAATTATGTTGCAGGTTATAAATATGTATTAAATTATCATCAAAAATTTTTAGAATGGCCTAACTAGATTGATTTAAAAGTACATGTCATTCATCACGCCTGTATTTTCCGAAGGGCTAGGCAGAGGTGTAATGTACACCCACATTTCACCGATATGTTTAGGTCCCATGTGATAGGTGGCGAGCCTATTGCCGTTAATCGGGAACACATCCAAACTCCGAATTGCTTCTGAGACTTTCATAGAAAATCCCAATTAAACTGCTTGCCTAGGAATCGAACCCAAGACCTCGAGCATAGCAGTCGCGCTTGTGAACACTAAGCTAGTGAGTCAGTATGTGAATTACGCTGATCAACCGATTTGAAAGATTAAGCTGCAGTCAGTCTGTGGATGGGTAACCATTCTAAACATAATAAACTTCTCCGTGCCTCGGAGAGTACGTAAAGCCGTCGTTCCCTGTTGGCATACGAACATCAGCGGTAGTCAGAAGCCCAAACAACCTGGCAATCAGTATAGACTGATTGCCAATGTGTGATGACTGTGTAAAATACTGATATTCAGCCACATCTTAAACTGGAAACCCAGCCTAATTAATATACCTACTTAGGAAAAGGGTCGGAGAATTATGACTTTTCAAGTAAATAATGAGAAGAAAAACAAATAGACAAATGAAATAAAGGAATTTAACCAAACAAATTGATATAAAAAATATATAATAAACCAGCCTACAGCATTCTATGAATAAATACAATTAATTTAGAGTCAATATTTATCTACTATAATGTAATAGCAGCTTTACAAATACAAGAATCTCATTATGTTGCGCATACACAATGAATAAATAAGTGTACCTAGCTGCGTATTTAATTTGTGTATCATTTATAACCAAAAATGTAAAAATAAGCAGCTTTTTTTAATAAAAATGCTGTTACGGTTTTTATCGCATTATATTGTCATGTTATTAATCCCGAAATTTCAGACTCTTTACAGCGTCCATGGTCACGGGTAGACTGAGGTGGTAGGTGTCTTGATGTTCAATCACTGACTACTAGCTACCCTACATTTTTGTTAATTATTGGCAATGCGATTCACTCAGAATGAGCTCATTGTATCTTTTCCAGTTGTAGGCCTGGATTTCTATTTAATAAAATGCAAAATAAGATTCGAAGTAGATGGTAAGAGCAAGCCATCTTCTCTATTGAAATTTGAGTGTTTTTGTAAATTTCTGTTTAGTTTTGAACTAGATTGTGCTGTGTAAAATGTCCCAATTACTTATTATATATTATTTATTTACTCTCTCATTGTTGGCTACGGGTCTCCTCTCAGAATGAGGAGATATTGTCTACACGCGGACGAGAAAATCTGTCATAGACAATTTCTCATGCAGGTTTCCTCACTATGTTTTTCTACACTGTGTAATGATGTTATCTCTACTAATATTATAAATGCGAATGTAACTCTTATCTGATTTTGATGAAATTTGGTACAAAGATAGATTAGAACTTGGAAGAGGACACAGGCTACCATTTGCAATAGGCTCTGCTCGCTATCTGTTACATGGGACCTAAACTTATCGGGAATTGTAGGTAGGGTGGGTTTAAATTAGTACACCTCTGCCTACCCCGAAAAAAGTCAGTTTCCTGCTCGACCCGGGAAACAAATCCCGGAGCTATCACTCACCAACCATGCTTTGACGACCAAAACAATGAGGCAGTTATATATTAATTCTGTTTAAATTCTCCCTCCCTCTACCCATCAAACACTACTCAATATTAAAAGCAAACAAAACTAATTAGACATAATAACGCGTGCCAAAAGCTGGGGACTTAGTTGGGACATGTTAGGGGAACCACACGTCCCGGCGGGGTCGTGGACAGGTCGCGACCGGCTTTCCTCATTAACATGGTCACACGCGCATTATCTTTATGAGGTTGTATTGTATATTGTTACGTTATTTTAAAGTCTAAAATTGTGAGTTGTGCGTATGCAACATAGAAGCAGTGATAGCCTAATGATATCCTAGTACTTCCAAGACAAAGGTATAAGAAGAAAAAAGAAAATAATTTTATTTGGCCAGCGCAGAGACACAAATAATTAAATAATAACATTAAGAAAATAAAAACCGGCCAAGTGCGAGTCGGACTCGCGCACGAAGGGTTCCGTACCAATATTTGGCATAATGGCAAAAAATCACGTATCTTTGCATGGGAGCCCCCCTTAAATATTTATTTTATTTTGTATTTGTTGTTATAAGGACAGCAATAATACATCATTTGTGAAAATTTCAACTGTCTAGCTATCACGGTTCATTAGATACAGCCTGGTGATAGAGAGACGGACGGATGGACAAACAGACATACGGACAGCGCCAGCGGAGTCTTAGTAATAGGGTCCAGTTTTTACGCTTTGGGTACGGAACCCTAAAAAAGAACAAAAGGATTACGGATTTATGATATATAAAAAGATACTACGTACTTTTATCTTGCATGTGTCCCACGGTTGGACTAGATGGTTCTCCAGATCAGCAAAATGTCAAGAAAAATCTTGAGCCATTGTGCTCTACGGATGTCAATTAGAGAGGTATCCGTCTTTCTCTAGTTCAAATATTAATATTTAATTATCACTCGCTTAAACGGTGAAGGAAAACATCGTGAGGAAACCTGAGAGATATTCTTGACAGCGGCGTGTGAAGTCTCCCAAACAGCATTAGGCCAGCGTGTTGGAGTTAATAGCTACCTTTCATTTTGAGAGGAGACCCATATCCAGGTAGCAGTGGGAGCATATGGATTGAGAGTAATATGTGGGTACTGAAGTCGTACCACAACGGGTTAACGTGATCTTTTGAAGGTTGTAAGAATGGGATAGCACTATTGATGTATAGAGAAGCGTCCGTTCCTGTCAATCCCAAAACGATCGCAGAGGCCGTATTTATACGTTGTGGTACAACTTCTGATGTCTAAATATGTAATGCAAATTATATTAGATCACTGATTAATAAGTGAAGGTCTTAGCTAATAACTACGCTGATTATTTAATATGCGAGTTTAAGCTGCGCTGGCCAGTCTATGGATAGGTATCCATGCTTAACAAATCGAGACCCATCCTTGGATCGAAGAGGACATTATGCTGTAGGTCCCAGTTATCATACGAACACCTATTAACTTAACAAGTAGTTTATACTTAGGGTATCGGTATTACCCAGAAATTGAGTTGCTTAAATAAAAAGCTATCTATCTATCAGCCACGGACATCCACTGCTGAATCGGTCTTGCGCAGACCACGTCCACTGACTCCCCGCGACCCTCACGAGGTCGTCCGTGCACCTAGTTGAAGGTCCTACGCTGCGCTTTCCTATGCGTGGTCGTCACTCCAGGATTTTATTTCCCATCCGTTCTTCTAGGCACATAGCCCGCCCATTGCCACTTCAACGAGTATTATTTATTAAAATAAAAAGCTATTAATAAATAATTCTAGATATACGACTGACTTTTTATAGCTCCAATTGATCGATTGAAGGATTTATAATCTACATGGACTGTAGCATCAATGAGGCATCGATGATTTTTCTGTAGCAGGTATTACTTACTCCAACCTATTTATTTATAGTCTGCAAAAGCCAGGGACTTAGAAGGTCGCGTATCACGGCAAACGAAGTCCCAGCAGGGCCGCCAACAGGTTGCGAGGGGCCTCGCTAATTAACGCCCCCTCTGTTATCTTTATGAAGTAATGTGTATTGTCATGTTCGTCGGGTAACAACCCTAATGGGTTGTAAGGGATCGACATAGATGGGCTTATGCTTTTTTGTGGGCATAAGGACCAATATACTGTGACGCATCGTCGTTGTGGTAATGCGCGTTTGTTTGCTATTTGTTACTACGTGTATATGATACTTCACTTTACGTTGTTTAATAGGTATTATTAATTAAGTACTATATGCTTTCATTCGATTTTTTCGCTATTTTGTTATGTTTTTCATGTTTTATTTTAGCGAACTTTACAAGAAAAAAATAAAATAATTATGATTACAATATTTATTACGGTAAGAGGTACTTTAATATTTCAGGAAGATTAGGAAACAAATTCAAGTCCTTTAAGATTTAATTTAATTTCCAAGGATATTGTTTGGTAACTGTTAAAACAAAACTAAGTTGTGTGAATCGATTTTTGAAAAATAAAAAGCCATGTTTGCTGTATCGAAAAGTGCAATGATAGGTTTCTGCATTACAGACAGCATGTTTGATTTCTTCACAAAACTGTGAAAAATTATATGATCTAGTTTTTTCGGGCTTGAGCGGGTACCTATGTAAAATTTATTATTTTGATACCCGATACAGGAGACTAATTCCCCTCATAATAATTTCTATTCTACCTTGAAACTAAAGATTCGACCTAAACTGGACTAGACCGTAATTCTCCATGAAGGTCATAGACGTAGTAATAATTTTCGGAATTTTTAGTAGGGTCCATGTACCTTGTGATGTGGGTAAACAGTGGCATGTTATCATTCCATTCGTGACCACTTGCGATCGGGACTGCAATAATATACAATGCCATGTGAGTTTTATGAAAAGATAACTGGATAAAATGGAGGGTATTTGACGACCAGTGGAGAATACGGTCCAGGGAGGCGGATATGATTCCCGTATTGAAAATCATATTTGTGTTACTGACAATATATTCATTTTGAATCCGGATGTATTTGTGTTTGCGGTTTGTGTGCATAATGCCATCTCTGACTTTGGACACTTAGTGTGGGGCTATGAAAATAGCGATTACGAGAATTTTACTCATTGTTGAGTCTATATAAAGTGAGTTTTTTAGTATTACATAAAGCTTTTAGTTGAAACAAAAGTTACTAAATCCGATAATCGGGTCGAAAGACCAGATTGCAAGCACAATTTTATACTTTCCTAGATACATTATAACTCAGACACCCAAACAAGCTCAAGCATAGGCAGGATTTTAAGTTGTTAAAAAAAATATATTCTATACCACCATTTATTCTAAACGCCACAAATATGGGCACTTTCTAAGCTGTAACTACTTATATAATTAATAACTTATTTGTGTCAAATAAATGTTTCATCGAATCAAATCTACTAGTTACTGATATTATCGCGTTTTTTAACATTATAATCCTGGTTGTCCGTGACCATGAACTCTGTAAACTGTTCAAAAGGTCAGGATTATGTCAATAAATGCGGTAAATGGTAGTATTATTCAATTTCTAATATTCATGTAAGTGTTCAAAATTACCAAATATAAAATAGGCCCAACTCAAAAATATCTTTTATCAAAAGATTCGATCAAATACTATCTACCTTATCAAAATTTAGTTTGTAATTAATTAAATGACTTGCACTAACAACATAGACAGTTATCAAACACTACATTTGCAGTGTCGAAACCTCCTAAACACTACGACATCCCGTTGACACTTCCCCACATCAAACAGTCCACTCAACATAAGTAAATCAAGTTGTGTCGCTCCTAACAAGTCACGACTAACTAGCTAAGTAAAGAACATTAATGAGCTTCGCCAACACTAGTTAGAATTTGTGTCCTCCATGTTGGGAACAATGTTCAAAATTATTTGATTTGGCAAACAGATTTGATTAGGCTCAGTGATGGTTCTTGGTAAAGACCGGAACTGTTCTTGTATCTTAATTGAAGTTGTTTAGTTTGATTTTGGATACGATTCGATTGGCAACCCTATTTTACTGCCTCATTTGGTCTAGAAACAGTAAGTACGGCTGCTGGGTATGAGCCTATGAGTATTACTCGCAGGCTAAATTTAGTAATATGTTATTAGCTATGCCTGTCATTAGTTAGTAGTAGTAGATAGATAGAATGCTATATAGACATCCCATTATATGGTTTATACAAGCCTAAAAATATACGGCTGCCGTATAGTAGTACTGTGTGTGTGAAAATATTTTTAATCTTAGGGTTGATCTATGAGAATATGTTATCCATCAACCTTAAAATCGGCTTTTCTTTTTCTAATGTTTTTAAGTCTTTACAATATTCAGTAATTTCAAAAATTTTAATATACTTCTAGGTAAACAGACTTTTAGGTAAAAGTAGAAATAGCTTTTAGATATTGTTAGCGTTACTAAATATGAATTTATATTCAAGCTTATCTTTAAGCTAGCTGAAAAAGCTCCTTTAGTTAAGACCTAAACAATTAAAATATTCAACTATTTAATACCTTTTAATGTCAACCTCTTTGTTTTAAGTCTTTGATGCGAACACAGATTATTGTATTTAATCTGAGATATTACAGTTTTCATTTCAATACATAAATCACCGCATTCATTCAGAGATTGAAATTCAAGTTTGAAGTTGTTCCGAAATTTACAAAACTCTTTCAAATAAAAACTACTGGCCTTTGTCATTTGATATCAATAAAATGAGACGATGCTAGTATCCATTTAACGGTTTCTTAGCTAATTAGAATAAAGAGATAGTTTTCAATTTGTCAGACTGGACTAATCTTGATAAAACGGTAAATGTTGAAGCAAACGTGAATAAACAAGAAGGTATCCGTTGTAAGAATAATATCCGTGAGGTCGGAGGCTAACGGGCGATACGGCCCTGAATGGGAATCTTAGTGGCACTATCGTTGCTTGAATAATTCTCTGTATCTTTCCAAAGGGAAAGATTCTTCGTAAGATGAAAAGGACAATTTTTTAATAAAACAGTTTTGCTAAGCATCTATCAGCATATAAAATGGGTACTAATATTTTCATACAATTATTTAAATGATTAACTTTTCGCCTCATTTGTCTAGTGGTCTTTAATGCGGCTGCTAATCGTAGGGTCCTTAGTAGTTCGTAGATATATCCTCAGGATAGGTAAAACAAAAGAACAGTCTTAGTATTATTTTAACAGATCAAGTAACTAATTATAGATAATGCAAGATCTGTGGTTATTAGACATGTTTTTCGCTGATTTAATTAAAAAAAACACATTGTTAGAAACTCGTAAATATTATGCATAAATGATACTTTCCTCGGAGACAAATATCTGTTTCACATCCTATATAATTCAGTTTTCATTTCGGCTCATTCGCAACCGCTCAGATAAATTATGCGGGGAACATTCGTAAGGATGTCATCTAGTTACGAACTTTGTGGACCTTGTACTATTAATAATGAAGCCACAGCTATGTTTTTCATTTAGAACCGAAGGACCCAGATTGTAGATTTTGGTCCTTTTGCCATGGAAAGATTAACTAAACTAAGTAATTATTCGGCATGTTTCTAAATAAAATTTTGGTGCTTTTGGGATTTATAATAATGTCTCAATTGCAGTTTCAATTTGACTATCAATATCGATTAATTGGAAAAACTTAATTAGATAGAAATGTTTTAAAACTTTATAAACAATCCAATAATTTCTTATTTCGAAAACAAAGTTTCTATTGGACTGGAATGGATTTATTACGCCGAAATATCATGGCTAAAGCAAGGCAAAAAAACATAGTATTTGGCCAATCCCTCGGAAAAGCGTCCCTCTAAACGAGGTGACACGATCGAGTGGTTACAATATGTGACCTCTGGGACCCGCCATGCTTACAACTTTTAGGCGGCTTTACTTTCCAAAAAATATTTCACGAAATATGAGTGTTAAGGGAAAGTTTTTTTTTGTTTCGAAGAAAAAAGCAGCAGAAATATGTTATGATTATGTATAAATAAACGGAGGATCGGTTTCTCCCTGAAGATTCCCCCGATATGGATCTATAAGGCGTATATTTTGTCTACTTAGTTGCGCAGAGGGAACAATTTCTTTATTACAAAAAGGTATTATTCTAGCCCCAATGTTTTCCGGAAGTACCGATATTGTAAAATATTGTTATGTTTTGAAAACTTAATGGGACTGTGGGGCGTTCCCCTTATGTAGTCAGGTTCCGGGTTCGGTTACGCGTTCGGACAAATATTTGTAAGGGCAGACCTGGCACATATTTATTTTGACTCTGTATGTTTGTGCAAATTATGAACAAGATTTTCACTGAGAAAATCTGGTTGGCTTTTCATTTTGTAACGGCCTAAGAGACATTAAGGTTAGTATCTTTTAAGTCGTTTGAATCCTAAAGTAAAGCCTAAAGTAAAGGTGTGTGGTTTTAATTAACTATGATAACAATAATAATAGAGTACTCTCAAATATTAACGTTGTTTTTCGGGAAGCTTACTTTCATGACGGATACTAATAATATTGGAATTAGATTTAAATAAAATCCATAAAAGATATTTAGCAATACTAGGAACATAGTGTAAGCTTCTTGGTAGAATTTTAAAATATCTGAACGTAAACCATTATTTCCAGAGTTATTCAAAATATTGGCCGTGAAGAAACTCAACCGAAGAAGACATACTTAGGTCCATAGAGTAATCGTGCAATATAGAACCTGCTTACTAACAACTAAGAACTCAAAGTTCAGCATTCAAATCGCAATTTTCAAACTACAGTTTGTACCGTAACAAAACCGTAACGAACACTGTGAAAGACCGATAAATTCTCATAGTTACTAAATTCAGTTCCAAACTCCGCCACTAGGGGGTGCCGAGGCGATAACACGGGAACACCGCTTTACAAGCTGCATGGATAGTTTGTTTGCCACTTACCAACCAGTATGATAATATTGGTTGTTTTATAAAATCGCCACTCTCCTACTTTGCAAGCAACTTACCATATTTTCAATTCCACTTTACATGAGGATATTAGCACTGTTGGTGCATTTATAAACAAGCTCACGTTCTTACATTCATGGTTATGATAATTTTTTGTTTTCATTTAAAATTTCCTTAATTTGTTAATGATAATACAACGAGCAACCGACATGGGTTCCTCTCACGCATTACCAACCATTGCTATTTTGAACAATTCACTTTACTCATAATAAATTAATATACTTAGTTTCTTTAGGATGGGATAAATTATCTTTTTCTAATTATAACGTCCTGGCCTACTAGTAATTTAGTAATCGGCCTAATTAATGTTACGACATTTAAGTACTATTAACTTCACATTTTCACTGCTGGTAGTTTCTATTTGTCATTACATAAAAATACAATAAAACAGTAAATATAACCAAAAAGTTATAATAATATAACTTCAAGTAAGTATCTGTATAAACAGGTACTTACTCCATAAACAGAAAAGCGGTTATTGAAATAAAACTATTTTTTATGGATTTTATAGCATTGTATTGATAAATCCCAGATGTTTCCTCCTTTACAAAATCTATGATCAAGAATAGACTAAAAAACCGTAAGCGTGAATATGGTCCTATGCTCCAAGAAAGGACTAAGCTTTTTAAATTCTAATTTTTATAATTTTATCACCACAATAATCTCGATGAACCTTTACTAAAGTTCAAATATAACATGACATTCTACGAGGGGGGATGCATGTAAAAGCGCAATTACACTGTTCGACCTGGGAATAGAACCCAAGACCTCTTAGCCTAGTAGTAGCGCTTAGAATCAATGACTAATAAGGCTATAAAATGATTTATGTAATTCAACCAAATAACAAAAAAGGTTTTCTTAATGTTTATCTTGTATATACTACAGGAAATAAGCCAATAAAGTCACTGTTCCTATGTCGTATGCTCACAATAAGCACAAAGCCATGCAGTATCTCGTAAAACACATCGCGGTTGTTGTAAAATATTTTATTACTTGAAATAAGAATGATGATGAATTTTATTGTAATATATAATTTCAGTGTAATACTTAGTACGTATATTAAATTTAATCATAAAATAAGTATGTGTAGTTGAATGCTACGTTTAATATCTTGAATTATTTTTATAATGGAGTATCATGACTACCAGCCTTTATTCAGCCGTGGACGTCCTTTGTATGTATAGGATTTTGAGTTTCGATTTCAGAACAGGAAAATTTTAAAGGTTCATAATTAAGTACTTGAACTTGCAACACTAAAGTAAAAGCCAATCACTCTCTCACTATGGTATTGTGTAAGCTTCCTATTGTTTGCAGTTATTAAAACTTAGTTCTTATTATAAAAATATGAACGAAAACCCACAAGCATTCGAACATTAAGTTTCTTTTATTATTAGTTTGTCTCAGATGATTATAAATGTTAGTGTAAAAATCTTCAATATTAAAAAATATTTACCATGCCTCAATGTCAATGCTAAATCTAATCTTCGGTGTTGTTTATAAGTAATGTTGACTGCGTACCTCTGTGAATATTTGTACCGTCATTTTAATTATTTAACCTGGCTTTTCGAGTTGTTTTGTATACGTTTTATGGAGGTGCTAATTAATGAGGTATTGCAGCGCTACAGCGAGGCAAGTTATTAAAATTCATACGATGCACAAAGAAGGTTGTATCATGTTTTACATTAAATACAAAGGTCAAAGAGACTATTAAGGTTGACATGAAAAATTGTTTTTTTTTAAGTTATTGTTAAGTTTTTGTTTTCATGATTTGTGGTACTGTGAAATATGTGGGTTCAAAGGACCACGATATTAGACAGTTAAAAACTACAGTAATCAAATTACCAGTAGGTTTTACTTACAACATAGATATTTATTTCATGTAGGAATAATTCCAACATCTCGTAACGCTAAAGCGCGGTCAATGCAATTCAAACACATTTTCTGTAAAATATTTTTTTTATTAAGTAAGTTATATCAGATTGTCTCATTAGTTTAGTAGTTACTTGTGTGTCTGTTGAGATTGAGGCCCTAGGTTAGATTTCCAGATAAAGAAAAGTGTTTTGTGTAAAGTGCAACTAGTTTTCACTTTTCAAAACTGCTATTTTAAGGTCTAATTGGTATGTTATGTGATGTCAGTATTCAACATAAAGTTAATCATGCCGTAGGCATTTACTTCCCAGTAAGAGATCAACACGATTCAATTAACTCACACAAGCAGGCACTGTTTCGCTTCACTCTACGGCCTGTAATTTCTTCCTTTGACAGTGAAATTCGGAACCACCATTGTTTGAAATAGCCATAGACTAAGTAATGTAATTTCAATAGAAGGAACATCCCTACTGTCAATCTGGTGATTTGATGAAGACCTAATTTAAGTTAGAATTTTCGCTGCCGCTGTGAGTAGAGAAAAATCACTATCGTCTTCCTCTTGACATTTTCCCAATTATATTGGGGTCGGCTTCCAGTCTAACCAGATACGCCTAAATATCATATAAATTATAATTCTTCGCGCTGCTACTGAGAATATCGAACCCAGGACCATGAGCGTAGCAGTCGTACTTATGACCACTAACTTACGACTAATAAGGCAAACAATAGAAAGACCGCATACCTAGTCGTTTTTTGGTCCTTCGTTACAGTGACAACAAATTTCGTATAATATCTTATATCATATCGTTTTACCACTGAATACATCGTTGTGTAGATAAAATTAAAAAGATAATATTAAAAAAATATGAAACGCATACAGTTATCCATATTAAACTTAGCAGATGTCCTGGATATCATTCCCAGGTGAAGAAATTAAATTATTATTCTATGACCAAGAAAGCATTTCCAACAAAATTTAGTTTTCCAACATAGGTAATTTTATTACCTACATAATTAAGACCTCAAACATACCGTCGAATTATATGTACACTTCTGCCTAACCCTTCGGGGAATACAGGCGTGATGATATGCTATGTTACCAATTACTTAGTCTACAACAAGTCAAAGTTACTTACTAGTTTAACTAATATTGTTACAAGTAACTAGAAACTGTGTAGTTGATAATTTGATCGTTTATATGGAATGAAACGGCAAAGGGAAATTCCAGAATATTCCTCTTTGGGGTCTAAACTATGATTACGCCAAAACTTTACGTCCCCTGGGTGTCATATAAGGCGCATAAGGGTTATTTTAGCGGACGGACAACAGTATCCGGTTTGCCTACAATAATATTATTTAGCATTTACCATGTTTCTACCTGCCATGTTGTGCTTTGGGATAGTCATTTAGAATTACGTCTATGGCTTCCGAGGATATAGACTATGATATAAAACCAAGGCGCTTATGTAGGCACAAGTAGGTTGTGCAAACTATAACAGACTTAATAGCTGGAATAAAAGCAGTGATAGCCTAGTACTGCTTTTATTCCAGACTTAATAGTCATAACCATTGGACTCCCAAGTCAAAGGTCTCGAGATCAAATCCAAGGCACGCACCTCTGACTTTTCGAAGTCATTTGAATATCAATAATAAATTACCTACTATTCACTTAAACGGTGAAGGGAAACATTTGGAGGATACCTGCATGCGTGTGTGATTTTTGTGAAGTTTGCCAAACCGCATTACGCCAGCGTGGTGGACTATAGCTTCAACCCTCCGTATAATAATATGCTTTTAAGATTTAGTTTTAGAAATTACAGTCTAAATAAAAAAAAAAATTTTGGTTGTTTTAGACGGTAATATTAGTTCCAATGCCAGTTGGTGGACTATTATAGCTAAACTCTTTAGTCTCTAGTTTTGTTAGGAGACCCGTTATGGGGACCGATTGGCAAGGTTATGGTTAATATGTTTTTAAAATGTTGTATACATTAGGATTTTCTCTTGTATCGTGAGTGCGATTACAAACACAAACACCCAGACCCGGAACAACTACCTTTAGGTGATACGAATAATTGTTCCGTATGGGGATCGAACCCACAACTCGTGTCGCAGAAGCCAAATGCTCAGCCCCTGCGCTAATCGTGTCGCCAAATGTGTTGATGCCAAAAATCTACAAAGTAATAATGAGTTAAAAATTGTTGAAAGTTGGTAAAAATTATAAGTTTTGGGTCAAGTCAAAGTCAAAGTCAAATATTTTATTTCAATTAGACCATTAAAAAGCACTTTTGAAAAGTCAAACTAGTTGCACGGTTCCAAAAAGTGGGTCTTATGGAGAAGAACCGGCAAGAAACTCCACAGACACTCTTTTCAACAAAAAAAAAAACATGATTACAGTGTTCAGTATTACAGTCTAAATCTGAATAGTTCATGAGAACAATGCAGTTTGATGTGTACTATTAAATTAATCTAGCATAATAAACAGAAAAAAAAAGAGGTTGCCATTGACAGTAAGAGCTGACCAGCCCCGACAGACGGCACTCGTTCACGAGTATGACGTGCGTATCGGCGTCGTTCGACTCAACCATGTTATAGGGAATAAAACGACCCGACACACAACGCCACCATCAGCAGGACATTTCAGTGAGCATGACAAGCTCAGACCGCTAGGCAACTGAAGGGCACAATGTAATTTTAAGTCATTATAATGCATATCAACATATGCAACATCAATGGCTGCACGACTCTCATACTACTGGGTAACAAAATTCAGAAGATTCGGGTTTCCAATTCCTTTTTTACGGAGAATAGTAGAGGTAAGAAACTATTTGTATATTCTTATCTGTTTCTTTCACAAACTTAATCTATGACCATTATTATAAACAGAAAACAAACAATGAGACGTCAAATTGAAGGAGTACCAGTTGAATTGCACGTCAAATGCAACTTGACCTTTATCACAGAAGAAATTGACCTTTTTTCCCTACACACAAAATTCAATCTTATTTTTTGTTATGTAGAGTATATTTTCTATTTTATATGGCTGATGTTTTTAGATAAGCAAACTATTTGCGGTTGATTCTCAATGTTTATCCGGAGGAAAATGTCCCGGGGAACATAGGATAGAATTAAAGGCTATCCGTATCGGTAGTCAGTCAGTATTGACTGCCAACGAGATAGGGACTGCTAACTGTTGTTAGTGTGTTTGGGGTTATAACTGTTTAGTGAGATTATTTTTTTTCCTTATTTAAACCTTGGCTTTATTAGTTCTCTTCTTTTGTTACATATTAGCATGCAATATCTCTCTCTTTCTCTATTCTACTTGAACACTACAGTGGGGAAAATTATTCTGGGGCCTATATAAATAATAATTAATAATAAATCTTTATTTGCATAAATGTGGTGTACAGTTGGTATTATTATACATGTTGAAATGCAATAGTTTCACACATTTGCCATTTCAGTACGTATGGCATGCAAATTTCTACTTTTAACGTCTAATACCTAATGTTACATAATGTAGGTAACCTAACCTAACCATAACAATAATAAGTTCATCACAAATTGAGTTCATATTTATTAAATAATAGTTGTTAATATAAAATTATTACATTCATACTATACAGGTCATTGAATTAACCAGGACGAAAATTTTGAAATAGTACTTAATTAAGTGAAAAATAAACACATTATGTTTTACATTTTATCAAAACATAAAGTACTAAGTGTTATTTAAAACAGATTTCATATTCAGTGGCCCGATTATCAACTGTTGTGCTCTCCACGCGACTCAAAGACTAACCAAAAAATATTGTCAGTAAAATTTTGTTCTACGCGAACTAAGTATGGTAATAAATCCATTATTTTGATATTGCAAGCTTGGCACTTCTATAATTTCTAATCCAACAAGATCACCATTCCCACTAAATTTGACCAATTAACTTTAACAAAAAAATAACACATATTGGAAGTAACTATTCTATACCTATGTGCGTATATGTCGTCCAACACCGTCATTCGTAATCAAGCTTCGTCAAAGCGTTTCCGAACGTCGGTCGTCAAATTTCAAATCGAATAGAATCGTCCAATCAATCGTTATGGGGTGAGAGTTCAGTTTCCGCACCCAGCGGACGAATATACCCAATTCACATTCGATCTCACGAATCGATTATATCGGTCTGATTGAAATTTTCAAATCGATTATTCGAGTAAGAAGATTCGTTTGAATTAGGTACCAAGATTACTGGGATTGGGAGGGTTGAGCTAATTTCTCTTATTTCATCTTCATATGAGTAGCTTTTTTTTCGGGAACTTTGTTGAATATTGTGATTTAGTGAAGAGAAAAAGTAGATATTGGTCATTATTATTATTACTATCAGCTGTTGTCGCCCAAAGCAGGGCAAGGTTCCTCTACTACTTCCTCGATTCCTTACTGTTCAGGACTATTTTGGGCCAATCCAGAAGAAGTCAAGCTCATCCCTACGCGTAGGCCTGCTGGCCCGCCGGTATTGATCATGGATTCAGCAACCTCACAACGCTAATATTCAGCTACAACCTAAAAAATGTGTGACGTACGTGAATATATTTATATTTTTAATTTTTTATAAATACATATGTCATTATTGAATGTTTTGTCCCCACACTAATATTATAAATGCGACGGTATAATATGTTTTCATACCTAAATCGCTGAAATAATTGTAATATTTTTAGGTGATAGAGATGGGTTGGATTTTGGAGAAGAATATAGGCTACTTCTTAGTTCAACAGCCAGAGCTACATTGATGTATACACTGAAGTATGTTAATAAATATACCATTATTATTATATTCAATAAAAAATAACCTAAAATATTTACGATAAATACGGTATTGAAGTTTGATTTCAATCCTTTGCATTGAGATCAAACTTGAAACAACAAATACGACGTCATACAATTATCAAGCGTAGCAGGTTTTATTTTTGCTACGATATCGTAGCCACCGGCGTAGTAAACGGCGTAGCTGTGATGTCATTATATTAACTACGTAGCTGGTATAGCAACAGCTATACATATTTTAGGTCACTTAAGCTAGACTGGAAGCAGAATCCAATTTAGTAAAAAGAAAAACAGTTTTTGTTTTCTTCAGAGTTCAGACATTATAATCAATTGTTTTTAAGGTGAAGGTATAAATATATAATAGTACATCATGATATTCCCTGCAGATAAGAGCACTATAAAATACTCAAAAGTAGCACCCGTACTAGGCGATCATAAATGCTAGTTCTCATCATTGTCCCATCGCTAAGCACAGTGTGGTTCCATGAAATGAATAAATAATAGAACGGCCCCAGCCTGATATTACAACTGTATCAAAATGGACATCTAATGACAAAAGGGCTGAAATATTTAGTAGGTGTAACTGTCAAAACCCAACAATTCTGAAGTCATGCTTTCTTGCAGGCAGGATACAGTGACATTTGGGATATAAGATATATTTTATATAGATTATACATAATATACATCTTATATATAATGTTTATAAAATGTATATAATTGGATAATAAAACATAGTATAATATAATAGGAGTTGCCTGCCGATGGCTTTAACTTAGGCACCTTCATATGTACCTTAGATATTATTATTTTAGTATTTATACTGTACAAGCTATTGTAAGGGCAACAAGTTTAATTAAAAGTATGTCTGATCCCACAGACATGTAAAAACGGTTTTGTGGGACTTTGTTTAGTTGTAAGATATTGAAAAAAGTAAAGTAAGTAAGTTGAAAATTGTATACATACTTGTTATCCTTGTTATATCTGTATAATGTCAGCCTCCTCAAATACCATGGTTTACGACAATTAAAATGAGCAGATCTCGAATTATTTTAATTCATAGATTGCGTGCTGGTCACTATCCATCTAATAAATTTGGTTTCTTGATGAAGAAAGTAGATTCTCCAAATTGTAACACGTGCGGAATAGTTGAAGATGTCTACCATTTACTTATGGAATGTATTAAAAATAAGAAGGAGAGAGAGTCACTGATGGTTGAAATCAAAGCAAATAAATATGATGTTGCTCCATATTTAAATATTTTAGCACAACCATCTCAGGAATCAGTAAATTTACTTATCGATGACTCGCATCTCTGTCTGGTGAAATTTAGTATAAGGTATGATGAGGCTGATTTGCCGTTGTGGATTAAAGCCTCTTAAATAATAATAAATTTAAAAAAAAAACCTTGTTATAATTAATTTATTAGTGATGTTGATAATCAATATCACTACGACAGCTTTGAGATGACAGGAAGCAAAGGTAAATAAATCTTTAGCTTTATTTATTCACGATTTTTGATTTATTTGAGTGAGATATGTAATGTATAACTTTGAGATAATTATTAAGATAATTTTACCTGTTTCGATCGATTATCAATAATCAATTAATCGATTATCAACATCACTATTAATTATGTGTTTTAGAAAATTAATGTTTTATCGGATTAACTGATTAATAATCATTAACCCATATAATGTCCTACTGTTGGGCACGGGTTTCCTTTCAAAATGAGAGGGATTATGCTATAGTCCACCATACTGGCCTAATGCGGGTTGGTAGACTTCACACGCCGTCCCGAAAATCGACAATTATGGCTAATAATGTTTACAAAATCTTTGTTTGTCTAGGTTGGACCCTCTCTAACGAAGTTTTAACTTTAAAGTAATGGCGAAGGATCAAATACGTAAACCAATACTTCCTATTACTTTTCTAAACTTGAACTATTGCAACAATGTGCTTAATAAAAGTCAGCCGAAACCCCGCCAAGTTTCAACTCTCTTACGTGATCAGAATGTAACAGTGTGGCGTCGAAATAGGCGTTAACTGAATTCAAATACGGATTTTGCAGCAGAAGCGTTCAAGCTTATCGCGTTCTGAGTTTTGCGTTCTTTGTTACAGAGCAGGCTTTCTGACCACGTCGGTCAAGTAGATCGCGGTCGACCGTTCACTACTGTTTCGACGTTGACGTCTAAAGATAGATAATTTAAAAATATAATTTAAAGATAGAAATTTCGAAGTTAATTGTGTCAGTATAGGAAAGGCGTTTTTAACAATTATATGAAGTTTATCAGTTATAAAAACCCAATTCAAATTCTTTATTTGAATAAAACATGGTCTATGAAGCTGTTACAAAGTTATTATTTTGATCAATCATGTTTTGTTAATTACAATATAGCAAAACATGATAATGATGAACATGGAACATACAACAAGTTTAAGTTCGAATTTTTTTTTAATTAATAGAAATTATTATAATTTAGCCATGCATACAATTTATTTATTATTTATTAAATAATTTTATGTTTAATTCTTTAAATTCGCTAGGTATCTTATTGTATATTCGTACACACATCGTCAAACAACTTTTATTATATAAGGCCCGTTGGCCCCTTGTTACTTCTAAGTAACAAGAGTTACGACTATGCTTAGAAAAGTCTATGATATTCTCCATTAATTTCTATCCTGTCCCTATTCACTGGACGACTCCAGAGTTTCCATTTCCGTCTCTTTATACTACTACTGGTTAAAAATTCTATATTCTTCTTCCGAAGAAGAACTGTCTTCGAAAAACGTAGTTAAAGTAATGGTAGGTACCACTTTCAATGTCCATCGGCGGCGAACGCAGAATACGAATACGAAATGCGTGACCACTGTGTTTATGATGGCACCGTCATACACAAATGAAATAATCTGAATATGATCCTGCCTGTATGGAACCATAACAAATTACTTTCTTTCTTTTTTATATACTACTAAGGTGGCAAACAAACATACGGTCCACCTGATGGTAATACGCTTGTAATATCACTTGCGCGTTGCTGACCCTGTAAAACGAAAGAGGAGTAGTTAGTTGGTTTGGCAGTATAAGGGTTAAAGTCCCCCACTGCCAACACAACATTTCCTCGTGGAGTGCTGGCAACCTTGCTCACCATAAGAAACACAACACAACTCAAAGCAGTGTTATTTCACTTCGATTTTCTGCGAGGCGGAGGTACTTACCCAGTCGGGCAGCTCCAATTTGAGTGGAATTACTCCCACTATGCTATTGCTACCACTCCCACCTCTCTTAAAATCCTCTTTCTATTTTTCAATCGTAACGTGATAAGTTATAAGGCACAAAATAAATACACAAGAATAGGGGACGAAATATACACAAATTTCCTCAATTTAAAGTTTCAAGATAATTTGGACGACAGTAATGAGCGGAACTTTTTAAATACACTATAACAGAGGGTTTCAGGGGACGTAAAATTCTGCTCAATTTTCAGTATAATTCAGTGTACTTTTTTATTATTATCATTCTTTTTATATTCGCCTTTCTCGTCCGTAGTGATTTCGAGACTAATATCTAGAAGTATGATGACTTTATTTCATTGCTCTCTATTGTAGTGATTTGGATTTCAATTTTTTTAAACAAAAGGAATTCTAGGTCTTTGAAAGTACTACAATACTCTTTGAGTATTGTAATCTACAGACATTTTTAATGGATTAATCATGAGCAGTCTGCAAGACTATTAATATATAAAGCTTCTTTAAAAAAAAATCTTACACCTAAACTTTATAATTGAATTTTATTGTCAATTTATGTTTATTGTAAAGAAACATCTGATCAATTGGAGAAGTACTTATTAAAAAAAAAGTGCTATTTTTTATAAGTTATATACCGTCCACTACAGTCATCGCTCTCTTTCCCGTAACCGTAACGTACCAGCCTTGTTTACCATAAGTTCGTCTAATCGCTGACTTAAAGGCCATAACCCAAAAGCTTTTGTGATTTTTAACGTCAAGATACGTTTTTAATTAACCAGCGAACTTCACTAGGGCAGTTTCAACTAGCTGACTTGGCACTCTATCTTTGTAGACTTGCCGGAATGTTTGCTTTTGACGTCAACTTCGGTAGTTATACGCCATGAAATTAGGTAGCCATCTTTGTTGAATTTAAAATACTGAGGATTTTAAACTTACTTAATATACTTACAGGTATTTGAAATCATTCGTCAAGAATAATAAATTTTTAATTATGTAACTTGCACATAGTTTTTTGAGATAAAAAATCTGTCTTGGACTGTTTTGAGTTTAAGAACGTATGAGTTTGAATCTTGTGCCGAATTTGGGATCAGTTTAATCAAGAATTTTAGATGTCTCTAGTCACCTGATGGTAAGCGGTTTCCGTAGCGTATAGACGCTTGCCACACCAGGGGTAACACTTACGCGTTGCCGACTCTGTAAAACGAAATAGGAGTAGTTGGATTGGCAGTATAAGGGTCAAAGTTCCCACACTACCAGCACAACGTTTCCTCGAGAAGCACTGTTATTTTAACTTGTCGATATGAAGCACAGTTAATAGTCAGTCAACAAAAATAAAATAAAAACAGACATATACTATACTATGCCCAAGCCTGCCCAGTTTTTGCCACTGCACCATATAATCGATGCAGCTATGCAATGTCGTGAGGACCTCAAACCCGTGGCAAGACTTATCGACTCTCAGGCGTTAGATTAAATACAGAGTCGGACTCGAAAGTTCAGAACTTTAGAACAATGTAGACGTCAAGTACGTTCGGAGTTAGATTTGTTAGCGCTGTCAGAACTTTTATTGTACTCGTATTACAAGTGGTGTTTTAAGTTTTCCTACGTATTTGTTTTGTAAAGGATTGGTAGGAAATGCCTTTTGAAGTGTGAATGTTGGAGCCAGAAAACAAATACTTACCATTATTTTTTTTAAAAACAATACGTAATGGAGATTACGACTGAAAATGTTTAATCATTAACAGATTAATTGTTAAGTTTTTAAGACTTATTTACCAGAATTATTTAAATACTCATTTCATTTTTATTTGCAATTTTCATTCCATCGGGTAAAATCTGGTTGTTATGATTATAAATTTATTTTATTTGGCTACCACCGAGACACAATGGCGGGTGGGCGGCGGTAATCGCTTACCATCAGGTGATCCGTCTGCTCGTTTGCCCAACCTATCACATAAAAAAAAAAAAAAAAAAAAACAAATAACATAAAAAACAAGGAATAAACAAATAATCTACTTAATTCATTAAATATAGTCACTGCGTGTGTCTCACGTGGCTCCACCAAGTGTCAACCAAAATTGACGCCTGACACTGGTTTTCCCATTATACTTCACGGATATCAAAAAGAAAAGTTGTGCAAGTGTGTGTGTGTTTGTGTGCGTGTGCGTGTGTACGTCTATTGCTATAATATTTGTGATTTTTGTAACAAGAGACCGATATCATAGGTACCTACTGTAATTATTCCAAAACAATTCTGAAGGTTTTCGAGTTATTTTTAATTTTTAACGTCAATTCACTACATTAAAACTTTTGTGTTAATTTCAACAAACAATGGAACCGCTTGACTTGCATTCTTGCACTTCACTCCTAAATGACGTCATAGATCAGGTTACTGACTGTGTAAACTTTATAAAGAACATATCGTGTGATTGTGAATGTTTGGAATAGCACTAAATATTCTCGGAATTTAGGATTTAATAAACAAGGCAGAGGCTACAGTCCATCCCTGTACAACTTAGAGTCATCTTGATCTCTCCATGAACATCAACGAGGTACCAAAAAGATAACTGTTTTAATAAAAATGTCTCCACCGTGTCTCTATAGTCCGTCCCTGTACAACACAGTGTCATCTTATTGTCTCCATGACGTCAACGTGGTACCAGAGAGATACCTGTTCTTGTTGTCTCCATGAACGTCAACGGGGTACCAAAAAGATACCCGTTTACTAGATAAAAATATCTCCAGCACGACGCTATAGTCCGTCCCTGTACAACACAGTGTCATCTTGTTGTCTCCATGAACGTCAACGTTTGCAGCGTTAAGTGCTCTCGATGCAGCTCGCTGTAGTCTTAGTCCTCAAGTTTACTGTAATACCTGCTAAGGAGGAAAAACTTTGTAATATCCGATGATACTTGTAAGAAATCTTAACTGACGTCAAGAAAGGTGGTGGTCTTTTTTTTGTTTGATAGTAGATTATTTAGGTATACTCACTTACCTCTATAGTATTTGTATTATAGAGGTCAGTGGGTATACTCATTTTGGCTGATTACCAGCCAGCGGCACTAATATTACTAGTTTTTTTTAATATATACTGTTTGCCGTAACAATTAAGGTGGCAAACAAGAACACCACCGATTATAAGCGGCAATCGCAGCTTATAGATGCTAGCAGACTTTAAAACATAATAATTCGAGTAAGTAACCACGTACTTAATGTTACTAGTACCTATGTAACTATGTAATTAATATTTTGAGTATATAATTATGTAATTAATATTTATAATAAACATAACATCACGCCTGTATTCCCCGAAGGGTTAGGCAGAGGTGTACTAATGTACACATTTCGCCGGTATGTTTAGGTCCCATGTAATAGGGGGCGAGCCTATTGCCATTAACCGGGCACAATTAATCCAGACTCCGAGCTGCTACTGAGAATTTCATAGAAAAACCCAATAACACTGCTCGACCTGGGGATCGAACCCAGGACCTCTAGCGTAGCAGTCGCGCTTAGGACCACTAGACTAATGAGGCAGTTTAATATTTATAATATATAAGATTATGTATATTATATTTACGAGTATATTTTGTAAAAAGGCGTGTGTATGTGTGAATGTAATAATTATTAGGAGTACACTTTACTGTGATCGATTCTAACATTTCTATTTGGTAAATAACGCCCAACAGCACTTTGTAAATGACAATAGTGCGAGACCACACCGTTTGTATTGTATGCGGGTGGAGTACTGGGTTTATTTGTCTCAGTTCAACCAATGCATATTGTGAACGTATTGTATAGCACAGGCCTCTTTGTCGAAAGTTTACAGTTTAGGCCTTTAGGCTAGTGAACTGATTAGCCCATCATCGAAAACAAATTTAAAATCGTTTATTTTATTATATATTTCTAACAAGCTTCAAAGCCTTGACCATCGCCGCAAAGTCGCCTATTTCTTTATTCTATAGGATTTATTTCGGTGAGTGTACCCAAGAACTTTACATCTCGTTCCTCCCTCCCATTCCTTCATCGTACGAGAGAGAGATTTCACCCCTTTGTAGTTGATATTCCACTTAGCGTTACCACGAAGCGTTTTGCTTCATCCTTTATCATGCGAACGGCCAAGGAGTGGAATTTTGTGCCAGCTGCTGTGTTTCCCGATACACGGTCTCCAACGAGATGAACAGACGACCCAGTAAAGATTGCTGAAACTCGTTGGATGCGGGTGGCATGTAACCGGCCTTTATGGAAGTCTATGGGGAAGACCTTTATTCAGCAATGGACCTCCTGTAGCTGATATGATGATTATGAGAGAGAGTATTGACTATACGAACATGTGATGTCAAAATATGTTCTGTGCATAATACAAAGTTTCATACTCGTGATGCGGAAAAAGGACAGATCATCTCCGCTCAATCCTCCCACCAAAAACTTTAAACGCTTATACTTAAAAAACAATTAGTCAATATATCTTTTTTTATATCAGACGAGTGTTAGAATGGAGACCACGTTTGGTCAAGCGTAGTGTGAGATGCCCTGCGACACGATCGATGCACAGACGATGATTTGAAGAAGGTGGCTGGCAGCGGATGGATGCGAGCTGCCCAAGACCGGGATGGTTAGCGCTCTTTGAGGGAGGCGTACGTTCAGCAGAGGATGGTAATAAGCTAATATGGCGATGATATTTTTCAGTAAGACTGTTATTTTTTGTAAATCAAACACCTGTCAAGTACCCTATTGTAAACTGTCCATTAAGAAAATTTGTTTATTACAAATAATATCAGTTGGTTGGTTTTACATACAGTCACTCAAACAACTTCAGTTCTAACTGACAGTTTCGAACTCAATTCGTAGCCAGCACCGCGTAACATGATCCACAGTCATGTACGTCCGACATCTGCCGCTATGCAAACAAAAACAGCCACCATTTAGAATGCAAATGGGAACGGTGTGTGACATTCGACCTAGTTTTTGCCTGGACCGTGGCCTGCCTAGATATGAAGTTTATGTTGTGTGAACAGATTGGTTAGTTTATAGCTATAGTTAGGATTGAAAGGATTTACGTTGTGTTGCGAGGTCTATGAGCAATTTCAGAAGCCTTATTTTTATTTATTTGTCCTAGCCATTGCTGGCCATCTCCGGCAGGTCCTTTCAGGTACTCTTTTCTTGTGTCACTTCTTGTGCCTTTATGCCCACGTTTACTATGCCCGTTTTGGAATGGAGCATGGTGTTATTTATTTATATAATATACTATAACGCTGAAATAAATGATTCATTACATTCTATAATTACGTGGCTTGATAATAACAACTTAAAAATTAATCTTAAAAAAACAAACATGCATTGCAAAAATGCATTTTAGGCAACAGGAAAAATTACATAATACAGCAGAAATTAAATTAGTTTACAAAGATAATATTATACAAAATGTAGATACCTACCGCAAGATTTTTGGGGTTAAAGATTGATAAACAATTAAATTGGAAAAATCACATTAATGAACTTTGTTAAAAAGTTAGCAGCTCATCATATGCCCTTTTTAAACTAGCTCCCACTGTAAACTCTACTATACTAACAGCATATTATGGGCTGGTTGAATCCGTGTTGAGATTTGGTATAATCTTTTGGGGCAATTCAACTCATAAAGACCTCATATTTAAATCACAAAAACTGTGTATGCGGGCTATGTTCGGGATGCAAACAACAGACAGCTGCAAGCCAATGTTTATTAAATACAAAATTCTTACACTACCGTGGAAATAATGCTACTTCCATAATATATAAATATTATGGATAAATACCATGATCTTTGCATACATCCGTCTAGGACAGCAATGTTGCACAAAAGTATGATAATATGTATGGGTCCTAAAATTTACTATAAAATTCCGAAGGACATCAAACAATTAAATCCGATTGTTTAGTTTTTCTCCTCAACTTCTCGGTTAAGTTTTTTTTTTTATAAACAAAACATTATAATATTACCTGCACATTATAATTATAAGCTGATACTTGTAATATTTGTACGCCTTTTATGGTATAACATGTAGCTCAAAAAATGTTTTAACACCATTGCATGCATATCTGTATTGTAATCCACTCATGTTACCGCAAATAAATTTATCTTTATATTATACTTTACTAGCTACTGCCTGCGGTTTCACAACCGGATCCAAAAGGAACTTTTGAGCCTATGTCTTTCTTCAAGGTCAAATCTATTTCTGTACCAAATTTCATCAAAATCAGTTCAGCGGTTTAGGCGTGAAAGCGTAACAGACAGTCAGAGCTACTTTTGCATGTTAGTGGGGACTAGTAGGGATTGTATACCGATAAAAATACAATAAATCAGAACACAACTTATTTTAAAAACATACAACGGACGACCTTATCGTGAACAGCGAGATTATAATATGATATACTGTTGAACTGATATTTCCCTCTATTTTTCTTTTTATAAAAACGTGGACCACACTAGGAGTTTCGCCTTTATTGTGGGTGAGTTTACAAACACAAACTTTTAGATACAAAACACCATGAACCATGAACCGACAACTACATGTAGGTCATATTTGTTCCGTGTGGTATCGAATCCACAACCCGTGGCGCAGAAGCCGATCGCTCAGCCGTTACGCCAAACGTGTCGACAAACATCGTCGACTTGTTTTCTAATTTATATTATTTTTACTACATAAATGCTTGCAACTGTGTGAATTCTGCTTTGAGTAGATCACTAATAGATCACTAGCAGCGACTAACTGGATGATATAAATTAATATTTTAAGTTAAGCGCAGTTGTGGGCTACATCAATGTTAAACTTTTCAAAATGTTTGTGAAATTAGGAGAAAGGCTGGCTGTTTGTAATTTTTTTGAAATAAAATGAAAATACGTTAGGCGTAATAATCGAAATCATTATTCCTATAGCACAAACAGATTGGTGTTGTATAGTCTATGATCAAAAGTCACAAACAAGAAGACGAGAAGTCTTACAGACATACCTTAAAGGCATACCTTTAGAATAACTATAATATTATCAGAAAAAAATATACCAATCGAATTAAGAAGCTCGTCCTTTTGAACTCGGTTAAAAAGAAAAACCAATTTAGATTTATTCCAACCAATATTTATTGATGGATTATAAATTAGTGTTCAGCTACTTTCGTTGCTGACTGTACTTACATCGTTCGCCAGTATAATTAGGTCCCATGTAATAGATGACGACTCTATAATCATTGTCATTCTCCGAGTCTTTTCCCAACTATGTTGGGGATTCAACTATATTGGGGATTCAACTATGTTGGGGATTCAACTATGTTGGGGATTCAACTATGTTGGGGATTCAACTATGTTGGGGATTCAACTATGTTGGCATCGGCTTCCAATCTAACCAGATGCGGCTGAATTGGAGGCAGGATGATCCCCAGAAAGCAGATAATCCATGATGATTTTCTGTACTTCATATAAAAAACTGTTTTAATGGTTTAAGTGGCTCTTTCTATTCAGTTATTACCATTTGTATGTAATCAATTTTGGCGATGGATATCGACAATTCTACCAATGTCATGACATAAAGTGGAAAGCTTATGTTGAAGTTAAAAAATACTATCAGAAAATAAGAAGGTGGACTTTAAACGGTGAGTACAAAATGTTATCTATCTTGGAACTATTGCGTGAGCTAAAAAGTATTTTCATCAATTTATTTATTTACTCCCCTAATGACGACACAAATTAGGTACCTAAATAATATATATTATATCAGCCAAAATTATTACAGATACTCATAAAATATCATTATTTGGTCATATTACGTAAGTTTATGGTGACAGTTACGTCTCATTTCGCACGTTTTATAGTCTGTGGTAATTAAGAAAATGGGAATTTTATATTAGGCCATAAAACACATTTATAGTGAAGTTCATTCAAAGGGGAATTATAATAGTGTCTATATAATGTATTATAATTAATTTTGTCTGTACATACATACACTCATGTCCTTTTCCCATGGGGTAGGCAGAAACTAAAAACACTACTTGCTACGATTCCCTCATTCATACAACTTGTCATCACACACGCCAATTGCGAGTGCTACGCTTGACCTTGTCTATATGTGTGTGTTATGTGTATTGCTTAAACATATTTTATGTGTATGCGGGCCACCGTGGTGGACTATAGCCTAATCCCTCTCAATCTGAGAGGAGACCCGTACCCAGCAGTGGGACAGTATATGAATATGTCATCACATTGATACGAGAAGTAAAGTAACACACGTATTCATCATCATGAATACGTGTTGTTACATTACCTTATGGGACCTTAAGCGTGCCGGCGAACTCTGGGTCTACTTTAGTAAACTTAAGTACACCTCTACCTAATCCTTCGGGGAATACAGGCATGATGGTATGTTATGTTCGAAGATAGATCGACAGGCGTCAAAAAATGGTTAGGTTAGTTTAGGGTCCGCGAGGAAACGTTGTGTTGGCAGTGGGGGGACTTTGACCCTTATACTGCCAACCCAACTATTCCTCTTTCATTTTACAGGGTCGGCAACGAGCAAGTGATATCCTGGTGTTACAAGCGTCTATAGGCTACGGTAACTGCTTACTATCGGGTGGGCCGTATGCTAGTTTGTCACCTTAGTGGTATAATAAAATTATGAATTTTATAAACATAAGTACATACATAATTTCTGAGGATTATTAACCGAAACATCAAAGGCAGAGTAACCAAATATTTCTATTACAATATAATATATTTCTATTGATAGCAGCAAGCTCATCTCATATCTCTTGTTTGAAGCTTCAAATCGATTTTATAAGCCCACGTATTGTTTTCGCTAATTATAAGCGGTACAATAACGCGGGCGCTTACAAAAGATCAATGCGATCATTTGATTACGAATATAGAATTACATAAGATCAAATTCACAATCAGTTACTTAAAAGTTTGATTTATAGCATTTCATTATATTGTAAGTACTAAGATAGTTTTTTTCACATCTACAGTAAATTAACAGATAGAAATCTGTTACTGGAGTTTGGAGTTGGAGTTAATTGCGCCGTTTCTTCTTCCCAACTAAAATACTAGAAAGCAGTGAAGGGGAGGCGCTTTAGAGGCTGTCTAAAATGTATATATACAAAAAGTACTACCTAGTTAAAAAGTAGCTAAGTACAGAGGCCTGTACATCAAGCTACCACATTCTGTCAAATTTCTTTGATAGATTCTCAACTTTAAGACAACGCAATAAGGTTCATTTTACAGTATTGGATAGCCATGCTGGCGTCTTACTCACCTATCTTGAATGAATTATTTTGAGTTTGATATTATTTGTATATTGTATTAGACCCTATTAGATTGACAGAAATCATATTTTACAATGTTGATGTATAAAATATTTTATAAGCGTTTATGCAAAACTGCATCAGCCATATTAAAATAAAGTATCTCATTCATTCCACGTTTAAACCAACACACATAAAATTCAAAGGAAAAATATTTCACTTATTTATCCTTACCACGAAGCTAGAAGTGACTAGCGTCACTAGGTCAGTATAAAGAATCCCGCAAAATTTACAACGAGGAAGAAAAAACAAAAACCGGAACACATACTAACATTCAAAAATAGAATGCGGAAAGCGGGCGCGCGAAATTACACAGCTCAGGACGAGCCGCGAGCCACATCCGTTTCCGGCTGGCAGTTCGAGTTGGCGGCGGTAAAGTGCGGGACCCACTAGCGGAACTTTCCTAGGTGTGAATAGGTTTGGGTATTGTGGCTTTGATGTTTATCGAAGTTGGTGTGAAATTATATTCGGATGTCACGTTCGTGTGGGTTGACACTAAATGTGATATATATATTATGCCCCTTTTTATTACAGTTCATAAAATATACCTAGTTTTATAATATATATTTACTTTTTATAAGAAATGATGTACAGGCACATTCAGGAGGTTTTTAGGTACCTACTTAGATTAAAATATAAAAGCTGAATTATTATTTTAATTAACTGTTTCAGATAACTATTCGAGAAGGAGGACAGATGGAGATCTAGACGGCTTTAGCTTGACAGTGGAATCATAAGGTTCGTCTAAAATACTGTTTAACTTTAAGTTTAAACTCTATTTCTTATCTTGTAGTAGAATTTTGATACATCTTTCTAGATCTCAGCTGACATAATCAATCTCTTATCAATTACAACGTACAACAACTTACATCATATTCTCTTCATTATTATAGTCATCCTGTCGCAATCCACTAACATCTCTTACAATAGGCGAAACACGCATATTACGATTTTGATATTTAGATTTTCATATTCTCTACTTATTAACTACAGTTACTAGGCAAAAGTCTCGGATGTGATCTAAGCCTAACTCCCGCATCTTTTTTCAACCGATTCTATTTTTCGAAAGGCGCTTACCGACGTATCGCGGTATTTGGATGCCAGGTCCAACAATTTTGCTCTTATTACAATGTTCTCTTAAATTCCAAATTTCGTACACTGGGCGTGAACAAAGTGCGTTCAAGTATAAATTCTAAATGTATTTTAAAAATAAACCTATTTGTATTTGGAACACTGTTTTGTTCCATATACTGTTTTGTGTTCTCTCTTTGTGGTTGTTTAGTGAAAATTCCTTTACAAGTATGTAGTGAACTCCCGACATGACAATATCTTTTGTGTTATTTTAAATTGTTATAGATACCCTTGTTATAGTATACCCTCTATACAATACTAGTTATATGACCATTGCACTGCCAAGTCAAATGTCTCGAGTTCGAATCCAAGGCTCCTCGACCTCTTGCTTTTCGAAACCATGTGCGAATTAATAACAATCAATTAGGTACCTGTTGTTTAAACGGTGAAGGAAAAAATCGAGAGAAAACATCCATACCTAGAGATTTTTTCAAATGTGTGTAAAGTCTGTCAATCCCCACTAGGCCAGCGTGGTAGGGACTATAGCATGATACCTCTTTTTCTCAAAGAAGACTCGCCCAACATTGGGACAGTATAATAATTATGGGTTAATGACGATAGGTAGACGCTCTGTCTTAATGGAAATTAAGATCTTTAAACCGCAAAATGGAGTAGGTACTGCATTAAAAGAGTCTCTCAAAGTGACGAGAGGAAGCTAACGGGCTAACATGCAAATGGCGACATAATTTTATCAACCTATTATTTCGTCTGTAGCCATTGTTTGGCATGATAATAAGTGACCGTGTAAGTTTATCGTGGGAGAGCCATGCTTCGGCACGAATGGGCCGGCTCGACCGGACTTGATACCACGGCCTCACAGAAAACCGGCGTGAAATAACGTTTTCGTCGTTCGGACGCCCAAACCCCTTAAAAGGGTGGCAACGCACCTGAAACTCCTCTGGTGTTGCGGGTGTCCATGGGCGGCGGTAATCGCTTACCATCAGGTGACCCGTCTGCTCGTTTGCCCAACCTATCACATAAAAAAAAAAAAAAGTGACGATAAAATTATTTCATGAAGCACATGTTTACTTAGCAGCGACAGATCGAAAGTAAAGTGCTATTGGATGCTTCCATTTGTAAATTCTTAGTACCAGCTGGCCATTTGGTACGCTGAAATCTTTTAAACTACACAACGGATTGTAATGCGGTTTTCACTACTATTTAGAATTTTTTTTCCGGATGGTGTATCATATGCGTGTCCATGTTATTAGTACATTGCACCCGTGCGAAGCCGAGGCGGGTCGCTTGTACGAATATATACATTTATATATATAATATAAATTTATTTTATTTTATTTAGTAAATATTTGTGTAGGCTAGAAAATAATAAAAAGTAAATTTAGCTTTGCCTCAGGTAATGGTTATTAAATTGAAATGAAAATACTTTTCACGGATTTTAAATAATTATATAATCAAGACGCCTACCACCTCAAACTACCCGTGACCATGGACGCTGTAAAGGGTCCAAAACGTCGGGATTAATAATATTAATATAACGCGATAAAATCCGTAAAAAGTAGTTTTATTTCAATGTATATATTCGCGTAAATGACAGAAATCAATGGTTATTAAAGTCAAAGCGCTCTACCAGGATACAAATATATTAACATGAAATATATCATTTACTTCAGACCATTATATAATTATTGTTGTTACAAAAAGTATTCAGAGCTCTCGTCCACGAGCCATTTCCTAACTATATTGGGTTCGGCTTCCAGTCTAACCAGAAGAGCTGAATATCAGTCTTGTTGGGTCTTTCAGCGAAATTCCCCATAGCAGCTCGGAGTTTGGATTTGTTCCTGTTTAATGGCGATAATTATGCTCGTCCCCTATTACTTGGGACTTAAACATACCGGCAAACTGTGGGTGTACATTCAACAAAAGAGTTAAGTATACAGATAGCAAACGAAATATGCATATTTATATTGCGACATAAATAATTACGCGCCAAAGGTATGTAGCTGTTATATCTACTGTAATACCTACGTTTTTACACATTGCGTGGTACATTATTACACAATCTTTATCAAAATACAGATGTTTAATTAGCTGCCTGGATATCTAACTCTTTTAGTGACCGTACATTAGTAAACGTATGCCTAACCGTTCAGGGAATACAGGCGTGATGGAATGTTTTTATATGTATAACAAGCTTCTGCCTGCGATTTCGTCCGCGCGGAAAAGTAACTTTTAATTGTCGTTGTAATTTGACGAATTAACTCAAAATTGTTATAAATTATAGCCTATATGTTACTCTTATGTATACATAATAATACTGTAAAGTTTCATCTAAATCCGTTCAGTAGTTTTAGCGTGAAAGAGTAACAAACATCCATCCATCCATCCTCACAATCTTTCACATTTATAATTTTGGTAGGATGTTTTATGCAGCCTACCCTTCGAAGTATACAAGCGTAATCGTATGTTATGTAACATTATTTATAAAAATTTACGTCTCTACATTGCAGACACATATACGTATACCTATTACGGCCATTTTCTGTAGCCCTAACTTCAGTAAGAACCTTCAGTAAGGTCGGCAAAAGTACCTGAGCAAAGCCCTACTTGATAGCTCCGAAGTTAAGGGTTCCGCTACGTAGTGCTATTTCTCTCTTAGAGTATGTAAGTAAGCCAGGATTAAATACCCGGATATTAATCTAAATTAAGAATACCCACGTACACATATTATTATTCTTTATAATACTTACATAATATATTATAAGCATATGGCAATTTTGATAGAAGTAAACTTATGCAATTTTAATTTTTATACATAGCTTACAGGGTTAGGCAGAGGTGTACCATAACATGCACCCACAGTTCACCGGTATATTTAGATCCCATGTAATAGGACGAGTCTATTGTCATTAACCGGGCACAAATCAAAACTCCGAGCTACTACTGAGAATTTCATAGAAAGTCCCAATAAAATTGCTGAACCGAGCACCTATAGAGTGTGTCTATGGAGTTTCTTGCCGGTTCTTCTCCATAAGACCCACTTTTTGGAACCGTGCAACTAGTTTTGACTTTTCAAAAGTGCTACTTTATTGGTCTAATTGAAATAAAACATTTGACTTTGACTTTGACTTTGACTTTATAGCGTAGCAGTTGCACTAACGACCACTAAGCTAATGAGTGAGTTTTTTCTAAGTCAAAGTCAAAATAATTTATTCAAGATAGACTACTAGGTAGTACTTTTTGAACGTCATTTTTTATATTTAAGACAGCTCCCAAACCACTCGCCCTTCACCGCCTCCTAGTGTTTTAGCTGGAAAGAAGAAGCGACGCAACAAACTCCACAGCAACACATTCTGTCTCGCAAGGTCGGACATAGTTTCGAGGGAACTTTGATAACTGAACCGGACTTGGAGGCACGGCACCGTGTGCCTCCAGCCAAGAGCACTTATCAACAGCTAAGGGCGTCCCCTAACGGGACTCGAACCCCGGCTTAGGGCGTTGCTTGGAAAACAACTAATGGATTATAGCAAATTATTGATGGGTGAATTTAAAACTACTGGCACAGTGCGGGCCGGCGCCAGCAAGGTTCGGGGTGGCTATCATTACTGGGTCTTCGCGACGGGCCTCGCCAGTGAGGACGCTAATTGAACTGCGTCCTTGCGAGTGGTGATTTGGTGAGAGTGTTAGTCACTCTGCTCGCTTCTTGTAGGACGGTGATCGGGTCATCGCAGTACCTAAGTCAGAACATGCCTCGGACGACGGACTGCTGACCTGGATTCAACGGTTGATGTTGGGTGTTTAAAATATATATACATCCAACTTGCCAATGATGTTTGTGCAATTCAGAATTTGCTCGTCGTAGTCGAGTCATGTAGTCTATATCGCTACATAAAGAATTATGTAGCGATATAGACTACATGTCTATCTACTTATTGTATTTATTTCTTGCGATTGCCCCAAATATATTGTCTGAGCCAATCTCATTGTTGTAACAATGATGTGTATTCATCTAACATTGAACAAAGACGGTATAGATAGATAGGTTTTAATCCAAAATCTCCAAAATGTTATAAATCCAATCAAAGCCCAAAATCAAAAGCTTATCGCACACCAACAAGATGTTAATTACAGCCGATAATTACCAACGAATTCAAATTCATCTTACCTAAATCCATGCGATTCAAATATCCGTGCGGGCGTTTCGAAAAGGTTTGGCATAAATCATTTGAGGGCCATCCACGTTCTCTAAGGCTCCATCTTCAGTTAATGCATTTCGATTACCCCCTTGAAATTCATGAACTGATACTTCAGGACTCCTTAATATTCTTCGATAGTGCTTTAATACTCTCCTTTTTTGTGATGCAAATATTTGATAGCTGCATGCAAAGTTGGGAAAGATTGCGATACGTCAGTAGCTATGTGATTATTATCAGACTACTGTACAAAGTGTTTTTCCTTTGTAATATTTAGTTGTTGAACTGACCATAAGGAAATAGGACCACAGATAGAAAATATTAATTAATTATTTTTGGTTTTGTATACAGCGTCAGGATACTCATCATATAGATCAGTCATCTATCACTATATCGTACCTCTTTTTCTCAAAATAATAATATCGTTAACGATTCGAGATTATAAAGGTATCTAAGTATTTATCATAAAATTCGATTAATTGACTAAAAAAATCTCATTTTCTTCTGAATATGACAGTCAAGTCAATAATGTAGTTTTCATTACATATTTAGATGACATAGTCTAAATATGCGATGAAAATGAAATTATACATTCTAATTCTAGTAGAAGCTTAGTCGACGCAGCAAATAATTTAATTTAAACACAATCCCTGTAGGAACTAACAATCCGGTTTTAATAACTTCTTAATGCTGGGGGGCCCCCTATTCAGAGCGGGTGGGGGTAGTATGGTCACGTTCGCATCCACCAAGATTACGAGAAGATATTGGCTAAGACTTCCGATGCCATTAGTTACGCCCGAAGCACAGTTGAGTGACGATGCCTTTGAATTTTCATTCCAATAATGGCTTTCATCTTATCGTTTTATTTCTAGTTCTATGAGATTATTTGACTGAATCTTTTGAACTGTTACTATAAAACGTTAAGATTTTGGTACTATTTATCTCGACATTTCGTTCACAGTAAATTGATTGTCGTTGGATGCAGACGGCTTGTAACCGTTCCTTGTGGAAGTCTATCAGTTGTTCAGCAGTAGACTTCCTGTGGCTGATATGATGACGATGATGAAATTGATTGTGATTATTTATAAATATCAATATTTTTAGGACATTTTTACTCATCACCATCTAGTCCCAAACTAAGCAGAGCTTGTACTATGGGTACTAGATAATGGATAAATATGTAAAAAATACTAATAATACATAAGGAATACCCAGACAAACACAGACACTTCTGTTTACGACCTCGTGGACCTTGGGGTTATCGCAGTCAGCCTGTCGAGACATATCGAGACTCGTGCCTCGGAGAGCACGTAAAGCCATCCGTCCCGATTGTTATACAAACATCTCTGACAATCGTTAATAGTAGTCTGAAGCCTAAAAAGCCTGACAACCAGTCTATCGTCAGGATATCTGTATTGCCCAGAAATTGGGTTGTAGAAGTCTAATTGGTTTGTGTAAAATACTGATATTCAGCCGCATCTGGTTTGAAAGCCGACCCCAACATAGCTGGGAAAAGGCTCCGAGGATGGAAGTACTGTGTGGATTTCATTTGATCTGAAGGCAAAACTTTAAGGGTCTTCGTTCAATATCAATAATGGTGTAAGTATTATTATTTTCGAGAGTTTAGGAAGTAAATTCATTTCAAAAATCACATTTCACGCAGGTATCGTGCAAACTCCACCTTATTTTAACTCAAAGGTGTTGGATTAAACGGAGTTTGAATTATTTTGAAACGTTTCGTAGTTCCATGTTATTCAATGTTCGGTGCTGTTCCAAATATCTAACATTCGATGTCAGTTCTATATGGAAAGAAATAGAGCTTATATTTAAACAACTACAATGATTTAGATAGATTTGAGTACATTTGATGAGCGTTAATATACACAAAAAGTCCTCGATTACGTGTTTCCCCGACGATTTGGTCTCGTGTGATACCAGTTATAGCATATTGACATTATGTAAGAATTATTTCAGCTCAGCTATTGATATATTTTCACAGAAATACCAATTACATTTTCTGTGGGACGTCATAATTTTGTCGTCACATTATTTCGTCTCCAGCCATAGTGTCGGCTTGGTATAAGCGACGACAAAATTATTTCGAGGTGTGCATGTCAGGTGTACTGGGAATGAAGCCCCGCAATCTTATTAGCTTAGTCATTATTAAAACATTTTAAATAAATAATATAAAACAAAGTCACAACAAAGTCCGCGTCTAATTGATGTTTCTCCGCGTACCTACTTCTTCTCAACTACTCAACCGAATTTAACATGGTTTTCAATTTCATATAAAGAATTACTTTCGGAAGGTTTATACGTACATGCTTATTATCACTATATCGAGCACATAGCTTTTAGAACTGATGGCCGCTGGGGCAGGAAGGTTCTCGATTGGAGACCACGCAGCGTCGGCGACAGCGAGATTGACGTGTTATCGGGATCATTTTTAGGTTGTGAGACAGGGACGGCGCTATTTAATTTGTAGAGTGACATCCCTCTCTCTCTATCGGAAAACGATCGCTGGAAGTCGTTGAATGTGGGCGGCATATGGCCGATCCTTGTGGAAGTTTATTGCGGAGGCCTTTGTTTAGCTGTGGACCTCTTGTGGCCGACATGATGATGATGATGATGATTAGTAGGTATATTTCATCTGTGTGTAGCCGGATTAACAAAGTTAATCAACAGTATAGTACCCAAAAGCCCTGTATATGTTACGAAGGATGTCAATAAGCAAAATTGAATTTTCTATCAGATTTCCTCATATCTACTCAGTTACGACAGCAACAAGATTGCATTACGCCGCTGCTCACGTAATCGATGCAGCCCCTTTATTGGTCCCGCGAGCATCCCACGCTCTTATTGGTTATACGGTAAATACGTGTTCCGACAATGCACGTCACTCATACTCGACGACTTTGTTGTTTTAGGTATTTTAAGTTTGTTTATAATGTTTTTCTAATAGCATGCTAAACGTTTTCTACGATATAAAATTTAGTGAAGACAAAATTCAATTTCAGGCAGTATTTGATTCGACACACTTAAAATTTGTGGAAAAGAAACTCGACATCACAGATAATGATAACAGCACCTAAGTTGGCTAGAGCCTCCGGTGGACTTACTGGAGGGACGAAGGTTCGACTAATGCCTGAGATCGATTTATTTCCGCAATTAATATTTTTTATTTTAAGTCTATGTCCACTATCTTTTTGTGTTATTTGGCATTTTCCATGCTAAGATTTTAAAGTTAAAAGAAAAAATTCAACCGCGGGTAGGATTTGAACCTGCGTCTTCTGGTTAGGTACACCAGACGCTATGACCACTAAGCCACCGTGACTCCAACCCGCCAGGTTGAATTACGTCTTTACATCAGTGACACCTATTGAAAAGTAAGTTTTTGCTTCTCAACCGACATGACTGACTTTACAGTTAGTTCGATGTCAAACAATGTCAGCTTACCTATTACCTATATTTTTTGGCCTTTTCCATGATAAGATTTTAAAGTTATTTTAGCGAAGGAAAAATTTCAATAGGTGTCACTGACGTTACCGTAAAGACGTAAATTCAGAATGTGAAGACAAATTTAGACCGAAATTTTTTGTCGCCGCTTATCCCGTGCCGAAACTATGGCTGGAGAGGATACCTATAATGTGACAAAAAAATTATGTCACCCTACAGGTCGAAAAATGATGACATTCGGTTTTTCTGAGCAAATTATTTTTATTAATTTATCAATATTAACATAAATGTGTTTTTTCGTATGTCTATGTCCTTCTCCGGTCTTATATGTATATCGCTGTAACAGATTTCATCGAAATCGATTCAACAGTTTAGGCGTGGAAGCGTAACATACACTCAAGCAGAGTTTCTTTCGAATTTATAATATTAGTAGGGATTATTTCTTCTTCTTCTTCTTCTAGGAAATGAGTAATACATGATAATGTTTTGAAACGGTCACGAGTAGACTGTGACCATGGACGGTGTGCTGTGTGTGTTGTCTACCCGTGACCATGGACGCTGTAAAGGATCCGAAACGTCGGAATTAATATCAATATAACGCGATAAAATCCGTAAAAAGTAGTTTTATTTCAATTTAAATGTCAGAAATCAATATGATAGTGTTTTTTTTAAATTTTAATGGCAAAATATAGGTACTTAAGTCGGTTAGTTAAAATAATTATATAATAATACTAGCTGCCCCCGCAAACGTTGCTTTGCCATAAAAAAAAAAATTTAGGAGTATGAAAAATAGATGTTGGCCTATTCTCAAACCTCCCCGATAAGCACAAAAAATTTCATCAAAATCGGTCAAGCCGTTTCGGAGGAGTATGGCAACGAAAACTGTGACACGAGAATTTTATATATTAGATAATAATAATTAGTTTTGGTGGGAGGAGGGATAGTGGGAGTAATTCCACTCAAATTGGAAGTACCTCCGCCTTGCAGAAAATCGAATTAAAATACTGCTTGAACTGTGTTGTGTTTCTTACGGTGAGCAAGGTTGCCAGTGCTCCACGAGGAAACGTTGTGTTTGCAGTGGGGGGACTTTGACCCTTATACTACCAACCCAACTATTCCTCTTTAAATACAGTGTCGGCAACGCGCAAGTGATACTCCTGATGTTGCAAGCGTCTATAGGCTACGGTAGCCGATCAGGTGGACTGTATGTTTGTCTGCCACCTTAGTAGAATAAAAAAAAATAAGCTGCATAAATATTTAATTCCAATCCAGGATTTGATTTGAACCATTTCTGAAAATAATCTATCAATGAAAGCCTAAATCAAACCTTTTAGCTTCCAATCACCGAATTCCAAGAACGTATGAAAACCATTAGGTGAACTCCCGCGCAAATAATTACTTTAAAAATTCTCCCATTCTATTTTATTAAAAGCGTTCTCGAATACCGAGCGAGCTACTGGCGCGAGTAGCTCGTGTCTATACTGGCAGACCGGTAAGAACGGGACCGTGTCTTGAAAAATAAAGGCATTATTGGAAACTCAATGAGGTAAGTACATTTGGATTCCTTAGAGTGCCATTTTGAGAAAGTATTTGCAGTTTTAGAGCTTAGCTTTATTTGGTTTTCTTATCTTCTCTGTTCTAGTGCATCTATTGTTAAATGGTGTTCAAGTAGTGTTCTGTTGGAACACACAATTAAAATAAATTAAAATTACAATAAAAACACTAGACTACAGATGTCGTTACAATGTTACTGACATACGCAAATTATCAACATGTACCTACTATGAACATTAAACATCGAGATTTTGGATCGAAATTAAAATATTCAATTAATACAATTCGGAATATAATAAATCGCGCAACAAAAATACTGTTTGAGCGACAAAATTACTGATTAAGCAGCAAAATACAGATATCGGTTAGGTTAGGTTAGAACTGTGACCACACATCGCCAGAACCAAATCTGAATGTTTTGAGACCAAGATAGTGTATATAACAATATTTTGAGGTTACTATTTTGCTGTGCAATAAGTATTTTTGCTTAAGATTGGGAATTATTGTGTTAAACAAAACGACATTTTTTGATTTGGAGTAAAATACTAGCCATAAAATTCTGCCCAGTAGCGAAGGGAATGTCAAACGTCAATGCAGGCACGAACATCGAATCTGTCGTTGATCGATTAGTGTGATCGTGGTCCGAAATACTTTCGTGGTAGAAAAATGAGCGATTCGTTAGACGAACCTTCGTGGTTTGAATTTCGCGGTAAGCCTACCAGTTCCAATTCATTTGGGGTAAGCGCAGAATGTTCCCATCTTTAATCATCCTGATACTGATATTATATGTTTGCAATTAAAAAACAGACAACGTCTATAAGTCTAGTCGCGTGTCGGACTGCTGATCCTTAGGTCGTGGGTTTGATTCCCACAGGACATAAATATTTATGTGGTAAACATAAGCATGTGTTTGTCCGGGTGTATAGTATATATTATAAGAATGTATTTAAGTATTGTATCCAGTGTCTAGTAGGTACTCATAGTAAGTATAACCTCTACTTAGTTTGAGACTAGATACTGCTGTGAAAATTTTCCCAAATACCTATAATTACTATTAATATTATTCATCTCTGCACTGATCAATACTGTTACTAATACATTTATCATCATCATCATCAACCCATATAATGTCCCACTGCTGGGCACGGGTCTCCTCTCATATTGAGAGGGATCAGGCTACAGTCCACCACGCTGGCCTAGTGCGGGTTGGCAGACTTCACAAACCGTCGAGAAAATTCTCTAAGGTATGCAGGTTTCCTCACGATGTTTTTCCTTCACCGTTTAAGCGAGTGATAATTAATTATTAATACGCACATGAATTCGAAAAGTCAGAGGTGCGTGCCTTGGGTTCGAACTCGAGACCTTCGACTTGGCAGTTCAATGGTCATACCACTAGGCTATCACTGCTTCTAGGCTATCACTGCTTATACGTTACTGGTAATTAAAATAATAAAATGTCTATATATCTTTACAACTGTACTACAGAATACTCTTTGCAGTATAGAGCATACATACATAATATAGAATATATATATTGTAACGCCACGCCACAGCCTAAGCCTACTTTGTAGCTGAGCCATGACACGCCACGCCAAGCCATACCAAGCCACACCACGCCACACCACGCCATGCCAAGCCAAGCTGCGAAATTATATCTCCGCTGTTATTCAAACTCTCAATTGACCGCTCGTGACGTCACTTCCGACGAACGTCACACGACATCACGTGATGTGGAAGGGGGTATTGTTATAAATACCCGGAGCAATCGTTATTTAGTGGATCCTCCAGTTATCGCCCCATAAGTCTCCTCAAAGTCCTTGGGAAGATCTATGAGCGGCTTATCTATGCCCGATTAAAGAACTTTGCCGAATCCCATAATCTCATTCCCGACGAGCAGTTTGGTTTCCGAACCAAACACTCTTGTATCCACCAAGTGCATCGCATAGTCGAACATATCAGCGCTGGATTCCAGCGCGGTATGACGACTGGCATGCTCTTCTTCGACGTGGCGAAAGCCTTCGACAAGGTCTGGCACAATGGCTTGATTTACAAGCTATATTCATTCAACGTGCCAGACCGTCTCGTGCTCATCATTCGAGATTTTCTGTCGAATCGCACCTTTCGCTATCGTATAGAGGGCGGCACACTCTCGTCCCCCCATCCTATCCGAGCCGGAGTCCCTCAGGGCTCCGTGCTCTCCCCTCTCCTTTTCACGCTGTACACCAGCGATATTCCAAAAAGATCCAAGTCGCAGTTGGCTCTATTCGCTGACGACACGGCTATATATTATTCCGGCACCAGCCTAACAAACATCACCAAAATTCTCCAATCCTTGGTCACTGCCCTAGGGAATTGGTTCAGGAAATGGAGAATAGAGGTGAATCCCTCCAAGAGCGCGGCGGTTCTCTTTCACAAGAGTTCCGACCTCTCCGCTCAAGCCCAACCCATCTCCCTCTTCGGCCAACAGATCCCTTGGGAAAAGAAAGCCAAATACCTGGGCGTGGTTCTAGATTACCGGCTTACGTTCCGAGAGCACATAAAAACGGTGCGTTCGCGCGCCGCTTTTGCTCTAGGACGTCTACATGGCATGCTCAATGCACGCAGTAAACTCTCCCTTAAATACAAGGTGAGAATTTACGTGATGTGTATTCGCCCCATCATGACCTATGCGAGTGTCGTATTCGCTCACATAGAAAGTCCCGCTATCCATAGGATGCAGACCCTCCAAAACCGATTTATGCGCAAAGCCACGGGCGCCCCGTGGTATGTCCGCAATAGGGACCTCCACTTAGACTTAAAACTGCCCACCATCAAGCAGTTCATGAAACGCGCCTCTAAGCGCTATTTCGATCTAGCCCCCCTTCACCCTAATCCCCTTGTGGTCAGTAGCGTAGACTACAAACCCTCTCAGATAAGTGGAGTGCGCCGCCCAAGGCACGCACTCACTTACCCTGACGACCAAATCACCTTAGCGCAGGAGCCAAGCAGAGTGACTAGCACTCTCAAAACACACACACAAAAACGCCGCCCGATATACCGTCCTCGCCGGCGAGGTCCGTCGCGAAGACCCCTTAACGGTCATCCTCCCCGTCCCTTGCTCGAGCCGGCCCGTGCCGAGCCAGTAGCTTTAAATTCGCCCCAAAATAATTTAAACCCAGATCCAGCCGTCCCTAGCTGCCCCCCCAGCAACGCCCTAAGCCGAGGTTCGAGTCCCGCAGGGGACGCCCTTAGCTGTGTTGCTTAGTTTATAAGTTGCCCCTGGCTGGAGGCATTTGGTGCCTCGCCACCTAGTCCGGTTAAGTTTTTAAAGCTCCCTCGAGCTAAAAACTATGTCCGACCTTAAAAAAAAAAAAAAAAAATTTGTGGATTTTGATTGTGTACGCTGATTTAAGCAGAAACTCTGCCCGATTGTGAGTTGAATAACAATAGATAATTATTATTTAGTGGAAAGTATGCTTTACATAAATCTCAACATCCCTTCTGTTTTAATATATATAACACAGAGCGAACATAATCTATTAAGGCGTAAGCCGGGCTCCGGTAATAGCCGCGAAGGGGCGGACATGAAAGAGGAAATTCTAAAACTTAGAACTTACCTAAGAGATTTTACTGACGTCTAATACGTGAGAAGCGAGTGAAGATACCTTTTACTTATATGTGTCATGGCCATTCAGTAATATCAGAAGTTATTATAATAAGTAACACGTCATACTCGTGAACGGGTGCCGTCTGTCGGGGCTGGTCAGCTCTTACGGTCAATGGCAATCTTTTTTTTTCTATTTATTATACTGGATTAATTTATTAGTATACTTACATCAAACTGCATTGTACTCATGATCTATTCGGAACAAAAAATTGTAAACCAAGGTTAACTGTAATCATGTTTTTTTTTAAAGAGAGTCTATGGAGTTTCTTGCCGGTTCTTCTCCATAACACCCACTTTTTGGAACCGTGCAACTAGTTTTGAATTTTCAAAAGTGCTATTATATTGGTCTAATTAAAATAAAATATTTGACTTTGACTTTGAAGTAAGTTAGATTGTATTAAGTGCAGTATTATACCGAATTAATCAATGTTACATACCATCACGCTTATATTCCCCAAAGAGTTAGGCAGAGTGTTACCAATAATTTTACACACACAGTTCGCTTCACTAAAATTTAAAAATAGATAATGTTGCAACAAACATAGCTAACAATAACAAATGTCACAATATTCAATCAAATTGTGACTTCAATTTAATTTGTCAAATAACAAGGCGTCAATATGCTGAGAACAATTCGGAAAAATAAAATGAATTTATTCTAAATTCAATATGGCGCACTCCCAAACAAGGCGAACTATTTATTTTGTATGCACTCCTTTAATAATACGGGTATCAATTAAAAGAGCTCGCTGAAAAGAATACTAAAAATAAAATAAAATGATGGCACTCTAAATTCATAATGAGTTTTTTTTTTAATTTAAATTTACTTTAATTTCTATTTGGATTTTTTTTTTGGTGAATGACCCTTAGTGACAGATGATTTTGTTAATTTATTATTTAATGCGATACAAGAAGGATCCTTGTGCTCCTCCTAATTGGTATGCCACTGAAATGTCAATTAGCGTAACTAATTAATTGGATTCAGGAATGAATAAGGAAGAATTTTAATTGGTTATTTGGGTGTGTCATTTTTAATTAAAATGACAATTTTATCGATGTAAATTATTCAACTTTCAGGCGCTTCCTACTTTTACAGCAATGTTTTTGATGCTTTTTAATAATTCATTTTTTAATATTTCACAGGCAGCTTTAATTTTGCCGAAAAACAGCGATAAATATTAGGTTTATTTTATAGAAAGTTAAGATGAATATCCTATAACGCAGACCGAAAGATTCAATAACCCAGCTTTGGGCTGTGTTGTGTTCCTCACGGCGAGCAACGTTGCCAGTGCTTCAAGAGGAAACGTGTTGGTAGTGGGGGGACTTTGACCCATATACTACTAATCCAACTATTCCTCTCTCTTTTCATAGGGTCGGCAACGCGCAAGTGATACCCCTGGTGTTGCAAGCGTCTATAGGCTACGGTAACCACTTACCATCAGCTGGGCCGTATGCTTGTTTGCTTCCTTAGCGGTATAAAAATATATATATATATGTTCAACAACAAAACCGAAACAAATATCTGTAATAAATTTTCCTATGCGGGAATTAAACCCACAATCTGGAGCTTCAAAGCCAGTAGCAGTGTCAATCGTACCGTGAAGATAGCCCAAAGGTATTACAGCATCACCAGCGATTTCATCCAACTCTTTGTACAGTATCTGCAATAACCTTTTTGTAATAGTACGGGAATCCTCATAAATCAGCGTAGTGTGTTCTTCTTACTCCGAGCTCCTTTCTTACTTCGGCTTCCAGTGTAACCAGATGCGGCTGAATATCAGTATTTTACACGAGGCAACTGCCATCAGACCTCCGCAACCCAATTTCGGGTTACCGATAGTCTGTGCGTGTTGTACCGAATAAAAACCACACTTACTACGTCCCATGGTTAACCATGGGACTTCACATTTACAACGAAGGTTTTTTCTGTATGCGGAATATCGACATGAATGTCTGCCGCCTACAGGAGTGGAGGTGGTAGGGTATAACGGACTCGTACCGACAATAACTGCACTTGCCTTCCGTCGTACTTGAGTCATGGCCCTGGGATTTCTAACACCACGGCTATAACGTCTCCAGGATTACAAGACACGGTAAGTTTTATTTACCGAATCCCTGGCCAAATTTTACCGGCTTCGGTCACGGATAGGCTGGTAATAAAAAGTTTCGTGACTAAAAATCATTACACGTAATAGTAACAAAGGAGATAAATTTTTAAACTGGATGCGAGTCACGAAAGAATGAATATGTAATGGACAGCATCTGGACACACATAAAAAACAAAATATATACTTACAAAATAATACGTGCCCAGTTTGAATATCGAATCTAGTATTTCTGCTCGCCCGTGGTTCAAACATCAGCTTCATTAATCAGAACAAATAAATTGCCGTTCAAAAAGCCCCCACGCAAAAAGCGCTATGAAAAATTCCATTACTCTAAAGATAGGAACTTCGTACTTGGGTACATCAAGCGAGTGAGCAGATGGGAAATGGAACACTCAAGCTACCACGCATGCGTTGACGTGCGACTAAATTATTACCTCTTCCCATCAAACTAAGTGTACCCAGCAAAATACTTGTTTTTAAAACGTGCGTGGAACTCGGAACGTAGCGCCGGCTTAGAGTATTTTTAGCCTGTGTAAAAATATGTTGATTTTATCGTAAGGTGTAAGGTTATGTATGGGGGGTAGGTTAGAAGCTTGACAGAATATTTTTTTAAGAGAATCCCTTCTAGATGTTTGGCTCGGTAACGGCTTAAGATATATTGACTTATCAACGTTTAGGCAGCCTAAAAATTTATGAGGAGCTCGTGGCTAATTAATAACCACGCTGATCAACCGATTTGCAAGGTTAAGCTGTGCTAGCTGTGGTTAGTCTGTGGATGGGTGTCCATTCTCCGCGTTTGATATGATTTCAGTTAGTACTTTGATGTATTTCACGTTTAAACGATAGAAGAAGGAGGTAAAACGATCGTCAAATATGCATAATTAAAAGCTTGATCACACTTAGCTTCTCTGTAGCTTCTCTTTATCCACGAAAGTAGTTTCAGCATAATATTCTCGTAAACGTCACAAACAGCTAGCACAACTACCATAACAAACTCATCAACATACATTTCTGGGTGAGTCATCCAACAAAATTGAGTTATCCAACATAATTCTGAGTTAATACGGCGTGAGTGAGTTTAAAATAAAAAAGCAACATACATATTTACCGGTCGTCCTAGCGTATGTATGCTCTTGAATAACATGACATAATAATATATGACGTAAAAGCTACGTCCCTGGGCGAGGTCGTTGAAAACATAGCGGTTGAAATTTTGGCACGGAAGGCGACAGTTTTAGTCATTTAAGTCACCATTACAGAGGTAATGGAGACTTAAATGACTAAAACTGTCGCGTCATAGCTTCAAGTCGCTTCAAGTCATAGTAGCTAGTAAGCTAGAGAGCTTACTAGCTACTATGACTTGAAGTACATTATGAACTCAGACCATGTTGAGCGATAACAAATCAATAAAATCTTGTACAATTTATAAATTAATAATAATTATGTTCCAATAGCTAATAACAGATTATAGGAACTCTAAATTTGAAGAGATTTCAGGGCACCATCGCATTTTTTAAGGAACCAGCGCTCATATTAATATAATCTACAGGTTTATGTTAGTCTTGTCAGTTATTTAAGATAGACGTATAGGCTGCAACCTATTATTTAAATTGTATATATCAAGAGAGCATTGAGGTTATTTAATTACGTAAATAGCGTCAACATGATATTGTGGAAGATCCCCTAATTCTTCTGAGTCAAATCATAGATTTCGTAAATCATGACCTGTCATTGCAAAGGCTTTTTAATTCAACATTTAGACTTCATAATAAAAGCAAGATACCCACTATCAACCCATAGACTATGGGATTCGCAAATACAATTATATCTTCCACGACCTGGATATCGCAGCGGTCCTCCCACGAATATGATCACGTATAAACATCTTGAACTCTGCGTCGACTCAAATTTGTTACCATAAAAAGCTATTTATTTCCAACGAATGCGATAAACATGACACGATATGTCACACATAAATGCACACATTAAGCATACATAGAAGAATATTAATATAATTATATGATAATGTAAACGATAAGTTTACAAAAGTTACCCGGAAAAGTAAATCATTTTTATGAGTACTAATGGATCGCTTAAGACGTGAATGAACACATCATGAAGAAACCTGTATGCCCCGAGTGATTTACTGGTTGGTGAAATCTATCAACCCGCACTAGGCTAGCGTGGACTATAGTCCGAATCTTCTCATCCTGGGAGGAGACCCGTGCCCAACAGTAAGACAGCAAATGGGTCAATGATGATCTCAAAGGATTTAAGAGAGGTAGGGGCATAGTGGGAGTAATTCCACTCAAATTGGAGCTGCCCGACTGGGGCACCTCCGCTTTTCAGAAAATTTAAGTTTAATAACACTGCTTTGAGCTGTCTTGTGTTCCTTACGGTGAGCAAGGTTGCCAGTGCTCCACGAGGAATCGTTGTGATCCTTATACTGCCAACCCAACTATTCTTCTTTAGTTTTACAGGGTCGGCAATGCCAAAGCGTATGTAACTTGATTTGGGTCTAAAATCGAACAAAGTAGTGTTGCGATTTTCTATAAAATTCTCAATAGTCAGTTTAGATCTTTTTTATAATATGAGACTCATTTTATAAGGGCATTATAACTAAACTGTAACTGAAAAGTTTAATAAAAAATATAGAAATGTTTGTATCTTATTTTATGACCGGCACCATTAATTTTGACAACCTCTGTGGTCTAGCGGGCCGAGTGCCGGACTGCTGATCATGGGGTTGTGGGTTCGATTCCCACAGGACACAAATATTTGTGTGGATAAAACATGAGTATTTGTGTTTGTCTGGGTGTTTCTTATGTATTATAAGTATGTATTTACAAAAAAAAAAGTATATAAGTATTATATCCATTGTCTAGTACCCATAGTACAAGCTCTGCCTAGTTTGGGACTAGATGGTGTTGTGTAAAATATCCCAAAAATATTATTATTATTATTTTCAAATCGATTCATTCATGTACACAAACGTGTTCAAAAGATTTCGTGCACTTCATGAACACGACCATAAAAAAGCGGTGAAAATATAAAAGTATCTTTCCTTACCTATAAATATTATATCTCTTTCATTATCCTCATTGAATTCTCTAAAGAGAGCGACATGTTTTTAGAATTCATTACGTATTAAATATTCAAGGGGACACTTTTTATGAATATAAATCATAAGAGAGAGCACCTCGGTTGGGTTGCCAAACCGAATTTATATTTTACCTGATAGATATTATTTTAACCTCTATTAAGATCGGCATGATCCAATTCTGGATTGTTTAAACTCAAAATAACTAAGTAGGTACTTACAGAATTCAGACACCACCTCTCCCCGAACTTCGTTGGAGTGTATGCTGTTTCTTAATTATTATTTTATTAATTATTTCTGTAAATAGATCTTTTAAAGACACTTTTACAAGGTGACTTAAAGCTGATTTTTTTAAGATGGATCCGGCATTTCCTAACTCGAATTTAGGTAATGTCGTATATCATCTGATAATAATTAAATTAAATAAATAAATTGTTTACTGAACTAAAAATTCTACAGTCAAAAACTTACAAACAACATTATTTACTAAAACACAGTAAGTACGTATAATTGCTAAATGTCATTACGGAGTATTTGTATGAACTGTTACCAAAATTCAAATTATCTGGTACCCAAAGAAAGATACAACTCGTATATTGGATGGATGTGGAACTTGGATACAAAGTTGTAAGGCGACTTAGCAACAGATACCAACCGTAACACAATAAGTTTAGCACATTAGGTATTGCTTAGCGGCAGCATATTTGGCAATTTGGAGAATGAGGAGCATATAATTAAAAAGATGGAGTGAACTGGGTGTCCAACACGCCTGTATTCCCCGAAGGGTTAGGCAGAGGTGTAATAATGTACACCCACATTTCGCCGGTATGTTTAGGTCCCATGTTATAGGGGGCGAGCCTATTGACATTAACCGGGCACAAATCCAGACTCCGAGCTGCTACTGAGAATTTCATAGAAAAACCAAAAAACAAAAACCCAATTACACTGCTCGACCTGGGGACCGAACCCAGGACCTCTAGCGTAGCAGTCGCGCTTAGGACCACTAGACTATTGAGGCAGTCACACTTTATAAGATCCTCTTTATACTCCTTTAATTACCAACTTGACATACCATTATCTATGATACGTAATCCTCAACAGCGAGGAATCAAAGCGAGAAAAGATATTTAAATTGTAGGCTCATGAATGGACAGTTCACTCAGAGAGAATATTATTACTTATGAGTAAGATTAATCATTCAAGGTTAATTATATTTTACTAGAGCCGAAATTGAGAAAATATTTATATGATGAAGATGTAAAATGAAATAATTATTATGCTGCAATTAGAGTTCAGGTAAATTTCAGGTGAAAAGTTGTTCTTTGCTTAGGGCGCACGAGTCAGCTCTCATAATGACAGGGGTGAAACTAGCTAACTAACTAACTAATACGGGTTTCGCAATAGACTGCTCTTCGGTAGTATGACTAAAACCGTATTAATAGAATACCGTTCTAACTCTAAACACGTAACATGTAGCGCACGTGTCAGCTCTCATAATGACATTGACAGGGGTGAAACTAAAGTTATTTAGAAAAGGAAAAATACGACCGCGGGCAGGATTCGAACCTGCGTCTTCTGGTTCGGTACACCAGACGCTATGACCACTAAGCCACCGCGATACCTACCCGTCAACAACCGACACAACTTACTTTACAGTTAGTTGTGTCGGTTGAAAAGCAAAAACTTGCATTTCAATAGGTGTTACTGACGTCACCATAAAGACGTAAATTCAATATGTGAAGGAAAAATTCGACATGACGGGTAGGTATCGCGGTGGCTTAGTGGTCATAGCGTCTGGTGTACCGAACCAGAAGACGCAGGTTCGAATCCTGCCCGCGGTCGTATTTTTCCTTTTCTAAATAACTTTAAAATCTTAGCATGAAAAATGCCAAAAATATACAAAAAGATAGGGGTGAAACTAGCTTAATACGAGTTTCGCAGTAGACTGCTCTTCGACAAGATACTGTTCGGTCTAATACCGTATTAATAGAATACCGTACTAACTCTAAACACGTACTAAAGCTCAAATTCATAACAATTTTCCATTCGATTACATATCCACATACCGCATCACTATAACCGTTTAAACAAAAACGGCAATAGGAAGGGTACCCGAAAGTTTCTATCTACTTGAGCGCTGAAACCAGCGCTTTGTGGCACTGTATGCTAACTACGGGTAGCCGCTTCATCGGCTTTTTCCGCTTTGTTTAATAGTTTTGTAGGTTCCAGCCGAAGCATATTGGAGTGTTTGAAAATATTTTTGATTCGGACATTAGAGCTGCCTTTTTGCTGACTTAAACTACATGAGGATACAAAGAGGTATGGTTTTCTTCTTTTTTGTATGAGTAGCATGATTCATACCTTTGTGCCTTAAATAACTGATAAATCAATTTCAGTTGTGGGTTATGGGGTATAGCTTTACCGGACTAGAGCTTACCATGGTTGTTGTGAATGTCATAAATCCCATAAAAAAATATGTATTTATTTCTATAAAATAGATTTTTCAAAGACTCTTTTACAAATGAATTTGACATAAACTAGATAGCCATGGGGCGGATTTTAGTTAGAACATGTTGAACATACCCTGTCACCAACAAGTGCTTATTCAACCTAAACTGAGTGTCACACGAACCTCCCGGCGCTGTGAGGAGGCTGATAAAATGTAATTTTATGTCCTGGGTGAAAAAGTGCAGTGGTCGTCTAGGGAAATAAATCGTAAGCCCAGATGAAATAAAGGTAAAAAGCAAATCCTATCCCTAAGCAAATCCTGCAGTTTAGCAGCTGCAAGCTGCTGGGTTTAGCGGTGAACTCAACGCAACGAGTAGCGATCACAATAGACCGACTGAGGTCGTAGTGATACTATAGCCGCAAATAAATATATTATTATTTTTGAAATAACTCTGTTGGCAGACGACTCAAAAGATTTTTTGGAATTGCAAAAACCCATTTCGTGGCATAGTGCGTAGATCGCAAACGTATTTCAAACATACCAATGGGTTTTAGCTGACGTGAAAGTTACCATCAGGCGATTGCAAGTAGTTTCATCACCCAGTAGCAAATGAAAATACGTAACACGTAGCATACCTAGCTTAAACGGGTGGAAGTATCTGGTGAATAAAATGTTGTACACGAGTTCCTTATAAAGGTGGGCGCTAAAACGGGATTTTGGGATTGGGAATACCCAGATCATTGCGGTTAATACCGCGGGTACAAAATTTGTAATTAATAAAATATTAGTAAATTAAAAGTGATAATATTTTAAAGGTTGCCTGGAAGAAATCGCCGACCGCGATAAGGCCGCCCATTGTATATCTATTGTCTTCAAAATATATGTCTGTGAAATATTAATTCCCTGGGTGTACAATAAAGAATATATAAATAAATAAATAAATATTATCGTCAATAGTGTTGGCTATTAATTGATCGACTGGTATAGCAGTTATCATCTCAGTCCTCACCACAGTCCGGGTGTTTTAGAGTCGATTTCCTTCGCAGTCAAATCTCTGTAGATCACACAAAGATTTGATGTATAGTGCGGGAGGTGTCGCTGTTAAAAAGAAAGAAAAAAATGTTTTTTAAACTGTGGTAACCCTAAACTGCAGCATGATTCGCTGTTCCCAAAGTAATTCTTTCGTATATAAAGCGTGAAGTGCCCACGGCGTGATCTATAGGTCCATTTACACGCTACTCACTGCGTTATTATGTGAAAACATGTACTGTCGCGGAAACATACAGGCATTTACAGGGTGTGACGTGTGAGGTACATTGTTGTTATAAATAGATAAGGAAGGTACCTGCAAGGATGGTAACGTGCTTATTAATATTGTTTATGGTATATGTTTTGTTTACTTAGGTTTTTTTCCTTCGATTTAACTGCATCTTAGTGCTCGTAAACATGACTGCTAAGCTAGATCGTCGAGTTGTTAGTTTTTTTTTATGAAATTACATAAAACAAAAAGAAACAACAATAATAAACTGCCTCATTAACCTGTGGTCCTAACCGTGACAGTTAAGCGAGAGGTGCTGGATTTGATTCCCAGGTCGAGCAGTGTTGCAGCAGCAGCTCGGAGTTCGCCTATTACATGGATTTAAACATACCCGCGACCTATGGATGTACATTAGTACACCTCTGCTTGACTTTAGGAGAATAAAGACAGTGTTTATATCTCATGTTCAAACAAGGAAACTGTCTAATAAAATTATTAGATACCATCGAACATCCCCAATGAATAGGTATTCAAAACGTCGCAACTAATTAGCATTCATTCGCACATTCCAATTCAAAACTGTCCTAATAACGTGCTTTACACTTCAGTGCAGAATAAAGTATAAACTCCGACATTAATCAACATGTCTAGTAAAGTGCGGACGCACTTACCGCCACTAATGCACGGCGCACCTGCACTGCTGCTAATGCTGTTCCCGTTTTAATGGCCGCTCTTCTTTTGAACGTTTTTTACAAGTTACATTTTTAGTGGGGGGTAATTTTTTTGCAAGCATTTGTAAATTAGTTGTTTTTATGTCGACTCAGTACGTGCCTGTGCTCGCATTTTATATTTACTTAACTAGATATACATTTAATACTACTGTTCATACTGTTTTCATTTTACCTAGAAGAAGTAGTGAACACTTTGTTTAATAAGGATCTTTGCTTAATTTTTTTTCCCAGAAAGAAATTTAAGTTCTATTGGTTATAAAAAGTACTGGTAGAATTATTCTCTATGATCTTTTCTGATCTCATCTTCTTCTTTTTCCCAATATCATGGATACCACCCAAAGTAGGTACCGTCAAATTTCAATACTCTTTTGCCATTTCAACGACATTAATTAAAGTCAAAGTCAAAATGTTTTATTCAAATCATACAATTAAAGTACGTACTTACGTTTAAAAACTAGTCAATTTAAATGAGTTGAAGAAACAGAATAAAACTCCTTAGACACTCGTTTAAAAATAAAAACAAATATTCCTTTTTATTTTACAATTTAGTTCTCAATTTATTTATTGTCATCCTCCTTCGTCTCCTTGATCGACAATAAATATTCATAATCGAACACGTTGGACTTCCAAATGCCTCTAACTAACAATACTAAGATGAAGTTCCTGAAACCGCAACTCAAATTCCCTGAAGTGGAGACCTTAAACTCAATAGAGCAATCTTATAAAGCGACAAAGTTATTCGAGTAAGTGAGAAAGTGTTTGTGCACTTTACGTTTAAGGATATTGAGGTTGATATTGCTTGTGTACACAGCAAAGAGGTTGGTGCATGAAATTTGAGACATACAGCTTTGTGATTAGACAAACTAAAAATATAGATAGACCTATCGAAAAGCAAGTTTTTGCTTCTCAACCGACATGACTTACTATAATAAATTTAAAATCTAAGCATGGAAAATGCTAAAAAAATATACAAAAAGATAGTTAATAGGCACCTTGGCATCGTTCGACATTAAACTAACTGTAAAGTAAGTCATGTCGGTTGAGAAGCAAAAACTCTAAGAATGAGAAGGTGGTCAGTACTGTGGACTGTAGCCTATAATCACGAAGACCTAATGTGAGTTCGCAGGCTTCACATGTCGTCGAGAAAAAATAATATGTGTATTATTAATATAATAATATTACATATTATCAGGCAATCTATAAAACCGTGTGTATGGCCACTAAACTAGTTGTGAAGTAGTGACGACTCAAACTCGCCGCGTGCGCCTGTTGGTTATGCCGCCAATAATTTACACCGCTTTCTCTTCACCGCCTCGCGGACATGGCCGTGTGGTAATCTTGCAACGTTGGATTTATGCTATTTTGAGGAGATAAGTAGATAAAGTTGTTTGTTGTGTCATAATATGACGTAATTGTAGAAGGAAGATGAAGTAAGATCATGTAAATAAAGCCTTCTTTAATAGCTGACCAATACGTTGTCCTGTCCAAAATTCAATAAATCATACAAAAATCACATAATTATTAAAAAAACATACCATCATGCCTGTATATCCCGAAGAGTTAGGCAGAGGTCTACTAATGTACATTAGTAGACCTCTGCCTAACCTAACTAACCTAACTTCGGGATGTACACCCACAGTTCGCCATATTCTTAGGTCCCATGTCATAGGGAGCGAGTTTAATGCCATTTAACCGGGCATAAATCCACACTGGTCGAAGATTTTATACAAAATTCTCAGTAGTAACTGAGAATTTTGTAGAAAATCTCTGCTCTACCTGAGAATCCAATCAAGGACTTCTAGAGTATCAGTCGCGATTACGAACAATAACTTACGACTAATGTGGCAAAAAATAGAAAGATCGCATATCTAGTTTGATCTTGGTCCTTCGGTACAGTTACAATAAATTGAGTACATTTGGCTAGTCCTTTACCATTTTACCACTGAATAAACTTGTTGTAGGCTGTTGGTTAAAATACCTCGACATTCCTTTGCTCCAAGAGGAAACGTTGTATTGGCAATGGGGGAACTTTGACCCTTAAACTGCCAACCCAACTATTCTTCTTTCGTTTTACAGGGTCGGTAACGCGCAAGTGATACTGTTCGTGTATAGTTATCGCTTACCACCCTGGTGGGCCGTATGCTTGTTTGCCACCTTAGTGGTACTAAAAAAAATAGACAAAGATTTGAAACTATATAAAACACAACAGAAACATGAAGATCAAACTCAAAAAGCCAATCACCAACAAAGACGTCACTCATCAAACGGCCGATATCTCTGAATTCGCCCGTTTTATTAGAAAAGGTAAGAAATAAATCAAGTAACCTGAGATCGCTTGTCGAAACCCTCCAGCGAGCGTACCCTACCGGTCTTATTGAGCTCTCAATACTCGTATACGAGCCACGACACTTACGGATAAAGGGATATCTGAATAAGAGTTTACGCGATCTGCTTTGCGGTTCTTTCTGTGGATAGAATAGATACAATAGCCACCGATCGAATAGAATAGGATGAAGAAAGGAAATAGAAAAGGTGTTTAGCAAATGATTTTGACGACTTCTGTGGTCTGGTGGTCCGAGTGTCGGACTGCGGTCACGAGGTGGTTGATTCGACTCCCACAGAACACAAAATATATTAATGTGATGAACATATTAAGTGTTTGTACTTGCATGGGTATCTCTTAATATAAAGTAAAATATTTATAGTATTATATCCATTTTCTACCCATAGTACAGCTCTGCTTAGTTAGGGATAAGAAGCTGCTGTGTAAAATAACGTGTCAGTCTAAATGAGTCTATCTGAGACCTAATTATTACTAACCTGTGCGGATATCTTCACCATTGCCATGGTATATTTCACATGTTTATAGTGAAAAGTATGTTTTTTAAACATTGCCCCACACAAGAATTTTCTCTTGTATTGTTGGTGCGTTTACAAACACAAACTTTCACATAGACAAACACCCAGACCCAGAAAAACTACCTATTCATCATACAAATATTTGTTCCGTGCGGGGATCGAACCCGTGACACATGCACAGAAGCCGGTAGCGCAGCCACTACGCCAAACGTGTCGTGATAGTTTATGAATGAGTTGTAATTTGTTTTGAAAAGTATAAATATCAGTTAGTTTTTTATTATTCACTCATTGTCTCTCCCTCTCTCTTTATCTGTCGTTAGCATGCATGTCGATGTTATCACATGTAACTGTTTTTCTGTTTTAACAGCTTAAAATAGCGCACTGTTGATATTACTTTTTAATATGTTGTGGAAAATGTCGTAGGTTATACATTTATAATTCTAGTATGTTTATAACTTAGTATAAGATTTTAATATACAACTGTTTATTTTCCCGAATAAATAAAATAAAAATAAAATATAAGAAGGTTGTACTTGTCTTATTTAAACAGGCAAGAAAGCTTAGTGGCATGTATTATTATACCTGCCAGCTTAAATAAAGAAGGCAAAATAAATAAAAAAGCTTTTCTAAGAGACAATTTCATTTAACCAAGAAAGAGAAGAGAGGTACTCGTAGTTGTGGAGGGGTACTAATCTAGACTGGTGCGATAATTAATAACTTGATTTACAACTTAACCCCGGTTTGTTGAGCATAAACTATGGTAAACAGTAACTTTTTTTCTTTATCTACATCTGAAACCTTACAGAACCCAAAAACCATACAGTTGGTTGTAAGTACCAAGCCTCTGGTTGGTTGTAAGTGTCTCTACAAAGTATAAACACGCTCGACCACAAAGCCCGTTCCCACCTCACCGATGACATTGATAACAACAGACACACATAGACAGCGACGCGCGTAGGTACTGTCACATCGAATAACACTAGTATCTAAAATGCCATATCGCGGGCCCGAGCGACTCCGCTCACAAAGCGAAGTTTCAAGTACGTAATGACATTACAAACTTCGCGACTATGACGCGCGCTGTGCAAGTATAGGAAGATAGCAGTAATGCATGCAAGATAGTTGCATCCCAACCCTTATCTGCGGCATTACATAATTTTATATAGGAAAATGAGTCGCTAGCTACCTTTTGGATATAATTTTATGTTTGTCTCGGTTGAGTGGAGGGCGTAACTCCCCTCTATTATCCTAGATAAGAAGTAATAGGTTTAAATATTCAAGTTTTTCATCTCTATGAAATAACGTATAATTTTCAAGGAGTTACGTATTTAATTAAACATATTTATATAAACCGATATATAATTATTTACTTTAGTACCCACCTACACCTAGAATTTTGTGCATAACCACTACATAAAAAATATTCTCAATCGCTACAGAATACTTCTTGTACCAAACTATAAAGTGACACTCGGGCCCCGGAACCTACTTCTGAGAAAACTATTTAACTAAAAGGTACACCGTTTGAAAACATTTCCTTAAAGGAATTATTAAGTACTTAACTCCGAAGTATGAGCGAATTTCTTGGCGGACATTATACTCTGGTAATAGGCAATTTTACGCTCAAGTTTCATTACCTTTTCTCGCTCTGGGCATTTTTCTTTCACGTTTACTCCATGGAAACTTTTGAAGTTGTTTGTCAGCGTTTGACTTATAATTTTTACTACCTTTGCATTTATAATTATACCCAGTATTCTGCTAGTTCCGTTACTGGCTTCAATTGACATAATGGAACATCATTGCCATTTTCCTAACTATGTCGGGGTCAGCCTCCAGTCAAACTAAGTATGGTTTTAATTCAAGCAACACCATACTCCTTTTACTTACAAACTACATATCAGGGTTTTCGGGCGATTAACTACCTCTAAAAATTGTTATCGGTGCTCGTATGATAACCAGGACCAGCGGCTAAATTCATCCAACGCCAGACCTACATTGTTGTTTTTAAGACATTTGTCCATGTCTTTTATTCATGACAATCCTGTTAAGTTTACCTTGGCGTAGGTTACAAATGGGTATATTCCCGACACGTCCTGAAGGTTTAACTAGCTCTATATTGTAAAATCTTTATACCTCACAATGTACTATGACCACAGTCTCAAGGGCTGCCAACATACAAACGACCTCAAGTGGTTAGCTTTACGTCAGAACAGTTTCCAGCAATCTTGGTTTGGCTCCGATACCGGTCCGCGGTCAACACCGCTTCAACAATCAATAGCTGTCAACAGCAGATGCCAAAGATTGCCACATTCTACTTTTTACGATATAAATGAAGCAGAGAGTTAGAGAAATGTAGAAATCAATTATTGTCAACATCTATTATGTCCTTGGGAGGACGGCTAAGAATTGAAACTTCCTCTCCGCACTCTGAAAAGTCCCCAGATAAAACCAGAACCGGTTATATGTTAGAATTTTGCATGAAGCAATTGCCATTACAACCGCTATTTCTGGGAAAAACCGATATCCTGAGGATATGTAGACTGGTTATCAGGCTTTTTGGGTTTCTGACTATCATTAACGATTGTTGTAGGTGTTTGTATGAAGATTGACGGCTTTACATGTTGTCTTAGACACGGAGTAGTCTCGATGTCACATCCATCCACAGACTAACCGTGGCTAACGCAGCTTAACCAGATCGGTTGATCAGTGTAGCTATTACTTAACAACCATTCTCACAATGTGTAAGAGTAGCTCTATATACAGTTTGATTATGTCATAACCTAAAACCGTAACTACTTTAATTATGTACCCCATCGTAGGCACATTCGTCACAAGTAAAAAAAAGAGCTTTACCTAACTTCTATACAATAAATGAAATTAGATGACCAACAAATGCCATTTAAAAAAATTCAATAGATACTCTTTATCTAACCTTCTTTTGTCATTTCTTTAAAAAAGTTTTAATATTAGATTGCGTTTAGTAAATACATAATAGATTTGACATTATACATACTAGACATTACAAAATTCATGATTCTTAAAAATGTAGAATCACAAGCTGATTCTACATTTTTAAGAATCATGAATTTTTGCTTCATGAATTATATTCAAAAGTTTCAACGCACCAGGCGTCATGAAGTCTCCAGAAGTCGTATTGATCCAGTTAATTTTTGACCTTGCCACCCTTCAACTGCCTTTCATTTATGGTGTCACCGTCATACAAGCCGTTGATCACTTCACGAACCAAGTGAAGCGGAAGCTCTCTGTTCCTGCGAGGTCTACTCTTTGTAAGCGGCTCATTAGTTTATCGCGCGAGTGTCGACGACACGATATCGCGGTTGTTTTGTCACGACTTAGAGGGAGGTTTCACTGCGAGAACTTATTTCACAAACTGCGTTTTTCTAAGCGCTTTTCTGTTCTCAAGCGCGATTATTGAGCAAGAGATCTTGGTTTGACAAGTGTTATTGGTTTTTATATAGAATTCATAATAGCAAACCGGAGTTTGGATCAATGCCTAACCCTTCAGAGAATACAGGCGTGATGATACGTTATGTTACGTTAACATATTTCATTAACGGTTTAATTTAGTTAATTTCAAATAAGTTTTCTATTTCAACAACGTTTGGTTTAAGATTGAAAAATTTGAACTTCGATTTTGTTCTGTTTGCATCTTATGAGTCAGAAAAAAAGAAAACAATACATTATTTACGCGATCTATTAATTTATTTGTGGTCTCTCTCACTCTCCCTCTCTCTTTTTCTACCCATCTATATTCATGCTTAAAGCGTTTCGAGTAACAAGCTCTCAAAAGAAAGCAAAATTCTCTACTGTATACTGTCTTTCCTATATACTGGAGATTGAAATTTGACATAGTTCTATGGAGCTTTAAAGAACAATGTCTAGATTATGTATAGGCCGTAAAAGATCTACACAATAAGTGAAAAAAATGAGAAAAAGTCCCGAATTTCTATCCTGTAAGCTTGCACAGTGAAACCTCATAATATTTACTCAATAAATCATTACCTTTTGCGGCCTTTCATGCGCTCCGCTCTACAGCGCCTGTAACACGCACACCGCGTATATAAATTAACACATACATTTGCCGAAACCATTAGTACACGTCACCGCCTTCAATCACATAACGCGCGGAAATTACATTTAAAATTAAAAGTTTCAAACCTTTGATTATGTGCGACTTCATTACTTTCAGTCAAGTATCGTGTATATGTGTAATTCAAGTGTCCTAGATATAAATATTTTTACTTACCGATAGGATGTAGCGCTGTTGTGGACGTAAGATATTTGCTAGTAGCAAACTTGAAGGTATATTACCATAAAAGGAATGCCATGTTTCTGTCACCGCTCTGCCCGCCACAAGCGCAGGGTTCATTACATTCTGGATACCTGAGTCTCCCAGAAAGAAGGTCGTACAGGTCCTCTGGTGATCACTGGGTGGCGTTACCTAATTAAATAAAATAAAAAATGTCATATAATGTCTTAAAAGGACATCAATACCAGTTTACCAGAATCTATTGACACATTTCTACATCGATCGATTTTATTAATTTGTACACAACAAACCTGACTGCCTATAATCATCAATAGAATATTATTTTTTTTATGGAAGAGGGAGGCAAACGAGCAAGCGGGTCACCTGATGGTAAGTCACCGCCGCCCATTGACACCCACAACACCAGAGGGGTTGCCAGTGCGTTGCCAGCCTTTGAGATAAGAATAGGCTCGCTTCTTGAAGGTTGCCATGTCGTACCGGATCGGAAATACCTCCGCTGGTAATTGATTCCACAGAGCAGATTCCACAGAGTAGAATATAATTTGCACATTTAAATGATAAACGTACGTTTAAACAAAAGATGAATAAAACAGGTACTTAAGAAAAACTTAAACATCAACAAACCGAGATAAAGCTTACAAGAACGCTCAAATTATCCAACAAGCCATGAAACGTTTAAACACAATTAAGTGCTGCTATAAAAAAGTAAGACACAGCAGTGACAAATTGGTATGTTTTAAAAGGAAAAAAGAGATGGGGATGGCTAATTAATCTGCCCGAGTGCCCTGCGGCAGTAACAGGTGGGCACATTATGGCCCAATTTACCTCCAGTTTTGCTATTAATTAAAATTCAACGAATTGTTCAGAACAGCTCGTGGTTTGAAAGCCCCCGATTGTTATAGGTTGGATATTCTTCATGACCGAACTTTAATTATAAGTAAGTACTAGGGGATTATGGGTAAATAGATGACTGGTGTTGGAATTATTCAAAATAACAAGCCTAAGTGGATAATATAATTAATTATAAACTGTATACTGAAACAAGAATTCAAATCGACTAATAAAGTTGTAAGTTATAAACATTAAAGTTTTTGGTGGGGATATACCCCTCTATATCCCCACCGAAAACGATCTTCCATCCCATTCCCGCAAAATGATTGTTACTATAGAATTTGTATAGCGCACTGAACATTGACGTCACATTGTTGTGTAGCATAAAATTAAAATGCTTCTATCTTCTTAATTTTTGAACTGATTTTAATTTTGTTTTTGTTATTGGCTCCATTGTTTTATTTATTGACCCGCACTAGGCCAACTTAGCCTAGGACTATAGCCTAATCCCCCTAGTCTGTGAGGAGATCCGTGCTCAGCAGTCATAAACCCCTATCCTGCCCAGTATAGGGGTTGTTGATGATTATGAATATATTTCTTAATTACGCGTCTACAAACTGTATTGAGTCTACAATGAGTTTTCATTGTTAACCTACAAAATTAAGTTAATGCAAAGAATTTGGGATCGCAAAAGTTGGATTATTTGTTATTAATTTACGCGGTTTACAACAAATTCTAATTTTGGAGAACAGAACTGGGGGCCCGATTATAATTCAATTCTTGTGGCTGAAAACCTCGAGAAACAAATGCCTAACTTTTAACTGGCATGGAATCTTAGAATTAAATAACAAGTCAAAACAATAACCTATTCTAAATACTGAGTTTTGTATTTCATTCGGAGTAGTTTGTAACGAGTTTTCTTACCTAAAGTAGAAATTTTGCAAAGTATGGGCAAAGTAGAAATTTTCTGATCTCAAATTTTGCCCCCCTTTAGTACAGTCGTCAGCTTAATTTAGGTATTTATGTAGCTCACGACATCTTTTGACAAAGACTTCGTGATAATATATTACATAATATGTGTCAAAACACAGGTGTTGTTAGCTGCGTACATTCCAAGCCCTTTTGGCGGATAATTATTTATAACGCAATCTATGTCAAGACGCAGATGTCGTTCAGTACCCTTAGGTACCTGTATACCTTCCTCTTTTGCCGTCTGTACATGCATATAGGTTATGTGGATATTCAAGATTCCAAGATCTTGAATAAATGATTTCGCCTTTGACTTAACTATTTCCGGATTTTAAAACAGACGATGATTCTGAGAGAGTCAATGTTTCATATCAAAGGTAAGTTAAAAAATAATGACTACCTAGAAACTACCAAAAATTTTAAAAAAAATATGATATGTGATATTATAGTTGCCGTATTTTAATCCACGAGCTTAACACATTGACATTCGACTATCGTCTCTCAAACAGCTCAAACATTACCTCGTATGTGCAGTCGCTACGGATTCAAAACAAGTTTCTAAAAAGCAACTAGTTCTGGTTCAACGCGGCACCTTATAACCACCGCCTAATAGACCGTATCTCACACCTAATTGGGGTCCAATCACCCGCTCGTAATTGAACTCTGATGTCTTACACTCGCTTTACACATAACTACGTATCTACATACTTCATACCACGTACTACACTGAGCCGTTTCGATCTAAAACTTCAAAGGCTAACGTTAATTGCGTTGAGATTTTAAAGTCAGTAATTAGTGTTCCAGCAAATAGAATATTAGTCTTCAGTTTTTTGTTTGAATTTATCCAAATAAACAAAACACAATTGACTTTTTCAATCTTTTTATTTTTTCCAAGACGGCGTATGCCTACTTGTCTCAGATTATAATATTACTAAATTCAATCTAAGATCAAAGTATAAGTTTATTATCTATGTAAATGGATAAAAGAAAGAAACTTTTCGTCTTTGACCCATTACATTTTGCGAAATCCAAAAAGGTGTATTAATCAGACATTAAAAAACCTTTTATGATAAATAAGATTTATCTTCTGTCTGTTTTGGCCTCTAAACAGACTAAAGATGAGCGTTATGACTGTCAAAAGTTAATATAGTCTTAAACCTATTAAACAGTCCACTCATTACGGTCAAGACACAATACCTTGTATCTATTTAACACAAGAAAAACGCGTATCTCGGTCAGCTAATCCGCTGATCCCTGAACATATAAGTGCAGAACAATTACGACTGCAAACTCCACTAATAGAACCAATTGGCCCTTATCACTGACGGTAGCGGGCGAAAGTTAAAATCACATTACCGCTGCTAACGAGACGGCGAAGGCGTTAACTGTCATGTTCCTTGAGTGATCCAAGTCGAGAGATGTAGAGGATAATAAATTATAAAAAATCTTCCATTTTTGATACTGCAAGTATATCAGATGTTTTCTGTCCCTTAATAGGATTTCTCTTTACCGTGGGTGTGTTTACAAAGATAAATCACATAACACTAAGATTCAGAACAATAATCTACAGGCTATACTAATATTTTGTTCCGTGCAGGAATCGAATCGTCTAGATTAAATAAATAAATTATACATACGTTTCCTGCTGGATAAGAAGTTCGTCTCAGGATCAAGTATAGTATACCTATCACGTATGTAAGAAATCACTACACATAAAGTTGTGATTTCTTGTAAAAATTTGAAGAAGATCTGATCAAACTGAAATCGATCACATCGGCCGATTTATAATATACCCTTCATAATTATGATATTTGAATCCAGTCCACCACGCTTAGCAAAGCAAACGAGTACTGTAAAATATCCTGATGTGGTCTTGTAATGAAAGGTACTTGCTACGATACAAACTTTCCCAAAGCATATTGATAACAAAAATTAATAAAAAAATTACCCAAAGAATTGAAAAGTGTAGTATCTGCAGAGCAGAAATAGGCATGCCGCTTTCGCTTATTAATTAAACCATAAGTAAAACGAAAACTGTGCGGTCGGCCGTAGCAATTGTTATTGGGTGGTAATTCGGGAGCATAAACGTGTAAGTGGTAGGAAAAGACTTTGTTTTTACTGCCTCCAGCCTGTGATGATAGAGGGAGCCAGTGTGTCCGACGATAACCCCAAGATAACGCTGCGTAATTTAACCGTATCTAAATGTTATGGTTTTAAACAAAGTTCTTTTTGATTCATTTGTAATCTACAATAGTTATATTGAAAAAATTATGTTATGTTTAAAAAGCAGTGAAAACCTAGTGGTATTTGGACTGCCAAATCGAAGGTCTCGAGTTCAAATCCAAGGTACGCACCTCTGACTTTTCGAAGGAAAACATCGTGAGGAAACCTGCATACTTTAGACAACTCCACGGTTTGTGAAGACTGCCAACTCGCACTAGGCCAGCGTGGTAGCTATATATCCCTCTTATTCTGAGAGGAGACCCGTGCCCAGCAGTGGGACAGTATATGGGTTGATGATGAATAGTTATTTTGAAAGAAAAAAAAAGATAGAAACTGATTTATTTCACGTTTTTGAATTGAATGAAATTAAACTTTAACAATATATTACAGTGACAATGGATGGTAATAAAAAAAGTAATGTGTTACTCACGCTTGTCCTTTATTTGCATGGATATAAAAGTACTAAAGATTTCATGGTTGGAATCACTTGAAATGTTATTACATTTTGACTTGAAAGGTCTATGGAACACAATTATCGTTGAGGCATCGCACTTCAAAAGAGTAAAAAATTGAATGAAAATCCTGTAGCCATGTTAGATAATCATCATCAACCCATATACTGTCCCAATGCTGGGCACGGGTCTCCTCTCATATTGAGAGGGATTAGGCTATAGTCCACCACGCTGGCCTAGTGCGGGTTGGCAGACTTCACAAACCGTCGAGAAAAATCTCTAAAGTATGCAGGTTTCCTCACGATGTTTTCCTTCACCGTTTAAGCGAGTGATAATTAATTATTAATACGCACATGAATTCGAAAAGTCAGAGGTGCATGCCTTGGGTTCGAACTCGAGACCTTCGACTTGGCAGTCCAATGGTCATACCACTAGGCTATAACTGCTGTTAGATAATATTTATAACTAAATATTTTTGGAAATTTATTGATTTCTGACATTTACGCGAATATTAGTAATTATATCATCAAGACGCCCACCACCTCAGTCTACCCGTGACCACGGACGCTGCAAAGGGTCCGAAACTTCGGGATTAATAATATCAATATAACGTGATAAAATCCGTAAAAAGTAGATTTGTGCCCGGTTAATAGCAATAGTCTCGTCTCCTATTACATGACACATAAACGTACCGGCGAACTGTGGGTGGACATTAGTACTCCTCTGCCTAACGCCACGGGGAATACAGGCATGATGGTATGTAATGTGTTTATAAACTTGCACGAAATTATGCAAACATACATAATATAATTAGTATTATAATAATAAATAAAGCTAAATATTCTTGGATAATTTTACACAGCCCCATCTAGTCCCAAACCAAGCAGGGCTGTAAATACTTATATACTTTTTTTTAATTACTTACTTTACTTATAATAGATAAGAAATACCCAGACAAACACAAACACTTATTTGACGACGTCTGTGGTCTAGTGGTTCGAATGTCGGACTGCTGATCATGGGGTCGTGGGTTCGATTCCCACAGGACACAAATATTTGTGTGGTTAAAACATAAGTGTTTGTGTTTGTCTGGGTGTTTCTATGTACTATAAGTATGTATTTACAAAAAAAAAGTATTATATCCATTATCTAGTACCCATAGTATAGCTTTATTTAGTTTGGGACAAGATGGTGCTGTGTAAAATTGTCCAAGAATATTTATATTTATTTATTTATTTAAAAAAAACTTATGTAACATAAATATTATTTGCGTTCTATGGGGATCGAACCCACGACCACGTGTTCAGCAGTCCGACACGCGGTTTGTGTCATATTTTTGCATTATCATGTATACCGATTATAAGTATGTATTTACAAAAAAAGTAAAATATATAAGTATTATTACCCGTTGTCTAGTACCCATAGTACAAGCTCTGCTTAGTTTGGGACTAGATGGCGCTGTGTAAAATTGTCCTAAATATGTACCGTTTACTATACAACAATTTTCCAATTAGCTGCACAAATATTAACGCCAAATATTTCCAATCGCGTCGGTGGCACTCGTTTTATTTTAGAGTCGAGCTTCGTTCAATAGCCTGCAGATCCGCTGCATCTCTCATCTTTGGAGTCTCTGATTAGCCCTGTCGCAGCCACGCTGAAGTTAAGGCGATGTTTGAGCTCGATTTATCGGGATTTTATTTTGCCGTTGGGGTTTTTTGGTATGTTCAGTGGATTTTCGATTCAGTGGTTGGTGAATTGTGATCTTTTTTTGATGGTATGTTTCTGATTGACTGATTCTTCATTGCTTTTTGGATACAACTTGGGTTTAACGTATCTGATACCTGGTTTATAGAATAGTTCATGAACAGATCCAACAGCAGGTTGATATCTCGACGCTGACTGCTTGCCAACCTGTATAGGTAAACTGCATGTTTTTTGAATACAGCAAAAAATCCACTTCAATAAAAATTTATTTTTCCTGAATCGTTACAGGAGCAGCAACATTAAATGGCATAATAGGATAAAAAATGATGAATCCATTTCATTGAAAAGTGAAAATTTTTACTCATAAGATACCATCACGCCTGTATTCCTCAAAGGGTTACGCAGAGGTGTACTAATGTACACACGCAATTTTCCATTAAGTTTCATCATGATCAGCCACAGGAGGTCCACTGCTGAAAAAAGGCCTCATAGACTTCCACAAAGGACGGTTACAAGCCGTCTGCATCCAACGACTTCCAGCGACCTTTACCAGGTCGTCCGTCCATCTCGTTGGACGCTGTCCCACGCTGCGCTTTCCGGTGCGTGGTCTCCACTCAAGAACCTTTTTGCCCCAGCGGCCATCAGTTCTACGAGCTATAAGTTTAGGTCCAATGTAATAGGGGGCGAGCCTATTTCCATTAACCGAGTACAAATCCAAACTCGAACTGCTATCAAGAATTTCATAAAAAAAATCAATAACACTGCTCGACCTGGGAATCGAACCAAGGACCTAAAGCTTAGCAGTCGCACTTACGCTAAAGAGCCTATCTTTAACCTTTTCTAAACTTAATAGAAATATTGAATAAAAAACCTAACTTTTAACGTGTCTTTTAAGACCAACTTATAAATCTAAATTAAACATGAAAACAAAAACTCGGTGTGAAGCGATTACAAAGCTATTTACGTCACACAACAACACCAAACAACGTAAAAATATTTACGAAAGATATCAAAGTAAAAACTCAAAGAAATCTTGAGCTCATAAATACGTCAACGTATTTTTGAGACACTGATCACAATTCCTCGCTCCTCACAAAAAAAAATAAAGCACATTCGTAACTCCAAACCGAAAAGAAAAGAGCAATATAAAAACTTTTCACACAAACATCCGTAGTTTTCTTCGTCGCGTCCCCTTAACACGTCGCCTCTGATTGGCCGATAACACTCTCTGCGACGTTATCTCAAACTTGGTCGACGTGGAACGGTCGTTCTCGGCAAGATATCAAAACATTTTGCCGCACCTAACAAACAAAACCCACCTCTATTCCAAAGAAGGTATAGTCGAAAAACCTATTTTGCAACAGCATAATTAGGTTTGCATTCACGGATCTTCCACTTACGTTCTTTTACAAGCCAATTACAGCGACCGATGTCCACACCTTTTTGGTGCTCCAGAGATTAAAGAGAATCGTTAAGACGTTTTACTTTAAGACGTTGAAGATTAATTATTACCAGCTTAATTATTTTAATCAAGATTAATAATCGGATATTTTAAATTATTTATTAAAAAATACCTTTTTCATACAATGCTGAATAATAATAATATTTGAGACATTTTGCACACCATAATCCCAAACTAAGCCGTGCTTGTAACTAGGAGTACTTAACAATGGGTATACATACTTTATGCCTGTTTTAAATATATACTTATAATATATAAGACAAACACAAATATAATGTTCATCACATATACATATATTTGTGCCCTGTGGGAATTAAAACCACGACTTCATGATCAGCAGGCCGACACTCGAAAGCCTGCGGGAATTAGGGGACTCTGCCGCCCGACCAGACAATTGTCCCTGCCCTGCCTGGCCTTAAAACAGTATGCGAGGAAAGGCCTCGCTTATCGACGGGGTCCAGCAACTGCTGGACCACAGCCTGTCATGGTCGTGGCGAATCGCGGATGCCATGGCGATGACAATAGGGCAGTTGAAGGCAAGTGCGGTTTTTAGTCGGTATGAGTCCGACATACCCTGCCACCTCCCCGGGTGGCGGAGGATCCATGAGGATTTTCCGTACCTACTAGAAAAAAGAGGCCGACACTCGAGAAAAATAAAACATGCACACGTTTGGAAGCTTTATCTCTCAAAAATATAATAATATCTTCACAGATAATAATCTGCTGCATCAGCTGTATTCTAAAATATTTCGCGAAAGCCTAACAAATCATAATAAACTTAAACGAAACACGTTCGAACAGTAACTTTCAAATACGGTACGTACTGAGCCAGACTAAATTGCCAACAGTTTAAAAGAATTCAAAAAAAAAAGCGAAGAACATATTTGAAATTTCAACCAGCATTCCACGAACGTCTTGTAGTGTCCTTCAGCATTTTACGACCGGATTCCAGTAGGGTCGAGACGCGAAACCTTTTTTCTAGATTTTCTACACTGGCACCACTAACAGATAAAAAACTAAAAGAAATTGCGTTTGTGGCCTTGGATTTATATTAAATGTAAGCGAAACATAAAGAGGACAGTTACCAGGAAATAATATTTGAGAATATTATGTATTCTGCCGACTAGGCCGACTAATTGAGCTGCCAAGATCGATAATTAGATAAACAAAATAGCCGAGTTTTGGCAACACTAAGCATAACACAACAGGCTGTTATGTTTCCAATATCAAGCTATAAGCCACAATCGCTTTTATGTCGTCTTTAACTTATTATATTTTTTATATCATTTTATCCTATTTATCTGCTTGCTTTATTCTGTTCATAAACTGTGTCAGCAAACAGTAATTGCTTTCGTTCTATGCGATTTAATTATTTAGTCCTATTAAAATATTGTTGAACAAACAGTAATAGATAATTATCACCATGCCTGTATTCCCGAAGGATTAGGGGGAGGAGTAGGTTAGGTCCATTTTATGAGTAGGGGGCAAGCCTATTGCAATTAACCAGGCACAAACCACTTCAAGCTGCTACTGAGAATTGGATAGGAAATACTGCCCAGAACCTCAAACTCAGTAGCCGCACTTGTGACCACTACACGAATGAGAACTAAAAATACTGACGTCATTAGATTTATTCAACTGTGACTTTTGAACACTCATAACGATCAAAATTATCAAAAGCTTCATACACCACAAACGACTATTATAATTCTCGCCATAAAACAAAATAAAAGCTTTTCAACTTTTATTCCGAAGTACGACAAACAGGGATCGAAAAAAAACGTTCGAGAAAAATAAAAATATTTCCGAAACAATTACTAAGTATAATGGTGAAGTAAATTCACTACTAGAGTACAATTACACGTACGCTTAGGCTTTCTCTTAGTGTCTCTGACATCCTGGTACATTTCCTTTGTCAGGGATGGCAAAAACGTTAGAGAAAAACGAAAACATTTTCCAAACAATCATTATAATAGTGAAGTAAATTCACTTGTAGCGTACACATCGCTAAGGCATTCTCTTAGTGTCTCTGGCTTCCTGGTATTTCCTTTGACAGTACGTCAAAGGGGAACTGGGGACGGGTCAAAGGAACACAATAAGATCGAAGGGACTCGAAGTCTTGAACAACTTTCTACTTGAACGGCAGCTCTAAATTCAGTGATGTTCAGTTGGTATTGCATTCAATCACGTCGCCTGCAGAATATTTTGTTTACTCGCTTTGAGAGAAGTTTATTATTGGACATACTACAATGTCTTTCATTCTCAGCAACCCATATACTGTCAGGTCATGACTTCCCGTAGACGAAGGTGTGAGTTAAATTGAGTGTACGCACTTTTGGCTTTTCGTATTTTTGCTGCTTTATAGCAACTTTCTTCACAAAACGGTAAACGAAATAAATTTTCAGCAATGGGGTCAGCAAAAAAGAATATTTATTTTTAAATTGATTTTCATTTTGCTTCAGGTAGCAGACGACCCGTGAGGATCTTCCGTACTTACTAGAAAAAGTATCGTATCATTAAATTATTTTTGACAATCCACGTAAATGTAAATACTAGGGTATATTTTACTGCAATTTTGAAGTATACTTCACGGGTTAAGATAGACGTCTATCGATATAATATCGATAGACGTCAACATGTCAAGCCTTGTTGCCTGGAACACCCTCGTCCTGTTGACATATCAATTTGTATCGCACCTAGAGGATAGGTGACGTTATCGTATAACTCAAAATTTCTCAGCGACGCCTGGCGGTCGCGTTACGGTTGGGTAGAGGTATAGACCAAAGACTTACAAATTTAACGATCAGTAGACAGGACAACTGAAACAAAATCGTAATCCTACTAGTTACTTATTAGAGATAAGTAACAAATCCCTCTGTCTCGTGGCATACATAAGCTTGACAAAAAAAGAAATCTAAACAAATCGGGAATTACACGAAAATTTTAACGATGCCCGCTCTAAAATCGCTTTGTGTATACCAATCGAAAAAATAAATGTTTTGAGTATTTCATGTGACCTACGCAAATGTCTTGCTGATCTGGTATCATCGTGCGACGGGTCGTTGAGCTCCCTAAATAATGATTGAGCTACACGATGACTGATGTATGCGTGATGTTACTTAGCACTGGTTGACTCAAAGCTACTATGGCTCTTTTTTCAAACGGCCTGTTCAGATTTTCTCCTACATTGTAAAACACATAACTGTTAACCACGAATACTGTTTCCGTCAGGGTTTTATAAGTGACCACGATTTTCTGAGTTTCTTTCGGTATTTCTTCTCAGAGGTCGTCAGCTAGGAAATGCGGTTGCTATCTAGTATTAAATATTGACTTGTAAAAGTGTCTTTAAAAGATCTATTTACAGAAATAAATAAATCATCTATCACCATCATTTATAATTTATAGAGGAATTGAAGCAAAATGTAGGAAAATTATAAGTTTTTGTTGTTGTTTTGTTTTAGAATCGATTTGAACGCTCAGTTGCAATGTGTGTCCAGCTACTGGACAATTACTCGTTCATTCACGTAAATGGAAGGATAATTCTGTAATGTTTTTATTTTTTCAAAATACATTGATACATACGTGCACGTAGCCTTTTTCCTTAATACCTTAATAATTACCTTTCTAATAATTGCGACACTTAAATTTAATATCGCATCTAGAGGTTAAGCACAAAATCACTCAAGGACTGACAAAAAGCCATAATTATAAAAATGTAGGGCAGATTTTCTCGTGTGTATTCAACTCGCACAGCAGTAAGTACAACGTTCGGAGTTTTAGCTTTTTCCTCCAGCACACTCATTAGAAAATAATAAAAACACACATAATATTTTGTATTTAAGTGTAATTAATTAATATAGGTTAATGAAGCGTATTTTAAAGCCCGCTTTTAAATGATTATGCGATAAAAGTAATGCAAAGCTAAGGAATTATTTAAAAGATGAAATAACAAAATTTACTGTAATTGCTCAAATTCGCAAACGATAGCAACCGGTCGCTCAACCCCTTTACTAGATAAACACTGAAAGCCATCGAATGAAATGGAATGTGTTGATATAAGTTAGACTCCAATTTATTTTGTGCGGCAGATAAAAATAAAAAAGAAACCACAGGAGTTAAAGAACAAGCTTCATTCGGAGTTTTTTTCTGTTTCCTAGGAAGATTCTTCCACCAAAAAGAATATTAACAAGGAATGTTCATTATTGTTAATCTTCTTTTAGGTTACAATAATTTGGACCTCCAATCTGTAATACTTTTGTGGCAATATTTTTTATTAATTATTATCCGCATATTTCTTTTTTCTTATTTTACATTAAATTTTTTTTTTCAAATATAATAATATTTACATCAAAATAGAAAAAAATCGGCAGTCCTCCAATATCAGGAACAGCTTCCAAGCTGCGGCTAAAACTCCAAAGAAAGGAACCGAAGAACTATCGCTTTCTGTATCAAGCCCTTGATCCGGCCGACCAACGAGAGCGTCTTCAGATGTCGATCGAGGCTCTTGGCTATTAAACCATTGGCTATAACAACTATTGACACAATAATTGCGTAATCCACATCTCACATGTCGACAACCTCACGGGCTAGATCAAGATATTTAATTTCTTTATCTTTTTCAGCCTTAGTGAGGTTCCCATCATGTGGGACAGTCATATCGACAATTATTGTAAGATTAGAGAATCTTATTATTATTATTTAAGTAGTAGACCTTCAACAAATCTAATAAAATTAAAAAACTATATCAACGAACACAGATTAAAAAGGCGAGAGAGTATGTAACTAAGCATTTTCACTAGAATTTAATCTACGAAATACCTTAATACAATAGATAACTAAAAATAAAAGTGCAAATGAAAGATAAAATTCTCAAAGCGTCACTACCTGTTAATTTCATCGTCAAACTACTCGAAGAAAAAAAGAACTATCTACATAGATTATTCAAAGAAAAATCCTTCTATTTAAAGGCACTTTACGGTGCCTTAAATCACGAGGAGAAGGATTAGTGACGTAATTAAGCGCCACCGATCCTCTACTCAAACCAATTATACAGATTCCAAGGATTCCTCACCGGGAATTTATTTTACCTATATTATTTAGAACGCGTGTTCTCGTAGTAGGGTTAAACGCTTAGGATTTTTTTTTTTTACATTAACCTATTTGTGAATGTCGGAAATGGGATTGAATAATGTTTGATAAAAAAGTTAAAAAAAAACTAAAAAAAAATAATCATGTAACAAACATCTCATTTAGCAAACATATTACTTTATAAATAAATTTAAAGGTTAAAGGTTACAGTTATGTTTAATTATGATAGAATTTCATTATTGTATTCCTTCTTTTTAATTGTTATAGGTAATACTATCACGTATATTCCTCAAAGGGTTTGCAGTTATATACACCTACTGTTCACAGGTATAATAATATAATAATTATATTTATTTCATTATTTCACAATAACCAATTTACAAACATATTTTACAAATTTGGATAACCCAATCTGTAAAATACGTTTGTAAAACTTCAGTAAATTGTAAAATTTACATGAAATTGATGTTATAAACCCTGGTTCCTAAACTAGGTATTCCTGTAGCTTAGGAGACAGTGTTCTGCTGTTATTTCTATGTAATAACCTGAATAGTTGAAATAAAACTACTTTTTACGGATTTTATCGCGTATATTGATATTATTAATCCCGACGGTAGACCATGGTATCACGGCTACCCGTGACCATGTACGCTGTAAAGGGTCCGAAACGTCGGGATTAATAATATCAATATACGCGATAAAATCTGTAAAAAGTAGTTTTATTCCAATGTATAATATTCGCGTAAATGTCAGAAATCAATAACCTGAATAGTATAAAGCATAGGTATATTAGTTCCCATGTAATAGGTTTAAAAAAAGCAGTGATAGCCTAGTGAACCTTTGCATTGGCCAGCCAAGTCAAGTGTCACAAGACGAATCCAAGACACGCACCTACCTATAACTTTCTGAAATCATGTGCGTATTAAATTACTTAAAATGCTAAATAACGTAAAATATGTGAATAAACTATTGTGAATATCATGATCTTTACACCCACATCAATTTTGGTAATCAAAGTAAACATTTGGTCCATAAAATAGTTATTTCGTGTAATATTCGCTCAACATTTTTATATTCGGCTAAATTTATTTCGGATACTTGGTCAAGAGGTCCGAGGTCTCTGAGAGTATTATAAGAAAATGGATGAGCCCACAAGAGTGGGCTCGAATAATATTTGTATACAATTTCCCGGTAATGATAAAGAAATATAAAGTAAAAATGGACACGATGGGTTTTGTTTTAGGGTCTTGTAAGATCTATCGCTTACATTGCTCCAGGCTGCAAAACATATTTATTATATTGAAATGAATTTGATTAATACCATAATTAAATTAATTATTAATAAATTAATATTGTATTCCCCAAAGGGTCAGGCAGAGTTCGCTTGCTTTTATACCCACAGTTCGCCGTTACGTTTAGATCCCATGTAATAGGGGGCGAGCCTTTGCCAAATTTCAAACTCCGGGCTGCTGTACTGAGAATTTTAAAGAAAAACCCAATAACACTTTGCTCGACCTGGGAATCAAACCCAGGACATTAAGCATAACAGTCGCGCACGTGACCACTAAGCTAATGAGACAGCCTTATTTGAAAACTTATTTCATTAATATTTATTTGAATATTACCATCTTCATCCTTATCATCCGAGCCCTTTCCCAATAATGCAATGTGAGGCTCGGCTTCCAGTCTAACCAGATGCGGCTGAATATCGGTATTTTACACGAAGCGAATGCCATCAAAATTTCACAACCCAATTTCTAGGCAATACCGATATTGAAATAAAACTACTTTTTACGGATTTTCTCGCGTTATATTGATAAATTTAATCCCGACGTTTTGTACCCTTAATAGTGTCCATGGTCACAGGTAGACTGAGATGGTGGGCGTCTTGATGATATAATTACTAACAGCTACCCTAAATTTTTATTGCTCTCAGATCTATTGCCAGAAATAAATATCATTTATCATTTAACAATAAACATGTAGTGTGGTTGTTAGTAATTACGGATTTTATCGCGTTATATTGTTATTATTAATCCCGACGTTTTGGACCCTTTAGCGTCCATGGTCAGTTACATTCATCTCATAAATTTTTGTGTCCAGTGGGAATCGAACTCACGACCTCGTGATCAACAGTTTGACACGCGAACCAATAGATAACAGAATGACGTCCGAGTATTGATATTAATATGACTAGACTAACAAGCTCAGCACACAAATTTTGAGACCGGCACTAAACGCGAGCGATTAGGGCGATATGATTTAAATTCTCACCCGATAAACTTTGACAGAAGCCGCCAAATATTAGAAACCGGGAGACATTATCATAATTCTCACGCGACAAATATCGGCAACTAATCGTGCGATAATAGACTTCCTTATGGCGTAAGTTCTCTTTCTGCAACTAACATTTGTAGGATGTCTGTCTACAGTTTCGGAAGAAAAGTTCGACATCACAGGCAGTTTGGGGCTCGTGGCTAAGTAATAACCAAGCTGATCAACCGATCAAGGTTAAGCTGCGCTAGTCGCGGTCAGTCTGTGGATGGGTGACCATTCTTAACACATCAAGACCCCTCCGTGTCTCGGAGGCGTCCCAATATAGTTGGGAAAAGGCTCGGAGGAAGAAGGCAGTTATCGTGAGTGACTACTATGCTAGAGGTCGTGGGTTCCATTCTCAGGTCGGGCAAAGTGTTATTGGGTTTTTCTATGAAATTCTCAGGACTTTGAAGTCGGGATTTGTACTTGGCCGGCCTTCAACGAGATGGACGGACGGCCTGATTAGGTTAGTAGGAGTCATTGCAGGCGGCATGTAACAGGTCCTTGTGGAAGTCTATTTGATTCAATTCAAAATTTCTTTATTCAGACAACTATAATCCATCGTATTAGTAATAATCCTTTATATATAGTGTTAGTAAGTAATAAAAATTACAATAAGTTTTAAATTTGACGCACTCTGCACGAACTATGAACAAGCACGATAGTTACTCGTTCATTATCCGTACAAAGTGGCTCAAAATGGCAGAATAAATACTCTCCGCTACTGTTTGCAGGATACTGTTGCTACTGTCCCTTGTTCTGTGCAGCCATGAAGCAACCTTTTTCTGAACGATTACACGAAATGCATCAATTCGATTTTGCGCAAACATTTCAGAAGCACTGCAGAACCTGGGCAGTCTCAAAAGCATCCTGAAAATATTAGGAAGGCCTTTGATCAGCAGTAGACCTCTTTTGGCTACGATAGTGATTAATGACAATAGGCTTTCCCCCTATTACATGGAAAGAAAGAAAACTTTATTTGTACTCGTACAGAAATCAAGTAGAAATGCAGTAGACATCAAAGTACATACAATGTCCACAGCAACCCTGTACGAGGCCAAAAAGGTCTCAGCAAAAAGCTGCGACATTAAAAAAAAAGAGTTTAGTCATTAGTTAGTTCAGAAGAGTTCTTCAGAGGGGTTAGATCCCTTAGAATAATACAGTCAATAGACACGCCCCATATTATATGGGACGTAAACATATTGGCGAACTGTGGATGTACATTAGTTAGTTCAGAAGAGTTCTTCAGAAGAGTTAGAGCCCTTAGAATAATATACACACGCCCCCTATTACATGGGACTTGGACATACCGGCGAACTGTGGGTGTACATTAGTTAGTTCAGAAGAGTTCTTCAGAAGGGTTAGTCCTTCGAATAATACAGTACATAAATAGGCTTGCCCCTTATTACATGGGACCTAAACATACCGGCGAACTGTGGGTGTACAATAGTAATGGTGCATCCACACCGCAGTTACTTTTTGTGGAGCAACGTTTCCAAGTGTTAGTGGGCAACATCCGATAGCAAAAAGTTATTTGTTGTTAGTATATCATATTTTGGTTTGTGAAGTCTGCGAACCCGCACTAGGGCAGCGTGGTGGACTATAGCCTAATCCCTCTCGATATGAGAGGAGACCCGTGCCCAGCAGTGGGACAGTATATGGGTTGATGATATTAATGATATATTGCCGCGAAAGTTGAAGAATGTTACCTAATTTTATCGTGGTGCATTATGTTGCTCCACAAAAAGTAACTGCGATAAGGATGCACCATTAGTTCTTCAGAAGGGTTATGCCTTCGAATATTACAGTCGTGATTATGCAGAATACCCGTACAACGGAAAACATGTTTGCCCATATTTGTTTCGTCATAACCCTATCAGCAACGGAAGACCTTAAAAGGAGTCCGCGTCCACTATACAATAAGCTCCAGTCTGTTACAACATACCCGCGAAGTCCGCGATAAGCTGAGGGTCGGCATGTAATCCGGACCGCACTGTTGACCCGAAGTTGTTGTTGAGTCCGAGGTCCGCGAAGAAAACGTTACACGTGTCGCTACATAGAATATTTAGGTTAGAATACGTAGGTTTGCTTGTGAACTTGAATAAAAAAAAGGTTAGTGTTGGAGGAAGTTGAAGGAATATAATTACCTACATACAAAACTTCCACTGACAACTTTTTTGAAATATTGCACTATATTATAATTATTATATTGCAGATTAAATTATTATTAAACTAGTTGTCATGCTTTTCGGGCTTCTAATTTCCACTAACGACTGTCACGGGTGTTCATGCAATAACCGATGTTAATATTATTTAACATGCTCTTCGAGGTACGGAGGTGTCTCGATGTGATTAGAATGGTAACCCATCCATAGATTGATCACGATAAGCCCTTTTGGGGTGAAAAACCAGCGCTTTTTTTCAATATAAGACAGTAAAATGTGTTTGGGTCTTGCTGGATATTAAAAAAACTTGAGAGGTGTCAAGGGACACCCGGATGGAACGAAGTTCCTTTCATTAAAATTTAATAATAAAAAATAAAAAAACCTGTATACACTCAACAATTCACAACGCGCGAAATTCAAATATTGTCATTCACTCAATAATATTTGAATGCTTGTCAACAATATTTGAATTTCGAAAAAAGTGTCGTGACAACTTTTTCCGTCTAGCCCCCTTTCATAACGCGCGATAAGGAACTTCGTTCCAATAAAAGTGGACTGTAATTTTTGATATGTGCTGGTTTATTCGCCGTATAATAATCGGGCAAAAAAAGTCACCCGACGGACATTGGATCCTAAGGCGAGTGTTCCACGCAATTCAGCTCTCGTGCGCCGGCGCTGCCCGCAGTGGTGGGGGCGCATTTGGGTCGCTCCGCAGAACCGGTCAGCGCTGGGTTATGCTATGTCGCAACAAATGTTTGTGCAATACATAATATATTCACATTTTTAGTGCCATAAATATATTCAACAAAATAAGAATCACATATATCCCAGGGGTAATATAAAAACATACTGTTTACCTTAACAGTATCATAAGTAATATTTTCACGGGTAATTTGTTATCCTTGTCGCTAATTGCTTACAATATCGTCTGCGACGTACTTACCTGAATATTTTCCTTAAAGCTGTACAAATACGATAAGATACCGTAAAAAAAGATATTTTCCGTATAATTTTGTGCCATTTCAAAAACAAATTCTGCGTAAACATTTAAATAGAGAGTGGTAGATCAAACGTCACGCATATTTTATGTTGTTTATAGATTTTTAAAAGGTTTCGTAAATCGTATTTTGGTTTGGAGTGTTAGAGGAATATGTAGGTATATGTAATACGTATTAATATGTATAAATATATAAGGTAGGTGGTAGCGTGAGCGTTTTTGTGGGCTGCCCAAAATTACATAAGTGTTCATTTCTTGAATATTTATATTGTTGCCTTAGCTTCGGCAAATATAGCGTGGGACGCCCAATTTATAAGAGGAATTTGGCCTTATATACCTACTATGAATGCATTAATTTACGTAAAAATAAATATAATGTAGTTAAAGAAATTCTATAAAATACTAGGTAGCTTTGGTTTAAAAGCTTGCCCCATACTAAGTTTTTCCAATACCGTGTATAGACATTTACAAACATAAACTGTGTATCGCATTGCAAAATAAATCTTTCTTTCTTTCTTTCATTCTTTCACTGACAAACACAAGCAAAGATCTTAATTTTACCAATAACGTGAGAATTTTTCACAATCTGACACGAGTGAAGGGAATGCAGTCAGCTAAATGGGAAAAAGGCTAACATGATGAAGTGGATACTGAAAACCTAGTTGGTTTCCTGGTGAAACTCTCGTACATTTGTGCTATTGCCTCATTAGTGGTCCTGCTGCCCGACTACTACGCTAGAGGTCCTGGGTTAATTTTTCAGGTCGAGCAGTGTTATTGGGTTATCTCTATGCAATCTCACTAGCAACTCACTCTCATTTTTTATTTGTGCCTTTTTCCGGGTGGGGAAATGCGCGTTATTCATACCATCCCGCTCGACGATACGGGACGATTATGTCGGACTCTCCAGCCAGGTGGCCAGAATACCGACTAAAACCACCTCCACCACTTTCCGCATAGTAGTGGGATCACGGGAATACTCTCGCATGATCCGCGATCCCACCGCGGACTTCCATTAGCGGACGCTCTCGGAGGCCCAAGTGCAATGGGCGCCTGACGACCCCGAGTCTGCCGCCCAAGGCCCTCTTTGCGGCGAGAAATATATGTGTACTTAATTTCTGTACAAATTCAAATAAAAGTTTTCTTTCTTTCTTTATATTTTTTATTTGAACTAGTACAATTCGGTCAGTGTACTAGTTCACCTTATTAGTTCAATCAGGACATCTGCTGTTTGCAATTGCCACCAGATCACGAGACACTGTGACTATCTTCCATCACAGCCACACGCCATAAATACGCGGACTTGAAACAAGCGGCGTCAGATACCATTTAAAGAACAATGTAATATAATTTACAACCACTGCTGGCAGCTCAGGCTCCGTTAGTCTTGGACGAGGGCCAGAATTTTACATAATAAAGCTCTTAATAGCATTCCGGTTAGATTTTAAACATCACACACTGGTATGCAGTGGTTTATGACTGTAGACGCGGGACTCGGCTGCCAGAACGGCTTTAACTGGGTTGTGAGAGGTGAAATATTGTGCATTCTTTTAGTTTTATGTTGCAATTCTGTGTGCGGAGGTAACGTTGAGATGTATTGTAGTTCTTAGAAGTTGGAGACTCTTTGCTATTTGTGTTTTTTTTTTGTGTTTAGGTTTCGGGTTTTGAGATATTTCGGTTTTGATCTTTTGTATTTTTTTTTTGGTGCGACCTCAACACAACATTGTTGATCCGTTTTACTTTATTTATTTACTTATTTATAACTATCATCACAGGTGAATTAAGTAATACAATAGTGCATTGTCAGACTTGCTTATAATTCTGTTGATCACAGGATCTGTTTGTTTAGGAAAGTGTTAGCCATCATAAGTATGCATTTTTCTTAAGAGAAAACTAGGAGCTGACATTTAAATTACACAATTCTTCAACGGCATAGGTATACAACACAGTATACTCTTACCATCACACATGTATTCCCCGAGGGGTTAAGTAAATTGCCGATATGTCTAGATTCCATGAAATGTGTTTTTTTTTTTATGTGATAGGGTGGGCAAACGAGCAGACGGATCGCCTGATGGTAAGCGATTACCGCCGCCCATGGACACCCAGCAACACCAGAGGAGTTTCAGGTGCGTTGCCGCCCTTTTAAGGGGTTTGGGCCTCCGATATCCTCACTCACTCGACGAAACACAACGAAAACGTTATTTCACGCCGGTTTTCTGTGAGGCCGTGGTATGAAGTCCGGTCGAGCCGGCCCATTCGTGCCGAAGCATGGCTCTCCCACGGTAAAGGTGGCGAGCCTATTGCCATTAATCGAGCATCAGACCCGAACTGCTACTGAGAATGTCATTCAACTGTCGTCAGTGGTCTTATGCGGGAAGTTATTACACAGGCTAATGAGGTTGCGGTAGTTTCTACATTTAAACATTGTAATAATGCTTCTAATTAGAACCAGCGCGGTTTCAAAGGCACGCGCTTATATACGGTTTTATTTAGGACCTCTCAGACACAGCCGTGTGAAACTATTCCTATAGATATTTAGATTAGTGGGATTATGCCGACCCGCACTAGGCCAGCGTGGTGGACTATAGCCTAATCCCTCTCAATATGAGAGGAGACCCGTGCCCAGCAGTGCGACAGTATATGGGTTGATTATGAAGATGAAGATTTTTTCAGAGTTTGCGTAGTCCACACCCAGGAGCTTAATTCTTTTTCTACAGCTGTACCTTAAAGTTGTAAAAGAATTTCTTGTTCAATATACCTAAAGTCAGGAAACTCACAAGTACCTTATTTTCATAGGCGTATAAACTAGAAAGATTTACTGAAGCGATTCTGTTTTTCCTAAAGTTACGTGTTTACCAACATAAAGCGCTCATTACTCATTTGTCTAAACGTCTACATTATTCCTTACGTTACATGCCCAGTGAACATTTTTACTTCTTTCTTTACTCTGTCTATTTTTATTTACGACTTTCTCAGATCAGGGTTGTGTTTAAGTTATTCGCGAAAGTTTTCTTTTTTATGCCTATATAACTTACTGATTTCAGTGTTGATCTCATTGGTCTCGTCGATCTCAAGCGTGGCAGCTGAACGTGAGGTCCTAGGTTGAATTCACTACCCACCGCTCCGGGGTGAGCGGTGGGGTGTGTCGGACTCCGCATTGCAAAAAGCGATCTACCGACTATAAGTGGTCCAACATCTACAAACATATTGACGATACCTTTGGCGCAGCGGCTGAACAATCGGCTTCTGTACCATGGGTTGTGGGTTCCATCCACGATACAGGTGAAAATCGTAGGGTGGGGCCGGTAGGTGGGTTCTTAAAAAAAATATCTATGCTAAAATTACAAAACCCACAGCTAATACATAAATCTCTCGGTCAATCACAGTCTATTTTCCTTAGTAAGAGAATCTAATAGACTCGCATATGCTATTAACAGGGTTTTAGGGAAGCCACATATTATGCAGAAATAACATTAATACAATGTTGTACAAATTCACGGAGGCTCTAAGCACTATAATCCCTGATTGACACGAGTGACGCACATCCGATCCGGATTTTAAATCATTATCTTTAGGCTGTATTCATATTGTGACCGCATGAAGAAGGGTGAGAAAAGATTTTTACAAGCTTGGCAACGCACAAGTAATACCTCTGGTATTGCAAGCGTCTATACGGTTACGGTAACCGGTTATCATCAGGTGGGCCGTATGCTTGTTTGCCACGCTAGTGGTATAAAAAATATAGTTTTTGTAAACCACCAATTCCCTAATTAAAAATCATCTCGACTAAACTACCTCATAAGCCTATTGGTTCTAAGCATGACTGCTACGTTGGAGCTCCTGTGTTCCCATGTTGAGAGTGTTATTGGATTTTTCTATGAAATTCTCTGTAGCAGCTCAGAGTTTGGATTTCTACGGACTAATGGCAATAGGCTCTTGTTATTCTCCCACAGAACACAATTATTTATGTAATGAACATAAATGTTTTTATAGGTAAAGTATTATAGGTATCCATTGTCTAGCACCCATAGTACAAGCTCTGCTTAGTTTGAGACTAGGTGCTGCGTAAAATTGACCAAGAATATTTATTTATTTATCTATTACATTAGACCTAAACTTACCGGTGTATTGTGGGTGTACATTAGTACACCTCTGCCTAACTCTTTGGGGAATACAGGCGTGTAGAATATGGAACACAAATTCGATATCACAGGCCGTCTCGATAGCTTAATTGTCTACAGCGACCGGTGTATTTAACAGGAAGGACACAGGTTTGAATACTGCCTGAAATCGAATTTTTCTTTCTCTGAAATTTAAATCTTAGTTGAATTGAACATTCGGTCGCTAACACTACGAGGCATTGCATCTCGGCACTGTTTTGCATAGAGAAGCCGCTAGCAGTGAACCTCTTGTCAACACACCCTTAGTGAGCCTCTGTATTAACGGCGTACACTGATCAAAATTTAGTTTTAATCCCCATTCCCCCGGGAACAGGGTCGATCGGTCTCGGATTGACCGACCGGGGGGAATTTAGTCGGGTAGTCGGATTAATTAGTCGATCACCGAGCTGTTGATTTGAAAAGTGATTGTCGGTTAAATTGTTTTTGAATTTTTGTAGGAAATTGCCTTTTTGCATGTCAGTTTTTTCGCATGAAATACCGGATCATAAAAGATAAACTTTTTAATTGCTGTTTTTTTTGTCCTTGCATAGGTTAGATTCTCGGAGAAATCTTAAAGCCGTCATCAATCAGATTATGATTATTGTATTGGCCAGTTTTTGTCAGTCTTATCGGGGTTCTTACCTCCGCGAAAAGATCTGGCTAACAATTGCCATAGATATTGGCATTACAACCTGAAGCGACGACTTTACGTACTTTCCAAGGCACGGAGGGGTAACACAAAACAACGTACCAAACAATAATACAAAAAGGAATATAGGTAGGTACTTAAAATAAAGAAGCATTAGTGATAAGTAAAATAAAGACGAAGCAGTTATAGCCTAGTGGTCTGACCATTGAACTGCCAAGTCGAAGGTATCGAGTTCGAACCCAAGGCACGCACCTCTGACTTATGATGACTATAGCCTAATCCCACTCAATATGAGAGGAGACCGGTGTCCAGCAGTGGGACAGTATATGGGTTGATGATGACTTAAAATACGTCATCTTGTGTGACATCAGAACTATTATCCTTCCTTCAATTAAATAGTACGCTTATGATCTGTAATGCTATTAAAATATTATCATTATTATAATCTAAATACAATATTCAAGTACAAACCCTTAATATTTTATCGATTCGAGATCATAAATCAATTTTAAAGGTCGCGGTCGGGCTTTTGACGTTTAATTAAATATTCGATTTACTTTGTCTACAAACTGGTATCCATTATCGTTTTAAAAGCTTTGAGAGCAATATTTGGTGGTACATCAAAAGAGAATTTGTAATTTTGTAGAAATTATATCGTAATTACTGTATTCGACCATATCTGACGGTAGGTGCTTTGTATTATCGACGACCTCTGTGGTCTAGCGGTTCCAGTGCCGTACTGCTGATCATGGGGTCGTAGGATCGATTCCCATAGGACACAAATATTTGTGTGGATAAAACATGAGTATTTGGGTTTGTCTGGGTGTTTCTTATGTATTATAAGTATGTATTTACAAAAAAAAAATATATAAGTATTAAATCCATTGTCTAGTATCCATAGTACAAGCTCTGCTTAGTTTGGGACTAGATGGTGTTGCGTAAAATGTCCCAAAAAAAAAAACTATTATGAAGATATGTTTTTAATAGCAAATTCTTTAGAGATCTCTTACTGTAGTGTAAGCTAAGATCTTAGATTGAATGATTTCCCCTAAGAATAGCTGTCTAAATCAGTTCCTAACAAACTGCATTGAAATCGATTTACCCATCAGTTTATCTCGCTAGTCGTTAACGCGCAAGTGATACCCCTGGTGTTACAAACGTCTATAGGCTACGGTAACCGCTTACCATCAGGTGAGCCGTTTGCTTGTTTGCCACCTTAGTGGTATAAAAAAAGGTCCTGCTGTTCACTTCACGGCTTCACACCATTAAGATTGGTGCTCTCCCTAAAGTACTCATACATTTTTCCTTTTTATTCAGATAATTTTCTTAAGAGAAGGCAGAACTTAGCAATCATCAGGTAAGCGCCAATTTGAAACCAGTTTACCTACTAAACTTGGACTAAGATCAAATTGAAACTTTAATAACAGTCAAAATTATTCACCTGATACTAATCGTTTGGATATATATTATATACTAAAACAACAGGAATATTAGAACATTGCTTGTTATTGAACTAAACCGAACTTAATGGACTCGCTAACTTGTCGTTCAAACTTACCAACTACGTGCGTTTGCGACGGCTTTCTGTATAATTTTGAATTAAGTTTTGAAAAGCAGATCGAATCTATGGTTTATTGTGATATTGATTTTTAAAAAACTGCCTCGTTATTCCAGTGGTCCTAAACAAGACTGCTATACTAGGGATCCTGGGTTTGATTCTCAGGCCGAGCAGTGTTGTTGGGATTTTCTATAAAATTCTCGTTTTCAATAGCAGCTCGGAGTTTGGATTTGTGCCTGGTTTATAGCAATTGGCTCGACTGTATGAGACCTAAAACATACCAGCGAACTGAGGCTATACGTAGATTGTACGTACACATTTCTGCCTAACCCTTCGCGTATGTTGTTATGTTTTGATTCGAAACATTTTCGTTAAATTCCGCCATTCTGATATCAGGTTGGCGGCTCACTTACTTTTTCGAATAACTGCGGTTTTAAAATAGTACATTGCTTCAAAACGTACGTACATTCAGTACATTGCCCGTACATTCCTCACACGCATATCGCATGGTCATTCGTAGTCATACACCCGCCATCCTGATGCACACAAAAATTAATAAAATAATTCTTAATCATTCATTTTGTTCTAAGCCTACACAAGAAAGAAATATGGAAAAAATAATCTGTTTCCTAACTAGCATACCTATATAGTATCCGAACTCGTTTGCGTACTACCGTGTAAATTACAGTCACAATTATGAAGTCAAAACATCGCAAAATATATTCGTATTTCTCTAACTTACAAAGAAGATTCTCAAAAAGCCACGATATCCTAGACAACCCTACTCAGAATAAGTCACAGCAAATTAGGGATGCTTATTCACACTGTTCGATTCGTTAAACATCTCGATTGCAATCGATTATATCGAGTCAAATGAATAGGGCTAACCGGTCTGACAAGATGTCTCAAACGTCAGTATTATGCGATCTTAGCTACACAAATACCAAGTCATAGCTACACAAATACCAAGCTATTGTCATTTATATCATACAAGTCTTCAGATCCTCAGCTCAGTCTATCTGTAATGATTTTATCTTAAGTATCTTGAAAATTCTCAAAACTAGTTTGACACAATTGTCAAATAGAGCGTATTCAAATATCTTTTTTTTTTGCATTCCTACTTTTCGTGCCGTGTTTTCGCTGTAGAATGTAGCAGACGACGTCTGTGGTCTAGTGGTTCGAGTGTCGGACTGCTGATCACGAGGTCATGGGTTCGATTCCTACAAGATACAAATAATTTATGTGATGAACGTAAGTATTTATGTTTGTCTGAGTGTTTCTTATGCAAGTAAGTGGTATAAAAAAAAAAGTGAACTTATATCCATTGTCATATCAAGTGTTAATCATTAGTACTCATAGTACATACAAGCACTGTTTAGTTTGGGGCCAGATCGTCTTGTGTAAAAATGTCTCAATGATTTATTAGCAGGGGCTGGACTCGTTCGAGAAAGACTGGTCCTTGGTAGCAACGCGTAATGGTCATCGTTCTGAATCGAATAATATTTTAGGTAGTTATTCGATTGTTTATCCGAATGGAAAATGTGAACATCTTTATTTCTATCGATGGTTGAATCGTTTCGCGCATCGCTGACACTATGAAGCGATATTCTAGTCACGTTTTGTACTAAATCCTAACCACATGATACCATTACTAAGCGAGAGGCTACAAGTTACATTGAGACGGAGAGTGTCTGTAGGCTTTTGTTTATTTATTTATTTATTTATTTAAGGTTCACCCACAGCACATATATGGACATTGGTACATTGAGTGTTATAGTAATATTCTAATATATATGCCAATTACGGGCAAACACAACATTGACAAAACACGCCAGATTATTTATACACTACTACAAAGAAGCACGATATAAAACAATAGCACACAATACATAGAATAAAACGGAAAACATAACAATAGTAAACCAGGAAATACAGATAAAAACCAAGTTAACTTTTTGGACAACTGACTTGATCAGGAGACTTGTTAGCACGTAGGGAAGCCAGGATTCTCGATTTAAATTTGGCCTTAGAGTCATCAAATATATCTGTCTCAGGAATGGACTTAATAAGTGAATTCAGGTTGTCACACATCTTCGCTAGTGGGGAGTTGCGACCTATGTTGGTACGGGTAGAAGGGCGATGGAACAATCCGGTAAGAGGATACCGTGGAATGTTGTGTGGAACACTCAAATAAATGCGCGATAGTAGTTCGCTACAATCAATATGGCCGTTGACTAACTTGTATAGGAACAAAAGGCTATGCATAATTCTTCGTTGATATAGTGAAGTTATATTGAAGAATGTCAGACGTTGTTGGTATGGGCACCTATGAGATATGCCGGGGGCCATAAAAGCAAGGTGTTTGGTGAAAGCCCGCTGTACACTCTCTAGACGCTGAGAATGTATGGAATAAAACGGATTCCAAACAACGCTGGCGTATTCCAATTTACTGCGCACTAACGCATTATAAAGAACGATTTTAGATTTTACAGATCTAAATCCTTGAGTATTCCTTTTCAGAAAGCCTAGTTGCTGGGCAGATTTTTTAACACAACTATCTATATGTTGCTTAAAAGTGAATCCCTCATCCATTATCACTCCGAGATCCCGAATTTCACTGACCCTGGTAAGTGTTACGTTGTTAACTTTGTAAGATGTTGCGCTAGCCTTTTTCTTTCTGGAAAATTTTATATGAAAGCATTTTTTAACGTTCAAGGTCATGCCATTTTTATTGCACCAATCTACTATTTGATCTAAGTCATGTTGCATCGCCACAGAGTCGTTTGGTGACATGATTGGCATGTAGATCTTAAGGTCATCGGCAAACATTAAGAATTTGCAGGTTTTGATAACCTGCCCCAAGTCGTTAATGAATAGCAGAAATAAGACTGGTGCTAAATGGGATCCCTGCGGAACACCCGAAATGGATACATATGGCTTTGACACGTAACCATTCAAGACAACGTTCTGTGTCCTCTGTTCTAGATACGATGCAAACCACCTCAGCAGTGATCCATGTACGCCATTAGCTGCTAATTTCGACAAAAGTAGTGAGTGACTAACTTTATCAAAAGCACTGCTGAAGTCCGTGTACACCGCATCCACCTCCAGTCTTTGGTCTAGAGAATCGGATATGTCGGACACAAACTGGATCAGGTTACTTTCCACTGAACGACCCGCCAAGAAGCCATGCTGACCAGATGAAACATTAAAATTAAGGTGTTGCGTGATTATTGGACAAATAAGGGACTCAAACACTTTCGAGAAACATGATAATATTGAGATCGGACGATAGTTTCTAACATCCACGGGATCCTCTTTTTTATATATAGGTACAACTTTTGCTTGTTTCCACACATTAGGAAAAATTCCCTCGCGCAATGAACGATTAAAAATAGTGCATAACGGAAATGCTAGTGCATTACAGCAGCGCTTTATAAAGACAGGTGGGATAGAATCAGGACCGGAGCCTTTCAGAGTGTCTAATTTCTTTAATTTGTTGTGAACTTCTCTCTCTGTAAGGCTTATTTTATGGAGTACTTTTTGTACAGTATGGGACACATCAGTTGTCCCTACGTTATTCACGCTATACACTGAAGAAAATTGTTGGGCAAACAAATTCGAAATTTCGGGTCCAGTATCAGCAACCGACCCATCTAATTGCATACTGGATGGGAACCTAGATTGCCCTTGGCGTTTGTCTTTTATATAACGCCAAAAAGCCTTAGGGTTTTGCACTATGTCTGATTCTATTCTTTGTTTATATGAGTTGTAACACGATCTTATAAGTTTATGGCATTGGTCACGCAACCACTCAAACTCCACAGTATCACGTGGATTTTCATATTTGCGACATTTTAGTCTCACTTTTTGTTTATGATGAAGCAGTTTTATTAACCGATATGAGAACCAGGTTGGATATTTCTGCTTCTTGCGGTTATATTTTGGTACCAGCATAGCAATAACATTCTGAAGAGAAGTGTGAAATTGAGAGACCATATCATTTACGTCACCGCATTTTGAGAATAAGGCAGCCCAATCTATTTCTTTCAATTTGGCTACTATTTTAGCGTAATCTGCCTTAAAGAAGTTGTATCCTGATTTATGGTTACATTTAAGTGTCACGGGAGTTCTATCTGATATGTTTACGAGTAAACCAGGGTGCAGTGAATCGAGCCTACTAAGTAGGTCAAGGGAAGGAGTAACTGTAATGTTCTTCAGATTGCTTATCACCAAATCCAATACTCGATCATTGATGTTTCTTACGTTATTGAACTGATAGAGATTATTTAATGACATAAAATCGGTTAGAGAATAACCCAGTGTATTTGTATAATTTTCGGGGAGTGTGTGCTGAAAACCTTTATTCACTTGGTTCCACTTTATAAGACCCAAATTAAAGTCTCCAAGAATCAGGACATCGTCCACTTTAGCCACTATATTATCAGCGTTATTTAGAAATAAGGATAAATTTTCTATTTTGACCGGAGGCGGAAGGTAAGCTATACATATTGCAATTTTTCTTATAGAATGTTGGGCTTTGATTTCTAAAATTATCCATAAATCTTCAGAACTGGTCTCCCAGCTCTGAACTCTTGATGATTTTATGTGTTTTGAAACAGCAAGTAGCACTCCGCCTCCATCTTTTTTGGAAGTCCCAGTAAACAATCGATCTTTACAAAAAGTAATATATCTATCATCAATAAATTCACTAGTACATATATTTGAGTTTAACCATGTTTCTGTAAAAGCAATTAAGTCATAGTTGTTTAACAAAATATTGTGGTAAATGTCATTAGTTTTAGTTCTCATTCCTCTAACATTTTGGTAGTATATGTTAAGCATTTTTGCTATGTTAAACTCTAAATTGTTCATTTTATTGCAAGGAATTTACTCAATTTTCAGTCTATTTAAAGTATCCAAGTTACGAATATATATAGAATCATGGTTAACATCCTTACGAACAAAGATTCTGCCATTACGAATCCAAACAAATTTATATGAAGTTTCCTTGGCTAGTTTCCTCGTTGCTGCATGTAACTGTTTATTGGCAGGGCTCAGGTGTTCAGTCACAAACACAGGAACTCGTTTGCCGGCTATACCCAAATGGTGAGAGCTCAGTTTATCTTCAGGGTGTTTCTTATTGTAGTTGCTAACTGCTGCCAGGATCGTGTCGCGCTGCCGAGGAGACTGTAACTTTGCGATGACCGAACGGGGGCGATCATTATCCTTATTTAGTTTAGCGATTCGAGTAATCTGTAATATGTCGCTGTCATTCAAGGAACTCCCGATTGTTTTAGATAGGTTGATAAATGTGTTAACCAGATTTTCGTTATTGTGTTCAGGAATACCGTTGATTTCTACATTGTTCTCACGCATATGCTGCTCAACTACATTTAAACGTGTTGCCAACTCATTGACATTTGTTTTCAAACGGTCATTATCGGCTTGCAGAGTCGTAATGATGGATTCCTTTTGTTCCAGACGAAATTTAAACTCCTCAAATGTTTGGTTAAAGAAAGTGAGCGAGTCGTGGAAGGCACTCAGACGCTCACTTATGCTGGATAGCTGATCCGTCACTGACTCTTTAATGGTATCCTTGATAGTTTTTCCTAGTTCCTGCTGCATAATATTTCGTAGTGACTCTCTCGTAACCAGCTGCTCTTGATCGGCTTTCCATTTTGACAGCATCTCGCGTAACTCAGATTGGAAAGCACTAAATGTTGAATAGGATTCAGAATCCAGCTGCTTGTTCGGTGAATCATCCACACGAAGACGCTTGCTTCGTACAGTCACATTTATACCGTCAGATTTTTCACCTGCGACAGACATCAAGTCTGATTCCGAAAGTGATTGTCCGTGATTTAAATTTTGTGGTGGAGTGCGTTGCATTTTAATAAGTGTGTTCGCGGAGGCGTTCGAGCGTGGGATGGACAGATCCACTGTGTGACTTCAAAACACGTCACGTCTGTTCTCAGCGAACCCTTATGTTGCGTTATCAATAGCTGTCCAAAAAGTATAGCACACTAGGGGTGGCGCCACTTGTCGCTTACACGTTAATCCAGTCGCACTGTAGTTGGTAGTTGGAACGTTCAAGGCTTCGCTGTCAGAAAGTTGGCAGCACTGTCAGCGCAGCGGCAGCGATGCGCTTGCGGGACTCTCACCGTTACACAGTACGCACAACCGTGAAGATTCCATGCACTCGCGAGTTGGTCACTATGATATGGCACTTTTACGATTATTTCTTTGATATATTTATTGTTTGGTTAACACTTCGAGTTAGCCCAAATAACAATTATTAGGGGATTACACTTCACAGGTCTTCAGTTTAGTGAAAAATAATACTATTGAGAGCCAATAACTAATTTAAAATTAAATATTACTGAGGACGCAATTTAGTGGTTTCGGGGCGCGTTCCAGATTTTTTTTTTTTTTTTTTTTTTTTTTTTTTTTTTTTTTTTTTTTTTTTTTTTGAGGCTACAAGTTACATTGAGACGGAGAGTGTCTGTAGGCTTTTGTTCAAGATATCTATACAGAGATAAATTAAATATGTATATACATATGACAATCATAAGGCAGAGATGTACTGCATGATCTACATTCACATACTGGTGTAGCGGTGTACGACCTGATATGTTTTTAGTTTCCATGTAATGGGGCGAACGATTGCCATTATGATATGTAAATTAATTTTCTCTTTTGCACACCATTGTATGATATAATGTACACATGTGGAAACTATTTTTGACAATATTGCTTTATTTATGGCTAAAAAAGTTCTTATCTCATCTTATTTTATCTTATTAACCATACCAAACACTATGCTGAACCGGCAAATTTAATTGAATATCCAGTAACATTTTGCTTGACATGGAAATCGAACCCGGGGCCTCATTCTCAGCAGTCACGCTTACGACTGGAACAAACTACAACATTTCTCATACACGAAATTAAATATTTATAATTATACTCATCGTCATCATCATCATCAGTCTATATAGTCCACTGCTGGATGTAGGCCTCCCCTAATGTGCGTCATTTCACCCTGTCCTCGGCTTTTCTCATCCAGCTTCTACCAGCAGCCTTTCGCAAATCATCACTCCATCTTGCCGGAGGGCGTCCTACATACATTTGCCGGGATATTATAATATAATATATAATTACACTCGGGATAAGCGTAATCTATTTTCCGTTTCGATGTCCGGCCGCCTAATTACCTTATCGAAAAAATATTCAAAACATTCTCAACAACGTGAACAATTTTATTCACCATTCCTTTAGATTGTTTCATATTCAGTAACAAGGCTGAGATTAGTAGTCGAATGTCACGTACGAAAGCTAAAATGTTCTCAGATTTTTAACCATTATGCTGATTGAATCTTATAAATATATTCAAGGGCGAAGGCTTACGCCGGGACCTCGTCACGTGCCTGGGACATTCACAAGTTAATTTCATTTCCAATTTAGGTATTTCTGAATTTTATCTGAGCCTGGAATAAAATACTATTTCGCCTGTATTACAGTTCAGCAACAGTAGATTTGTGATTTCGTTGATTTAAAGGTCAAATTTCAATAATATGACGGTTTTCAAGATGAATTATAATTTACTAGTAGGGCCGCGGTGGTCGACAAAAATGCGAACTTTTTAAGTTTGAATGTTATAGTGTTCCTTCGCTAAAATAACTTTAAAATCTTAGTATGAAAAATACAAAAATAAAATACAAAAGGATAGTATTGTGGTCTCTTTTGTCAAAGTTTATTTAAAAATCAATTGACATACTATTCACATTAATTTAATATGTGTTTCTGATTGACATTGATATCCCGAATCTAAAATATAAATGTTTTATTTATGGTATGTATTTTCGCTTCACGTAATAATACATACATTTATAAACGCTGAGTTAAATTGTCTTAATCATGTAAAATCAATAAGGTTTAAATAAAACTACACGGGTAGACTACCCGTGACCGTGGACGCTGTAAAGGGTCCGAAACGTCGGGATTAATAATATCAATATAACGCGTTAAAATCCGTAAAAAGTAGTAATTTCAATGTATAATATTCGCGGAAATGTTATAAATAAATCAATGAGGTATTAAATAACATGTTGAAAATACAATTTTGATCAAAATTCAAACATTTAAATCATTGGAATGACAAAACGTGAGAAAAATCACTTAGTCACTAAGCCACTTTTTAATGTAGGTAGGTATTCGTTATAATACCTACCTAATAATTGAGCATTTTTTTTTTTCAAAAAATTTATCTTATAACATACCATCACGCCTATATTCGCCCCTATGAAGGCAGAGATGTATTAATGTCTACAAACAGTTCATCGGTATTATGTAATAGGGAGCGAGCTTTCCATTAACCAGACATAACTCTCCAAACTGCTAAGAATTTCATAGAATTAACACTTTGCTTGACCTGGAAATCGAACTGAGGGCCCTGCATAGCAGTCGTGGTTACGACTACGATAGTAATGAGGCAGCCTAGAAAAAATCATTTAGCACTACCCAATTCCTCGAAGGAGTCTCAAAGATGTTTCAACCGTTCCTTGAAAGGGCCTCTAGCGAGCAAAGTGACTTTATGTAGGGTTACCATGGGATCCTACGACTGGGATTTGATTCGGTTTGTGATAGGTTTTGAGTAATCTGGCTATAGGAATTCAGCGGTTATTGAAATAAAAATGTACGTTGAATATTTTTCACATTCGCGATGTCTATTTTTGATGATACAGGCGTTGAAAAACTATTTTCAGTAAACATATCTATGTACAAAAAAAATTACATACTACATTACAACTCTAAAAACTAAAATTTACTCATATTTCTTTTAAAATAATTGGTATGATCCTAAGTATTTGTTAAAATAGAAAATCCTACTTTCTACTATCTTGCTAATCCTATCCTACTAATATTATAAATGTGAAAGTTTGTGAGGATGGATGGGTGAATGGATGATGTTTGTTCCTCTTTTACATTAAAACTACTGAACGGAGATTGATGAAACTTTACAGTATTATTATTTATACATCAGAATAACATATAGTCTATAATTTATAACGATTTTGAGTTAATTAGCCAAATCACAACGATAATTAAAAGTAATTTTTCCACGTGGACCAATTCCCGGGCAGAAACTAGTATTAATAAATATCTATCATTTATTTATCATTTATCTCATATAAATAAAAATCTTCTTTAGTCCTCATTAGAACGGAAACCTAAAACGTTGATGTAGCTCGTAAAATTAAAGCAAATAGACTACTATGTGGCTTACCACTCACCACCGATGCGTTAGTGTTATCGTTCAACATAAAACGTTTTTGCGTAACGTATACGTAAACGTTAGGCCGCGGCATAAAAGTTAATGGCATGGTATAGGTTAAATTGATGTTAACATGGTAGATTTCGGGTTAAAAAATGGGGAATTTCTGGTCAATTTGGAAATAAGGAAACACTTTGCCCCATTATTGCAAAAGATTGTATATGTCATATCAAAATTTAACCCAGGTTAAAAATATACCATTACGTGTAACAAAGATGGGGGTATTTTAAAATGTCTATCTTTTGTAAGACTGGAACAGAGTTTAGATTGTGTAGGTATCTGTTTATAAAAAGCATGGTTTTATTCTATTAATGCACTAATGATACCAGAAAAATCTTTCTCGGGGCTGGCCTCCTCTTTCCTAAAATCGTACTAAGTATATACGCGTTACAGGCTGCAACATCACCTTAATGAAAACCTTTTTTATACTTCTGACCTGGCAGACGTTGTTCTGCAACCCGATTGCAACACCATCTACCTAGCTTTGATCATAATCGGTCAAACTGTTTTTGGTTTTACTAAGACAATATTAATCATAATTTATCCATCACAGTAAGCTCGTTCACATGGGATTTAAGACCTCTCTGACACTGCCAAGATGTCAAAACAATAATTTCTCACTAAGATTTTATTTTCCACATTAAAACAAATAAGTGGCACAGTGTTGCCATTGATATTATATCGATTTTTAAGAAACGTGTCAAAGAACACTATTTGTCCTCAATATCATAACTTCGTATGTTTGCAATTATTTTTATGTATATATTATTGTTACATAATACAATTATGTATTTGTGTATGTATTTATTTTGTGCCTATGTTTTATTTTAAGTATAAGTGTATTTTGTATTTAATATATGTTCGCTTCTATATATATTAGTATTTGCTTCTTTTCACACTGTTGTCAACATTTCTTCTTTTTCAATTCTCCTCTCGCAGGTCTACTGGAAGAGATTTCATTAGAAATAAGCAGTACCTTTGTACTAAATAGTCTTAAACTGGCTCCTTTCTAGTTTCTAAGTGTGTACATAAATTAATAAATAAATATTATTTTTACATTTAATATTACATTTTAGTTAGTATTATATTTTTTATTTGATGTATTGAGTGGTTTTTTATGCGTCAGATGGACGATAAATAAATACTTTTTCTCTCTTTCTTCTTACACATGTCCGAGTTTTTTCAAATTCATGGTCTCCCTATGAGGTCGTAATAACGTTATTGAGTCCAATGGACGGCGGCCACAGGACTGACCCAATCATTGGCTGCCTATAAGTTTTAATTAAACTAATTAAAGCAAGACTGACTGCCTAGAGGGCGCTGGGCTAGCTTATATATACTATAAATCTGCACTAACTTGTGGGGGCTTTTGAGTTCAACAGACCCATTATCACAGTGGTTAAATTTTTGAACATGGAGTAAAAAAATTTAACTACTTCGGGTCTCGACTTCGGTTCCCAGACGGAACAAACTAACATTTGTATGATAATGCAATAAATATGAATACGAATCTAATAATTGTTTCTGATTGTGGGTCTGAGTAGGTATTTTTTCAAATACACATTCACAAATACGGCTATTACACTCCCACATGGGTATTACATTCTCACATATGGGAATTTTAAAAAGTATGTACTTATCTAGTGGTCGCAGGAACGGTTAATGAGCATAATTATGATCGTGGATTCGATTGAGTTGAGCAAATGTCATGTAAATTGGGATTTTTGGGCTCAGACTGTGGAATTGTGCTCAATTAATGGCAATAGGCTGGCCCCTACGATATTAGGACTTAAAATGTATCGACGAACTGCGGGTGTACATCTGGAGGTACACCTTTGCATTAGTGTCTACATGCGTCTATATTTTGAATCTTTTTTAAAGCCCCATAAAATAAATAAATAAAATATATTGGGACTTTTACACAGCACTATCTAGTCCCAAACTAAGCAGAGCTTGTACAAACGCCAGCAGGTCAAGCTATCCAAAACTGTCAAATTTTACCAATTGAACATGAACCTTATTATTTTTTATTAAAGTTGAAAATCTATCAAAGAAATTTTACAAATTGGGGTAGCTTGATGTGCTTGCCACTGTATTATGAGTACTAGATAATGGATATAATACTTAAACACACTTTTTTTGTAAATAAATACTTATCTAAGAAACACCCAGACAAACACAATAACTTATAAGTTCGTCATATAAATATTTGTGTCCTGGGGGAAGTGAACCCACGACCTTATGATCAGCAGTCGAACCACTAGACCACAGAGGTCGTCAAGTAAGTCCGTATTTCAATGTTTCCAATTCAGTTTCCGAACGGATTCTGATTTGTGAACGATAAAAGCTAATATCAAATCAATATCTGGAAGTCGTTCTGCAAACTGAGTCTCATTATATCCCAGACTGTTATTTTCGCTCCAATATTCCACAGAGAGAAATGCACTGAGCTCACCAATACGTTCATAATAAAATGTGTGCAAGATGTGATAGTAAGCCTCGCCCGTCACATTGGGCTTGATTTACCGGCGAACTGTAACTAGCACTGTCTTTGTCTCTTTCCCAATGTGAAGAACGAGCATTTCATGCTACTAGCGACACAGTATATTTTAAAAGTGATGAGTTGGGATATTTTAATACGTTTGTTCATTGACATGATGACAACGGCTACTTTCTACCACAATACCTCTCGTCATCGGCATGGAGTTCATCCATATACACTGGAACCACTTTGGTCTCATGCCATGCAATTCCAGAGGCATTTTCTCCCACGCACGCTTAAGTTGCGAATCTGCTGAGGTTTTCCCGAGACATTTATTTATACTATGGGGTTCTTGAAGAACGGTGTGAAAAGATTTTCACAGGGTCGGCAACGCGCAAGTGATGTTCCTAACGTCTATAGGCTACAGTTATAGCTTACTATCAATTGAATGTATTAGTGGAAGTAATTGTTAGCTAACCTTTAATATATAAATAAATCTCTAATGAACGCACCCGTAGCCCTGCTATGCTTGGCCTCACTAGCCTAGCGTGGGATTTCTATCAGCGGTGAAGGAAAACATCGTGAGAAAACCTGCATACCTTAGAGATTTTCTCAACGGTTGTGTGAAGTCTGCCAACCCGCATTTGGCCAGCGTGGTGGACTATAACCTAATCCCTGTCATTCTGAGAGGAGACCCGTGCCCAGCAGTGGGACAGTATATGGGTTGATAATGATTTTCTATCAGACAACCTTTCGTTTTCTCCCTTACTTTTTTGACATACACCGCAATATTGATTAACTCTCCGCATGCAACCGGACTCAGTGCCTCTTCATGTCATACGGGTTTACAACGATTTTTAAATCGTAATTAATCTTTCAGTCTCCCAAGTAAACCAGTGGATCCGGACCTCGGTCCAGGCTCTAAGTCACGGACTCGGCCGGGGTTTTATACAACTAATCCGGCCCCATTAACTTTGTGTTAAGGCTGTTGATTCTAGGGAGCGCTGTCGGCGTCCTTTTGCCTTCGTGAGGCCAATGCACGGATTAAAGAGTATTTGTGTGCATTATTTTTGTGGATTTTCGGGGAAGCGGACATTTAGGATTTTTTGTAGATATTTACGAGTAATATTTTTACCGCATTAAGTAGATTTATTACATTAAAAAGGTATGGGAAATGTATCAAAAGCTTACTTACCTTAGCAACTTACCGATGATGTTAAAATGGTGATGATGTTGCCACGACCCCATGATCAGCAGTTCGGCACTCGAACCGCTAGACCACAGAGGTCGTATATCTATAGCATACAATAAAAATAAGCAGAAAAAATTGCAGCAATAAAACAATTAATAAATAAGTAATTTCATCCTCTCTCCTACTAAACTAGAAACCATTATTAATACAAACAAAGCACATTTGTGTTAATAATGGCTTCTGCTTATTAAGATAAGGATAGTTTGAAAATAAGTTGTAGTTTTGAAGGCGCGGCGTAAGCCTCGCGTACGTCGGGAGCTATCGTCCTACCGGGATCTATCACCCTCTAACACATCATCACTTTGTTAAATTTGGCATAGAGGTATGAAGTTGTCATTATCTGAGTTTCTTTTTTTTACATAACATCTGTAATAAAATTATGGAACGTAATAGAGACATTGAGTATCGACTATTTTACCTATCTGTTTTTTACCAATTTTTTTTTTCTTTTGGGGAAATACTCCTTATGCATGCACCCCTCCTCGGGGATGCGGGGCGGTTATCGCTTATCGGGCTCTCCGCCCTGGTGGCCAGCATACCAACTAAAACCATCACCACTACCACCTTCCGCATATTAGTGGGATCACGAGAATCGCTCCCGCATGATCCGCGAGCGAACGTCCAATGATGGACGCATCCCTCCCGGAGGGCCATATACAATGAGCGACTGACGACAAATTCCACATCCCTAAATATTTATAATATTTTGTAGGGAATACGAATTCAGTAAGAACTTGTCCTGTAAAACAACCAGGTCAGAATCGATGTGTCATCATTAATTAGCAACTTCTCCGTCACCACACGTAATTTACACAGGCGGCGACACAAACGACAAAACTACACCAGTACAATCTAAAAAGGACAAAGCAGCATTTGTAAGACTTGAAAAATAAGGAAGTTATCAATACGTCTGTTTTTTTTTGGCTACGTTTCCTATATTCGAAGTTCCTTAGCCAATTCAAATTATATCCATAAATAATTGAGTTCGATTCCCACAGGACACATATTTATGCGATGAACATTATATGTTTATGTTAGTCTAGATGTTTCTTATTTCTTCAAATAAAAGTATATTATAATATCTTTTGTATCCGTTGTCAAGTTACCATAGCACACACTCGGCATATTTTGGGACTAGACATACCTATTAAAGTAAAGAGGCTTTTCCAGGAACACTTTTATTAACACAGTTCACATAAAATACAATCAAGACATTTTTTCCTTGATGGATGTGTGGATTTGAGTTTTTAATGACAACACGACAAGTTCTAAACTTAAATGGGTATACAACCTCCATCAATAGATGTCCCAAAAAAGTCCCAAAATATGCTGAGTTTGTGCTATAGTTACTAGACCCTATAGGTAGCTATAGGGTCTGTACTTGCAGGCGCTTACTGTCTAAAAACATCCCAATATTTATTTTAATTATAAAAATATTTGTGTTTTCATCATAATAAATATCATCAAATTTGAGTAATATGTAGTTTCAATTAGTACCACTAATATTTGTCCTTTGTTTTTATAGTACGGGAAATCCTTACTATGACGATTTGGTTACATCCTAATCCAAGGCACTCGTATGGCAAAAACACACGCTTGCCGAATATTCATACTTGTTTTTGTCTTTCTAGCGATATTTAATTTGTAGCATAGATCTGCGAGTTTGTTCTTAAGTTAATTATTTCCTAGCTTCTGATCAAAAATAAAGAATGAAAAATAGTTTATTTGCTACTATACAAGACACACTAAAAGTAAGTACAGAATTCACTGAACACTAAATTTTATACTCTACGACTAATCACTACGACAAAATAAGTTCAGAGTTTTGACGTGCGGAGTGTGTCCCGGCTGTAGCAAAAGGTATTCAGCTCAGCGTGTGTCAGACTGTAACACCTGACGCTGGTATTCTGCTGAAACCTGTTTTTTTCTGATTTTTAGATTCTTTATTTAAAAATATAGAATTAGAATATAAAACAATAAAACAGTTCGTTTAAAGTTCAATTTAAAAAATTATATCAGCTTATGCTAGTGATTGCAAACTTTTTATGATGTGTGTACGGATGTCAAGCATAGTGGATGCACGGGCGTTCATATAAGTGTATGTGTTATCAAAAGTACTGCTATCTTTCATAGTACAGAGGTCAGCACATCAATTTACCACAATCTGTCAAATTTCTTTGATTAATAAAAAACCTTAAGGTTCATATTCAATTGGGAAAACAATTTTGGATAGCTTGACCTGCTGGCATTTGTACTCTATCAATCGACCGCTAAAGAAAGCCAATCACGGCCCATTACCCGCCTGACCCGTAAAGCTCCAAAAGGCATAAACTACCCAACAAAACAAGATATATACGGTAGTTTTCCACCTATCATAGTTCTATACAGATACATTTTATTTCTTGCATCGACTCCATTTGGCGTACAGAAAAATTGGCAGGAAGCTATCATTTATAGCGGGGAATAAATTATGATCTGAGTCGGTTAGTCTAGTTTAAAATTGTTCTTTAAAACTGGAAACTAGTTAATATTGAGCTGGAAACTAGATAACTAGTTAATATGTACCAATAGATTGGACTCAAAATTAGTTGTCGGCTCGGTTGCCTGTCATTGGTTCTATTCCCGAAGTTTACAAATGTCTGTAAGGTCTACAGGTAGATGGTGTGGTGTTTATTTATGGAAAGTAATCTCTATTTAATATTATATATGCAAAAGTAAGTGTCTGTCTGTCTGTTACACTTTCGAGCCTAAACCGCTGACCCGTTTTTAATGAAATTTGGTACAGAGATAGATTAGACCTTGAAGAAAGACATAAACTGCCACATTAGTCTAGTGGTCGTAAGCGCGACTGCTACGCTAGAGGTTCTGGATTCGATCCCCAGGTCGAGCAAAGTGTTATTGGGTTTTTCTATGAAATTCTCAGTAGCAGCTCGGGGTCTGGATTTGTGCCCGGTTAGTGGCAATAGGCTCGCCCCCTATTAAATGGGAACTAAATATACCAGCGTAATGTGGGTGTACATTTAGTATACCTCTGCCTAACCCTTCGGGGAATATAGGCGTGATGGGATGTTATGTTATGAAGGACAGTAATTTTTGTCTAAAAGCCCCTTGAGATGTGACTGAAACGGGCAACAGCAAGTTCAATATAAAATGTTAAGTATTTTATACTTTGTCTTTGTAGGTATCACTAGTTTATTTGTTGAACTGTCTCACTAGTCTTGTGGTCATAACCAGGGCTGCTCAGGAAGTAGTACGCGTTTGATTCTCAGCCATTACGAATACCAATGATATTATGATGGACTTTTTTATTGAAGGTGATCAGAAAAGTGCTAAAAGAAGAGTAGAATAGCTTACAAGTAGGTATTATAATAACCAATTATTCAGAAACTTAATACGTGCACATACGTTATAAGCGGCTTACTCGCGTAAGCTTTGAACAATACAATGTCTATTTAGAACCACGCTCCGCCAGCAACTCGTTAGCGTTGTGTAGGTAAATAATGACTATTTTTTATCATAATAAATAATAATATATTCAATACATACATACATACATACCATCACGCCTGCATTCCCCGAAGGGTTAGGCAGAGGTGTACTAATGTACACCCACATTTCGCCTGTATGTTTTAGGTCCCATGTAATAGGGGGCGAGCCTATTGCCATTAACCGGGCACAAATCCAGACTCCGAGCTGCTACTGAGAATTTCATAGAAAAACCCAATAACACTTTGCTCGACCTGGGGATCGAACCCAGGACCTCTAGCGTAGTAGTCGCGCTTAGGACTACTAGACTAATGAGGCAGTCTAATATATTCAATAATGATTTAGAATACAATTATACATACATCCACTCATGGGCTGGTGTTATAAATGCGCTGATAAACATCTCTGCTTTCTTTGAAGAATACAGTCGTGAAAGTGTACAATTTTTTTTTTTATAATATACGCTCTTTGAAATGAATTCTCTTACACCCGCATCGATTCCTTCCAGCCGACATTAACGATCCCCCAATAATTTTAATCCGTTTAAGCGCACACAAGGAGATTACCCTGAAATTGTGCAAAACAGAAAAGTAATCTTCGTCTGAAGTATTTGTGGAGCTCCTAACGTTGTAATTACGTTTAGGCTCAACGAATTTTCATTTCAACTTCCACAGCAACGAGAATCCGCCACTCCATTGTTTGTGGATTTAGTTATTATTCGGAATCGAGTTATGGGAACTCCTAAAGGATTAACTGAATTGTTTTAATGCGGAAAGGTCGCCTTTTTAATGTATGTATTTATGTCGAGATTTTGGAACAGTGCTGAAGCTGAGTGTTGCAGTGAAACCGTAATGAGGTTGGTTTATTTATACTGTTCAGAAGTTTCAGGAGGTACTGTCGTTTGTGAATTTAAAATGCCCAATCAAGACGGGAGAAGGTTTAACGACCAGACTTAATAAACTATCTCTCGATTGGTTTCCTTTCTGGAGATCGTAATTTGAATTTGACTTGTATTATATTGATTTCTGACATTTACGCGTATATTGAAATAAAACTACTTTTTACGGATTTTATCGCGTTATATTGATATTATTAATCCCGACGTTTCGGACCCTTTACAGCGTCCATGGCCACGGGTAGACGTACGTACGGGTAGAGTCTACCCGTGACCATGGACACTGTAAAAGGATCCGAAACGTCGGGATTTGACATAATATGTATTTTTATATTAAATTAAGATTTACACATAGACTGTGCGTACAATCCCTAATTCCCTACTTTAATCCTATCCTATCCTAATAAATAAATGTGAAAGTTAGTGAGGATGAATGTATGGATGTTTGTTACTCTTTCACGCTAAAACTACTGAACGGATTTTGATGGAACTTTACAGTATTATTATTTATACATCACAATATCATATAGGGTATGATTTATAAAGATTTTGATTTAATTTGCCAAATTACGCGGACGAAGTCACAGGCACAAGCTAGTATTATAAATGTGAAAGTAACTCTCTCTGTTTGTTACGCTTTCATGCCTAAGCCGCTGAACAGATTTTTGTGAAATTTGGTACGGTGATAAATAAGTACTTGGAGAAGTACACCTTAATCTTAACTATGGGGGCTGGCATAGCTAGCAACACTTCGACCGAATGTGATCTGTTGTGTTAACCCCTTTTTTTTTCGGGTGGGGAAATGCTCCTTATGCATGCCGCCCCGCTCGGGGATGCGGGACGGTTATGTCGGGCTCTCCAGCAAGATGGCCAGCATACCGACTAAAACCACCACCACCGCCACCGTCCGCATAGTGGTGGGACCACGGGAATCGCTCTCGCATAATCCGCGATCCCACCGCGGACGTTCATTGGTGGACCCTCCCGGAGGGCCAAGTGCAATGGACGACTGACGACTTCGAATCCGCCGCCCATGGCCCTCTTTGCGGCGGGAAAGATATGTGGTCCCGCCGCCGTCCACATCTCGGCCGCAGAGGGCAGGGAAAGTGGCGTATCGTAATACCGACATTCCTCTCCCCCTGCGGCCCCACCGTGTCCGCAGTCCTGCGGCTGCGAACCCGCTGAGGCCGGGAGAACGGCATACCGTAATACTGATACTCCTCTCTCGCCGCGGCCCCGGTTACCCTTCAGCCGCAGTGTCGCCCATACAACACCGCGGCCTCTAGGTAGCAGGTGAAACCCCAGGCAACAGCTGGTGTAAGTATACATACATACCATCATGCCTGTATTCCCCGAAGGGTTAGGCAGAGGTGTACTAATGTACACCCACATTTCGCCGGTATGTTTAGGTGCCATGTAATAGGGGGCGAGCCTATTGCCATTAACCGGGCACAAATCCAGACTCCGAGCTGCTACTGAAAACTTCGTAGAAAAACTCAATAACACTTTGCTCGACCTGGGCATCGAACCCAGGACCTCTAGCGTAGCATTCGCGCTCAGGACCACTAGACTAATGAGGCAGTCCTGGTGTAAGTATATTTTTTGTATAATAATGTCAATCTTACACATTAACCAATTATGGGTTAAATAACATTCTCCAAAATATGCGAATAACAAAAACACGAGTCTTACTTGATCATCAACCCATATACTGTCCCACTGCTGGGTACGGGTCTCCTCTCACAGAATCAGAGGGATTAGGCTATAGTCCACCACGCTGGCGTAGTGCGGGTTGGCAGACTTTACAAACCGTCGAGAAAGGTTTTTCTAAGGTATGCAGGTTTCCTCACGATGTTTTCCTTCACAGTTTAAGCGAGTGATAATTAATTATTAATACGCACATGAATTCGAAAAGTCAGAAGTGCGTGCCTTGGATTCGAACACGAGACCTTTGACTTGGCAGTCTAATGGTCATACCACTAAGCTATCTCTGCTTGTCTTACTTATACAATAGAATTAACATTTTTTGAATTTGAATAAGTTTAAAAAATATAAGCTACAAACTCAGTTGAGCGGTGAGATCATTCCAATATTGGTTTTGGAAGGTTGAACGTGACATATGTTGGTTATGGGATATTATTTTTATGAAACTTCTATCAAATTTCGATCAACCGTAGGAAAACAATCGAGAGATAAGTTATTAATTCCGGCCGTAAAGATATCGAATATCGAAATTCCAGATAAAAACGAAGCAAAAATGATTGTGTTTCGGATAATATTCGTAGCAGCGACAGCTACGCCGTAGCAGCCGTAGCAGTAACTACAACATTGCGTAGCGAAATAAACAATGATTTCTTTTTTGGATAGGTAGATAGAGAAATTTCAATAGCGTTTTTCTGTAGCGTGGCGTAAGATTGTTCCTTTGGCGTAGTAGCGAAGATGGTCGACTCACCACTACCGTTGCGCCTAGTAATGTGGGATCGATTCCCATCCGAGCCAAATCTTTGTGTGATCCACAGATATTTATTTCGAGTCATGTGCCTTATCTTTTGTCTTTGTCTTTTAAAAAACATATTCATCCGTTTAGTCACCAGGACGCTACAACACACTAAATGTGCTGCATTGTTTCCTTGAATTCACCACAAGTTCTACAATCTTTATTCAAAACCAGCTGATTTTATAGAGCATGTTATTGATGCAATACCACTTTGTCCCACCTGATTATTGAACCCAGGACCACTAGCGTAGCAGTCTCGCAAATAGGCTAAAGAAACAGTTCTATTTTTTTATTTATCTCCCAATTAGGATCATTGAAGTGAATAATTACATAGTTTGAATATCAATTAACAATTGTAAATTACAAAACAAACAATGTAAACCAAACTTAATTCAATTAGAATCAATATTTCGGTACATTTCCGAATTAAATTTTAATCCAATGAATTTGGTTTCCATGTAAGCAGAGGTCAGAAGTTTTGGACCCTTGTCAAGTGAATAATTTTGAGGATTTGGAGGTTGTGATGTCGCGAAGGTGTAAAGGTGGGTTAATTAGACAAAGGGTACTAGTATACTGGTTTAAATAGCAGGAAATTTAGTAACTGACACTATATAAGGTAATTAATAAGTCTTAATAAGTAATAACTACACTGGCTATCATATTGATTTCTGACATTTATACGAATATTATACATTGAAATAAAACTACGGTCACGGGTAGACTGAGAGTCTATCCGTGACCATGGACGCCGTAAAGGGTCCGAATCGTCGAGATTAATAATATCAATATAACGCGATAAAATCCGTAAAAAGTAGTTTTATTTCAATAACCACACTAATAAGGCCACCCCTCCCCCCTTCTGGTATTCACCTTTACATACATCCCCCACTTACCCACACACACACCCACCATTTAACAAAATCCTACTTTCACCATTCCTCCCACACACACAAGCACACATGTAGTGTGACGACGTCTGTGGTCTAGTGGCCCGCGTGTCGGACTGCTGATTACGAGGTCGTGGGTTCGATTCCCGCAGGGCACAAATATTTATGTGATGAACATTAAGTATTTGTGTTTGTCTGGGTATTTGTTATATAACTTAAGTATGTATTTACAAAAAATAAGTATATAAGTATTATATTCATTGTCTAGTACCCATAGTACAAGCTCTGCTTAGTTTGGGACTAGATGGTGTTGTGTGAAATTGTCCAGGTATATCTATATATTTATATTTATTTGTTTATTAAACGCACACAAAAATTTCGACATACACATTCTATATGTACTTAGGTTAAATATAGTTCGCACTAAATATATTTGTAAGTAGAAACTATGTAGGTACCTTCCATTTCACTATACAGGGAATCCTAGTGTGGAGACTAGTGTCCCAGATTTCTTTAGTGTATATATTTTTGAACAATAAAGTATTATTAACTAAGCTGATCAACCGATCTGCAAGGATGCAGTCATTCTGGGGGTGGTGAACATTCTTAACACATCGAGACCCCTCCGTGTCTCAGAGAGCATGTAAAACCTCGGCGGCTTTACATGCTCTCCCGGATTTCATACGAACACCTATTTATTTATTTATTTATTTATGTTAATACGGATTACACCAATTACATTAACACACAGATGAAAAATAGAAACAAACAGGCTAGGTACATTATAACAGTATTTCCAAAAGAACTACTATAAGTTTTCACAAAAACTGAAACACACACGCTGGACAGTTTTAAATTCGTCTATAAATAGTTCACAGTCAGGGTAGGTTTCCAAGAGGCAATTGAACCTATGACCATTATTAGTAGTAACCCAACAACTGACAACCAGTTTATCGTCAGGATATCAGTATTAACCCAGAAATTGGGTTGTGGAGGACTGATGGCAGTCGCTTCGTGTAAAATACTGATATTCAGCTGCACCGACTAGTTTGTGAGGTATATGTCTATGGGCCAAAGTAGCTTGAAAATAAAGTTATTATTATTTTATTAGTATTATTATTTTTAGGAAGGTTTGTAGACTATAATTTATGAAAATTCACGTATGAAACAAAGGCGGGTCACTAGTATACAATAGAACAATAGAAAATACAAACAAAATATAAGTATGCAATAAACAGCTTTAAGAAAACAATATAGGTCATTGTACCAATAAGATTGCCACCTCCTCACTTATGCACCGCGGCTAATTTGGTAAGCACGTCCCTCCATAACCAATAGTCGTTATTCTAAAACGTGACCGACATGATACCGATGTGTAAGGAGTTTAGCACTCTGCTTAACACCATTAGGCGGCCAGGTTAATGTTATATCGGAAATATATTATCACATTATCCTGTTTTTGGCATACCTTTTTAGGCTTCTAGTACCATCAGAAAAGCCTGAATATTGGTTATTTTGAAGGTGCTGTGCAATTCACAAACTGAATAAAAATATTTTATTTATAGTAAAATAGGATAGCTTTTTGAGGTTAAAGAACTCGTCAAGCGAAGGTTAGTGTCAGCCTCAAGATGACAGATGATTGGTATTGGCGTCTATAGGCTGCGTTTGCTGCTTCCCATGAGGCGGCCTATTAGTCTTAAGCTTGACTGCTATGCTAAAGCCCTGTGTTTCCCATTAGAACAGTGTCGGAGTTTGAATTTGTACCCGATTAATGCCAATAGTTTAATGCCATTATCCTACTGACTAATATTATAAATGTGAAAGTTTGTGAGGATAGATGGATGGATGTTTGTTACTCTTTCACGCTAAAACTACTGAACGGATTTTGATGAAACTTAACAGTATTATTACTTATACATCAGAATAACATATAGGCTATAATTTATAACGATTTTGAATTAATTTGCCAAATTAAAACGATAATCAAAAGTAACTTTTCCACGCAGACGAAGTGGCGGGAGAAGCTAGTGTTTTATAAAAGTAAAGTGATCTACTTAATTTATTTATTGTGCATTGTGTTCGATGTATCAGAAATTCTGTTGCTGTTGTAAACGTCAGCTGTATCTGGTTAGACAGGAGGCAGACTCTGACATAGTTGAAAAAAAAACATGTGAGCTAACTTAGCAGATCATTGTCCAGCAGATCAAAAATAAATGTGAGCTCTTTTCGCATGCACCATAGTTCTACAGTTCCTGATACTTTTCAAGAATAGTTCTGGGGGTTTTCTATGAAAGAAATGGTTGACAAAATGATCTGCCAACTTCCCGTAGCAGATCATTGTCCAGCTGATCATAACCAAATGTGATTTTCTTGTGAATGCAGCTGAGTTCTACAGTTCCTGATACTTTTCAAGAATAGTTCTGGCGTTTTTTTTTTAAAAAACTCAAGTGGCACCATGATTTTCCAAGTTCTGTGGAATAGTCGAAAAATATCTATTTCAATAGTTTCAATCCACCTTAGAGGCAAGAACTTTCTTGTTTCTCATAGATCCGTATGAGACCTACGACGTGAAACCTGATTTGATTCCAGAATTCACGGTCCAATCCCACCAGATCATGGTTATATGGGTGAAAATTCGAAAAAATATTATGTTAATCGTTTCATACTATTCAAAAGCATAGAAATCTCTTGTTTCTCATAGATCCGTATCAGAACTACAACATAGAACATAATTTGATTTCAAAACTCACAGCAGAGTCCCAGCAAATCATCAATGGATATATGGGTGAAAATCGAAAAAAAAATTTTTATTTATGTACTGCTTATGTACTCCTTATGTAGTCCTTATGTACTCCTTATGTACTCCTTATATACTCCTTATATACTCCTTATGTACTCCTTATGTACTCCTTATGTACTCCTTATGTACTCCTTATGTACTCCTTATGTACTCCTTATGTACTCCTTATGTACTCCTTATGTACTCCTTATGTACTCCTTATGTACTCCTTATATACTCCTTATGTACTCCTTATGTACTCCTTATGTACTCCTTAAGTACTCATTTTGTCAATTATTTTTTTTGATAGAGTATTAGGAACTGTAGAACTATGGTGCATGCGAAAAGAACTCACACTTATTTCTGATCTGCTGGACAATGATCTGCTAAGTTCACTCACACAAAAAAAGCTAGCTTAGCTAAAAAAGCTATGTTGACACAAATTGTTACCTTTTCTATACGTTTATTGGTCTCGTAGCGGAGAACGCTTATTTCAAATCGAGCCGACAATAATTATTAACAAAATGGTTGTAATGAAGTAAAAGCCAAATATAGCAGTGAATCCTTTGATGTTAATGCGCAATCGTGGACTGTGAGGTTGACTTGCTTTATCAAACTCCTTTGTAAATTAAATACTGTTAATATTTCTGCGGAATTTACTCATAATACTTATAACTGCCAAAATAAGATTAAACGATACATAGAGCCTCAAATCAATTTGAACCATATTTTTAGTAGCATAAGGCCCACGCGTCGTCATCGTAGACCACACGTGGAATACTTAAAATGTTTTCACCAAACGCTCCAAAGAGGGCTCCAGTGGAAAGGTTGGAGCACCCTTCACTTTCATCTCATACGTAGTACGTAAATATATTATACTTCAGAAAGTTGACAATCGAATTTAAGTTATAAGTAACTTGTTAACTTAAGTTTAAGTTGTGAGTTCAAAGTTAAATAAGCTAAATAAAAAGGAAGGAAAATATCATCATGGTATATACAGGGTGTTACAATAATAATAATAATAATAATATCTCACCTCCTTTAAATGGATGACCTGAAGCTCTTTGCCCCCAACAATCTTCAGCTGATGGAGCTACTGAAGGTAACTGAAATTTTTAGTAGCGCCATCAGGATGGAGTTTGGTGTGGACAAATGTGCGGTCATGCATGTAAAGCGAGGGGAGATTGTGGAATCCGTAGGAGTTCAACTCGCGGATTCCATAAACCTGAGATCCCTCTCTCCAAACGAAACCTATAAGTATTTGGGTATGTCGGAAGCGTTAGGTATCAGCGCTACTGACATGAAGCAATCGTTGAGGGAACGTTTCTTTGGCCGCCTGAAGAAGGTATTCAATAGCCTTCTTTCGGGCGGAAACAAGGTGCGCGCCTTCAACGGTTGGGTCATGCTGGTATTGATGTACTCTTTTGGCATACTCAAATGGACTCAAACAGAACTTGATGGCCTGGATAGGCGGGTCCGTACACTGCTGACTGCATATCGAATGCATCACCCACGATCATCTGTCATGAGATTGTATATCCCGCGGAAGTGTGGAGGCCGAGGCTTTTTAAATGCCAAAAACCTCCACAACCGCGAGATATGCAATCTCAGGGAATATTTTCTACATGCTGACGTGGGAATGCATCGAGATGTAGTAGCAGTGGACAAGGGCCTCACCCCGCTCTCCTTGGCGAATGAGAACTGGCGCAAGCCTGTAGTGCTTGATACTAACGACCGCAGGAAGGTATGGCAGAGTAAGGAGCTCCACGGACGCTTTTTCCGGGCCCTACATGGGCCCGATGTAGATCAAGCAGCGTCCGTAGCCTGGCTGCGTTTCGGTGACCTCTTTGGGGAAACCGAAGGTTTTGTCTGTGCAATTATGGACGAAGTTATCATGACGAATAACTACCGGAGATTTATTGTGAAGGATGGCGCGGTTGACATCTGTCGGGCATGTCACCGCCCGGGTGAATCGATCCGCCACATTATCTCTGGTTGTTCTCGTCTAGCTAATGAGGAGTACTTGCATAGGCACAACCTTGTAGCCAGAATTATCCATCAGCAACTTGCTCTGAAATACACTCTTGTGGCATCGGAGGTACCGTACTACAGGTATGTGCCCGACCCAGTTCTCGAAAATGGCAATATCACATTGTACTGGGATCGGTCCATCATCACTGACAGGACTATTGTAGCCAATAAACCTGATATTGTGGTGGTGGACCGAATCGAGAGGCGTGCAATGATTGTTGACATTACCGTCCCGCATGACGGGAACCTCGTGAAAGCCGAGAAAGATAAGCAAATCAAGTATCTTGACTTGGCTCGCGAGGTTGTCGACATGTGGGATGTGGACACAGCGATCATTGTACCGATAGTCGTATCAGCTAATGGCTTAATAGCCACGAGCCTCGACCAACACCTCAGGAGGCTCTCGTTAGGCGGCTGGGTCAAGGGCCTGATCCAGAAAGCAGTACTGCTGGACACGGCCCGTATTGTTAGGAGGTTCCTCTCTCTGGAGCCCTGACCGCCGGTAGCTTGGACCCTGTTCCCGATACCGGTGGGCCTCTATTTTTATATTTTTAAATGTTTTTGTTTTATAATTTATTTTATAAAAATATTTAAAAATGTAATAAATAAGAATTTAAAGACGAATAAAGGAGATAATAATAATAATAATGTTTTTATTCACAAAAAATTTTTACAATTTGTTCTATGAAGTCCCTGACTTCTGAGCTAGGTAATACCTGTGTTACAGAAGTCAGTGCCCTCTCCCAATTTTATTTTATACAACGGTTGTGAATAAAATAATGCAGATTATACTAGTATAATAGAAGTGTGTATTTGGGAAGTGTTGTGTGTTAGTTGTACATTATGCATGTACAGTTTTTGTATTGCGTATTTGGTGTGTGTTATGCATGTTTAGTGTGTGTTATGTTTGAATGTATGTGTTATGTTTGATTGAATGTGTTGTGGGTGTGATAGGGTATATGGACAAGGTAGATTAGTTTGAGTGTAATAAGTTTTCTGATTGGTCATAACTTAATTGGAGTAACCAGGTTTTAATTTTACTTTTGGCTTCACAAAGCGGAAGAGGATGCATATTTACAAAACTACCCGTTATGCCGAAAGGAGGTTAAATGGGGCCTTACAACGAGTCCATTCACAATATTTAAGAACCGTAGTAACGCTGTATAACATACCCCAAAAAAAGGAAAACAACAACATTTATGAATGAAAAATAGAAAAACTATTAAAGTAGACAATTATTAGGTAAAATAGGTACGTAGGCCTTTCTGTTAAATAATCTGGACCCTGACATGACAGCTGACAACATTTTTGGCTTTGATAATAATAATATTTTTACGGGGTATTTTGTAATACGTTATATACGTATAGGCTAAGGAGTCAACCGAAACTCGGTTTGTTTAAGGTGCCATAAAATAGGGAGTGAGCTATTTCCATCATCCGGACACAAATCAAGCTGATCCATTAATCCATCCGACTGGCGTCGAAGGTGTGCCTTGAATTTGAAGTAAATAATAATCATTTTATTTCAGACAACAAATCAGTCCATATTTTTCTAAAGATACCTACAGTTAAATTAAATTAAAATTAAATAATATAAATAGTAAATATCGAAATTAGCGAAATTAAGTAGTAAATGAATTAAATCATGTCAGAATCATTTAATTCATTTACTACCTGCCCCAAGCTTGATATATGTGTGCATGTAAGGCCTGCCAGTGCTGCATGAACGGCCCTTCCAACCTGCTGGCAATAACTGAAAGGAGACCGTTGCCGCTGCCCCGCACTCTACTCGCTATCGAGGTGGCCCTCTTGCGCATACTGGCATAAAAACAGTCAATGCGGACGCTCGCGAACATTCCCGATGCGCTGCAGAAGCGAGGCATCCGGAGCAGCGCCCTCAGCGCGTTGTTATACTGAACGCGGCGAGCGCTGTAGGATCTCTGCAAATATAATACCCACAGACTACTCGTATAAAAAGATGTGCAGTAGGCTCGAAACAAGGTAATTTTCACATCCCTGGAGTGAAAGAAAAGACCTATGACTTGGCAGTTCCTGGTCTTGTAGTTCCATAACAGCTACACTGATAAAAAGCCTATACCCCTTCCATCCATTTCCTATATTTTTGACAGTTCGAATTCTAATCAATTGTAAGTAATATCCTAATGCGTTACCAATTCGATTTCTAATAACTATCGACTCTATTTATGAAGAATTATTACTTATATAAGAGAGGTAAGGCATAGTGGGAACTCAGAATCGAACCTACCGTAGCACTGGCGCTTTACGACCACTAAATGAATGAGGCAGTAAAGCACTGACACTCAAAAACCTCCAAAACCAAAATTAGTACTGAATGGAAGCCCGTGCAAGTGGGACACAGTCAGTTTTATTAACCCGGCCGACTCGTAATTGAATTCCGGTTTTTTTCCCTCTGCCACTCTGGTAGGCCACTGATTGGGTTTTGAGTGTGTCCCTGCTTGATTCTCCATGTTCTGATTGGTGCAGCGATTGTGTTTCCTCGAAATTGGACTTGAAATAATGGGGACGAGGATTACAGTCGTGATCTGCAATTTGGTGAGCGGGATTACAAATGGTAACGGTTTGGAATTAAGGCACAGATCCGTAACTTCAAAGTTAAGCAACAAATGCTGGACCGTAAACGGATTGGTGGCCATTGAACCTTAGAAAAAACGTAAATGTCTCAAGCTAATCTACAAATTATAGTTTTGTGCGGGTTAATAAACTTCACACACCACCGAGAAAAATCTCTAAGGCGTGCATGTTTCCTCAAGATGTTTTCCTTCACCATTTTAGCAAGTGATAATTAATTAATAATAATAAATTTATTTTCTCAGCACAATATACAGGTTAACAACTAATGTAGGTACATAATTCAGGTAAGTACATTCTAATATATTGTGGGAGACTGGTGCCTAAGCTAGACTCGTGGTCTGTGTTTCAGGACACCAGGATCCCACCCATTTACTACTTATAATACGCACATGAATTCAAAAAGTCACAGGTAATTGACTTGGTAGTCTAAACGTCTTATCACTAGGCTATCATGCTCTAGTAAAATTAACGCTATTCCTACCATTTTATTCCTTCATATAATAGTAGGCATAGCATTAATTTTACCAGAGCAGTGAGAGCCTAGCTAGTGATACGAACATTGGATTGCCAAGTCAAAGTCTCATCTCTGACTTTTCGAATTCATGTGCGTTTTCGATTTCGTATTCGTATTAAGAAGATTGGTATGTCTAGGCAGGGGCCTATACAACCCTGCCTAGACACACCAATCTATACAAAGAACCTATACAAAGTTATTACGTCCAATACAAAACAAACTGCCAAACAAAAGTAAAGTCTACTTTTCTCATTTATTACAGACAATAGTAAGTCAACATTAACATATATTCTTTATTATATGAAAAAAGCAACAAATCATAATATCTTAGAGATGTATATGCGCACCCAACGGTTCAGAAAAGGTCGTCGAGAAGAATAAAACAATATGTTTTTCTTCTATTTGCAAGAAAACTAAGCGAATCCTTCATTCACCGTGCCTCGTTTACAAACATCGTGAGCTAGTCCGATTTATTCCAATCGAAGCTTTTTCCAAATTAAGCTGCTATCTATGTAATCTTTTTGTTTTTGAATCAAGTGACTTATCGATTTGGCTAAAACTTACACAAAAATATCGAGTTTTGCAAACCATTTTTTCTTTAAAAAATAACTTTATTTGGTATAAATAAGTACTCTAAAAATTAATAAAATAAAATAATAAACAACCTTATTACTAGATAGAAAACTAGCATTGATTGATTTATAGCATTGATAAATGGCCCAGAGTGGGTTGCCAGACCTCACACACCGCCAAGAAAAATCTCTAAGGCGTGCATGTTTCTCTACTTCAAAGAACTCAAACAATCTAACATCAAACTCTTCAATAACACAATCACTTACCAGCTTGCAAACATTGTTAGCGCAAGTAACAACACAGCACAACCAAACAGAGCACCGTGTAGTGAAAGTAAATACCGCGTGAAATTGAAGGGGCATCGATCGAAGTTCCCGGATCAGATGTTTAGTAGTGCCTTAGCACGCAGCATTTGTTCCGATATATGTACTCACTCAATCTGACTGCTAATGGAACGCTCTTCACTTTTTATGATAGCCTGGTAGACGGAGTTCGTTAATATAAAAGTTTTAAGGGTTTTAACTAATGTGAAAATCACTGACTCAATCTGCTGATTGCAACTCCTCGTTTTCAGTTCGCAAATCATGCACCAGGGGGTGCATAATTAGAGTAACTTTCGAGATAAATACATAACGAACTCTGGTTGTTTATAGGTACAATAAGTTTACCTCCTGCCTTACCCTCCGGCTAATACAATCATCATCATTGTATGTTTGTTATGTTACATACTAAGTAATAATTTAATAACTTAAGAAATATAACTGTGAATAAGCAGTGATAGCCTGGTGGTATGACCATTGGACTGCCAAGTCGAAGGTCTCGAGTTCGAATTCAAGGCACGCACCTCCGACTTTTCGAATTCATGTGCGTATTAATAATTAATGATCACTCGCTTAAACGGTGAAGGAAAACATCGTGAGGAAACCTGCCCTGCATACCTTAGAGATTTTTCTCGACGGTTTGTGAAGTCTGCTAACCCGCACTAGGCCAGTGTGGTGGACTATAGCCTAATCCCTCTCAATATGAGAGGGAGGACCCGTGCCCAGCTGTGGCACAGTATATGGATTGATGATGTGATGTGATGTGAACCTAAGAAATACCAAACCAGTGGCGAAGACCACGCACTAGCTAATGCAGAGTAGGACGGCCTCCAACAAAATGAACGGACGACCTGGTAACTGAAGGTCGCTGGTAGTCGTTAGATGCAGGCGGCATGTAACCGGTCCTTGTGAAAGAAACTCTATGGGGGACGCCTTTGTTCAGAAGTGAACTTCCTTTGGTTGATATAACGATTAAAATGAAGCCGAAAAATTACATTTGCTTAGGTTACATTTACTTACCTACAGTAATTTATACGTACGTAATTTATATAAGGCTTCATATGTATGTGCCTAAGTAACAGAAACTTTTAACATGATTTTAACCCCCTTGAAATCAAAATTTGGCATACTTATCAAAGACCGATGTCAATTCAATATTTTAAACAAGTTATTATATTAAATTAATATTTTATAGAAAATCCAACTAAAAAATGAAAAGTAAATAATATTAAAAAAAAAACTATAAAACACGTTTTTATAGAAAATCAAACTAAAAAATAAAAAATAAATTTTAATTAAGAATAGTGTAAATAATAGGTGCTTTTAAAGATATTATCAAAATGATAATAATCCTAATCCAGTCAATAAAATATCACTAAGTATTGACACTCCGTTTTTTTACAATATTTTTTTTTTCACTGAACCATACATAAACCTTATCAATATGATATTTTTTGCAAAACCTGAAACACCACATAAAAGCTTGCTTCAAACACACACTCAATATTTAGTCACAAAAACTTTTATCAAAACACACCGCAAAAAAAAAGTAAGGGCGGGCACTCCCCAATCATTTTTCGCTACATACTCGCGTGATGGCTAGCTAAAAATACAAGCAAAAACTGGTTAAAAGCTTGTACTATAAAACTCTATTTTTTCTATACAGTGTATTTGAATAAAAATTTATAAAATTGCGCCTCTCTTGCAAATAGCGGAATGAAAAAAAGAGTAAAAATTCATTTCAACAATAAACCTGCATGCCTTAGAGATTACCTTGACTTCAAGTGAAGTCTGTAAATCCGTCGTAGGCCGGCGTGATAGACTATAGCCTTACTTGTGACCTGGGACAGTAAATGTGTTGATGATGAAATGATTTACACCTAAACACAAAATATTAGAGTTGGTTTTTAAACTCGCCAATTATTTAACTGCAACGGTACTCATCTATGGGAACATACATATTTCATCAGTTTTTAAAACCCTACAGTTCATAATTTCCCGTCAACCATCCATAGACTGGTCACATCAAGCGCTGCTTAACCTTTCAGATCAATTGATCAGCGTAAATATTATTTAGGTACGTTAATAAAACCTACAGTAACAGAAGAGAGTATTTTGGATGGGATGTGAAACAAAATTACGCAAATCCAAGCTATCAAGCAACGCGTCTAATAACAACAAGATTCCATCAACGCCTAACCCTCCTCATACAAATTCTCATACTTTTTTCATAAAATATTTGCACTGCTTTCAAAAGAGATTTTTCGCTCTCGTGTGAAATTGCTTTATTGTCCCAGGTTCTTAATGAGGATGGAAACAAAATCATGTAAAATGAGCGCTTCCGTTCCTAATAGTACCATGTTACATTTATCCCTGTTGCTTACCCAGCCTTTCGATTTAGGACTTTAAATGTTGCGGCATAAAGTCAATGTTTGTTTGTGGGAAGGTATTCGTGTGATTGCCAGTCATATGTTTGAATTTGGGCTGATTTTCTTTTGTAACTTTGTCTTGTTTCAATAATTTCTCGTTATAATAAGCGGTCACTTACTTTTGTTACTTGAGCTTTGTGTCCAGCTTTATAATACTCGTATGTTATGTTTTTGGACCCGTGCGCAGGTACTCATAACTTATTTTATTTTTTTCTTTTTAAGCCAAGCAGTCTTTTTACATTACGATCTTGTATGTCTCTAAAAAAAAGATGAAGTTCTCAATAATTCTTCTGTATGTATTTTATAGGTTTTTCAATTTTTTTATTTAAATAGGTTCACCAACAATTATATTATACACTTAAATCATGATGATTTTATACTTAAATAGTTTCAAATTCAATTAAAAGTTTGACAATTATTTAAAGGTAAACACAGCATAAACAATAACTACAATTGAGTGGATTACTTACACTAATACGTAATTTAATCTTAAGATATATTATGCTAGAGACGGATTTCTGTTGCTGCTGAGGGTATCTGAACGCAAGTCAATTTTATCACTACTATTTAATATTTTGCCAAGACAGGAGAAGAAGGAGAATAAAATTGACGCCTAAAGTTCTATTCACACGCATTTTTTTTTGTAAGTTCAGTTCATATCCATTACCTCTATGCGGCCACGCCTAACGCTATTGAAGTGACCTTATATTGCTTGCAAATTGTTTAACTATTATCAAGATAAGAAGAAGGAAAAGGATAATTTACAAAAGTATCAACGTTTATTTTTCATTAAAATCATTCATTAATAATTTGGATGGAATTTGACCGTTGGTTTTGGAAGAAAAAAATATTGAACTCACTTTTCTGGTCAATACGTGTCTTTAAGATCTATTATGATTACTGTTTCATTGCACAAATAAATAAACTACATTATTATTATTTACAAATATAAACATCATTTTATTTTATAATATAAACACAGGTTCACTAGAGAAAACATTTACTTTGCGCACTCAGAAGATAAAGTCTTCTTTATAAGAAGTTAAATAGAATACAAAGAATCAATATGTAATCACATAAGTAATTCTTTTATAATTTCACGCACGTCTGGTGAAAAATTTTTTTCCGAAAATTCGAATATAATTTTATATGAACATTTAAAAGAAAGCCTTCAAATTGAAACGCCTAAAGATTTTTGTGAATCGCAAATTTCATTGAAATTGAACGAAAGGTTGCCTTTGAAAAAAGTAACATTATATTACTTACTGCTTTTTCTTTACTTAAAAAAAGTCAATAACTGCCTAATTAGTCTAGTAGTCGTAAGCGCGACCGCTACGCTTGAGGTTCTGGGTTCGATCCCCAGATCAAGCAAAGTGTTTTTGGGTTTTTCTATGAAATTCTCGTTCTCGATTTGGGCCCGGTTAATGGCAATAGGCGCGCCTCCTATTACATGGGCGAACTGTGGGTGTACAACAGTACACCCCTGCTTCTCTTCGGGGAATACCAGGCATGTTATGTTATGATGAGGATAAAATCATCAATATCATCAACAATATATACTCTCCCACTGCTAGGTACGGGTCTCCTGTCAGATTGAGAGGGACTAGGCTACCACGCTGACCTAGTGCAGGTTGGCAGACTTCACACACCGTCGAGAAAAATCTGTAAGGCGGTTTCCTCACGATGTTTTCCTTCACCATTTAAGCGAGTCATCATCATCAACCCATATACTGTCCCACTGCTGGGCACGGGTCTCCTATCATATTGAGGAGAGGGATTAGGCTATAGTCCACTACGCTGGCCTAGTGCTGGTTGGCAGACTTCACAAACCGTCGAGAAAAATCTCTAAGGTATGCAGGTTTCCTCACGATGTTTTCCTTCACCGTTTAAGCGAGTGATAATTAATTATTAATACGCACATGAATTCAAAAAGTCAGAAGTGCGTCCCTTGGGTTCGAACTCGAGACCTTCGACTTGGCAGTCCAATGGTCATACCACTAGGCTATCACTGCTTTTAAGCGAGTGATAATTAAATACGCACGTGAATTCGAAAAGTCAGAGGCCTTGAATTTGAACCGAGAGTAAAAGATAACATAAATCAAGATTAACATTGTAATCATGTTGTTTTTAAAAAAAGAGTGTCTATGGAGTTTCTTGCCGGTTCTTCTCCATAAGACCCACTTTTTGGAACCGTACAACTAGTTTTGACTTTTCAAAAGTGCTACTTTATTGGTCTAACTGAAATACAACATTTGACTTTGACTATCAAATCAATTGTTAAACTACAAATTGTTTGTTACATTCTCCATTACAGTTTTCGGGATAATTCATAAAATAACAAATGAGACTATTCCTCCCCTTCCTACAAGGCTGAAGTAGCCACAAAGCTAATAACAGGTACCTTTACTCGTGAGGTGAAAACCAAGTTAGCTCGCTAATGCCGTAGCAACTAAGTTATGTTCATCAAACAAGTAATTCCACGCCCTCGTATGAACTCCTTCCTTTGCTCAGCAAATCTAAGGAAATTAGCTTATGAATAAGACATTTTCTGCTTCTTATATAAATTTGCGTTAAGAATAGATTGATGTCGCTTAATGATGCGGTAAAATGGTTGTTTTATAATAGGGTAGCAATCAGTTAATTTTTTTGCAAAATAGAACTGTTTAGAATGTTTATTTTATTGCTTATAATATTATTGTTTAAAAATCATTTGTGTATAACAAGCGCGACTGTTTTGAGGCCCAATTTTAGGTCAAGCAAGTCTTATTGGGTGTTTCTATAGAAATTTGAAGCAAGATTACATTTTACGCACTCTGCGTACATTTGCACATCATCATCATCATCAACCTATATGTTGTCCCACTGCTGGGCACGGGTCTCCTGTCATATTCACAGTTCTCCGCGGGCATCTCGCGCGAGCGGTCATGTATACGATCTGCTGTAACTGGTTTTCTAAAGTACAAAGTTAAAGAAAAAAAGAAAACAAAAACTAAGTGGTTGTTTGTGCCCCACGCGATTCCTGCTTGCACTTGTGAGTGGTTAATGGCATTATTCGCCCGTGAAAAGAATTATTATATTAGATACTGACACCTTCTGCCTGCAAAAACAACTGTTAATTGGATACGGCGGCAAGGAGCCGTAGCGCCGCGACGCGCGCTGGGGCATTCTGCATGTGCGACATAATAACTCAGCCATATCAATGAATGAATACTCACTAAGCTAAAGCGACAATTTTATTGTGAAAACAACTACCGAGCCACCAAGTGCCAGTATATTATAAATTGAATACTAATTGAATGCACAATATGTCGTTTTCACTACGACGCACTCCGCCTCAAAACCCGTCAAGCAGTGAACCAGTAGCTCACCATACCTCTGAGCCTGACCTATCAACGCCCAAATCTGACCGGGTGGGAGATAGGATCACCTTTCGGAATAAACGGAAACACGACTTAGAGCACAACTCGGACTTCAGTGCGTTCCGTGACGATATTATGTCTTTACTAGCCACCCTCAGACAGGAACAAGGTGAGAAATTTGGCTTACTACAAAATAACTTGGACCAAATCAAAACCCAAAATATTGAGCTGCAGTCTACGGTTGAGTCAATGAGTAACTTGTATGATGACTTGATGTTAAAAGTAGTTCAACTGGAACGAGAAAAAAAGAACAGCTTGGAGTATATTAAGTCCTTAGAAGACAAAGTGGAGAGCCTCGAGAGAGGAGTGAAGTCCTCCTGCTTGGAAATACGAAATGTGCCCAAAAAGCCCGGCGAAACTAAGGATGATCTGATCAACATAGTGAAAAATATTGGAATCTCCATGAATACGCAAATACAGAAACACGAAATAAGAGATGTATATCGATTAAACAGCAAAAACCCGCAGATAAGTGGCCCGATTACAGCCAATTTTATTAGCACAATTATTAAGGACGACTTACTTACAAGCATCAAAAAATATAATAAAGTAAACAAGGCTAACAGATTGAATACGTCGCATATTAACATGAACGGCAACACACCTATATACGTATCAGAAAGTCTTACCCCCAAAGCAAAACAACTATTCTACCAGGCGGGTGAGTTTATAAAGGCTAATAACTATGCCTACCGCTGGATTTCTCACGGAAAAATCTTTATAAAAAAGGAGGAAGGAGCTTCTGCGAAAAGGATCGATCATGAATCGGACCTACTGTGTTTAAATAAACAAGTGACATGACTAGACATGCCCACACGTACTCATCTGCAAAACCGGTTTCTCGCAAATGCCTCGCTTTTTTATACTGAAAGTGCCTGCTTTATATTCCGCTACATCCTTGTTGTATTTACTATTAGTTATTGCCATAGTCTTCTGCGCAGACGTCACACAGAAACACATAAACAACTCATGCTACCTATCATAACACACAATCTGCATCTCATAAATAAGCTACCTATACACATTACTTATCACAAATATACAATAAACATTCATCACAACTATGCAAAACACCAAAAACTTAATATAAAATCCTGTACAACTTTTGGTATACGAGTGCAAACACAAGCATTGCCGTACAAAGTGTGTAATAATAACGGTATTTTACAAACAACGCTTGGTCTTAAATGTTATAACAGTGTTTTTCAACAGTATGTTTTTTTACTTTTACAGTCACCAGTACTTTGCATTTTTTATTATTTCCGTGTGCTAAATATTAGTTGTTGTACTGTAATTATAGTTAGTATTCTGCAGAACCGTTGCTGTAAATGTGGTCCCAGAGTTTTGTCACTGAGCCCTAAAATTAAAATTCGACCGTAATAATAACGATCACATCACAGAGGAAATAGACACGACAGCACATGTCGAGTGTATCTTAATGGGTAACACTAGTGACTGCGCAAAAGTATTATGTTATGACGCGAATATTATAACGTTATCTATTATCTGTTTGAATATTAGGAGCTTGCACTGTAACTTTGACCTGCTTCTGGCTTTTATTAGTACTTTAAACTTTCCTATTGATTTAATTATTTTGACAGAATGTTGGACAAATGCAAATAGTTCGCCACCGTGTATACAGGATTATACTACATATTGGACAAAGGTTAGCTTAAACCAAAATGATGGAGTGGTCGTTTACGTTCGGAGTGCAATTAATGATGTTCGCGTTTGCGAGCCAGATTGTATGGAAGGGAATTGTCTCATAATTAGTATAAAATCAGAGTACACAATAATTTGTTCTTACCGTCCCCCAAGTTTTAGGAATGTTACAAGATATTTAGAGTCTCTTGATAATATACTATGTAATATCCGTACGAATAATATTATTTTAGCGGGTGACATTAATATTGATACTATGCCAGAGAATTTATCTTCCTCCGCACATAAATATCTCAACTTAATGGCCTTACACGGTCTAACAAGAAGTATTACTAAACCCACGCGTATTAACACATGTATAGACCACTTCATGATCAAATGCTGCTCATCCTACAAGACTATTGTATTTGAACAACAGCTAACCGACCATTCACCTATTTTATTATATATAAATAAACCTAAAATTACAAAGGATCACGTTATGTGCGAAAAAGTAACAGTGGATTGTGCTACAATCAAGCAAATGCTTACAAATTTCTCTTGGACTCAGCTTTATGATAGCACTGACGTAAATATTGTAGCCGAAATATTAACGGTCCAATTGTTAAATATCATTACCACAAATACTAAAACCAAGAAAATACCTAATAGATATAGACCCTTAAAACCCTGGATCACTAAAGGTATAGTAAAATGCATAAGAAGAAGGGATAAGCTTCACAAAAAAGCCAAAAAGGCGCCAAATGATGTACAAAAAAGCCAAGAGTACTTGAAATATAGGAATTTGTGTAATAATATTATAAAAAAATTAAAAATTTGTTACTACCAAGAAAAACTAAATAAAAGTACTGGTAATTTAAAGGAAACTTGGAAAATTATAAAAGAAGTTTGCGACATTAAACATAACAAAGAATCCTCAGAGGACCTACTTGGCCTTGAAGACACACCAGCGAGATCCCTCAACAAGGTGAACGATTACTATACATCAATCGGAGGTACCTTAGCTAACCAATTGTTGAATAAAATGAGTACATCAGAACAGGACTTGGCTCGCCAAGCTAAAACTTATAAAACTCCCCTACAATCTTTGGCCCTTATTCCAACAGATCCTGTCGAAGTGAGGGGTATTATACTAGGACTACAATCACGAAGTGCACCCGGCTGGGACAAAATCACGGCACAAATTTTAAAACAAAATGTCACATCTCTTGCTCCTCCCATTACTTATCTATGCAATCTGAGTTTAGAAACAGGTGTATTCCCAGTCATCTACAAGAAGGCAGTGGTGTGCCCGATATTTAAGTCTGGTGAGCGAAATGAACCATCAAATTACCGACCCATTTCTCTTCTGTCGACGTTGTCAAAAATTCTGGAAAAAATTGTCAATAAAAGAGTTACAGGTTACCTAGAAAAAAATCAAATTCTGAGTAACTACCAATATGGTTTTCGGAGAAAAAAATCGACTGAAGATGCAGTTCTAACATTAACATCAAAGATAGTTTCTTACTTAGATAAAGGTGACAGATGTCTAGCAGTCTTTCTGGATCTTCAGAAAGCGTTTGACACCGTTTCTGTACCGATTCTCTTAACGCGGCTTGAGAACGTTGGCATTAGAGGTGTGACTCTGAAATGGTTCACTGATTACTTGTCGGGCAGATCACAGTCTGTTAAAGTGGCGGGTAGTATAAGTGATAGCTCCATTTGCAAATATGGTGTTCCGCAGGGCAGCACGCTAGGCCCTACCTTGTTCCTTATTTACATAAATGAACTTTGTAGTGTTGCTGCCTTGGCAAGTCTTGAATTACTCATGTTTGCTGATGATACCGTCCTGATTTTCCACGGTAGCTCATGGAATACAGTATTCGAGAGAGCAGAAAAGGGTTTGGCTAAAGTATCCGCCTGGCTGGAGGACAGCTTGCTCTCCCTGAACACCAACAAGACCAAGTATTTATGTTTTAGTAAGACGGTTTCAGGGAAACCTCTAGCTGCGCATAACCTTAAAATACATACCTACCCCTGTAACAGGAGAACAGAGCGATACAACAATAATTGTGATTGTGCAGCGCTTACTCAAACATCTTCCATTAAGTACTTGGGTGTTATAGTGGATGATCAGCTTAATTGGAACACGCACGTAGTAACAACGACAGCCAGGATCAGGAAAATGATCTACATTTTTAAAAATCTACGTACAGTTGCTGGCCAGCAATTGCTAATTAAAACCTACCAAGCTTTATGCGAATGCATTATTAGGTACTGCATTTGTGCCTGGGGTGGAGCAGGTAAAACCATTTTAATAGCGGCAGAAAGGGCTCAGCGTGCGGTGTTAAAAGTACTCATGTACCTACCGTTCAGGCATTCGACAAGCGCTGTCTATGAAAGGGCTGGAGTACTTTCTGTAAGAAAAATATACATCTACGAAATGCTTAGAAGATACCATAAAAATCATGTACCTTCCTTATCCGTATCATTAAGAAGAATTGAACGCTTCCCTGTGCCTCGGACAAAATCTTCCTTTGGACGAAGACATTTTAGTTTCCTTGCCCCTTAAGTTTATAATAAATGTAATAAAGTACACATAATTAAAAATCTGAACATGAAAAAATTTAAAACAGTTATACTTACTTGGCTGCAGTCGCTGGAGTACGAAGACGTAGAAGACCTGTTTGTAGTCGAGACCTAACCATTGAAGTTGTTACACACACACGCGCGCGCACTCGCGCGCACCCACATACCTACACCCCACACACACAAACTAGTACACACACACAAACACACACATTCATACTATGCGCAATATAAAAAAAAAAAAAAACTTTTACTTTGATTTGTTTTCTCTTTTTATTTTTCTATGCCATAAAATAAACCAACTGGTCAAATGTAATAGGAGGATACTGGCACCTGCAACACAGTTATTACTAGTGCAGGAGTCAGTGAATTCTACATTTATGTACAAATTTATTTTATGTCAATAAAGTATTATTATTATTATTTATTTTTTTAACATTTTTTGTTTCTCCCAAAAAGGGGTATATACTACACTTTCGTGCGGGCCTTAGCCAAGCACGAGAGCTGATTATGTTGAATCTGAATTCAGAAATTTTCTAATAATTCTGCATGTGTTAAGTATAACGGCTTTCTGTAAGATAATGTATGTGAGTGAATGTATCTCTAAGAGTTTGAGGCTTGTGTGTAGTATGCGTGGTATGACTCCAGTAGATGATAGAATAATAGGTACAATTTTTACAGTTTTTACTTTCCATTGATTTTTCAATTCAATGGCTAAGTCGGTATATTTGGTAAGTTTTTCAGAATGTGTGGATGAAAGGTTATGCGTGTTGGGGATGGCTATGTCTATTAAATATACTGTTTGCTTCTGTTTATCATGTAAAGTAATATCAGGTCGGTTGTAGTGTACGGTTTTGTCTGTCAATATGGTTCTGTCCCAGTAAAGTTTGTAGTCTGTGGTGTCTAGTACGGTCTATGGTGTGTATTTGTAATATGCTGTTTTTTCTGGTATGAGTTTATATTTGAATGCAAGGTTTTGGTGAATGATTGCTGCAACCTGGTCATGGCGGTGCTTATAGTCAGTTTGGACAATTGCTCTGCATGCTCCGGTTATATGTTGTATCGTTTCTGGGGAGCCCTTACATTTTCTGCAAGAATCATCGGATGAATTTGGTACTTTCATTATGTGTTTTTTATAGTTCTTAGTTTCAATGACCTGATCCTGTACTGCGAGCATAAATCCTTCCGTTTCAGGGAACAATTCTCCACGCCTGAGCCATTCGTTCGACGCTGTCTTGTCGACGGTAGGCTGGTTCAGGTCGTGGAGGTGTCGTCCGTGTAACACCTTCCGGGTCCATTCATTTAACTTGGTCTGTCTGTCTGTCTGTACTTCGTTTCTTTGGTGTGTTTTATCGGTCAAATTTAATGGCGTAAGTTTAGTATCATTTTGGACTATTGCATCATGTAGGGTAGAAGTAAGGGCTTTTTTGTGAAAGTAGGTTCGTAAATTGGCTATTTGTTTATTGTGTAGATTTAAAATATCTATTAGTCCTCTCCCTCCATCATGTCGTGATAACGTCATTCTTTGGATACAGGATCTTGGATGGTGTTTTCTGTGGCGAGTCATTGACGTGTGGACAATTCTTTGTAGGGACTTTAATTCTGTTTTATTCCAGTTAATTATTCCGAAAGAGTATGTGAGAACAGGAATTGCGTATGTGTTGATTGCTTTAAAGGTGTTTTTAGAATAGAGGTGGCTGCGCAATATGGTATTTAATCTATGCTTAAATTGTTTAGTTAAAGAGCTTTTTATGTTTTTATACTGTATTTGTTGTGCCTGACTATAACCTAAGTACTTGTATACTTCTGTTTCAGTAAGAGCCTCTACGACTTCGCCAGTTTGCATGGGGTATTGGTGTTCATACCGTTGTCCTTTCTTAATAGAATTTATTTTACATTTATCGATTCCGAACTCCATGCAAATGTCGTGTGAGAAGCTTTCAGTAGACTGAGCAAGCTGTTTTAGTTGTTCTACGGTGGAGCCATAGAGTTTTATGTCATCCATATATAACAGGTGATTTAATTTATGTGGTGAAGAGTCCGTCAGTAGGTCATTGCTATTTATATTATTATAATCTAATTCATACCCTAAATTTAAGGAGTTCAGCATATTTGAGAGTGGGTTCAGTGCGAGGCAAAACCAAAGAGGACTTAGGGCGTCCCCCTGGAATATACCTCTCTGTATCTTAATTGGTTCTGTTGTATCTGTGTTTGTGTCGGTAGTCAGTCTAAGTCGTGTCATCCATTTTGTCATTGTGTTTTGTAGAAAATAAATAATCTGAGGGTGTATACGATAAATTTTTAAAACTTGAAGTAACCAGGTATGGGGTACGGAATCAAAGGCTTTTTTATAGTCAATATACATGGAAAACAAATCAGACTTCTTCAGTTGGGTCTGTCTAAGTAGAACAGAGTCAATTGTAAGTTGTTCCTTACAACCTTGACTATATTTCCGGCAACCTTTCTGTTGTTCTGCTAGCATACTGTTTTTATCAATGTAGTTGTAAATTAATTGTGTTAAGCACGAAGTGATTATTTTATAAATAGTTTGGAGGCAGGTTATGGGTCTATATTTTGCAGGGTCTGATAAGTTATTTGAGTCTTTTGGCAGCATATACGTGGTTCCTACTGTAATATAGTCTGGTAATGTGTGTGGTTGTTGTATAAATTTATTTATGTGATTATGAATGTATGGGTGGGCTCGAGTGAATTTTTTATACCAAAAATTGTGGATGTTGTCTGAGCCTGGTGCTTTCCAGTTGTGTAGTTTTTTGATTACGTCGTGGAACACTTCAACAGGTATATATTCAAAGTCCATAGGTTCAGTACTCGAGTACCTGCGTTCTTCGTTTTGTATCCAGTCTGCCTCATTTCTGTGGTGTACCGTATTTTCCCATATACCTGCCCAAAAACTACGCATTTCTTCGGCTAGTGGTGACCTGTTACTATGAGTATTGTGTGATGTAGTATTTTGTGTTGTAGAAGGTGAATGTGAATGTGTGCTTTGTTCGTTACTTGTTCTAGAGTGAGAGTTAGTAAGAGACGTTCTTAATCCACGGTAAAATTGATTTTCGTTATATATAAATTGTTTGTTTTGTGTCTTACGTAGTGTACAGGTTTTGTATCTCTTCAATCTGTTGCTAAAAGTAGTAAGTTTTTGTTTTAATGTATCTAAGAACTCCGATAGTTGTGTGTTTGGGGTTTCATGAGTGGCGTGTGTTTTGTATTGTTTTTGTATATATTGAACTTGTTTAACTATTTTATTGTTTCTATTTCCTCTGATGTATTGTGTTAATCGGCCTATTTGTGCTCGCAGCTCTTCTATTCGACGTTCGAGTCTTATCTGCCATTTCGGCTTATTCTTCTTGTATCTACAAATCGTTTCTGGTTTTGGGGGAATTTCAATTTTAGCTCCATTACTTTTAGCGGCCGTACATGCTGCAATGTACAGTACAGTTTGCAGCGTCATGAATTCTGTGTCAACATTGATGTATTTAGGCAAAATATTATTATTGATGTAATTTACGATATAACCTAATTTTTTTGAGGATTTTTGTTTAGGGATATAACTTCTCTGTGTGGGGTCTGTATTTTTAAAGTAGTTGTAGGCGTCCTGATACGTTTGTTCTATTTCTGGTGATCTTTGTGGTTCTGACTGTGGCGTTAGTGTTTCTGGTGTATTGTTTGTGTCGTTATCTATAAGGGTGCATATATCAGGTTCTATACTATTGAAATATTGGTCTTGCTCAACCGTAGGTTCTAGTTGGCTCATTTCTGGGGAGGTATTTCTGCAAACTTGTGTATCACTATTGTTTTGTAAGGGTAACTCACTTGCTACCTCATCTTTTATGGCCTGCAGCCTTTCTTCATCTAAATACCTATTTTGTATTATCAGTCGCCTTTGGTCAGCAACTCTTTGCTCAGTTATTTGTTCTAAATGTGGGAATGTATTTATGAATGCTTGGTGTAGTGGTCCTCTATAGGCCGAAATATTTGATTCTAAATGAGTTATTTTGTAGTAGGCTCGCATTATTGTTTCATTGTGTTCCTTGGTCCAGCGCATTCGCTGGCTGGTTTGTCTGTTATGTGCTATTTGTGGTTGTATGTTGTCGTCTGCCTGAGTAGTTGGTGTTTGTGTATTGTATATCTGTGTGTTTATTTGAATGTTATTAATTTCTTCACGAGTTTCTATGTAAATACGGTCTATGACACTTTGAGGAAGTAGTTTTTTATTTATTATAGCCCGTCTCTGGTCTCCTACCCTCTGTCGATTAATCGTATGCATCTCCGGGAATTTTTCTATGAACTTTGTGTGAAGTGGTGGTAGGTAGCCATTTGTGTCAGTTTCCATTAAGGTAAGCTGAAGGTACGTGCGAAGGATAAATTCGTTCATTATTTTACTCCATTTTCTTCGCGGTTTTACGCTAGTGGCGGTGGGTGCAAGATCAGCGACTGGTTCAGTCTCTTGCACAACATCCTCCGGTAGCATGCTATTAATAGTTGTGGTTGAACGTGTTGATGTGTGGGGATGTGGGATGGATGGGCTAATACTAGGTGAAGATGATGATGGGGTATTGACGGACGATGAATCAAGGTGATGCGATGAGGATGATGGTGGGATATTGCCTGACGATGAGTCAAGGTGATGAGGATCTGCAACAGTTCTGAACTGGGCAGAAGTATGCGATACGGTGTCCCCCCCAGAATACGTGGGACAACCCAAGCCTGTTGGCTCGGGGCGGGATTCTCCATCGCTATTCGCTCCGGTACCCGCCTGGGGTAGTTTATTTCCGCTTCTTAATCGCATCGCATTTTGTTTGCTATTGCTCCGTTGGTCTTTGGTAAGTAATTAGCTAAAAAGCTGCCAAAGTCCGCCCCTCCCGTGGTTACAGATGTTCGAACCGGACGTGGAGTTAGCCCTATAAGGGGCTTATTATTATTATTATTATTATATTGAGAGGGATTGGGGTATAGTCCGCACAAACGCACACAAAAGTACAAATGTCTTATTGCTCATAAGTTGTAGTACTATGCCGATGTGTTGATATGCTGATGCCTACAGCGTTGGTAATGGGGCCCACAGCCTATCATGGTTGTGGCGAATTTCACGGATTTCGTGGAGAGCTATGGAATCCGACTATATGGCAAATAAAGGCAAGTGAAGTTTTTAAATACGATACAGGTGGCAACACTTGGAGAGGTGTCAAGAATTCAAGATATCTCGGACTCGTGGGCAGACGCTCCATGAGAATTTTCTGTAAAAAAGCCATCAGAAGCCGTAACAGAAAGTGTAATAATTATGTAATGAGTTTCTGCCTTCTACCTAAAACTTTTCTTAAAACTTTTTATAACCTATCTTTTTGTATTTTTATGGCATTTTCCATGCTAAGATTTTCATATTTCATATTTATTTATTGCATTCCATAATGTACAATAGTTAAAGTTAAATATTTTAAAGTTTTTAAGCAAAATACCTACCTAAAAAACCTAACCTAACCAGAAGACGCAGGTTCGAATCCTGCCCGCGTTCGAATTTTGCCTTTGCTTAAAATCTTTTTATAACCTTTTTGGAAATACCCTTGAGACACGTAGGTACTCGTTTTTTTAATTATTATAAATATTTCGTTATTTTAACTCAGTCTATCATTGTAGTATCATGTTTTGTTTCCAAATATTCTTTTTTTCCTGCTTTCTTTTATTATTGTTCTCTTCTCTCTTTCTTCTACTGTAAGGTTTATATGGAGAGTGTCATGTCACGCCCGCCAAACCCTATATCAACTTTACCCGATCAACCATTCCGGCTTCATGAAGTATGCAGGAAGCAATCGTTGCACACAATACTAGGAACTAATAGGCAATTAATTGTAGCCACAATGCAGCTTGATTACCGAGTCATTGTGGCGCTTGTAGGTGCCACCAACTAATCTAGACTAGTAATTAATGCCCTGCCCGCGTTGTTTATTAGTGAGCTAGTTACGTGTTACTTTGCTGGTTTGATAAGCGAGATGTTAGGATCATGTGATTAGAATGGGAGTCTTGGATCAATACGGGTTAAAACCCTATATTGAAAACTGGTTTGCATCCCTAACACATCACTTTTAAAGATACTGTTGAAAACCAGCGCCAGGCAGGTCACCAGTGAAAGTAAATAAAAAAACATTTATTTGTCAATAGACGTAGACACCTTACAGATTTTTCTCGATGGTTTGTGAAGTCTGCGGACCCGCACTAAGCCAGCGTGGTGGACTATAGCCTAATCCCTCTCAATATGAGAGGAGACTCGTGCCCAGCAGTGGGACAGTATATTCAAAATTAAAGTCTTATTTACATGTCTATTTCATCTAAAATATATTTGAAAGCTCCTTAATTAACGTGTGTCCTTAACATAAAGCTCTCGCTGAGGATTCAATTTAAGTCACGAAATCTTCGATCTCCGGAGGTTTTGAATAATTAAAATGGCTCTGACCCGAACTCTCTTGATAGTAAAGGTAGCTTTGAATTATTATTGTAATCAAGAAGCATTCCCACCATATTATATTAATGAAATTGAGTGGAAAGGTAAGGAAGATTATAACCACGTCATACATAATCATTGTTGTCTTGTCCTTATTGTAACAGGCTTGGAGTGAATCGATGAATACTGTCGAACACTCGTCAGGCAGGTGGAGTGACATATAATGGCTATTAGAAGGTAGCCATTAGATGAAGAGGCTCTGATTTTCCCTAGGAGAAACCTCCGCACAGCTTTGAACAAAAAAGAGTGACGAAAGGTCCTTAGTGCTTCTGTTTTATCCAGAATTTAGTGATTCATGCAAGTGGCAAGTTTTTCTGAGGACCTCATTTATTTAGCAACATTTTTAAAAGCAATTTTAAGAAATGTAACTGTTTAGAGGAGAGTTTGGAGGGCAGTCTGGCTGTCTCGAGGGCACGTGAAGTCTGCCCACCCACACCAGGCCAGCATGGTGGACTATATATAGCCCACCTATAATCTCTCTCATTCTGAGACCCGTGACCAACAATGGGACATGGATTAATGATGAACCAAAATGAGGTTAAAACCGCACTGTTTAAAAATAAACTTAAAGTTGACCCACCTTTTTCCAACCGTGGGCGTCATAGGATGTGAGGGATTGGATTTTAAACATGCTGCCCAAAGAACAGTCGATCTTTCCACTTTTATACTCCAAATCAGTGAGCCTAAACCATCTCATCTAAGGCCGGAAGTGGTGCAATAAAACGCCCAGCCGTGTGAAAGACCCGTGTGAAATACTGCGAAGGCTGGCAACATTACACTAAGATTTATCGAGCTCTTCCGACGCGAAACTGATTGCTGATGTTGTAAATTTTACTCGCGGGCCGGATTAGTATAATGGTATGTTGGTGTTGCCATAAGAGACGTGCTATTCAGGTAAGTTTGGAGATGATTTTATGGATTTTTTTATTATAACATACCATCACGACTGACAGAGCTATACTTCTTGTTGTGTCGATAAAAAATAAAAAATATAATAATAATATACTTATTGTAGGCTCATATTTGTCCGGCCCAAAATTCAGCAACGCGGACTACGTTTGCTGGTGCGGCTACAAAATCCTCGCGTGTGCAGTTAACAGGGCATTTGAGGCAAGATGGGAGGTGAGCCATTGTCTCATTTGAAAAAGCCGTTCGGAAGGGTACGGAGCCTGTTAAGGCATTTCTAAGTCTGCCATGGTAGAGTGTACCCAGGTGCCAGATTCTTATTTGTATAGAAATTAAGGGGCACAGCCTCTCTCACCATAGGCATATCGCATTTTGTAGTAGAAGCTCGCCGACTAGTGGACTTAAGCACCCAAAAAAATTATTGCGACTTTTGAGCCTCCGAGACGCTGGGGTAAAGTTGTGAATTAAATGACGTAGGTCCTCTACCAGCCTAGCCTAGCCTAGCAATAGAGTTACTGATATATACATACAGTTCACCATTATGCTTTAAATAAAATAAATGTAATAAAAGGACTTGCAGATCCGGACAAAATTAAAAATCCAATCTACGGAGAATTTCATGGAAAACCCCAATAACATTTTGCTCGACCCAGAACTCGAAACCAGAACCTCTCGCTCAACATCCGCTCTTGCGAATACAAGCCAAATGAAGTAGTTTTTTTGGTAATTAAAAAATAATTGTCATACTGAAAGAAAATGTTCTCCGTCGAAACGACGATGAATTATTATTTTTATTTTCCGAATCTAAAGCTAAGTTACAGTCAGGGCCGGATCTACCATATGGATTTTTGGGCTTCAGCCTAGGGTCCTGTGGATTCAAGGGGCCCAAGTCAAGTCAAAGTCAATATAAACCAAATACTGTCTCATTTTTTCTATACTTTGAGTAATTAGGCGAGCCCCTAAGTAGTATTAGCCCAGAGCCCCCTAAACTCAGCCCCCTAGGCTCGTTCTTGGGGGGTCCGCTTCACGGCTCTGTGTCCACTAATCTAGTAAGCCAGAGGAAGTAATTAAACCGTGGCGAACCCCTCATTTAGCTTAAAGAAACTCCAATTTCTATTAAGACTTGCCACACTGATTTATTTTCTTTCTTTCTTTATAATTCTTTGAAATGTAATTTTTCTTACTCTATACCTTTCGCAGTCCATGACTATCACTGTTTCTTAAAGTAGTCAATAAATGATAAATTATATGTTTATTGTAATTTTTTTTAGATTGTAGATTGCGCCGGCATTTCCTAACTGACGACCTCTGAGAAAAATCATAAACACAAATTCAGACAATTATGGTTTCTTTTAAAATCCAGTCGCAGTAGTAGTAGCAAATATGTGAATTTATTGAAATTGAATTAGTTCTATGGAAGTACAGTCAGCAACGAAAGTCGCTGAACATGTTGCAATTTTCAATACGATTTTTAATATCAAGTTACTGACCTGTGAAGGTTATGCGAAATCATTGTATAGATGACCATTAAATATTTACCTTACCTTCATAATAAAAAAAATCTCTTGACAAGTTTTGGAACTGTCATGTTTTCAAAATTTTGCTGTGTTCAGCGACTTTCGTTGCTGACCGTACCTATCCCTAATTACATGATCTGTTCTTTTTTTTATCTTTATGCACTGATGGTACAAAGGCGGTCTTAATGCCATTAGGCATTTTCTGCCAGACAACCTTAGGGTGATGCAAAGACAATAAATCACAGTAGATGCACTATTTATATTATGAGATTTTGTTGTAAGTGTAATTAATTAAACAACTAATTATATTACCTACTATAAATATTTTAAATGCGCAGTTTCCTGTGGAACAGCCCTTACAATGAAATATTGAATCGTGGGCCGCACTAATAAAGGACAGTTACTTAATTGAGGGATCTCTGTCAGTCTGCGGCGCGCGCAATCTTTGGCCAACTATTATTAATATGGGGTACGCTTGGACGCCTTCCAATTTAATTTGAGCAATCTTTCACACTCCGCGTTTATTGAGCAAACATTTAGATATGGCCAAGATAAATGAGCTATTTATTTATAATACTTGTAGCCACTGCGCTACAAGTTGAAGAAATTTGCAGAAAATACCTATATCTAAAGGGCGTCACACACTGCGAAGATACTATAATATTTTATGTTAATATAAAATATCGCTCACTATACATTTTTTATGAACCATCACAAACGGCTAAGATACTATATATTTTCATATTACAGTATCTTAAGCTATCGAGCGATACAATAATTTTATGTTAAGATGCGAAATATATATCTTAACACGCTACTCGTATCCTAACTAAAAATGATTCGAGCGGATATATTATAGTAACTTAACCGTGTGTTGACACCTTACGATACTATAATATTTTATATCCAGGCATCCATAAAATATAGTATATTCGCCGTCTGTGACGCCCTTATTACCTATGATATCATTATAGCTAAAGTTCGCAAGTGTACTCTCAGATGGCGTGCCCCAGTCGTCCTCCTCCTGTCGTAAAGACCGATACTTTTATAATAAATTCATAATACACCTTCCACCTTCTTTTTTGTATACCGTGAACCCGAAAGGGGGTGATTGTAGGTACTCAGTGTTATGAAAAACTTTTACAAGGGAGCAACCGGGAAATCGTTTATAGATAATCAGCTGGTCCATTATACAACGTGTTACAAAATACCCCGTAGAAAATATAATTAATTATCAAAGCCAAAAATTGTGTCGGTTGTCATGTCAGGGAACCAGATTATTTAACAGAATGGCCCTCGTACCTATTTTACCTAATAATTGTCTACTTTAATAGTTTTTCTATTTTTCATTCATAAATGCTGCTGTTTTCCTTTTGGGGTATGTTATACAACGTTATTACGGTTCTTAAATATTTTTAATAGACTCGTTATAAGGCACCATTTAACCTCCTTTCGGCTTTACGGGTAGTTTTGTAGCACCCTGTATAGGGTTTATGATATAGTTACATGCAAATAAGGCTGTATATCGTGATATTTATTTTATTATAGTAGACAGAGAAAGGTATTTCGACGTTTCATTAATCTCTTATTACAGTATATTAATTTCAAAATTCATAGGTAGGAACAGTCAACAACGAAAGTCGCTGAACACAGCAATATTTTGAAACATGACAGCTCCAAAACTTGTCAAGAGATTTTTTTAATATGAAAGTAAGGCTTTATGGTCATCTAAGCAATTATTTCGCACAACCTTCACAGTTCAGGAGCTTCATATTAAAAATCTTATTGAAGATGGCAACATGCTCAGCGACTTTTGTTGCTGACTGTCCATGCCCAAATCAGCCGCCGAGCACAGCAGGCAATCACTTTTAGAAAACCATATTTTATAATGAAAGTCGTACAGTAAACAACAGTCTAAACACATAGCGTATCAACCAGCATTTTGCATCTTTCCCGTACATACGGCGCGGCGCTCACTGGGCGTGTTCATGCATTTTTAATACGAATTTATTATCGGCCCCCGCGTTGAGATCGATTTGTTTGCCATCTCGAATATCTTAAAAAGCATCGTCATTTGTGCAATGTATCGATAAATTGGAAATAATTTTGCACGTTTGGAGTAGCTGTTAAGGTCGCCACTACCGTTGCGCGGGGTGTCGTGGATTCGATTCCCACCCAAGACAAATCTTTGTGTCTTTCTCCGAGCCTTCTTTTGACTAGGTATATTGGGGTCGGCTTCCAGTCTAACCAGAAGCGGCTGAATATCAGGAATTTACACGACTGCCATCAGACCTCTGTAACCCAATTTTCGGGTAACACCGATACCCTGAGGGTAGGCTGGTTGTCAGGCTTTTTGGGCTTCTGACTACCACTAAAGATTGTCATAGGTGTTCGTATGACAACCGGGACCGACGGCTTTACGTGCTCTCCAGACACGGAGTAATCTCGATGTGTTAAGAATGGTCACCCATCCACAGACTGACCGCGACTAGCGAAGCTTAACCTTGCAGATCGGTTGATCAGCTTAGTTATTAACCATGAGCCCCTCAAGACAAATATTTGTGTGACCCACAGATATTTGCTTCAAGGGTGTAAATTGTGTATGTAAAGTCCTCCGCGACAGAGGGCTTGTTCCCTAGTCCGAGTCTATAAAAAAAACTAGATTGTTGATGAAATATGTTCATAATGTAATCATTAAAAGTTGCCTACGAAACTACCATTATTTATAATTCATCGCCATCATTAATTATCAACTCATATACTGTCCCACTGCTGGGCACGGGTCTCCTCTCACAGAATGAGAGGGATTAGGCTATAGTCCACCGCGCTGGCCTAGTGCGGGTTGGCAGACTTCACACGCCGCGCAATCGAGAAAATTTCTAAGGCATGCAGGTTACCTCACGATGTTTCCTTCACCGTTTAAGCGAGTGATAATTAAATATTAATACGCACATGAATTCGAAAAGTCAGAGGTGCGTGCCTTGGGTTCAAACGCGAGACCTTCGACTTGGCAGTCCAATGGTCATACCACAAGGCTATGTCATTCTTACTATTATATTAACTAGGTACTTATTTATAATTAATTTCACTTTAATAATCGATTAATTAATTAATTCAAACTTGAATTTCATGAATCAATTTAAACTTACTTATAAATTTGATAGTTTTGCGGATATTATATAAAAAACATAACCTACGTAGGATTGGGATAGGATTCATCACAATATATTCAAGCGTCGTCGAAATTAAACTCGTCAAGGCGATAAGTGGCTAGGTTTTATTTCGAACCATAACATGCACAGCATAAGCTCGTTAATCACTAATTCGGTAGGTACTTGATACCATACGTTGATACGTTACAATAAAAAATAAACTAAAAAAAACTATATTCGTAATAGCGATATCATAGACAAAATTGTACAGTTTTGCTTTTTAAATTCAGGTGAAGTTACCGAATTCATAAATAATAAGCTGAAAAGAGTAACCCAGAGCTAGCCAGTCAATGACTCATATCAATCATGTGAAAACAGAAAGGTTGGAAAGGTAAAGTGAAAGATTGGAAATATTTTCACTTTACAACTTTCTACCAAAGTGAATTAGTCTTTGCTTACCTAGTTACATAGAACCTCAGTGCGTTTCAATTTATTCAGCAATAAAAATAAAGTGCAGTTCCCACTACCTAATACTGACCAAAGCTAGCACAGAATGACGATATATCGACGGAGAGGTGTTCCGGGTCAGAATCCCACTAGAGGGATTAAATCAATTCCTCTTAGAATAGTATTGCTTTAATAAGAATATATTTTTACCTCATCGACGGTGTGAGGTCCTAAATTGACTCAGATCAAGCTATCTTAAACAAAATCCAAAATTATTCCATTAATATAAGTTTGTAATAAAGTTAAATGAAAAGTATCCGTAACATCAGGATTAATAAAATCAATATAACGCGATAAAATTTATAAAAAGTAAAACGTTGTGTGCAGTTCTACTTAACTATTCCTCTTTCGTTTTACAGGGTCGGCAACGCGCAAGTGATACTCCTGGTGTTGCAAGTGTCTACAGGCTGCGGTAACCGCTTACCATCAATGGGCCGTATGCTTGTTTGCCGCCTTAGTAGTTTTAAAAAAATGGAATATGTTATTATTAATTATAGAATATTCTTGAATATATTACTTATTTATAATATGTATTATAAAAGATTGTAGTTTTGAAATTGTGTAAAGAAACTTTTGACACATTGAACGAACTCCCTACGTTGATAAAAAACCTTGGAACTATATTAAAGTGTCTGGTTGTTTGAACTACACCACACGCCTAATGTTCTATCTAATCTAGATATCAAATAGCCTAAGCCTCTGACAGACACACTGACACAGAGGGATGCCATGAGTTATTATTTTTGCCATTCTTATACAAAAGCCCTCAAAAGCTTTCTCAATAAAATTCCAGATCAAGGTTACACAAGATTGAAACGAAAATAATAACATTTCTTGTAAAAACGATCAACGCAAAATAATCTCTATCGTATACAAAATAAACAAATGTTAAGCTCGAACAAAATTACGAGAAAATCACTTCCAAAAAAAACAACACTGTTTGTATTTTTACGAAGCCATTTATCTTATCCGCGATATCGGGGACACAATGGACGCCGTTTTAAGTCATTTATTACAATAACGTTCACCCGTAAGTAAATAAAGCCTACCTACTAAGATTTTATTAAAAAAGAAGCAATAACTGGGAAGGACACCGCTTTGTTGAGTGATACAGAAATGAAAATTTCTTAAAAAATGGCGTCCCTGTTACAAGAGCCAGCTTTTTGTGAATTCTGTACGTTTTCTTAATTTTGAAATGTGTCCAAAGTTCCCTAATATTTTAGACTTCTTTAGTATAATTTTCATTAGGGTGAACTTTGCCTTTCAGGCTAAATAAAAAATGTTACAGCCGGATATCTATCTGTGGAAATTTTGGAGATTAAAAAAGAATTCGAGAAAGGGAGATTACAATAATTATTTATTTTATTATATAGAAGAGGGAGGCAAGTGAGCAAGCAGGTCACCTGATGGTAAGTGATCACCACCGCCCATTGACACCCACAACACCAGAGGGGCTGCAAGTTTGTGCGTTGCCGGCCTTTGAGAAAAGAATAGGCTCGCTTCTTAAAAGGTTGCCATGTCGTACCGGATTGGAAATACCTCCGCTGGTAATTGATTGAGAGCAGTCGTGCACGGTGAAAAAATTCTTGAGAAACACACGGTGGTGGACACCCAGGTGAAATGGATGAAATTTCGATATCTGGCGATTGGATCTGTGTGGCGGAACGTAGCGGGAGGTACAATCTTCAACAAATTTATTGTCCCACTGCTGGGCACGGGTCTCCAGAATGAGAGCGGTTAAGCTATAGTCCACAATACTGGCTTAGGAATATTTATATCTCTCAGGAATATTATTTTGTCATCATGTTTTCCTTGTTTATGCGAGTAATAATAAATTAGTAATACGTACATCATTTTAAAAATTCAGAGGTGCTTTGGATTCGACCTTGAAAAATGTGTTAATAAATAGAGAATTAGTAAATAGAAGACTTGTTCCGAAAGCAACAAAGCCCCTTCCGTAAAAAAGGGATCAATATTTTCCGACCATCAGCTACTCGGTCGAGCTGAAACAATTTAATTTATTCGTAATTGCACGCATCGCATCTCACGCAGAATCTCATCAAGAGCTTCCATGTAGATCTAGAGCCAAGACAACGTTCTGTAACGTTACAAAGCATTCACGATAACACTAGAACAGCACAGCCCACAAACCTATCTGTATCTCGTGTAAAACCACTGTTATTCCTGTAGTCGTCAGGGCTGTCACACAGATTTATACCATTTTCTTCATCCCAATATTTTTTTCAATTCCAGTATCATCCCAATATTTTATTTATTGCGAATATATGTAAAAAGTATATGCTACATTGTTATTTTTAAAATTTGCGCAGGTATATTCTGCTATTCAACATGCAAAACAGATATTATTAATATTAATAGTTTGTTTTGGAACAAAGGAACGCGTTACAAACAGAATAAAGTTGTGGCGTAGCTATAACACCCCTAGTAGGACGGTTAGATGTTCTAGACATTTTATTAACAAGTTTTTTTTATGGTGTGGTTGTCATTTGAAAAGTCAAGTCATTTGATATTTTACACATAGGTATTTAAGCTTTAGAAGTTCTACAGTGAAACACTTCATCAGCACCCTGAAAAAATAAGATTTTTTTTCACAAAGGATATACCCAGACTCGAAACAAATATATGTGGATCACACAAAGATTTGTCTCGTGTGGGAATCGAACCTACAACACCCGGTGCAATGGTAGTGGCAAGGGGACCACCGTAACTGCTATATCGAACGTGCAGTCAAGAAGCTCTAATAACATTGGAAGTATAAAAGGTATTTTTTTAAGATATAAATATTTATAATTAATTTAATCGAGTCTGAGGCAGACAGCATCCCATTTCTCTTTTCTTCATAAAAACAATGTGGCTTATGGAGAATGAATAGGGATTGAGAAGGGGAATGAAGAAAATGGTAATGGCGGTAACAAAATTAAAATTGTCATTAACAGAGCTCAACATTTTATGCCAAGAAATTAAAACAAATTTGAATTTCTCATGACGGGAGATTGTGGTTTTTGATTACTCAATAACTTTATTAATCAATACTTATAATTAACATTGTTATAAAAGTAATCTTACAAATATACTTTATAATCTATGGTCATTATATTCGTAATTCAAATAATACTTAATTATTTTGTATGAGTAATATATTTCTATGCACAAAATTTGAATTGAGATTATTCTTAGTAAAAAAAATATTGATTTCTGACACACGAATATTAGACATTAAAATAATACTTAATAATATCAACATAACGCGATAAAATCCGTAAAAAGTAGTATTATTTCAATTATTTTGTTATTTAGAAAGAGTCCGAATATTTTACAATAAACTAGTCAATAGTCATACATAACACAGATCCTAATTAATAATATCTTGTCACTATTAATTTAAAAAATGAAATACTTAAACATTCTGGACCAATCAACTGACAACCCTAAACCAGGGTCAGTGCATGTTTCACGTGGCCGCCCGGAGTAGCCTATTAATTCAGTTTACATTGCAACTAGCTGCGGAGGTGCACTGCCCTTAAATTATTTATAAGTTGTTGTACACCGCTAGCAATGCATAGTCTACGGCTTGTCTATGTCATATACAGAGTTTATGGTAATCTTGCAAAAATATCCCGGGGAATATTTATAAAGTGATTTTTGAGGCATAAAGAGAAATGTGGTCTGGCACGCTGCAGACCGTGCATTTTATTGTTGTGACTAAAATTTGGAATGAACGTCTTATAGTTTCGACGTTAGTGGACTACATTTTTAAAGGACTGAACAGCTCTAATAATATTTTTCTTTAGTTGAAATGAATGAAAGAAGTGACTGTCATGTTTCTTTTAAAATTATTTTTTATGGCTTCATTATATCCGATCTATGAATTTTCTAAAATTAAAATTACTTATAACGTTTTTATTTAAATGTCATGACTTTCATAAAAGCTTTTTAATTTAGAATGTTATTTTTTAGTTCTGCTCCTATCTTGTTTTCGGCTTAAACTTGTAAATTTCGATACAATAATCGTCTCGATCATAATCGATTTTGAATGAAAATTTAATACAATTGAAGGTTCTCGATTGTTTTTATTAAAAGGGAAAAATCACTAGTAGATATGAATCCGTTCGTCATTATACGTTGCAGTTATTTTATAAAATATGTAAAATTAAATCACTATAATTATTATATAGTTATTGTATAGTTTAGTAAAAAAGTTACGTCAAAATGAATTCACAAAATCTTTGCGCGATTAAAAAATACATACATATTATTACTATTTACACACTAGACTGATACTAATATAAAAGTCATAAGTCATTTATTTCTTAACAATATACATGTATACATTGTGTTGAAGAATAATAATAATAAACTACAAAACATGAAATTCGCAATAATTATACCACAATTTAAAAACCACAATTTCAATAATCATTATAGTCAAAGTAGTCTGTTTCCTAGTTGGATTTTCACGACGAAACCACTAAACAGATTTCGATGAAATTAGTCAAGGTGATAGATTGCATCGGGAAGATCAGATATTACGGGCATTTTACCCCAAAAAAATAGTAAATAGATTTTTTTGTGTGCAAATAAAATCGCGGGTAACAGTTATAATATCCCTATGATACGTACATCTCTAAGTATTCATTACAACAATAATACCCAACAAGATTAATCACCAACCCCATAGGATGTACATAAAAATTATTTTATAGGTAATGGAATGGCAAGGGGAATAAAGTGGAAATTTGATGAGGACCCTCCTCATGGCGGGTGGGGTTAACGAACCGTGACGTCAGACGTTTGAGTCCATTCTTTACGACGTGGATACAAGAAGATGTAGATGCGATATCGTAAACAACATTGCATGGTAAATTGGATGGCTTCCATTACAACTGCCCTTGATTCCCCCAGAAAAAAAGTAAGAAAAAAGTATTGTTGTCCTTTATTTGCAGATGAGTAGATGGTAAAGATTGGGTTATGTAGCTAGTTATTTATTCATAATCAACCCAAAATGGTATATTTATGTATATTTGTACAGTTTTCTGGAACTCCTTCTTACTTAAAAAGGAAATAAAAGGACAACAGTATGAGAAGGGTTTTAGTGAACTGAGACCGATTAGTTCAAGTTTTCTTATTAGTCTCAGCGAAAATGCACACACCAAAAAGTATTAAATCTTAAAAACATTCTAACTTCATTCTTTTTTTTAAATTAATTAACCCACATTTTGGACTCGAAACAGGGGAAGAATGACATCATCAAATATGTTCAATATTTGAGGAAGGAAGAACTAATATTTGTTCTGAGAATCAAGCCATCTGAATAAAACTTTTTAACCTTCCGTGGGCAAAAATGTACTTATCCAAGTGACATTTAATTTCTAACATCTTACAACAGTTCACTAGATGACTTTTCTTTAAGAAATGCGAACATCTCCACTGTGCCTAAGTGTCCATGTAATATTACTTTATATCTCCGACCATCCCACTTTTCCATGTCAAATTTCATTAACACCGCTCGCCATATTTCCCTAAAATTAAAAAAGAAAGGATTCCTTTTTTTATTATTTTAATAAAACCTTCTTTCTTTAGAAGTCTATGATATTATGATTTAAATTAAATATTGGATTAAACATTTTAGAATTATTTTATGCAGACTGAAGTGACAGCTCTGGTATTGCAAGCGTCTATTAGCTACGGTAACCGCTTACTATTATGTGGGCCGTATGAAAAAAAAATGCTGCTTAGTGAATTTCGGTTTGTTTGGTATAATATGACTAACTTCCTTACTTGGGAGAAGACTCTTCGGTAGAAGACATTAATGGGTTACATTCCTACATTATTAAAAAGAAATTACAAACTTGAATATGTAGTGTATTGTAGTGTAACTTGTCTTCTGCTGTCATCATTAGCAAGCCGCTAAGTGAAATGGCACTTAGCAGCTGCGGCGGCCACTCAAGTAATTTCACATCTTTGTGCTCTGAACGATGTGGCCGCATACATTAACGATAGCCATACCATAGACGGCTGAATAAATGAGCTTTTAGAACAAACACCAGACATTAAGACCTTTATAAATAATAAAACATACAATCACGCTGTATTTCATGCATTCTAGATGTACATGCGTACACCACCCATGTTATTGTATACCACTAAGGTGGCAAGCATACGGCCCACCTGATGGTAAGCGGTTACCGTAACCTATAGACGCTTGTAACACCAGGAGTATCACTTGCGCGTTGCCGACCCTGTATTGAAAGAGGAATAGTTGGGTTGGCAGTATAAGGGTCAAAATCTCCCCACTGCCAACACAAAGATTCCTCGTGGAGCACTGACAACTTTGCTTACCGTAAGAAACACAACACAGCTCAAAGCAGTGTTATTTTACTTTGATTTTCTGCAAGGCACAGGTAGGTACTTCCCCAGTCGGGCGACTCCAATTTGAGTGGAATTACTCCCACTACCTCTCTATGTACTTAAACCCACAGTTCGCCGTTATGTCTAGCATTTGCCATTAATGGGACACAAATCAAAACTGAGCGGCTACTGAGAATTTCACAAGACTCACTAACAATTTGCTCAAAATTCTACTAATAAATAATTTCGGCCAATGGGGCACTAAGTAAACTCTGATAGACTGCTTAAACCTGTGTACGGTGGATCTAAGAGAATTTGCACAGAAAACCCTTATGTACAGAGGCCAGCACATCAAGCTACCACAATCAGTCAAATTTCTTTGATTGATTTTCAACTTTAATACAAAACAGTAAGGTTCATATTTATTTGGGAAAATTTTACAGTTTTGGATAGCTTGACCTGCTGTCGTCTGTACATAAGATCTAAGACGGGATTTTGAAATTTTTACTAGTGTTTTTTTTTGTAATATTCAACATTGCCATATATTTTAATCAGTTTCATATCCATAAATTCTGTCATTATTCTTCATTACACCAAATTTATTCCATCACAGGACACTGATTAATTAAAATCCCACAAACCTCACGGAATCTGAACTATTTATCAACGTACATCCCTAAAACACGCTTTAAAAAATACGCCAAAAAATTTGAGGGAACAATTTTTGTTATATTTGCAAAAAAGAAACATTAAATCCAAAGTTTGGGTCGCGGGTCGAAATAAGACGCAACCGAAGATTGTCCATCCCTTTTTTTATTATTTCTGACACAAAGGAAGCCAGGGGTAAATCCTCACTCCGGTGTAAGCAACCATGAGCCCTTTGCTACTAGAATACAAACTCGATTTGATATTGATATTGAAATTTTGAAATCTAGTGAAATAAGGATATCGATATTTATATTATAAGCGATCAGAGTAAACCTTTAGAGTATTTTGTGCCGATTATGTGTTGTGTATCGTGGTAAAAAATAACTGTCTAGTCTGCACGTTGATTACTTGACTTAATTGGCAATTTTTGATGAATCACAGTTTGATTTAGGGACACAAGGCCAATTAAGTCGACCTTTACGTGTACTGTCAGCAACGAAGGTCGCTGAACACGTTGCAATCTTCAAGTTGAAATATTATGTTTTTTAATAAGTATGAAGCTACTGACCTGTGAAGGTTATATACGAAATAATTGCATAGATGATCATTAATTATTTAAGTTAACTTAATAGAAAAAACTTCTTGACAAGTTTTTTTCAAAATTTAGCTGTGTTCACCGACTTTCGATGCTGACTTTTCGTACGAAAAGGCTAAACAATGTGAGATCAGCTTACAGTGGATATGTATGGCACGTTGTATGGCTTTCTGTCCTTAAATCTCATGGCTACACGTCAAAGAGGGCCATTTTAGTGCCCAGGTGACTGTCCCTCGCGGAGGAACGAAACTCCCTCCCACAACCCAAAGAGAGGAAACACCTACCTCCAACCTATTATTTTGTCGGTAGGTCATCCAATATAGGTGGAGTCCGACACGCCCATCACCTTCCTCAGAGGCTGAGGGTCTATGAGGATTATTCCACAATACAAAAAAAAGAGTTGACTGACTCGAATGCGATTTGATGACAAATTAAACTTAAAAATACATGCATTTTGAGCTCAACAAAGATCTTGCAAATGTGTTGAGTCCGCCAACTGTCACTAGGGTGATCTGTTGAGCTGTTACATGTTTTTTTTTTGTTTCAGGAAGAGGCTCGTTCGTTGAGGTTGTGACTCGTGATGAATATATTCACGAATCCCATAGCCCCAATAAGAGGGCCGAGAAGGTAAGTGCAAAAGTACCTACTAAATAAAAAACCACCAATCTCAGTCCGGAACTAACTTTAAACACCTCACCGCTCCCTGCACTTCGTTGGATTGTTTGTTGACTCTACGAGTTGGATTGTCTGTTGAGCGTACGAACATGAATTAATATGCGCGCGCATTCCACATGCTCCAACGTATGCTACGCACTACCGGTATCTTATTGTAGCGTATGCACAATCACGTGAAAAATTATGAATAATGAATTTGCTTCATTCGTCCTTTCATGTTTTTTCAAAGGAGCGTCTATTGAGTTTCTGACCACTTTTTGAAACCGTGCAACTAGTTTGAATTTCCAAAAATACCTATTTACACGGCCTTCAGCCTATATATGTATGTACACATTTACATATATGTTTGTATATTTGTATGTTTGTTCTTTTGTGGTACTGTAGAGACCAAACGCGTGGGTTGATTTTCATGATTCTTATCTATCTCATCAATCGATTTGTCTTAATCTTGCAAGTGCCACTAAAGACATGACAAGCAACTATTCTCAACGAAATGTTTATAAGCGGTGATAAAGAGCTTATATAATCGGTGAAAAATTAAAGTGTAAAAAAAATGGAATATAATAAACCGCGCATCAAAAATACTGATTGAGCGACAAAATTACTGATTAAGCAGCAAAATACAGATATCGGTCAGGTTAGGTTAGAACTGTGACCACACAACGCACGAGCCGAGCGAGCGAAGCGAGCAGTGCCGCGGTAGCGGCCGGCGAGTGCCAGAACCAAATCAGAATGATACCGAATCTGAAAACCAAGAAAGTGTATATATAACACTTTGATGAGCAAATTTAGTGTGCAATTCAGTATTTTTGGTGCTAATTTCGAATATTTTGATTGAAAAAAGGGGATTTACAGTTAAAGTATTAAATACCACCCTAAAATAAAAAGTAAATAATTATAATATTTTATATTGATTTTATTAATATCATCATTATCATAATTGGGAAAATTTGATCCGATCTAGAATTTTTACCGTTAAAAATTAACCTAACGCCGTGTTATTTCTTTTCAGTCGGGTCTTTTTTAAATTTTTTAATTGTCTAATTGAAATAAAACATTTGATTTTGAATTTGAACATAAGGGTGTAGAGTGACCGTTCAGTACGTAGTACTATTAGTTATTCTGTGTTATGGACACAAATGCAACACTATTTACTCCACGCTGGCGCTCCCACGTGTTCCCGGTATAGGGTGACCTCGCATTGTATACGTTTTCCGTACAATCAAACGTATTGACAACGTCCACCATTTTGAAGTTGGTCAAAAATGGTATCTTACGCCGATGAACAAGAACGACAAAATTCCACCAATCAATGTTTTAACAAGATAATCATCGCCGTGCCCCATTGGACCTTCCCTTGTTTTCACTTCCTCTGAAAAATCGATAGCAATTGAAAACGTGACCGCAGAACGCGTCTTCATCTCGAGTACCCCGGGATCAATGGAAAACGTCGCCCGGGGAAATCTGTAATTGAGTTTGTCGATTATGGCCAACCCCGACTGGACCGCGGGAGTCCCTCGAATTTTTATCTAAGGATCGTGGCCGCTTATGATATGAACATAATTTTTTTTAACTGAAATAATTAAATTTTGTTTCATTTCACTTGTTGATAAAATTTTGTTTTATCAACAATAGTGATATGAACATTGGACTACCGAGTCAAAGGTTTCGAGTTCGGTTCCAAGGCCTCTCTGACTTTTCGGAATCATGTGAGTATTAAATGATTAATTATCACTTTCATAAACAGTGAAGGAAAAAACATCGTGAGGAAACCTGCAAGCATTAGAGATTTTTCTCGACGTGAAGTCTACCAACCCGCATTAAGCCAGCGTGGTAGTCTAATCCCTCTCATTCTAAGAGGTGACCCGTGCCCAGCAGTGGACCAGTATATGGGTTGATGAATTAAGTTGTGTGTTATGGTAATATTAGTGAATTACCATTACTTACCATTACTGTTGAGTTTTTTTGGGGTGGTGCCTCATCGCATTATCAAATATTAAATAAAAATAACATAACTCCTTCAAAATTGCGAAGTAAAAGGGTTTATTTACGTTACAATAAAATCCTCTATTTATGAAATGGCTATCTTTTTCATTGTATATATATATATTGTTTTTCATTTGTTATAGATTCTATTAAACCAAAATCCAGGCCTACAACTGCAAGACCAAAGGATACTGTGAGCTCGTTCTGCGTGAATCGGATTGCTTTTATTAACAACTAAAACATGATCATTGAATATTGTTACTTTAAAAGAGACCATGATTCTCTGAGTTTGTTTCGGCGTTTCTTCTCAGAGGTCGTCAGCTAGGAAATGCCGGCTCCATCTAGTTTTAATTAATAATTAGTAATAAATGTCATTGATCATGTAACAATTAAAAATGTAGGGTAGCTGTCAGTAATTATATCATCAAGACGCCCTCCACCTCAGTCTACCCGTGACCATGGACGCTATAAAGGGTCCGAAACGTCGGGATTAATTATATCAATATACGCGATAAAATCCGTAAAAAGTAGTTTTATTTCAATGTATAATATTCGCGTAAATGTCAGAAATCAATATTTTTCATTGTAGTTAGGGAAAAATCTAATTATAAAATGAATGTGGGTTTTTTTATCGTAGGAGGCAACAACGTACAAATTTCGCCGCAATACACGACTTTATTAATTAATTAAAAAAGTAATGAACATAAAATATAGCAAACAATAGTTTCAAAAACTACAACAGAAATTTTTCCACTGTACCGTACTGTTAAAACCTATTCTGCAACTGAAAACTGTGTGTGAACTTGCGTCAATTAATGTTTTAAATGTTAATCAACGTGTTTCATTACAAGTAAACAAATTGTATTTTAAAAACCCCAACAATTATTTAATTAACAATATTTGACAGTAGTTTATAATACTTATGTAGGTATAGACGACTTTCCGCATCGTACTTATTATATACATGCACGCCCACTCACCTACACTTCGTACACACACTCACTCACACATACACACACACTTACGCACATACACAGACACACGCACGGACGCACTCACGCCGCCACACACTCAAATGCATGCAGTTATTTATTAATTTATTCTATTATTGCTACTTACTGCTACTTACCCATGTATGGTGATGAAACTATTGGCATTACTGTAGAACCTAAAAAAAAGGTGAAAGCACTGGTTCTTGCAATACAGTGCAATACTAGCGTAGGGGCCAGGGATTTCTTATAATTGTAAACCTAGATATGTCAATAAAGAATTTATTATTATTATTATTTAACATCGTTTAAAAAATAACAACCTGCGTGGTATTTTTTTTACTATTTAAGTAAATACTATAAAATTAAATCAGTCATTTGAAAGTTTCTTAAAAGAACACAAGACAAACCTAGAGTTCAACTTAGTAAGCATTAATAGAAAACAACAACATTTCAGAAACATAAATACACTCTGATTCCGAAATCAAACGCCCGAATCCCGAAACCAAATTATTTAACTAGTCAACTTCCTATACCAACATCTAGTCCATCGTAAATTGGGATTGCAACGAAGCCTTCTTGAAATCGACTCGTATTTAATTTAATGTTCATTATATAATATACTTGTTTATTTATTTAGTTACAGTGTATTGATATAACCATTGGACTGCCAAAGCTCTCAAGTTCGAAACCAAGGAATTCTGAACGCACCGCTGAGTTTCAAAATCATGTGCGTATTAAAACTCCTAAAACGGTGACAGTGAAAGAGTTTTACTGACAGTATTTGTACTCTGCCAACCCGCACTAGGCCAGCGTGGTGGACTATGGCCTAATCCCTCTGATTCTGAGAAGATCTGTGCCCAGCATTGAGATTTTATATACCTACGTTGATGATGATAATGGTGATGGTAAGAAATTATGGATCTCCAACAATTGATGTACAAAAATCGTATTTCAGACCATCAGCACATGTACAGAAAAATATTAATCCCTCAATTTTAGGCCACAGCATCCATTTGAAATGTTAATATTACAAATTAGCAATCTTAAACACTAAATTTATACAAAATAAAAGAGAACATTGGACAGTACAAAATAATACTAATACAAAACTTCAAACAGACACATAAAAAAAAACCTATAAATAAATAGAATGCAACACGAACTCAAATGTGAACACGTATAAAAGAGCGATAGAAACAGATTAATCTACTTCTAACAACTAAACTAATACCTACCAAGAAGGCATGAAGGTTGTTTTACACGCTTTGTTTATACCTATAATTGTCAAAACAACCAGACGGCTCACCTGATGGTAAGCGGTTACCGTAGCCTATTAGGCGCTTGCAACTCCAGGGTTATCACTTGCGCGATGACGACCCTGTAAAACGAAAGAGGAATAGTTGGGTTAACTGTGAAAGGATCAAAGTTCGATGCCAACACAATGTTTCTTCGCGGAGATTTTCTCGTGGTTTCATTATCATTAAACATAAATATAAATTTATAATTATGCTTCATGTTAATGAAACCGATACTTTGATCCTTTCACAGTCAACCCAACTTGTTTCTGAACTATGATGTATCTTTAACATGGAAAGCATGTATACAGATTACAGGGATAAGTATACTGTATACAGAAACATGTATCTAAAACATGTTTGTGTATACAGGCTATCCAATGTGTCAAAGGGATTCAAGCTAAAATTAGGTTCTTAACAAAAAGCGTGGATCACTTTGTAATGCAAGGGTAATGACTACAAAGGAAAGTAATGTATATTGTGAGCTCTCGAAACATACGGGAGAAGAATGTGGACGTTAACGCCTGTTGCCAAGCGAATATTGTAACCCTTCAACAAAACTCATATTCACGCTTTTATCTACGTACAGAGGCCAGTACATCAAACTACCACACTCTATCAAATTTCTTTGATTGATTTTCAACTTTAATCCTAAACAATAAGGTTCATATTGACTTCTGACATTTACGCGAATATTATACATTGAAATAAAACTACTTTTTATGGATTTTATCGCATATATTGATATTATTAATCCCGACGTTTCGGACCCTTTACAGCGTCCATGGTCAGTCTACCCGTGACCATGGACGCTATAAAAGGTTTACATTATGGCGCTACTAATTAGTAGCGCCATCTATTCTGTCAAATGTGTAACTGTGTGACAAGAATGTCAATCAGCTAGTCTAATATTGCAAAAAACCGGTGTGTTTTTTAATAAAATAGGATACGCTTTCTGTATGTGGTCTCATTATAACTATGATTAGGTAATTAAAGCGTTTTTTATCTTCAAATATTTTTTAAGAAGAGAAACCTATTTAATGTTTCTAATGTAACAATACATTCAAATATAATTTACTGCCTGCTAAAGTCAATAATTTGTTATTGTTGGAAATTAGCATGTCAATAACTTTCATTTTTAATACGGCGTACGTAATTATTTTATTTATTACCTACCAATGTTTTACAACTTCTGAGATCAATTAAATTCTGTACTTTTCTCATGAGTCGATCACCAAGGTTGTATGTAAGAGATTGATATTAACACTTAATGTACCCAGAGTACTATTCTATGATTTAGATCGCTCTTAGCACTAATCGTACCCAAAGTACTAGTATAGGGTTTCGATCGCTCTTAGCAAAATGTACCCACAGTACAGAGTCCATGATTTAGATCGCTCTTAGCACTAAATGTACCCAGATTACTATTCTATGATTTAGATCGCTCTTAGCACTAATTGTACCCAAAGTACTAGTATAGAGTTTAGATCGCTCTTAGCACTAAATGTACCCAGAGTACAGAGTCTATGATTTAGATCTCTGATACTCTGAGTGATGGTAACGCTACGGGGTGCGGGCAAGCATAGAGATGGATAAACAATATGTTTACAGGTTAATGAAGTTGTGTTAACTCATCACCTAAAAGCCTTAGAGCTATTTTTAGTAGATAATGCTACACGTCCGTGATAAGTCGTAAGGGTATGTAACTGAAAAAGAACGCATAACGGACTCTGCCAACACACACTGCAGAAACAACGTACACACAGCACATAACGAATACACTCTTTGAACACACATGTAGACTTAACAGATATACACACACCCACACACACAAGTACACACACACACTCACGTATTTATAATCTCAACATTGTTATTAATAAATAAGGGAAGATGCGGGACAACACAAGTTAGTATTGTTAATTACCGGTGCTATCTCATTTTATGTTTTTGTAGCGATATGAAATATACAGGATGTCCCAGGAAACCTGTACCATCGAATGTCTATGGTCTGAGGACACCAATACCTATCCGAGAGCTATGGAACCCTTTTTTTTTAATTATCAAGAAGCTATTCCGTCAGAGTTAAGTAACAGTCAGAGTTCAACCAAAGAAGGGTCTTCAGCTTCTATTGATTTCTTTCTTCAGCTTCTTTTAGTACAGATACGTGAAGAGAAAATATTGTACCCCTTTTTAAGAATTTTGCGCGCACGGAGGAGTATAAAATTTAGCATAGTTAAAGTTTATATGAAGAAGGAGTGTAGAAAGCTAAATTTTATCTTATAATCTGTAGCAAAGTACAATGTACTAAATAAAACATTCATTGTTACGTTCATGTTGTCAATGTCAAACAAATAAACGCGAATATGTCAATTGTTTTTAAATTGACTTTGACAAAAGCACCTCTTTAATTTTAATTCTAACATAAAAAGGTCAAATTTCGACCACCATAGGACCACTAATTGGTTTATAATATAGGTTTTATAAAGGTGACATAGTCTGTACGAAACATAGTTTTTAGTCTTAATAATTTTAGAATAACATCTATTGTTATGTAATATATTCTAATGATTAAATACTACAGTAGATATGCTTATTTGTATAAAACTTTGTAAAAGAAACTGGAAAAAACTCCAGTTAAACATACCATGAATTTATTTCTTTGATAAAAATGTTTCATCATTTTTATAAGCTTGTTACGTGCTACGAACGTTTTTAATATCCTCAAATACATCCAAAGGAGATATTATTAAACATTCTACTGATATCGTATTACAAACGTTTTGTTAAGAATTTTAGCAAAGATATATATTATGAAATTCTACAAAACGGAATCTTAATTTAATCGCAAAATAAAAATATAAGCGAGAAACAACGAAAAATATTAATAGAAAAAAAAATACGAGGGACGTCTTCAATAACTCCTTAGATGTCTTTATGCAAAGGGAGAATGGAAATTAAATACCGTAACACAATTATAGGGACAAACCTGTTCTTAAAATGTTTTTACATCAAAGTATATTCAAAGAAAATGTTTGTATGAGAGAATTAAGAAGGACTGACGCCTCTGCTAGTCTTTTTAGGCATGAATTCCACAGCCCTGTTTTATCTTTCGCTCGGGGCGTAAAAAGAATTTTGAAGCGCGAATTTTCGGGTCAAAGAATTTTAAAGGAATGCCTGACAGACTAAAGCCTGTCCTTGACTTCGTCATGAAAAAGAAAATTGCTTTAAAACTTGTCGTTTTGCTTGCTGAACAATTTATGGCTCTTGTAACTGTTTGAATTCTGACGCTTGTGATAATGTGACTAGCACGTGTTCCTTGAAACAAAATACTGATTTCATTAATGCCTAACATCACAGGTAGAGCATAGAGGATTATTATATTTGAGTGAATTTAACATCTTATGTATCTACCAGGCTGGGGACAACACAACAGATTACATTTGGTCAAAGTATTGCTGGTCATGCCAAAACTTAACTTAATCTTAACAGTGGGGACTGCTAAGATTAAGATAAAGATTCCATTGTGTTTTCTGACACTTACAGGAATATAAGACATTGAAATAAAACTAGTTTTCAGTACCTAATTATAACATCAAAATGAACACCACCTCAATGTACCCGTGACCATGGACGCTGTAAAGTAATTTTATTTCAATGATATCCCATTTGTCAACAAATAACTGCCACTTGAAATCAAAATTCTGTTCAACTGCGTCAACGTCACTATTATAGTCAGTATTCGTAGTTACTTATGAAGGAAGACATCTTGAAGAAACCTGCATGCCTGAGAGATGAAGAGGCCTTCCTAGGTGGCGTATGAAGTCTGCTAACCCACAATCTCTCTCTCTCTTCCTGGCAATGCGCCCCCACATGGTGATGAGGTCAGTCAGCCTACCTTTCTGCATCTTGTCGACAATATCGCGTACAGTCAACAAAAGAGTTTGGTATACAGGTAGCGAACGAAATTTGCATCTTTACACAGACTGTGATTTAAATACCCGTCAAAGGATTTGATGTGTAGAAGCTTACAATACCTGCGTTTTGACACATATTGCGTGATACATAATTACACAATCTTTAAAAAAAATGTTTATTTAGCTGCCTGTATACTTAACTCTTTTGTCGACCGTACACAGATCACACGGATTTTTATCAAGTATAGTGAGTGGGTTGGCAGATCGCAATAAATGAGTTGATTATGAGGGTTATGAACGCAAGCAGCTATGGAAACATTCAATACAACGTCGATAAAAAAACAGATAAAGTTTTTATTCTGTACATATGCTGACAATGAGTAAAACAAAATTGACGAATTAAATTGCGTTTTTTTTTAAAGTAGTTAATGTCGTCAGTATTATCTTTTTTTGAAAGCCCCAAATACTGCTACAGGAAAGTTGTTGGCTTCCAAGTCAACAAAACTTGGACGCTCGATACGCCAAAATAGAATTGTAGAATATTTTAGCGCATCTAGAACTTTTCGGAGAGCGGAATTTACTGACAATGTCCTGCTAATTTATTACAGTACATAAGAAAAATCAAAATACAAATTTCTGCAAAAATCGTTCGGCATTTTGTCGTAACCAAAACTGTAAACCAAAGAGGAAAAAAGGGCATTGTATTTTTTTAAAATTTTAATAATATAATACTTGAAAGTTGTGACGTTGTTAAAAAGTCAGCGACACCGCCGCCCCAGGGGTCGTCAATCATTTGGTGGCGACAAGAGATCGATTCTTACATGTCAAGCTTCGAGTCTGTCTGTTACAAGGTACTGATTTTGTGATTGATCGTGATCAAAAATTAAATGATCAATAAATACAGAATCTTTTGTTGGTTACCTATTTTTTATATAATATCATATAATTTATATTAATAGTACGCACAATACTGCCTCACTGGTTTAGCGGTCTCACAGCTGCTGGGTGTAAGGTTCTGAATTTAATACCAGGACGAGCAATTTGTTACCAAATTTGTTTATCAGTGTGTTATTATGACACTACTCAACCTGAGAATTGAACTAGTAAGCGTCAGCTCACACCGAGACGCGACGCGACGCGACGCTGCGGGCACAGTTTAAAAGAGCGACTCAAAATAGAACTTTGTTTTTTACACGAAAAGATACACATTTCATTGTGAGAATTTAGAATACGTTGCACCATGCAGCGCTGTGCCTCGCGGCATAGCGCGGCGTAGCGCGGCGTAGCGCGGCGTAGCGCGGCGTAGCGCGGTGCATCGCGACGCAGCGGTGCATCGCCGGTACGCGCGGCGTGCAAGAGCGGCGCTGCGCCTCACGAAGCCGCGCGATGCCGCGAGGCCAAGCCGGGGCTGCCGTGGCGACTTGTCTCTACTATTTCGTTTTCGCTTGCAAATAGTAGACTACGGGTGGACGCGGAGCGGGGCGGGAGCACGTGGCGAATGTAGACACGTTCCGTTGCGCCGCGCGGCGTCTCGCTGTGCAGCGAGGCGTCGTGTTGCCAACGATATTACTATGCACCTCGCGACGTTGCAATGTGTTTCGCGGCGGCGCGCGGCCAGCGCGAAATCATTGGCCTCTTCCAGTATCGTCGCGTCGCGTCGCGTCGTGTCGCGTCTCGGTGTGAGCTGACCCTTAGTTTATATTAATTAATTAGAGGAAATATACGTCCAAGATTATTGTTTAGTACCAATATTCAAATTTTTCTAATGTTATGTTCCTCAAGACTAAAAAATATAGTTTTAGAGATTTCGAGATAGACAAATAAATGACAAAAACCTCTTTACCTGAATTCCTTAGAATTCATTATACAACTGTGTTACTTATTAAAAAAAAACAGACAGACAAAGATTCTCAGAGTTTATGCTTTTCTACGTAGCTCGCATTTACTATGTTTTAGCGAGCAAAACCTCCGTTAATACATACGAGACCGATCTATAACAAGTTTATACCTACCCCTTCCGGCTTCATGGTTGTCACAACGAGTCCCTCCCTTCGCACGTCCGATTACGTTCCAACCCTAATGAGATTATCTCATGATACTATTATGGCAGATGTATCACCCCTAAATGGATTTCCTTCGTGGGTAGAATAATATGTTATATTAGAAGTTTACGATTAAGTATCTCGTACTTATTAAACTAACTTTTGCTCTTGGCTTCGCCCGGGTGACGTTTACGCTAAATTTTGTTTTTATGTATAAATACTTCTATTAGGTATTTTGTACCTACTTTGTTCTTTATATGTAAGGTTAAATACTTTTTAAAGAGTGTTCCCGTATGTCTTTTTTTTTTGTTATCTTAATTTTTTTATATTATTGTGTGCACTGCCCATGACTGTGTCAAGAAATATTTTTCTTTATTTCTTAAAAAAAAAAAGTAATCCCAGACTCGAAACAAATATCTACAGAATTCATAAATATTTGTCTAGGGTGGGAATCAAACCAACAATTGTCACACAACGGTGAAGTTGACAACTAATATGTACTAACTGAAATTATTTTAATATTCAGGTTAAGGTATTCTATATTTTTCTGTAGACTAAAATACCTATCTCTCGAAAGTTTTTTTTATATTATATTAGTTTTTGACAAAGGTTTCATTCACATCACAAAGCACTCTTTGAGACAAAAATAGGTTATATCTTTCTTCTAGGTTTAATCTATCTCAGTACCAAATTTCATCAAAATCCGTTCAGCGGTTTAGGCGTGAAAGCGTAACAGACAGACAGAGTAACTTTCGCTTAAGTTAGGATTTATAACGAATTCACATAATCACCCGCCCGCTTATTACGTGTATACGAACAAACTAATTTACAAGTTCATATACGAGTAGCGATCCGCCCCAGTTTCATACGGGTGCAATTACATATGTAATTGCACCCGTATATATATTATATACATCTAATATATAAAATTCTCGTGTCACAGTTTTCGTTGCCATACTCCTCCGAAACGGCTTGACTGATTTTGATGAAATTTTTTGTGCTTATCGGGGAGGTCTGAGAATAGGCCAACATCTATTTTTCATACCCCTAAATTTTTTTTTTATGGCAAAACAACGTTTGCGGGGTCAGCTAGTATATATATATATAACACATAAATATAGCCTATGACGCTCACAAATAATGTGGCTGTATTGGTAAAAGAATTTTCAAAATCGGTTCAGTAGATCCAGAGGTTATACAACCTCACAAACTTTACCTCTTTATATTATTAGTGTAGATAATAACTATTATTACATATTTGGCATCTGGCTTCATTGAGGAAAAGCCTCTTCGATTCCCTGAACATCGATAAGCAGTGGGATTATTATTATTATTAATTCTATGTGGCGTCAATGTTTACGTCAATAATGGGAAACGGCAATCACTTATAGTTTTCTTCCGAAGATTATAGGATAATTTCTGTGGAATTGTATATAATTTCATACTAGTTGTTGCTCATGGTTTTACTCACATAAAGGATTTTTGAGACAAAAGGAAGCCTATGTACTTCTCCAAGGTCTAATATACCTCTGTATCAAATTTCATCTAAATAGTGTATAAAGTGATGGGAAGTTAGTCGGTACAGACGCCAGCAAGTCAAGCCATCCAAAACTGACAAATTTTCCCAAATTTTTCTATATTAAAGTCGAAAATCTGTCAAAGTAATTTGACAGATTGGGGTAGCTTGATGTGCTGGCTGGCTATCTGTACATGTCCTATATATTACCACACCGGACACTGCCTGAAAAATAAAACTAATTGTAATTTTTATACTAAATTTTACTAATACAGTTTTAAGATAAAATGGTTTAAAGTTTTTGGTAGGGATTGGGAGATATTATTTTTCCGCAAAAATGGTGTCAGTATAGAATTTGTATAGCGCATGAAACATTGACGTCACATGTCTGTATTACGCTCTGTATAGCATAAAATTAAAATACTTGTAACTTCTTCATATTTGAACCGATTTTAGATTTTGTTTTTATTGATGTGCTCTATTTGTGGTCAACTCTTTCATGATGCAAAAAAAATAATCAGTCGACTAGTATATTCCAATCGTCCATGCCACCGAACAACATTAGACATTCCACTTACATCCACAGTAAAGGACCGCCTCAAACAACAAATCTACATATTTTTCAAAGCGCAGAGGAATTGCTAAACACGTTACGTTTAGAACAAGTACTTAGGTACTAGAACACCGAGATATGAATATGAAAACCCGAGCTCTGCTTAAACCAACGTTTACGTACACTAACCATGATTAACGTGTTATTTAGGACAATGTCCTGTTAAATTATGACGGCTATTTATTTTGGAGATTGTGCCGCGCCAGAATTTCTGACGCTTGAAGCTGTGCAAGTCAAAAGTGAAATTATTCCAACGCCAACTAACTAGCTTATGGTTTAAATGTGTGGTATTTAACACGCTCTTTTTTGAAATTTAATTATATCATATTCATTTTATTTTCAGTAGATAAGTGAATAAATGTGTTAAGCCTTTTTTGTGATGGCACAATCTCAATTTTTTAAAGGATTGATGGCTACCATATTGTTAATTGAAATACAACGTAGTATTCACATACTTTATGTATGTTAAAAAAAAACACTGCGTGGACTCAATTGGATTGCTTAAAACGACGAATGCCGTCTTATTTATACTTACTTACAAATATACCACTATTTATCAGCAGGTTTATAATACTAAATAAAACTTTTGCCATAGATTTGCATAAAATCTTATCCCACTAAAATCCCAAACCAAAAATGGTTAGCATACGGTGGCACATGGCTAACCATTATCGGCCACTCACCCGAAAGTCACCAAAAGTATATAGGAATGGCCGGTTGTTCTCCATTAAAGTCAATATCTTGAAACCATGCATTTAAATTAATTTTCCTTTTTTTAAATGCTTGTGAAAAGATTTTAAATTAAAATCATTATGTTATACATGCACCCAATTTGTTACATTCTAAAAACAGCCGCAAAAACTATAATCTTTCATACATTAACAGTAGTACCTCGCTAACATGTTATCGGGATTGAATCAACCATAATTCACGGACAGATTCCTCAGCTTTCTCCCAAGAATCTCATTTATCATAAAATAAATAACGAATATTTCAAGCAATATTTCCGATATTCTCAATAAATCGAGTAACGTTGGAAAAACTGAAAACTCCAATAAGTTTTTCCTCCATTATATTAGTTATTGTCTGGCCAATCTCCGAGGTTTTAAAAACAACGATCTCAAATGATTTACAACACTTTTAGTTCACACCGTTTGTTTTTAAAATGGAAGAATGATGCGATTTTTCTAGAACGTACAACTCTTTATTGTGCTTGGAAATCACTGTGGGATCTTTTGTATTATTACTTCCATAAAACGTAAATAGAGTAGAAGACATGGAAAATATTAGCTGTTGAGGATTGTTGGTAGACCTAATGCAAGTTAATTGCCTTACGTGACTAAGCAAAATTGTTGCATGACATATGCTTTCAAAGAAGATCGTCAAATATCAATCACAGCTTCTAGAATAAAAAAATGTTTTCTATCAATCAACCGCCGGCACGTAGTTTGCATGTCATTCATATTAACATCAGTCATACATGCATGACAGTATCTACGACATGTTATGCAGCTTTATGAACTGAGGTTGCATTATTATCTTTTAGTAAACGTTGATTATTGTCACCCTATAATCGGGTACATCGCCCTGTGCAGTAGTTTTGAATTTTAAATGCTAACTACCCCATGAATATTATTCCCATTGCTAGCTATAATTAATGTGTTACAATCCAGAGTTAAGCATAGTTTGAGTTTAATAATAATGTTGTGTTTATATCCACTAAATGGTTAGTATTTATGTATTTATTACTTAGAAGTAGCAAAATTATATAATTTAGGCTACATACAATTTGTTACTTCACGAACCCTACATTAAAAGCCCTGTAATATAATGAATTTGGAAGTTTGTGTGTGCCCATTAGCTACCCACCAATCACGTGACCTTTATACAACTACATTACGTCATTAATGTATCAAGTAATGGATATCCAGGATATCCATCTATCTGAATTAGAGTTTCAGTCACCATATCCATTATCCATTGTGAACATAATTACGCCAAAGCAAATCACTGAATAATCCGTCCGTGTAAACGCGCGTGAAAGTGCCCAGTCAGCGGCACGCCTGCGGTTTTCGCGGCACGTCAAGATGGCGGCCGATTTCACAGCTGACGGCGAACGAAATGTCAACGCGGTGTTCAAATGTAATTAAACGTAATCGATTGATATAGTTTGGGTTTGTTTTGATTTAAACAAACGGCTTTGGATTTAGTTTGTGAGACTGCTTATGGGGGCGGAAATAGTACGCAAAAGTTGTTTTACTAACTAACTATAGTACAATGTATAAATGTAGCTACCTACCTACGTAATACACATTACAAAACAGCCAGTTTTTTGTCAGTTCACAACATTTTTACGAAAAAAGAAACCTAAACAAATCTTGAGTCGTATTTCAGTGGAATAAGGCAATAACTAGACTGAAGAAATGAAGATGTCTAGACAGGCCGGCAAATACAACGAAATATTATTAGGCTGAAAGTTACGAACTTGCCTAACAAAGCAACCTTACAAAACATTTCGCCAACCATTTAATTTCCAGGAAAAAAGAAAAATTCGAAGAAACTCTTGAAAGCAATTTTTCAAACCCTGCGACCCGATACTTTTGTGAAGGATTGAATTGCACACAGAAACTGGGTATTTTTACTCGAGAAACCCAAGGATGGCTGAAATAGGTGATTTAATAACCGATTTTAAGCAGGAACAACAAAAAATATTATATATCCTTATCCTATACCTAAACTCAGTTTTCTAAGCATGTGGGACAAAAGTAGCACCATAATAGCTCGTGTTATTTAAAATGCTTTATTTTATGGTTGCTCTTCTTCTTTTCGTGTCGATAGTAAATACATTATTCATATTACTTGAGCCCAGTATATGGCCACGTTAATTGCGGCATTACTGGCATTCTTTAGTTCCTCAAAAGTGTATGTGTACAGACATTTTGGGCACTCCAGCAAGTGTAGCATGGTCTGGTCACCCCTGACCGCATTCGTACTATATGACGCCCGAATCTATGATCCCCCATTTCGCCAAGTTGTGCAGCGGCGAATTATTACAACTAACAAATATTGTGGTTGTATTGAAATCAAACTACTTTTTACGGATTTTATCTCGTTATATTATTAATCCCGACGTTTCGGACCCTTTACAGCGTCCATGGTCACGGGTAGGCTAATTAATGATATCAATATAACGCGATAAAATCCGTAAAAAGTAGTTTTATTTCAATGTATAATATTCGCGTAAATGTCAGAAATCAATTGTGGTTGTAGTTACATATACAGACATGCAGTCCAGACTTTTAAAAAATGCGATCACTAGTACTTATTCATAATCAACAGTTAGCTTCCACGCTAACTAGATGCAGCTGAATATCACTATTTTACACGAAGCGACTTCCATCAGACATCCGAAACTCAACTTCTGTTGGATTAATCAGCGTACCTATTACTTAGTCAGGGACACCCATCACTAAATTAGTGCAGCCTTAATTTTAATATTACTCGTAATTATATGTATTAAGAGAGGTAGGGCATAGTGGGAGAAATTTCACTCAATATGGAGCTAGTAGCTAAGTACCTCCGCCTTGCAGAAAATCGAAGTGAAATAACACAGCTTTGAGCTGTGTTGTGTTCTTTACGGTGAGTAAGGTTGCCAGTGCTCCGCGAGAAAACGTTGTGTTGGCAGTGGGGGGACTTTGACGCTTATACTGCCAACTCAACTATTCCTCTTTCGTTTTACAGGGTCGGTAACGTACAAATGATACCCCTGGTGTTGCAAGCTTCTATAGGGTACGTTAACCGCTTACCATCACCCCGGCCTTATCCTTATTTGCCACTTTAGTGGTATAAAACAAAACTTTGACCATCTTATAGGGCTCCTACCTTCTACCGGAAAGATGGAAGAAAAATTAGAGGTAATAGGTATACCTAAACAAACTTTTCAATAATCCCTAATAATCCCTACTTCCCTACTAAAATTATAAATGCGAAAGTAACTCTGTCTGTCTGTTACGCTTTCACGCCTAAACCGCGAAACCGATTTTAATGAAATTTGGTACAGAAATAGATTAGACCTTGAAGGAGGACATAGGCTACATTAATCTCATGTTTGACATGAAAGCCCTTTGAGATGCGGATGAAAACCGCGGGCAACAGCGAGTAGAATATAAGCCAAAAGCGCCTTTCGACAACTCAAAGACATGCTTCACCTGACAAGTACTGTCCTAGTCACGTTATGTAATCCAACTGTCAGTCACCCAAAAATATTCAATTGGGTGAATATAAAACATACTTTAAATCTATCATTATGCACCTACCGTCGTCTTTTGTCGCTACATTACCCTAATATCCCTGTTATTTTATTTCAATATTGCCTTAGCATCTCATATTCCAATAAAGAAATAATCGTTCGCAATATACAGCTGAGTCAATATTCAATGAACGAAAGCATATCACGTTAAAATTACCTACTAGGGCGGTGTCAATTTCACGCTCAGCAGAGCTTGCAGCGTGCCATCATAAGCCTTGAGCGTACGCGATACGGGGCAGGTGAGGGATATTAAAAGCTGAGGATACGGGAACAAGTCGATAACTGAAATAAAACTACTTTTTACCGATTTTTTGTTACAAAATACCCCGTAAAAAATATAATTAATTATCAAAGCCGAAAATTTTGACAGGGAACCAGATTATTTAACAGAAAGGCCAACGTACCAATTTTACCTAATAATTGTCAACTTTAATAGTTTTTCTATTTTTCAATCATAAATGTTGTTGTTTTCCTTTTTTTGGGGTATGTTATACAGCGTTATTACGGTTCTTAAATATTGTGAATGGACTCGTTATTGGCTTTACGGGTAGTTTTGTAACACCCTGTATTGATCCATCCATCCATCCATCCATCTTGTCGGTCCCTCAATGCTGAGAATTGTGACCACTATGTCTTTTAGGACGGCAGCATGCTCTCCAACCTGCCCGGTCACCCGCAGAGTGGATTGCCTTTTGGAGTATTAAATTAATGGACTTGAATATTTGATCACACCACTTAGCAGGTCTGCCTCGAGCTCTTGTGCCCTCCATTTTTCGCGTCATTATTAGGTATTCGAGGGTATCGGGACGACGGGCGATATGTCCAAAAAAAGAAAGAACGCGTTGTTGGCATGTTATATTGATAATTGTATAATCATTGACGACACGTTTAGCGCAACGGCTAAGCGATCGACTTCTGCGCCACGGGTTTATTTATTTATTGCGGTATAAGAAACATACAGTACTATAATTACAATACGAAGGAAATAATAATGTTAGCAATGTCACCAATTAAGTTTGTAGGTTCGATCCCCAGACGGTACAAATATTTGTATTATCTACAGGTATTTGTTCTAAGTCTGGGTGTTTGTTCATGTAAAAGTTTGTGCTCGTAAACGCACCCATGATACAGGACAAAATCCTAAGGTGGGGCAACTTTTTTTTTTCAAAATAAATAAATCCTGACAGTATCTATCACGTCGTCAAAGTCAAAATCGAATATTTTATTTCAATTATACCATTAATAAAGCACTTTTGTCAAAACTAGTTATAAATCCTATCGTATCCTACTAATATTATAAATGTGAAAGTTTGTAAGTATGGATGGATGTTTGTTACTCTTTCACGCTAAAACTACTGAACGGATTTTGTTGAAACTTTACAGTATTATTACCTATACATCAGAATAACATATAACTACATAACGTCTATAACTTATAACGATCTTGACGAAGCTTGTGTTGGAGTTGTATTTTTTTCAAAATTTAGCTCTAAAGCGACTTTCTTTGCTGTACCACGATGTTCGAAATGCGACCGTTATAAGTTTGAATATTACAGTCAAACGGGGTGAATAGGGATGCAGGGGTGAATCGAGACAAAACTTTGAAAGTTATTTTTAGCTTTAATTATTATAGTTTGTTGGAAAAAGGGCCTCTAATATTGTTCCTAAATTATAATAAACCATTAGAAGACCTTTTTGGCATCAAAATATAATAATTAAAGCTGAAAATCCCTTTCAAAGTTTTGTCTCGATTCACCCCTGCGTTCCTATTCACCCCGTTTGACGGTATAGTTTCTTTTATCAACGGTTATTTACAAAACACTGACCTCAGAGGTCAGTGTTACAAGGCTATTGACATATTTATATTTATTTACGTGTGTCTGTTTGACTTTGACAGCTCGAACGTAAATAATTAGGTAATAGTTAATGTCATGTATTTGTAACACTTATTATTCATAAATTTCAGCTTTCTGCACACCTTCGCCATGTGAAATGTAGCTATACCAAATCTCACACTTCTCCGTGCGCTTAATAGGTACTTATAAAAACGGGTACAACATTTTCGCTTCACGTATTAATATTATATAGATAAAATTACAAGCAAACGAAACACCCTCCAAATTTTCGGGTAAAATTTAAATTAATCACCGCACAAGTATACACACATTTCCAGTATTTGGAGCACCAAATTCCCATGATTCGGCTGCGAGTTAAAATTAGTAGCTACAAATAACTCACATTACTGAAATACTCAGTACATTGGGAGCAAATTGTTGCAGACTTATTAATTACACGCCAATGTAGCGCCGTGATTTAGCTACAGCAAATGGCATGAGTTATTCGATAACCGACATTTGAAATGTAATTGCTGTTTAAAAATTAATGACGACTGAATTGGATTATAGGACAATAATATCCAATATTTTTTTTTTCAAATGATAAACAAATGAGGAAACGTTGTGTTGGCAGTGGGGGGACTTTGACAGTTAAGCTGTCAACCCTCTTTGGTGGATTTCCTATTTCGTTTTACAGGGTCGGCAACGCGCAAATGATGCTTCTGGTGTTCCAAGCGTCTATAGATTACGGTAACCGCTTACCATCAGGTGGGCCGTATGCTTGTTTGCCACCTCAGTAGTATAAAAAAATCAGAATTTTTATATGGTCTGCAGATAAGTAGTTGTTCCGGGTCTCGGTGTTTGTTCATTGATGTACAAACACCAAGTTTTTTTGTAAACGCACCCTCGATACAGAGAATATCCTGTTTTTTTATAGTATGAAAAGTCCTCATGTTTCTGCCACCTGGGGAGACGGCAGGGTATGTTGGACTCGAGTAGGGACCGGGGAGAAGCCTCGCCTTTTTATTGTGTCAGGTGCTTGTATCGCACCATAGCCCTTCATGGTCGTAGTGAATCTCACTTTTATGTTCAAAATATCATAACCAAGTTACTGTTTGGTATTTCTTTTGGTTCTATACATTAAAACACAAATCTAAAATAAACAGCAAACAACGTTTCCAGTTTGACCCGCCTCTAATTTCAATTACGTACTAAAATATATGTCAAACCTAATCATTTACCTACTCCCAAAACCACATATAAAATTAACCAAAAACAAGCGTGTATTTTCATCAAATATATTTACCGTACATCTAAATAAAACAAGGAACATTCGCAGAAATTAATGACATACGAAACCGTACGATCGTAACAGCGGCCTTCATTCTCATTAGTGTGCCCAAATCCCCAATTATTCAATCAGAACGACACGGTCGAAATAAATGACAATAAATAAACATAATCCAACAAAAAGGTTTGCGTTCAAACTGAAAATAAACAGCCAAAGATCGCGAGCGTTTTTTTTGCACAAGTTAATCACTCGTGCCTGTGCCCGAACAAATAAACGTTCGAAACGACGACATAAATCGGTTTGGAAACGAAAAATATGGCGTCGCGAGTGGAGGGGGAAGCGAGGAAATAGAAGGCAAAGTGAAATTTAAACGTTACTTAAAATGCATCGGAAATAATGCTAACATTCTCCCTTCTCCCATTTTTGGTTTTTCAATACGTAGGTAAACCTTTTTTGTTCATTTGTTCGAGGGGTTCGGGGTGAAGTAATATCTACGCTGATCAATTTATCTGTAAGGTTATGTCTGCGCTTGTCGCAGTCAGCTTGTCGATGGGAATAATATATCTACTGATATTCAGCCACATCTGGTTAGACTGGCAATTGACCCCAACGTAGTGGAAATCTAGGGTGATCAAAAGTTGGCGTTCGCAACATAAATATTTATTTGTAGGTACAGACGCCAGCAGGTCAACCTATCCAAAACTGTCAAATTTTCCCCATTGAAAATGAACCTTATCACTATGTATTAAAGTTGAAAATCTATAAAAGAAATTTGACAGATTGGGGTAGCTTGATGTGCTGGCCTCTGTACAGTCAACATAACCTGATCTCGTTAGACAAGAAACAAATACACAATACTCGGATGTACATATAATGAATCCGGCACAAAGGATAGTAGATAGTAGTCGTCAACTCAGTGGTCACTTCCCGGTTCGATTTCCGAGGCAAATCTTTGGTGTGATCCACGGATATTTGTTTCGACGGAATACATTTCACATACACTGTTTTACGGATAGTGTACTTTGTGTCCATTCATCATATTTGTGTTTTATTCTGTACATTGTGTGTTTATGAAGTCCCCCGTAACACAATACTTGGTCCTTAGAGCGGTACTGTCTTTAAAAAAAATAGAGAAATATGCAGTAACAGCAGTAAATTTAACATATTCCGACTTTATTACATCCTTTGAAAATACAAGTAAATACCTACCTACAGCATAATATAAATGGGAAAAACAAATTAAGTTAAAAGCTTAGATGGCCGGTCATTAGTGCCCAAAACAACTGTCCTCTTCACCGTAGTTGGTATATAATTTTTAAAATACATAAATAAATCCTCTAAGCACAGAACTCATTAGCATACTGAACCCGCGTGAGCCCCAAAAGACCCAACTTCGCACAGGAAGGATGAACTGATTTAATAACGCGACCATTTTGTTGTGCAGCTAATGGAAAAGAGTGACACTTTTGGCCCACACATTTGTGTTATAAACAAAACAAAAAGTTTTCACGCAAAGGGACATTATCATGAATGCGGATATTATGTATATTGTGTGACGTGAAATTAATTATTTCGCTTAAACGCTTTACCGGGTTTTCCATTTGTGATTCACTGTGACGTCCTCATCGGGTATAGATAGGAATAGAATAATAATATTAATAAATATTTGAGATATTGATTTCTGACATTTACGCGAATATTATACATTGAAATAAAACTACTTTTTACGGATTTTATCGCGTATATTGATATTATTAATCCCGACGTTTCGGACCCTTTACAGCGTCCATGGTCACGGGTAGACTGAGGTGGTGGGCGTCTTGATGATATAATTACTGACAGCTACCCTACATTTTTTTATTGTTACATGATCAATGACATTTATTACTAATTATTAATTAAAACTAGATGGAGCCGGCATTTCCTAGCTGACGACCTCTGAGAAGAAACGCCGAAACAAACTCAGAGAATCATGGTCTCTTTTAAAGTAAAAATATTCAATGATCATGTTTTAGTTGTTAATTATTGGCAATCCGATTCACGCAGAACGAGCTCACAGTATCCTTTGGTCTTGCAGTTGTAGGCCTGGATTTTGGTTTAATAGAATCTATAACAGGATTCCAAGCAGGTGGTAAGACCCAGCCATCTTCTCTATTGAAATTTGGATGTTTTTTAATTTCAATAGCCTCACGAATCATCCTGGGTAGGTATCGACTTTCCTTCGCAAGTATTTGTGGTTTATCAAATCTGATATAATGCTGGGCCTTGTCAAGAGTATGTTCACAAACTGCTAAATTTCGCTATAACACCTCGTAAAATACCGGTAGAAAGCATAATTTGCAATGTGGAAGAGTGCCTGTATAAAAATAATATAAATAAACATGATTTAGAAGCGATACGGCAAGACATTTCGTCAGTAGTACGTCGTAGTAAACCACCCAAACTAAATCTAACTAAAAACCAATTTCTTGCGCTAAAAGACCTTCGCAACAGGCCTGAATTAACTATTCTACGTGCAGATAAAGGTAATGCTACGGTGGTAATGGACACATCAGATTATAATGATAAAATACAAGACCTTTTATCGGATGTCAGTACATACAAACTAGTGAAAACAGATCCAACAACTAAAACTTTGAAATTAACTAGTGATTTGATAAAAAAGCACTCCGACACATTAAATCTAGATGTCAAATATTTAGTTCCTAGTTGCGCTAAACCACCAAAACTGTATGGGCTGCCTAAGATACACAAAACTAATGCTCCGTTGCGTTCAATAGTCAGCCAAATCGACTCACCAACCTATAGATTGGCTCAACACTTAGCCAAAGTACTCACTACACTAAGAGGGAACACGGCAGCACATGTGAAGGATTCATACCATTTTGTCAGTGAAATAAAACACCTACATCTCACCGACAATGAAACTATGGTCAGTTTTGATGTTCAGTCATTATTTACATGCTTACCTGTTGAAGACTGCATCAGAATTGTATCTAGGAAACTAGTAGAGAATAACATACCTATTGAATATGCTGAACTATTAAAACATTGCCTAACCTCTGGCTATTTGTTGTGGAATAATCAATTCTACACGCAGGTAGATGGGGTAGCAATGGGCTCTCCGGTATCTCCCATTATTGCTGATATCTTTATGGAAGATTTTGAGGAGATTGCCTTACAATCTGCTCCTGTAACACCTAGGTTCTATAAGCGATATGTAGATGATACTTTCACCATATTACCATCTAACAAAGTAACAGCATTTCTAGATCATCTCAACTCCTTACATTCAAAAATTCAATTTACTATGGAGTCAGAGGCTAATAACTCTTTACCTTTCTTAGATGTTTTAGTAATTCGTAATCATAACAACACCTTGAGTCATACTTTGTATCGAAAGAAAACCCATACAGACAAATACCTAAATGGTGAATCGCACCACCACCCAACACAGTTATCTACCGTCGGTAAATCTTTGTTTCAGAGAGCACATGGGATCTGTGATGAGCAACACCTGGCTGCTGAGCTTCAACATGTCAAGCAAGTCCTGCATGACAACAAGCTCCGAATACCGCGCCCTTGCCACAGAAACCGTGTGAAACGTGCCACAGTTGAGCGCTTACCTGCCGTACTACCATATGTTAGAGGAGTCACCGACAAAATTGGCTACATCTTGAAGCGTGCTTCAATTAAAACATACTTCAAGCCGCTGAAGAAGATCAGTCAGTTCTTACCATCTGTCAAGTGCCATATACCTCTACAAGATGCGGGCGTATACAAGCTTGATTGTGATTGCGGTCTCTCATATATAGGCCAAACTAAAAGAAGCATAGGGACCCGCGTAAAAGAACACATCGCCGATGTCAAACACCGCCGTTCCAAGAAGTCAGCAGTTTGTGAACATACTCTTGACAAGGCCCAGCATTATATCAGATTTGATAAACCACAAATACTTGCGAAGGAAAGTCGATACCTACCCAGGATGATTCGTGAGGCTATTGAAATTAAAAAACATCCAAATTTCAATAGAGAAGATGGCTGGGTCTTACCACCTGCTTGGAATCCTGTTATAGATTCTATTAAACCAAAATCCAGGCCTACAACTGCAAGACCAAAGGATACTGTGAGCTCGTTCTGCGTGAATCGGATTGCCAATAATTAACAACTAAAACATGATCATTGAATATTTTTACTTTAAAAGAGACCATGATTCTCTGAGTTTGTTTCGGCGTTTCTTCTCAGAGGTCGTCAGCTAGGAAATGCCGGCTCCATCTAGTTTTAATTAATAATTAGTAATAAATGTCATTGATCATGTAACAATAAAAAAATGTAGGGTAGCTGTCAGTAATTATATCATCAAGACGCCCACCACCTCAGTCTACCCGTGACCATGGACGCTGTAAAGGGTCCGAAACGTCGGGATTAATAATTTATTTCAAAATATTTGAGATATTTTTACACAGCACCATAATTATAGTCTCAAATTAAGCAGAGCTTGTACGCTCGACAAAAGAGTTAAGTATACAGGCAGCTAATTAAACATCTGTGTTTTCTTAAAGATTGTGTAATAATGTAACACGCAATATGTGTCAAAACGTAGGTATTGTAAGCTGCTACACATCAAACCCTTTGACGGGTAATTATTTAAATCACAATCTGTGAAAAGAGGCAGATTTCGTTCGCTACCTGTGTACCGATCTCTTTTGTTGACTGTACTATTTGGTACCAGATAATGGATATGAATAGAAATAAAATATTCTTTATTTCACATCATAAACAAATACCCATGTTTATAAATCACAAAATGGTACCTGCAATTAATGGTCTTATCGCTAAAACCCATCTCTTAGGTATAGACAACCTTTAGACCAATCATACTAATATTATAAATGTGAATGTTCGGATGTTTGTTTGTTTGTTTGTTTGTTTATTTGTTACTCAATCACGCAAAAACGGCTGAACCGATTTGCATAAAATTTGGTACCCTAATAGTATGTGACCGGGAATAAAGTATAGGCTACTTTTTATCCCGGAAAAAATTCGGAATATCCCGAAAAACGGAAATAGGAGAACTACTTACGGGATTTGCATCAAATGTCATACACACATAGTATGTGACCGGGAACAACACATATCATTATTACCCCAGAAAAATGTGGGAATATCCCGAAAATCCCGAAAAACGAATATCTTACGGGATTTGAATGAAATTTCATACACACATAGTATGTGACCGGGAATAACAAATAGGATATATTTTATCCCAGGAAAATGTGGGAATATCCCGGAAGACTAATAGCTTACGGGATTTGAATGAAATTTCATACACACATAGTATGTGACTGGGAATAACAAATGGGATATATTTTACCCCAGAAAATGTGGGAATATTCCGGAAATCCCGGAAAAACTAATATAGGAGAACTACTAACGGGATTTGAATGAAATTTCATACAGACACAGTATGTGACCGGGAATACCAAATAGGATACATTTTACCCCAAAATTATGTGGGAATTCCCAGAAAACTTATGTAGGAGACCTACTTACGGGATTTGAATGAAATTTTGGTACACTAATCGTTTGTGATTGGCGCTGGCATATTGAATACTTCTTTTCTCGGAACAAAACGGGAATTTCCTTAACATAGAGTACTTCTTAGCCCATGAATACAATCCGACAACAATTGTGTTACTAAGTCTAGGCGTACGAAGTCGCGGGTAAAAGCTAGTATACATATATAGTAGATATACCAATAGATAGGCCAATTATTCCAGTTGAAATAAAGTCTATAGATCTAATAAATCTATATCTAGCTAACATAGGTTGGGAATTTAAATACAGAATTATTGAAATAACGCGTTTGGCATAGTCACTACCCTACTACCTCTACTACGTCCCGCGTGCTCTGTTTTTTATTAAAAAAATATTTGGGACTATAGATATAAAATATAGACTGCCTCATTAGTCTAGTGGTCCTAAGTGCGACTGCTACGCTAGAGGTCCTGGGTTCGATCCCCAGGTCGAGCAAAGTGTTATTGGGTTTTTCTATGAAATTCTCAGTAGCAGCTCGGAGTCTGGATTTGTGCCCGGTTAATGGCAATAGGTTCGCCCCCTATTACATGGGACCTAAACATACCGGCGAAATGTGGGTGTACATTAGTACACCTCTGCCTAACCCTTCGGGGAATACAGGCGTGACGGTATGTATGTATGTATATTCGGGAATCTAGCCATTTGGTCAACTAGCCAAGACCTCTATCAACTCCATTGATATTATACTTAAACAATAACGTTTCAATTTGCTATCATCAATTAAAGATCCATTAAATAAATTATTGCAATGAATCAATGGACTTAATAAGGCCAACATTGATCAATGAAGGGCGTAGTATTGCTATCTTCATCTTTTCATGTACCTAATTAATCTAAGAATCTCAGCTTTGAAGAGAACAGATGTCTGGATATTATGAATGAGGTACATTTAATTACTTAGAGCGTAATCAGAATTATAATTTAGTATTCCTACAAATTTGCCTAAACGTGTAACTTCTGTCATTCCTTATAATTATAACATGTAAATACCGCCCTGAAGTCTTAGGCAAAGTTTTTTTTGTGTACACTCATACTTCGCGAGTACGTTTAGGTCCCATGTAATAGGAGAATAGCCTATTGGGCATTAATAGATTTTTTTATATTATTAATTTGCAGCTATAAGTATCACTGCGACCGTCGCCAGTCTATTGTGATCGCCACTTGTAAAATTAGGGTACAAATTGTATACCCAAACTTAGAGCTGCTATTAAACTTTTTATCGAAAAATTCCAATAACCCTACTCGACCTGGGCATCGAACCCTGGACCTCGAGAGTGGTAGTTACTTTTACCACCACTACTAGACTGTATAAGACAGTCTATATAAAACATATCAATGAACAATCTTGCATTGCGCCATAATAGTATTTTATAATACTAGGAGTGTATAAAACCATAAAATATAATTATGTTTGTTCGACCTCAAAATGTTGCTAATGGAATAGTAACGTTTAGAGGTCGGGCTTTATAGTTAAAATAAATAAATATTAAACAAATATTTGGAACATTTTACACAGCACCACTTAAAAAACAAACTGAACAGGCCCATAGTACAAGTGTTTAGTTTGGAACAAATTTTTTTTATACCAGTAAGGTGGCAAAGAAGCATAGGTACGGTCCACCTGATGGTAAGCGGTTACCGTAACCTATAGACGCTGGTAACACTCGGGGTATCACTTACGCGTTGCCGACCTGTATAATGAAAGATACTTGAGTTGACAGTATCAGGGTCAAAGTCCCCTCACTGTCACACAACCTTGCTCACCGTTAAGAACACAGTTACTTCGATTTTCTGCAAGGCGGAGGTACTTCCCCAGTCGGCAGCTCCAATTTGAGTGGAATTACTCCCATTATTAGGCAATAATGGGAGTAATTCCACTCAAATTGGAGCAAATTATTACCTATAGTCTACTTTTATAAGAGAGGCGCCTGCCTCTCTTATAAAAATAGACTATAGGTATAATATAAATTTATAGGTAATAATAATATCTAGATATATTTCTTTGTGTGATAGCTTAGTGGTATGACCATTGGATTGCCAAGTCTCGAGTTCGAATCTAAGGCACCTCTGACTTTTCGAATTCATGTGCGTATTAATAATTAATCACTCGCTTAAACGTTGAAGGAAAACATCGTGAGGAAACCTGCATACCTTAGAGATTTTTCTCGGCGGTTTATGAAGGCTGCCAACCCGCACTAGGGCAGCGTAGTGGACTATAGCCTAATCCCTCTCAATATGAGAGAAGACCCGTGCCCAGCAGTGGGACAGTATATGGGTTGATGATGATGATATTTCTTTATATATTTCTTTGTAGCATTACAATAAACACACCGGTAACAATATTATATAATCATAAATCGCTCGCATTAAAAAGCGACTAGAGATTTAAAAATGAGAAATCACATAAGACAATATAAAACTAAATAAGTGCCAAGTCAAACGGTATAATAAAATCGCGGAGCGCTAGACAATTCCCAAACCAATCCAGAAACACGGACACCACTGTCTCACTAGTTTATTACACGTATACGTTACGAGAAACGGTTATTCGTTTCTTTGCTCGTCTCGCGTTATTGTGTCTATAAACTATCTCGGGATGGCCTCGCAAACCGTCAGGATGCGATTGCATGTTGTTTGCGATAAAAGTGGGGTTATTCATACATTTTTATGCGTTATAAGTTCTTGTTGAAGTAACGTTCTGAATTAGAATATTCTATAATTAAGTTTTATTTTAATTTATTTTTTAGTCTTTTTTTATATAACTAAGGTGGAAAACAAGCATACAACAACCGGATAAGCGGTTACCATACCTACCTACCTACCTATCACTTGCACACGCTATATAACATACCTTAACATTTTAGTCATCATCCTCTGAAACTCATCATCCTCTATCTGCTGCGGATGAATATCAGTATTTTACGATACCGGAGCCCCCCCCCCCGCCCCGCCCCGGACCCCCCGGTAACCATCTTAACCCTGACTGATATTTAAAAAAATGGCACAATAGAAAAATTGCGAGTCTCTGAAGGGTCTCTCTCGTTCAAAACCATTGGGTAAAAGAACGATTCTTTACCTAGTGGTTTTAATTTTTTCAAATCCATGTGTCCATGGTTACACTAGGGTATTCTCCTGTATCGTGGGTGCGTTTACATACACAACCATACCCGGAACAATAATTATCTGTAGGTCATACAAATATTTGTTCGGTGCAGCGATCGAACTCATAACCGTGGCGCAAAAGCCGTTATTTTAAAGAAGTTCAATCTACAACTACATAGACGTCATATTAATTTGGAATAATCTTGACATCTATAAACCAACCCAAAACCTATAACCGCGCTCCTATCACTAGTTCAATGAATAGCTAGAATACCTCCAAAGAGGGTCACAGCAGCAGGTAAAAACTAGTTTTGAATCTGTGACGACGTAGGCCTACTAGTTCTCGTTTCTATATCTTACATAACTACCTTCTATTACGTTTGACGGCAAGCAACATCATCATTAGAAACTTTCTCTGAGTAGGCTCGTCAGTTTCTAAATAATATTCAAACGCTCCATAACTAAAAGCGTGCGTACACGTTAGATATTTTTTGTCATTATTTTTATTAAATAGTTGCAATATTTTACGGTATAATAATATTCACAATAAATATTTTTTTAAGCAATTCATTATTTTAAAAAATATATTATCAATTAAAAATAATTATTTGCAGAATAAACCGTGTTATAAAAAAGCAATAGTTAATTTTCATAAATCGAACTAAATTTAATTAGTTTCCTTTTTAAATTCAAACTGAGCTACATTTTTTGGCGGGAAGCGCTACAAAGAATTTAATAAAAGCAAGCTTTATTAATAAAATTGTTTTTAATATATTAATACAAGACGCAGTGATGTGGTGGATAATTGTGTTATTGGTGATGTGCCTCTTCTATTATTCCCGAAACCGTTTGAAATATTTCTCGTCTAAGGGTGTTCGCACCCTGCCTCCGGTCCCGTTTTTGGGGAACTTGACAGCTGTCACTTTGGGGCGGGAAAATTTTGTGGAAGCAATCGCGGCTGGATACGACGCGTTCCAAGATCAAAGGTATGTAATCGTATGAGTAGTAAGTAAGTATTTGTGTAAATCTGCGTGCCTTCTCACGAATATTATATTGTATCTTACGACGCTTTACGTAATCTGGTCTATGCGATTATGTGACATTAATTTTATTTAATCATGATGTAAGAAGGGTTTTAGTAATTGTTGGTAAATAATATTACATTATAAAACTGGGGTTTTCACAGTTATTGCGATTTATATTCGAAAATTCTTAGTAGGAGCCCGAAATTTAGACCAATTACTTGCTTCTAATTATTTACAATAGCCTCGAATTACATAAAACTTAAAAACATAGGTAGGTACTTCCGTTGATACGTACATCAGTACCTACACCTCTGCCCAACCCTTTGGAAATGCAGGTGCGATGGTTACCTAGGCCACGTTATGTTAAAAAACGTAGGTATTTTGTTTTCTCAACTAACTTGAGTTTTCTTTGCAAGCAAATAAATTTTGACATAACATAAAATTGTATGCTTTTAATAGTAATGAAAATAAACTATTATTATAATAATTATTATAAAATAACACACTCAAGTCTATTGTTCTTTGTAAGGCAATAAAACACATAATAATATAAACGAAACTATAGAATACCTATACATTTTGTTTTTCTGATTGTTGTTTAAACAGGAAATTATCTTTCTTTGCCTTTTTCTTTTTGATGTGCGGTAACAAGGGGGGATACCGTAGGGGCGATGTCGTACTTAGATATCAACACGCCTATATACCGGTAGTAATTCACCGGTATGTTTAGGCCCCAAGTAAGAGGGAACGGTATGTTGTGCCATATTGCAGTGGTAGGTTTCTTCTGCAAGAAACCGTCTCAGGAAGTACCACACCTTAAGAGAGGTAACGCATAGTGGGAGTAATTCCACTCAATTAGAGCTGCCCGACTGGGGAAGTACCTCCGCCTTGCACAAAATCGAAGTAAAATAACACTGCTTTGAGCTGTGTTGTGTTTCTTACGCTATGCAAGGTTGCCAGTGCTCCACGAGGAAACGTTGTGTTGGCAGTGGGGGAAATTTGACCCTTATACTGCCAACCCAACTATTCCTCTTTCGTTTTACAGGGCCGCCCACGCGCAAGTGGTACTCCTGGTGTTGCAAGCGTCTATAGGCTACGGTAACCGCTTACCATTTGCCAACTTAATACCCTTGCTACATATTCGCCTGCCAAGTAGTAGTGCACATGCATAACCGTGTTCCGGTCGAAGGGCGGTTTGCAGCGAAATTACAGAGCAATAGAGACTGAACAGCTTATGTCTCAAGTCGAGCGTAGTGTGGTTCCCCGAAGGACTTTGATATACAGTAATACCTTGACTATGCAGACTTACGCGAACCCAAAGTTCCGCTATTTTAAACTCTTGCGACAATTCTGCAACGACAGGCTGAGCATTTCTGGCAACCCTGACTGAGTAGTCACTAGTGACTGAGCAATAGTGTGTGGGGAGTGAGTACTCCCTCAAACTCCTTGAGGGCACTGCAAAGTGGCGTTAACACTTAACACCAGGTGATCGTCTCGACATTTTATCTTTTAAAAATATATATAGTCACGGCCAGAGGATTCCTGACGTCATACCCATTACTGCATAGTCTCTTGTAAAACCATTTACACATACACATGGTTATATCAGGTGGAGAGGAATCAAATGCCAAGCAGTGGAACAGAATTGTGTTGAATTTAAATAATACAATTTTACACAGCTCCATCTAGTCCCAAACTAAGCAGAGCTTGTACCTACTATGGGTATAAAACTAATATACTTTTTTTTTGTAAATGCATACTTATAATACATAAGAAACACCCAGAATAACACAAACACTTATGTTCATCACATAAATATTTAATTTTGTGATTTGTGTGAATCGAACCCACGACCTCGTGATCAGCAGTCTGAATTATTATTACTATTCGAACTATTATTACTATTTTCAGGTACTTCGGCCTCTACCAATATCTGGTTCCAACTATAGTACCGCGGGATCCAGAGCTCATTCGCCAGATAATGGTGCGGGATTTCAACGCGTTCTCTGACCGGGGCGTGCACATTGCCGCAGACTGCGACCCTCTGTTTGGACGAAACCTTATCATGTTGACGGGTATTGATCTGCTTAGAATAGTAGTTTATTTAATCTGTACTGAGCCACTTCTGCAAAGCTCTCTGCAAGATGTGGAAAGAAGCTTCTGGTCATACGACGAGATTAGTTTTACCACGTATTTTTTTGGCCGGATAAAAGTAGTTTTTTTTTTGTATTTAAAAAAATATAAGAAAGAAAGAAAAAAAGGTTTAATTGACACAATGGACAATGCAATAATATTAAAACTATAATTAAAGAAAACAAATGAAAAAATGTGTGCCACCTGGTAGCGCTAAATACGCCTCAGTTCAGCTAAATGGTGCTAACCAGCAAAACCACTGGTGAGCTGCCTGGCGCTGGTTTTCAACTGAACCTTTACAAATTACGTGTTACGTATGCAAACCAGTTTTCAAATAAAAATATATACTATATGTCAGTAAGAGTAGATACAATAATATATATAAATGAATATTATATTAAATATTCTATATGAATTGGAAAATAGATGATCAACAAGTACACGGGCAGCCTGATGAAAAGTAGCAATCACTACCTGCAACACCGGTGGTATCATTCACGTATTATCCTCTTGAGTCCACAGTATTCTTGTCTCCTGTGCCAAGTAATCTAACTGATCTCAGATGATCTTAGCAGCCAAGTCTAGCTAGCCTAGGTACCACTTCAACAATATCTTGCCACACTGAAAAATATCATTATCAATTTCATCGAAACCCCTTCATTCATTGAAAACCCCTTTCTAGTTAAATTGCAAAAAAGTCTCATGGACCTTGAACTACCCAGGGAGACGGTGGAGTGTCAGACTCATATTGAAATTATCAAAAACCACACTTCTGCGCTATAGTCCCCGCCACAGGATTCGTGATCATATTCGCAGCAAACTCGAGAGGCCCTGGCCCAGCTAGTGTTAAAGTAGTAAGGTTCATAAAACGTTCTGTCCACGCCTAATAAAAATCCTTCCTACTAATATTATAAATGTGAAAGTTTGTGAGGATGTATGGATTTTTGTTACTCTTTCACGCTAAAACTACTGAACGGATTTTGATGAAACTTTACAAGTATTATTATTTATACATCAGAATAACATATAGACTATAATATATAATGATTTTGAGTTAGTTGTCCAAATTACAACGATAATTAAAAGTAACCTTTTTACCCGAACGGACGAAGAAACACCCAGACAAACACAAATACTCATGCTTTACCCACACAAATATTTGTATCCTGTGGGAATCGAACCCACGACCCTATGATCAGCAGTCCGGCACTCGAACCACTAGACCACAGACGTCGTCAGAACTATGGGTACTAGACAATGGATATAATACTTATATACTTTTTTTTGTAAATATATACTAACAATAAACTATACCTACTATAACAGCTCGGAGTTTGGATTTGTGCAAGGTTAATAGCAAAAGGCTGGCCCCTTATTACATGGGGCCGAAACATACCGGCAGACTATAGGTGTAAATTGGTACACCCCTACCTAACCCTTCGGGGAACACAGGCATGATGGTATATTTCCAGTATATTGCTTTCAAGTCACTTGACATTATTGTGCTGTAGCTGTGTACGCCGATGTCCGACCTAGTTAGAAAATTAAACACAACCTTAACTTTGCAACACCGCTCACACGACTCCCAGGCGGTTGGAGTTTACTTTGCTCAAAGATAAGAGTTAAGAGTTCACCAAGTCATGTTCTGAGACTTGTAATTAGTTGTAAATTTTCGATAAATAAATATAATTGAATTATAATAGAGATCAATAATTATCACTCGCTTAAACGGTGAAGGAAAACATCGTGAGGAAACCTGCATACCTTAGAGATTTTTCTCGACGGTTTGTGAAGTCTGCCAACCCGCACTAGGCCAGCGTGGTGGACTATAGCCTAATCCCTCTCAATATGAGAGCAGACCCGTGCCCAGCAGTGGGACAGTATATGGGTTAATGACGAATAGAGCTCTGCCTTTGTCAAGTTTCATACATGACTGGGAAAGTATCTCTGCCTTGCAGAAAATCGAAATGAATTAACACTGCTTTGAGCTGCGCTGTGTTCCTAACGGTGAGCAAGGTTGCCAGTGCTCCGCGAGGAAACGTTGTGTTAGCAGGGTGGGACTCTAACCCTTATACTACTAACCCAATTATTCCTCTTTCGTTTTACAGGGTCGGCAATAAGTGATACCTACCCCTGGTGTTGCAAGCGTCTATTAGGCTATGATAAAATTGTACAGGAATCTAAAGAACCAACAGTAGCAATACTTCTTACGAACTGGAACACTACTATGGACTTTTTAAACCAGCAACTGAGTTTTTGCTTTTGTTTTATCTCACCTCTATTTGCATTTGTTCAAGGGTCAAAATGGCGTGCAATGCGCGTGTCACTGTCTCCCGCGTTTTCTGGTGCACGCTGTCGCAGCATAGCACCACTTATGTCTGAGAGTGCGAGTGCTGTCATCAATTACTTGCGCGAGAAGATATCAGGTCCAGAAATCATGGATATTAATACTGTAAGTTTACAACGTGTTACAAAATACCCCGTAAAAAATATGATTAATTACCAAAGCTAAAAATTTTGTCAGCTGTCATGTCAAGAACCAGATTATTTAACAGAAAGGCCTACGTACCTATTTTACCTAATAATAATAATGTCTACTTTAATAGTTTTTCTATTTTTCATTCATAAATGTTGTTGGTTTCCTTTTTTTTGGGGTATGTTATACAGCGTTACTACGGTTCCTAAATATTGTGAATGGACCCGTTATAAGGCCCCATTTAACCTCCTCTCGGCTTTATGGGTAGTTTTGTAACATCCTGTATTTTTAGTTTGAAACAGTTACTAGAGTAAGGAGTCCTTATTCGAAATATATTTTAAGACGCCTTCCCTATAAAGGCCAAGGGTGGCAGCGGATATTTTTTCAAATTTAACCGCCATCACCTTTCTTAGCACTGTTAGTCTAGTGGTCGATGGTCACTAGACTAATACACTGCTAAAAAAGGTGATGGGGGTGACTGGCAAGTCAAAGGTCTCGAGTTCGAAACTCAGGCATGCACCTCTAAGTATTGGGAATCATGTGCGTATTAATTATCTAATTAATTCACTCTCTTTAAATGTGAAGGAAAACATCGTGAGGAAACCTGCATGCCTGAGAGATTTTCTCAAAGGCGTGGGAATTTCTGCCAACCCGAATTAGGCCAGCGTGGTGGACTATAACCTAATCCATCTCTTCCTGAGAAGAGTCCAGTGCCAATAGTGGGACAGTATATGGGTTGATGATGATACCTTTCTGAGCACATTACAATGGGAGTTTTACCGCCACTCTTGCTTCACAGATAACAATGTCATACATCAATGACGTCATAGCTTCATGTGCCTTCGGCTTTGCTGTGGACTCCCTCAAGGACCCTGAGAACTGCATCTTCAAGTTGGGTAAGAAAGCAGTCATACAAGACACCACTCAAGTCATGAAATTCTTCGGCTATGAGAACATGAAGAGTATTATGAAGGTATGTTAAAACACATACTTTTTTACTGATGTCATTAGTAAGGAGCTCATAGCTAAGTAATAAGTACGTTAATCAATCGATCTGCGCTTGCTGCGTCTGTCTGTGGATTGGTGCCCATTCGCTGCATCTCAGAAATGTCCCGGAGAGTACATTAAACCATATTCTGTATTATACAACGTGTTAAAAAATACCCCGTTAAAATATAATGAATTTTATCAAAGCCAAAAATTTTGTCAGCTGTCATGTCAGGGAACCAGATTATTTAACAGCCTTTCTGTTAACTAATCTAATCCTACGTACCTATTTTACCTAATAATTGTCTACTTTAATAGTATTTCTATTTTTCATTCATAAATGTTCTTGTTTTCCTTTTTTGGGGTATGTTATACAGCGTTACTACGGTTCTTAAATACTGTGAATGGACTCGTTATAAGGCGAAAACACATCGAAAGTAGGAACAACTGTTAAATTGTGTTGTCATTCATTCTTAGTTCGGGACCCGAACGAATCATCCATCCGTAGGTGATACGGAGTAGGAAACGCCCGTAACTATGGTCGAAACAACGGACTTCGTGCTTAGGGAGTAGACCCCCTGGTTAGACTGGAAGCCGACCAAAAAGTAATTGGGAAAAATGTGGGAATAAGATAAGTCTCTGCTGCAACTGTTCCGTCTGATTAGCTGTGAAGCCATTGAAATTGATCATCTTGAAATTTCAACCCTATTTTGTTTACATTACAGCTCTTAAAAGTAAAGATTATACCCACGGAAGACGCAGAAAAATTCTCTCAGCTATTCAAATCAGCTTTGAAAGCCCGTCGGGAGAACTCAGTGAAGCCCCGACCTGACTTCATTCAGATATTGGTCGATGCTACTCACGGTAAGTACCTATCAATATATTTTGGGCCAAAATATGCGCCTAAAACTGCAACTTCTATAAACAAGGGCATCCAGAATATCAGCAAAACAATGAATCTTTAATAAATAATTTAAACTTTATTGTAACGAAATACATTAATTAAATTAATACCTAATTATCACTTGCTTAAATCGGTGAAGGAAAACATTGTGAGGAAACCTGCATGGGTTAAAGATTTTCTCGATGGCATGTGAAGTCTGCCAACCCGCATTAGGCCAGCGTGGTGGACTATTGCGGGTGGAGGCCCGTGCCCAGCAGTGAGACAGTATATGGGTTGGACTGTAGCTACCTTATATCTTTGAACTTGTTACAGTATTAGTTTAAACAATGATATCCGTTCAGAATATAAAATACTTAAGAGTTGTAACAAATACCATTCCTTCATCATTTAAGCGAGTGATAATTAATTAACAGGTCTACCTACCGACTAAAAATCGCACAAAACTTACCTTCTCTTGTCGTTTCATCAGACTCGGAGACTTCGCTAACTACTTTATAGTATTGATTTCTGACATTTCCGCGAATATTATACATTGAAATAAAACAAATTTTTACTGATTTTATCGCGTTATATTGATATTATTAATCCCGACGTTTCGGACTCTTTACAGCGTTCATGGTCTACCCGTGACCATGGACGCTGTAAAGGGTTTCAATACTTTATAGTAATGAGAACAGACTTCATTAACGTTTGCCTAATTTCTTGATAAATACTATCTGAAAATGTCTTATAATTTTGTATATTTCACATCCAGGAAAACCAAGGGCAGATAGCGAGGGCGATGCGAACAACAACGACTACTTGAAGAGTACTGAGAGTAAGATTAACTTTAATTTTGTTTACTCTTAACATTTGAACGTCACAGACAGAAAAAACAGTAGATCAGTCTGCAAGGCGACGCACAGCTCAAACTGGTCTAGAAGCTTGCAATTTTATACAATAGTTATTTAGATAGACTGCCTCAATAGTCTAGTGGTCCTAAGCGCGACTGCTACTGTCCCCAGGTCGAACAGTGTTATTGGGTTTTTCAAGATATGAAAAACCCAATAACACTTTGTTCTCTGAACTCGAGTGGGAGTTCCATGGTCAAACCTCTTTTTCATTTCTCTAAGAAGGCCTTTTGTATTGTCATTTCAATTTCGTTGATTCAACCGACTTGTCCTACTGTTCACCAGCTCACAGCCACAACATGGCCGCTGACTTTGATTGAAGAGACGCACGCCAAATTTAATTATGACGTGCTCCTGAGGCTGACGTTACAATTGTTCCCGGATTACGCAATTCCTTGCCACAGTGAAATATTTGTTTCACGAATTGAAATTACGATCTGGTACCTACTGCATTGTAATTTACCTATTTTGTTCTTGGAAACATACCTACATATATTTACATCAAGAATGTATTATGAACTTAATATTTTAGACATAATATTTTGTTGATTTTTTTTTTCTTTTTTATCGCGTTATTGGATATTATTAGTCATCAGTCTACCCGTGACCATGGACGCTGTAAAGGGTCAGAAAAGTCGGGATTAATAATATCAATATAACGCGATAAAATCCGTAAAAAGTAGTTTTATTTCACCGTAAAAAGTAAGAAGAAAGAAGAAAGAAAAGAAAAAATTTATTATATTATTATAAATAGACATATTTTTGTTTTAACAATACGGTACTTAAGTATCACGTTCTCACCACTAGGAAAAATCTGCTATTTATTTATACACGCTTTATAACACACCAAAACACAATTACAAAAATAAAATATGACAAAGTTAGAGTGTATAAAACATTTCCAAATCCGTAGACAAAAAAAAAGTTCAATGGGCGGTCTTATCGCACAAACCGATTTCTTCCAGACAACCTTTGGATGGACTGGAAGAAAAGTAACAGATTGGGTAGGGTTAAGCTGTGTAGTCTGGTTCATCCAGTGGTGATTATAATAAACTGAATACGGCCTCAAAGATAAATAAACAGCTTTAAAATCTGACAACATTATCTATATAGGTGATTTGGGGTATACATTAGTGCACCACTGCTAGTGCACCAATGTACAGAGCAGCATATCAAGCTACCACAATCCTGCCCACGGTCGAATTTTTTCCTTCGCTAAATAAATTTAAAATATTAGCATGGAAAATGCCAAAAAAATACAAAAAGATACCACAATCTGTCTGATTTCTTTGATTGATTTTCAACTTTAATGCAAAACAATACGGTTTATATTCAATTGGGAAAATTTTACAGTTTTGGATAGCTTGACCCGCTGGCGTCTGTACATCCCAAGTTCACCGACATTTCTAAGTTCCATGAAACAGGAATCACAAATACTTACTCCGAGCTACTACTGAGAATTTAATTGGAAAACCCAATAAAACTTTGCTCGACCTGAGTACCGAATCCAGGATCTCTAGCGTAGTAGTCACAATATTATCTAATTCACGTTAATTCAGTAAATCCTGTAGATACAACGCAAAAAACGCATTTAGTCTGTAATTTGTTACTTGATGGGTTAATAAATTCTGATTAAAAATTGACGATCCTGTAAACATTATAATGATTATGTAAGTACGGAAATGATTGTGAAACCTCTGACACAACAATAACAATCTTGACATGGTTATACGAGTAGATACGTTCAGTGTACATGTACCTCATTTTTAACCGACTTTCTGAGTTTGACCTGTATGTATGTATATTTGTCCGCGATTATCTCGCGTTTGTCAGAACCAATTTTGAAGCGGTTTTCAGAAAAGTATTTGTTATATTCTGGGGAAGGTTTTGGTACTCCTTATGTACTCCTCATGTACTCCTCATGTACTCCTCATGTACTCCTCATGTACTCCTCATGTACTCCTCATGTACTCCTTATGTACTTATATGTATATATGTATATTCATGTGTGTATGTATCGATTTATATTTATATATCTACTTATGTAGTTTATTCATAGTTTTTTGTTTAAAAGTAACGTGTTTTTTTTATTACACTTATATTCGTTTTTTTTTTGTACACTTATATCCGTTATCTTATCCAGGGTATTCATTTCGCTATGGTTCTGGAAGAAATCGCTTAAAGTGATAAAGCCGCCCATTGTACATTTGGTGTTAGATGTATAATATTTATTGTCTTTGTATTTCTGGTGTACAATAAAGAATAAAATAAATAAATAAAGTATGGGTTCAAAATATATTCGTAACACTAATTTTCAGTCAATAACTTAAGAGAAAATTGCTTGTGAATTTCCCCAAGTGTATACATATTCATGTTCGTGTCTGTACGAGTCTCGTTATAAGCGGGTCCTCTGCGTTCTACTTACTAATGTTCAACTTGAATTGAGTGAGCGATGCTCCAAGAATATCGGACGTGCTTCTTTTAAATTTTGGCAAGATTACATCGTTCTTGAATTGTGAATTTTCTTGATTTGTAACTTCTAATTTTAGTTCTCTTGAGATACGAGTCCTAACGGTTATATGTTCTGACTATAAATTTGAGATTGAAATAAAACTACTTTTTACGGATTTTATCACGTTATGTTATGAGGATGGATGGATAGACGTTTGTTACTCTTTCACGCTAAAGCTATTGAACGGATTTTGATGAAACTTTACAGTATTATTCTTCAGAATAACATATAGGCTACAATTTATAACGATTTCGAGTTAATTAGCGCAATTACAACGATAATAATTAAAAGTAACTTTTCGACGCGAACAGAGTCGCGGGCAGAAGTTATGTATAAGTTGTCGTCCTTTCACATACCAACACGCCTGTATTCCCAGAAGGGTTAGCAGAGGTGTACCAATGTACACCCACATTTCGCCGGTTAAGGTCCCGTGTAATAGGGATTGACATGCACAAATCCAAACTCCGAGCTGCTATTGAAAATTTAATAGAAAAACCAATGACACTGCTCGACCTGGAAATCGAACATGGGATCCCTAGCGTAGCAGACGAGCTTAGGACCACTAGACTAAGAAGGTAGTTATCATCATATAAATAAAAAAAAATGATTTTATTGTATCTCATTCATTAATTCCGTCAGTCATTTCATTCTAAAACATTCCAATCACGTCTCATAAAATCTATAATCTGAATTTTTATATTAATATAAAGACTGAAAATACGCTTCCGGAATGTCTCAAAATCAAAATAGTTTTATTTTTCTATAAACCATATTACAGGCACTTTGAAATACCGATTCTAGGTGCACGGCACTAAATTACGCGTTTCCTATGGAGAAGAACCGGCAAGAAACTCCATGGTTACTCTTTTAAATTATCGTATCGTATCTCGCATCTTCCTAGATCCTGTGTCCAAATTATACCGACCATTGACCGCGTCACGACCCAAATTGGCATGAATGATTTGATTGACATAACTATTGCATCAACACAAATTCAGTACGAACGTACGATATTGTGTACTGTACCTAACAGGATCCAATTAGAGCAATCCCAGTGATTGACAGTAGAATACCAAACACTTGATATTGGACAAAACCAGTTCTACCTCAACGCTAACAATATGGTCACTTGACGTTAGATACACTGATGTAACTGACACATCCTTATCCTCAGTCTTTTCCCAACTATGTAGATTCCAGTCTAGCCAGTATTTTACACGAAGCTACTGTTAGCGACCTTCGCAACCCAATTTCTGGGTAATATATAAAAAATTAACTCTAAGAAATTAGAACAGTTGTTTAGAATGATGTTCAAAAAATAATCAATAAGGAAAAAATAATTAACTACCATCCTTTACTAATTATGTTTATTGAAATAAAACTACTTTTTACGGATTTTATCGCGTATATTGATATTATTAATCCCGACGTTTCGGACCCTTTACAGCATCCATGGTCACGGGTAGACTGAGGTGGTGGGCGTCTTGATGATATAATTACTGACAGCTACCCTACATTTTTTATTGTTACATGATCAATGACATTTATTACTAATTATTAATTAAAACTAGATGGAGCCGGCATTTCCTAGCTGACGACCTCTGAGAAGAATTATGTTTAGTTAATTATGTGTACCGTACGATGCACTTAGGCAGCTGGCGACTTGCTTGTTGTAAAATAATAATTCGAGCACTGCAAGGCCACCGAGACTCCAGCGCCACCCTCGTACAGACCAGCATAAAAAAAATAATTGCCAAGTACTTTTTACAGTGAATAATAAAATCGCTTAAAACTTTTTTTCTCTTTTGCAATATGTTTGTTTTTGGATGCTGAGCCGGTGCACGAAATATTTAGAGTACATTTTTAACACCTTATATAATCGATATCCTGAGGATAGACTAGTTGTCGACTTTTCTGGCTTCTTTCTACCACTAACGACTCCCGTAGATGTTCGTATGACAATCAGGACCGACGCCTTTACGTGCTCTCCAAGGCACGAATGGTCACCTAACCACCGATTGGCCACAGTTACCGGTTGATTTGTGATATTCTCTACGACCTCGCAGTGATATCTCAAAGATCATGCAATGACAATATGCATTTTGTGCTCCAGAATTCACAGACAATGACCTGGTGGCCCAAGCAGTTCTATTCTACATAGCCGGTTACGACACCACTGCAAACTTGATCTATTACTTCTTGTACGAGATGGCCATCAACCCCCGAGTACAAGAGAAGCTTCACCAAGAACTGGATAATTTGCCATCAGATGAAGAGATCAAGGACTTGTATGAATCTGTACAAGGATTAGAGTATTTGGAGATGTGTGTGAATGGTAAGTCTGTTATGGTAGGTACTTATAGATTCTGCCGGGTCTGCGGACTGTAGTCCCGGCAATTAAGTGGTAACGCGAAACGCCGGTTGGTTTTAGTCGGTAGTTCGCTCTTTTCAGAGCGGAGTCCGACACACCCCACCGCTTTCCCCGGAGCGGTGGGTAGTGCATAAAGCATTTCCAACCACGTCAACAAAAAAAAGGTACTTAAAGATTCCTATTATAATTTATTTAACGGTTATCAGAAATATTTTACACTCTTTAACACTCGCTAGTCTGAAATCGGTTTTTATTAAATAACATGGTCTTAGAGTTCATATAAGAATAACTAACTAATTAAAAACTAATTAACTTGGAACTAAACTCAAACAGTTAAAACCAAACAAAGGTAATTTTATGACCTGGGCTAATAGCTGTTATATCCATTGTCTTCTAGATGAGTCAATACATTAACCTTTTCTTTACTATAAATATGATTGCATTATTGACACAACAAAACAAATTTGGTTAATATGTCTTTTATTCAGAGGTTCTGCGGTTATGGCCGCTGGTGGGATCAGCTGATAGACGTTCTGTAGCTACATACGACTTTGGTCCTACATACCCTGGCAGCAAAGACCATCTTATCGTGAGTATAATACAGTTAATTAAACAATTATCTCATCAGTAATTCCATCATTATCTTATCAATTTAACTTGACTTCGTCCTCTTGGTGAGGCAGTGACTCTGAGGCTGGCACTCGACCTTCGTCTCGTTGTACTCATTATTGAAGAGACAAATAAATATATCCAAAACCTCACTTTTCCAAAGCGTATGTGTACTAAATATTTCTCACAAACAAAGGAAACCTGCCGTCCTGTCAGATTGACTCAACGACTTGTGAAGTCTGCCAACCTGCACTAGTCCAGTGGACTATAGCCTAACGCCAAAGATAAGAGATGAGACCTGTACTCAGCATTAAGGCAATAAATCGGTTGGTAATTTGTTACCTGAGGGGTTAAATAAATATCCTTCCTACTATCCTATCCTACTTTCTAATAATCCCTACTAATCCCTACTAATATAATATTATAAATGCGAAAGTAACTCTGTCTGTCTGTCTGTTACGCTTTCACGTCTAAATCACTGAACTGATTTTAATGAAATTTGGTACAGAGATAGAGTTGACCTTGAGAAAGAACATAGGATAGTTTTTATCTCGGACTTTTGAAGAGTTCTCTTGGAAACGCGATATAACCGAACTCGACGCGGGCGAAGCCGGGGGCGGAAAACTAGTAATATTATAAATGTGAAAGTTTGTGAGATGGGTGAATGTTTGTTACTCTTTCACGCTAAAACTACTGAACGGATTTGATTAAACTTTACAGTATTTTTATTTATATCAGAATAACATATACATAGGCTATAATTTATAACGATTTTGAGTTAATTAGCCAAATTACAACAATAATTAAAAGTAACTTTTCCACGCGGACGAAGTCGCGGGCAGAATAATTAAAGTAGTAGGTATCGTAGGTCGGAATACTAGTGTAGGGTTAGGATGGTGATTAAAATTACGCATCAATGGCCTCTTCTAACCATTTGTCTACTTATTATCTTGCCTAGTATTTTAACCATGCGTTCGCAAGAGACATAGTGCATGCAATGCGTGCCCATAGTGTTTTACAACTCTTTACTACTTTTAAGCCCTTGTCGTAAAAAATAAAAATACAAATATTAAAAGTAATCCTGCTATATATTTTTACGATTGCACATTATTTATCTCAATATGATAAACCTACGTTTATTTATTTGAATTACGAAGTTAGCCTTGTCTGTTGTCCTTTTTTTTATACCACTGAGGTCACGGTTCACGTAGCCTATAGACGCTTGGAACAGGGTCGACAACGTGCAAGTAATACCCGTTTTGGTATCATTTACGCATTGCCAACCATTTAAAACGAAAGAGGACCTCTCCGGGTCCTCTCATCACTACGCAAGAGGCGTGAGAAGTTGGTATCGTGGCATTGGCCCCCTGAGCGAGGTTGTCACGCGCGGGCTATGACATTAGCCCGGCATTGGTTGAGATCATAGGCCTCTTTTAAGTGAGACGCGCTCGCACGCGGGCGCCTACTTGATTTCGGCTTTGCTTGCGCATCGCCGGGAGTCATTGCTGTATGTTTTTCGTCAGGAACGCCCTAAGTGTTTCATGCTGCCCGTGCGATCAAGATCCCCGCTAGGTGAGACCCTCGGTTACCCGGGGCGGCCCGGCGAAGACCGATCAAGCGCGCGTGAGTCATCGCGAATGCGGAGTACCTAATATTTTGTACCTATGCGTCGCGCGGGGGGCGTTGCGCTTATGTTATTGGAATAGTTGGGTTGGCAGTGCCATTACAGCTCACCTTACACTCGAAGCAGCTCCAATTTGAGTGGATTTACTCGTACTATGCCCTACCTCTCTTAAATTTGATGAATTTTACATATGCACATCATATGTGTATACACATACATGGCTAGCCTTCTAATTATTACTATAAAAATATAGATAACACATACATAGGTACAGACGCCAGCAGGTCAACTTGTCCAAAACTGTCAAATTTTCCCAGAGGAATATGAAGATCTGAACCTTATAGTTTTGCAATAAAGTTGAAAATCAATCAAAGAAATTTGACAGATTGTGGTAGCTTGATGTGCTTGCCTCTGTACATACCATACATACTTACCTACATTTAAAGTAATTTAGTCTGAAATAAACTTTATTATCTCAATTATAAGCACGACCACCAATCAGATCTAATTCTGTCCCGGGCAATCAGCCACAAAATCTACAACACTTAAATTCAGTATCTCCACAAAGCACCTAATATGGCCGCGATACTTTTGGACATAATAACTTCATTGGTGCGTGATAATAGGTAATTTAGTATCGTAATAGCACCATTGCCCTGGAGGATTCCTTTATTCTGTGTTAATAGCTCGTTTACGACATAATAGGAGGTGCTTCTGCCTCAATTCTGTTTGCATTTTTCGGTAGTCTGATTTTAGAGCCAATTTAATTTGGAAGGTGCTGATTGTAAATTTTTGATTTGTTTTCTTTCTAATCCTGATCGCACTATAGGAAAAACTATGTCCGAAAACCTCATCTAATAACAAAATAAACTGGCATCAGTAGAAAGAATAACGTAGAAGAACTTTTTTTATCATCATCAACCCATATACTCTCCCACTGCTGGGCACGGGTCTCCTCTCAGATTGAAAGGGATTACCAGTCTACCACACTGGCCTAGTGCAGGTTGGCACACTTCACACGCCGTCGAGAAAATGAATGAAGGCATGCAGGTTTCCACGCGATGTTTTCCTCCACCGTTTAAGGGAGTGATCATTAATTATTAAATGATTTTGAAAAGTTAGAGGTGGATTCAAACTCGAGATCTTCAACTTGGCAGTCCAATAGTCATACCGTAAGGCTCTCACTGCTTTTTTTACTTACTTAATGATTTTAGGTATAACTTTCACAATTCTTAAAATGTCCGTTTCTGTTGCTAAAGGCTCCAGCTGGCATCCACGTATGGCTACCGATATACTCGATACACCGCGACGAGAAATACTGGCCGGAACCGAACACTTGTGAGCCGGAGCGCTTCTCAAAGGAAAGGAAAGCTGACATCGTGCCCTACACATACATGCCTTTTGGAAACGGACCTAGGCATTGCATTGGTAAGGAATGTCAAAGCTAATGTATTTTTTTTTCAATTATGGCTATTATTACAGATAAAAACCAGTGGGTATAATACTTTTGAAATGACAAAAACTAGTAAAAATGTTGGTCTCATGGATCATCATTTTGGAACCGTTCAAGTAAACTTACTTTTACGTACGTACTCGTAAGAAAAATTATCAAAATAATAGAACGTTTCCAAAAAGGCTTGCCATAGACAAGCCTCTGTTTATATGTTTTGCTACTAACATTATATTTCTTCCTACATTCAAATCCATATATTTGCTACCATCTCTTGTGTCTGTTAATAATCATTTTAATTATTCTATTGCATTTTCTATCATACCAGCGTCTTTCATTAATATTCTACGCCATCCAAAGAATATACACCTGCATTTTTTTAATGTACATGTAAGCAAAGATTTTTGAAACTTAATTTTATCTTTGTTATAAATAAATAAAATAACAAGAAATTATTTTGAAATATTATAATCATTTGAAGTTGAATAAACCTTAATTTTGACGTTTCAGGTTCTCGCTTTGCAGTATTAGCAGCAAAGGTATTCTTGGTGAAATTCCTTAGGATTTACAAGACAAGAGCCAAGCATGCCTCGCCCCGTCTCTCACCAACAGCGTTCATACTAAGACCCAAAGATGGATACAAACTTATTGTAGAGCCTAGACATAGACAATTGTGAATAATATCATTAGCATCTGGGCCCCACATGAGACTAAATATAGTCTCATGTTGGAGAGAATACAAAATAAATTTGTTAGATTTTTATATTTAAGACTCTATGGAGTATATCCTTTTTACCCGCTTATGTATCCAACCTTGTTTATATTAGGCATGGTTGGATATAACGAGCTCAGAGTTAGGCGTGAGTTCGCACTTGTCTCTTATTTATTTAAATTAATTAGAGGCAGGATACATAACGCCAACATATTAAAGTTAGTGTGTTTAAGTGCGCCGGATAGATATGTGTGGCGGCGACGTCGGCCTCAGCTGCTGGCTGTACCTCGTGGCCGCACTAACCTCTTGAATAAGGCGCCCCTGACGAGAGCGCTTCGCACTCTTAACCTTGTAGCAGAGGAGATAGACATTTTTGCTTGTACACTGAGTGAATTCACAAGGATAACATTATATGTAATTAGTTTTAAAGAATAAATTGTTAAGATAGCTTCACTATTGCATTGGGTTGTACCTGTAATAATAGTTGTAAGTATTGATTATATAAATAAATAAAAATAAAAAATAAAAAATAATAATACATTTTTTTCTGGACTATTTCATTTTAAAGTTTATTTTAATATAAATATTCCTTTGTACGGTGGGAAAAAGCCAGTACTATTGGTTTAAAAATCTAATGATCTTCCTTGTCTGCTACCACGGTCACATGTAAGACTGGTGCCAAGCAGTTATATTGTATTCCAAGCCTCACATTTAGGAATCGTGCTACTAGGTTTAACTTTGACTATAAATATAATATTTAAATATATATTGTATTATACAAATATATATAATTATGTTAGCATATTTTAGTTTATACGTTTATAGTTTGGGCAACAGTCTTTGTCTTACAACTCTCACTCCTACTAATCTAGTGTCGTCACTACCGTGATTGTCTCTGCTACCACCGAAAGGTTGTCTGGGAGAAAATTAAATAGAGAGGTCGGTAAATTGAATGCTATCTTATCTCCAAAGACAAAGCAGGTAAAAATAGTTTTGAATCTATGATGACGTAGCTCGTTCTCGTTTCTGTATATAAATTACGCTTGACAGTTTGCAGCCATCACTATTCAAAACACCCTAGAATAGGCTCGTCAGTAATAATAATATTGAAACGTTCCATATCTAAAAGTGTGCGAGCACGTTACTTACATTTTTTTTTTTTCATGATGTTTTATTAAACAGCTTATTTTTATTTATTATTATTCGCTAATTCATAAATTGAACTATATTTTGGTAGTTTCGTTTGTTGCATTCTGTGGAGTTATTTTTAAATTATTAGCGGAAAATTCAAGAAAAACATAATATCATTAATAATACTAAAATAGTTCTTATTATATTTAATAAAAGACGCAGTGATGTGGTGGATAATTGTGTTATTAGTAATGTGCCTCTTCTGTTATTCCCGAAACCGTTTGAGATACTTCTCGTCTAAGGGTGTGCGCACATTGCCTACAATCCCGTTTTTAGGGAATTTGACAGCTGTCACTTTGGAGAGGGAAAATGTTGTAGAGGCAATCGCGGCTGGATACGACGCGTTCCAAGATCAAAGGTAAGTAATCATATGAGAATAGAGTTATCGTTTTGTATTAAAGTTGAAAATCAATCAACGAAATTTGACAGATTGTGGTAGCTTGATGTGCTGGCCTCTGTACTAGCGTGTAAGTGTAAATTCTTGGTAAATATGTGATATCACATTATAATAGAATAAAACTGGGGTAATTGCAAGTCTGACTACTATTACGTACAAGACCTCGCGGTCGGTCACCAGTGCTGACTGATCAAATGAAGAACGCAGTGGGTGGCCGAGTAACTGAGCGTACCAGGATCACAGCAAACAGAGAGAGATGGCGGGACATCGAGAGGCGAATAACATCTGCCACTACTACATGACGGCCACGACCGCTCTACCAATAGCAAATCGGCTGAGAAGATAATTATTACGGTTTTATTTTTGAAAATTCAAAGTAGGAGCCAAAAGAAACTTGCAATAGTCTCGAATTAGGTACATGATACATAAAAATATAAGTACCACCGAATTGTGAATGTTCATCAGCACACAGCACATAATTATTTGGCGGCGTTTCGGATCTTCTACAGCATCCATAGTCACGGGTAGACAGATGTTGGGCATCGTTGTTAACATTAATTAAACTGACTGCTAATATAAGGTTAAAAATAAGTCGTAAAGAATCCCAAACGTCGGGTAAGTTTCAGAAACCATGCCTTAAAGTGGTATAGGATTTGGTTGTATATTTTTACTATTTTCAGATACTTCGGCCTCTACCAGTATCTGGTTCCAACCGTAATACCGCGGGACCCGGAGCTCATTCGCCTGATAATGGTGCGGGACTTCAATACGTTCCCTGACCGAGGCGTACATATTGCCGAAGACTGCGACCCACTGTTTGGACGAAACCTGATCATGTTGATGGGTATTTTTCTGCTCACATTAAACATAGTTTTTTACGCGATAGTGTCCCGCTTTTTGATAAATACTCTACAAGCTTATTTCCACATCTTTCTTCTCTGGCCAGAGAAAATTAGATATATTTTTGTATTTAAATAAGTTGACTAACATATAACATAACTGCCTGATAAGCGTAGTGGTCCCAAGCTCTCGCGACTGCTACTTTTCTATAAAATTTCAATAGCAGCTGGAAGTTTGGAATTTGTTCCCGGTTAATGACGAGAGAAAAGTAAGACGGGTCCTTGGTAGCAATGTACAGAGGGAGTGGAAGAAGAGTGGGGAGGCCTTTGCCCTGCAGTGGGACACTACAGACTTGTAATAATAATAATAATGGTGAGGGGGTGGTTATCAGACTCGTACTTACTAAAAGCGCACTTGCTTTCTTTAAAAAAAAATATTTTCCATAATTATTTATCTGTGGTGGACTGGAGCCTAACCTAGGGAAGCCCTGTATTTGAGGTCTCCAGGACACCCGCAGTCGCGTTTGGTTACAAGTAATTAAATTGACTGCTAATACTAATACTTAGCTAATACTACATAAAAAAGAAAAACGATGTTAGGTGACATTGCTTGGTTGTGTGTGTGTGTGTGTGGTATGAGTTTGTGTCTGTATTTGAATGAATACATGTATTATGATAATACACAATATCAATCGTGACATTCATCATGATCATGACAGGCTATGGCCCAATATAAAAGCGAGACCTCCTCGCTGCTTTATCAAAGGCACGTGGAGCAAAAACACACGCCGCTTACTGGGGCCATTGACTGGTTGGGTATATTACAGAACTTTTCGCATTTCTTTCAAGGAAAATCCAATCCATCAATAATAAATGGTTTTTAAACAGGTCCAAAGTGGCGTGCAATGCGCGTGTCACTGTCTCCTGCGTTTTCTGGTGCACGCTGCCGCAGCATGGCACCACTTATGTCTGAGAGTGCGAGTGCTGTCGTCAGTTACTTGCGCGAGAAGATATCAGGTCCAGAAATCATGGATATTAATACTGTAAGTTTAATCTTGATTTAAAATAGTCTCAAGAGATGGGAATCCTTTTTTATATGGATAATCCTTTATAATACCTTCCGTCTAAAGGCCCAGGGTCCTACCATATTTATTATTTTACCAGAAGACTCTAAACTGAGTCCTCTGGTTCGTTCTCTTTTGTAGAGTACTGAAAATCGTCATGGATCACTGCGAAGGGAAGTGGCAGAATATGACGGACTCGTACTGACTAAAAACTGTAAAACACAAAAAAAAAAACACTTTTACGCACTGGTTTGGCCACGAACTCAACACTTTATAGATTCCAGTCCTGTCCGCAGTAAAAAAAAACTATCTTTAACAAAAAAATATTTCTATTCTGATGTTAATTTATAGTATGTGAACCACCACATTTGCTTCACAGATAACAATGTCATACGTTAATGACGTCATAGCATCGTGTGCGTTCGGTTTTGCTGTGGACTCCCTCAAGGACCCTGAGAACTGCATTTTCAAGTTGGGCAAGAAAGCAGTCATACAAGACACCACCCAAATCATGAAATTCTTCGGCTATGAGAACATGAAGAGTATTATGAAAGTATGTTGAAACACACTTGGGATACTATTATTATAAATCTTTAGAATCTAATTAATCTACTGTCAAAATGCAGTTTTTTTAAATAGATGTTTTTTTATTTGCTTTTCTTATATCAACTTTTACGTTTATATTGGGTGATAGACAGATAAAATATTAATGAACTGCATTCAAGGTAACTATCAGGTTTAGGTTAGGAGAAATATTTTTTTAATAACCATCCAGACATAGGAGTTCTGCCAAGCGGGATTCCGTCGAGTAATTGCACATGAGTGAGCTAATATCAACGTGTTCCGATTCAGAAATGCCCATAAATTGGAACATGATTAACCATGAAGCCAGTGAAATTGCTCATCTTGAAATATCAACCATATTTTCCTTACATTACAGCTCTTAAAAGTAAAGATCATCCCCACGAATGACGCTGAAAAATTCTCTCAGCTATTCAAGTCAGCTTTGAAAGCCCGTCGAGAGAACTCGGCGAAGCCCCGACCTGACTTCATACAGATATTGGTCGATGCTAAACAGGGTAAGTGTAAACCCAGTCACTGTCGGGGCGAATTTGACGATTTCCATGGCCGTGACATAGGTATACGGCAAGGGAATGCAAGTGCAGTTTTTAGTTCGTAGTAGTTCGACATACCCTGGCACTTTTCCGGTAGCAGACGATCCAGGAGGGTAACCGTACCTACTTAAAACAAAACTCTAAGTAAAATACGTTTTTGGGATGCGCTTTTGCACCAACCAATATAACTTCCATTGGCATTAGAAGGCAATACATATTATCAGAATATCAACAAAACAATGAAGGTTCATAAAATTATATATCGTCTTGAAACCCGCAACGAAATACATCACAAAATCAAAATAAAGAAAAAAATAATGACTAATAAAGCCAAATTCTATGAAAGCAATTCGAAAATTTATAAGATAGGTACTTAGCAATTTCAATGTGAATCATGTTATAAATTAATTGAAGTTTTTGTTTTTTTATTTGTGCGGTCTATTGTTACTTTAATGATAAAGATTGCAAGCCTGTATGCTTGTTTGTCACCATATTACATGGTGAATGGAGTTTTTAATTTTGTTATTTAATCTTTTTTCCATAATGTATAATAAGATAGTTTGAAAGTAGCGTAAAGATTATTCAGTCTGCTCATTGATGGAGAGGACGGACGATGCTTATGCATAGATTAAGGTAATCCTCTACCACCTGACGATCTTATGTAGAACTTTTACCCTAAAAACCACACTTGGCTTCCTTTGCCCTATAGTCACGGCCATAAAATTTGTGACATTCAATGCAATAACGACATGCATGTTGTACTCCAGAATTCACAGATGATGACCTGGTGGCTCAAGCAGTTCTATTCTACATCGCCGGTTACGGCACCACTGCAAACTTGATCTACTATTTCTTGTACGAGATGGCCGTCAACCCCCGAGTACAAGAGAAGCTTCACCAAGAACTGGATAACTTGCCACTCGATGAAGAGATCAAGGACATGTATGAAGCTGTACAAGAATTAGAATATTTGGATATGTGTGTCAGTGGTAAGGGTATTATGGTGACTTCTAGACTCCTATTCTTCTCTTCTCAGCCGAATCGCTCTTAGCATGGCTTGCTCTTGTTTGGGGCAGATGTTATTTGCCTCGATGTCCCGCCATCTCTCTCTGTCTCCTCAGACAGCCTCCTACGATATGGACGGATAACCTGTTAAAGGTCGTGGGAGTCGTTGGATGCAGGCGGCATGTAACTGGTCCCCGTGGAGGTACATAGGGGAGACCTTTGTTCAGTAGTGAACCTCTTGTGGATGATATCTTGAGACTAAAAATAATGTTATTTATATTTATTTATTTAGACTATTATTTCACTAATTAAAGCTATTATACATAAAGAACCTCTCAAAGCTCTGTCAAATTAATAAAGCCACTTTTTTCGTCTTTGGGCATTATAGATAAGTAAATCATTTATTACCACAAAAAAGTTTACAATAACACAAATATTATACAACAGTGTAGTGTACACACCAATAAGGTTGAACTTCTGGTGTCCATCATAATATAACTTGTGTTATGGGTACCAAGGCTCTCTCAAAGGGTCAAAACTCAGACCATTGTATACAAATGCAAGTGTTAGAGTGATTACAGTACAAGAGTCAAAAAAGTAAAGGAGAAAATGCAATTAATATAAAATAACAGCTTATCTCTGCTAGCCCCGTTCATATGCATTTTCTTCTACATGGAAATGGTCACTACATGATGTCTAATATTTGCTTTAATAATGTACAGAGGAACTGGATCTGGGCTGGACATGTCTGTCGCATGTCAAATGAGCTGTGGGCTAAAAGAAGTACCGAATGGGTCCCACAAAACGGCAGACGACAACGCGGCAGGCCTAGACGAAGATGGCGGGATGAGCTTGACCTTTTCTGGAAGGATTGGCCCAAAATAGCCTTGAACCGCGAGGAATGGAAGGAGGGCAGGGAGGCCTTTGCCCTACAGTGGGACGACAATGGCTGAATAATAATAATAATAATGTACAGAGGCCAGCACATCAAGATACCCAAATCTGTCACATTTTTTTTATGGATTTTCAACTTCAAAACAAAACAGTAAGGTCCATATTCAATTGGTAAAATTTGACAGTTTTGGATAGCTTGACCCGCTAGCGTCTGTACTTTAATTCAGCATCGTCATACACACATTATAATATGTCATTTTTCAGAGGTTCTGCGGTTATGGCCGCTACTGGGATCAGTTGATAGACGTTCAGTAGCTACATACGACTTTGGTCCTACATACCCTGGCAGTAAAGACCATCTTATAGTGAGTATAATATACAGTTTTCTCATCAACACATTCCATTCTTATCAATCCACGGCACGCACCTCTTTTTGAAATCGTGTGCGTACTAATGTTTTTTATTGACTTAGCTGGTAAATGATAACTTTATAAAAAAAGAAAACCAACTTCAAGCATTGTGTGTTAAAAAAATCGGTCGAGTTGAACTTTTATAATTATCGCTTAATAACGGATCCACGGATGACGTCACGGGGGATCCATTTATTGTATAAAAAAACCTTCTCCAGAATGTAACAAATATTTTTCTGAAAACTGCATTAAAATCGGTTTAGCCAAACGCGAGAGAATCGGGACAAACATACATGCATACAAGTCAAACTGAGAACCTACTTTTTTTAATTCGGTTAGAAACAGTGAGGAAATCTGCATGCCTGCGAGATTTTCGCAGGGGTGTGTGTAGTACCTATGCCTCACACTAGAGTGTGGATTGGCAGACAATGGAAAGAACGCATCTTGCGCACGTTGAACGTCATAATGCTCTGCGTCGTCATCTACAGCTATTTACAATTTTACAAGTGATAAAATCCGACAGATTGTGAACTCTGTCGGTAACCCGGTCGGTGCAGATAGTTAATAAAGTATCGAAAATTAATACGTAATATTGTACAGTATGATACAGTTCACAATAATTTATCGATAGCTTACAATCTCATGAAAAATATTATGAACTTCACTAACAATGTTCACAATCATACGGTGACATGATACATTCTAACCCCGCGCCACCGGCTCTCAATAGCTCTCAGTAGCTCTCAGTAGAGGGTCAATCCGGCCATCAGTTCTAGAATTAAACACATGAAATTCAGTGTGACAAATACGTTAATTATTATGATGTTGGTATCAGACAATGATTAGCATTTTTTTTAAATACAATGTCGTCGCTAACGTCCTTGTAACAGATAGATATTTTTATCCAATTATATTATGTTGTTAAAGCGTTTAAACGCTTTAAAAGGCCTATCTTATAAATATTCCCGTTAACCTCAAAGGAAAACTTAATTAAATTTTGTATCGTATCGTACCCTAGCCCCAATAATATGAGCACAGCTAGCTTTAATTTAAGCTGTAATTAATTTCTATTACTAAGGCTCCAGCAGGCACTATCGTATGGCTTCCGATATACTCGATACACCGCGACGAGAAGTACTGGCCGGAACCGAACACTTGTGAGCCGGAGCGCTTCTCAAAGGAAAGGAAAGCTGACATCGTGCCCTACACATACATGCCGTTTGGTAACGGACCTAGGCATTGCATTGGTAAGGAATGTTTTGATACCTAACACTTCTTAATGGGATCTGACAGAGGCTCGAACTTGGCAGCTTGGTTTCGGTAGCCTAGCTGAGTGATCTAGCTCTCTTAGCTCTATTAATAGCAGTCTTAATACACTGGCTAGCCACGTCAGTCGCCTGCAACCGGACAAGTCGATGAGGCTAGCTACAAAGTAGGTCCCATGTAACGCGGACGAGGTCATTACCGAGATGATCTTGATCGCATTTTGCAAAAGCCCAAGATAGAAATCCTGGGCTGGGATAGGAGAGGCCTTAAACATACAAAACTCCTCCGCTGGGAAGATGCATATTGTAGTAGTCAACAAAACCAGCACGCGTGGCGGGTAGGATCATAATGATCCGGCTTGACTAATTACCCAAATCACACATAAAATATGTAGCATTCTCGCACATCTTGCTATCTCAATAAATTGTATCTACCTATTGAATACGACTGTACCTAATAACTCTTAAACAAAAGAGTAACGAGCATGGAATGTCTTGCCGAATTCTTTATACAAATAACTTTTTTTAAATCGTGCAACGAGTGCTAACATTTGATAAATCCACCATCACTTAAAACATTGATGATTGATTCATAGATGTAGTATTGAAGTGACTGAACTGCAGTTTATTAGGTAATACAGATCTATGGATTAATTAAACCTTAATTTTGACGTTTCAGGTTCCCGCTTTGCATTATTAGCGGCTAAGGTATTTCTAGTGAAATTCCTTAGGATGTACAAGACGAGAGTCCAGCAAGCGTCGCCTCGTCTTTCACCAATAGCGTTCATACTAAGACCCAAAGATGGATACAAACTTATTGTAGAGCCTAGACATAGACAACTGTAAATAAACGTTCCATTCCTTCTACATTTGATTTTAAATTTTATTTAATATACATAATATTCTTCTTCTCTCTTCTTTCCCACGCTGGGAAGAAACGCGTAGGTATTGTAAAAAGCCATTACTATTTGGGAAGATCTAATGATCCTCTTTGCCTGAACTGTTCTAATGAACTAGGCTATTGTTTCTTTAATTATTATATTTTTCGACATTTAATTGTGTTATTTATTTTTATCTTTAAGTCTGACAGAACAATTATTTATATTAATTTGATCATTTATTCTTAATATGTAATAATGTTTAATTCAGTAATATTAAACAGAAAATGTAAATAATATACCTACTCAGCTTTGAACGGTCTGGTAGCTTTGAGTTTTTTTTTATTGGCCTAAACAAATGTTCCACTGATCTGATATCGTGGTGCAACGGATTGTTGACCTCCCTAAATTATGGTCGACCTACACCTGACTGATGCATGCGTGCCGTCGGCTGGGACTGGTCTAATCAAAGCCGCTATAGCTCTTTCTTCAAAAGGCCATTTCAGATAATGGCCTACATTGTAACACTCACATATTTATTATTATTAAATGTCTAGACTTTAAAAGAGGCTATGATTCTCTGAGTTTGTTTCGGCGTTGCTTTTCGCAGAGGTCGTCAGTTAGGCACGGCATTGCCTAACTGACGAGCTATCTAGCTTAAGAAAAATGAAAAACATTGACTTGTAAAAGTGTCTTTAAAAGATCTACTTACAGAAATAAATATCATTTACCTGCTACCACGCACGGTCACATGTAAGCCCGGCTCCAAGCAGTTATAAATACCGTGTTCCATTCGTTCGTGCGTGAACTGGTAGGGTTGCCTACCTCGGCGAACGCAGTACTACTGGTACTGCGTTCCATTACCAATTATAATTCACCGATCCTGACTTTTTCTTTTTGCTTGGCTGTTAAGTTTCGTAGCGTGATATGAAATACCATATGACCTTCCTCAAGAATTGGGAAATTAAATGTAAAAAAGTTTTTTTTTTCAAATCCGACTGCTACCAGTCGATAGTTTCAGAGATTAGCGCGTCTAAACATAAGTATAACTATAACTCTATAACTGCATAACTGCCTCGTTAGTCTAGTAGTCCTAAGAGCGACTGCTACGCTTGAGAACATAAGTCGTCATCGAGCATCGGTCCTAGTGAAAGGTCTCGACTCTTGGACTTTTGGATTTCATGCGCGTATTAATAATTATCACTCGCTTAAACAGTGAAGGAAAACATCGTGAGGAAACCTTCATGCTTTAGAGATGTTTCTCGACGGTGTGTGAAGTCCGCTGCACTAGGACAGCATAGTGGACTAGCTTAGCTTATAGCTTAATCCCTCTCAATATTTGAGGAGAAGCGTGCCCAGCAGTGAGACAGTATATGGGTTGATGATGATGATGATAGGGTATCTAAAGTTAGCGAGGCGTGGAGATCTGTTATTTTGTGTTCTGTCTTTTTCTGTTTCTGGTTATTCTTTGTCTGTTTTATGGAACAGCTTGATACTGGCACCCAACATGGGACACATTTCCTTTTGCTGTAACAATATCGAATCAACAAATGAAATTAAATTACCCAATAATCAAGTATAGAAGTGTACAGAATTCTGTACCTAACTAAAATAAAGACAAAGTCCAATTTACTGGAAATAGCGATTTATTCGGAGTTTTAATCATGTTGGTTCTGTTATAGTTCATATTACAGTTAGAACTGTACTAAACGAATACAGAAACTTTCGACTAGGATTTGAATAATTGAAAACAATACTTAACAATTAATAGTATTTATATCTTATAGCGAAACCATAGTTTCATGATTCTAAATACAACGTAGAAGTAGGTAAATATTTACATTTTTAATTGTTATTTTAGCGAAGGAAAAATCTACTGCGGGCAGGATTCGAACCTGCGTCTTCTGGTTAGGTACACCAGACGCTATGACCACTAAGCCTCAGCGAGTCCCACCCGCCAAGTTAAAATTTAACTTCACATTCTGAACTTTCCTTCGCTGAAATAACTTTAAACTGATACTTGAAATACAATTAATTTAGTTTACTGCTTTATAATTTAACCTGATGAGGAAACCTGCATACCTAAGAGATTTTTCTCGACGGTGTGTGAAGTCTGCCAACCCGCACTAGGCCAGCGTGGTGGACTATAGCCTAATCCCTCTCAATATGAGAGGAGACCCGTGCCCAGCAGTAGGAAAGTATATGGGTTGATGATGATGACGATAATTTAACCGCCTCATTAGCCTTGTGGTCACAAGCGCAACTGCTACGCTTGAAGTCTTGGGTTCGATTCCCAGGTCGAGCAAAGTGTTATTGTGTGTTATTTCTATGAAATTCTCAGTAGCAGCTCGGAGTTTGGATTCGGTTAATGGCAATAGGCTCGTCCCCTATGACATGGGACCTAAACATAATGTCGAACTGTACATTGGTACACCTCTGCCTAACCGTTCGAGGAATACAGGCTTGATGGTATGTTAAATACAATTTCACTACATACCTACATATTCACATAGTATTTTGAACACAAAATTCCTATATTTAAAGCCACAAAATTTATGTTTACCTAATAATTGAATTTGATACAAATGGCATGTAACATACAAATTGTTGGTTTTAAACTGCAAACAATGGTAAATTTTAACACAAAATCATTTTCGCATCGCTATTGTGAACTTTACAATGAAATGTCAGGAGCTATTCAGCCAAAAACGTAGGTATTGCAAAGGATTCTATTTTCAATGCTTGTAAAGAAAAAATAGTTAAGATTGAACTTGTAGCACAGTGCAAGGCCAGTAGATATAATTATGGTTTTTAATATGTAATATTTCATATCGATTTCCTGTACTTTATATTCTTGCAAATTAATAATTTTTTTTTCGTATATTCGTATTCTTACCTATCGGATAAAACAAACAAAAGTAGATGTAGTAGGAAAATATTTCATCATAACAACTATTATGTTTCAATTCAATATTTACTAGCCTATTTTTTAGCCTTTAATCACAGTTGATTAGAGGCTAGATCGAGAAATCAACATCCAAAGAGCTGAAACCCAAACAACTAAATCAACAAACATTTAAAATTGGAATTACAAAACGGAACGTACAAAAATAGAAAAATAAGCTATCATAAACAATTTACGGACCCCCACACTCGTCCGCGGTGCAACGAAGTATGAAACAGAGACAATAGACTCGCGTCAAGCCCAGAGGCGCGGAACTTGCCTGTTACTGTATACAGTGGCACAGACAATGCGTTCATTATTCCATTTAAATAATGAGCCTAGTGCCGTTATAAATGATTTGGATTCCAATTATAAATATATATTTTGTTGATTTTGAATATCTTTGAGATGACTTGAGTCATGGTTTTCGACGACCTTTGTGGTCTAATGGTTCGAGTGCTGGACTGCTCATCATGAGATCGTGGGTTCGATTACCACAGGACACAAATATTTATGTGATGAACATAAGTGTTTGTCTTCGACTGAGTTTTCTTATCTATTTTATAAGTATGTACTTACAAAAAAAAGTATATCATGTATTACGTATATCCATTGTCTAGTACATATAGTACAAGCTCTGCTTAGTTCGGGACTTGATGGTCTTGTGTAAAATGTCCCAAATATTTATTTAAATAATCATCATCATCAGCCCATTCGTCCACTGCTGGACGTAGGCCAGTGAACGCCACAAAGCCCGATCTTCGGCTTTCGATAATAATAATAAATTATAATTAACTAGCTGCCCCCGCAAACGTTGTTTTGCCATAAAAAAAAAAAAAAAAAAAGATGTTGGCCTATTCTCAGACCTCCCCGATAAGCACAAAAAATTTCATCAAAATCGGTCAAGCCGTTTCGGAGGAGTATGGCAACGAAAACTGTGACACGAGAATTTTATATATTAGATATATTTTGTATGTTAATGGATTGAAACTGTTTACCTAAGAAGACAGCGACGAGTAACCGCGTTTATTCTAAAGAATAAACTAAATTTCTATCGTGAAATGATAAGCTCGACAGATTGATGGCAAAGCTGATTTTCCATCCCAAGTTGTACTTGCTTTATACAGCGCCTTGTTTTGTATCCTACTTTAATTAATTGTGTATCTATCTACTATCGGACTCATACCTAGTAGCTGTATTGGAATAAGTAATTAGTCATCGATCCTGTTCAGCGCCATCTGTTTGCAGGGGCGCGCGGTTGTGTAGCGGTGTTGCGCGCGTTCTGCAGACAGATGACGCCACGAACTTTAAATTATTATTGATTTGTATAAAATCATGCATTAGCTATCTATATTATCTGTGGCAAGAAAAAGGCGCTCGGTCTCTCTCTCTTTGCCTTACAATTACAACCACGACACGAACAACATCTATAAAATTTCATCGAACATTTGTAACTTTTATTTATTTTTACGATTATACTTATTTTACGATTTATGATTATTTTACGAATTTACAAAACGACGAAACGAAAACAGACGACCTGACTTTTTTATACCACTAAGGTGGCAAACAGGCATACGGCCTATCTGATGATAAGCGGTTATCGTAGCCTATAGACGCTTGTAACACCAGGGGTATCACTTGCGCGTTGTCGACCCTGTAAAACGAAAGAGGAAAAAAAGTAAAAAAAAATCAAAGTCAAAGTTCCCCCACCGCCAACACAAGGTATCCTTGCGGAGCACTGGCAACCTTACTTGCCGTAAGGAACACAACACAGCTCAAGGCATGCTGCAAGATGTGGCATCGTATATTACCACGACATTGTAGGTAGATACTGAAAGGATTCAACTCAATAATATTTAAGTCTGATGTCAGTAAGTAATTGGTCCCACATCAAAGTATTATTACCGTATTCATTAAAATATTTGCATGCAAACGGTTATCGGTAGTATTTCAGATCAAATAAAATCTGCATAAAAACCTTCAATCACGCAGTAAAAAATTAAAAATCAGATCAGTGCAGAATTCCGTTAAAAAACTGCATCAATTAATATTTACTCTTGTTTGCCTCAGGTACGGCATCGAATTGAGTTTGCAAGTCTAGTGTGCTATTAAATTCAGTCGAAATCTATCATAGCTGTATAGCGCACACTGCATCCGCGATTCAGTTTTTAATTAACTGTCAATCTTTATATTTTCGCGATGAATGTGTGTCAGAATCATGGGTTTCGATATAAATAAGTTCATTAACTATCTTTGGTATTGTTTTGAATAAAAGTGGTTGAAAAAAAAAACGTATTCGGAAAATTCTCATGGATCGTCAGCTACCTGACTAAAAACCAAACTTTCCTCCCCGTACGCTTACCTTTACGCATCAGCTGACCCTGGCTTATGTACTCCTTATGTACTCCTTATGTACTCCTTATGTACTCCTTATGTACTCCTTATGTACTCCTTATGTACTCCTTATATACTCCTTATGTACTCCTTATGTACTCCTTATGTACACCTTATGTACTCCTTATGTACTCCTTATGTACTCCTTATGTACTCCTTATGTACTCCTTATGTACTCCTTATGTACTCCTTATGTACTCCTTATGTACTCCTTATGTACTCCTTATGTACTCCTTATGTACTCCTTATGTACTCCTTATGTACTCCTTATGTACTCCTTATGTACTCCTTATATACTCCTTATGTACTCCTTATGTACTCCTTATGTACTCCTTATGTACTCCTTATGTACTCCTTATGTACTCCTTATGTACTCCTTATGTACTCCTTATGTACTCCTTATGTAAACTAGAGAGTTCTATGCTTTTGAATAGTGTGAAAGCTTCCCGCTGCAGCTGCCCAAGCTAAGTGCCGCCCTCTACCGGTCGGACCTCGCCTCGAAGCCTTCTCTTGCCTTACTGTACAGACGCCAGCAGGTCAAGCTATCCAAAACTGTCAAAATTTCCCAATTGAAAATGAACCTTTTATAATTTTGTGTTAAAGTTGAAAATCAGTCAAAGAAATTTGGTAGATTGTGGTAGCTGGATGTGCTGGCCTCTGTACTTTAGATTTTAATCATAGTGTCAATAACATTGTATATTTTGTGTTCCGAGTGTTATTTATCTCCACTAAATAGTTCCCGGTCGGTCTAAAACTAAAACGTATCCACCACGTTACAATTCGAAATTCAATCAATTTTTTTTCGATTTTTCACACATATAACCATGATCTGCTGGGACTGAACCTTGAGTTCTGGAATCAAATCACGTTCCATGTTGTAATTCTGATACGGATCTATGAGAATCAAGCTAGTTCTATGCTTTTAAATTGAATGAAACGAATAAAATAATTTTTTTTCGATTTTTTACCCATATAAACATGATCTGCTGGGACTCCGCTGTGAGTTTTGGAATCAAATCAGGTTCTATGTTGTAGTTCTGATACGGATCTATGAGAAACAAGAGAGTTCTATGCTTTTGAGTGGTATGAAACGATTAAAATATATTTTTTCGAATTTTCACCCATATAACCATGATCTGCTGGGACTCTGTGAGTTCTGGAATCAAATCAGGTTCTATGTTGTAGTTCTGATACGGATCTTTAAGAAACAAGAGAGTTCTATGGTTTTGAATTGATGAAACGATAAAATTTTTTTTCGAATTTTCACCCCTGATCTGCTGGGACTCTACTGTGAGTTCTGGAATCAAATCAGGTTCTATGTTGTAGTTTTGATACGGATCTATAAGAAACAAGAAAGTTCTAGCCTCAAGAGTGGGTTGAAACTATTGAAATAGATATTTTTCGACTTTTCCACACAACTAGGAAAATCATGCTGCCACTTGAGTTTTTTTTTTAAAAAACGCCAGAACTATTCTTGAAAAGTATCAGGAACTGTAGATCTCAGCTGCATTCAAGAGAAAATCACATTTAGTTATGATCTGCTGGACAATGATCTGCTACGGGAAGTTGGCAGATCATTTTGTCAATTATTATTTTCATAGAAAACCCCCAGAACTATTCTTGAAAAGTATCAGGAACTGTAGAACTATGGTGCATGCGATAAGAACTCACACTTATTTTTGATCTGCTGGACAATGATCTGCTAAGTTCACTCACACCATTAAAGGCTAGATAATGATAATCTAGCCTTGTAGTTCACTATCTTTTTGTATTTTTTTTGGCATTTTCCATGCTAATTTTTAAAGTTATTTAGCGAAGGTTATTTATCCTGCCCGCGGTCGAATTTTTCCTTCGCTAAATAACTTTAAAAATTAGCATGGAAAATGCCAAAAAAAAATACAAAAAGATAGTTTGTAGTTCACTGCTTGTCCGTTGCTTAATCTGATTGACAATAATACCTACAGCATTATGTACGTACCTACTACCGATTTTATCATAATTTATAATACGTGTATATATATTTATGTAAATATACGTAGGAAGGTATATTTATATTTCACTATATTTTTAATGTTTATACCTTAATAAGAGTTGTATGTTGTTATTTTTAGTGTCTATTATATTTTTATATACGACAGACTGCCTAATCGTCGCCTCTCCGTTTCTCTTGAATCCATCCAAAGTTTGTAAGAGATCGCATATAGCGATAAGATAAGACCGCTCATTGTACCATTCTATAATATAAAAACATGTACTTGGCTTTTGTATGGTTTACAATACTCTAATAAATAGAATACCTCTATTATATTCCATTCTAAAATTCTAAAACTCTAAAACCGTTCTAAAGCATTTAAACCGTACCACTGGTGACCATCACCAGCGCAGTTCGCATAGTGAACTAACTTCACTAGATAGTGAGGTTAGTTCCAATGATAATCTGGTTTCAAAAGTTTCAAAGTGAACTAGTGATATCACTAGTTCACTTTGAAACTTTTGAAAGTCGCCATTTTGAATTATTCAGAATTATGTCATCAATGTTCAATGTGCCACTTCCTGTCTAGTATGTCAATTGATCATTATTAAATGTAATTTAAAACAATTTATTGTAATTAATTAATTGTAATGTCTAATCTAATCTAGGAACTTATTATTTAGTTTGAATTTCGCACCTTAATTTCCCTGGATCCTAAAAAAAAAACTCGTGACAGATAATTCTCGTAATTAGTCGTAATGCTTTGACATTGACAATTGACAGAAGATTGTTGGCGCCAAATTTCGCACTTCGCAGTTCGCATCGCACCAAGCTGAAGCTGAAACTGAAAGCTCCCCCATCAAGTCACCTCCCTCACGTCACGTCTCACAAAATAATTTAAAAGCATATCCTAGTAACCTAGTTCCTTCAGTTTTACCTGAAATTATATTGATTAAGTTTAGCAGTTCACTAATATTAATATGTCAAATATGAAGACTTTAACGACTGCGGCGCGTACGGTAAACAAGAGACCTTTCAGGGTGTCCATTGAAGGCAACATCGGCTCAGGAAAGTCGACCTGTATCAAATTCTTCGATAAATATCCTAACGTCGAAAAACATGGGGTAAGTACACCGTTTCATTGATTATTTTTATCTAACCTAATTCGAATGCTTTTCTAGATTTTATTGTTTACCCTCTAGTTTTATCAAATTCATTGTTTACTTAAGTTTGCCAACTCCATATTCCAGGCCATAATCGTTTATTCATTATGAAATGTTTCTCTAGCACAATCATTACTCACTCTAGGAAATGGTGCAATATGCAGTATTAACATTATAATCATAATTAAAACCAATTATCCAGGAACCTCTCCATGAATGGCGCAATGTTAGTGGTCACAACCTACTGAGCTTAATGTACAGTGACATGAACAAGTGGTCCTTCCCATTCCAACATTATGTGCATCTCAGCCGGCTCAAGATACAGACCAGTCCTCCATCAAACCCCAACATCACAGTTAAGATGTTTGAGAGGTAATTTCTATACTTAAAAAAAAAAAAAAACAATACTACCTCTTTTTATGTGATAAAAGCACCAAGCAAGATTTTGGAGAGATTCAAGATTTCTTTTATAGATTACCATGGTCCCATTTCTTCTGTGAACCCTATCATGCCTAGGCTAAACAGAGCAAACTAATTTTTTTGGTGCAAATAAAATGTTGATGTTAATTGCTTAGTTTTAATAAACCTCTTACTATTTTAATAGGTATTGTAAAAAAGTACTTGTGTAATCCTCATTACAGATCAGTACAAAACAGCAGACACTGCTTTGTGGAGAATGCTAAAAGTCAAAAATTCCTTGAAGACGCTGAGTACCAGACATTGATAGCTTGGTTTGATTACTCTGAGAAGCATCTTGACATTAGTTTGGATCTCATTGGTAAGTAGAATGTCTAAAAAGGCTGTAATATGAGGTTCAATGCCATACATCTGTATAAAACCATACCAAAATAAGGCTATATTCATTAAATGGCAAAGAACATCTCCAATTAAAATTAACCTTTGTTTTTGCTGAATCTTTGAAGTATGCAATTCTTAATGAAGACATAATTCAAGACAAACAACAGTCGTAAACAATTGGCCTTAAGAAAATAAAGTTCAGGATGGTGTAAAAGTATTCTGTTTCCAGTTTATTTGAGAACAACCCCTGAAACAGTATGGGAGAGGATGATGAAACGGGGCAGGGCTGAGGAGTCAGAAGTGCCTCTAGAATATTTGAAACAAGTAAGTTGGCTTAGTCATAACTACATACTCATTACAGAACCTGGAACTTATCGTAGTTGTGGCTGCTAGTCATTATAACTACATACTACAGTACCCGGAACCAATCATAGTTGTGGCTGCTACTTTGATGCTCTATGGTGGTCAGGTCTACATATAGTTTGAACACAGCTACTTGCTACAAGGCCCGTTTTTTTAGCTGTTCCCAACATGACATTTTGTGGGTCTCTAGCTTACCTAGTCACTGCAGCCACTGACCATTGAATGCCAGGTCCCAGTAGGTTAATTTTTTGATTATCTTGTTTTTGCTTATGCTTAATGATGTCTTGAAACTCTTGAAATCTTTTTGGAACCAAAATTTTTTATGTTATGCTTTCAGGTCCATGAATCTTATGAAAACTGGTTAAGTTTGCCTGATGTAGGTTGTGAGGTGTTGACGATTGACGCCGACAGAGGTCTCGACTGCGTAAAGGAAGACTTGGAAAGATATTCATACAAAATACTTGGTGGTAACCACACCAATTGAGTGAATTTCTTTAATTTTTAGGTAATTGATTTATACGGGTCGTATTTTTACAATAATATGTTTAATGTCAATAGTGTAGCTAGGACCTGGCACACTGACCTTTTTCTGGCAGGACCTAGCCCCCGGCTAGTTGGCTACCCTGTGGATTTGTCAGAGGTTTTCAGAACTACCTCTTAGAATTCTGGGACAGGCACCAGCCTAGTTGATATGTGAATATTTGAAAACAAAACTTGATAGTCAAGTTCCACAATGCACTTAGAATCAGTTATTTTATTTTTAACCAAGTATTAATTTGATAATATTATTTTGACGAATAAATAGGAACCATTGCAACTGAATATTGCTTTAAAGTTCAAATAATTTGAACTTTCTAGGATAGCTATTTATTATTATACTCGACCATTATGACATGTATTTTTGAGAATTTTAATTCTGCATTATGCACCTATGAATAATGTTGCAACTGTCTATGTAAATAACTCTACATAAAAAGAGAGAGCATACTAATAAACGCTACTATCGCAATATATAAATAACACTGCAACTAAATAAGTTATCATAATTTATTATTTTTTCTATATTGACATGAATTTATTTACTACTACTATTTGACTTTCAAGAGTTCAATTTGACATTGATCACAATCTACAAAAGGTTTGTGCTGCTAACCTTACTTTGAAATGGTGTAATTTTTTAAGGCAATAATTGGAGCCTGAAAAAATCCTTTATAGGTATTGAATGTATTTTAGTATGTACAAGTGACTGATTATATTTAAATCGTTAATTATTTATTTAAAATCGCATTCATAATTTTCAAATGTATTTATTATAATTTGGATAATCAATAGTTGACTTTTCTGAATTAAACCATGATAATTAACTGAGATGATGTTTTATTCATAATAAAATCAATATAATTTAATATTCCTAAGCCTGAGGCCTATTTTACACACTAGAGTATAGAACTGTCTAATTTAATAATTCCTGGATGAAACTTGCAGTAATGGGGCCAAGCACTAGAAACTCTTAGTCTGGTTTATGGTTATATTCTTAAATTATACTTAGTTTTAAAATAGTCCTCAGGTGTGCTAATTACACTAACGGAACCAGAATAATTTGTTTAGCGGTACAGATGGTCGGCTCTTATATTGGAAGCGATCTCGCTCTCCCATTTGTCGCCGTTTGATAGAAGTTTTTCTTTATTGTATAGCAGTTCCTCGTGAGTTTCTGTCGAGAACTCGAAGTTGGGGCCTTCTACGATAGCATCAACAGGGCATGCCTCCTGCAAATTTAAGTAGACGATTAGTATATTTATCACAATAATTATGCTTTTAGAAGAATTCTGTAGTCAATGAGGGTTAATAGCTTGTCTGCTATTTATAATTGTTAAATCCAATCAATCTATCATGGTTTATACAAAGTTGATAACCACACGAATATAATTTACCATAATAAAATATGCATGTGCTTCAGACTTGCTAGACTAGGTATTATACACCCAAAATATGGACTACCCCCTACATGAAGTAAAAATATGGACTTCATAAGACCATTGTATCTGTTATTATCTCTATTGTTGCATTGACCATTATGCAGTTTGAAATGTGTTTAGGCTATACATACAAGATACACTAATAAAAAAAATCATAAAATGACTGTACCTGGCAGAAACCACAGTAGATGCACTTGGTCATGTCAATATCGTAGCGGGTGGTTCGTCTTGAACCATCCTTGCGTTCTTCAGCCTCAATTGTGATAGCCTGGGATCGGAGAAAACAAAAACAGATATTTTGTTAGATACAACTTAGCAGTAATTGGTTTTTTAATTGAACTTCATATTCATTATGGTCTAGTACCCATAGACAACTAGTACCTACATGTACTTTTATACTTTTGAACGCCATTTTCACATTATGTGGCGTGAGAGTGCATGCTCTGTACCAATGACAATAAAATTATGTCACAAAAAATGTGGTGAACTTTATCACAATACTTAAACAATTTAATCATTACAGTTAAACAATAAAAATTCAATGTCATAAGGAAATTATATTTGAAAATTGTGGACGAAAATAAAAATTCAATTGAACAACCAAGTCTTGGAATCCGTACTTCATTTAAAGGTATTTACTGTTTTCCTTGATTCTAATCTGTGACTCGGTGTGGTAGGTATGTACATAATTATGTTTGTGCTTTAGCGTTCAAAAGGATAAAAAGCTTTTAGATAGTTACATAGATACCTGAGCAGGGCAAATAGCCTCACAGAGTTTGCATGCAATACACCTCTCTTCTCCAGAAGGGTAGCGACGAAGGGCATGCTCTCCTCTGAAGCGAGGTGAAAGAGGCCCCTTTTCAAATGGATAGTTGATTGTTGCTGGTTCCTGAAAAAAAAAAAGTAATTTATTAATGGTATTAATAACTACATAATTATGCAACTTTATCACAACATTAGTAACACTTTATAGTTCAATTTCTATTGTACTTTGTAATCGTAAACGTAAATAACCCGAGTCCTCGACTCATCGAGTCGACGTCAAAAAACGCGTATTCGTAAGTCGACGTAATTCGGGTCGGATTTAATGCGATTTATTGCCAGTCCAGAGTATACTTGGAGTATACCTTTCCTGCTTTAACTTACACAGAGTGTACGAAAAAGAATAGGAAAGGCATATAACGTCACATGTCAAACATCTAACAACAAATGAATGTTGCTCTCAATTAGAGATGTATCAATTCGAATCAGGCTTACCTCGAACTAACTCGAGTTGAATTCACTCTGACTCGATTTGAATTAGAGCGGTAAATGAACAAATCAAGCGAGTACGCGATTGGCTTGGCGGCCCTCTCATTAATTTGTGACTATGGTCATGAACTACAAAAGTACAAAATACGCCGTCAAATGTATGTCAAAACTGAAAGTATAATTAACAACCATCGACAGGTAAGAAACATTCTTTATTTGCCGGATTGTGTATTCGATATAGATTTTGGACACAATTTGTTATTTCATCAAATATCAATTATGAATTATTCGCGTCATTTCCAAAATACACTAGTGACAGCAAAATGTTGTTAGATATGTACATGATTTAGATACAGTACTACATAAGTATTAGGCATTTTATAGTGAAAGAAGAATGTCGAGATTGCATGCAATTTGTGACCCTTTCTTAAGAGAAGCGTACATAATGGAAACTTCTAAATAGTTTTAGAACGATATAAAACTAACAAAAAAACAACTGGAAAGTAAGTTAGAGAAGTTGGGAGAAAAAAGATATGCAAGGTAGAAGATTTTATCCCATTGGACTAGACAATAGGAATAATTATGAACTGACAGGGACAGCCAGGGACAGCGGTGTCAGATAACACAACATAATTAGAATTATTATTCCTTTTATTTATATTTCCACATAAATGTATATTTTTTTATTTTATCCTAAGTATAAACATATAAAAAAACATTTAAAAATATAAACCCACCGGCATCGGGAGCAGGGTCCAAGCTACCGGTGGTCAGGGCCCCAGAGAAAGAAACCTAATTAGAAGTATTATTATTTTATTTTTATAAACGCTGTTTATATTTTAATTTAATACGTGGTTCTATGTTTTTATATTTAACAAGATTTAAGTACATACTTATAAAAAAGGAAAAATCTCAAGTCAAACGTATAAGTAATTGGTGAATTTGTTGTTTTAATCATTGCTGTTGATTGAAATGTAACCCGAAACACGTTGCGTTTTGTAACTGCACGATTACTTAATTTTAATAAATAAAAACATTTATATTTTTTAATACCCCCAACCTCTAGCGGCTCAATAGAAAAATCTCAAGTCAAAACGTATAAGTAATTGGTGAATTTGTTGTTTTAATCGTTGCTGTTGATTGAAATGTAACCCGAAACACGTTGCGTTTTGTAACTGCACGATTACTTAATTTTAATAAATAAAAACATTTATATTTTTTAATACCCCCAACCTCTAGCGGCTCAATGTTTTTTTTTTAATATCTTATAAACTTGTTATCATAATCAATATAAACTTGCACGGTGATTCGTTAATTATTGGGTCCAATCTTGCCACGCTTCTTTGAAATTTAGCGTAAATATTAAAATGTAACCAAAATTCGAACTCTTTTTTTGTGTTCCATACACAGCATGGAGAATAGTCAGTAGGTCAGTAATTTTTGACCGACTTAGAAATAAAGCCAGTCGGCCCGCCACCATCTCAGATGGCTGAGGTTGTGGTTGAAGACTTTTCTATTTTATTTTTGTTATATTTATTTTAAACTGTTTTTTTTTTCAGTTTTGTGGATTGATCGGCGCCATCAATGGATCGTCCTCACCAGAGTAAGCGCCAGACTCGGGGCCAGAATCGGCGCCAGAGTCGGGGCCAGAGTCGACCCCAGAGTCAGCGAGATCAAGAAATTTCATCAGCTCCATTATGGTAAGTAGCTGCTGATTTTATCTCGGGGCAAACTTCTAGTTCCCACCAAAGGTTTTATCTACCTATCATTACACAGGAAGCGAACCAGACTCTGGCGAGAGTGACGACAACGATATGGCGCCTTTCAATATCATCCCAAGGGCACAGAGCAGCGCCTGGGAGACGCCCCTGGACATTGATGATGGCGACGACCAGCCTTCAACTGACACACCTGCTCTTGCTCCCGCCGCTGTGCCCGCGAACGCCAGCACCAGCAGCAGCATCCTGGATGTTCCCCCAAGCGCGACGGAGCAGCCTTGGGGTCTCTATGAATTTGATTGGAAACCATTTCCGAATGTTCCGATTCCACCTGAATCGAGACGGGAAATGTTTTCGCACAACGATGTAGGTCCGACAGCTCCATGTGTCGACCCATATGAAATTTTCCTTGGCATATGGGATCGGCAATTTATGGAGTACATTGCCTCGGAGACAAATAGATACGCTCAGCAGGTGGCAGGCAGTATGATCGAGACCAACAAACTCCATCCCAATAGCCGAATAAATAAATGGCATGACACGAACGCGGATGAGCTGTACGTCTACTTCGGGGTAATGATTGCAATGGGGGTTGTGGTCAAGTCGCGCGTCGAAGAATACTGGAATACTACCCCTGACGTGTTCTATACTCCTGGCTTTAGCGCACATATGTCTGGCCATCGTTTCACGATACTTAGTAAGTGCCTACACTTTCTTAACAACGAAAACATGTGTGCGCTAAAGCTGAATGCCTCCGAGGCTAAACTTTTTAAGGTGCAGCCATTGTTGTCACATCTGAACAACAAATTCCAGTCTTTGTATCGTCTAGGGCAAAATATTGCCTTGGACGAAAGTCTTCTGCAGTGGAAAGGTAGGTTGGATATCAACCAAATGATTCCCAATAAAGCTGCTTCGGTGGGGATTAAGACTTACAAGATTTGTGAATCTCAAACCGGCTACCTATGGCGGTTTGAGATTCACACTTTCGGAAAGTCGCACATATCTCAACCGGAGCAGTTCGAAGACCCAATGAAAGCAGCCACGCCGGCAATTGTCCTAAGGCTTACACATGGTCTTGAGGGCAAGGGTCACACGTTGTGGATGGATAATTTTTATAATTCGCCATGCCTCGTTCGACGCCTCAAGGTGTTGGGCTTTGACTGTGTAGGAACCCTGCGGACCAATCGTAAGTTTGTTCCGCAAGCCCTGCACAGTCTGACCAAGGAGAACATGCACCAAGGTGAAATAGCTGGTCTCACCTCAGGAGACGTCGATCTTATGGTATGGAGGGACAACAATAAGGTCGCTATGATCTCGACATACCATGGCAACGGCGTCTTCCGTAACCGAGATTTCACAAAACCCATCTTGATACATGACTACAATATCATGATGGGTGGGGTAGACAAAAAAGACCAGATGCTGGCCATGTTCCCTATGGAGCGGAAACGAACAAAGGTCTGGTACAAAAAACTATTCAGGAGACTCTTAAACGCCTCCGTCCTCAACGCTTATATCATCCATCGGTCATCTTCTTCTTCTTCTCCTTTAACCCATCGCAACTTCCGTATCTCTCTCGTCAAATCTCTTTTTTCTAAACATTGCTCTCCTACTTTCCCGCCTGCAACCACTAAGATTCTGCACCAGAATACGCCCTATTATGACGCGCGCTACCATCGCTTGGCCGAATATCCATTTGGATCTACCCAGACGAAACACCAACGCCGGCGGCGGAAGTGCGGTAACGAGGCTTGCGGTAAACTTGTGCAAACATACTGTGTTGGTTGCAGCAAAACTATGTGTATGGACCCCTGTTTCCTTGCTCTTCATCCATAATTTTATCTATGTCAAATATATTTATTTATTTTGATGTTTATTATAATATTGTATTTATATATTTTTTGAACTGCACTTTTGTTCGTTTCATTGGCGAATTGTAGGATGGTCATCAATTAGCGGGATGTGCGTTGAACATTTCTTTAATATTTTATATAAAAATTATACTAAAAAAAAATGTAAGTATAAGAAAATCCAGATTAGATTTTCATATTCAAAAAATATTATTTTACCCGTGTTTGAAAATCGCTACATTTTTATTGTTGTTCAGTTTTGATGTACTGGTTGTATCCTATACTGTGTACTTAGGATTTTATACTGAAATTGCTTGTCTTTTTAATTTGTTGATATTGATGTTTTTATTAGGCCTTTGTGTAGTGTTTTTCCATTAGTGAATATCATACTAGTGTAGAATGCAAAGTTAGATTTAAAATAAATGTAATAATATTTACTCTGTGATGCAAAGTAAGTAAGGGTCTTTTTTAGTATATTCACTTGCATTGTTGCCCAACCATTGTAAACCAAAAATTCCTAAGAGCTAAAACTTTGTCTGTGTTATGTTTAAGAAAACTAAGTAATAAGATAATATCCTAAGTAGCTTGGCTTACAGAATTCCGGGAATTAATGTGTAAACATAACCTTCTTTTTGTACAGCCAAGTCAACTTACCTGAGGAATGTTTTTGTAAAACTTGTCTTATGAAAAAAATGTATTGAGACGTCTGCTCTTTTTATTGATTATTGAAAAATAATATTTTTATGTAAACGAAAACAATGTTTTTTGGAAAAAATGCTATTATTTTGTAAATATGACGAGATCAGTAAGAAAAACTGGGAAAAAGTAGCTCACCCTACTTTCAACTTCGAATTAACAATATATTACAAGGTAAAACTGTACTGAACCCCATATTATAATCAGATAGCTTATTTCATAACAATTTATATGATATAGGTTAGGGTTTGTAGAGCTGCATGATGTAATTTCTTAGCGATTGTAGGTTTAGTGAACACAGAGAAATCACACAATTTAAGTGTTACGTCAGAGGGGATAAATAGCTTTGAAACTATAGTGATTTTGTAAGATGTATAGAGGCCAGCACATCATGCTACCACAATCTGTTCTATTTATTTGATTGATTTTCAACTTTAATACAAAATAATAAGGTTCATTTTTATTTAGGAAAATTTGACAGTTTTGGATAGCTTGACCTGCTGGCATCTGTACTTATTATTTGTAGTTATGAGTATTTATTTTGTCTCCTCTGACTTAGACCTTAATTTATAATAGAAAAGATTCAGCAGGTTCATTTTTAATTCCTGATACCAAGTATACCAAATAATTGTATCCATTCTACCTTATTGGCATGATTATATATTACAATTTGATTTAAATACTGTGTATGTGCTTTCTTTAATCCTAAGTATGCAATATACCTATATTTATTATACACAACACAAGTTTTAATGAGTTTGTATGCAAGGTACCTACCTTGAAGATCTGAGCCAGTGTAACAGCGAATCCTCTAGCCAATTCACTCCAGAACAGTGTTTGAGCAGCCCTGTTTGTCATCTCCTTCATAGACATGTTAGGATCCTCTGCATTTACATACATGTAGCCGGGTAGGTTAGGCGGGTAAACCTTCTCCGTCTTACCTTCCTTAGAGGGCGTACTGTACTGGGCATGTCTTACAACCAAACTACTAGCACCAGTAGCACGAACTAAAAATTTAAACCAATATTAATGTATTACAGAACGCAGGTTTATCGGATAGTTTATTCATAGACTTAGCCAACAAGAGAAATTAGACATTGAAACAGAATTTATGTACGTTTGAAATATACTAAAAATAATTCTCATCAGCTGGTAAATAGTGATACCTATAGGTTATAAACAACAATTGCGTAACAGATGTAAAACCTACATTGTAAGGTATTGATACTTAAGGAAAGAAAAGGGCTTTACCTCGAGAGTGCACAGAAAATATTTTTGCTAGCGACATTTTAGAAATACTAAAGTAAGCAGTTTTCGTTTCGATATCAAATTCGAATGAAACTCTCAGAATGAAATAAAATAATAAACGTCACGTCAAACTCTGAATGTCAATGTCAAACTGTCAAATTTAAATAAAAATAAAGTAAGTTGAATGTCAAATGGACCATCGACAAAACATAAATGAGATGAGTTTACATTTTGGCTTTCTTTATGCTAAGAATCTATATTCTGTCTAGCCACGTCGCTATTATATCTCCACAGATTTAAAATATGAACAGACCCAATTGGGTGTTAATCACAGATTACAGACACTAGTTGTGTAAATTAGCAAGTCGTAGTCGTATAAATAGGATCAATATAGGTACCCTTTAGTCGTATTCGTATAGTTTAGTCGACAACTCGTGCTGGCCCTATCCCTATTATTTAAATTACTTAGACTTGTGCTTTTTAAATGCGAATTTATTTAAGAAATTCGTCTCCATTTACAAATTTCATAAAGTTATTAATATAAAATATATGAGCTCGTGTATACTATGCATAAGATTAATTATTGTTTTGTTCGTGATCGTGAGTGTACTCTAGCCGCAGTGTCCACCCTCCCCACTACGCTCCCTACAGTCACAGTCAGGGCTGCCAGATGTACGATTTAAATCGTACTCATACGATTTTTTTGCATTTTTACTCATGTACAGAGGTCAGCCAGCACATCAAGCTATCACAATCTATAACATTTCTTTGATTGATTTTCAACTTTAACACAAAACGATAAGGTTTATAATCAATTGGGAAAATTGGACAGTTAGCTTGACCTGCTGGCGTCTGTACGATCGCTAGACTGTCCTGGACTGGCCTCAGATAGCGCTGAAGTGCTGAACAGAGATCAGTGGAAGGAGATGGGGGAGACCTTTGTTCAGCAGTGAGATCATAATTACAGGTTAGAAAAAAAAAATTGTATGATCTTTTCATTTCTTTCCTTGGCATACGATTTTTTTGTAGTTGGCGTACGAAACGATCACAGTATCGCAGCTTTTTTGCACCTGGCAGCCTTGGTCACAGTCCCCACGTCAAAACATTGCATTGAAGTGACGTTTACACATTTTATGTCGGTGCTTTAATTTTGCGAAAAAATCGCCACGCAGCATGGGAGATGTATCGGTTTCGGACTCGGAATCCAATAAACCTAGCCCCGCAAGTGAGGTACCACCTGAACAGGTACAACGTCCGCCTTGATCTTTTTCAGTACACATGAAGTAGTTGCAAATCATTTGTCGATACTAACTTTAGCGCTTGTTTAGGACCGGCGTCCTTTCGGCGATTTGGAATTCCAAGTTTCCGAAGTAGTAGGCCGTTTGGAGGCGGGTGTCAACGCTCAGGATGCCCAAGATGTCCAAGATGAGGAGAAAAAGCCGGAGCCGCAGAAAATAAGTGCAGGTTTCTTTGAGCCGGAAGAAACGTCAATGGACGAGATTCTCAAGGTTCTTGAGGACCTGGTGTTGAAGACAGACCCCAGTTGTGAGAGTGTAGAGCCGCCGCTGTTGCCTACGGATGCTGTGACACGGGCTGCTATACTGTCCCACAGTATATCGGCTTTGTTTGGCCGTTTGGAAAGAAGTCATGCTGCAAGACTTGGTGCTCATATTGCCACTGAAACAACTAGATGGATGGCGCATATGTTTAGGTAAGAAAACCTTTATATTGGAAACTAAAACATTTTTATACTATAGGATGCAGAATTACTATACAACATAGACAGATATATCTATGAATGTCTGTTGTAAATCTGCACTAGAAAAAATATAGGGGATTTAATGTGAAAGAAAGTATATTTGGATGCATTTGATAAAAATATATTAGTCCATCTGTCATTTGTATTATAAAACACTGACTAAAATGTTTACTGGTATTAGTATTCTTTGTTCAAATCTTGTGTTTGCTGTTTGGCATTGACACTTATTTGTGTCTATTAATGATGTAAGATACACTTATTGCATGATGCAGTTTAGCATGTTTTACATGGTAAACAATATTATTGTATGGTTTTCAGTGTAGAATGGTGTTTTTGATAATAAAACAACTGAAATTGAATGTAACAGTGGATTAAAGAGAGATTAAAAAAGTATCTTCCTTTGTTATAGAAGTAAATACAGAGGACAAAATTTAAAATACAAATCCTAGTCATACTTATCTTAAATTTTATATAAATAAATATAAATCAGGAGTAATAATCATAATAAACAGAAGCTTTATGAGCTTAAAAGGAGGCTGCAATCCCTAATGATAAGCAATACATGTTGAACTGATAAATCATTTTTCATCCTATCCTATCCATATTATAAATGTGAATGTTTGCGAGGATGGATGGATGTTTGTTACTCTTTAACACTAAAACTACTGAATTGATTTTGATGAAACTTTACAGTATTATCTTTTTGTATTTTTTGGCATTTTCCATGCTGTTTTCCTTTGCTTAATAACTTTAAAATCTTAGCATGGAAAATGCCAAAAAATACAAAAAGTTAGTTAGTAGGTAAGGTGGCATCGTTCGACATTGAACAAACTGTAAAGTAAGTTGTGTCGGTTGAGGAGCAAAATACTTGCTTTTCAATAGGTGTCACTGATATCACCATAACGACGTAAATTCAGAAAGTGAAGGCAAAATTCGACATGGCGGGTAGGTATCGCGGTGGGTTAGTGGTCATAGCGTCTGGTATACCGAACCAGAAGACGCAGGTTCGGATCCTGCCCGCATTCGTATTTTTCCTTTGCTTAATAACTTTACAGTATTAGTATTTATACATCAGGATAACACACAGGCTATAGCCCAAGAACAATTAATTTGCATTCTGATGCAATTTCTGGCTTGACTGGTTACAAGAAAAGAAATACAAAAAATCTTCACAAGATTTTTTTATGAATTTAATCCTAATAATTTAATCCATGTCCTAACAAACAGAGATCAGTATATTTTATCAGTAAATCTACACATCTTTCCAATTATGCCACAGATCAAACAATGATACATTAACAGTGTTGATAGTATCTTTGTTGTACCTTATCAGTCACCTTGAGAACTAATCGATAGTGGATAAGAATAATGGACTCAGCTTAAAGGGTTGCTATAAACAGTTTTCTTATTAGTTAATAATAATTACTGTCCAATTGGCAGCCATGATTGGAAGAAAGAATGTTGGTTGTATGGAGAACAACATTGTTATTTATTTATTTATTTATTGTTACTATTTAATTTTATATATTTTAGGAAAACTTACAGCTAAACAGTAAGTAAAACATTACACAAACTAAGGCCATTTACAAGTTTCCACATGTAGTATATAAATCTAATGAAATAGAAAAATATGTATTTATCACATGTTATATAGGGATGTGACTGGTCAAAAAGATTATACATATATGTAGATTGGCTCACCAATCTCTCATTGGTGCAATCAAAGAATAGAATAAGAGAGAGTAGAGTACCAATAAGTTAGACAGTAGATGCTGATGATGCCTCCTTGTTACGTTACTAATCATCAATATTGAATTAGCAGTGATAGCCTAGCGGTATGACCATTGGACTGCCAACTCGAAGGTCTTGAGTTCGAACCCAAGGCACGCGTCTCTGACTTTTCGAATTCATGTGTGTATTAATAATTAATTATCACTCACTTAAACGGTGAAGGCCAACATCGTGAGGAAACCTGCATACCTTAGAGATTTTTCTCAACGGTTTGTGAAGTTTGCCAACCCGCACTAGGCCAGCGTGGTGGACTATAGCCTAATCCCTCTCAGTATGAGAGAGGAGACCCGTGCCCAGCTGTGGGACAGTAAATGGGTTGATGATGAATATTGATTTCACCAAGGGTTCAGGTTTTCTGACCAATAATAAATAAATTATAGTGTACAGTTATGGTTAAGCTATATGTTATTATTTTTAAATACAAACTAACCAACCCTAGCTAGCACTTCTAATTAAAATTGATAAGTGCGTAAAGAGGAAAATTTTGTCCTATTTAAATTATTCAACATCAATAAATTGAATTTCACTTTGAAGTAGTTCTTTAATCTCAATATACATATAGTAATTTAAAAAAGTAATTATAATAAGTAGTACCTATCTATTACAATAACTATTTTTTTACCATAGTGGGACTAATTTCACTCAAATTGGAGCAGCCCGACTGGGGCAGTACCGCCTACAGAAAATCGAAGTGAAAGAACACTGCTTTGAGATGTGTCGTGTTGATGGTGAGCAAGGTTGGCAGTGCCCTATGAGGAAACATTGGTGTTGGTAGTGGGGGGACTTTGATCGCTATAAGTACTGCCAACCCATATATTCCCCTTTCGTTTACAGGGTTGGCAACAAGCAAGTGGTACCCCTGATGTTGAAAGCGTCTATAGACCACAGTATCCATTTACCATCAGGTGGGCCGTATGCTTGTTTGCCACCTTTGGTATAAAAAGATCCCCCCCCCCTAGGAATGATGCATTTCGTCTCAGACTCGAAAAAACTACCTTTAGGCTGTAGAAATATTTTCTATGAGCGGAAATCTAATCCGTGATTCTTGCCTAAGGTACAGACGCCAGCACATCAAGCTACCACAATCTGTCAAATTTCTTTGATAGATTTTCAACTTTAATACAACATAATTAGGTTCATTTTCAATTGGGAAAATTTGACAGTTTTGGATAGCTTGACCTGCTGGCGTCTGTACATACCAATCGGGATATATTGAATTATTGTAATATTGTTAAAATAAATTCGTACTGCGATCGTGAAGTACAGTTTCTGTAATTAAACGTTGGCCATTAGGACTTCACGGAATGAACAATTTTAATGGGTGATTTTACAGTGTTTCGGTACATAACCGATAAGCATTCGTTTAGCTTACTCTAGGTACTTATAGTAATAATAAAATTGAATGATTTCTTGTATATGGGTCAATGTGTAATATGATTTCAACGTAAAAAATACGATAGACGATATAATATAAACTGTGAAATCATTGCCGTGATATTTTTGTATTAGGTACCTACGTAAGCCTTTCCCATCAAGAGATCAATCTCGAAATAGCTGAAGTGATTATCATAATATAGCTAAGACGACGGGTCATATAATGTCTATTTAATTAACCCAACCCAAAGGCTGGCCTCTACTTCAGCCAGAGACTAAGCATTGCCATTCAACGTGGCAATGCAGCCAGCCTCTTGGGTACGCTACCAGACGATGGCGATGCGGATGAGTTTTTTGATGCAATTTTTTAGTCTAGTTTTAGTTTAGTTTACCCTGTAGTTTTTTGTTTTTATTTTTTTAATTATAGTTTGTTAGTAAGTAGTGTAGATAAGTTTATTTTTATTTAATTATAGATTTAAAATATCTTATTTTTAAAAGAACTAAATTAATATTAATAAACGTTTATGTGAATTAACGTATTGAAATTGGTTAGTCCGTTTAGGAGCTATGTTTTCTTGTCAGTTGCAGACAAGAAAACTAACGGAAAATGGCTTCAAGTTTATGACATTAATTGCATAGGCAGTTAAAAAGAGAAAACGCTAGGTGGACCCTACAGGGTATCAATCAATTAATTGACATTTTAATACATAATTATGTTATCATCTATTTATTTCAAACACATATTATACATGTAAATGTGAGTGCCATGTAGGCTAGATAAGTTCGTGCAAGATTATTAATGTGTTTTGACAGTTTTGAATACTACAAGTGACTTAAGCAAATTAATGTCTTGCTGATATGGTATAGTCGTGCGACGGGTCGTTAACCTCCCTAAATAATGGTTGAGCTACACGATGACTGATGTATGCGTGCCGTCAGTAAGGACTGGTCAACTCAAAGCATGGCTCTTTCTTCAAAAGGCCTGTTCAGATTTGCCTACATAGTAAAACACATACATTATAATAAGTATGTTGGGGTAAAATCGGTGCTGGGGTAATAACGTAAAACCAAATTTCCGTCTTATTCGGCTATAATTTTTATAAATTCGCGCATCGCGCTACGTCATTTTCCGCGCGCAATGCTAGGTGCTAGCATTAAAGATTTAAGCACACATAGGGATATAGGAACAGAGAAAGCGACTTTGCTTTATACTATGTAGTGATGACTTAACGTTTTAAATAAAAAATATTCCCCTCTATTTGCGTCGGGGTTAAAAATATCAACCTTACTTTTTTGCTGACCATACGTTTATAAACACGGGACCACGCAAGAAGTTACCACTAACATTGCATGAGCGGCCTGTCCGTGCAGAATGCATAAATTATAAAGGCCACAGTTAATGGTTTGCCTTTAGAAACTGTTGCCAAGGATTTGACCCTGAAGCTGAATGCCGCCAACAGTCACATATAGCAACTATACAATAGACCGAGCTACACTTTTGCTATTTAAAAAAAAAACTTGAACATGAAGAATTGCAATTTACCACTATTTCTTCATTATATTTAATTCGAGAAATCGAAATCGGATAGTTTTCGAATCAAAAGTTTGTTTTTAAAAGGAATCTGTATTTTTAATCGTTGTACTGTAGCAGATGTTCTGTATTATAAATTATCTATATCTTATAAATCTATAAAAAAATAAATAATTATTTATTATCAGACTAGGTCCATAGATTTAGGTTATTTAAAAGTCAGCACACAGCAATTCTTATTTAATTAACTAATGTGTCAACAATTTTATAATAAGAATAAATCATCCATTACATTAAATCAAGCTTTAAATTAAGTCACAGCATTCATTTAAGAGAGGTAGGGCATAGTGGGGGTAATTTCACTCAAATTGGAGCTGCCCGACTGAGGAAGTACATCCGCCTTGCAGAAAATCTGTAAAATAACACAGCTTTGAGCTGTGTTGTGTTTCTTACGGTGAGCAAGTTTGCCAGCGCTCCACGAGGAAACGTTGTGTTGGCAGTGGGGGGACTTTGACCCTTATACTGCCAACCCAACTATTCCTCTTTCAATACAAGGTCGGCAACGCGCAAGTGATACTCCTGGTGCAGCAAACGTCTATAGGATACGGTAAACGTTTACCATCAGGTGGGCCGTATGCTTGTTTGCCACCTTAGTAGAATAAAAAAAAAACCAAGCAGGATCTGTCTCCCCTGACATGAAGCTCTGTGAACCTATCTAGTAATGTGGTGTCAGTCCTGTCACCCACCATTATTAGCACACTACTTCGGCTCTCTCGCACGCGTAGCTCTTCCGACGAAACCGTTTTTTACCGTGGGAGAGCCATGCTTCGGCACGAATGGGCCGGCTCGACCGGAATTGATACCACGGCCTCACAGAAAACCGGCGTGAAATAACGTTTTCGTTGTGTTTCGTCGAGTGAGTGAGGATACCGGAGGCCCAAACCCCTTAAAAGGGCGGCAACGCACCTGAAACTCCTCTGGTGTTGCGGGTGTCCATGGGCGGCTGTAATCGCTTACCATCAGGCGATCCGTCTGCTCGTTTGCCCACCCTATCACATAAAACAAACAAAAACACCGTCTTGCGCATAATTGCGTAAAAGTCATTTACTCTAGCATCCGCAAACTTGCCAGATGCACTGCAGTATCGAGGAAGCCGAAACAGTGCCCTGAACACATTATTATATTGAATCGTTTTGGTTAATTTTTCTTCTCCCAATGAGAATAGCATGAAATAGTTATGCGAAAATGCACAGCATCATACACATTCATGGTATATGCAAACAGACAGGCTATTCTCACATACACAATGTCTTCATTACCTAGAAAACTCTACTCGGTCGTGTTGAATGCATGCAAAATTGTAACGAACTAATATTACATGCTTCATGCATATAAATACAACATATAATTGTAATACGAGGGTACATTTTACTGATAAAGCATTGTATTAATAAGTGTTACTTATATGGGTAGTACGACCGTGTTTATGATACGCTGGTGTTACTGTGTAGTGTACCTTTTTACTATTAAAACCGTACATTGTACGTCCCCGTTCTACTTACATAGGTAGATCGGCTAGTGCCATATAATATTATCGTGCGGAAAGTTTTGATTGCTCGTGGGGTACGAGCAGAGTTCCTATGATCTCTAGTTTCGCGTCTGTACTGAGCAGGAGTCGGATTAGGCAAATTTTTTAAGTAATGAAGAAAAACTAAATCTTAACGTGGTTATGCCTTTTAATCCGGGGATTGATATTAAGGATATCAACAAAACTTCGCATGTATTGTATAAAAAAGTTTACTATCATAGGTATTTTTTTTTTGCAGATTGGCAAATTACAATGCGTATTATCACCAGGAGCAACTGGAGGGTCTGGTCAGGGTGACCCGGATGCTGCTCCATCACAGATATCCGCGGTATTTAGAAGATGGAGGTAAGATTCTACAGATTATAAAATTAATCTAAGTACCTACACACATATAAGAACAGAGGGGCTCGTGGCTAAGTAATAACTGGGCTGATTATACGATCTCCAAGGTTAAGCTGCGCTAGCCACAGACGTTCCACTGACTTGATGATGATGAATAAACGCCTTATACACAGCACATAATTAGCATAATTAACTGTATAACAACTGTTAACGTTGTGGAAATGTGGAGTGTTAGAAACGAATTTAGTATGGAGCAGTGATATTTTTAATGTAGAAATAATTAAGTATACAATGCCCTCCCTTGAAACCGTTATTTATTTTTGGTCTAAGCGTAAACATAATTTGTATCACCGTCTTATACATTTTTTTTTAAAATAACTAGCGGCCCGTCCCGGCTTCGCACGGGTGGACATAAGATTCCCTAATCTTTTCTAGCAATAAATATTGCTTATGTTACTCAGGGTGAATGTAGCTTTCCAATGGTGAAAGAATTTTTAAAATCCGCACAGTAGTTTTTGACTTTATTCATTACAAACATACACACAAAAATAAAAATCTTTCCTCTTTATAATAGTAAAAATATGTAGTGTAGATGTAGATATGACCCAAACGAACAAAACGTACAATACTAAATCTAAAGCATTGTTTTTTTCGGCCATATTGTTTTTAAGATGAAGTTAAATTTTGACGACGCGTGCGCATTTTCTTTTTAAGAGACGGCGGTGGCGGCGTGTGCCATAGCAAACATGTGTTTGGAGTTCGGACTGCTTCCTAGAATTTAAGCTTATCTTTCATTCGCTGTGTCATTCTAAAACAAAGCTTCCGTTAATATCACTGACTTTATTAATAGGCATGATTAGATGAAATAAAGTACACATATATAAAAAATAGTTGTATACATTTTAATATAAGTATTGAAGTTTTCAATAGTTTATATAATTAAAAAATGAGACAAACCATGCCACTTACATGAAAATAATATTAACATAAAGGCTATGAGTATGGATTTGTCGATTACAGTTGGGCTGTCACTCTGCTATGGTCATATCGAAGATGCGCTTATTATAAAAGATCTTTGCAACCATAATTAGCTAAACTAACATTTATTTTTCAATGTCAGCATCATAGTGCACAGTGCACTCCAAAATGTTAACAGTTGTTATACAGTTTATGGTATCGGTCATGGACCCTGTCAGGCACGGCAACAGCAAGGCCTCCCTACCCTAAATAAAAGGCTGAATTATGATTACAATTTTTTTTTTAAAAATGACGAAGCAATTTTTTTAAAAACAACCCTGGTTTTTTTTGACATTCTTCGGCGGCGGGTTTGGTTAACCCCTTTTTTTTTGTTGACGGGTTGGAAATGCTTTATGCACTACTGGGGTGTGTCGGACCCCGCTCTGAAAAGAGCGAGCTACCGACTAAAACTAACCTTGGCGTTTCGCGTCACCACTTTAGTGGCGTCCGTCGTCTCCCGTACGTCGTTCCGGACATTCGTCCGCAGACGGGATTGGTTAACCTTACCCCAAGGCCCAACGTACTAATAAATAACATTGTTCCAGCTATTGCCTTCACAAACCGATTGCCATGTATATACAGCTGCGTGGCAAGTCCTTTGGGGGTCGTGCAGCACCTGTGCAGGCAGCTAGGCCTGCCGCTAGCTTGCGTCAGACCGGTGCCAGTACATCCATCAGGTAACAAACAAGTTATAGTGTCGGTACAACCTTAGTTTTTGTTTAAAACTGAAAAGTTAATAGTAATATGAACGACTTTTATCCCCTTTTATGATAAACCCTGAATCTTATATTAATAATAATGAACACCTTTTTCCCTTCCACGACATAACTTGAGAATGACTTTACCTATTTTATTGTTTTTTCACGGAAAGAAAAATTAAGAAAATTGCGCAGGAAATTGGATTTTTTTTTAAAACTTCGACTAGATGCTTTTTATCCAGATAAAAGATAGTTTTCGATAAAATAATTTAGCCATACGAGTTTAGGGAACATATAAATTATTTTACGGTAGGTATACAAAATCCAGGGTTGTATAATCTCATTATCCTTTCCGTCCGTCTGTAAACCATATAATGTTTAGGATTATGGAAGAAAATCTAACATTAACGTGCATTAGTCTCTGTATTTAGTAACATAAAATGGTATCAGTAACTAGGCATTTTAAAAACGGTATGAGTTGAACGAGTCAATAACTCAGTACAAGTGTTTTATAAGGGTATATTTTATTTCACACAAGTATCACGTGAACATAATTGCCGAAAATAATCATCAAAAAGGCGTCCCAATATCATTGGCAATCTTTGAAGTTGAATTTCAACCTTATATTGTCAAATTTTAAATCCAATATTGATCAACCGCTAATTTCGTCAGTCGTACGATACAGTGATCTTAGCTAATAAAAGCACAATAAATCAAGATCACAAAACAAACGATGACGTCATCAGCCTACGTCATGCGGTAAATCCATCGGCAATTGCCTGTTGAGAGATGTTACCATCAATTCAACTGTTTACAAACAGATTCATGTATGGTAAACATTTCGGAACGAATCATAACAGCTAATGGATATGAGCTAGAACAGATTACTCTTAAAAACTCCTTGGTTTCGTTGATCCCGATTGTGAGTGCCGATATCTGTGTTCAGCTCCATTAACATTTTAGGAAAAAAAAACTAACTGAGCATTTTATGGTGTATAATATTCAGAATCGATGGTCAGACAAATCAATTTATATAGGACCCTCTTGGATGTATATATCTAAATCGTCAGCTGTACCAAACCGAAGGACGGAGGTTATAATCCTGCCCGACATCGATTTTTTCTTCCACACATTTTTTTTTATAATAATATCTTTATTGACATAAATGGGTACAATACAAATGAAACCTCTGGTCCCTAAACTATTGCAAACTGTATTTCAGGGACCGGTGTCTTCGCCTTTAAAAATAAACTTAATTATGTCATAAAAGACAATGATTACAAACTAAATCTTAATTCTAGACATTGAGTTCTTTGAAAATTATTATTATTATGATTAAGTACAATAATAGAAAATAACATAATTATTATTATTTTTGCGCTAAAGCAACCTGTATCTACCCTTAAGGACAAGTAAAGCAAATTGAAGAAATTTGCATGCCTGAGAGATTTTCTCGAAAGCGTGTGTGAAGTCTTCCAACCCGCACTAAGCTAATGTAGTGGATTATAGTCTCGGGGTACTCTCATTGTGAGACGAAACCTGTGCCCAGCTGTGGGACAGTAAATGGATGGATGATAAAGCGACCTGTGTTCAATAAAGCATAAATCATCTTTGTAAACTCCATGAGCTACGTATAAGTCTGTTTACTACACCCTGATATTGGCTAGAAGCCAACAACCACAATGTTTACGTTATACCTGGTTTAATTCTAGCCTTCTTTGGCCAATTTTATATGCCCTTGGAATAACTGTGTTTACTCACGATATTCTTTTGCTACATTATTCGTACAGAAGCCAGCACATCAAGCTACTACAATCTGTCAAATTTCTTTGACTGATTTTCAACTTTAAGACAATACAGTAATGTTCATTATCAATTGGGAAAATTAGACATGTTTGGATAGCTTGACCTGCTGGCGTACATCGATGCTGAACAAAACATATTTTGTCTTGAAATTACGTTGTCTAACGTTAAGATTTTCTTCTTTATCATGGATGCGTTTACAAACACCAAGTCTCATCATGCAGTTACACCCAGAACAACTTTCAGTAGGCCATTCAAAATATAGTTCCGTGCGGGACCAGTAGAGCAGCCCAGCCTATTGCTCGACCACTGCGTCAAACGTTGTCGTTTCTTGTGGTGTGGTGATGATAGTCTATGTTGTCCTACTCATGTAACTACTCTCTATTTCCACAATTACATTGCAATAGGGTAGTTGACTGATATTATTTTTAAGGCCCCATGACAAAATTGACCAGAAATAGAGCCGATTAATAAAAAAGTTAATTATTTGATTTTATTTTATGCTTGCTAGATAGCAAGACGTGACGTCAAATCGAAAGTGCGTCATACAAATTCTATACTAACACGTCTTTTGCAGAAAAGGAAAAAATTCCCTCTTAATCACCATAAACTTTAAACAATTTTTTTTTTGCATTTGAATTACATTTTTTAGAAGTACATAATTATATTTATTTATATTTTTCATCAAGTCTGTTAAATTAATCAAGCACCCTTGAAAAACCATTATATGTATACATATGTAGTTTATAGGTTTATTATAAATACTGATGTGACCTAATGTGACATCTTGGTATTTCTAATTCAATTCAATCTTTAATGCATTCCATAGTGTACATATAAATTAAAACAGATGGTAAGCTTAATACTAAGGATCAATTATGGACCCTGTTGAGCACAGCACAGCTCAGTACAAGAGAGTAATTACGTTATTGTTAATTCTCAGGGCGAGGCATGGACATAGAAGCGCTAGAAAAATTATGCGATGAAGACGTTAATGCGAATCGAACGCCACTTCTAGTATTAGGGGAAGTGGGGGCTCCGCCTTTAGGCTGGGGCACCCCACTAGAAAAGCTCGGAGAGATATGCTCTCAAAGAAACTTGCATCTTCATGTGCGGGGACATGCGCTTGCGTTGCCAGGAGCCACAGGGAAGGATGAAGTAAGTTTGTATTGAAATTTGAAACCTATTGTAATAACTATGAAACTGCTCTATTGTTAGATAGGCATTGTAAAATATTATACAACGTGTTACAAAATACCCCGTAAAAAATATAATTAATTATCAAAGCCAAAAGTTTTGTCAGCTGTCATGTCAGGGAACCAGAATATTTAACAAAAAGGCCTACGTACCTATTTTACCTAATAATTGTCTACTTTAATAGTTTTTCTATTTTTCATTCATAAATGTTGTAGTTTTCCTTTTTTTGGGGTATGTTATACAGCGTTACTACGGTTCTTAAATATTGAGAATGAACTCGTTATAAGGCCCCATTTAACCTCCTTACGGCTTTACGGGTAGTTTTGTAACCCAAATGTATAAGCGTCGCGAGAGGACACTATAACACGATATAATGAACATGGACAACAGAAGTATCTAAGAAAGAACCGAACCGAAGAAAAAAAAATGTGTTTCTGCTGACTTCAAACGCGTGTATGTATGTAATTTTCTTTTTGTTTCAGTCGTACAGTATACCTGACTCGGTCACACTGACTCCCGGACCATGGTTCGGAGTTCCAGGGCTGCCAACTGTCGTATCCTTTTTAATAAAACGAATGGCCTGTTATTCCCTTATCTCTTCCGTGGTCTACTACGATACCGATTTGATATCTATCATACTTGGATGACTTCCCAATATTGTCATATAAAAAATAAACATGTAATTAAAAGGGATCTTTTTTTTTGGCTGAGTTGTTCTTTTAATTTTGGTGATCGGGTATATGTTTGACTCTGTACTAGGACAGTAAAACTGTCTAATGAAGTTTCCTTAATGCTTTGACAGACTTTTTATAAAATACCCGAACCAATCACAGTTATCGACCAATCAAAAGCGGTAAATACAGTAAGTGATTTTTTTATTAACCGAGTTACTCTTTTAAAAGGGGCTTACTTAATTTTTTCTTGCGAATTATTCATTTGAACATTGCAGAGTATGTGTTCGATTTACTTCTTAAAATTTAAGTTCTAATATAGTTAAATGAATGGGTTCAGGCTCTAAGCCGAGTAGGTATCCAAAACTGTAAAATTTTCCCAATTGAAAATGAACCTTATGATTTTTATTAAAGTTCAAAATCAATCAAATAAATTTGACAAATTGTGGTAGCTTGATGTGCTGACCTCTGTACACTCAGACTTATTCCGAGCCATTCAATATTGATTCAGTACATCATCATCATCAACCCATATACAGTCTCAGTGCTGGGCACGGGTCTCCTCTCACAAAATGAGATGGATTAGGCTATAGTCCACCACGCTAGCCTGGTGCGGGTTGGCAGACTTCACACGCCGTCGAGATAATCTCGAGAAAGGAATGCAGTTTTCCTCACGATATTTTCCTTCTCCGTTTAAGCGAGTGATAATTAATTATTAATACGCACTTGATTTCGAAAACTCAGAGGTTCATGCCTTGAGTTCGAACCTTCGACTTGGCAGTTCAATGGTCTTACCACTAGGTTAGAAAATTCATCCAATTTATGGATCATCTGGCATTTATGGAGGCGGCACCGTAGTTAGGTAGGTAGAACAGTGAACACGTTTGTCTAACCTTTCGGGGATATAGAAAGAGAAAAAATATTTATTTGGCCAAAACATGAGGCCCTACGAGTACCTACACATAAAGAAAAAAAAAGCATAAAAATGCTACACTTAAATTAAGGTGCAAACGGTTATGCATGTCTCGGCTGGGCCAAATGGGTCGATACGAGCGTGATGGTTTGTGCGTGTGGGAATGGAGCCTCAATTCGAGTATTGGTACCAGGTGGGAAGTAGGGAGGGTGCGCTGGCGGCGCTGGCGGGTCTGTCGGGCGGCGGCGCTCGGCTGCCGGCGCTGCCGCTGTGGACGTGTGTCCGTGCCGCCGGCGCCAAGCTGTTGCAGCAGCGACTCACGGCCGCCTTCCGCTCTGCGAGGGCCGTGCACGCTGTTGTAGCTAGCGCCGGACTAAAACTACTGGTATGTATTTTTTTCACATCAAACTTGACTAGCATAGCCTAGAGACATTACTATTTTTTTTTATTCAAATCATAATTATTACTAAAAAGCACTTAAATGATATTTATATCTGTAAATAGATCTTTAAAGACACTTTTACAAGTCAATATTTTACATATTTTTTTAAGCTAGATGGCTCCGGCATTTCCTAGCTGACGAGTTGTGAGAAAACGAACGTGTGTGAAACGCCGAAACAAACTCAGAGAATCATAGTCTCTTTTAAAGTCCAGACATTGTATAGTAACAAATATGTGTGAATGTAGGGCAAAGTCTGAAATGGCCTTTTGAAGAAAGAGCCATAACGGCTTTGAGTAGACCAGTCCCAATTGACGGCACGCATGCATCAGCTTGCTTCATTCCTTAATATAAATTGCTCTAAGTGAGGCGACTCAAACGCGCCCGTTCCGCTTTATATTATTTTAATTCCATAAACCTAAGTTAATTATTTGTCTAGCGTATTATAAATGAGTTTGTCGTCTTTATTTTTAGAGCGCTCGACCAGGCGGCGACGAACCACCTAACGTAGGAATTGTAGTAAGTACCTTGGTAATGTATTACTTGTATTTATTGGGTACTGATTACAAACAGCATGTTTTTTCTTCCATTCATCCTTGCCAACTGCTACGTCATCAAATACAAATACAAAATTCTTTATTGTGGTACATAGGTAAGCAAATAGTTGTTACATGTTTCCGAGATTGTACACAGCTATGACCCGCCGTAATGGCATACAATAATTTTTAAGTAGGTCAGTGACATTTTGCAACATAAACATAGCACAATCAAATAGAAAATTAAAATAATAACAATTCAAAATGCAGCAATTTAGTTTTAACGCACATTTTTACATGTCAAAGCAAAAATTAAAATAATAAGACATAAGACATAAATTATAAATTCAATTAAAATTAAAATTAATGAATACAAATTAAGAAATATACAGGAAACAATTAAAATTAAATAACATCATCGAGATAATCCTTTAAAGTATAGTAACATTTGTGTAATAACAATTGAAATAATTGCTTTTTATAATTATGCAAATCTAAATCTCTAATAGTCTTTGGCAATTTATTATATATGTCGGGGATTAGATAAAAAACACTTTTGTGGAAAAGAGCAGTATTGTGGGGTTCACGTGTCATTTTGTCTTTATGTCTGGCTCTATTACTAAATTTGAAACGGTGAATATTTAATTTAGCGAAGATGGCACATTCGTAAATAAACAGACAGGGGAGTGATAGTATTTTTAGTTCCTTAAAATGTGAAACACAGGATTCCGTTGAATCAATACTTACAATTGATCGGATACAGCGCTTTTGCGCCTTAAAAGCTAGGTCTTTGTTGGTTGAATTGCCCCAGAAAATAAGACCGTACCTTAAAATGGAAGAGACATAACCATGATACGCACTAAGAACAGCAGATCTATCTGCTATTTTACTTAATTTATAAAGGGCATATGACTGTTGATTCAAGCGTTTACAGACATATTCTATGTGATTTTTCCAGTTAAGTCTTCTGTCAATATGTAGCCCCAAAAACTTAATTTTATCTATTTCTTCAATATTTGTATCTTTGAATGTTATATTTAAATTCGACGATGCTAGAAAATTTTGTCTAAATTTCATAATTTTTGTTTTTGACAGATTTATATTTAAATTATTAGATGATAGCCATTCAGTTGCATTAGTTAAAAACATATCAATCTCCACATTTATGCTAGAGTGCATATTGTCGTCATTAAACAAAACTGTGCTGTCGTCAGCAAAAAGTGTCATTTGATGGTGCGTTATGGATGGTAGATCATTCACATATACAATAAAAAGTAATGGGCCCAATACACTACCTTGTGGTACACCAAAACGGACATTAGTGAACTCAGATTCGTATTCTTTTTCTACTTTCGATATTGGGCATACTCGATTTATTTGAGTAGCTTGGTGTCTATTACTTAAATAGGATTTTATAAGATTATTAACATTACCCCTAACACCATAGTAATTTAATTTTTGGAGCAAAATGTTATGACGAACGTGGTCGAATGCTTTTGACATGTCTAAGTACATGGCTACAGCTGGTTTACTATTATCTAAATTGGTTATTACTGTATGTATGAAATTATAGATTGCATTATTTATTGATTGACTTTTACGAAAGCCGTATTGTTCGCTGGCAAAAACGTTATTGGTTTCAAGAAAAGAGTACAACGATGCATATATAACTTTTTCATAAATTTTTGAGAAAATATCTCAATTGTTACAGACCCATAGCGTTAATACCAACGCTATGGGTCTGTAACAATTGAGATCTTCAACATGGGTGATGTTAAAAGAACACAAATGGTGATGTTGAAAGTTGAAATATATTGTTCCAATATATTTCAACTTTCATCATTTATTTTAGGTGTAAATGTATCTCAGTATTGCATATTGTCCAGGCAATCATCGTCAGAGGACCATACAAAAGGCAAGATTGCCTTTTGTCATTTATCCAAAATTGGTTAGGGTCAGAACAGATTTTACAGTAAAAAATGAAATAAATGGTTCTTTTAGTTTTAATTACTGAAGTGTCAAATGAGCCTATACAGGATGTAACAAAAACCCTGTCCGATCCGAAAGAGGCGCGACTAATACGTAACAGCTGATACTTATGAAAAACACAAAAGAACGTCAATTATTAGGTAAACATAACTATGCCTAATCGATATCAGCTAATATCTACGTGTAGGCCCAGTAGGTAAGATTCATTCGCATTAAATTTGTTTGGCGGCACGCGACAGAGCGGGCTGGCGGCACATGACAAAGGATCAAAAAGCGGCAAATTGCTCGGGCGGTTTCTTTGACACTAGTGTAGATCGAATTGAATAAACTTTATTTCGTGGATTGAGTGTTGACATGTAAAAGGTTTAGTTTTTTTTAAAATTATATTTAAATTAATCGGGGAAAAAAAAATATCTCGTATCTAATTATCGTTTACGTGTTTGTGTACGTAATACGACACCTTATACGACCCTTAAGGATCGGACAGGGTTTTTGATACATCCTGTATACCACATCATTTTTAAGTGATCATTAACTTAAAATTGATTTGTGTGACATAAATTAATGAAGTCATTAGCGTTAATGATCTTTTACGAAATAGAGTATTACGTATCTACTTTTGCAACTAGCTGTCAGGGTATATAATATTTCCTTTCAACTTCAAGACTTCAAACTATTTTCCACTTTCCTTTAATAGGATGCTGTAAGTCGAGCGTCTGCGTGCGTAGCGTTTCAATTTGCACCCCCGGACATGGAGAAACCACCGCCTTACTATGACAAACTCAACTCTTGGTTAGGGCAAGTACTGCAGAGGGAAGCTGAAATGGTGAGTGGAATGTACTATTACAGTTTAACCTTACTAGAGGATGAAATTTGAAAGCTGTAGAAGTTATGTCAAGCTCAACTGGGCATAGAAACGCTTGATAACATTTATTTAGAGCCTCATCTATGTACAAACTCGAAATTGCTCGCATTTTCCAAAGATTAGGCACGTTTTGTCAAATATTTTTGACAAAGAATCCGGCAAAACAGTCCGTTTATTTAATCGTAATCTGTAATATAGTTCTTAGAAGGAACTAGAGGTCCACGAGTGGGACAGCAATAGCTACGAAAACAAAACCTTAATTTTTTTAAACTGACGAGTGCTAGCACATCAAGCTACCACAATCTGTCAAATTTCTTTGATAGATTCTCAACTTTAACACAACAGGATAAGGTTGATTTTCAATTGGGAAAATTTTACAGTTTTGGATGGCTTGACCTGCTGGCGCCTGTACTCAAAATACACTCAAGAGTCGCTTGAAAATGTTAAAGAAAATTAATAGCTTTCCATGCCTTGCAGATCAGCATAGAGGTGTGCGAGACAGAAGCACACGGCGTAGTGCTTCGCTACTGTCCGCTAGAGGGCGCCGACGCGGAGGGAGAGCCGGCGGTGTGGGCCGCACTGTTAGATGCTCAGCTGCACGTGCTGCACGCCACCGTAGCGCTGCGGGAACCGTTCCAGGCGAGCGTGACGAGACACGCCTGCCTCGCGCTCGTGCCCGTGCCGGGATGGGCTGGTCAGTCTGCACTACCTAGTACCTACACACATCATCATCAGCCTTATATTAGTCCACTCATCCTCTGCTGGACGTATGCCTCCCCCAATGTGCGCCATTTCACCCTGTCCTCGGCTTTTCGCATCCATCTTCTACCAGCAAACTTTCGCAATTCATCACTCCATCTTGCCGGAAGGCGTTTTACACTACGTTTACAAACACACACAACGTGTTAATCCATGAGATATTTCTAGAGCCGATGCTAAAAATGTGCATAAGTCATGTGATTCAAGTCAAATATTTTTTTAGAAACTTTATTACTTCAGAATTGTACGTTCATCAATATTTTTGGTTGTAATTTATTTTTTGAATAAGAATTAAATGTTTAAATTAAATTGCGTTTTATAAATTTTAAAACTCGACGCCATTTGTAAAAGCGAATATGACGTAAAAGTCTATGACACCAAATGTCAATATCACTGATTGCATAGTGTTTGCAACAAACTGTTGCAGGAGTGTTTATAGGTGTATTTGTATGAGTGTGATTTATTTTTTATTTTATTGTAGGAGTGTTTGCGATTTGTGATAGACTATGACGTCACACTAAGTGCACCAAATTAGCGGGCGTTTATAGTGCCCGGTTCAAAATATATAGTTATATAAGTATTATATCCATTGTCTATGTCTAGTACCCATAGTACAGACGCCAAAAGCTCAAGCTATCCAAAGCTGTCAAATTTTCGCAATTGTAAATGAGCCTTATGCTTTTGTATTAAAGTCGCGAAAATCTATCGAAGAAATTATGATGTGCTGGCCTCTGTACTGGATCTTGTTTCTCCTAGGTCTGGGCGGAGTTCGCTATGTACCGCCTGGATGGGAGGGCGCTTCACCTGATGAACTCAACTCGCTCAACCGACAACTGGTTGAAACACTGAGAGCCACGGATGGAGCCTTCTCCTGCGGCGACGGGGAGGATGGGATGGCTTGTGTGAGGTAATCATCATCATCATTATCAACCCACTGTCCCACTGCTGGGCACCGGTTGTAGACCATACATATCCCCGTAGCACAAAAGGCGGTCGCTCAGCTACGCCAATACGCGTTCATTTTAGACATGATTGCTTAAAGAATATTTGTTTGTCAGGTTTGGTATGGTGACTGAAGACACTGATGTCGACGAACTGTTGGAACTTGTGATATCAGCTGGGAAGGAAGTCGAAGAGAGCTTCCAAGCGCTCACTAATATGACCGAAGTTTTAAAGAAGGGTATGTGAATTAAACTCTGCGTTCGTATTTGTTATAATATAAGTATTATAATCACGTAAGCGTGATGTACTGTCAATCCTAAAACGCACACACACACAGGGGGTCTACTCCCTAAGCACGAAGTCCGTAGTTTCGACCTTCGTTACGGGCGTTTCCTACTCCGTATCACCCACGGACAGATGATTCGTTCGGGGCCCGAACTAAGAATGAATGACAACACAATTTGACAGTTGTACCGATTCTCGATGTGTTTTTACCCGTTCGAAAAATTGAACTTGACACTTGTTTTATCGGACTCCGAAGTTTCGGAGAACTTTCGAAGGGCTCGCAACTTCGATGACGGAGATAGGGAGTAGACCCTCTGAAACGCGCGCGCAGTTTGTAGTGATTTTATGATTGGTTTTACTAATTAATGTTAATATCACTTTTTTCTCTTTTTTCATTATTCTTATTAATATTAGAATGCAATGATTACATGTAACAGACATAAATTAAATGTGTCTTTAAAAACGGGGCTGGCTCCTGCAATAGTTTTTAATAGCATACGAGTCAGGGTATTTTAACTGTAATGTAACTAACATGTATGTCAAAATAGAATTATTATTATTTGTATCTCCTTTTTGGATATCTCGGCATATCTCCCGTGAGGAAGACATCCGGTCCTTTGGCAGGCTTATTATTATACTTATTTATGGTGAGATTCGTGTGAAGGATGACATGATGAACAGAATCGAATGCCTTAAAAATATTTTTATGAATCAAATATTAATATAATATTCTTTTTGAGGAATTTAATCAATAATTGCAAACTGTTATTTGCACTACCTTTGGATCATTATCGTAATACAAGCAAAAGGATGGCTACTTAACAATGACCTGGGACTATAGATATATACAAGGACCGTTTATATGACGCCTACATGTAACGACTCCTGGCGACCTTGAACATTTACATACAATTTTATTATCTTATCAGGTATTGAAGAGGCTCAAGCAGATATCGAGCGTGAGAACGCAGAGCGGTTGTGGCAGGAGGGATTATTACGGCGGGTCCCAGTGGTGGGGAGAGTGGTCGAGTGGTGGGCGCCAGCAGCTATAACGGCCCCCACCGGCCGGCGACTGCACCTCGCTCATGGAACACTGCAGACCACAGATGACGTCTACAAATCCAGGTCGTACTCATTTTTTTAATTTATTTAATAGCCAATTAGGTACAGAGCACCAACAGGTTTACGCTTCATTTAGACGATGCGAGAAATATCGTGCGATTTGGGGTGTAGAGGCCAGTACATCAAGCTACCACAATTTGTCAAAATTCTTTGATTGATTTTCAACTTTAAAACAAAGTAATAAGGTTCATTTTCAATTGACAGTTTTGGATAGCTTGACTTGCTGGCGTCTGCACTGTATAAATAAGTGATCCATCATCGAAGGCAATGTAACGCAGCTTGCACGATATTTCTTGCACCTTCTATACGCGGCTTAAATCTAACTTCGAAGAGAATAGGAATAAATATTTGCGATTATAAATATTTAAACAATACCATAACTTGCCATACATGCTTTGTCAGTCTTTCAAAAAAGGTTTTAAATCCAACTATTTTTTTCAGAAACAGTTTAAAATTAAAACATTGAGATCATGGTTTTATAAATCTAGGTATCACAACCACGAAATTAATTAAATGTTCTCTTTATTTATGAAAATAAATACAAAAGTTTAAAATAAAATTATGTTAGACTAGCTTCTGCTCGCGACTTCGTCCGCGTGGAAAAGTACTTTAAATTATCGTTGTAATTTGCCTAATTAGCTCAAAATCGTTATAAATTATATATGCCTATATGTTATTCTGATGTATAAATAATATTACTGTAAAGTTTCATCAAAATCCGTTCAGTAGTTTATAGCGTGAACGATTGAGATCCATCCTCACAAACTTACACATTTATAATATTAATAGAATAAGTACTAATAAAAATCATATTGTCCACAGGTGCGTCCAAAACAAAATCAATAAAGATACAGAGCCTGCGCGCGCGCACTCGCCCACGAGACAAACGCAGAACGCACAGCAATAGCTATACGAGTAAGTTTGTATATTTGTATGCTATGCCAACATGTTGGCCCAATCAAGTCCAAAAAATGGGCATGGGTCATGTAAGTTTGAATGTGAAATTTTAGCCAAAATGTTGGCCCAACGTTGTCGATATGTGCAACGTTTGCTGAGATTGCTTGACATAACTCTGCAATAAATACTATTTATACCAAAGATTGCGTATATTAACGTGGAAAAACGGTAGCAAAATATGTACACAATATACTGGGTGACTGAATGAGCATCATTTTAACATAGGTAGCATACGTAGGTACTCTGATTACTTTTTTATTTCAAATAGCAATTCGTCATTTCGCAAAAAAAACGTTTTTAACTTTTAGTAAGTGTACATTTTATGCTCGTGACTGTATGGATATGTATCTCTTTGTTCAACTTTGGCCAACTCCTATGAATATATGCCTGATGGTACATTCAAATGTCTGTAGGTCACCCAGTACATTACTGCAGATCTCAAAATTACAAAAAGAAATGTGTGTATTAATATTTTTACTAATTAAAATGTTACAGTGGACCCGTGCTAATCCGACAAACGTTTTGTCGGACTGTTAAAGTCCAGAACTTTTTGAAAATGACCTTGTAATCCGACAAATTATGTATCATGCAAAATTTGTACTGGCGCGAACTTGTTACGACCTGTTTATCCACGCGCACATGTAAAAGGCCTTCTACACGGTCGGAATCAACCGCCGACCATCGTGTCCTTGGTCGGGTTGATGTAAAAATGGACAGTGTAGAAATCGGCTGACCGACCAATATTTGGTTGATGTCAACGGCCTTGGTCGTGACCTCATCCCTCGCGTCAGGCTGTGTCCGTGGTCGACCGCGACCGTCTGGAACTCTGTCGGCCGCCGACAAAAACCGGTTGACCCGACCAAGGACACGATGGTCGGCTGTTGGTGCCGATCGTGTAGAAGGCCAGTTATAGGCATGTCGGATTTCAGGGGAGGGGATTACACTGAAGCTGGATTACCAGGGGTCCAATGTAATTGGCGCATTGCAGAGTTACGTACAGCAACTCTGCAAAATAAGTATTAAAAACAAAAGGTTGGCTTCAGCCGGAAAGTGTTCAGTCGATTACTATATAAAATTCAAAATGACCGCATAAATTTATACTAAAATATTCGAACTTATTATGATAATAGTATCTAGTATTTAAGCCAATGTTACACGCATGTATAAACGCCTTATTCATAGGTCTGTAAATTAAGAAGTGATTAGTGTGTTCGTTCGATGGATTTGATCATATTGTGTATTTAATAATGACTAGCGACCAACCCTGACTTCGCACGGTTGCAATGTACTACCTAATAACATGCATAGATAAATATTAGCCTATGACACTGACAAATAATGTGGCTTTCTATTGGTAAAAGAATTTTCAAAATCGGTTCTCTATATACAGAGATTACCCCCTACAACCTCACAAACTTTACCTCTTTATAATATTAATATATATTAACGACGTGGTCTCATAGCAAAAAAAAAAAGTATATAAGTATTATATCCATTGTCTAGTACCCATAGTACAAGCTCTGCTTAGTTTGGGACTAGATGGTGTTGTGTAACATTTCCCAAATTATTATTATTATAAATTTTTCTATAATCCCATTATTAGAGATATCCCTACTAATCCCTACTCCCAGTTCATATTATAAACGCGAAAGTAACTGTCTGGGACAAGTAATTCAGATTCTCGTAACAATAAAATTATATCGTAACCAAACAATTAATTACTTTTAAAATACTAGTTTGGTTGCAATCGGTATTCAAAACGCCCGCATTACAATGAAGTATTTAAATTGATAAAATAACGAAAACTAATTAATTCGACACAATAATTATTCAAGCGTGTCATTTTGTTTGTTTTGGTGGACTTCACCCCCATTATCCAGCGCCATAGCAGTACATTCTCGTGTCGTATTAATTTCTAATATGGTCCAATCTATTGAACTGTATAATATCGGGTAGGACAACGATGAATTCTGTTCAGGGCCAAGTTTGACTGAATTGATGGGCTTGATAGTAAAAATAAAAAATGCCTTGGTTTAAAATCCCTAATAAAGATATCTCCCAGACAACCTTTAAATGGACAGAAAACTTGAAAAATGGGGCTAGTACATAGATGGGTGAACATTATTAATAGTTCGGACCTCTCCGTAGCCTAGAAGAGCACGTAAACCGCCTCTCCCGGTTGTCATTCGAACATCTATGAGTCATTAGTGGTAGTCATAAGGCCAAAAAACCTGACAACCAGTGTATCCTTAGAATATCGGTATTACTCAAAAATTGGGTTGCCGATTAACCACTTGCTCCAATCAGCGTAATTACGTCGCAAAGATGTAAATCTTAAGACAAAAACCATAGACAAACATTCATTGTTGCAATTAGACGCTATAAAATTGTAAGTAGTCTATGACATTTTTATTTTTACTGTCAAGTTTCATTGTAGAACTGTAATTAACTATAGCTTTTCTATTAATAGTTTTAAATGTACTTTTTAGAATGTATTGCAACGGTCCAGTAGAAGATTGTAGATTGAAACTATGGCAATATTAGATTGATACAGATCTGTACAGAAATAACGTAAAATAAGTCTCGCTTTGTAGGTCAGTTGTGGTGGTGTGGTGATAGGCGTTTGGAGATTATATTTTTGTCGAACGTTGGCCTGCGCTAATATCTACTAATTCGCTCGCTCAGCACGCCAAATGTATTTTTTTATTCGACGAATGCATATTCTCCATTGCAAAGTACAGACGCCAGCAGGTCAAGGTATCCAAAACTGTCAAACGTTCCCAATCGAATATGAACCTTACAGTTTTGTATTAAAGTTGAAAATCTATTAAAGAAATTTGACAGATTTGGGTGCCTTGATGTGCTGGCCTCTGTACTGAAGGCCACGGTGCGAGATTAGTTAACGTTTCGGTGTATAGTAAAACGCTAGAGACAACACTGTAATCTAGATAACTAGTACTAAGTTAGGTAGTGTATGCTAAAAATATTTTCATCATGCACCCAAAACTCCGCAGACGCTCCGAAGAGATATATGATATAAATCCTTATTACTTTTCTCAGAAGCTAAAGTCAAGCCACGAATGGTTATTTCTTTTGGCGTAAAAAATCTGATAGTCGCTACGACTGTTGAATATGCTATTCCGTTTTTTATTATTCGGAAAATCCTCAGATCTTATCCACTTTTTGGGGAGACTTATAATTGACTGGTCCTGACAATAAACTACACTCTTGCTCTATGGTCGGGACCATGGGACTTATTCGTCACGAACAAGGCTATATATCCTCCAATGAAGAAACGTATAATCATATAAGAAATTGATAGTCATTGCAACTGTCAGATTCTGTTTACGTAATAACACCGTAGGACGTACGTTATAATTGTTTGCAAGTAAAGGTTTAGTATTGCGTTATTGTTTAAACACTTAGGGCCATATTTATTTAGGGTGCTGGCGGTGTCGCCAGCGCAGACAGCCCGCAACGTTGCCATGGCAGTTTATAGGCTTCAGCTCCACCTATTTATGAAATTTAAATGGACCGTGTTGTGCAAGAATGACCCAATCATTATAATAAAAATAAATAAAAAAAAACATGGTATTTATTCTTGTGTTGCAGATTCGTATTATTTAATTTGAATTATTAAAAAATCGCTTATAGTCAAGACACGGTCCAATTATTATAATTTCCATAATTATTTGCCAAGTTTAATGTTTGCATTGCATCTTATTTTTAAAAAGCAAATATTAATTAATTTTAAATTTGCTAAAATGCCTTCAAAAATATTAGGTTAAGATGAAGGATAATATTATTATATCACAATACTTGTAGTTAGTGTCAGTGTATTTAATATGTAATGCCTGAAGGGGTATACACATGCCACGTTTTAGTATAGAGTAACTAGGAACCAAGTCGTGAGAAAAAAAAACGCGTTGATAATAAAAAGTTAGTCATAAAGGTGCTATTTAACTGAACAGGTATTGAAGTGACCATGATATAGAATAATTTTAGTCCTACTACTTTCTCCATAAGTGTAATCGAATCCTCAATAGGCCAGATGGACTATAGTCTAATACCTCTCATACTGAAAGAAGACCCGTGCCCAGCAGTGGGACAATTATATAGGTTGATGATGAAATTTTCTATCTCAAAAGTGTTACTGGGTTTTTGGCAATAGGCTCTACCCTATTGTATAGGATCTTAAAAAGACCACCAATTAAACAAAACCACAAACTGATATCAGTAGAACATCACTGTCTTACTTTCGGGGAGGCCACAGGCCCGATGGTATGTTGTGTTTATTTTTTTATTTATATTTCTTGGCTTTTGGAGAAAGTTGAAGAAGAAAAGTTAATATTCTAACCTTGGATTTTAATTTAGGTAGTATCCCATCCCTTCGGACCGTTACAAGGAATCGTATATTGTAGTGTTAATATTATCGTTGTTCCTGTGTGTAATGCCCTCAAGAATACGGCAATGAGTACTGATATACTCGCTGGTATAATACATAATTTCTAAGTGATATATATTTTTAACTTTAAGTCCCTGACATTTTGAATAACTACAGGTTTAAAACAGAAATAGAATGAAATATATTTCAACGTTCACATGAGAATGTGTGACGTCACATTGATAATGAAATTGATAGGAATTCGTTAATGTTATGTAAGTTTTTTCGAAGTTTTAAACCTGTTGCTTTAATTTCACAGCATATTTATCTTAATTAAATTACGAAATAAATATATAAGTGATTATATCAATTTTAATTTTAGACTTATTATGCTACACGATTTCCTGAAACGCACATTATTTTAAATGCCATATTAAACATAGTATTAAAACAAAGCACTTTTGGGGCGAGTTGGACATGTAATGTACGGTCGGCCAAAAAATTAGCTTACTACCACATTAATTCATCTTTTTCATTATGAAAATGAATGTCTATTTTAGTTTTCAAAACTGATACAGATTAAACTGTTAGCCTATCAACACCTTCATTAGGTAAGTGTTTTTCTTACTTTACCGGCTGAGTACACATTTAGAAGTCATTTGTTTCATTCCAGTATATTCAATCTAATGTATTTATTGTATTATGTTAGGTACACTCAAAGACAGCTCACAGCGCGTTGTGGTCAATTATATTAGTTTAGCTTCAAAATGCAAGGAATTATAAAAACTAAACAATAATAAAATCCGACTTAGGCTAGGTTAGGTTGTTAGGTTTGTTTTTAATAAATACAAACACTCGATGCCAGTTTAAATTAAAACAAAGCTAACAACTGATTATTAAGCTGCTAGCTTCTATTATAATTGATCACAACACGTGAGCTGTTTTTTCGCTCAATGAGAGAGCGTAACATATACCTACATTACAAGCTATACATTTACAGTATAAGCTGCCATATATTTTATCTTAATCCATACAATGATAGCTCAGCTTATACTAAAAATGTATAGCTTGATATTGTGTAGCCGTGCGTATAAGGAAAACCGATGTATCACATTTTGAAATGTTAACGGAAATGTTGTTATTCGATTAATATTTATAACATTAAATGCATATTTAACGTTAAGATCATTGGTGAACACTTCGTCCCTATTGTCTTAGTAATAAGGATGAACATGATCAACCACCGAGATTTTCTATTGTACGACAGCAACGAAAGTCGCTGAACATGCTCCAATCTTCAATACGATTTTTAACATGATGTTGCCGACCTGTGAGGTTGTGCGAAATCATTGCATAGATGACCATTAAATATTTATCTTACCTTCATAATAAAAAAATATCTTGACAAGTTTTGGAGCTGTCATGTTACCAAAATTTTGCTGTGTACAGCTACTTTCGTTGTTGACCGTACCTACATTTATGGGTGATATACTGTTAGTTATAAACAGACTATGACTCCTTTTTATTTAAAGTATACTCCCGTGATATTCCCCATTATACATTTGATTGGTGCGCTCATCTTTTCTAAAAATACACAACAAAAAGTCGGTAACATTTTTCTATTAATGTACAATAATTATTGATGGCATATTGTATGAAATAAGTAACATTTTCCGTTAAGACTTCAAATAGTGAAGTTCATAAAATCGTCTTTGTTTCTTAAGCTTAAAGGCATCTAAAATAGTCAATATATGGATTAACGATACCATTCCAATAAGTTTTTTTTATTTATATATTCACTGGACATTATTTTATATACTTAAATATTTTTTTATCTATTCTGGTGAGTTTTCTGATGTTTTATGCGACGAAACAATTTAATCCCCAACGTACGGCCACAGATCAGCATTCACGTGTAATAATATATGGCATGTAATATTTTTCCTTCCATTTTCCTTGTAATCATTGTGACTTATTTATTTATTGAGTGTACCTACTAATAGCAATAATATGCATACTTCGGTTGATAGGAATAAGGCATATTTTCTTATGTATATACTAATTATTCATACTGTATAACATTTTTTACACTTTCAATCCTATTTTCTTGTTGTATTATATTATAGCGGATATCTGATTTGCCCAGACGCATTGTTGCTTCATAATTATAATTACAATAATTAAATTCTTCAAAAGTATCGCTCAATCAATATCTTACTGTATATTGCTTCCCCTCAACCAGTACGGTCGACAAAGGAGTTAGATAATTATTGTTTTGATAAAAATTGTGTAATCATACATTATAATAGTTATATTCACGTTATATTTATCAAAACGCAGGTATTGTAAGCTGCTACATAGGTACCAAACACTTTGCGCATAATTATTTATATCGCAATCTGTGTAAAAATGCGTTCGTTATCTGTGCTTATACCTGTTTTGTTGACTGTACTTCGTAATTTCGGTTTTTATCCCAAAATTATAAGGCAAAACCCTTAGTCGTCGGACAAGCCGATTTTCAAGTCTAAGATACACTTAGAAATATTGTTATTCTTATGTGCCGGCCAACTATTTAATAGTGTAATGTAAAACAGAAAGAAATAAAAAAAGAAACAAAAGAAAATCAATTTCATTTCTTTCTTTCTAATGTCACCTCTTTGTACTGATCTCTGGACTCTCTATAGTCCCTTAAAGCTAATAAATCAATGCAAAAGATAAGAGAATAATGTCTGCAAAAGAGTGTAAGAGCTCAAAGTTCTAAATGTTTCATCAAAACTTAATACTGGAATTTAATCAATTTCATAAATAGTTTTAAGGAACAATAAATTCTTTATCACTATTTTTTTCAGTTTTGACCTTATAATGAAATGCTAAGTACTCGCATAAAATGTCAGTAAATGCATTTATTACAAAAATGATACGTATAGTGGTGATAATAATGATTATTTTGGTACAAATATCATGTATGTATATTATTTAGTAGTAGTGTGTAAAATTATTTTCCAAAGCGAATTGTTTTTTGGGACAAACTTTGGAAAAAAAATGTTTTAAATTGTCGATAGCCCATGATACCATAATGGTTATTTTTTATTGAATAGCCATTTGTTATATATATAATATCGTATCGTATATTATCTTATCATAAATGGTAGCCAAGCTATTTCAGCTTTAGCTTAGCATGATTTTAGTTAGTAATTCATACTATTTTTTATTAATTATTAATATATGTACTAATATACTATTATTAAGGAAGCGTGTCTATAGTTTCTTGTCTGTACTGGACCCGTAGACAGTCTCCAAAGTAACGGTAAATCGATGAACAAATAAACAAAATGTATGGAAATATTCGATCATAAATGAAACTTCCATATATTTTGTTTCGATTCGTTCATCGATCCGAACGGTAAAGTGTAATTTGTCTACAAAACGATCTTTATTTCAAAGTCAATATCTTCCGTTAAAATTCAAATACGTGCTACTTTAAAATTCGTACGGAAAACAAATCACTTCTCAAATGATCTAAGCATATTAATTTAAGAGACGTCAATTTTAACTTGCAATTATAGTAAAAAATCTGCGCAGTGTCAGAAAATCTATGTCAGAAAAACCCATCCGCCAGATTTCCCAAAAATCTGCGGGGAAATTAACGAAATGTATCTGCAGAGTGCCTACCGACGAAAGTCAGACATTTTCTGACATTGTGCAGCTGGACTTATTATTATTAAAATGAGTGAAGTATAAATCACAAAATGATAATGTATGTTTCACAGTAGTTATGTAACTTCAGTTTTGTGTGATGTCCCAATAGGAACAGTGATACGATATAATTAAGATGTGAAGCTATGATTCAATTATCCTGTAAAATTAATTAATTTAAGTTATTGAATGATTTAAAATAAATTATACAATGTTATCTAATTGTTTTCGTTTTCTTCTTTGTACATTTATGGCTAATGAGGGAGAGTAGTCAGGGGGGTATAATTAAAAAAAATTGCACATTTTTTTCTTTACTGCCACACATTAATGAACTATAAAGTGTGTAACTAGGTACCAGCCAGGTAAAATATAAGCCAGTCAGAGTTGACAGCGAGGTTGACTGACCAACGTGAATCTCTAATGATTACATCCAGGTTCTCAAGTTAGGGGTTTTCCCTCCAAATTTAGGGGATAAATAAATGGAATAGTTTTTAGGGGATTTTTTATATTTTAGGCATCCGATTCACATTCCAATGAAATAGTGGATCTATCATAACATTCTTCCATTAAAATTTTAAGTTTATTTAATGTCAAATGTATGATTTTAAAAACTGATACTTATAATGTATGACATAAAGCGCTTTTTTGTTTTCTCGTAATTCTCGTTCTTTGTTTGATTAAATATTTTTGTCTTTTAAATTCCATGTTATACAAAACCAAAACAATATCTGGTAGTTAGGCATAAAACATGTATATCGGATCGCAATTTGTTTGTTTTTATGTAAAACGAAGCAAACATTGCATCGTAATTGTGGAAAGTGCGACAAACGTCAACAAATTGTCTTAACACAGATGTGAGCACTTACTTAAATTTAAATGTAATGAAAGCCAGTCCGTTTATATCGTGAAAGTACTTTTGAAAATATTAATTTGGAAAATATAATGAATAATCCATTTAAAACAAGACCGTGTCTAAGTTTTACTAGCATAACAGTATTTATATTACTATTTTTAAAAATAATACACGTGCCTAAACGTTCCACGTTCATTAATAGTGAAAATCCGTGCTACTACGATGTAACGGGAGACGCGTTGCCAGCTGCAGAAAATTTAACATTACCTCCAAACACAAGATCGATATTCTTCCACGAGACTTCTTGTCGAGGAGGACTAACTGTTCGCCAAGCTTGCGCAGTAGAATCAGCTGCCAGAGCGCATCCGAAATGGCAAATCTACGTGCTGTTCAGCGCACCTGTCACTGACCACGCGCTGAAGACTTCCTGCCTCGCGAAGCTACTCCAGCTCCATAATATCAAATTCTTGAGGCTCCACCTAGCTGAATACTCAAAAGGAACAGACGTACATTCAGTTTTGGTCTACGATTTGGAGGAAAGCACTTTTCCAATGCAACATTCAGCAGACATATTGAGAATTGTGACCCTCAATAAATTCGGTGGTTTATACTTGGACACCGATATGATAGTGACTAGATCGCTAGAGCAGCTTCCATTAAACTTTATTGCAAAAGAGAGTTATAATGATATAGCGACGGGGATCATGGCATTCGCAAAAGACGAAATTGGAACCAACGTCACAAACACCATCATCAGGTGAGGATTTTAGCATTATCACACGTCGTCAACCCATATACTGTCCCACTGTTGGGCACAAGTCTCCTCTCACTGAATGAGAGGGATTAGACTAATAGTCCACCACGCTGGCCTAGTGCGGGTTGGCAGACTTCACAAACCGTCGAGATAATCTCTAAGGCATGCATCCTCGCGATGTTTTCCTTCACCGTTTAAGCAAGAAGTGATAATTAATTATTAATACGCACATGCACATTTCGAATATTCTTTGACATTCCCATGTACAGTACAGTATTATCACACAATTTAACTTATATTGTTTGTGAAGTGCAAAAATAGTTTTAATTTTTTTGTTTACAGTCGGATAAGCAAAAAGTACCTTCCGCAGTATTGGTCAGCTAATGGTCCTGAACTAATCACCAAAGTGGTACAAGGAATGTGTCCTGAAGTTATCAATTCTCCCTCTTACGTGTCCAAGCCTATCCTTGATTGTAGAGGTATGGGTACATTCGAAATTTATTAAGCGTCGGTGTCGACATACATATATACGATCGCACCTGTATTCTCCGAAGGATTAGGCAAAGGTGTGCTTATGGTTAAAGGTATCAAACATTACGCCGGTATGTTTAGTTCCCGTGTAATATGAGACGAGGCTATTGTCAATCGCGCAAAAAACTTCGAGCTGCTACTGAGAATTTCATAGAAAAATCCACTAATGCTCAATCTGGTAATTAACCCAGGATAGTAGTTGCCCTTTCGGCCACTAGACTAGAGCGTGGGTATATAGACAGTTTTACGAGCTGCCTGATAAAAAGCGGCATCCGCAGCTCCAAACTCCAGCGATACCAGAGTGGTATCACTTGTGCGTTGTAATTTTGAGACCTCAGTTGTTAAGCCTTGTTTGCTCAGTAATTTCACTGGCTACATTACCCTTCAAACTGGTATAATAATGTTAGCACAGCTTGCTCTGCTTAGCAGCACAATATATTATAACAATGCGGTGGTAGACCCAGAGGAACTGCAGAAGTAACCACTTCAAGTCATTCAGAAATGACATCACATAAATGGTCAAAGTCAAAGTCAAATAATTTATTCAAGATAGACTACTAAGTAGTACTTTTTAAACGTCCTTTTTTACATTTAAGACAGCTCCCAAAACGCCCACACTTCACCGCCTCCTAGTGTTTTAGCTGGGGAGAAGCTGGAACTGATTATTTCTTTTTCAGGATTCTTCATCTACGACTTCGATTTATTCTACCCGATGCATTACAGTGAATTGGATGACATATTCGGCGCAATACCAGAATATTTCGATGTGGAGCGCCCCTACACGTATCACATGTGGGACTATTTGACCAGTAATAGAACAATTTATGAAAACACCGTTTACGAGATAGTCGCTAGAAGGTTTTGTCCGACAATTTATGACAATTACCGTGAGGAGTTTGTCTCTAAACTAAATAAATCCACAATTCGGCAGCATCAATGATTAATGAATCTATCTTTATTGAAGGAGATATATATTATTGATATAACCTCAAGGGAAATTAAGAGGACCAAAGATCATATTTTGGGAATGGGACTAACTGCGAATGGGACCATTTGCGAACGAAGTGCGAATAGGACGAAGTGCGCATAGCCCATCTCACCAATGCATTGATGAATAGCGTTGCAAGGGCCCCACTCTGTTAGCTACAGAGTGGATCCCTCGCCCACCTTTCAGGTTGCATGCGAATCACCCGATTATTAGACAATGAAATAAGTAAATCTTCTTTACGGATTTTATCCGGTCGGAATTAATAATACCTATACGAGATAATATCCGTAAAGGGTTATTTATTTCAATATACATTTATTATTATTATTGTATATTAATATTAAATAATTTAATATAATATTGTTATTTTTTTTATGATTATGATTGACGTCAGTCGTGGATCGTGGAAATAAGTTTGTTTATAGCCTCGCTTTCAAAAGGGGTAAACCTTCAAAATCGTCGTCCCTCATTACTGGTAGTGCTGTCTATTGACTGTTTATTTGAAAAATTAATTTCTATGTATATAAAATATATATAGATTGGAGACCACGTTTCGGCAAGCGTAGTGTGGGACACGATGGACAGATGATTTGAAGAAGGTGGCTGGTAGCGGATGGATGCGGGCTGCCGAAGAGCAGCCGTTTGGGAGGACGTTCAACAGTGGACGGCAATAGGTTGATATGATGATATAAAATATAGTCGACACTTATATTGGGGTAAAGGTGTACCTTATCAATTATCGAGCCAAAATTGAAATGGATATATTTTTCGCGCTCCTTGTAGGGTCAATGATCTAGGTGAAACATGCAGTAGAAAATTAGTGTCAATGTAATGCATATCCTTGTGTTTTTCAGGTATAAGGCTAAGAATAAATTATTAATTTAGGAATAGCGATGAATATTATTCGAATCCGAATCTAGGGTACGCACCTCTGACTTTTTGAAATCATGTGCGTATTAATAATTAATTATCACTCACTTAAACGGTGAAAGAAAACATTGAGAGGAAACCTGCATGCCTTAGAATTTTCTTGATGGTGTGTGAGTCTGCCAACCCGTGCTAGGCCAGCGTGGTGGACTAATAGCCCTATCCCTCTCATTCTGTGAGAAGAGGCCCGTGCCCAGCAGTGGGACAGTAGGTATATAGGTTGATGATGAATATTTCCCATCTAATCCTTGAGAACTTGAGAGATGGGAAAGTAGTTATAAAAAAGTAAGAATAGTACCATTAAGGTTAAAATACCTATATTTAAGGCCATTGGTTGAACTCCACTCCTGTCTTGTTTATTACAATGAAATAAACAGATATTAAAGTAACTCAAAGACAAGTATGAAATCATAGTATGTAACGTTTAATAACGACATTATGAATAATGGTAATAATAATAATAATGAGTAATAAGTGCTTAGATAAATAGGTAAGCTGTGATAAAGGCAATTAGACTGACACTTCAGTTTTGTGTTCATAATACGACATAATACCAGCGATACCTTACTTCGTTTGCAATGTTAATGTTTTCCCCCTATTTTACCTTATCTAATAAGTACCTACACTCTACACTCGAGTCAGTCGGCGGTTGTTGACGATATAGGTAATACGTAAAGCGCACTAATTGCATGATAACAAGTACTTATTTATTGAAAAGTACTTATAGTTCCTGAAGTTCCAATGTTGTGTCGCAACGCAACTTCGCGCGTGCAATTACCAAGTTTTTCCTCAGTGTCGATTACTGATTCTATCATCGATACCTGCGGCGTTATCATCACTTATCAAGCCAGTTTGAATTCGATAGATAAAGGGCATAGATGTCCGGTTAAACACCGAATCCGCATCGAAAAATGTATTTTCTATACCTTAAAAATGTAGTCAAAAGAAAGATAATAATTGTTATTGCAGCCCTTATAATAGTTGTTACGTGTATTACAATATTACATACAGACTTGTCACCGGATCTCTATTATTTGAACGTAAATGATGTCGAAAACATATCTTGTCATTACTCATTTGACGATGACGCGCTGCCGCAGATAGAAGACACGTTGAGCTTCCCATCGAAATCGATATTCTTCCATGAGACATCCTGTCGAGGTCAACTGAATTCCCGACAGGCGTGTGCCGTGGAGTCTGCGGCGAGGACCCATCCAAACTGGCAGATTAATGTGATATTCGCGGGGCCAGTGACTAAGGAGAATCTCAACAATGGGAGCCTAAGGGCCCTAAAACACTTGCAAAATGTGAATTTGTTCCGGTTACATGTAGTGGAGTATGCTAAAGGCACTCCCCTAGAGGATATGGTGCGCGGTGGTGCGTTGAATAGGACACGGTGGCGGATCTCACATGCTTCGGATGCGTTGCGGTACCTATCGTTGTATAAGTGGGGTGGTGTGTACTTGGACCTGGATGTGGTGGTAGTGAAGTCGTTTGAGGAGTTGGCGAGGAATTGGGCGGCGCGTGAGAGCGATACGGCGGTGGCGGCCGGCGCGCTCTCATTTTCCAGAGACCAACTCGGGAGAATTGTTGCTGATGCTGCTATAAGGTACGTAACTATAAGTTAAATATTTTCTCCTTATTCTTTTGAAACCCAAGGTTGTATATAGACGTAAAGTACCTAATGAACTCAGGACTCCGACATTCGTCTGTCAAAATATAATAGTTACTTTTTGACAAAATGAACATATTAGTTGAAAACTTAATCTGACATAGCATCACGACTGTATTTCCCGAAGGGTTAGTTAGGTAGACGTTACCAATGTACACCCACTGTTCTAAGGCTAAGACAGGTTAATTTAGGAATTTATTGTGATGAATAATAATTAAACCACCCTCAAAAAGAAGAAAGATGTTCTCAATTTGACACGTTGCGTTACTAAGCGTGTGGTTTCGGTGAAGTGTTTTTGGGTATGTATATGAATACAAAAACACTCCCCGAAGTCGGATTTGTTATATTTTACACTGAAATTTAATATGGCGACTTTAAACTGACGTCCTCACGCGTACAACACTACGCAAAAAAAGTTATGTTGCCATGTGAAAAAAACTTCAATCTAGAACTCAAGACTATAATATTAATATAAGTCGGATATATGCTGAGGACATCTGACATGGTTTCCAAGACCTTGAAACAACTCTAATCGATGCATAATCAAGATGCCACATGACTTCGATCGTTGAACAGTAGCTTTATCGATTAAGTATATAATATAACTTAATATATTTTTCATGAATCAATCAAGGTCATACTTACTGCATTGATTTACTTAATGACATAATTACTACCAGTGAGGTATAGTGAAGTCATTAAAATTATACTGAATAATTATGCCTACTGATGTAGTAATACTAAATACATTTAAGATGGTATTGAAAAGGATACTGAAATAATTGATACCATCATAATTAAAACAATTATATAATACCACAGACATTCTTGGGACATATTCTTTATTTATACACATCATACTCTCGGGCATTTTTTTCATAGCACCAAACTATTGCTTGTACTATAGGTACTAGCCCTTTGACCGCCACAGACGTCTATAGACGTCAAATTAAAACTTGCTCACGACGCCAAACGACGGCATGGCACGACAAAAATATCACTTTTTTATAGTGCTTGGCGTAGAGATAGAACACAGATATTCATTATTGACGTGGCGGTCAAAAGGCTAGACAAGGGATAATAAATAAAACACACACTTATTATTCTTAACATAAATATTTTTATCTTTTGGGAATCGAACCGACGACCTCGTGATCAACAGTCCGACACTCAAACCATTACACACGTTATCATAAGATATTTGACATTTTGTCCTCTACGCCGGTTTATTTTATTTTAACCTGCTGAACCGATTTTGATGAAATTTGGTGCACAGATAGATATGACCTTGGAGAAGGACCTAACCTATGTCTACTCTATCAATAGTGCAGTCAATCGATACACTGTAACTGTATTACTCTTATAATAGGGGCGAGCTTACACTACTCAACCTGGAAATCGGACTGAAGCACTACGCTTAGCAGCTGCGCCTACGATTGTAGATAGATATAGAATAGACGACCTCTGTGTTCTAGTGGTTTGAGTACCGGATTGCTAATCATAAGGACACAAAATATATTTCTGTGTTTGTCATATTGATTTCTAACATTTACGCGAATATTATACATTGAAATAATACTACTTTAGGTAGGTACTTTAGCATCCATGGTCACGGGTAGCCAGTCTACCCGTGACCATAGACGCTGTAAAGGGTCCGAAACGTCGGGATTAATAATATCAATATAACGCGATAAAATTCGTAAAAAGTAGTTTTATTTCAATAAAGTGTTTGTGTGGACGTTTCTAATACTATAAATATTTATTTACAAACAAAAGGTATATAAGTATTAAAATATCCATTATTTAGTACCTATAGTACAAGCTCTGCTTAGTTTGGGACTAGATGGTACTGTGTAAAATGTCCCAAACGTTTTTATTTATTTATCTATTTTTAAACCAAAGGCATAACATATCTAGACATCAGGCGCTATACAGATTGTAAATATACGGCCAGACTTGTCGGCTGTAGGAGCATTTGTAGAAAAAAAGTACGATAAGATATCAATGAAGTCCCTTATCTCTGATAGACGGCCTTAGGAAGAAATAAACATTGGAATGGGGCTATACAGTCCAAGCACACTGGTTAAATATTTGCTCTGTTTTGGGATTCCGTAGTGGCACTCTGTAAAACCTCCAATACTAATGCCTACTACAACTCTTTAAGTAACATCACACTTTTGCGTAAATGTGAGCGACAAGTTACGGTTGTTGATGATAAATATCATTTATTTATTTTTGCAAATAGATCTTTTAAAGACACGTTTACAAGTCAATATTAGATTAATACTAGATGGCGCCGGCATTTCCTAGCCTGACGACCTCTGAGAAGAAACGCCGAAACAAACTCAGAGAATCATGTTCTCTTTTAAAGTCCAGACAGTAGCAATATTCAATGCTTATTAAATGTGTTTTACAATGTAGCCAAATGTGAACTGGACCTGTTGAAGAAAGAGCCATAGCACTTTTGAGTTGACCAAGACTTACTGACGGCACGTATAAATCAGTCATCATGTAGCCCAACTATTATTTAGGGAGCACAAATAGCTATAGTTGTCCAAATAGCGTCTAGGCGACCTCGACCTGAAGATTCCATATATGTAATAACTAGTCAATTCTTAAGGTTATTGCTTAACGGCAGAATATTTGCCAGTACCCCAGACAAACTTTGCAGCATGAACAGGGCCAACCACCTAAAAAATTGCTTTTATACCACTAAAATGGCAAACAAGCATACGGCCCAACTGATGGTAAGCGGTTACCGTAGCCTATAGATGCTTATAACACCAGGGGTATCACTTGCGCGTTGCCGACCCTGTAAAACGAAAGAGGAATGAATAGTTGGCAGTATAAGGGTCAAAGTCCCATCCCACTACCATCACAACGTTTCGTCGCGGAGCGCTGGTAACCTTGCTCACCGTTAGGAATACAACACAGCTCAAAGCAATTTTATTTCACTTCGATTTCCTACAAGGTACCTACTTCCCCAGTCAGGCAGCTCCAATTTGAGTGGAATTACTATGCCCTACCTCTCTTAATTTTTTTTAACAAGGCCTCCGCATACGTGTTGCCTAAATGGGCCTTGTCCATATTATATAGATCATAATCACTTAGGCCCAGACAAGGCCTGATAGAATGAAATATAGAAAGCTAAGACGCTACTGAAAAGTTGGGTTTCCATATCAAGGGAATTCGTCACTAACGTACCGGGTTTCGTGGGTTCGTTGATTCCCGTCAGAGATAAATCCTTCCACAATCTCTGTACGTCCCTCATATTGGGGGGCGCACAGAGATTGTGAACTTTGTGTTCCATAATATGTTTTTAAAGTCAAGTCCCTAAGTCACAGGGATTGTAAAAACTTAGAAATACTAAATTCGGGGCAAAGTACAGTATAGCTTTGTAATAATGCGAGGAGGTATATAAAGTCTATGTTATACTTAGCTGTTTTTTTGCACATGTTCCAGAGACCTTAAGGCTAGATACAGAGGAGACGTCTGGGGCCACAATGGACCTGGAGTGATCACCAGGATACTACAAGAGATGTGCGATACAAATGATCTCACCAAGATGTCAGAAGAAACATGCAATGGTAAATAAAATGCATATCAATGTGAAAGTAACTCTTATTTGTCAGTTAACGTTTCATACCTAAATCACTAAATATATTTCTATGAAATTTGGCAAGGAGAAAGATTGCATTCTGAGGATGGACATAGGCTACTACTGAAAATCTATCTTTAAAAATAGTCCTACTAGTAGTTACTGTGGGTCTAAAATCGCCAACTGCTAACGGCCGCGGAGGGTTGTATAGTCCACCGCGTTATAGAGAAAATTTCTTACAGGCATCTCGCGGTTTTCTCGATGTTTTCCTTTTTTGATTTATGTTCGTGATGATTTATACCTTGGTACATTATACCTATATGGACTTAGCTGCAGAAGTTTCTCTGACTTGCATGTAGGTAGACAAACTCTTCCACGATAGTCCTACCACCGTTAAAACTACTTAATCTAGATCCAATTATTTTTCTGAGTCACTCAACACCATTTCAGGTTTCGAAGTCTACGGCCCAGAACTGTTTTATCCGGTTTCGTGGTTGGATGCCAAGAGATACTTCAGTCCGGGCAACCTCGACGTGGACGTGCCATATGTTTTCCACGTCTGGAATAAACTGACCCAGGACTATAAGGTTGGGAAGGATTCCGCTTACGCGAGACTAGCCCAAAAGTACTGTCCCACAGTATACGACCTGTATGGCGATCAATTTGGGTCATGAGTGGATATTGCTAGATTTTTTAATTATGTCCCTAACTTTCCGATTTAAAAGGCGATCGGTTGGATTGCCCTTTCGCCCTTCTATCGGAATAGAAATAAAAATTGTTGTTTTGTGAAGATATGTTTTTATTTTTTATTGTCTTATTGTGGTTAGTAACCTGCCTGTATGGTGATTGGTAGTGGCCTGACAGCCGAGTAACAGGCAGCCGTTTTGATTATTAATACGTCACATGCGAAAGGGTGTGTGGCTAAGTAATAATTACGCTATTCAATCGATCTGTAAGTTAAGCTGCGCTAGCCGCGGCCGGTCTGTGGATGGATTAACAACTCAAGACCCCTTCGTGCCTCAGGTTGATGCCGAATCCAACATAGTTGAGAAAGGGCGGTCAGTAGTGTCCGCTGTGTTGTGATGGCCGCTAAGAGAGCACGTGACGCCGTCGGTACCGGTTGTTATACGCACATTTATGATCAGTCGTTAGTGGTAGTCAGAAGCAAAAAAGCCTGACAACTGTAAAATACTGATATTCATCCGCATCATGTTGATACCCAACAATACCGTTATTATAATACCGTTAATATAATACCGTTTGTGGGGACGTGGATGTTTTTGCAGATAAGTTGGCAAATTTTAGAAAAGTTGTGTTGAGAGACAAAAACTGATTTTTTATTTTAGTTTATATCAAGTTTTAAATTTTATTTGAACAATTGTTATTCTTTTTTTTGTCTGCTCTAATTTAATTATTTATATTCTTAAATTTTAATTTTTACAATGTTCCCGGTGTTACAATTTGATGCATGCTGTGACACCTTAAAATGCTGTGCATTTAATTCTAATAAAGTGATTATATTGTAGATATAAGAAATAATGTAACAGCTACTGGTCGTCCAAATAAATAAATAAATAATTGGGAAAGTCAAGCAGTAGTAGTAAGTCAGTAGTGTCCGCTGTGTTGTAGCCGCTTAGGTCAAACATGATGCGGCCAGATACAACAGAGTTGGACCACTCCGACCCGCGGCCGAACTGCTACAGTTCCCTGAGACTGTGAGACCAGACTAGTTTGGTTCCCACATTTTTTAAATAATAACTTTTATGATAGTAGTAGTTTAGTGTAAAAAACCATAAAAAAACTAATATCTTAAACAATATATTCAGTCAACATTCCTACTAAGGACTTGTAAAAAAAATTTTGTAAGGTTCCAAATAAGCTCAAGAATCGGCACGAATTTTCAATTTGTGTTAAAAATTAAAATCTTTTAATAAGTGCATAATAACATAACTACCAATCATTTGAATGTAACGCAAGTAGGTATGGAAATTGATTTAAAGCTATATGAAAATTAACAAAACGCACATGTGATCTGTTTGCTTTATTTTCATGATTTAGCACAAAGTATTCGTGCAATGTGAAGTCGTGTACAAAAGTGTATAACCACCGATATAACTGTACCGTACTGAAGTTGGCCATTCCGAACGGCCGCGTAGTTAAAGTCACATAATTATAAAGTGTTCATCATGTCTCCAACAGCAGCCTTTTTCAGCCTTTTTCCCAACTATCTTGAAGTCGACTTCCAGTCTAGCCCGACGCGGTTGAATATTTTACACGAAGGCCATCAGACCTTCGCATCCCAATTACTGGACAATACAAATATCTTGAGGATAGACTGGTTGTCAGGCTTTTTGGGGTTCTGACTACCACTAACAAATTGTCATAGGTGTTCGCATGACAACTGGGACCGACGACTTTACGTGCTCTCCGAGGCACGGAGGGGTCTCGATGTGCTAAGAATGCTTATCCATCCACAGACTGACCGCGACTAGCGCAGCTTAACCTTGCAGATCGGTTGATCAGCGTAATTATAACTTGACCACGAGTCAAAAAAAAAACACGTATAAATGTTCGAAATATAATACAACCCGTTTATTCATCTTTTTTTCTATCGTAAAATTGACCATTGCGCAGCCATTTGCGCACGAGTAAGTACAACTCCAGAGGGTCACAGTTATATCGTTGGTATTGTTGGTACAGACAGCAGGTCAAGTTATCCAAAACTGTCAAATTTTCCCAATCGAATATGAACCTTAACATTTTGTATTAAAGTTGAAAATCTATCAAAGAAATTTGACAGATTGGGGTAGCTTGATGTACTGGCATCTGTATACATTCACACTTATTTTTAAGTATTCGTAATTTTTTCACATATTTCCATAGTGAGTTAGGAAGAATTTCAGAATTCTAAGTCTTCAGCATGCATTAAATATATTGAAGGGCAGTATTTCCGTACTAGAACTTCAAAAGGTATCGGTTCTTTAAGACTTCGGTTTTGTATGTCCCACATGCGGAACGAGTAATTAGGGTTGTACTCGTTCACATCATATTGTATTGTCCATAAGATATTATTAATTGGGTAAAATAACTTGTCATGAAACATGGCGACTCCTGGAAACAATAATATTAGCCTGTTACTCCCGAAGGGTTACGCATAGCTGTTCTTATCTACACACATAGGTCTAGGCAAGATATTTTATTAAAATTTTGTGAACGTACGACTTTCTGGTTAAATACTCCAGACACTTTGACACTAAACTACCAATTTAGATTTTAAAATTTCTCTTTCGCATTGTACATCACAAAGTGACGTTTAGCAAGCCAATCACAACAAAAATTTGAGAATAATTTATATTTGTGGCCTTACCGTTACAGTCATTGATGGTGATCACAGTTGGACACATACGCAGGATCACTCTTTGAATAGGCCTCCTGATAGTCCAGTTATCAGGGTCGTATGTTTCAAATATTTCTCTAAAAAGCAATAATAAAAATAATTATACATACTGGCCAGCCTAGTTGCGGTGGACTGTGGGGTTTTTCACAACCCTGAAGGCTTTCCTACCAGTGTGAACTGGCTACGAAGAATAGAGAAGCAGAGAATCCTCCTGAGTGTTTTCTTTGAATTATGAAAGTGCCCTCAAATTGGCTTCCGTTCTCCAAGGCAGTCACTACAACTAGTTGTTAAAAGAATAGATCACATCTACAGTTGGGGTCCATTTTCCCAACAGAACAATAATGTGTTACTTACTTGAGGATTAAATATGTCACATTACCCCCAACGTCATCTTTGGCAAATGCCATTATCCCTGTTTCTACGAATTTCTTTCGTTTCTTCACCATCCAGTTAGATGGTAACGTCGCCAGTGACTTGACAACTACCATATCAGTATCCAAGTATATACCACCCCATTTGTGAAGAGTCAAAATGCTCAGTATGTCTGCTGAATGCTGCATTGGAAACTTACTTTCCTTCAAATCGTTCTCCAAAATTGACTGTACAGGCGTCCCTTTGGAGTACTCAGCTATATGAACTCTCAAGAATTTCACATTGTGGAATTGGAGTAACTTCGCAAGGCAGGTAGTCTTCAGCGCGTGGTCAGTGACAGGTGCGCTGAACAGCACGTATATCTGCCAGTGTGGATGTGCTCTTGCAGCTGATTCCACTGAGCAAGCTTGATGGGCCGTCAGTTTTCCGTGGAACGACGTCACGTGAAAGAATATGGATTTTGGCTTTGGAGCAAAACTTGGGTCTTCCGCTGAAGGTAACGCGTCGCTTTCATAGGAGTAATAATTTGTGACAGCATTCAAGTCTTTAGTCTCTAATAGTGCTTTACTTACTATCACTACACACATTATTATACCCGCTAATACTATAAGATTCCTTTTTGGTGGATTTTGCATTGTACTTAAGTAAAACGTTTCGTTTTTGCTACCTACAATCCCAACCTTTGTCATTCGAATGCCGTGTGAAATCATCATTAGTTTTGTTATTTTTAATTTATTTTTTAAATATGAACGTTTGTTGGCGAAGATCGTTTAAAATTTAACAAAATATTTATGCATATTTACGTCTCCAATTTCTCGAATGTTGTTTAAATTATCCCCGTAAATAAACAAACCAATGTACGGAAACGGCGTAATGTACATTCTGGTGTACGCTGATTAATTATTGATCTGTAAAGTTAAGCTGCGCATGCCGCGGTTAGTCTAGGGATGTATGACCATTCTGAGAAAATAGCTTTAAGGAAAAATAGTCTCCTTCGTACCTAGGTAAGCACGGAGGAGAATATTTTACGTTAGTTTCGGTAGTGGCACTCACAGTTAGATTCCCGACAAAGCCTGATAACTAGATTTTCTAAGGCTATCGTTGGTGCTTAGAAATTAGGTTACAGAAGTCTGATGGCGGTCGCTTTATGTATTCTTTATTATTATTCATCCGCATCAACGCATGCGTTATCATAGAACAAAAAAATCTGAAATCATTCATTATTATACATCTATTCCTATATTATTTATTTACGAACTATTGTGAATAAGTACATAAACAGCTAAGAAATATAAATGTAATTAAAAAGTAATCAATACCTACGCAATGGGCTGTACAAGAAATTAACAAACCGTTTGAAACACTATAAAATACAAATTAGAGGTTGAATAGTACATTGTTATGATTGAATTTAAATATTTTATACCGTTCAAGACCAGGAAAAAACAATTTGATAGAATAATATCCTGTAAACTCCTCAAATGCGACGTCCAATAATATTGACAAGGCCTCTCGTGTATTTAATCTCAGTGATATCAATAATTTTAATCATCAATGTGGTCTGTAAAAAAGTTGACGATGGTAAATGGGAAAAGGACCCTATGATCATACACTGGCCACAGATGGTGCAGAATGACATATCTTGTCATAAGTTAGTGGAGAACGATGCTTTGCAGTCTGTTGACGACCCTAACTTTGCACCGAAAGCTAAATCAATTTTCTTCCACGAAACGTCTTGTCAGGGCGGGATCAATTCTCGACAGGCCTGTGTTGTTGAGTCTGCAGCCAGGGCTCACCCTAACTGGGAAATCTATTTACTCTTCAACTCCCCCGTCACGGAGACTATCTTAAAGAAGAGTTGCGTTGTCAAACTGCTCAAATACTCGAACGTGAAAGTAGCTAGAATACATGCCTACAGTTTTTCTAAAGATACTGTTGTACACCCAATTGTCGTCCATGAACTGCCGAATAGTCTCCATCCAATAGAGCATTCAGCGGATATTATGAAGATCTTGGCTCTATACAAATGGGGGGGAGTTTACCTGGATCTCGATCAATTAGTGGTGAAGTCGTTTGATAATCTACCACTAAACTTTATAGCAAAAGAAGGAGCGGAAGAATTATCTTCTGGAATCGTGGCGTTCTCTAAAGATGGGGTTGGAAAGGAGGTGACCAGTGCAGTACTTAAGTAAGCTGCTGTATTTTATTATTAACTTTTTAACTACTAACTATTTAAGTATCTCTCATGGTGCCTTTAAGTAAAACAATGATTTTTCCTAATAAGCAGATCGCACAATCTCTAATTAACTCTAAACTTTTTTTTATACATATATAGGCAGGTGTGATCGGCCTCGTAACGATTACACGAGGAACAAAAACCGTGCATACAATTTTATCAGTTACTAATCCAGTCATCTCTCAATAAGCTTCAAATTAAGCTACACGTCGGTTTAAAATGTCACTTTCGATCTCGAAACAAAAAATCCTTCACAGGTTATTTAACCTGTGAGGGATAGCCGGAATCATAATGAATTTTCATTCGGACGTAAAATGAGACTGGTTATGGATACTTTTAACAGGGAAATATCAGATTCATATCAACCCAAAAGATGGTCACACAACGGCGCCATGGCAATCGAGAGAGTGTTGAAGAAGAGATGCGGTAACGTCACCAAGACATATGGTTATTGTAAAGGTGAGTTTTGTTTTTTTTTATACCACTAAGGTGGCAAACAAACATAACGGCCCACGTGATAATAAGCAGTTACCATAGCCTATAGATAGACGCTTGTAACAGCTCAAAGTAGTGTTATTTCACTTCGATTTTCTGCAAGGTGGAGTTACTTCCCCTGTCGAGCAGCTCCAATTTGAATGAAATTACTCCCAATATACCTCTCTTATACAAACACTGCAATCTACGTACCTACTTGAAAGTGTTATTACGATTCACGTCATCAAGGACTGAACCGCTAAATGCGTAATATTCTATTGTGTATGAGCTATGGAGTATAAATAAATATTTCCATTCGGAGCCACATAGAACTAGAAGACATAAAACATTATTTAATATTATGGTATACTGATTTAGCTACTAGGAACCTGAGTTACGCTCACATACTGAAAAGATAAAAAGCCTACATTAGGAAATAATACCCATAAATTTAAAACAGTAACAGTATTTCACGCAAAAACTAATGAACAGATTTGGATGAAATTTGGCAGACAGTTTATAACCTGAATTAACACAGGATTTTTTTATCCAGATAAACTCTACGCAGACGTGGTTATTAATATAGGTGCGGCCCGTCTCACGATGCATAGCTACCTAGCCTATGAACGCCACAAACTCCAATAACCCTGGTTAGACTACCCGAAAAGTAAGATTTCAATGTAATAAAGAAGTTTCTCTTTTACAGGTGTGTCTATTTTCGGTCATGATGTGTTTTACCCAATATATTACTCATGGACCCACATGTTATTCTCTAAAGGACCCATACCCAAAATGGCACAGGAGCCATACACTTACCATTTGTGGAACTCGCTCACGAAGATATATCCAGTTCATCTGAAATCACCATTCGCTAAGTTGGCTGCAAAGTACTGTCCGAATATATACCATATGTATGGAAAAGCGTTTGGGGCTTAGAATAACATGAAAGTAGATATATTATTAAATATGTTTTAATTCTCGTATTGTATGACTTTCTTCTTGCAACGCCATCGACAAAATTTTGGTTCCGGATGACATTACTATTTGTAAATAATGCTTTGAGGTTTAACTTCCTTTATTTGGAATTGTTTCTTTGAATATAATAACTAGCCACATGACTTTAGGTTATGTGAACTTGTTTTTTTAAATAAATAATTTGCAAACCTATAATGCAGATAAGATATAATTTACCTTTTATGACACGTAATTTAGTTAAATTGTAATTTTAAGTTGGTATTCGACTATCTTTCGGATCATAGCCTTCTGACTCTGAGAAGAGATTCTCAAGTGCCCAACAGAAAGACAGCTAGTGACAGAGACTTCTTCTCAGGTATTGGGTATAGGTAGGTACCTAATTCTTATTTCCAATTCTAATTACATATTAGGTACCTATAGTTATGCAGACTTGGTATTAATGTTGATTTACCAATTATTAAACTAAATAACAGACTAGACTTGAATTTGGTAAGAGTTCAATGTAACCATCCGCTTTTTCGGTATACTTCTTTCCTCTGAGACATGCTGTACTAACTGGATATTTAGCTTGTTGATTCTACCAGCTATTTCAGAGAACCCAATCATCGTCATTATTCTGCCAACAACAATACAAGCAGAGTATAATCAAATCGAGATATTTGGTGACACCGGACGTTTTTGAGTTCCATAACACATGCAAATTGTTGTTTGTTTGGATAAAGATCTGCCAGAAGGAGTTGCGAACTCGGTTGACGTAAAATTAAGTTATTGACGTAGAGCAGTAAATTAATGAACAGTTCAGAACAGTTTGTTCAGTGTAACAAATCAAGTCTACAAGGAGTCAATATGAAGAATTCATTGCATTGATCGGCTTAAAATTTAGTACCGAAAATACGATCAAAATCGTGAAAAGTTGTGAAATAGCTGAGATATAAAATATAGAAAGATAAGAAAAGCTGAGAACTATATATTTTCTTGTAAGCCGTGTTCTAAGTTCGTGAAGACCTGATGTCTTCCATGGCAAAAGATTCATTACATGAAGACACCGATCAGATACACACACGGCAGCTAAGAGGCTTATTAAATTCTATCTTCTTCCACGAGACTTCTTGCAGAGGCGGACTGACTTCTCGACAGGCCTGTTCAGTAGAAGCAGCTGCTAGATCTAACCCAGGATCTGAAGTATACGTGCTATTTAGCGCGTCTGTCACCGCACATATCTTGAAGCGAACTTGTATAGCGAAGCTACTTGAATTCGAAAACGTCAAATTGGCAAGAGTACATATAGCGCAATATTCTAAAGGGACAATTCTGGAGCCGATTTTAATGGAATTTGAACACAGTAGGCATCCTGTGGAGCATGCTTCTGACATCTTACGGGTTCTGTCTCTGAACAAATGGGGTGGCATATACTTGGATACTGATATGCTAGTTGTCCATTCACTGGAGTCGCTCCCTTCCAATTGGATTGTGAAACAAAGTGACGGGTCTGTGCCATCAGCGATACTGTCATTTGGAAAAGATGAAGTTGGAAAGAATGTTACTAATGCTGTACTCGAGTAAGTGGCTGTATTTATTTTGGCATTTATAAAATTAAAACTGAGTTTTTCTTCTATGATTTTTCTTGTAATGAAACTTGTAGCCTAGTCAGGAAAAGGGCTTGTGATATTTTTGGACCATGCCAATGGGACTCCAAGCCAAAGCTATTTACTGGCCACGATATGTAGTAGTGGGCTACATAGGCATATAATATTTATATTCATCTCATGTTCTTGTAATCTTCAATAAAGACTTTTGAATCAAGCAGCAAAATAGGAGAGATATGTCTTGAGAGACGTATCTCCTCCATCCTTAACTTAATTCCACTTATTTACGGTATTATTTAAGGACTGTATCCGTAACCTGCATAATCCAAGAAGACACAAGTCTTTCTAGTCTTATACACTGATTTTATTAACCGCTGTGTTCTAATGTATTTTTATTTTCATATCACAGGGAACTCATCAATTCATACAACCCTTATGAGTGGTCTGTTCATGGTAATAGAGCTATCCAGAAAGTGATTCAACACATGTGCCCAAGTATACTCAATTTGGATGAGTGCAAAGGTAAAGACATAATTTTTTAATGTGTGGGAGTTGGAGAATGCCAGCGGTGAAGTCCATGAGGATTTTACTTGACGCACTCGACTTTATAATAATAAGGGGCATGTCGGACTGCTATCGCACCCTGTAGATATCTAAAAAAATACTGACGAAATGTGAACACCAGTACCCACATCCTATTCCTCTATCATCACTTTATGACGTAAGTGAATGAAATAAAACATATCATATACCTTCAATCATATACCCATAAAAAATGAATTTAGATCTTAACACGTTAGTTAAATGTTTTTTTTTTCAGGGCTCAAAATCTTTAACTACCAGTTATTTTATCCGCTACACTACACATTATGGAACCTATATTTCAAACGTGGAACGTTCTCGAATGCTGAGCCTCCTTACACATACCATATGTGGAACCATCTCAGCAGTTATGAGAAAATTGAGAAAAACTCACTCTATGACATGTTAGCTAAAAAACACTGTCCCACAATATATGAAATGTATGGGGATAAATTTGGTATTTGATACCAACGTTGGGTAGAGTAATTAATACTTCGTTACCGTCCTACTGGTTAAAGAATGGACATAATGTAATAATAAATAAATATTTGATCCAGTAATAAATCATCATGATCACCAACCCATATAGGTCCCTACTGCTGGGCACGGATCTCCTGTCACAGAATAACAGGGATTAAGCTACAGTCCACCACGCTGGCCTAGTGCGGTTTGGTAGACTTCACACGCCGCCACCGCCGAGAAAATCTCTAAAGCATGCAGGTTTCCTCTCAATGTTTTCTTTCACCGTTTGAGCGACTGATAATTTATTTTTAATACCTACGTACATGATTTCGAAAAGCCAGACCTTCGGCTTGTCAGTCCCATGGTCATACCAGGATCTCAGCTATTACTGCTTCAGTCTCAATAATAAATTATCAGCAGCAATCATCATCATCATTAGCTCATATTCGTCTACTGCTGGATGTAGACCTCTTTTAGTGAAGGCCACAAAACCTGATCTTCAGTTCTTTTCATCCAGTCGCTGCCAGCTGCCTTCCGCCCGTCGTCACTCCACCTGGCCGGTGCAGCGCAGCAGTAGGGATCCGTACTGTAATATAAACGCGAAACTAACCCTGTTTAATCACACGCCAATTTGCAATATAACTTGGCAAAGAGATAAATTGTATCCTGAGGAAGGACATACGCTACGTTACCTTTTGGCTTAAAAATAAATAGCAATTCATTCAAGCAATTAAATTCATTCGCATCCCAAACACTCCGTTTATGATGTGATTGAATTTAGTTACTTATGTTAGGTACTTATAAAATGTTCTTCGCTAATCGGTAAGTTTGTAAATTGAAATATTTGATGTCAATTTCCCAAAGTTGTCGAACAAAACTAAAGTTAGTTTTCATTAAGTATAGGAACTACATTCTAGATGATTTAAGATGATTTAAAGTGTCTGGGTGTTTCTTGTGTATTATAAATTTATAAGTATAAATGTATATATGAAATATAAGTATTATATCAATTGTCATAGTAGGTACAAGCTCTGCTTAGTTTTGGGAATAGATCGTGATGTGTTCAATTTTTTGTGGTAACTATTTGGGTTTTACCCTATGTTGCTAAACACATTATCCTCCTTTTGAGTCGCAAGGAAGCACCACTTAATTGTTTTGTACCTATGACTTATTATCAACATAAGTGACTGCATTCCTTCGACATTATTACATTACACAAATGTTATTGTTTGTGTTTGATTTGAAAGATAAATACCTACTACATCAAAGTAAATAAATATAAATACTTATGACAACAAATCTGAGCGCATTTTCTATCAGTAGAGAGTTAGTAGTCATGAAAGTGTCATGTTGCGTTTTGTAAACTTTATTAAAATGAAGAACTGATTAAAGAACAATATAGAAGCATATTCTTAAGAAAATTATTTCAAAGAAACACATGTTTATTATTAAATTAAAATCTGTCAAAAATGCGTCTAAACATAATACTGTTTTCAATATTAATAGTGTTGTGGATAGTGGTATGTGTGTTACTAATGAGAATAATAAGGATTACCAATTTGCCAGTAGAAAAGGAACACATGGTCCTGTCGGTGACACCTTTTACTGAAATAGAATATCCAGGCACTTGGCCTGAACCTCCGGAAGAAGGATGAAACTACAGATGGTTGGCCTGGTACTTATTGAGGGAACAGGTTGAAGTATGTAAGATTGAGGAGTACTAAAACAACCCCATTAGTGGAATTCTGAATATGCAGTAGATCTACCCATACCCTATCCAAAATCAACTTTATGATAAGCAGCACTATTGGCAGTATTCTAAGCGTGCAAGAGCTTCAGAATCTCTCATGAAATGCTCTTCATTGGCGGTATTCTATAAGCATACCTGACATACTTAAGAATCTCAGATTATAAGCACCAACATTAGTGGTAAATATTTTAGTTAATAAGCATACAAGAGCTTTAGAATCTCTCGTGAAAAGTGCTCCATTTGCAGTATTATATAAGCATGCAAGAGCTTGTGAATCTTCGACGATAACAAGCACCAACATTAGCGGAATTTTAAAAACTGCAATCAAGAGCTAATGAATCTCAGACTATTAGCACCAATATTAGCGATATTTTATAAGCATGCAAGAGCTTCAGAATCTCTTTTAAAAAGCACCGGTGACCTCTAGTGGGATACATCATTCTGGTAATGTCCTGGGCAACACACTATTGTCTTCAAGTGGCACCCACTGGAAGATTTTAATTTATAATAAGTAATATCAGTATAGATTTAACGACTTCCAATGCTGATGGAATAGCATTTTCATTTAAACGACTTCAAATATGAGGCGGTCCGTGAGTTTACCACATAGCAACATTTTTCATAGGGCTACCTCATAAACTTAAATAATAATAATAAAATAAATAGGTAGGTACTTAAAATAAAATAATATATTTTAATACCTAACAATAAAATTAGGTATCATATAGTATATCAATTTGTCAACTCAACCAGTGACACCATTTATGTTTTTTTTTAATAAATATTTTTTTTTTTTTGTTTTTTTTTTTTTTGTATTTACTTACCACTGCGACCGTAGTCTGTCTTATTGTAATCGCTAAAATATAACCTCATAAACACTTAGATGACTTTACCTTCTCAGGCGGGCCTTTGGGGTCGCGGCCGCTCAGACAGGGGACTGTGTTTTCATCATGCAACCCCAAAGAAGACGATAGCATATTGGTCACGTGCTACCATGCACAGAGAGATTCAGGAGACTTGTTTACAGTCTCCCCAGGGGTGTACCCTAACAGACGTCATTCTGGGATGGTCTGTTCAGTACTGATGTACTTCATGTACTGATGGAGACCTCCGGGGTGGTTTTAGTGGGTAAGAGACCAACACTCCCCGGTCTAATCCATGTAGACCGGTAGTCTTTGGAAGGTTTCCCCCCAAAAGTTAAATAGGTTAGTAAATAGTATTTTTGATGTGTAATGAAGTAGCCGAAACAATGAAATGAAATTGTTCTTATTGCTGTAAATTGATCATTAGGTACGGTCAGCAAAGAAAGTCGCTGAACACAGCTACATTTTGAAAACATGACATCTCCAAAACTTTTCTAGAGAATTTTTCTATTAAGGTAACCTAAAAATTTAATGGTCATCTATGCAATTATTTCGCATAATCCTCACAGGTCAGTAACTACATATTTATTTAAAATAATATTGAAGATTGCAACTTCTTCAGCGACCTTCGTTGCTGACTGTAGGTACACTTACAAGTCAATGGTTTCAGGTTTTTGTTTAATAGATTATGCGAATCCTAACTGTCAGTCAATTACCACCGAAACTAGATCAAAGATCATGGTTTTAATTTTAAAGTCCAGATATCATTGGTAAAAGTTATGCCACGTGTAACAATGTAGGGTTTTATTAGGAATATTCTTTAGAAGAGAGAACACAATATCAATCTTTCCTCATTGAAATAGCAGAGTAAACAGCTTATCATAATAAGTGTGCCGTGAGGTGTGACAATGCACCATGACGAACACTCGGCAGTCGTGATTATATATTATGATTATATTAATAAATATGTAAATAGCATTTACTTCCGTATACTTAATGTGCATTTACTTTCACATGGTTGACTGATTTTTTTTTTAAATCACACAACCCAGAAAAAATAATAAAAAAAGCGTTGATGTCTAGATTTCGAGAAAATACGTGTCCAAAATACTGGACATTACTTATTATTCTACAAAGTACCTACCTGCAAAAAATGATGTACAATATTTTGGATTTTATGCACACATTAAGTAAAGCCGCATCGAATCCGTCACTTATTATTACAGACTTTACTTAATTCTTCTGTACGTAAGTCACTGAACTCCTCTTCAAGGCCTAGACTGAAATTGATGATTTTTTTATGTTGATTGATGGTTTAGATTAATTTTTGTATAAAACCTCTACTGTGGGTAAATGGGAGTCGGGTTTGTGGTTACAAGCACTTCCCTCTTCCAACTTAGGTACTATGTTGGATGATTCAACTTTTCGGATCGCTGTTTGCCTTCGACTGGGAGCTCCTTGTTGTGCTCCGCATCGCTGTCACTGTGGTGAAGCTGTCGATAGCCTCGGACACCATGGTTTGTCTTGCAGCAGGAGCGCAGGTCGAATAGCAAGGCATGCCAGCATTAACGACATCATTCGCCGTGCCCTTGTCACCGCCGGCGTTCCAGCCATTTTAGAACCAAGTGGTTTGGCACGTGACGACGGCAAGAGACCGGACGGGATGTCGTTGCTGCCTTGGAAAATGGGTAGGCCTTTAGTGTGGGACGCAACGTGCGTCGACACTCTTGCGCCATCCCATCTTCCTAGCTCGGCAGGCTGTGCTGGCGCTGCTGCTGCGACTGCGGAGACCAACAAACGGCGTAAATATAACAATTTTATAAATAGTTATATTTTCGAACCGTTTGGGGTCGAAACGCTGGGGCCATGGGGTCCGAATGCCCTGTCACTCTTTAAAGATATTACCAAACGTCTAAACGACACTTCACGTGACCCAAAGGCTGGCCTCTACTTCGGCCAGAGACTAAGCATTGCCATTCAACGTGGCAATGCAGCCAGCCTCTTGGGTACGCTACCAGACGATGGCGATGCGGATGAGTTTTTTGATGCAATTTTTTAGTCTAGTTTTAGTTTAGTTTACCCTGTAGTTTTTTGTTTTTCTTTTTTATTATAGTTTGTTAGTAAGTAGTGTAGATAAGTTTATTTTTATTTAATTATAGATTTAGGTTTTTGAATTTGGAAAACGAAATAATTTAATTTATTAATTTTACCTCTACTTAGTTCCTCAAATTATAAACTAGAGGCGCTATAAAGGGCACTATACAAAATATTTATTTAACAGATTCTGTATCGACTGTCTTATTAAACTTCAGACAACTCCCAAAACGCCCGACCTGACCGCAACATAATCTTTTTGCTTGTTTGTGACAAAAGTTACAGGAAACAACATGTTATTTTCCCTAATATCTTATTAGTATTTACATATAGTATCAAATTGATGAGTATTAATTAGGAGTAGGTAGAACCTTCCCGAGAGTCTCAGTAGTCGTGCTTGCAAGCAAACCAAACACTACGAGATCAAATAGGTTACATAATAATAATTATAAAAGACTGCCTCATTAGTCTAGTGGCGCTTAGGAAAGCGCGACTGCTACGCTAAAGGTTCTGGGTTCGATACCTAGGTCGAGCAAAGTGTTATTGGGGTTTTCTATGAAATTCTCAGTAGCAGCTCGGAGTCTGGATTTGTGCTCGGTTAATGGCAATAGGCTCGACCCCTAATACATGGGACCTAAAACATACTCGCGAAATGTGGGTTACATTAGTAGTATCTACCTCTGCCTAACCCTTCGGGGAATACAGGCGTGAATCGTGATGGTATGTTTAAAAGTGATTTTTGGTGACCAACACAATACTGTAGGTTGGTGTTAGGTAACCTACTGCGCCGATCCCAAATAAATTAGGACAACAGTAGGTACTTAAACTGACTACGAAAATACTAAAAAGGGTTCCATCAAGATATACTGAAAGTTATTCCGCACCTGAGTCCCACTGCTGAGCAAAGGAAGGATCCGCAGAAGGAGATGGGGAAGACCCCATCTCCTTCCGCTGATCTGATTCAGTGATATCTAGGCCAGTATGTCCAGAATCAAATCGTCCCCCCAGCGTTTACCGGGCCTTCCTCGGATTCAACCGTTAGTACCGTTTGTTACCAAAATAAAAATACCTGCAGGTCTAATGATGCTTTAATAAAATATATATACCCCTCCTTGTCATTTCATCTCGAAAAAGTGAGACGACACTAGAAATATAAATGTCTCTAGTTAATGAGCATTTTAGAATTTAGAATAAAGTTTTTTTTTTTTTTTTTTTTTTTTTTTTTTATGGGATAGGTGGCAATCGAGCAGACGGATCGCCTGATGGTAAGCGATTTCCGCCGCCCATGGACACCCGCAACACCAGAGGAGTCACAAGTGGTAAAAGAACATCCTCCGAGCCTCTTCCCAACTATGTTGGGGTTCAGTCTACTCAGATGCTGAATATTATACAGTATATTACACGAAGCGACTGCCGTCAAACCTCCGCAACCCAATTGAGAAATATCCTGAGGATTGGTACAGTCAACAAAAGAGATTGGTATACATGTAGCGAACGAAATCTGCATCTTCACACAGATTGTGATTTAAATAATTACCCGTCAAAGGGTTTGATGTTTAGCAGCTTACAATACCTGCGTTTTGGCATATATTGCGTGATACATTATTACACAATCTTTACAAAACACAGATGTTTAATTAGCTGCCTGTATACTTAACTCTTTTGTCGACCGTACTTAGGCTTTGTGGGCTTCTGACTACCACTAACGAATATCATAGGTGTTCATATGACAAACGGGACCGACGACTTTACGTGCTCTGCGAGGCACGGTGGGGTCTCGATGTGTTAAGAATGGAACACTTTAGCGTAGTTATTACTTAGCCACGAGCCATAAGCTGATAAAAGATTTGATGAAAGATTGACTAATGCACAAGTTATAGGAACAGGTTCATTTTGAAGTGTCACATGTACCTACATAGAGTACCATTATCATACTCGTGCGATAATGAACAATATGACACACGCCGATATTAATATCGGTATAGAGAGCCGGTGTGTGGTCCAAGGTATAAGTTTAGAGAACGTTATACTCAACATTTAAGTAATAAAAGTTTGATTACTTAAATGTTGAGTATATTACAGTCAAATGGGGTGGATCGGGACAAAACTATGAAAGGGATTTTCAGGTTTAATTATTATAGTACAGAGCCCACCACATCAAGCTACCACAATCTGTCAAATTTCTTTGATTGATTTTCAACTTTAATACCATACCATACCAACTATAAGGTTCATATTCGGTTATAATTGGGAAAATTTGTCAGTTTTGGATAGCTTGCTGGTGTCTGTACAAGGTCTTCTAATGATTTATTATAATTTAGGAACAATATTAAAGTCCCTTTGTCTAACAAACTATTATAATTAAAGCTGACAATCTAAAACTACTAAAATTAAAGATGAAAATCTTTCAAGGTTTTGTCTCGGTTCACCCCTGCATCCTTATTCACCCCGTTTGACGGTACCTTCCTAAGATTCTCTGAACTCTTCTGTATATTTTTATTTAGGTAATTGTTTTAATGCTTAAATCTGCTCTGGCTGCGATCAGTCTTTGGATGAGTTACCATTCTTCACACATTGAGACCACTCCCGGCCTCGGAGAGCATGTAAAGTCTTCGGTTCCTGTTGTCATACGAACATTTATGACAGTCGTTGTTGGTAGTTAGAATCCAAAACGCCTGACAACCAGTCTGTCCTCAGGATATCGGTATTACCAAGAAATAGGGTTGCGGAGGTCTGATAGCAGTCGCTTTGTGTAAAATACTGATATTGGATTAAGGATTTTTTTATTTAATTCTTCCCCTACGGCCTAATATTATTTTACATTATTATTATTATACATTAAGGTGTTTGAGGCATGCCTCATACCACAAACGTAAACCAAGGGAGATGGTGCTGCTGATTCGGAGCTAAGGACCAATAAAAATATGACACACCAATATTACCTACTAAAAAAAAAACAAGCAACATTTTTCTAAACTCGCACTTAATACTTTGCCAATAAACTATTATACTATTAAAATATATATATATATATATATATTATGATTTACAATGTAAAGGGAACACACACTGTTCACAGTTTCTTCTAGTAGATTTTTTATTCTGTCTTATTTTCTGTATGTAAAGAAAACACTCCAAACTGTTTCTTATAACGGTGAAACATAATTGGACAATATTTCTTGGCTATTAACCCATAAAGTGACTGATCAGACATAATATTGTATTTAGTGAAACGTTCCCATAAAAAGTAGGTAAAAACTTTTTTATCTTTCCATAAATTCCAGTCTGCAGCACCATTGAAGTAGGTTTGCCTGTCGTGAAACGATACAGGATAGAACAGCTCCGGGCCATATACTGCAAGATCTGTAATGATGAAGGAATTAATTATGATGATGAGCTTACGAATAGCGAAAGCTTTTATGCACAATATTCAAGAACTATTTTTTTAAGATTATGTCAGTCCCATCATCCCATTAGCTAAGTACAAACTTGATTTCTTAAAAAACGTATAACGATTTCTATGGTCTAGTTGTTCGTGTGTCGTACTGCTAATCACGAGGTTGTGGGTTCGATTTCCACAGAAGACAAGACAATTATTCATGTGACGAACATAAGTGTTTGTGTTTATCTGGGTTGTTTCTTATCTAAGTGTGTATTTACAATAAAAGAGTAGCAAACCCAGCAAACATAAAGAGTTATATTAATACTACAGCAAAAAATACTTATAAAATACCTATAAAAAAAAAACGACTCTCCAGTCGAAAACTTCTACTTACCTTCGCACGTACTCAAAGACATGAACGGTATCTTGTTGGTGACGCACCAATTCTGCAGCAAATAAGTCACCACGCTCGGCCCACCGAAACTCCAAAAATCGTGCTCCTTGTTTATCAATAGTTCACTGTGAAGGTAGCTGCGAGGAGAACAACAACGATTAGACATTAAGAAGTGAGCAACGAAGCTATTTAGTCTGGGATTTTTGCTGAGTACATACTATACATCCTTATTTCCAACGAAAAGAAAGTATATTCATCATAATCAGAAGGTAATTGTTTCAAGTGATATGCAATGAAAAATTAAGCATTAAAAATATTTTGTGCAGAACAAAACAATTCTGTAAACTTAATTTACACTATCCCCAGTCCGTATAAAAGGACCAAAAACCCTACTCACATAGGGCATAAGATGAATTTGTCTATTATATTATTTGTTACAGTAGCTAACAGTAGGCCGGCTAACTAGGAATTGAGCGATAGTCCCTATCGTATTCATCAAATAAGTTGTATGGACAACCTGTACAGCGCCTCTAGCGGTCACACCAGGAACTAAGTTTATCATACAAACAAATTTGATCACTAAAATCTTAGTCAGCAGTTGTAGCATCAGGTAGAATATAAGATGGCCAGCGACTCTATAATTTCGTTATCTTCACCATAACAATAACACCCCGCGTGATGGCAAAAACAATTGGCGAGCGAATGAACGTCCTTCAGCTAACATTATTATGCTTTTCCGAAACTGGGTGTGTGTGGTGGAAAATGAAAAAAAAAAACACATTCTCCTTTATACTCTTCTACAACACCAACAAAGCATGCCGTCTCTAATCCTTGAAGGGCTATGCTGAAGTGTACTGTGATGTTAACTGTTGAAGTTTACTGGTATGTTTCAGGACCCATGAGAAATTCTCAGTAAAACGAATACAAATTTGATCGACCGCTCACTCAGCTACCGTGGTTTAGACCATTACAGTAAAGAGATTATAATGTATTTCCTCAAACAAAATGTTAGCTTAACAAATTACATTGTGTAAAAAATGCAAATTTAAAGTAGTTATTTCAAAGTTGTAGAACAAAATAATATTATTCACTGTCATGGATATAATATACCGCTTTTAGGATTGGTATTTTATTTTCGAAAATTTCTGTACATACCCCACAGCAATTTTAGCTAGCTTCCTTCCAACCCTGTTTTGGGAAAACGAAAACATATCAGGAGACAGCAACCCAGGCGCCTCTCGTATCGCCCAATTCTGCCACAAATCATCCAAAGGCCGAGCCACCACCACATCCAACCCCAAATAGATACCACTATACTTGTACAAAGTCAAATATCTCATTATTTTCGAAATATGCACCCTGAGAAGGTTTTCAGGTATATTTTGTATTGGTAACTCAAGTGGAGTTTTTTCAGCAAAGCTTTTTATATAAACTCTTGCAAATTTTACATTTGAGTAGTATTCTAATAGAGTGTTGTGGAAGCCTTTGTCCAAGGTTCGCTGTGATACTGGTGATGTGAAGAACACGTTGATTTGGTGTCCAGGGTGGGCGTAAGCAGCAGATTCGACGGCACATGCTTGGCGAACACTTAATCCGCCTTTACATGAAGTAACGTGGAAGAATATAGATTTATTGGGGAAAGTAGCATTATGGTTAAGTAAAGGTAGTGCGTCATTCGCTGTTGAGGTGTGGCAAGATACTTCTGTATACCATGGTTTCCATGTCCCCTCTTCTCGAACTTTTATGTTTCTTCTAAAAGATCTTATCTGATACCAGCTCCAACATGTTATTAGTCCGGTAGTTACGAGTGCACACAAGAAGCGGTATCTATAGAATCGGTTATAAATAATTCTAAACATGATGTAAATTTCTAAAAACACCATTTTAAATTAATGTTGGTTGGAAATTGTTTCACAAATGGGGTAATAAAATTGTTGTGTGATTAATATAACTATTAATTTTTGTTACGTGTTTGCTGAAAAAAGTATTGTAAACGTTTAGTTCATTAACTTTTAATCGTCGTCATAAATTAGAAAGTAGAACAGAGTAGCAGTCCTTATTTTAATAATGTTATTCTACGAATAGGTGCTATCGCATAAAAATGTTTAGGTGGGACTGTGGGAAAGAACCACACAAAAACTCACTTTTGGAATACTATTTATTACCTATAATATTCCAATATATATTCCAAAGATATATTCCAATATTTTAAACCATACCGTACCGTACCATACACCATACCGATCCGTAGGAAAAGTATTATTGTATGCCAAGGTTTCATACAAATTACATTACTCAGGGGGTTTTCGGAAAATGTTTATTCTACATCAGAGATGATGTGACCTGATGTGACTATAATAGATCAGCCACTGCCATCAATGAAGGTAAGCCAATCGCTTTTAACTTGGGAAGAACGAGGATAATACATAATATAAATCGCTAAATATATAGCGAGCTAACAGATGTGTAATATTATCCTTCATCAATGTTCGTTTGTAAAACATCGCACCAATCTGATCGAAATCTCATGTTCCGAAAGAAACACATTTGCTATACTTAGATCTTTATCCAATTTCGATATAATGTGCCGTTAAAATGATTCCGTGTCCGCGTTTCCGCGTCAATATCACATGAAAAGTTTAAAAATGTACTCGTTGAAAACATCAAAGAAGAAAAATTTTTTTATTCGAAAAAATGTGATCATTCTTATAACTTTTGTGGTTTTGAGTGGTGTTACTATCTACTATGTTAACGTGAAAAATGTGCCGGTTTCTACTTTTATTATGCATCTAGATGTGGCTGATAATAATATATCGTGCCATTATGTAGAGGAGGGCGATGCACTGCCGTCAGCTGAAGACCCAATGTTTTCTCCTAGACCCAACTCTATATTCTTTCACGAGACATCATGCCGAGGGGGGTTAAATTCGCGTCAAGCGTGTGCCGTCGAGTCCGCCTCCAGAGCACATCCAAGAAGACAAGTATACGTGATGTTCAGTGCGCCGGTCAGTGAAGTTGCGTACCAAAGGAGTTGCATTGCGAAGCTACGTCACTTCCCAAACGTAAGATTCGCCAGAGTGCACATAACAGAATATGCTGCGAAAACTCCTTTAGAGGCGATGGTGGCTAGTAGCCCTTTCAAGGAAAGCAAGTGGCGGGTGGAGCATACATCTGACGTTTTGCGATACCTAACGTTGTACAAGTGGGGTGGCGTGTATTTGGACACAGACATGTTAGTCATTAAGTCTTTGACACCTTTGGGTCACAATTGGGCAGCTAAAGAAGACGACGGCTTGGTAAACGCTGCTGCTATAGCTATATCTATGGACCACCTTGGCAGAAGACTCGCCGAAGCCATCATTAAGTACGTAAATTGCATTCATGGTTAACTTCAAGTTTCATCCATCTAAGTACTGAAAACCATGCTCGCGACCTCGCGTTATCATCGAGGCGCTCATTTTGCAATCGATACTCAATACTTGGTTGTGGTTGTCTAAAAGATAAGCTGATAGATAAAGGCTGTGCTCGAAAGGGTGCCATTGATCTATATAATTACTTTTAATTCAATAAAGGAGAAAAAGAAATCTCGAAAACGTTGATTGTCTTCCCGGAGAACCTCGCCTTTATTGAATTAAAAAATCTAAGTACCAGTACGACTTAGTACCCAAGTAGTAAAAGCAGTTTGACCTTCGGTATCTTGTATGCTTATCATAGGTGCTATCATAGGCATACAAGATACTGCATCTTGCCCATCATTTACATCTTGCCATTACAAGATACGGATTTAAATATAATTAAAAAAACCTTCTTCGTTCAATCTATTATATTGTGCAATGCTCTCCCTGTTGAAATTAGATTGCTCAACAGTCGGCAATCCTACAAAACCTGTGCGCAAATACTTGCTGGACAAAACCTTATTAGATTCTTCTCGACACTGATTTCTCTTTTTCGTATAAAATTATTTATTGTATTGTATTATATATTGGTATCTCTATTTATTTAATTTATATAAATATGTGTGTATTGTATATGTAAGTTTATATTCTTTAAGCAATATTTTATAGTTTCTTGTAATTTCGCATCTTACCTCTCACCTCTAATCTTTGGTGCATCTACCATGACCGTCTCTGCATCACCCTAAGGTTGTCTGGTAGAAAATGCCTAAGGCTTTCTATTTTTTCTGTACAATAAGTATAAATAAATAATTAAATGCATAACTGGTAGGTACTTCCTCACGCCTACTATCATGTCATCGTCAGTTTACGAATCACTAAACTTCGCTATTGCTACAGGTTCAATCTTTACATAGCCGACAACACGCAAATAATTTCGACCGTAAAATAACTCAAAATTGCACGCGATGATTTCGATGATCGATTTTCACAAGACAAATTGAGGGCATTGTTAGCTTAATGAAAGATTAATCTAATTTCATACAGTGTATACGATATTTCTCAAGAAACGTAGCTAGGAGTGTTGGGCTGCTGTGACAAGGTCGTGGGATCCACCACGATCCTATAAGATACAAAAAATTTATGTGATGAATAAAATGTGTTTGTGTTTCTTATGCATTATACCGAAGTGTTTATGTATTTACTTACAAAAAAAACAACTATAAGTATTATATGCATTGTCTAGAACCTGTAGTACAAGCTCTGCATAGTTTGGGATTAGATACTCCAAAATGATATAAATGAAAATGTGTCAAAATTTTTGTTAATACTTTTTTATTGTGTTTTGCAGTCGTAGTTTTTCGGGTAACGTGTTGTCTTTGGCCGCAAAATGTACCATTTCTATTCGCCAAAGACTTAGGCAGAGATCATTCGTTTTAAGTCCCATATCCTCACTCTTCTATGTGTTCAGAAACATTTTTACACTGAAAACATACCACCGTCCTATAAATAAAAATAATATTACGCACGTTTATTCCACGAAGGATTACGCAAAAGACGCAAGTTTAGGCAAGGCCGTAGTGTGGAATTCACTTTGGGACGGGTCTCATGTAGTACTTATAGTTTCCTTAAAAAAACTCTTTTTCTATTTGCAGCGAAGTTAAAACGACGTACCGGCCCGATATTTGGATACACAACGGTCCCGGTGCCATCACGAGGGTGCTACATAAAATGTGCGAAACGCCGAACCTAGCTGAGTGGTCCGCTAACACTTGCCAAGGTAAGTACTGTATCACTAGTCATCGCTGAAAGCTCCAATAGCCTAACAAGGCCCGTTTAAAATCATGGCGTAAACTTTGCCAAGGTAAGTACTCTACCACTAGTCATCGCTGAAAGCTCCAGTAGCTTAACAAGGCCAGTAAGTAGTCTAAAGTCGTCGATCAAACAAAATCATGGAGTAAACTCTTAATTACAGTCCAGTCAAAATGAAATTATGATCGTAAAGGAGAAATCTTTTTTTAACGATAATTTCGCGTTGTCTTCCATAAAAAAGCCGACCGGTTGGGGATTCACGAATTGGTATGAGATACTAGGGGCACATATGGGTGCAGGCGGTGCAGCGATGCTGTGTATGGAAGGGGAAGCAAAAGCATAACATAAATACCATCACGTCTTTAATCCCTGAAGGATTAGACAGACATGTACTAATGTACAACCACAGTTCGCCGTGCCGCTGTTTCCGACTGGGAATCGAATCCAAGGATGTGCCGATGACGATTGTGGCCACCGGGATGATTTTAGTGGGTAAAAATCCCACATTCCCCGGTCTAACCCCAGTAGAAGTGTAGACCGGCAGCCTTCTGAAGGTTTCCCCTGTAAAAAAAAGTCTAGCTAGTAGTATCTCAAAGAACGTTTAAAGTTTCTCTGTGACACACTTTTTAGTTTTCTGAGGTACCTAATCCGAAAATCTAGAAATTAAAATCCACAAAGTTCACTGATAAATCCTTTTCGCACGGCTTGATTGTGGAACGCCACATCTGTAATAAAACCACGAACCGGACCTTGTGATTGTGTCAGACATACTTAACAAAACTGCATTGTTTTTTTTTAAATACCACTAAGGGGGCAAACAAGTATACGGCCCACCTGATGGTAAGCGGTTACCGTAGTCTGTAGACGCTTGCAACCATATCACTTGCGTGTTGCCGACCCTGTAAAATGAACGAGGAATAGTTGGGTTGGCAGTATAAGAGTCAAAGTCACTGCCAACACAATGTTCCTTGTTCGTCGCGCACTGGCACCTTTAGGAACATAACACATTATACGGCGATCTAATATGGATGCTCATTTATTGGGAATGACCCATAGACATTTTTCATTTTTCGGTTGACGGTTTTATTTTACATTTATGTTCTAAATCAAATAAAAATACATTAACAATCTGTTTCAGGACTTGAAGTGTACGGTCCAGAGTATTTCTACCCTCTGCATTACTCGAGAAAGGATGAATATTTCAAAGCTGGTGAGCTACAGAACGTTGAAAATGCATACACGCACCATTTCTGGAACAAACTGACGTATGATATGAAGATAGAAAAGGATTCTCCTTATGACAAGATGGCGCAGAAGTTTTGCCCAACGATATACGAAATGTATGGAGACGAATTTGGGTCGTAAAGAAATAACGATAACTTAGATCTGCATGCGTGAAAATGCTTGAAATGAATTGAATGCATGAATGTTTTAGTATAAGCGACTAAAGTTTTCAACTATAACTGACGTTTATGTCCGATCTCGTACTGATACGAGGAAAGAAATAAAAAAAAAACGATTGTACTTTAATTGAGGAACTATTTTATTTACGGAACGAGTTTTTGGGATCGAATTCATTAAGGTGAAATATTTGCCCCAGTCTACCCTGCTCTAGGAGTGTTCTGTGAGTCTAGCAATCAACCATGCCTAAGACACTGGCCGTGATTTTTACTGCATGTAAGTGCTTCAACATAACCTGTTTCCACATGGAACAAATATTTAAACGGTTTAAAGATATTTGTTCCGGGTTAGGTATTTGATGTGATAATTTATGTTTGTAAATACCTTAGTGTGAAGCAATGTTCTAATAAGCAGAACGAAAAGCCAGCGGATATCTGCTATACTTATAGAAACCTAGATAGAGATTTAGGTATTTCAAACACACCCACGAATAATTGAAAATCCTGTCTTATTTATTATGGCATCAGCCTACTCGCTTTTCCCCACTTTCATCACTGTTTTTCGCCAATATTATCCAGGTCATTCCAACACATTTTATCTACCCACCTAGCCACATTCCATGTGCCTATTTCCGGCCTCTATTTCGTGGATCTACTAAAATACATAGCATTCGAAAATGCTCCTAAAATTGCGTATACCCTTAAACAATTTCAGAACATGGTACCATAGAAGCCAATTTTGTTTGAAATATGTTTATACGCTTATAATTACGGAAATACAAAAAGTAAGTTAATTTGTTAATTAAATTTTAGGTAAATAAATCCTAATAAAATTTTCGTAAAGTACAAACACGTTAGTTAATTTGTTAATTTATCTTTCTAACCTATTATTAGCATAATGGAGTTATTATATGTATGTAGGAACATAATGTATAAGTGGGATAATTTGTACAGTCCCCTACATAAAAAAATCCTTGAGAACATAAGAAATGAGTGACCATTTAAATATAATTTCTGTGTAGGTAATTAGGTTTTTAGTTAATTGTTAACTTTTGTTTTGTATGTATCTATGTAAAATGAGCACATTGATTTGAAAAGAAGATTGTACTTAGGTACTTAGTTTAAATGTACAGACGCCAGCAGGTCAACATAATATATACAAAAATATCAAATTTTCCCAATTGAATATGAACCTTAAACTATTGTAATAAAGTTGAAAATCTATCAAAGAAATTTGACAGATTGGGGTAGCTTGATGTTCTGGCATCTGTACAGAAATAAATAAACTACATCTTGTTAGTTTTACTTTAATAATTCTATTTAAGACCAGTAAATTGAAAAGTAATAAAGTTCTAAATAATCAATCTTCGGGAGACGCTATGGGGAGTATGTGGGTACTTTACGCGCACAATATAAAACGCGCGGAATAAACAGATTAAGTTAGCCGTTTGAATGCGCAATGGATTGTTTATGTTTGACGACGTCTGTGGTCTAGTGGTTCGAGTGCCGGACTGCTGATCATGGGGTCGTGGGTTCGATTCCCACAGGACTCAAATATTTGTGTAGTTTAAACATGAGTATTTGTGTTTGTCTGGGTGTTTCTTATGTATTATAAGTATATATTTACAAAAAAAATGTATATAAGTATTATATCCATTGTCTAGTACCCATAGTACTACAAGCTCTGCTTAGTTTGGGACTAGATGGTGCTGTGTAAAAAATGTATACTGCGCAACCAAACAGCCAACTTCAGTACGGCCAAGTTATGCTGCGCATACTGTATGATATATGTTTCAATGTCCTCACCTAACTGATTTATTTCTAAAGTAAAAACCTTGTTCATTTGCATGACATGAGCTTCATGCCAGAGTATACAATGTTCTATGGTTATGAGCACGGTAATTTAAGGTTTTGTTACGAAATTATGCTATGTAAATATGTAAGAAAATATAAATTGATTCGATCTGCTTTCTTCGCTTGTGTGTTGGTTATTTCATTACAGTCCGACCGCTGAAAGAATGCGTTCCTGACAGGTCGTGAATTCGTGATCGAATAGTTTTAGTTGTAATAAATAATCATTGTTTGAACCACGACGATACCTATTGTTCAGTTCAACACCAGTTGTCTTTACTGACAAAGATGCACTGCTTCTGCTACCGGTTGATAATGATTTTCCTGTTCATAAAGACTATATACTTTATTAAAACGTCGTGCCGCGGCGTGGTAAACTATACTGAACTAGGCAGTATTAGATTAATTAGAAGATGAATTAATTAAGTATGAATCGTAGGTATTCTGCAAAGCCCTTATCTTGAGGAGAAGCATCGAGCCTATTTGACTAAGAACCTACATACTCATCAAAAACAATAAAAAGAAATGTAAGGTATCCTGTGGTAAGTACATACATACCAATAGAACATCGACATCTTAAGGCCAGGCGCCTCAAGTGTGGCTTTACGAGTGGTAAATAGTGGGCCATTAACGAGGCACAAAACCAAACTACGAGCTGCTACTGAAAAACTCAATAACACTGTTCCACCTGGGAATCGAACCCACAATCTCAAGCGTAGCAGTCGCGACCATTAAACTAATGAGGGTAAGGTAGTTTTAACTTTTAGGACATACCTAGGCCATTTTCGCTTAGGTATAGGTACCTACATTTTTCTTTAAGACTAGGTATACAGGATAGAGGATCGCATTCATATGAGTCACAGCAAATAACTGTGCGCAATATGGCTGCGTTGATACCAGAGATGTGCGAGTACGCTGAGTTTACGGTGCGAGGAAAAATATCAGTAGGTTTCCATCAGAAACAAATGCAGCCTATTGGTGAATGTTTGATGAAATGAAAAGTTTTCGCACATTCTATCTGGTAGAAACCTTAGGGGGCCAAGATGAGCAGATTAAAAACATATTTTTTAGGCTTACAACATTATTACAACAAACAATTGCAGTAAAAGCAGAATATATGGAATCCATTGACGATCGATTTATCACATACCTATTTAATTGTGGAATCATTTGACTGCACTGTACGGAATATTTACAATATTTAGTCATGCATTTAAATAACTGTTATCTCCTATTAGCGTTTTGTTGAATCGTATACAAAATATTCTATGTACAAAACGCTCTATTTTATTGTTTTTTTTTCAAAATGTCAACTTGAAATAACTAAACGAAACCATTAATTGTCAATGTCAATTTAATTAAATTGTCGATTTCTCATTTCTCGTCCTTCTTCTTTGTTTACATTTTGTAAAGCAATTAAGCAAGTGATTCGGTCTTCGGAACTATCTGAATGAATTTTGTCTCGTATCGACGATTTTTATGAAGAAAAGACGAGAATTGTAAAAGTAAGTTAAATATATAAGCAACGAAGATGACTTCTACGTTAATAATTCAGAAAATTCTATCAGTGAAGTTGAGTAAAGGAGAATTTGAGAAAATCAAGTGGCTCAGAGATAATAACACGGAGAAAAGTTATAAAGCTATATCGTAAGTGTATACATAATAGTGTGCCATACTTAGTTGCATCGTAGTTAGAATACCAGTGTATGTTGTAGACTTAAATAAAAGTGGTCTTGACTACTACACACAAGCTTCCGACCTTCTTGTTAATTTTCAAGTTTGTATGCTTTATAGTTTCTAAGAGTTCATAATTAGTGATCAGTTTTTCTCTTTCTGCCTTAATTGTACATATCTAAATAGCAAATATTACTTTACCCACAGATCTCTTAAAAAAATAATTGAATCTCAAGAACAAAACAAAACTTGCAGACTGTGCCTTAAGTCAGGCATCAAGAGGATATTTGGCAACCATAAGTTTGATATTGCTGCCAGTGTTAAACATATTTTACAGATAGAGGTACCTATTTTTTTTAAATGAACAAATATTTAATCTTAGTGTAGAGTAAACAATTAATTCACACAAACTCAAACACCCCACACACATACACAAATGCTGTATACCTACCAATTGCTCAGCCACTACACCAATTGTGCTGTCAAATAATAATACATATCTTAGCCAGCAGACACGATAATAATGTTTTAATCTGCATGGTGATAAAATAAAAAAACTATAATAATTTATTTGAATGAAGAATGAACCATAAATACCATTTTGAAGGTAGCTGAAAATGATGGTAAACCCCAGCACATATGCAGAGAATGTGAGGTGACACTGAGAAATGCTGAGCAGTTGCGGCAAACTGCTGAAGTCAGTCAGTGGAGACTACAGCAGGAGCTTGAAATGAGTATGTATATCTTTTCAGAACCTACTTACAGCTACAGTACCTATACTATACAAACATGATGGCTAGCCTAAACATGATTGGTATTGAACCATACCTTATTTCTTAACAATTAATACTACATTCCATACTCCAGCACTCCCCATAACTGACTATGTACTAAAGATTATGCAGGTCATATTAGTACATACATAATAACAATAGTAAAAAATATTTTGAGATAATTTTACACAACACCATACAAGCTCTGCTTAGTTTGGGACTAGCCCAAACTAAGCAGAGCTTGTACTATGAGTACTAATACTTAAATATATATATAGATAGCATACTTATGTAACACCCAGACAACACACAAACACTTATGTTTAACATGTACCTATATATTTATATCCTGTGAAAATGTGTATATGTTGTGTTTGACAAATAAATCTTTCTTTCTTTAGTGGTCTGATATCTAATCCACTAGAACACAGACATTATCAAAAGTGTGTGTTAGTATCAAGCACACAATTTCAAATTAGAAAAAGTGAATAGGTGCCACTGCCAAGTAATGTTTACTTATTTTAAATGCAACCAAGGAGTTGTACAGTTCAAAATGAAAAATATTAACATAGAAAGCTCATTCTCTCTCTGAGGAAGCATAAAAAGAATAAATAATAATAGCCATAACGTAACCTTGGCACTTAGCCAAGGCTATGTTAGGCTGCAACATGGTCACCTATGTAGCCATAAAGGGGTCCTACCTAGCCATGAGGTCCATAACCACGGTATAGGTAATATTACCGTGCCTAAATATCTAATGTATACTGATCTGAGGCCGTACCACGAAGTGTTATTGCGATTGAGAGGGAGGGATGCGGCTCTACACATTGAATAGCGCCATCCCTTTCACACAAACTAAAGATGATCGCGTTATCACTTCGTGGTAAGGCCCCTGGATCTTTTCCCTCATCAAATACCTATTATTATACATAAGTATATATATATATATATACACTCTCGCCTTTTTCCCATGGGGGTAGGCAGAAATTAAAAAATGCCACTTGCTACGATTCTTCCATATTTCTTTCACTTCATCCACATTATTATGTATCATATTATTCTAGTATAAATAAGATGTAATTTTGTACATGTTTACACTATCTCATTAGATTAGAGGTTCTAAGCGCGACTACGCTAGAGGTCCTGTGTTCGATTCCCAGGTCGAGCAAAGTATTATTGGGTTTTTTGAATGTACCCATTTAGTGGCAATAGGCTTGCCCCTATTACATGGGACCTAAACATACCAGCAAACTGTGGGTACATTAGTAGACCTCTGCCTAACCCTTTGGGGCATACAGGCGTAATAGTATGTTGTGATTTTTGTTATCTTTACACTTACAGTGACATGTGTTCCATCAGACAGTGAAGTCAAAGAGAGCAGACATCATGGTGGTTATTTTGTAAAGAAAGGTGCAAAGGTGGTACGAGAATGGGCCTGTGGCAAGTGTCAACAAACATTTAACAATCAGGTATCCGTAAAGTACTCATTTGGCATATCAGCTGAACAACTGGCTTGTGCAGTCTCACATGGGTCAGATTCCCACATAAAAAATATATGATATACCTAATATATCTTGCTTTGTTTCTGCATCACCTTAAGGTTGACTTTGAGAGAATGCCTCCTCTCTCTTGGCATTCTCTTCCAGTCAATTCCGCTTCTCTGGCAAGTCCTCTTGTGTACAACAATTTTGTTGATAGGATTTATCATATATTTTTTTCAATTAACAAAATATATTTTGCTTTTTATAAAATTATCGCTTTAATCTTTAAAAAATATATTTATGTAGCCCCAGCTTTCAAGAACGTTTTATTGGGATTATGTTAAAAAACTAGTATTTTTTCTCTATGTTCTATAATCCAGAGTCCGAATATCCTCCTTGAACACTGTATTGTTTTAGCTGGAGTTATTAGACTTCTTCTTCGTGTCAATGGTTAAACAATTTGCGGGTACTTACCTACTTAAATTATTGATTATTCATTCAGTGTCTTAGGTGCTACTTATTTTACCTCTTTTTGACTGAAATTTCTGTTTTTCCAGGAGGCGTTTACAGAGCACGAGCGCCTGCCGTCGTGCCATGACAGAAACAGGTGTTTCGTTTGTGAAACATGTGGCCTAGAACTCAAATCTATGACCAGACTAAAAAGGCATAGGTAGGTATTGGCCCATATGGTTTTTAAGTTAACAGTGCTATGTTTAACTGGGCCTTTACTTACCAATTAAATACTCAATGTCCAAGGCTTATCCACACTGGCGAGCTGCAATACCCGTGCACTCAGTGCCCGTACCGCGCGCGCACTAAGTACGCGCTGCTGGTGCACGAGCGAGCACACACTGGCGTGCGGACGCTGACCTGTCCCCACTGCGCGGCCACGTTCCTCAACTCTTCGAACTTAGCATCACATAAACGGAGACATATGCCTCCCAATTACCACTGTCAGTTTTGTGACAAGAGCTTTAGGTTTAAGGAGGTAAGTTATAGATATTTTTCTAACTACAGTTTGTGTCATTTAGGGTTCTAAATCTTAGTTTTTTATATTAAGGATTGTCACCTAATTCAACAAAAATAATAAAATTGTCATTCATTGTCAATTACTTTTTGCTATTAGTGAAGTCACTGCATCAGTAACTTCCAGCAAACTTTCATCCATCCATCTCATTACCATGTACGAGGGAGCGTTTTTATATTCGCGGAATGGGGGGTAAAGGGTGGAAATTAAAAAACCAAATTATTTTTCCTTTTCAATATATTCACCTGCAAGACGGATACATTTTTCAGATCTCTCAATTAGTTTATTTATACCCTCATAAAAAAATGTTTTGTCTTTGTCTTCAAAATACGCCGAAACTGCCTCTTTGACTTCATCATCGGTGGTAAATTTTTTACCACGAAGCTCTTTTTTCATTTTTGGAAAGAGGTAATTATCACTGGGGGCCAGGTCTGGGCTGTAGGGTGGGTGATTTAAAATATCGAAGCCCACCTTATGCAGGGCAGCCAACGCAACGCGGCTCTTGTGAACGGGCGCGTTGTCGTGCAAAAGCAGCATACCTTTCGTCAATTTTCCCCGTCTTTTCACTTTAATGGCTTCTTTTAGTCGCTCTAATATTGAAGCGTAGTATTCTCCGGTTATAGAAACACCTTTATCTTTATAATCGATTAATAATATTCCTTCTGAGTCCCAAAAGACCGTCGCCATGAGTTTCCCAGCTGACTGTGACACCTTAAACTTCTTGGGAGGTGCTGTGCCCTTTTTATGCCACTGCATGGAGTCTTGTTTCGACTCAGGTTCATAATGATGAACCCAAGTTTCGTCTTTAGTAACAATTCGACTCAATACACCATCCTTGTCTTCATTACAGAGGTCCAAAAATGCACGTGAACACTCTACGCGCTGTTGCTTTTGCGGTGGCGTGAGCATTCTCGGCACCCATCTTGCGCTGACCTTAGTCATGCCAAGATGATCGTGCAGGATTTTAAAAACGGTTGTATCGGATACTCCAACCATTTCTGCGAGTTGTTTCTTCTTTAGTCGAGCATCGTCGAGTACAATTTTTTCGACTTTTTGGATAAGATCTGGCGAGGTCACCTCGATGCTCCTGCCCGGCCTCGGGTCGTCTTCAAGGGATTCCCTTCCTTGTTTAAATAAACTGTGCCACTTGTACACCATGGTTTTTCCTGGACAAGAGTTGCCGTAAACCAATGACATCTCATTCATTATGGTCGCAACAGATTTTCCTTGCTTGGTAAGGAACTTTATAACGGCACGATATTCGATTTTTTCCATATTTTACTTTTCACTCCCGATTATGTTGCTTGGTTGACGATAGCTCAAAGACTAATTGTCTAATAACAATGAAACCTTGTATTTATACTAATTATGAGTAACTGAACACGTTACGATCCTAATGAGCCTAATTACCCCCCTCCAACCCTCTCATTCCGCGAACTTAAAAACGCACCCTCGTACATGTAGCATTTATATGTAAAAAATATTATATACCTTTTTTGCAGGCCCTACAAAATCATTTAGCAACACAGCACAGCACTGCTAAGCCTCATATTTGTAACTCTTGCGGCAAAGCCTTCTCTACAAGGTAATTCTTGGGATTGAATACAAATTATGAAGATTTAGCTGCTATGTAAATATTTTGCTGCACAATTTGTTTTACTGACACAGTCCCCAAATGGACACCCCAGAGACCAAGGAACAAGAAGTAATGATTAAGACCCCTGATTGGTAAATAATCCACACCAATTGTAATTAATTTAGTATAAGTTTTTCATATAACTTCTATTATAGTAATTGGTCTGTTCCATTTTAACAGAAGTAAAAAATAAATAAATGATCATAAGGTTCTTTAGGTTACTAACTTATGAACGGACTTTGTTATGATGACTATGTACAGAGGCCAGCATATCAAACTATCACAATCAGTCAAATTTCTTTGATAGATTTTCAACTTTAATACAACAAGATAAAGTTCATTGTCAATTGGGAAAATTTGACAGTTTTGGATAGGTTGACCTGCTGGTGTCTGTACTATTGAGAAATATGAACTATGCCATACAAAACAGCTCTCAAATATCCCGATCACAATATTTGTCATATTAAACAACACTTTTTTTTTCAGAAAAATGATTTGCCGCCATGAGAGAAGAGTACACAACCGGCCAAAGCTGCGATCTGGAATAGTGCCTACATACCTGAGACAGCAACAAGATCTGACATAGAAGAATAATATACCTATTAAGAAAAAAATTGTTTAATTGTCCAAAAATGGTGCAACTTGTCTAGTATTCCACGACTAGCACTCTTTTAATAAATCATTTTCTATATCACGGGTTGATATGTTATGAATCTTGGGTCAGTGTTGTTATTTATTATTTGTTTACATCCTAAAGAAAGAATAGAACTTTGCCTTTCAATTGTTTGTAGTTTAGCGAATACAAAATATTTTTCTTCAAATAGATAGGTAGTTTATGGGTAAAGGACAGCAAGATCTACACGTGTGTTTGTTGATAAGTGTCTATAGGAAACTGTCCAATCTAATAATGAATTGTGAAACAACAACAAAACCTGGTTTTAAACAAATATGATCAAAAAAATTAGTTATGCATAACAACATCTGTAGTATAAACTGAAACTGTAAATTGCTGCAACTTTCCTTCAATACATTTATCATTACAGCCACCTTATTCACTCACTAAGAATTGTCTTCCTGAACATAAACCGATAGTCAGAAAATATTAATGTTGATATTAAACTAACCTATTGATGCAAATGTCATGACACAGATGAAGTCAAGCAAGTAATACAACAACAAAATAGTGTTTTGGGATTTTTTTTATTAACTTACAGTCCTAACCATCACATCACTTCTTGGCGGCCGCGCCTACTTTAGATTTCTTGGTACCACGCACCTTCTTCATCCTGTTCTTGCGTTCCTTACGCTGCTTGCGTGTGGGCCGCTTCTTCTCATACAGACCGTGACGGGCCAGTCTGTGCTTAGGCTCGAACTTCTTAGCCAGGTCCAAGGTGTCGTAGATGAGAGCGAAGCCAGTCGACTTGCCGCCACCGAAGTTTGTCTTGAAACCGAACACGAATACAACATCAGGTGTCACCTTGTACATCTTAGCCAGCTTCTCACGGATTTCAGTTTTGCTGACGGTCGGCTTGCCCGGGTGGAGGACATCGCATACCATCTGCTTGCGCGCCAACAATCTACAAAATATCAAAAACGTTGTCAGACATAACCTGTCATGGCGAAGCAACAACTTTCCGCGATGATTATAACTTGCACAACTTCAAAACTTAACAATTTCAACATTTACCTGTTGGTCATGAATTTGCGCGTGCGAATCGTTGCTGTTCCTTCAGTCATTTTTAATTATTTTAGAGATTTCGTCGTAAACGACGCACGTGTCTCCAACACTCACAGAGAAAAAGGACCGCGCAAATGTTGCCAATGTTAAAAGAAGGCCTCTTTTAACATTGGCAACATTTCCTCATATTTCTTTTCTTTTATGAAACTTATTTTTATTTAAGCTTGTATTTCCAATAAGGCAGTAAATAAATTAAAAAAAAAATATAATACGCATACAAAAATGATTATCACGTCATTTAAATTAGACCTTCTATAGTATAAAACTATTTTCTTTATATACTCTGGCAACATTCATGCCAAAATGTTCCGTTCACTAATATTTGATAAAGGATGCGTTCAAAGTAAAGTATGATTTTAGTCAAATTCAAGATAGATTTCGAAATGAGTAAAAATAATTATTTTATTATGTTCCCTTTACTAAGATGGATTCATCACAGATTTTTTTATAATACGATAAGAAAGTTATATATTGTAACCACGACCGTCTCGGTTCACATACATGGTGCTCTCCCACAGTTTTTGGTTTTAAATAGTTGACCTTGACCTAAGTAGGCTGCAGTGGACTCTTTTATACCAAAGCCATTATCTTTTAATTAATGAGATAGATGCGCATTCATCATGGTGAAAGCGGAAATCAAACAAGAATAGAATGTCTTTTTTGTTAGGTATTTTGCGGCTGTTTTTGATGTAACGGCAAAAGGTAAAATTGGAGACTGTTACAAATTTATATTGGCCGATGCGGGATTAAAACCAGGATAACTGACTATTCGCTTCGATTTTCTGCAAGGCGGAGGTACTTCCCTAGTTGGCTAGCTGCAATTTGAGTGGAATTACTCCCACAATGCCCTACCTCTTCTTTTACGCGATTCATCCCTGTTTTTCGCAATTTTATCCAGGTCTTTCCAACTCACTTCATTAAATCATCTACCCATCTGGCCATCAGTCTATCTACACTCCTCTCTTGATAACTTATGCTATTTATTCTGTCCTTCTTGGTGCGATTTATTATGTACATAAAAAATAAAACAGTACGAACATAAAATGCCAAGGGAATTAGGGGTCGCAGATAATGTCATTGATATAGAAAGAAAATGAGGTTATCACCATAATGGATGTTAGCAAAGTAATAACACAGAAAGGTAGGTATTGCAAAATGAGGGATTATAATTATGTCAAAAAAGAATAAACTAATTTGTTTGCATGTCCATAACAATTTGTTGTTTATTTGTATGCACGCACACACACACATAACATTATTTTTGGTTGTTTTAAACTTACCTTGATAACTCTTAGTTATTTTTTTATTTCGTTTCCTACTTAAATTTGTTCTCATATAATAATATTAGGCTGAAATGATACGGAAGGAGACTGGCCTCTGCAACACAGTTCTATAACTATTCAAAAATAATATGTAAGTAGAATAAATATTATGTATTGTGTACAAGATACGCGCCTAACATTTTTCTATAGCAATGAATCTCTAGCAATAAATCTTGGCTTTGTTTATTTTTTTGCTCTCTGTCGTAGCGTAGGCATTTAATATTTATTGCGGTTCATATTGTACAATGTATTTTAGAAGATTGACGTTTTGCTATCCGTTTTGGTTGTGCCCTGATGCCCTGGTGTTACTGCTTTGATTTTGTTTCACCAATCCTATGAAAATTCCCCAAAACCAAAACCTACATTTCTGTTCCTATGCCAATCGTTTAGCCTGTGAGTTGATCGTTAGTCAGTAAGTCATCTTTATCTTTCATGTCTAGGAATATTTTGTAAAATTCATCCTTAATGTCCTTGTGACCATCGTGGTTTGCACCTGAAAATTAGCGTCAGGTGGTAGGTAGTTTATCAGTTCATAGTTTACCAGACATTATACAGAACAGGCTGCCCTTTTGACATCGATTTAATTTATGTAAATAAGATTCAGAATTTTATTTTTTGTGATAATACAGTCATTTTCTTTGTAGTCGTATTCTATATTATCCATTATTATGAATTCTTTATAAAATGTTTTAAGCAGAATTCCACGAGGCCGTGTCTTATATGTGAAACTTTTCCATGAGGCGTCCATATGCCGCGTAAGTATGTTGACAGACAATTAGGCAAATTGAGCCCAGGGGATCTATTCTGTCTATCTTTATCGTCAAATGTTTTTTCGTCTAAACGTACCATTACGATGGACAAAGAATAAAATATAAGAGCTATTATTGAAAGCTCTTTTATATTATAAGGACCTGAGAAAATTGAAACAAAGTTACTTTGAGCGTGTTTGCTCTAGTTTTTGTAGGCGCTTACACAATCCTCTTTCTATAGCAATATCTTGATCAACCTAAGTACTACATTTTTGAAATAAATAATAAGCACACTAAAATAAATTAATTCGTTTGAGTCTATTGATGGGATCATTAACATAGGTTCAAAATAAATCGTAGTAACAGTTTTAAATTACTTTATGGTAAGGTACATTGCAGTGCTAATATTTTAAGCACCACTACAAGGTGTTGAATTGAAATAACAGGATTAAAATCCTTTATTAGCTGGTTTAAGGAATACACGATAGGACAGGTGTAGTTCTTGAAAGATAAGTCTAATTATTAAGATATCACGAATGTCCGAAATCACAAAGTGACAACGGGTCAGTTGGGATATGGGGATGGACCTCAGATTCATGACTAAATCAGGATGGACATTCTCTAACAACCGTATGGCGTAGGTCAGACAGTATTTAGTTACACTAAACTTCCAAAATATGCAATATTAGAAAAGCCTAAAATAAGATGAGACAGTGTGTTCTTGAGTCTGTTGAAATCTATACAGAAGTGTGATAAAATACGCTAATTATCCATTATTAGGTATCTGTTTAGATTTAAGTGTGAATAAAATGTATAGAACTACGGTACATATAATAATAATAGACGTGGGTAAACATAGGTTCTAGGGCAAAGTTCAAACAATGATCACCTTGAAAGTCATAGTAATACATTACAGAAACCTAAATTATTAAATAGGTAAATACAAATTTTAATTTAAAGAAAGAACACCTTGACGTCATAGACGCCCGGTGACGACAGAGGCGGAGGATCTATACAACGTGCACTAATAGGTACTTACTAGTCACTTGTCTATAAAAGGAATACGGAACATCAATTTCTAAGAAATAGCATTTTACCTACTTGCACGTTAACGCAATATTTTCTACGTGACGTCAGGGCAACGTAACGAGCCTTCAGCCAGACATGTCTAGTTTAACTGGACCTCTGACCTACTAAACAAAATGCTCCTCTCACCGTGCGTTTGTATGTCTAGGGAGGGCTGTGGGAGGGCAGGGTTGCTGGTGACGTCCATGGAGGCGCCACCCCGTCCACCCCATATTGATCGCGGACTCATGCCGGTCGTATATAGACCTGGGATTCCGCTATGAGTGCTCGTCTGTACTAGAATTATTTTTCTTGAAGGTTATCAGCAGGTTAGTGGTAAAATCTATTATTTTACTCTCTGGTATGTTGTGTGGATTTGAATTTGGAAACTGGTCTAAGAATGTGATGTGTCAATATTATTGTCAACTGTATCATTTCCCGCGCCTTTTGTGAAATTAAATACACGGTATATCACGTGATTGATATGAGTATATTTTTATCCAACACTATTACATAAATGTAGTAACTATAAATTAGTACCTAACTGTACGAGTGATATTTTAATTATGAATCAATCAAGCTTTAATTAGTTTCTTCTCTGTTAATCAACCTATTTGGTGTTTGGTGCTGTAAGTGAAAATAAATTCTTGACCTTCCCTAAGTGCTCGTAAAAATCTAAGTAATAAAACCTTTTGAACTTTTAGTAGATACTTACTTACCTATAAATATTCTAGATTAGGTACTGGGTGACTTTATAGTGTAGCTATGTTGAATTTGTAGGCGCATCTTTTACACAAACCTTATTTATGTTAAAAATTGCCTATTCACATATTAACTGAATAGTTTTTGTTGTTGTTTTCTAATGTCGACTTGAGGCTCGAGGTTAATCAACCAATCAGTGAGGTTAAGCTACACTCTAGCCGTGGCCAGTCTGTGGATGGGTAACCATTCCTAACACACCGAGACCCTTCCGTGGCTCGGATAGTTAACCAAAAGAGGACCCGGCTTCTTTTGAGTTTATTAACCCTTGTAATATTTATGGCATGGCTTCAGAGGCCTTCATGCCATTTTATTAACCCTAATTATCAGTCTGTCATGGTCGTGGATTCGTAACACACGAATCCTATGGCCTTGACTGTAAGAAATTGCGAAGGCAATATTTTTACTCGGTAGGAGTCCGATATTCCCAGCCGCTCCCTAAGTGGTAGATTATCCATGAGGATTTTCCGTACTCATACATGTATAAAAAACAATTAGGTATGTAACTTACATACCTAATGTAAGTAAGTATTAGGAGAAATATCCGAAACCGGATATTTCTCAAGACATTGCTTCTTGGCAAAATTCATGATTCTAGGTCTACGGGAAGTATAATATAGTATCTATAACCCCTTTTCTCATGAACGCATCTAAGCGTTCCTGGAAAAAGGGTCTTGACAGATAAACGGACAAATAGACGGACAACCAAAGTGATCCTATATGGGTTCCTTTTCAGGTATGGAACCTAAAAATGATTTTATAAACCCATAATATTTCAACTTGATACCTACATGCGTACCTGATAAAAAGGGTCTTGACAGATAGACCGATAGTCTGATAAAGAAGTAATCCTATAAGGATTTCTATTTCCGTTTGAGGTATGGATCCTAAAAAAATTTTAGTCCCCTGTTTTTTAAAGACCTGCTGTTTGTGACCTGACGTCACTAGATAACACATAAAAAAAATCAAGAAAGAAAAATCATTTAATTTTATTCATAACAATAAATTCAGATAAATACTTATGGTACTCGGTATACATTGTAAACTAGGTTACATTAGTAGGTACCGTGCCTTAAAAACAGTATGCGAGGAAAGGCCTCGCTAATCGACGGGGTCCAGCAACTGCTAGACTACAACCTGTCATGGTCGTGGCGAATTTCGCGGATTCCATGTCCATAACAATAGGGCAGGTGAAGGCAAGTGCGGTTTTTAGTCGGTACTAGCTTTTACCCGCGACTTCGTACGCCTAGACTTAGTAACACAATTGCTGTCGGATTTTATTCATGGGATAAGAAGTACTCAATGTTAGGGAAATTCCCGCTTTGTTCCGAAAAAGAAGTAAGTATTCAATATGCCAGCGCCAATCACAAACTATTAACATTTCATTTAAATCCCGTAAGTAGGTCTCCTACATAAGTTTTCTGGGAATTCTCACATAATTTTGGGGTAAAATATATTCTATTTGTTATTCCCGGTCACTTATTATGTGTACTGTATGAAATTTCATTCAAATCCCGTAAGCTATTCGTGTTTCGGGATTTCTGGGATTATCCCACATTTTTCTGGGGTAAAATATATACTATTTGTTATTCCCAGTTACATACTATGTCTGTATAAAATTTCATTCAAATCCCGTAAGCTATTCATTTTTCGGGATTTCCGGGATATTCCCACATTTTTCTGGGATAAAATATATCCTATTTGTTATTCCCAGTCACATACTATCTGTGTGTGAAATTTCATTCAAATTCCGTAAGCTATTCGTTTTTCAGGATTTCCGGGATATTCCCACATTTTTCTGGGATAAAATATATCCTATTTGTTATTCCCAGTCACATACTATCTGTGTGTGAAATTTCATTCAAATCCCGTAAGATATTAGTTTTTCGCGATTTCCAGGATATTCCCACATTTTTCTGGGATAAAATATATCCTATTTGTTATTCCCAGTCACATACTATCTGTGTGTGAAATTTCATTCAAATTCCATAAGCTATTCGTTTTTCAGGATTTCCGGGATATTCCCACATTTTTCTGGGGTAAAATATATCCTATTTGTTATTCCCGGTTACATACTATTTGTGTATGAAATTTCATTCAAATCCCGTAAGCTATTAGTTTTTTGGGATTTCCGGGATATTCCCACATTTTTCTGGGGTAAAATATATCCTATTTGTTATTCCCGGTTACATACTATGTGTGTATGAAATTTCATTCAAATCCCGTAAGCTATTAGTTTTTTGGGATTTCCGGGATATTCCCACATTTTTCCGGGGTAAAATATATCCTATGTGTTATTCCCGGTCACATATTATGTGTGTATGAAATTTCATGCAAATCCCGTAAGTAGTTCTCTTATATCCGTTTTTCGGGATTTCCGGGATATTCCGACATTTTTCCGGGATATTCCGACATTTTTCCGGGATGAAAAGTAGCCTATGTCCGTCTCCTGGCTCTAAGCTACCTCTTCACCAATTTTCAGCCGTATCGGTAAAGCCGTTCTTGAGTTATAAATAGTGTAACTAACACGACTTTCTTTTATATATATAGATGAGTCCGACATACCCTGCCACCTCCCCGGGAGGCGGAGGATCCATGAGGATTTTCCGTAGGTACAGACGCCAGCAGGTCAACCTATCCAAAACTGTCAAATTTTCCCAATTGAATATGAACCTTATCGTTTTGCAATAAAGTTGAAAATCAATCAAAGAATTTTGACAGATTGTGGTAGCTTGATGTGCTGGCCTCTGTACATTAAAAAAAGAAAAAAAAAGGTACTAATGTGTTATCTAGCGGCGCCAAATACTGTCCCGATACGATACGATATCAACACAATAAGGTATCTGCGTAAGTAGTAGGTTTGTTTGCATTTTACGTCAAGTTCATCTCTTTGGAGGCAAAGACCACTGGATTATCGTACCTACACTCATTATAATACCTCTACTAAATTGTCGGTTTTGCGATATCTATGTATACATACATTGGTAGATTTAAATTGTTTTCATTATAATAATCGTCAAGAAGTTTGGTTTTCAAGTTTCCTAGTACAGAGAACAATTATTAGGTACTTCAACTTTAATGATAAATTAGGTAATATTTATTTCTGTAAATATCTACGTTTCACTTTTTTTTTTAAGCTAGATGGTTCTGGCATTTCCTAACTGACGACCTCTGAGAAGCACCGAAACAAACAGAGAATCATAGTCTATTTCAAAGTCCAGACGATATTAGAAAATAATTATATGAGTGTTACAATGCAGGGCAATGTCTGAAATGGCCTTTTGAAGAAAGAACCATAGCAACTTTGAGTAGACCAGTCTCAGCTGAAGGCACGCGGGTATCAGTCATTGTAGTAGCTGATATTAGATTGCGAAGTAGTCATAAAAGCTTAGATGTATGTAACTATAACAAGATGTATAAATGTGGACGAAGCAAAAGAAGTATGCAAGAATCGTAGCAAGTGATGTACTTTAGTTTCTGAAGGAAGTATGTATCCTATCCCATAGCAAAACATACCTTAATTCCTTTTCAGTCTTCCTTCTTATTCTCTTGACACAAAACCTTCTACTAAGTTGCTTTTAAAGCTACCTAAGTATTTAATTTAGGTATTGTGGAGAGTTGCTGACTATAGCTTCGGTCTCTATTACATGGGATAGGTATGTATGATTATACCGGTGAACTGGATGTATATTAGTACACCTTTGCCTAACCCTGGGAGGAATACAAGCGTAAGTATCTCTATTTTTAAGAGGTGTAGGTACACGAGTAACAATGCGATTCATCCAACGAAATAAAATGCTATACCTAATTCAAATGGAAATATGTATCTATATAAACCGTCATAATAGTAAAACTTAATATGGCAACACAAATTGGCGACGGCAAGGATTAGCATTTATTGATATTTGAAGCTATGCAGTTTTATAATTATGTTCTTCCAACTTCACAGATTCCAATAAATCAACTGCGATTCTTAGTGTCGTCAAGTTGTGGCGCAACTTCGCGCCACTCACCGCCAACACGTGTGTATGGGTGACGTCACTGAGCACGCGCTCCTACCCCGGTTCTTAATGGTGCCTGATCAAAACAAACCAAATACATTGAAGCTGAACAGTGCGGCCCGACAGGCCAGTCGATATTCAGCCCGAGACCCGAGATTAAGAACCTTGATTTAAATAGCTAAATTCATAAACAACCAGTATTTTTCCAAGGTATTATTTGTAGTAAAAAAGTTAAAATGGAACAAAATTGGGAACCCGTTATTTTAAGATCAAGCAGAACCCCGAAAAACAAGGAGTTGGTAAGAGAAAGCGCTGTAAGAGAATCTCTCCTATCTGAATCTACATCAGGAATATGTAAGGGCGAGGAAGATGACACTACCAGTGTTGGTACTGATTCGTTTTCTAGTCCTGAGTTGGAATTCAGCGCTCGAGAACGTCTTCCAACGGCGCAGAGGAAAAAACCTCAAAAAAATCTAAATGAAGACGCCGTTTCTTTACTGAATAAGCCAAAAGTCAATCAAGTTAAAATAACAGAGAATCCAGCTGACCGTCACAACGATACTAAGAAATCTGATGATGAAAAATCCGACAAAGAAAAAGTAAAAATCCCGGACGGTGGATGGGGATGGGTGGTCGTTCTATCCTCATTCATTATATCAATGATAGCGGATGGAATCAGTTTCTCATTTGGATTACTCTATATTGAATTTTTAGAGGAATTTGAAGCTAGTAAATCTACCACTGCCTGGATCGGCAGTCTGTTCATTGCTGTCCCACTTCTCTCTGGACCAGTCATGAGTGCTTTAGTGGACAGATATGGATGTCGAAGCATGACAATTCTTGGAGGCATCATTTCGACATTAGGTTTCGTTCTAGCTTCAATTTCCACAACCCTAGAAATGATGATGATTACGTTTGGAGTGATTGCTGGTTTGGGTCTTGGGCTAGTATATGTCACCGCTGTTGTATCTATAGCCTATTGGTTTGAAAAGAAAAGGAATTTGGCTGTGGGTTTGGGAGCTTGTGGCACAGGCGTCGGGACATTTGTGTATGCTCCTATGACACAATACTTCATCGAAGAATATGGCTGGAGAGGAACAATTCTCTTGCTATCTGGTACACTTTTGAATCTATGTGTGTGTGGATGCGTTATGAGAGACCCTGAATGGTGGACTGAAGAACAGAAGAAACAAAGAAGTAGCAGAGATGAGGGGAAACTAAAGAAAGAAGAGGATAAGTCTAGACATTCCAGTTCAGCGTCCATTTCCAATCCATATGTGTTTGATTTCGATGCTCCAACTCGCGGCAAGAGTATGGGTGGCTTGATTAAAAGAGGTATATCTCCCGAAAAGGTGATCAGCCAAGAGGCCGAGAGTATCAAACGTCACCAGGACATTATGAAGCTTAAGAAATGTAAAAGAGTGCCGCCGAAGTCACAATCTGTAGAGAACCTGCCAACTTACCTCACTTACAGCGAGAAGGTATGTATTTTAATACTTGAACACCTTGATTGCAGCAGACCATTCACTTATATTTTATATCATTATACTTATCTTTAGCGTATGAATGTATGTTGTATCTACACTTTTCCTATACTTCATCGCCTGCCAGCGCAGCTGCATGGTTTTCCTTTGGTTAAATTTTGCCAGGGTCACAGAATTAACTGGCGCATACAACAAGAACTTTAGAGAAACTAGTGGTTCCCGCTATGACATACTGGACTGGTTCAAACTTGGGTCATAAGTTTAACAATTTAGAGATAAAATTATCTAATTTCTGTTCGAATATAACATCGACACGACATTTTTTCATTTGACCCTAATTAATTAAGTTAAGTAATAAATAGTTACCTTTTTTTAATGATTGCGTGATGTATTTAAAATTATAAATAAGACTAGGAGGTCATCAAATGCTCAGTAAAATAAAATTTGCGATAAGAAATTTGTGCTTTAATTTGTTAGCAAAAGGTTTTATTGACCTTATGACCCGTAGCATCGTCCGATGCTTACATAATTTATTAATACAAATAAATTTATCATAATATATAAAATGTGTAATATGAATGTAAGAGAAATTTAGTGCATAGGTTCGAACCTATGTTAGTTAACCAGGTAGTCGACTACCTGGTTAAATAGACAACTGAGGAGCCACCATTGGTGCAATTGTGCTCCTGAGCACATAGAAGTACAGACAGTAGTGCTAATAAAACTATCTAATCTCAAAGGTGTATAAAATATTACACTGTAACAGTTTGTGTTACCCTATTAATATACAATAAGGCTTTTTGCTTTGTTGAATCAGATTATTCAAACATTTCTGCCGTTTTAGCTATCAATGGGAACACTAGACACTCTAGTACAGAAGACTAGCAGAGATTACGGGATCGAAGTGAAATACCCGTCATTCGCCATAAACAGGACTAAAAAACCACTGCCAAAAGAACCTAGCAACGAGTCCAATGACCCACCTATTGTTAAATACACACAACATGCAATACAAAGAACAAATTCAGAAAGATATGAAAATACAGACAAGACTTCAGATAAGTATGAACTTAAGAATCCACACAAAATTGTTATAAATAAAGCTAAATCAGAGACAAGGGATGTTAAAATATTGGTTAAGCAGGACAGTAAAGAGAATAGAAAGGATTGGCTGAAGAAACAACTGTCAGTGAACCACCATTACCTGAAAGATCTGAAGATGCCTTTGAACTCCATAAGTCATAGGAATGCTATGCTTAATATAAAGAGGTACAGGCTAAAGGCATCGTCATGTCCGGATATATTCAAAAATTCTATGATAACTATAGATGATAAGGAAGAGGTAAGTGTTTGCAGTCTTATGGAACAATTTCAATTTTATTTGTAGTGAAAATTATAGTTACAATGACATCATATTGTGGAACTGTATGCACTGACATAATCTCATTATCAGACAATAATATAACGTTACAAGGTTAGGAATAAAGATAATTTAAGTATTATCTCTCCAAGCTTCCTCGTGTGGAAGAAGAGAACCTAGAAAGTAGGTATTCAATTTGCATAAAATGTCAGCTAGCAAATTCTAAAATTGAATGCAATGGTGGCTGAGCAGCCGGCTTACTATTTATGTGTCGTAGTTATCATAATATAAGAAGGACTTTTATTACTTTATCGACTTACATATTTTGGTTCCAAATGGCACAAAAGGTTAATTTCGAAAAAAAAAACACGTTAAGCAATTCCTGTGGATTCAATTTATATTTAGAACCCAGAACATTAGAAAATTACTAAGGACCTTCTCCTTAGTAATTTCCAATTTTCTAATGTGAATCATAATATTATATAGGAGATCTGCATGCCTGAGAGATTTTTCTCGACGGTGTGTGAAGTCTGCCAACCCGCACTAGGCCAGCTTGGTGGATGGAATATAGCCTAATCCCTCTCAATCTTAGAGGAGGCCCGTGCCCAGCAGTGGGACATATATGGGTATACCCAGATATGGGTGAAGATGGTGATAAATCATATATGGGGCCATATATCAGTTTACGCTAGTAATCCATACAAAACATTTCTTATTTTTACCTTCTTCATCAGCTCGTATCGTCTATGTCGACCACTAGTGGATGTAGACTTTTTCCAATGAACGCCATAGAACCCAATCATCAGTTCTGCTCATCCAGTCACTGCCAACTTACTTATTTGTTTAAAAAATCTAATTTATTTCTCACTCTCAGAAATGGTACGACGACTGCGTGAGCTGTCTTGCGGACATGTTCAACGTGACCCTGTTCACGAGGATGACCTTCAACTTGTTGTGCCTGGGCACCATCTTCCTGTTCATCTGGTTCATCGTACCATACTTCTATCTTGCCGAACATATGATACATAAGGGGTACACTGAAGATGATGGCGCTGCAATCCTTAGCTTGATTGGGATTACCAACACTATTGGAATGGTGAGTACCTTGTCCAAATTATTGTTCATATAACATAGAATTTTACGTGTCGTGATGGTGGCGGTAAGACCTGCCAAAAACCGGTAAGTATACAGACACATTATTATGAATTATAGCTGGGACCAACCCTGAAATGAAAAAAGTTCAGCTGTTTCTTATGAAGTTTAGAGAATTATTGCTATGGGACCAATCCTGAAATTAATAAAAAATCAGCTGTTTTTTAAAAAGTGAAGAGTATAGCAGATTTTATCATAATTTGAAGATTGATCCCATAGTAGACATTTTTCATAATGATGTGTATAATAATGCTATTTTGGCTATAAGTTATAACTTCAAAATGATTTGGGTTAGTCAGATTAAGAAGAATCAAACTAATAGAAGAAGAACATTTAAAGTATTCATCATTTCATCTATATTCGGCTTTGAAAAGGTGTTACGAAAAACTGCTACTAAAAGAAAGACTAGCTTGTTTGTTATTAGATTATCTTTCAGTGTCTAGATCAAGTTAAGTACGTAAATGCTATGCTGTGATCTTTGTTACTTACTAGTTAGCTATATTTATATGAAAATCCCAAGAATCTGCCAATAACTTCGTGATTCCCATACATATCTACACAAAATATGTAACTTTATTGGCTTGTGGCCTAATTTATCTGTAGTAGGGCTTGTGTCCCAATAAAGTCCCCGATTTTGGACACTCGCCAGTTCTGGAGAAATATTCCAGTATTTTGCAAGAGCGACACCTTTTTACAAGATAATCTAATATATATAAGTAAGTATTATAATAATAAATGTCTGTTCGTCCTCTATAGCTTTCGTATAAATTTAATGTCATCCGAAACTTGGGTAGGTTGACAAAACATTAAGATAGAAAAAGAGTGAAGAAAACTGCCTGAACCTAGTCTAGTCATCCTCAGCGCGACTGCTGTCCTGGTTTCCATTCGAAGGTCGTGCAAAGCGTTATTTGGTTTTTCTTTTCTATAAAATCTTAGTAGCAGCTCGGAGTTTTGATTTTTGGCCGCAATAGGCTCGCTCCTTGTAACATGGGACTTAAACATACTGGCGAACTGTGGGCTTATAAATTAATATACCTCTGGCTAATCAATCGGGAAGTACAGTCATGATGGTATATAGATCAATAGTCATTGCTATTGTACGATAAGCGTTTAAGTCCAGCGATGATGAAACACATCCTGGCAGGGTCGTGATGAATGGAATCACGACAAGAAGAGGAATGTGAGGTCTCTAGTTGGTACAAGTCACCCACCTGCACTTGCGGCAGAGAACCCATGAGGATCCTAAAGGCAGGCTAAAATTCATAAAATGCAAGGATGCTCGCTATACCATAGAATGGGAAACACCATTTTTAATTTAAAACAAGATAATATTTATTCCCAAAAGAACAATAGGAACCTATCGTTCCCGTATAATAATTTTACATTAACAAAATATGTTGCTATGTTCCCTATATCATGTTCCATCGTTTTGGCTGCCCAAAGGGTACCAACATCTGGTAACAAATGGCTTCCTGCTTTCGTCGTTCGACTACCGTCCTACACATTTGAATCACGAGACGGCGTTAGTCTGGTTACACTCCAAGGTCTTCAAGAACTCGAAGGTGGTGACTTTGACATAACTGCGGTAGCCAGAAATAGATAATATCCAGTTTCCAAATGTCTGGGAACGTTGTCTGTGCCAAATTCTGGCTGAAACGAATTCTCAAATGTATTTTATTATTTACGGGAAATTGTGGGAGTTCATATATTATTTTAGTTTGTCATCCGTTGACAAAGAGTGTCAGGGATTTCGACGGGCTTTTAATAGATGAATAATTGTTTGTACGAGACAAATTTTTTTTTCATTGAAATTTTAATAAGGAACTGCCAATGAAGATAAAATAGTTGAATAAATTATTTGATTTCGTTTAAGTGTAATACGAGTTTGAATTCTTTAAAATGGATTAAGGTCACAGATACAACTAAATTGATAATTTAAAGACATTAGTGTCTTTAGCTTATGCTGTATTCGGCATGGTATAAAGTAGGAAAGCAGGTTGCACAATACTAACCTAACGACAGCCATAAGATTAATTTTTCATCGTCAATTACAGATTTAAAAATATAAATAAAACAAGTAATTGGATAATAAAGTTTTAACCAACATTTGATGAACTATATAACAATGTAGTGTTTTTGCAAATAAGATTTTAACGCGAAGAGGTCTTAGAACTGTAGATGTAGTAGGTAGTAACTTGGAACTTTGACGACGTCTGTGGTCTAGTGGTTTGTGTGCCGGACTGCTGATCATGGGGTCGTGGGTTCGATTCCCACAAGACACAAATATTTGTGTGGGTAAAACATGAGTATTTGTGTTTGTCTGGGTGTTTCTTATGTATTATAAGTATGTATTTACAAAAAAAAAAGTATTTAAGTATTATATCCATTGTCTAGTACCCATAGTACAAGCTCTGCTTAGTTTGGGACTAGATGGTGCTGTGTAAAAATGTCCCAAAAATATTTATTTATTAAAAAAAAAAAAAACTTAAATAGATACTACATACATATTGAGGACTTCAAAAGACCATTAATCAGACATTGCCCTGCATTGTGACACTCACATATTTGCTACTACTAAGTACTGACTTTATGAGAGACCATGATTTTCTCAGTTTATTGCTAAGTTTCTTGTTATGGGTCGTCAGTTAGAAAGTTCCGGCACAATCTAGCTTAAAAATATAATTATGTAGAACATTGACTTGTGAAAGTGTTTTTAAAAGATCTTTTTACAGAAATAAATATGACGTATTATTCATGATAATTCACAAGTGACAATTTATTTAAAAGTTTGGTACATTTTACCGTAAATGATCTCAACATCAATAATAGGGACATCATTCTATGCTTAAAACTCATACATTGTCAATTTTTGAGATAGTACATTTTGATTGATTTGATTTTTGTCATAACTGGGTTCAACTATCATTACCTATGTATCGAATGATTGAATAAAAAGGACATGCTGCACAGGAAGATTATAATTAAAGATACCTACTTATAAACTTAAGGAAAAATTAACTCAGGCACGATTCGAACCTGCGTCCTTCCGGTTAAGTACATCTTGTGAGATGTACTTAGAAATTAGAAAATAAATTTGACGTCACAGGCAGTAGTCTCGGTTACTTAGGGGATAAATTTATAGTACTTAATATGTCTTCAATAGCTGTCGCTTACGTCACCTATAAGATATAGTATAGGTGACGTAAGCGACATCTATTGAAGACATATTTCTATGTTCTTCAACCGACATGACTTGCTTTACAGTTCAATGCCGAACGATGTTGCCTTACCTTTTTATTATTTTTTATTATGGTGATATATATTAATTAACCTTACGAAACTGAAATAAGTCAAGGTCTTCCAAATATATTTGCCTTAATCTTTCCAGGTCGGCCTCGGCTGGATAGGAGATTTTCCTCAAGTTTCCATAGGAGGCCTGTACGCCGTATGTCTGGTCCTCTGTGGTGCCTCCGTAGCAGCCATTCCTCCGGCTGCTGCCACTGATTACTGGATCCTCGCCTCTGCGGCCGCAGCCTTTGGGTTGTTTTTCGCAGCATCATACACTTTTACACCGAGTCTATTGGTGAAGCTGGTTTCGTTGGATGACTTTACCTCAGCGTATGGACTGGTGCTGCTTGCTCAAGGAATTGGACATTTGATTGGACCACCGCTCTCAGGTGAGGAGTGGTACACTTTCCACTGAGCTTAAAAATATTGTACCATGTGGAACTAGGCTAGGCTTTCGTTTGGGGGAGGCGATGGGTCCTAACATAAAATACTAAGTAATCTTACTTCACATTCTTTTAACTCTAGTAGGAGATTGCTGGTTTTTAGTATGAAATGGTCAATGTAAAGGCCGTAAACGGCTTCTGAGCGTGAGGTCCTGAGTTTGATTCCCAGATCGAGCAGTGTTATTTGGGTTTTATAAAAAAAATATTAAGCTCGGAGGATGAAATATACCGGCGAACATAGTATATAGTATATATATAGTTTAGATTGGTACACCTCTGCCTCTGGGGGAATGTAACAACCGAAATGGTATGTTAGTAAAGGGTACTAGGGTCCCGTTGAAAACCAGCGCCAGGCAACTCACCAGTGGTCTGGCATTTAGTGAACATGAACTGGAGCCTATTTTGACACAGCCGTGGGGCACAAAATTTTTATTTTATTTGTCTTTTCATCAAGTTTTTAATATCATTATTGTATAAATATTTCTCTTTCTTTGTTACTAACATTAACTTATAAGAAAACAAACGCAGAAGAAAATACATAGATTTAGAATCATTGTTTCTTTTCTGACATTTACGCGAATATTATACATTGAAATAAAACTACTTTTTACGGATTTGATATTATTAATCCCGACGTTTCGAACCCTTTACAGCGTCCATGGTCACGGGTAGTCTAACCGTGAGCAGTAAGGGGTCCGGAACGTCGGGATTAATAATATCATTGTTTCTATTCCAGGCTTCATTTACGACGTGACGTTCTCTTGGGAGCTGTCGTTTTATCTGGCAGGAGGCTGGATCGTGGTGGCAGGCATGCTCATCTCCCTCATACAGCCGGTAAGGACCTACCAGGAACGACGACGTGCACTAGCCGATGATATCAGCATGGCTTAATGTTGGAGAGAAAGTTTTCTGGGTGATGTATAAAAAAAAATCGCTTTTTTAATATTTAACCCATATTTAATAATATTAAAAAATTCTCATATTAAAAAAAACTGCCTCAGTAGTGGTCTGCGCGATTGCTAGGCTAGAGTTCCTGGGTTCAATTCCCAGGTCGAGCAAAGTATTATTGGGTTTTTATATAAAATCTCAGTAGCAGCTCGGAGTATTGTGCTCGGATTTGTGCCCTGTTAACCTATTACGTGGGACCTAAACATGCCGGCGAACTGTGGGTGTACAATTAGTACCTAACTACCTCTGCCGAACCCATAGAGGAGTACAGGCGTGATGGTATGTTATGTATATCTAATAAAAAAAAATCATATACCGATGTATTGAGAAAAGTTATTCAGATTCTCGTAAGCTTGACACAAAACGTGCAACAGGGACAAAATTTTGTTTTTCTTTTCAAAGAAGACTTTTTTGCTGTGTGGAGAATCCTTCTGTTTCTTCTGTCACCTGTGGAGGTGGCAGGGTATGTCGAACCGATTAAAAACTCCACTAAACACCGGTTTTGGTTGGTTTGACTCAAAAACGGAATAATCTTCGGCATATTCGATGATATTCGTAGTTCACCTTTGGAACGCGACTATGATTCAAAAGAAACTTGACTCGTCAAATGATGACGTCAAATGATTGTATCAATCTGATTGGTCAATGTAGCTAAGCTGCGACCATTGGATTGGCTAAGAGTTTCAGAGTTTGGTTTGTCTAGACAACTGCTTACTTGTTTAGATTTCTGTGTCGCTACGATTTTCTATAATAAAAAGTTACACAGTACATAATGTGTTATACTCAGTTTAAGAGTACCTACTTAAATAATAATTATATTTATTAATGAATATAGGTACTTACTTAATAGCACAGATTACCTAAGTACTGATTGTCAATTGTTTATGAACGAATTCCACAAGAAGGATACTAGCAATAATAAGTACATAATAGCGCTAATCATACATTCAAATAAATAGTGAAGTTCCATGTAAAAAAGTAAAGTTGTAGGTAGTAGGTACTTACGAATAGTAATTTTATAAAAGCACCTTATTACTGTAACCATAACGCACATAGTTGATCACAGGACAACCTACTTCCTTAAATAAAAATAAAGAAATAATTTCTTGAATATTTCATAATGTTTAGCGCTTGTGGTACTTATTCCATTAGTTATTGTACACTCGCCTTTACATTTTTAGAAGCATTATACGATAGAACCTTAACTTATTTTATATAATTATAATTATATTATGTACAGTGTACATCGTTTTTGGATAACTATGAACTTTCTTCTCCATAGAGAATTTGTTAAATATTTTTTTAAGAATTATGTATGAAATTTTAGACCACTGTTAAAAAAAATCTTTTTCAAACACATACGTAATGTTAATTATTAGGTTTTATTATAGTTTATTAAACAATGTAGTATTAGAACCTATTAAATTTACGGTGCTTGCCAAAAAATTAAAAATAAACATTTTTAAAATATAAAAACAAATAATTCTAAAACTCGGTAACAAAATAGATATTTTATTGCATTTTCATACTTATTGATTTTCTATAAGTTTAGTAATGGGACCTTACCATACCGGCGAACTGTGGGCGTACTTTAGTTCACCTCTGCCTAACCTTGAGGGAATACAGGCGTGATGGCTTTTTTTTAACTATTGGTTAAAGCACAGAGAGATTTATACTAGATAATTAACTGCCTAACTCCCGTCCAAACAACAGCTTACACATAGAATGTTAAAGTTTTTAAACTTAGATCAAGTATGACAATATGTTTGTTGATTGCCTTATATTAAGTAGTCGTTAAATCATTTCAATTTGTTAGTCAATTGAAGGCGAGACTGTCAATTGCGCCGTTTATTTTAATTAAACACCAATTTAAAACAATTAAGATAATCCGCCTTGTAATGTGGAGTTCGTGTTTCGAAGAGGAGTCATGATCTACATACTTGTACTTATTTATAAGTAGATATTTTTTTGTGTTTTTTATATTGCCAAAGATTTGTATAACCATCTTTATTATAATAGAACTTAACAATATCCAACGTTTTGATAGAACCGAGTTAGTGCGTTTCTTTGATAATAACCGAATAGAACCGAAATAGAGTAGGTACGTTTCATCAAATAGTTTCTAAGCCGTCATATTGACGACGACGACCTCTGTGGTATAGCGGTTCGAGTACCGGACTGCTGATCATGAGGTCGTGGGTTCGATTCCCACAGGACGCAAATATTTGTGTGGATAAAACATGAGTATTTGTGTTTGTCTGGGTGTTTCTTATGTATTATAAGTCTGTATTTACAAAAAAAAAAGTATATAAGTATTGTATCCATTGTCTAGTACCCATAGTACAGGCACTGCTTAGTTTGGGACTGAGATGGTGTTGTCCCAAAAATATTATTATATTATATTATATATTATTATATTGGCAGGCTGTCTGTCTACGTCATCGGTTTTTCTATGGATCTCCTCATTTCTGATTTGGTCGCGTCTGCTTGGTACCTACCCAAGCATAGCTCTCACCAGGACTCGCTCATTGACCTTGATCTTTCTTACCATTTATACATTTCATGTACTTAATTAACACTTATTTGCATTGCTGCCAACATAATAGCATAGAAACTATTTCATGAAACTCACTATAGATACTATAATAATTCTAAAAGGTATTGTGTCTTACAAAATGATACCAGGTTTGATGAGGTCAAGTGCGTAGTACTCGCAACCGGCGTGTATGTATGACAAGATGTATGAATGTGGTCGAAGCGAAAGAAGTATGCAAGAATCGTAGCAAGTGGCGTTCTTTAGTTTCTACCCCTATGGGAAAAAGGCGTGAGTGTATGTATGTATGTATGTAAAATGATACCACATTCAATCGGATTTTCTATGCTTTACACCTTATGTATAAGTAGGTACTACTAGGGTTTACACACGACAAAGAAAGGTAAACTTATTTGTTCGAATTACTCTAACCACTCGTTTTTCTACTAGCCTAGGGAGTCGAAAATTATGACCAACAGAAAACAAAAATAGGGTTCCTAGTTTAACTTCAAAAAATTAAAAATTTAGCCAAATTATAGATTTAGTATGTCATATTTTTATCACTTTACGAAACATTCGTTATTGTCAAACTTTGTATTAGGTATATTGGCAACCCTAAAGATGACGATTTGGTGCATAAGTCTGACACTAATAGAAAAAAGACAAATTATTTAGATAATGCACAATATAGCGGAACATCTAGTTTAATTAAAATGAATAAATAACTATATGTATACCTATTTCTATAAGAAATTTATATGCACAAAATCTTTCAAAAGATATTATTGAATATAAAAAATGAGGCGGCTTGCACTACAAAACCTGACACAATAAAATTTATTCTACTATCAACATTGCTTTATGCCAGAACTTTTTTCCGGATGGATCCAACCTCCTCGAAATTTTCAGATGATTTTAAATAGGCGATGTTGTGGCATTAACTTCTTTATTGTTAGTCGTTTTGCAAAATGTGTAAGCTGACCTTATTGCAAGTATATTATCTAAGTAGTATTTATTATGTAAAAATGTAAGATCTTACTTTGTATACTTAAGTATGAATAAAAATGAACGAAGTTTAAAACATGTTATACTTACTATTACTCTGTATTTAATCAAATGTTATTAAAATTGCATAATGGATAATTTTGTTTGTTTTAATTGTATTAAAGTTAAAAATCGATCACAGTAATTTGACAGATTGTGGCAGTTTGATGTGCTGGCCACTGTACATAAAAAATCTGTTGGTCTTTCGAACCGAAGTATCAGAATCGATATTAATATCGAAATAAATGTTTGTTTCTAAAGAAATCTATTATGAAGGAATAAAAATTTAGGTTTCACTGAGAATTTGACAGATAATCTTGCGTTCATAAAGAAAAAAATGCTCATTCATTCATTTTTATCGGGTAAATAATGCATTTTGTATGAAACACCAGTTTTTTCTCGATAATACAGGGTTGGTTGTTACACTTTCACCCCCTGAAAAGTAAATTTTAATTTTTTTTATTGCATTTTATTCCACGGTTCAAAATGTCATTTATTTTATTAATACATAATTATATCATTATTTGCATAATGTAATTTTATTTTTGTACAAAATCTGTCTTAATGCTTTAGGTATTTTTTATCCGACAACCTTTGAGTGATGCAGAGACGGTCAAGGTATATGCACCAAAAGAGTAGAGGTGAGAGGTAAGATGCAAAGAATATTGCTCAAACGCTATTATTATACTTTTCTCCCGCACCTGCAAGATGTGGAACGGTCTCCCTGCTGAGGTTTTCCCTGTATGCTATGACATGGGGTTCTTCAAACGGCGTGCATACAGGTTCCTTAAGGGCCGGCAACGCATCAGCAACTCCTCCGGTGGTGCAGATGTCCATGGGCGACGATGACCACTTACCATCAGGTGGCTCGTCTGCTCGTTTGTCGACGTCAACAAATAAAAAAAATATACTTAAGTATAGGTACTTTTTTTCATAACCCAGTTCGGTATCGCTCGGTAAAGTTTCTCGAGTTTGTGAGGTTGTAGGGGGTAATCTGTAGATCTACTGAACCGATTTTGAAACCAATAGAAAGCCACATTATTTGTGAGTGTCATAGGCTATATTTATTTATAATATATGTGTTACGGGCAACGTGATTAACTGGGCATTATTTATTTATTTATTTATTTATATTGGCACACCAACAACTTATTCACAATTTCCGTGTAGAATGAGATTACATTACAAGTTTGTTCTGTGCGAACAAGTTATTATTTTATATTATTAATAAGGACCGGCCATTATTAATAATGCCCAAGAGCGATGGGCAAAGTGATTAATTTATCACTTTGACCGGCCATTATTAATAATGCCCGTGGTCCATGTAATAAGTCAGTGTTTGAGATAGCTTGAATTTATCACTTGGACCGGGCAGTATGAATAATTCCCTACTTGTAGCCGGGCAATGTGATAAATTTGGGGCGGAAGAGTTATAAAAAAATAAAAAATAAAAGAAAACAGACTTCGTTTTGTACATAAGTAACACTCAAGGACCAAAAATAGCTCACAACGCGTTGTGGTCAATTATATTAGTTGAGCTCCAATATGCAAGGAATTATAAAAACTAAATAATATTAAAAAGTCGTACTTAGGCCAGGTTAGGTTGTTAGGTTTTTTTTTCATTTAATAAAGAAAAACACTACAGTTCACCTATTTTATTACTTTGCCCAAGGTAGGGTGGGCATTACTCATAATAGCCGGGAAAAGTGATTAATCATGCTGTTTTAATCACATTGCCCAATTGAGTCGGGCATTATGAATACAGACCGGCCATTATGAATAGTGCCCGGAGTTATCAAATTGCCCGTAACATATGCATGTTATTAGTACATTGCACCCGTGCGAAGTAGGGCTGGGCTGGATCGTATTAGATACAAAAATACGATTCATCTATCTATCTATCAGCCACGGACGTCCACTGCTGAACATAGGCCTCCCCTAATGATCGCCACAAAAATCGGTCTTGCGCAGACAGCATCCACCGACTCCCTGCGACTCTCACGAGGTCGTCCGTCCACCTAGTCCACCGATTCATACTTTTTACAAAATTTATCAAAACATATGTTGAAATACCCTACATGGGTAGCCATTTTCGTAGGCTTCTTTTGCCATAAGTTGGTAAGTATAAACACTATACAAATGAACGATAAGAAGCTGCAGTGTTATCTATGCTGAATTTATATTAATTATGTACAAATGTTTCCGAATCCAAGGAATAAAAAGTATGTCGTTATCTTAATTCTCACTATTTAATATGAATCACGTCATAGGTGTCAACTAGTCTGATGAATGAAAGTACCTATTTAGTCAGAGATTAAACTTCAAGGCTTTTATAATGATGAGTACATATAAAGCTTTATGATAGCGATACTAATTCTTCATATCTTATCATCATCAAACAGAAAGGGAATATATTGAATCTGAACCAAATAAATGTACTTGGAGCAGATCTTGTGAGATTGTGACGACGAAATGAATGAGTCATGTCGGCCACGGATACCCGAAGCCAGTAGATTCCAGGTTCCTTCCTCTTAGTGGGCTAGCCGCCTTCATGAATCACGTCTTTGAAGAATAAAGTAATATACGATGCTGGGGATTACACAACAGATCAGCAATACTGGGTAGCAATAGCAACAGTGTTTAATAGACTTAATACAATAATGTATTTGCGAAGGTATTAAAGGTAAAAGAGGGTTAATAATAAATAGCGCTCGTAATATCTAAATGTCTTTAAATATATTCAATTTGGTATGAATTTAAATAAAATAAATGAATTTAAAATAAGAATAAACCTCTGCCTAACCCTTCGGGGAATACAGGTGTGATGGTATGTTAAGTTTATAAAAAAAATAAGGAACAAGTCACTTCATCAAGGCCATCGGCTTAGTACTTACGAGGAAAAAGATACTCCTGAAAAACGGAACATTACTCATCTACAGTCATATACCGGCTGCATATTAAGCAAGAGGAATGTTTGGCTAACAAGGCGTTTTAAAATTTCATAATGTCAATACGGCGAATGAAGAGCATGTCAAATAACCGAACGGCGGTGTCTCGTGTTACAAACTGTTCGCGGAAAGCATCACCCTGTGAATAACAATAATTGTTGTTAGCAAGTCGCTCTGCTAGTGACGCAACAATAAAATATTCTAAGGATAATGCAGAATGCATTCGTTTTTTGCAATATATTGTAGGAACTGTCCCTTTCCTTGTTGGTTTGATGTTATAAAATGCGAGGCCTTTCTTGACTTCCTTCTAGAAGGCGCACGTGGTTTTTTACGTTTATACTACTAAGGTGGTCCACCTGATGGTAAGCGAGCGGTTACTTATAGATGCTTGCTACACCAGGAGTATCACTTGCGCGTTGCCGACCCTGAATAGCTGGGTTGACAGGTAAGGGTCAAAGTCCCCCCACTGGCAACACAACGTTTTCTCGTGGAGCACTGGCAACCTTGCACACCGTAAGAAACACACAGCTCAAAGCAGTGTTATTTTACTTCGATTTTCTATAAGGCAGAGGTACTTCCCCACTCAAATTGGATTGGATCACCTCTGTAATGGATCAAATCAAAATCAACATTCGCCACCTACCAGGGCCATTGTTTTGATTATCAACAAGACAATTCAAGACGAGGCAATCGCAGTGTGTAGACGCCAGCAAGAATGTGCACTAGCGTGTCATCATGTCAAACACTTAATTATAAAAGTCTTTGTTATTGGAACTCAGTTTGGCTATAACTGTAGAAAATTTATTTTTACACACTTGTATTATTTAAATCATAAATGAATTTGCAATTTAAAAAACTTGTTTATTAACATAGTCTTCGTAAGACTTAAGCGGGACCGCTACGCTTGAGTTCCTGAGCCTAGCAAAGTGTTATTGAGATTTTCTATTATATTTTTAAAAGCAGCTGGGAGAACAGCCACATCCTGTAGACGCCAACAACACGAGTGGTATCACTCGGGCGTTGTCATCTTGAGACCTCAGTGGTAATCTCATATGCCAAGTAATTTCACTGGCTACATTGTCCTTCAAACCTGAAAACAATAATGTTAGCACATGATTGCTTAGCTGCTGAATATTTGACAATGTGGTGGTAAACAGATGAACTCAGCAGCATTAAGCAGAGCCGATAAAAAAACGGCCATCAGTTCTACAAGCTATAATAATAATAATCATCATTTTAGAGAGAGATGAGAGATGAGAAAATAAATGCATTTTTTTAATTTCAGATAATAAATCCTACCTACAATTAAATTTAAATTAAATAATATAAATAGTAACTAACGAAATTAAGTAGTAAATGAATCAAATAATGTCAGAATCATTTAATTCATTTACTACCTGCCCCAAGCTTGTTATATGGGTGCATGTAAGGCCTGCCAGTGCTGCATGAACGGCCCGTCCAATCTGCTGGCAATAACTGAAAGGAGACCGTTGCCGCTGCCCCGCACTCTACTCGCTATCGAGGTGGCCCTCTTGCGCCACTGGCATAAAACAGTCAATGCGGACGCTCGCGAACATTCCCGATGCGCTGCAGAAGCGAGGCATCCGGAGCAGCGCCCTCAGCGCGTTGTTATACTGAACGCGGCGAGCGCTGTAGGATCTCTGCAAATATGACACCCACAGACTACTCGTATAAAAAGATGTGCAGTAGGCTCGAAAAAAGGTAATTTTCACATCCCTGGAGCTACGAGCAAACCTGCGGGCAATCATATTCGCCCTCACCGACAGCGCTCTCCTTTCTCGCTCAATATCAGCGTCATCCTTCAGGTCGGACGTTATAATATGGCCCAGATACTTGAAAGTATGTACCCGCTCCAAGGGCACTCCATATAGCCTTACTGGTGGAACCTCCGCCGGACATTTAGAACCCGCATTGAAAACTATAAGCTCACTCTTTTTGACGTTATAATTTTTAGGCCATGTGTATGAGCGTACGTTTCGCAAATGTTTATTAGCTCTCTGAGTCCCCCGATTGACGCGCTCAGCAGCACCATATCATCAGCGTAGCTGATGTTGTTAAAGCACACATCATCAACATGACATCCAACATGGCGGCTGCTGAGCTCGGCAACAAGTCCATCGATATACAGGTTGAAGAGCGTTGGAGAGCACACACCTCCCTGCCTCACCCCGCACTCCAACCTGTAGGAGTCCGACAGAGCTCCCAACCATTTAACATTATTAACCTGGTTCCCGTACCAGTACTGGAGGATTTTAACAACTTCAGGCACTACTTACTTGCCTATCACGCAACTTCTTCCACAGCACTTTATACGAAACCAGGTCAAACGCTTTGGACAGATCTAGGAAGCAGGCGTAAACAGGCGTGCTCCGATCCGTGTAATATCTGACAGCATGCTTTAAACTCAGTATAGCACTATCTGTGGACAGTTTGGGCCTGAACCCAAACTGGTTATCGTGCAAAGTTATTGTATTGCTTAACTGAGCATTAAGCATGCTTTTAAAGTTATTTAGCGAAGGAAAATGCATGGAAAATGCCAAAAAAATACAAAAAGATATTAAGCATGCTGTCAAAAAACCTTCGTTTTCATGAGATGAGATCGGTCTGTAATTGTTTTTATCTGATATATCCCTATGTGCCCCGCCCAGCTGAAAGACTTAGCAACAAACTTAAGCTTGCTAAGTCTTTCAGCTATTTATTAATTTATTTATGTTAGGGAAACAAACAGCTTTAAAATATCTTAATCATAGTTTCCGCCTATAAACATGTCGGCAACTTTCGTTCTTCTACGGATCTCATTTCTGATTCGACCGCGTAGAGAAATACCAAGCATAGCTCTATCAATAGCCTGCTGAGTGATCCTGATAAAAAAAAATTACAGCATTTTAATAAATCTTCAAGTAACCTGTCATTCTTAACAAGTGCGATTGTTGGCAAGAAGTAAACTAACTGCATTATCACGGGAGAATGTTTAATTAGTATTAATAATTATGATAATAATTGTCAGTGCAAACACGAACGGAACGTGTTTCGTTAAACGTGACCCCTACTTGTAACAATACAATATTGTTAATACATGCACATTATGATAATTTTATCGAATAATTAATTATTAAGTTAATTTTTATTATTTACAGGTTAAATAATGAAAGTAGACGCGCGATATCGTTGATTTCGTCTACGATGATATAGATTTTTGTGATGGGGTTATTCGGCTAGTATGTGTGTTGACTATCTCATTGCATTGATCTAGTGGTTGTAAACGTGACTACTACACTAGTGGTCCTGAGTTCACTTCCCAGGTCGAGCAGTGTTTTTGGGCTTTTTCTCAGTACTTAGCAGCTCGGAGTTTGGATTTGTGCCCGGTTAATGGCAATGGGCTCGCCCCCTATTGCTTGCGACTTAAATATACCGGCGAATTGTAGGTGTACATTAGTACACCTTCAGGGAATAATGGCGTAATGATATATTATGTTATCAATTTACTAATGGTTTCAATTAGATGCCTATTAGCGCAGCTGGTCAAATAATTGGTCGCTGCATTACAAATCGCGGATTTGTCCTCCGGCACAGAACAAAATAGTTGTATGACCTACAGATAGTACCTAGTTTCTGTCAGGTTGCTAGTGCACACCCATGTTACAAGAGAAAATCCTAGTACGGGAGGGAATCGTAGTACGGGGTTACATTTTAAAAAAATGACCTGTTGTTGCTGAGAAGACCCTCACTTACAGATGGATTTTGGTAATGGTATAATTAATAAGTATTAAGTATAAGATAAGTAAGTATACTTAAGTATTAAGTAATGAGTAAGTATTATCCACCATAAGTATTTGTGTTTGTCTGGGTGTTTCTTATGTATTATATGTATTTACAACAAAAAAAGTATATAAGTATTATACCCATAGTACAAGCTTTGCTTAGTTTGGGACTAGATGGTGCTGTGTAAAATTGTCCAAGAATATTTATTTATTTAATTACAGCTTATGTGAAAGAGGAAGACGTCGCGGAAGGTATGAGAGAACTACGCTGCCCTCTAATTAACACGGAATGCGAAGGTTAAGAGGGTATAGTTTAAAAACGAAATCTGTCTTCAAGATCAGTTTTATCAAGCAATGATTTTGATTTAAAAAAAAAATAATGTTAATGACTTAAATTAATCATGTAAAACAGTTTTGTGTATGATTAATTTAAGTCAGCCTTTGATGTAATTGGTACCTACGATGTATGCTGTATATTAACCAACATTCTTGATCTCTCGAGCGAATGTTAGAGTTCAGGTAAAGAGCTCTAGTAGCACTGGTTATTTTGACAGATGGGTTATATAATTGATATAAGTGCACAAACTGCTAATTATATTTAATGAAGAAAATTACTTATAGTAAAACACGACCTTCACAAGGTTGCGTTGCTTTGTCTGAGTTAAAACCTAATGAGGTAAAAAATTAATTAATTAAAACCTATATAGTCAACCTTGAAGGATTGTCAATGTCATTATCCCAACTCTTGGCAAAACTGAAAGAAAAGATATTTGCATACCAACAAAAATTATTGTGTAAAATTCCACTGTTATCTCTCTGGATTGTTAAAGTTAAATAAGCATTTATATCTGTAGCTCTGTAAACAATATAATTAACATAAATGATAGCATTCAAAGCGGGAACGCCGAAGTGAGAGGGCGCATTTTGAGTGCGAAAAGTGAAGAGAGAAGTTTTTTTTCTGGAGCGAATTTCTTTTTGTGTTTACAAAAATGCGGTATTGTGGCTAGAGGCGCGGCGTACCGCGTCTCGACTCGAACAGCGACTAAACTGAATGTCCAGATGTGTAATGCTTGTCAAGCCGGCTGCACGTGCTTGCCGTTGTACAAAATATTGTGTGAATTTTTCGCATAGTGAACAGCTGATTGTGTGAACTTTGTGTTTCGAATCGTGAGGAGGTAAGTTCTGTTATTTTATAACTTATTATAACTGTAATAGGTGCTAAATTGTGTGTTTCGTCTATGTTTTTGAACGCACTTGCGTCATGGAATTCATGAATGAACGTCTGATGTGTTCGAACGGTTTAGCATAATTCGAATATTTGTGGTTTGAGTTTTGAGTAATTCACCGATAAAATTATGTGGATTTTTATTTACGTGTACTGTGTGCGTTAGATCTTATCTTTTATCAATGAGTTGTATTGTCTAGTAGAACATTTGAGACGCCGAGGTCAATGCCCCCAGTCGGCGTAAAAATATAAGTCAATGAGTCAGGGCCTCGACAATGGTGTCGGTAATTTGAGTGTTTTATCGACAAAATAAAACTTCTAAAAAACAATGTCGGTACCTACCTACCTCTGTAAAAAGTTTCTCCACTTTTTTCATCTCATTATTTCAAGAAAAACCTGTTATTATGTCCCATATATGTATATTAATTAGAACCGATTAATTGATAAGCATAATTGCTATCATTATTATCTGAGTATTTACATGGCAATGACATGCAAACAGACCGAGGCAGAGAGATTACAAAAACATTTCTATCTCGCTCTATTGCTTGCAGTTTGCACTTTATGGGTTTCGTTGCTAGAAATCAGTCATTAAATAACTATGTGACTCATAAAATGAGTGTTACTGAATCATAAAATATTGCATGCAATCTTTGTATTTTTCTCATAAACTTCCATTTTTAAAAAGGAAAACGTTTCTCAAATACATATAAATACTGGCTGTATCTAGTAGGTATGTAGGTACTCTAAATATAATTATGATGATATTAACTAGTAGAAGTGTCTAAGATCTATATTTACTAAAATAATTTAATTTATTGTGTAAGTAGGTACCTATAAGGTATTTTCCTCTTTTTGTTAGAAAAAAATAATCTCACAATACAATGTCATGCTAAAACAACTAAAACTAAACAAATATTTCATCATCAACTCATAATATACTGTCTCGCTGCGAATTTCATAAAAAACCGGATTAAAATAGGTACGGAAATATAAACTGGTCACTTTAAACAAGGATGTTGCAATGGTATATTTAATAATTAATTTGGATTAAATTCGTCGTAATAAACATACACACTTTAAAAAAAATACAATATTGGGGACATTTTACACATCTAGTCCCAAACTAAGCAGAGCTTGTACTATGGGTACTAGATAATGGATACAATACTTTTACATATACTTTTTTTTTAAATACATACTAATGCATATAAGAAACACCCAGACAAACACAAACACTTATGTTCATCACATAAATATTTTTGTTTTGTGGGAATCGAATCCACGACCTCGTGATCAGCAGTCCAACATTCGAACCACTAGACCACAGTCGTCGTCGTACATACATACTATCCAGCCTGTATTTCCAAAATGGTAAGGCAGAGGTGTATTAATACACCCACAGTCCGTCGGTATATTTGAGTGAGCTTGTCCAAACTCCTAGCTGCTGTTGAGAATTTATTAAGAAAACCCAATACTATATTGTTCGACCTGGGGAATTGAATCCAGAACCTCAAGCGTAGCAGTCGTGGTTACGACCACTAGGTTAATGAGGCAGCTAATAATATGAGTAATATCCATATTAATTAATCCATATCAACAAATAGGTATCTTTATAAATATGAAATTAATTCGCTGTTCAGTTTTCGATAAAATTTGGGAAGGATAGGATTGCACTCTGAGGAAAACCGTAGACTAAATTGAAATTCACCGCAACGCAGGTAGCAGGTTTGTTTTTGTACTGACGATAATTATAATTTCAATTTTAGGTATTATCATAAATATTATTAAGTTACACAATCTAATTCTGCCATCTCCCTTAGCACAACCAGGCAAACTGAAAAGCGTCACCGTTTCATGCGCACTAAGCGTTTTGCCTCGACATTCCTTATCCGTACAGCGAGGGAATAGAATCAGCTGCCTGAGTCTGTATTTCCTGACGTGTACAATTTGGGGGTCTTTAAGTCACGAGTGAATAGGTATCTTTTAGGTAAGCGTGAGATTGTGGTCAAACGCTAACCTATCTCTTATAAAAAAAAAGTTATATTCCTATTCGTCGCATTAAAATCCCTTACCGTGCCGTGCTGTCATTGTGTGCACTCGCAGGTAACTGTTCATTCAATAATCACTCCTTTGACGATGATTCGGACAAGATCCCGCGGAAGATTATCGCATTTCTCCACGGCCATGTTGAAGTCTGCTTCCATTGTTAGGCGGGCTAATTGTAATCATAAATCTGTCAGGCATATCCGTGTACGAAGATAATATTGACAGTAAAACAATAAACATCAGCTGTTTATAAAATATCCTATGGTTTGTGGTAAATTTCCTTCCACATGAAAGTAATTTATCAATTCCGTCGGAATTTCCTATAATCCCATCTTAGACTGGCTTATGAAACGCCACTTCATCACCTGGAGGAATGCGGGTCCCTAATACACAAGCGCAGCACTCCAACACTCGTCTAGGTAAACACATTGTAAGCCCAGATGAAATAAAAGAGCTCACCCCTAAGCAAATCCTGCAGTTTATAGTAGCCGCAGGGTTTAGCGGTGAATAAATTGTATATTAGCTGTTGCCCACAGTTTAACCCGCATTCCAAAAGGCTGGGGTCTCTAAAGTCTAATCTATATCTGTACCTAATTTCATCAAAATCCGTTCAGCGGTTTAGGCGTGAAAGCGTAACAGATAAACAGAGTTATCGATTAGAGATATTATCGAGGAAGGTTATAATAGGCTACAACCAAAAGGAGTACAGCAAGTAGGAAAAAAGGCGGGTGACACCGCGGGGGGCAGCTAGTAATTAGTAAAACTGGCGATTCGACATCATGTTATAAGTAGTGATCATTACTAACAAAGATCACTACTTATAACATGATGTCGAATCGCCCACCTCAGTCTGCCCATCACCATGGACGCTGTAAGGAATCCGAAACGTCGGGATTAATATCACGTGTGTGTGTCAATATGTACGCGATAAAATCCAAGAGTTGAAATAAAACTACTTTTTACGGATTTTGTCGCGTTATATTGATATTATTAATCCCATATAATGGATTGGGGATTAATAATATTAATATAACGCGATAAAATCCGTAAAAAGTAGTTTTATTTCAATGCAATTATACATTGAAATAAAACTACTTTTTACGGATATTTATAGTCGCGTAATTAATGTCAGAAATCAATATCTATAAAGAGTTTTGTTTAAATATTCCAGGACTTTGCTGAGCTGAGTTTTTTTTGGGTGAGCTACCAACTACCAACAAATATTATTCTGTGCTTAAAAATAGTGGGCTAACAATAATGTGTTCGGGCCAATGAGACTCAACAACTGACAGCTCAAGGTGGCAACTCCGAATGATATTCTTGGTAAACCTACACCATGAAAATTTATAAATATTTAAACTCTCAAGCTACATAACACCCCAGCAAGATAACTGCTAGTAATATTACAATTTATATAAATATTTAAACAAAATTTGATACCGGTGTTTTTATAAACAAAACGATTTTTTATGTATTGTGCGTGGGCGCAATAAATTTAATATTAATAAACAAGTAGAATAGAAAAGTCTGGACCAAGACGCAAGAAATAAATATTCGGTACTCAGTGTTCAGAATTTTACCTCGAAGTGTAGTGTAAAAGCCAATCGCTTGTAAAAATGATTGAAATGTTATTTTTAAATCTAAATTCTTAGGATATCGTCTCGTATTGCTTAGAGATTGCGGAGATCTGATGGGAGTTCCTTCATGTACAGAGGTCAGCACATTAAGCTACCACAATCTGTCAAATTTCTTTGATTCATTATCAACTTTAACACAAAACAATAAGATTCATATTCAATTGGGAAAATTGACAGTTTTGGATAGCTTGACTTGCTGGCGTGTACAATACTGATATGGAGCCACATCTGGATATACTGGAAGTAGATCTCAACATAGTTGAGAGAAAGCTAGCTGATGAATATATTATAACTTTACTAGCTGTCCCGGCAGACGTTGTCCTGCAAAAGAGGTAATCAAAAGTCCATACAACTCAGCCTAAATTTTTAGCTGAGGTACATGACAGCTGTCACACGTTGACAGTTTTTACTATGAAATCACTATGAAACTGAAATGTGCCAAAATGGCGTGCGTTTGATATTCCAAAACTGACACTGACAGTAGATGGCTATCAAGTTGATAGTTTTTACTTTAAAAACACTATGAAACTGATACTAGTGTGTTAAAATGGCGTGCGTTAAAGTGGCGAGCATAAAAAAAAATTATGACGAGTTTTAACCAGCGTAATACAGGGTATTTTTTCCAATAAGTGTACCTTCAGTACATCATTTGAGCAGATCTTGGTGACATCCTTTAGGTTTGTATGTAGTTTTTGATGCCACATCATAAAAAAATAGAAATAAAAATAGTTGCCCAAAAAGTAATTGTTTTGGGTGGACCACCCTAATCACTTAGGGGTATGAAAAATAGATTACGACTGATTCTCAGACCTATCGAATATACTTATAATATTTCATAAAAATCGGTCAAGCCGTTTCCGAAGAGTATGGCAACTAACACTGTGACACGAGAATTTTATATATTGAAGATTATTAATTACTAATTTATTATATTAACTCATGGCGCCATTTCGTGATGCTGACGTGGAACTTCCATCTCCAGTCATCCATTAAACCCAGTAAAGATGCACCAAGATAACAGAACCACCCACATAAATTCATATAGAGATAGAAGGAACAATACTAGATAAGATAGTGGTAACATTGATAAGGGAAAAGCCAGAGATATGTGCTTCGTGTGCATTACAGAACGTTTACGGTACAGATTAAGCCTGAACTTGCAAGTCGGCTTTAGATATAGATCATTAACTGGGCCGAAAGACCTTGTCCTGCAACCCTGTACTTCCCCAGTCGGGCAGCTACAATTTGAGTGGAATTACTCCTAATATATATATAATTATCTCTCCTGAAACCTCTCTCTCTTTTAGCGAGACTAATGAACAACAATTAATTATATAAGAAGAAGATGATATATAGGATCTGGAGAACAAAATTTAATCATCGTCTTTGTCTAGAAACGTCACAAAATTTATCTAACATCACGTTTATTCATCGTTTTCATCACGCGTTGTTATCGTTACGGCCGGTCCCAATGAAAAAACAATCGGTAGATCTGCTTACTAGATTTTGACACTTGTGACCTTTATGTCAGAATTTTATCCTTTGAAACCGTATAATTCACTGATTTCCACCTGGGATATTAGAGGGAAGCGGAGGAAGACGAAAGGATTCATGTGCATATACGATACACGACGAAAGGATTCTTGTGCATCGCACTACAATCCCTGCTGCACCCTGCTAAAAAAAAACTACTGATTTTGTTATTGGTAATGGCCGTTAGACTAGTTGTAAGCTGACATCCGAATGTATGTACGAGGCAAAAGGTATGGAAATTATATTTATGAAACCCCGATGTCGAAAGCTATGTCATTTTCATACATTTTGTTTTCATTCATTCTTCGATTGGAATGTTAGATTGCAACTTATCTGTAGGCCATGATTTAGCGTATTGGGTGACAGTGATTTGCACTGTCAAGAGCTGTTCCAGCTGTTGCTGTTGCCACTTTCCGTATAGTTAAAAATATTTTACAGCTGATTCGCCCTCGTGTTTTTTTTTTAGACAATGATCATAGTTCATTCTGGTCAGTTTGAGATTCTGCATTCATGTGGTTTCTGTTTGTAAACGAACCCATAACAGAGATCCTTCTATAAAAAAATAAAACTTCAAAATGAAATCCTAATGTCTAAAAAAATCTTATTCCCGTTACAATAACCAGTCTTGTAAAGCACCCTAAGACCTCTCGAAGGTCACACAAAGGGATCGAAGCGCATACAATAATGTTCTGGAAATTTCCACTGCTACCTGCATGGCTAGTCCCGAGGTTTATTCAACTGCGCACGCGTCGCTTTCGTATCGCTACTCCACTTTGAAACATGTTGAATAATATTGTGGTGGGAATTTTATTGCAATGCGATTGATGGAGCCGGTGATGCATTTATTGGTAATATTATTAGAAAGATGTCGTCTCTAGTTACCATAGATAGTGGAAATATAAAATTTTGATGTGGCAATAACACATATTAAGCAGGTAATAGGTACTTACTAACAACTCTAGAACGTTTCCTCGAACTTGCGAGTCAAACGGCTTTAGTGCGAAACTCAATTATGTATAAATTATTATTCCAGAGCATTGGACCTCACACTGCGTATATTTAAACAATTAGTTCTAAGGATCGTCGATAATGACGTCGAGTAATTAATTGGCCCTCTACAATATGCCTATTCAAGGATAGCTCATTGAAACCGTCAGAACGACTGCGATCCTAATTCAAGTTCTATTGGTCTATAGTTCGTTGTCCTTGACACGTGGCCGTGAGTTCTTAATTCAAATCTATAGTATGATTGATGTTTTGTCATGTCCGTTTATCTGCCCATTTGGCCGAATGCGTGACTGACACACTTGACAGTTTTAAGTAAAGGAAGCGTCCACATAAATCTTTCTTTCAACGGCCAAGTCACACAACATTAACTATAAATAATAAAGAAATCGCAGTAAGGAACCTTAGACTTGGCACGACTTTTTCTAGCTAAATTTCATTACTTTTTAGAGATAAACAAGCAGCTCCATCGAGACTTGGCTAGTTTTATACAGAATGTTTTTGATGGGATACCGTGTATCCCAAGGACGTAGGGTTCTGCATGCAGTCAAGGGGGTCAATGCTAATATTATATCGCTTTAGTATTGGATACATCCACGTTTGATAACTACATCGAAAATGCACATGCTACTAGACCGATAGTCAGTAAGTGATAAGGGAATGTAGTTTATCGTCATTTTTTAGTTGAATCGTTCGCTGATCCTTCAGATCCGTAAGTGCAATCGCATCCACTCGACTTCTAACACGTTCTCTGCTTTTGCGATATGACCGCAGTGGTTTTGGTGTTATATTTTCATTGTTTAGACAAGAAATACTATGTATTTCCTATGTATGAAAAGGCTACGGTGGTTGTCTTTTTTACCACATGCGGTTTCAGCCTAAGTTCGCGAAAAAGGTTTGTTGATATTTGATTGTATAGTTGTTGTAATACTGGTAAATTCTTAGGAGCAGTCCTTTCATGTGCCTTTGTTGTAATGTAAGGAGAATTCCACTTAAAACAACATCATTGTATATCGTATCTTTACGTCAGAACACAGTATAAACGATGCAATTCTAATAATGTAATTAAGTACCTAATTGACGCGTTGTTTAGGAAACTTATTGAGGGAATTAAGGATAATAAACTTCTCGTCTTCCTTGTATATAGAATGAGCGTAGATTTGTATCCAAATCTTTGTTGGATAAAGCATCCTATTTCTCTATTACATAATGATGTGCTAAACACGATAGCTTTAAAATAGTAGCTAATCACTTCTAAAATTGAGTGGACATAGCATTCATGTAAACGGCTTCTGGCGTGCTTGATTGGAATTGAGAGTTTGAAACACTAGATTTAACGGTACGGCTGATTGGTTTTTGGCCACCAAGTGAATACTGCAAGTGATCCGCGATATCACTGATGTTAATGATTAATGTTGTAAAAGCAGCTAGTAGGATTGTATCTAGTAACAAATTTGTAGTTTTTTCTTAAATTGTGATATTTTAAATGAGGAAATTTAAATATACAATAAAACAACATACTATAAAAGCTCTAAATTGTGAGATAGCTTATCTGTTGGATAACCTCATTGGTCTATGCGGGACTGCTGAGTGTGAGGTTGTGATGGTTTCAAGGATTATATATCTCACCGTTACCCCTACATTCAGCACTAGATAAATGATGACAAAATTATTTCATGGCGCGCATGTTACCCTAGTAGGTTGAGCAAAGTATTATTAGGTTTTTATGAAATGCTCAGTAGAGCAGCTCGGAGTTAGGATTTGTGTCCCTTATTACATGGGACCTTAATCTTACCGACAAGCTGTGGGTGTGCTGAGAAGGGGACATTCGGGAATGGGACTATTTGAAACCAAGGAACATTTTGGAAAAAGATATTTTGTGCCTGAACGCAGCAGAGAAGTAGCACCTCGGCCTAAAGTCAAATTATATCTGTGTAAGTGTGATGGTCAGTTATAAATAAAAAACCTCCGAGCCCGAAACAGACACTTTTACAAATACTGTATTGTCTCGTTACCTGAAACAAGTTTTCTCATATTCAATGTTTATTTCTGCGCTAATGACGTCAGCGAAGACGCGGTCGGGGCGTTTAGTTAGTATATTTAGACTAAGCAGGAGGTACAGCAGTATTTGTGATTTGTTCTCCTAAACAACGTCAGTTTACGGGAGACTTTGATGTTTGTGTGTGTACGTGTGTGGTGCTATGATTTTGTCTGTAGTAAATCTATATCAGGCTTCTGACGTAAGGTGGTAAGTGGAGTTGTTTGTCTGTTGTGCAAGGCAAGAACTAGTTCCGTATGCTTCGGGGCAAAATAGGTCAGTCTTCTCAATTTGTAGCGTTTTATAGGCGTGATTCCATAAACAATACACATGTTATTTTAAGTGTGTCTAAGGAGTTTCTTGCCGAATTCTTCCGCATAGGATTAACTTTTTGGAACCGTGTACCTAGAGTCATATAACGTATAAATGATTGTAAAAAGCTTATCTGTATACTTAAAAAAAATGCCGTTTATGAAGGATCATCGCTTGAGAACGGCTCAAGCGATTTTGCTGATTTCTTTTTTTTATATTCGTAACTGATTTTCAGAAAAAAACCTTTATATTAATGAAAATATTTTGAGTATTCACTTAATTATACTTAGGCGACACTGGGCTCGAATAGTTTATGAAATAAAAATACTTTTAACCTGATCTTGTATTTGAATATAGCAAAACCACAGATCAACAGTTTGTAGGTACTTAGTACGTCAGTAAAATGCGTATCAAACTTTTCCACTACATACTGTATTTGTGCATGTGGAAGTAAATATCCTGCGTGAGTCACAAATATGTATACTCCAGAGTTGCAGACCACAGTTTAGTTGATATATGAATACGTTTATTTTACGTGAAATGTAAACTTCATCTGTCTTATTACAAAAATCTCAATAGTACTGGGATTAAACCAGAACTAATAGATCTAGGTTTGTTACAGTATTAAAGTTAGTACCGGGATTAAAACGTGTTTCTATTACAAAACCAAGACTATCCCAGGATCAGCTAGTACCAAAGATAGTTACAGGTTTAAGTATTATCCACAGATAAAAATCAAAATATTGCGTTCTTTCATTCGTTCTTATAGGTCTCAATCGGAGCAACGTTCCGTTTCTTTAAATATTGATATTGACTTCACACTTGAAACGCTTTTAATAAGTATTTATCAATAAAAAATATATTGATAAATTGTTATTGTGAATGTGATTTAGTTTCTAATCTAATAAACAAGCACAATTTTGTATTTTTGATGCTCTTTTTATAATCAAGTTGTTATATTTTTCAACAACTCGTGCGTGAAATGAAGCGAATTACATAAGTGACAACTGACAACTGGTTGAGACACACCATGTAAATCAGCTGTATCGTCTTGGATCTACGAATAAAATAATGCGCACACAACTTTGGTCTCATACCGTGCGATGCCAGAGGCATTTTCTCCCACGCACGCTTAGGTTGTGGAATCAGCTCCCGGTCCAAGTTTTCCCCAGAGACTATAGCATGGGGTTCTTCAAGAAGGGTGTGAAAAGATTTTTACAGGGTCGGCAACGCGCAAGTGATACCTCTGGGGTTGCAAGCGTCTATAGGCTACGGTAACCGCTTACCATCAGGTGGGCCGTGGGATTGTTTGCCACCTTAGTGGTATGAAAAAAAAAACTTGAATTTTAGGACTTAATGGGCATCCTCGAGGGTCGTGGGCTAAATCTTCACGTAAAAGATCCACTATTCTTGTCCAAATCGTTTTGTAAACCTATACTTGTATCTGAAGTCTTGGTCACTCAATTCAAAAGGATTTACACAATGACGACGTCTAGCAGATTGCCGAGTTTCCAGCATGTCCAAATCTTCCAAATCCATCAAGTCAATCAAGTTAATATTATTTTTTTACGATTTGCAAATAAAAGTCACGAAATAATATCAACGTTAACCTCAAAATAAGTCGTTACCAAAGTTAGTACCATAGTTAAACTAGGGGTCTCGGCGGTTTAACTTTAGTATCATAGATAATACCAGGACTAGTGATAATCTTCATTTTGTAATAACGTTTTATTTAGTTCATAGTTTAAACCTGGTACTAATCCTAGAACTATTTTTAGTCCGCGTTTTGGAATAAGGCGGCATGCGTTTATCATCAAAACGGTTTCAACATGTACGATTTCTGGTAAAAAATGTACTTGAAATATAATTCCAAACTAATCTCAAGTTTCATAAATATCAAATGGTATTTTAAACGTGAATATGTTTTGACGACATCTGTGGTGTAGTGATACAAGTGTCGCACTGCTGATCATGAGGTCGGGTTCGATTCGACAAATATTTGTGTGGTTAAAACATAAGTAATTGTGTTAGTCTGTATTATAAGTATGTATTTACAAAAAAAAGTATTCATATAAGTATTATATCCATAGTCTAGTACCCATAGTACAAGCTCCGCCTAGTTTGGGACTAGATATTTTGAGACTGTGTAAAAATGTCCCAAAATATTTATTAATAAGTATTTATTTATTAAGTTTAATGGAATTCAGATCGACAATGGACCCAAGACCAATGGTGATATTTGTGACTTAGATACTGAAACAGAATAGAAATTATATTTTGTAAGTAGCAGAATTCATCTTAAAATCAGTTATCAAAAACTCCATAGGCCAATGGAATGGGCGAGCACCCATCAGATGATTCACGAAGATGTTTTTACTGTAGTACAGACGCCAGCAAGTCAAGCAATCCAAAACTGTCAAATTTTCCCAATTGAAAATTAACCTTATTTTGTTGTATTAAAGTTGAAAATCCATCAAATAAATTTGACAGATTGTGGTAGCTTGATGCGCTGACCTCTGTACTTGAGACTTTTTGTTCCGCCGATTAAATATCGCCGTGCGTCCTCTATTATGGTTGAGCTACACAATAACTGATGCGTACGTCTGCTGGGATTGATCTACTCAAAGCTATTGTGGCTCTCTTCAAAATGCCATTTCAGACATTACCCTGCATTGTGATACTCACATATTTGATAATATTATGTCTGAACTTTAAAAGAGACCATGTTTCTCCGAATTCGTTTCGGCGTATCTTCTCAGAGGTCGTCAAATTTGGGACCTAATGCTAGATAAATATCTAGTAAAATGTAAAATATTGACTTACTAAGTTTCTCTTTACAGAAAAAAATACGTTTATCAATTAATTGCGTAGTATTTGAAGGTTTTACCTTGTGGTTTAGTACCTGTTAAAAGTATTTATGTTACACTTGTGGGACTTCGACTCGTTAACACTCCGAGACACACCCTGGACTTTGTAACTGGGTAACGATTGAATTCCATGTTCATGGATAACTCATAACATAAATAAGTAATATGTAATTAATTATATGTGATTTTTGGATTTTCCACTACAGTACAGTGGTGCCTGAACACACCAAACCTCTACCACAGATTAAATAATAGTATTTTCTGTAGGTACTCATACTGATACTCTACATATATTGGTTCTTTAGAACTAACAGTTGCCCGCGGTTTTTTTTACAAATCCTGTGGAATCCTTTTTTCTTAGACATAAGGTGGTCTGAATTTTCTCAGGATGTAACCTATATTGTTGAATTTTTTTATTGTACTTAATCTATTCGGCGGGTTAGGCTTGAAAAGGTAATAGTCAAATAGAATAACTTTCGCAAAGAGGTATTTGAAATCGTTAGAGCAATTGTCGAGAACAAGATCAGAAACAATTAAACATTATTATACTATATGTGTACCTAAGAATCTAAGGTATTAAATCATCATCATCATCAACCCATATACTGTCCCACTGCTGGGCACGGGTCTCATATTGAGAGGTATTAAATATTATTTCTTTATTTACTTTAAGGAAGGCTTATACAGACTAATGACATTAATAAATCTTCTTCTCATAGTGCCTCTCTGACCAGCGGAGGTTGACAGTCAATTTAGAAAATTCATTTCTATCTATAACGAGGCGAAAGACTTGGACTGCACTCGCTATCCCCGTCTACTCCTTGATGTTTCGCAGCCAAGATTAATAAGTAACAGTACATAAAATATGTATAATCTTTTACTCTGAGGCTTTGAGTCAAAGTCAAAATAATTTGTTCAAGATAGGTAGTACTTTTGAACGTATTTTTTTGATTTAAGACAGCTTCAAAATGATGTATCTCGTAATAGTAAAGATAGTACGAATTGACAGACTTAAAAAATAATTTACCATGTTGACATGGCTTTCAATCCTGATGAAATACGCACATCACCGTGAAACCGACACCTCCAGCGATAAATATAATTGCTTTCGTGTTTTGATAAACAGTGGCTGCCTAGTCGGTGCGACTAATATGACTGAATTCATGAAGATACAGACGATGACGTTATCGCAACTGAGGCGAACAAGGGCCCGTTTTTTTATTGTCAGAAAGAGAGACCCTTGTGTAAAATAGATAGTGTTATCTCTTTCTCACAACCTAACAATTATTTGTGTTTCTTAAGTATTTTAAGTATGTATTTACAAAAAGTATATAAGTATTATATCCATTGTCTAGTACCCCTATGGGTACTAAGCAGAGCTTGTACTATTACAAGCTCTGCTTAGTTTGGGACTTGATGGTGTTGTGTAAAATGTCCCAAAATTATTGCGTTAATACCTACCTTGCGGCAGCCTGTTTTTTTTACCATTACGACAACGCTTAAAGGTAGGGTTATGTATGGCTTTTTTCAATGATTTTTATTACATACTAGCATATTTGACGACCTCTGTGGTCTAGCGGTTCGAGTACCGGTCTGCTGATCATGGGTCGTGGGTTCGATTCCCACAGGACACAAATATTTGTGTGGATAAAACATGAGTATTTGTGTTTGTCTGGGTGTTTCTTATGTATTATGAGTATGTATTTACAAAAAAAAAGTATATAAGTATTATATCCATTGTCTAGTACCCATAGTACAAGCTCTGCTTAGTTTGGGACTAGATGGTGCTGTGTAAAATGTCCCAAAAATATTATTTATTATTATTAATTATTATATGCAACCCAATGGGCTTTGGCGCGAAAGCGTAAGAGCAGCTTCGTACTACGTCCGATCCGAATCCGTGAAAATACGGTCCGAAGTAGTCGTAGAACTATTTGTATGGTACACACTAGATCCGATTTCCGTCATCCGATTGCTCTACGTCATCCGTGAATCTCCATTTCACAGATTCTGATCGGATTCGTATCGGACGTAGTGCGAAACCGCTCCGAGGCACGGAGGGGTGTCGATGTGTTAAGAATGGTCACCCATCCACAGACTGACCGCGACTAGCGCAGCTTAACCTTGCAGATCGATTGATCAGCTTAGTTACTACTTAGCCACGAGCCCCTCGACAGACAGACAGATAGAGCTACTTTCGCACTTATAATATTCATCGTCTGGATTTCTGACACTTACGCGAATATTATACATTGAAATAAAACTACCTTTTACGGGTAGCTTTTACCCGTGACCATGGACGCTGTAAAGGGTCCGAAACGTCGGGATTAATAATATCAATATAACGCGATAAAATACGTAAAAAGTAGTTTTATTTCAATATTCATCATGATCAACCCATATACTGTTCCACAGCTGAGCACGGGTCTCCTCTCAGAATAGGATTTATTTAGGACAGGGATTAGGCTATAGTGCTAGCCTATTGCGGGTTGGTAGACTTCACACATCGTCAAGAAAATCTCTAAGGTATGCAGGTTTCCTCTCGATGTTTTCCTTCACCGTTTAAGCGAGTGATAATAATTAATTATTAATACGCACATGAATTCGAAAAGTCAGAGGTGCCTTGGATTTGAACTCGAGACCTTTTTACTTGGTAGTCCAATGGTCATAATCACTGATTTTCGCATTTGTTGTAGATTTTTTTTTCAAGGTCCAAATGTTTTAGCAAAATATGTATATTAAGTATCTATTTAAAAAAAATCTGTGGTATAGGTGTGAAAGCGTAACAGACAGACAGACAGACACTTACAGTACGCGCGGTCGGTATAACCTGGGCGGAGTGAAGTTAGCCGTTTGAATGCGCAATGGATTGTTTATATTGAAAAATTGTATACTGCGCAACCAAACAGCCAACTTCAGTCCGGCCAGGTTATGCCGCGCATCTGCGGATTGCTACAGCGTTCCCGTAGTCCCGGCACTAAAGTGTTGACGCGAAACGCCGAGGTTGGTTTTAAGTCGGTAGATCGCACTTTTCAGAGCGGAGTCCGACACATGCTCCGGGGAGAGCGGTGGGTAGTGCATAAAGCTTTTCCAACCCCGTCAACAAAAAAAAAAAAACTGTTATGTCGCGCATACTGTACCTACTTTCGCATTTATAATATTAGTATGCTTATGGATTAGTAGAGATTGTCCATAATGTTACATGTATTAATCCACTCTGTTATTTTAAATCTAGTAGGTACAGTCAGCAACGAAAGTCGCTGAACATGTTGCAATTTTCAATATGATTTTTAATAAGTGTGAAGGGTGCTGACCTGTGAAGGTTATGCGAAATAATTGCATAGATGACCATTCAATATTCAGGTTACCTTAATAGAAAAAACCTCTGGACAAGTTTTGGAGCTGTGAAGTTTTCAAAATTTTGTTATGTTCAGCGACTTTCGTTGCCGACTGTACCTAAGTAGGACCACTTAATCCAACTTAATATTGTTTATAATATGAGCGTGCTTATTCGCACGTGCCATTTTGTCGTTCAATATGTAGCTGATAGTGCCTACAATGCTCTTTGATATAAACTAGAACAAGTTATCGATAAACAATTATCAACCTTAGCAGTTAACAATAAAGTTCAATGTCAAAACTATCGTGAACTCTATTTTTTTTGCGATTCCTGTTATGTTTATACACATGCAAATATGGACTCTGTTTTAACTAAAACTTAAGGTTGAATTTGCTATGTTTTATAAGCCAGACGTTTACATAGATGTATTGTAGTGAAATTAATCAATCGTCTAATTAATTATGGCGAACAAAGATGTGTCTCTTTAGTCTGTTTGAATATTGATAATGTAAATACTGAGTCAATTTTTTAGCAACATTATCATACTATACCATCGCGCCTGCTTCCTCCGTAGAGTTAGGCTGAGGTGTACTAATAGTCACAAGCATGACTGTTACGCTTAAAGTCCTGGGTACGATATCATCACCAACCCATATACTGTCCCACTGCTGGGCACGGGTCTTCTCTCATATTGAGAGGGATTGGGTTTATAGTCCACCACGATGTCCTACTGCGGGTTGGCCGACTTCACAAACCGTCGAGAAAAATCTCTAAAGCAAGCAGGTTTCTTTACGATGTTTTCCTTCACCGTATTATTAATACGCACATGAATCCTGAAAGTCAGAGGTGCATGCCTTGGATTCGAACTCAAGACCTTCCATTTGGCAGTCCAATGGCCATACCACTAGGCTATCACTGCTTACTTCGGGTTCGATATAGGTATATATTTATAAGGTCACTGGAATCAAATTGACACGGTTATTTGTATTCGATGAGTCGTCTGGGGAAAGTGAAAGCCGATACTGTTATATTCTCGAAGGTTCAGCTATTAGGTACCTACTATCTGTCTATAGTACAGACGCCAGCAGGTCAACCTATCCAAAACTGTCAAATTTTCCCAATTGAAAATGAACCTTATTATCTTGGATTAAAGTTCAAAATCAATCAAAGAAATTTGACAGATTGTGGTAACCTTCATGTGCTGGCCACTGTACATTTACATTAGTTACATTTATACTTTATATTTAAGTATATTAAGTTTTATTATACATTTTACATTAGTTATTGCAAAAATAAGTACTTGTAGGTACAGACGCCAGCAGGTCAAGCTAACCGAAACTGTAAAATTTTCCCAATTGAATATGAAACTTATCCTTTTGCATTAAAGTTGAAAATTAATGAAATAAATTTGACAGATTGTTGTAGCTTGTTGTACTGGCCTCTGTACATATTTGAAGGAAGTTATTTGAAAGTTGAAAATGAGAATTGAAAGATATATTAAACTACTTGTTACGGATTTTATCGCGTTATATTGGATGCTGTAAAGGGTCTGAAACGTCGGGATTAATAATATTAATACCTATAACACGATAAAATCCGTAAAAAATTGTTTAATTTCTCCGGAACCGTTTTTTAATATTTTACTAGCTGACCCAGCAAACGTTGTTTTGCCATATAAATTATTTCAAGCCACCCTTATCACTTAGGGGTATGGAAAATAGATAGTAGCCGATTCTCAAACCTACTGAATATGCATATAAAATTTGGTAAAAATCGGTAAAGCCGTTTCGGAGGAGTACGGTAACTAACATATTAACATGGAAATTTTATATTAGACTAGCTGAACCCGCAAACGTTGTTTTGCCATAAAAAAAAAATTGGGGTCTGAAAAATAGATGTTGGCCTATTCTCAGACCTCCCCGATAAGCACAAAAAATTTCATCAAAATCGGTCAAGCCGTTTCGGAGGAGTATGGCAACGAAAACTGTGACACGATAATTTTATATATTAGATTTAGATAAGTTGAGAAACAAGCATACGTATTGCTTGATGGTAACCGGCTACCGCAGTCTCAAGACGCTAGCAACACTATGGTATCAGTATCACTCGTACGTTGTCAGATTGAGACAGTCTCAGATGTCAAAATCAAAATCTCAAGTTTCATAATACCAGTAAGTTCATTGACTTTGCCCTTCAAACCTAAACACAAACTGACACAATGGCCTTTGGCCCATTAATAATTGTCATGCGTCGTGTTGGGCGAAAATAAATACTTTTTCTTTCTTTCTTCTTCTTTCTTCTAAACACAATAATGTTAGCACATTATTGCTTAGCGACGGAATATTTGACAATGCGGTGGTAGACCCTCGGCGAATTCTTTGAAATTCGATTCGATTCGACATCGATTCATGGTGGACTTCCCAAAAACCCGAACGAAACGCTTTAAGTCAACTTTTATCATGCGTAGGTACCGCTGAAATGTGGAATGAGCATCCTGATAGGTGTTCTCCAATAGTTATAATCTGGGTGTCTTTAAATCTCGAGTGAAACGGTTTCTTCTAGGCAACGCCCTCCACCGTAGATCGCAGTGTCGCTTAACATCAGGCGAACAAGGCGAATAGTGGTCTCAAGCTTACGCCTATCGTGTTTAAAAAAAGAATCCGGAGATTTATTTAACGAAGCCATCTGCCAGCCCTACTGCTATTAGTGCTCGTCATTCAATAGACTTGAGAAACCCTACGACTATTTTTGTTTGTTAGAACTTGGTACTTACATAGATAATGACAATTTGTCGAGGTCAGTTTAACAAGGTCGTCTAACTACGGAACTATAATATGTCCTTTGATTAATGACGATTTTACCCTCTGTGTGTCGCATTATGTCATCGCATAAATCTTCCATTAAAGGTAGGGTTTGATTTGTTTTATACAAAGCAAGTTGATGAGCAATATTCTTTTTTATATTGAATGATATGATAGATAAGTAAGTATATGGCCAACCTTATGGTAAGCGGCAACCGCAGCCTATAGACAGAAGCAACACCAGTAGCATTACTAACGCGTTCTCATCTTGAGACCTCAGTTGTAGTCTTTGACTTTTTAAATTACTTATGACTCGAAATCGTGAAGATTTAAATTCATTGGCAAAATTTCACATCCTGTATTTATAGAAATAAATAATGTATCATTTAGGATTCTAAATTTCTACATAAATAAAGATTTCCTCTTCCGAACCTCAGACCAATAGATTTCTATTGGATTCTAAATTGCCCATAAAACGCACGTTTTGTTTCGAGATAATTTATGCATGCGATATCTTAGGAGCCAACCCGTCAGACTGGCTGAGGTCATTGATCCAGCTGCAGGTATTTTGTGATGTAATGCAACAGAGTGGAAAAGTACTGAGGGTCGTCCTTGACGAACTGCTATTCTGCACACGTTTATATACAATACAGGTTTTCGCTGGGTTATTTATGTTTAACATGTAGCAGCTTTATGAGTTTTATTTTCGTCTCATGATCTTAGATTGTGAGGTTTGAAGTTCTCGGAATGAGCTGATAACAATTTTTTACAAAAAAATGATGTAATTTTTACTCTTGGCGCTAAAAGAGGTTTTTGTATTTACAGCCTGTGTTTGTCTGCACATTATTAGCTCCCAAACACAATTTCTTTCGATAATCTTATTGCAAACTTTTTTTGCTAATAGGCAAGTCTATTGTAATTAACCGGGCATAAATAAAAATTAAAGGTGTTATTGAAAAGTTCATCATAGAAAATCTTAACACTCGATTTACTAGAAAGAATAGGTCGATATAATAATTTATTTTATACAGTGTTACAAAACTACCCGTAAAGCCGAAAGGAGGTTACTCCTTTCGGCTTTACGGGTAATTTACGCGGCCTTTAATGGGGCCTTATAATGAGTCCATTCACAATATTTAAGAACAGTAGTAACGCTGTACCTATAACATACTCCAAAAAAAGGAAAATAACAACATTTATGAATGAAAAATAGAAAAACTATTAAAGTAGACAATTATTAGGTAAAATAGGTACGTAGGCCTTTCTGTTAAATAATCTGGTTCCCTGACATGACAGCTTACTAGGGTTTTGAATTATATTTTTTACGGGGTATTTTGTAACACGTTGTATATTTATTTAAAAAATGACCCGTACGATATACCTACTGACGATGATGAAAGTGCATCATCTTCAGTATCATCATCCGCAACCCGACTTCACCCACTGTTGGGTATGGGCCTCTCTTTTGTACTTCCGATTTCCACGCTCTCGTGCCTGTCTCATCCATTTCTTCCCTGCGATGGTAAAAAAATTAAAATGTCGTCCGCCCATCTCGCTACCGGACAATTACTAACTTACCACGGGGCACTTTACAAACATACAAATAACCGACACAACGTACATCCAAATATACAAAGCATAAAAACAAAATATAATTATTATTATTGCTAACAACTAACTTCTTTTTTTTCAGATATAACCTCGTAGAGTTACTGACGCCTGGGACGTCTGAGGTACGTTGAACACAGCCTAACCATCTTAGCATTTTTTCTTGTCACTAGATATATCGTCTGTTAAACCAACATTACCTATCTTATCACTGTATTTCGCAAATTGATCCTATACCTATGTGTTTTAATTAGTTGTTTTGGTATTACTAATGATTAAGGAAAATCGATCTATGAATATAAGTAAACATTAATGTACAAAACACAGGACTTTTACAGTAACATAAAGTCATTGACGTTTTCCGTTATGGAATAAAACTGACCTGATTCATTCTACTTCTAGATATAACTTAAATGACATACCTAATCATGATTATTGAGCACTGTATGCTTTTTTGTATATGCTGTATTAGAATTAGCATAAGTATATTGTATACACTTACTAAGCGAAACTTGAGCTAAGCTTGATTGAGATAAGACTAATATCATTGTAGTATTTTCAAAATTTCAGTCAACACCTCTGGAGAAAATCACTTTAGAATTTCGCTAAGTGTATAATTATTGATGCTTGTGAATGTACCTACTAACCTATCTGTCGTTATTTTCCTTTATCTTCTGTTTAAATATATTTTCTAATTAAAAAAATCTGCATGGAAAAAATCTTTACCAATGATCTGGTATTTCCCAAGTCTGGGTTAAATTGTTAGTAATTTAATGTCTGAAAAACCCGAAACTTTTGACAGTGCGGGGTCTAATACGAAATGGATGCACATATGTACAAACTGTGTCAATAAAATTATTTCTTTCTTTCTTTCCTTCTAGTGAGCTTAAGAATTTTTCGTATTTAAGAAACTTTATTCTCATAAAGAATTACAATCATTTACATGAGAATACAATAAACATTTACTACATTTACCGAGCGGCCAAATTAAATTTTTTCTCAACATTTTTCTAACAGTCTTCTGTTAAAATATCAACAATTAATTATAAACAGCATTAATATCAACAAATAAAAAAATATGATTGCTTGATGGTTTAAGGAAAGTCCGCTTTATGGCGATAGATGATGGGCTATAAAATTCCCATCCATCAGAACGTAATCGGTATTTATAGGAGTGGTAGCCTTAGGTGGTTATTGGAAGTCGTGGCCCAATTAACAAGTCAGCTTGTTATTTATTTGAGAAGGTCACTGAGAATATTTACTTGTATGTGTGTGTGGCAGATGTATTGGAAGCTTTGAATTTGTTTTTTTAACGGATGAAATTTGATTGTTTAACGAAAGCACTTGAATTTTTAACGGAATTACTTAAATTGTTAACGAAATAATTTGAATTGTTAACGAATATTTTTGATCAATTTTCGAAAAAGCACCTTAACGGGTGATTTTATTAAAATTCTAGTAATTTCTACTTACTGAGGTATTGTAAAAACCTAGTTTTTGAAAAAGATAACGCATTACAATTTAAAGGAATATGAAAGTGATGAGAATTTCAAGTATTTTTCATTATTAAACAAACTACCATGTTTCCTTGTTAAAATATTATTAAAAACTAAATAAATAGACTTCTAGTAGTAGAAATAAGTTAGTTATAAAATACATAATATATGTAGGTAAGTAGTACCTATTTATAAGATTTATAAATAATACATTTTCCTATTGTTATCTTCCGTCTACGTTATTCAATTCTCGGAAGCCAAATTAATAGACGTGCAGTTTTATGTGACAAGCAAGTTCAAAACGATTTCGTGGCTTCAGTCAAAATTAAACCAATTTTACGCCGTCAGTCGTGATTCTTCATGGAGTAGTGAATTACTAAAGTCAAGCTGGACAAAATATTATTGTTGTCCCGATTTCTGACAGTTAAGTGAATATTTGACATTACAATAAACCATCCCGAAATATTAAAAAATAAATATCAATATTACTGCGATAAAATCCGTAAAAAGTAGTTTTATCTCAGTTATAAGTATCCTATTTTCTGTTGCTACTCCAGTATTCAGTGAGCGACGTGAAGAAGAAGGGTGTTCACTGGAAATAACAAATATTCGTAATTATCATAATTTGAATATCTTTTTGTATATTTTTGGCATTTTTCATGCTAAGATTTTAAAGTTATTTAGAAAAGGAAAAATACGACCGCGGGCAGGATTCGAACCTGCGTCTTCTGGTTCGGTACACCAGACGCTATGACCACTAAGCATGACCACTAATTATGGATTCTCATTATTTTCTTCGTCTTCTTGTTATGGAATAAGCCACAATAGAAAGTATATTCATGTAGAGGACTAGGGTTATCTAAGGACATTCTTAGGTCAAAACTTAGTAAAAGTGGTTGTATCCACTTAACCAACTTTAGAGCAGGAATTCTGCCTACCCAGTGTTAGGTCATGTGATGTACCCAGAAAGTTCTGGAAAGTAACAATACCCGTTAATTGAATGGAGTTGGATCAATTCCGTCGGGACCACTTTGCGCACCAACAAACGTTTATTGTTACCATTACAATGTAGGGATGGCACGCGCGAATAGTTTGATGGATATTTTATTTTTAGACTCGGTGACTTTTTGACGTGGTAGAATAGAAAAACACTTCGGATTGCACGAAGAATTTTGAAAATCCATTCATAATTAGCGGAGTAATCGCGTAACAAGCATACCAAAAAGCATAGACTCGAATTGACAACCTCGTTCGTTGTTCATCGCTTGAATAGAGCACATGGCAGCAGCGGCACGGCAACAGCACATAAAACAATAAAGCACAACCCTATTCAGTATATTCTAATTGAACAATTGTTAGTGGCAGTCAAATGGATGCCTTTGCTTCATAAAAATAGAATACGTTCCATCCATCTACTCGTAAACATAAATACATGTAGATAGTGTTGGCCTTCTATTTCTCAGAACTAAGTCTTACTTTACCTCGTGTTTTATGTTTAAGAGTTATGTTGTGTTGATAATGCCAAACCGGTTGGTTTGTATCGACCTTAGGTACCTACTGAGCAAGTCTAGGGGATAGGACATTTACACGGTTATTATCGTGAATTAATTTTCCTGACGTTTTAGTTTAATGTGTAAGATATTTATTTCTTGTATTTGTAAATGTGAACGGGTCCCATGGCCAAGCATTGAGCAAGGGAAGGAAAGGCTGAGTTTTTTTTAATCGGTACGTGTCCAACACATCCTAGATTACCTTTACTTTGCCGCGACTCTCTTTGCGCCGAAGGATCCAAAGGTAATTTTTCTTAGAAAAGTTGAGTTTGACCTTAAACATAAGGAAAAGTGAAGGTGTCTTTTCTTTATGAGTTCTCATGCCTAAGTCGCAATCGAGCTGATTGATGTGCAAGGGCACGCTGCACCTACCGCGGTCGTTAGTGTATACTAACGAGCTCTTTGAAAATTTACTTACTCTTCTTTTAAAAAGAAAAATAATTGGAATAAATCTACTTTTTACGGATATGGTCACGGGTAGACAGCGGATCTAAACCGCGGGAACATGGACGCTGTAAAGGGTCCGAAACGTCTGGATTAATAATATCAATATAACGCGATAAAATCCGTAAAAAATTGTTTTATTTCAATGTATAATATTCGCGAAAATGTCAAAAATTAATAAGAAAAATAATTCTAAAGCAATTATGAATTCTGATTTCTGACACTAAACAAGTATTAAACTTTGTAATAAAACCACTTTCACGGATTTTATCCCGTTATATTACCGCGTGAATTAATAATATCAATATGACGTAATAAAATCTGTAAAAAGCAATTCTATTTTAATGTCAATTTTTTTTTTTTCTATAACAGGATCGCAGTGATAATCATGTTCAAAATAAGTAAAAAAGCCTGCAATTAATGTAAATAAAACTTATAGCTATACATATAAAAAACGGGGTAGGTATCGTGCTCATAATGTAAGTAGGTACTTAATTAAACTTTTGTCAAAACAATAACTACATTCAGTTAGAGAATTACTTAGCAAACACATCAAGTGTCAAACACCCTTGTTAGTAAGTGATTCGCACAATTGAAGTTAAGCTACAGCTGGTTCGGCGTCAATTGAATGGGTTAATTTATTGTACTTAGTCTGTATACAATTTTAACATACTATCACGCCTGTATTCCTCGAAGGGTTAGGCAGTATTATAGACCCAAAGTTCGCCGGTATGTTTAGGTCCCATGTAATAGAGAGAGGCCATCCTATTCTTCTCTTTTTCTTCTTCGTCGTTCCCTCACAGTATATTGAATGATATTTAACACTTTGTAGACCATCTTTTTTTTTTAAACTACTAAGGTGGTAAACAAGCATACGGCCCACCTGATCGTAAGCGGTTACCGTAGCTTAAAGACGCTTGCAACACCACGGGTGTTAATTGCGCGTTGTAAAACGAGAAAGGAATAGTTGGCTTGGCAGTATAAGGGTTAAAGTCCCCCCACTGCCAACACGTTTCCACGTGGAGCAAATAATGTCAATATATAATGCGATAAAATATGTAAAAAGTCATTTTATTTCTTTTCCCATATGGGCGAGGTTATGTATGTAAGTAAAGTATCGTCCATCGCACAGAAATGTTCATATCTGCAGCATACTGTTTCACTGTTTACAGTTCACAAGAACAATGGCTCGTTGTGCTAGGTGGACGATGTTTTTAAATGCGTTGCCTATTGCGGTCAAACGTGCATTGTTCAATGGACAGACGGCGTCCATCTTTATGCACTACAACAAGCGGTGTATGTACATCTTTATTTTTTTATTTACTGATACAAGCGTGTGATAGCCTAGTGATACTGATAAACAGTGGTATTGAATTTAAGACCTCTGCAATGTCGTGTCGACTCTTCGATTTTCAAAAGGCGTAAAATAAAAACAAAAGGGACATTAGACGTCAAGTTTGCTTTCTTTATATTGATAGTGTAGAAAATGCCTTGGCTTTACGCCCTTTGAAATCCGAGGACTCGATGTGCATTTTAATCATCACTAGCTTAAACGGTAAAGGAAAAATTATTACGACGAAATCTGCATTTGTGAGAGATTTTGTTGATGATGATAATGATGTATATAAGATATCTAAAACATCTAAATATCTAGAATATTCTAAGCCTATGGTGTTTTGTACGACGCAAGACAATTTTTCTTGACCTATTTTCACATTAAAGAAACTGTGCGTCACTACGGAACCAACAAAAGCGGAAAACATAATCGTTTGCATAATTCCATAATTATTTTCTTCTCGGAAAATGTGACACGTCATTAGACTAACATTATTTTCTAATGAATACGTATTACGCGATGAATTACATTAATAAGCATTGTGAGTAAAAGCTGAAATATCTGGAGGTGATTCTGTTCAGGAAAGACTGGAGATGTCAATGAAACGATAACTAAACGCTGTTAAGTGACAGTTCTTAAAAGTTTTCATAATCTATTAGTTCTATTCTTTGGTTCTATTATACATCTTAGTATGTACAATATACGGCATGATTGGGCTACGGGTAGTGGCTGAGCGGCTTCTGCTCTCTTCTCCTGAGTTCTGAGTTGTGAGTTCGATACACGCACGGAACAATAAGTTATATAAATTATAACGCATTTATAAATGCACAGCACGATACAGGGGAATCCTGGTATGGAGGTAAAGTTACAAAAAAACGAAAACTAGTAACTATCCATTTAGTCTACCCGTGACCATAGACGCTGTAAAGGGTCCGAAACGTCGGGATTAATAATATCAATACAACGCGATAAAATCCGTAAAAAGTAGTTTTATTTCAACTATCCATTTGTCAATTAGGTACTTATAGTACTTATAAAAAAAATGAATTCGAATAGAGATCTAACTTTTTTTCGCATCTTTAAAAATGGTTTGGCATGCGTTAATGCCAAATATTATTAAAAAAAAATGGAATTCAAGCTACACAGTTTTCTCTCATTCATCACCACAATATCCATTCAATATAAGTAATTATAGGTAATCTTCACTACTTTTTTATTACGGGACGCGAAGAAACCTTAAATTGACGCTTTTCAAAAGGAAGTCGTGAATAAAAGAAAATGAATCAGAGATTACAAGTTTCTAAAGCCTGTAATATCATTAGACAGAATTCGCAGAGCAAATGCAGGCATTTCTAGACGTATTCTATTTCTAACTATTCATACAAATAAACGTTCATTTAATTTAAACACTAGCCACCGGAGAGCACGTAAAATTGATCCTGGTTTTAATACGAACTCTATGACAATCGTTATTGGTAGTCCAAGGAAGCCCAAAAAGCCTAAGAAGTAGTCTTTCAGGATATACGTATTGCCTAGAAATTGGATTACCGAGATCGGATGGCAGTCGCTTTGTGTACGGTCAGCAACAAAAGTCGCTGAACACAGCTACATTTTGAAAATATGCTGCAAAAGCTCCAAAACTTGTCAAAGGATTTTTTTATTATGAAGGTAAGGTATCACCATATTTAATGGTTATCTATGCAATGATTTAGCACAACCTTCACAGTCAGTAACTTCATAATTGAAGCAACATGTTCAGCGACTTTCGTTGCTGACTGTACAAGACTGATATTCAACGCCATCTGGTTAGACTGGAAAACGAATCCAATATGCTTAGTCCCCACTAAGCATAGAGCAAGCTAGGAGGATGAGAAAACGCTACTAGCCCATCAGTATCGGTGTAGAGAAAATTGTATCAAAGCAATCTTGACTGGATAATTGATTTCTTCAACTTTTTCACATTATCTGTGATATCGATACCTAATCAAGTTATTTATCACTTCTTTATTCAGACCAATCATGCTAATAATCCTGTCAATAATGACAAATTGGCTCAATCATTTTCAAGAATAAAGATTTGGACATTTTATTTTTTAGTTTACAAGATAAGAACAATTGGATATTTTTAGCTTCCATTATCTATATTTGGACGTGGTGCGGTGAAGTTATTACTATTTCGGATATTATCTAAATAATTGTTGCTAAAAGATGCTTTCAAAGAAGCTTATCGATAGCTCCATAAAAAAATGCAATGTATAATTTCAATAAAGTGTCATAGCGTTCTTCAAATATTGTTTTACCGAAATATATTATCTTATCAACGCATTTAGGTAATATTATGAGGGATTTAGTGGAATTAACATTATTATTTGAACTGAAATTCAGGATAACGTAGACGTCATTTCTGGCCACTCCAATACGTCAACCATCAGAATTGACGTCACTAAATACTACTTAAATAGAAATAATTTATTTTCATTGATTGCAGACACAAACAAGATATAAATATAAAGCTCATAGTGATGTTTCACATAAATTATTGTAATCACGTAAAGTCGTGGAGAGCGTCCACATTTTTGGAACATCGGTTGGGATCGGGCCGTCTCAAGGCGACTTTAGATTCGGAAATAGCCAGGAGACGCGACATGTGACGTCATTTGGCACTGCCTGACTCCAGTAAACATGAGTAGATACTGCACGTGAGAGGAAACATGCGATGCCAATTTGTAACGGTTATACGGAACTTTTATGTCAATGTTGGTTGTATGAAACGCGTCGATTGTGTGGAGCAGTTCAGTAGTGTATGAGTATGGGTTGTTTCCTTACATCCAGTTTTGTAGTTCAATAATGCTGGAAGTTCATCCTGACAGGTTTCAGCTCAAGCCAAGAATAATAGATTACAAAAATACAACATATTTTATTGGAACAAAATACAGCTTACAAAAGTTTATGTTCGATAACAACCGCATTAGTATGTAATACTGTGTCGCGGCCATTAGCGCCTATCTGCAATAGGGGAGATGACAGCGTTCCAGGCAATCATATTATAAGTATACAGAAAAAGGAAGATTGATACACCTCAATGTACCTTGTTCCAGTAATTTGTAAAATTAACTTGACTTTAAAATACTATCACGCCTGCATTTCCGAAGGGTTACGCATAGGTGTACCAACGTACACCTAGTGTCCTCCAGTGTGTTTAGGTCCCATGTGACGAGCCTATTGCCTTTAAGCGGGTACAAATCTAAACTCCGATTAGCAACTGTGAATTTCCGCTTTCCGCATTCCGCCATCAGACAGCCCGTATGCTTGTTTGACATCTTATAACAATAATAAAATATATTTATTTATATAGTACTTACTATAGTCCAGTCTTTTAATTCTGACGCTTACGTTTTTGATAAAATTCAGAAACCGGGCTTTCTAGAATTTCTCGGACGCGTTATCATACTGTAACATGAGTAATTTTTGACATTATCTTTGTGTTATCACATTTTATCTGTAACGTAAATACCTAACAATAAATTCCCTCATCGTGTATGTAAACAAAAGAAAAACTTTGGAAAGGTTATTGATCTATCGATTATTTGATTGATTGTTTTATTTTCATGATAACAACTTTTTTATAAGCATTTCACTAATCTACAACACTGTGGCGAGATATTGATTGTTTCTTACGTGAAAGCTTATCGATTTAACAACCAATATACACCTACATACATTAAGATAGGGAGTTTTTTACGTCAATTAGTAAAGCTTAATTTAGATCACGCGAGAAATATCGTGCGAGTTGCGGTACATTGCTTGCCATCCCATAGGAGGGAACCTATTGCCATTAACCGGGCACAAATCTAAACTCTGAGCTGCTACTGATATTTCATAGAATAACCCAATAACAAACACAACCTGGGAATTGAACTCAGGACACTAGTCGCGCTTAAGACCACGAGGCTAATGAGGCAGTTTTTCTTGAGGTAGTTCTTCGGTTTGTTTCTGTTCTTAATTCACAAACAAGCATAGGGCTCATTTGATGGTAGCGGTTGCCGTAGCCTATAGACGCTTGCAAGACCAGGTGTATCACTTGCGCGTTGCCGACCCTGTAAAACGACACAGGAATAGTTGGGGTGGCAGTATATAGGTCAAAGTCCCTCCACTGCAACACAACATCTCCTCGTGGAGCACTGGCAACCTTGCTTACCGTTAGGAACACAACACAGCTCAAAGCAGTGTTATTTCACTTTTATTTTCTGCGAGGCGGAGGTACTTTTCCAGCCGGGCAGATCCAATTTGAGTGGAATACAAAATACTCCCACTATGCCCTACCTCTCTTAATATTGTTACGAGCTGGGGTTCGGGATAAATTAATTGACACCAATTTAACCGATAAACAATCAAAACTTTAATTATTCACACGAATACAAAACACAAATCACCTGTATGTCGCTATACTAGTTCACTTCACAATTCACTATCGCACTGTAGTCGCTTCGTAGTTCGCTTCGATCTTCACTTGTCCGTGTCCACAATTGAACTGCCTTGCCGGTCCCTTAGGACCGCTATTTATATGGCTCAGAAAGTTCCAGAATCGAATAATCCCGAAAATGCTACAAAAAATACGAGTAGGTACTCGCGCGCCTATTGTTTCGCGGGCGTTGACCTCGGCCTATTGTGTCGCGAGCCGCGTGTCCTTGAGGTATTGTTATAGGCACTTATAGATATAAGTACCTACCTTTACCTACGCGAGTGTCGAGATTAAACTTCCACGCGTTTCTAGAACCTTCGTGAGCCATCTCAGTCGTTCTATTACTTATCCGGCGTAACACTGCCCCCTCCTAAGACATGCTCGTCCCGAGCATTATTAGATCCGTGATATCGTGCCAGGCGATCCACATGAACGATCTTCGCAGCACCTCTTTGTCCCTTTTGTATTCGGTAGGTGACATCGTTGATCTTAGTCACGACTCGATAGGGACCGTCCCATTTTGGCTGTAACTTAGGTGACTTTCCTTTGCTGCGCACCGGGTTATGTAGCCACACTAGCGAACCTTCGTCGAAGCCTTTATTGTTCATCTTGCGGTCGTAGCGGGTCTTCGTTTTCTCGGAGGTTTGTTTGCCTGATTCCCTGACATGCTCATATATGTCATTCATTCTAGTCCGTAAGTCGTTCGCTAATCAGTAACACAGCGGGGAGTGTCAGGGGGGATACCAGTGATGAGATCTGCAGGCAACCGTAGTTCTCTTCCGAAGTTTGCGAAGGCTGGCGTTACTGTAGTACTTTCGTGAACTGCACTCCGATATGACAAAAGGATGTGCTTGTCCCAGTCTCTCTGCCTGTTACCCACAACTTTCGCCAAATATCTCTCCAACGTCTGATTGAACCGTTCAACCATTCCATCAGACTGTGGGTGGTACGAGGTGGTTCTAGTTTTATGAGTACCCATGACTCGACACGTCTCCTGGAATATTTGAGATTCAAAATTCCTTCCTTGATCACTGTGAATTTCTAAAGGTACTCCAAATCGACAGAAGACCTCATGGACCAACTTATCGGCAACCGTCTAAGCTTCTTGGTTCGGGATTGCGAACACTTCCGGCCATTTTGTGAAGTAATCCATTCGACTTCATGACGGCTTCAAACTGTATTTTGTAAGCCGACCAAGAGGAGGTCCCGTCAAATGGCGGTACTTTGAATCCACGAAGTGAAGGCATCGTGGAACCACCAACCACAGGATCCACTATTCCGTTTCCTGCCTTGAGACCACCTAAGGTCTTCTTTATATCAGATATTTCCACTTTGGTTTCGGAAATGCAACTTTCGTGTTGCTTAACTTGCTCTTTCACCTCCTTGAGCTCTCCTGCAATTGACGCGTCTGCTCCTCCTGTAGTAGGCGGGTCTGATCCTGCATCAGCGCCATCAAGGCTGACAAGTCAACGGCAGGCGCTGGAAGGGCTCCAGATGGACCAGCGACAGGATCTAACGTCGGCTGCCGAGGGCCTGAAGGTTGTGACGGAGAATCTCCAAACCGTATCTGGTCCATCTCTTGCTGCCGTTGACTCCTGGTACGAATACCGTCCGTGTCTTCCTTCGGTAGAACTGGCATAATTGATCCCACTTCTGACACCAATTGTTACGAGCTGGGGTTCGGGATAAATTAATTGACACCAATTTAACCGATAAACAATCAAAACTTTAATTATTCACACGAATACAAAACACAAATCACCTGTATGTCGCTATACTAGTTCACTTCACAATTCACTATCGCACTGTAGTCGCTTCGTAGTTCGCTTCGATCTTCACTTGTCCGTGTCCACAATTGAACTGCCTTGCCGGTCCCTTAGGACCGCTATTTATATGGCTCAGAAAGTTCCAGAATCGAATAATCCCGAAAATGCTACAAAAAATACGAGTAGGTACTCGCGCGCCTATTGTTTCGCGGGCGTTGACCTCGGCCTATTGTGTCGCGAGCCGCGTGTCCTTGAGGTATTGTTATAGGCACTTATAGATATAAGTACCTACCTTTACCTACGCGAGTGTCGAGATTAAACTTCCACGCGTTTCTAGAACCTTCGTGAGCCATCTCAGTCGTTCTATTACTTATCCGGCGTAACAATATCTATTCAATTAGCTCTATATCTCTATACGCGAAAGTTACTTTATTTGTCTGTTACCTTTTTACGCCTAAACCGAATAGATTACAAGTAGTTTTCTTTTACCATAGAGTGAATAATACTTTAACTAATCGGTTATTTTTGTCAAGGTGTCTTTTGTATTGCGGGAAAACCCATCCATAATTCAATTCGTAACAGCGGATTATTATCTCTCAAACGCTAGACATAAGTCACCGTCACTTTAGGCACGATCACAAAAACATGCAAAAAGTTCGTAAAAAAAAAGCAGTTTTTTTTTTTCGTCTGGCTGTCCTGTTGGCGCGCGGTGGCGTGAATCGTGATGTTTGTTGAATACTTCACGTTTTTAAATAGATACGGATAAGGTCCAGTAGTACAAGAATGCTAATTATTGTTTGCATGTTGCGAAAATCAATGTATTGGGATTTTGAAGCGAATTTTAAAAACAATTACGTATCTGTCTAATAATACTTAATAAGGCTTTAATTTAGTTATTAGTTTGTTTTTATTCTACTGAAGACTATTGACGATGCTGTTTTTCTTCTTTCCTAAGCTTTATCCCATTATCTGGGGTCAGTTCTCCTTGTCTGCTTTCCTCGTTTTGCTTCTATCCTATCGGCTGCGCCGGCGTCTATTTGGCTGCTCTTCAAATTCTTTTGAACTGTCGTCAGCCAAGAAGCTGCGGGTGTTAAATTCGACACGTTGCGGAAATAAAAATACATGCCAATCATAGGGTTATATTCAACAGGTAGAGTTAATAAACTCATACTGACATTGAACTTAAAATAACCGAACAAACATTTTCCAACAATCTTATTTGAAAAACGTCACTGACTTGAGTTACTGTTCTACATTTACAATGACACGGGCGCGGCGCCAGTATAGTTTTATGAAGTAAACAGTGAAACGACACAAAAATGTCATAAAAATGTCACTTTATTTCTCTATTTGTTTTTGTATGTACTTCATGCAATCACATTCATGCTGCAACATAACTTTGTCGCGTTATATCTCGTCTCCAGCCATTATTAATTTCGGTACATGATGAAAAAATTATATCGTGGTCTGTGAGTAGGGGTTTCACAGATGATAGTCACTCTAAATATGTTAAGGATTCAATTGTATTTTATTTTGATGATGAAAAAGGCTCGATAGATTAAGGCTGTGAGTCTAGTAGGTATCACAGAGTATTAATAGTGCAGCAACATACAAAAAACAGTAGGCAATCAATTAATGTCTGAGTGACGAATCGATTGACACTCGATAGCGTTCGTTAGTCGATCGTTTTTAGCAGAATTAGAGAACAAACAAACGTAATTTAGCTGCGTTTACATTACCATTGATGAACAATTTTGTTTAGTTGAATCAACCCACATGACTAGTTAGCCGTTTAGTCAATCTTACAAATGTGAGTATGTTTATTTCAGCTATAAATTGTTCCTTTACAGCATAATTGGAGCTGACGGAAACTACTGCTATGGTAATGACATATAATTAACTAGAAACTCAAATACCTATACAACACCTACTTTTATTTAAACAATATACCTAATAATACAACCGATAAAGCCGCGGTTGGAAACGAGAATTCCTAATTTTTTTCTAAATTAGAAAGTATACAATAGACTATTTGACAATGCGAAAAATAAAGTGTCAATTACTGTTATCAGTATAAATTAAGAGTTTAAAAATGTTTTTTTATAAACGTAACTTGAAACTAATATCTAATTTATTTAAAAATCCGTAAATAAAAATGCATTTTTTTAACGTTTGTCACGTGACACAAAACGCTCCTGATTGGTCGAGTTTGTGATGACGTCACAAGCTTGGAAATCTCGTTTGCTTACTTGCGTCTACTTGTGATTTATCAGCTTTCTAAACTGTTTCAATAAGATTTTCTGTATTATTCATTGTTTTTGTGTGATTTATTCGCAATATTTTACAAATTCTGTCAAGTACTTTTACCATGGACAACGATTTTGTAAAAGCCGACAGCAGAAACCTGCCCCAAGTCGACGCAATCATGGTCGGATTGTTTTTCAAAAATAATTCTACTTTTATGCTTCGGAGCTAAAAAATGTGAAAACAGCAAAGTAAGTATACTAACACTTTAGCGGTAACTTAAATTATATCATAAGAAAGTGAAATAATGATGAACTTCTACATCGAACTTATATAGGATATATATATTATAGTCGGGATCTTTTAGTGTAATGCTTATTGAAATCATAAGACTCTGTAGCTACACTTTTTAACTAATATTATGGAAAACAGCGGAAATATTCGAAGTGATTTGCAAGACATTCTGTTATAAACATTAGAGGTATCATAACCTCAAATCAATAACGAAAATATTTAGATTCAGAATGTAATTAATTATTACAAAATTTATATAATATGTTTACTTACATCGAAATGGTCTTCACAGAAGAAAATATTTGTACTATTCGCTATGTCATTAGGATCCCTGCGAGAAAGTTTCAACCACTTTCGGCGCACTTCGACATTCTTTAGAACACTTACAAATAGTTTTTCCGGAGTTTTTATCGACGTATTTGTACATTTTGGAACTGCACACCATTTGTAACTCATTTTGTCACTTATTTCACTGATAAAATGTAAATCCAATCGCACTTTCGATTTTTGTTTGCAACAAATGTATGTGGATGATATGTACCACAGATCAGAATACAGGCGTGTGACGTCACCGACCCCATTGCAGCGCCATATTGTCAAAGTAGCGTTTTGGCACGCTATTTAAATATTGAATTTTTAATTTGATATTTTTCAGCAAATATGTACCAGAATTAAAAAAAACAACTTTTACTGGGTTCCTTAAACTCTACTACATCATATAAAATGGATTTTAAAAACCTGTCAAATAGTCTATTGTGTTTGTCTGTCTGTTACGCTTTCATTCCTAAACCGCTGAACCGATATTGTCTGTACCAATATCGGTTCAGCGGTTTATAGCTTACACCTTAGAGAAGGACATAAGCTACCTTTTGTTTTAAAAAAATTTAGGATGCAAGTGTAACTCGTGAGCAATAAAATATTGTTAAGATGAAATGCTTATTAGCGTTGCATTTAAGACTAAATTAAAGAATACATAACACAAATACAAAACGAACCTTATAAGCACTGTTAAACCATTCAAATATTTCTAGTTACATAGATAAGTACACACTAAATACACACTAATAGTGTTGTCAATAAAACACGGCGGATGTTTTTGTCTCGGATTTTTTCTTGGAATCGGATATTTCGCTGTGCATTTAGTTACTTGGTTTAATAGAATTAGAGGATTTTTACTTCGCCAATGTTCTTTAGCTGTTTTTTTTAGAGAAAGTGATATAATGTATTCCTAACTACTTAATTCCCATTTAAACGTTCATTAAAAAAATTCGTTCTCAAACAATATTTGAAACTGCGTCCCTCCTGTAGATATGAATCTTTGAAAATCTTAAGCATGCGGTAATCCAAAATAACGCAACATCATTTGAGATTGAACTAACTGTAAAGTAAGTCATGATGGTTAAAAAACATGGTAATAATTCTTCAATAGATGTCACTGACGTCATCTAAAAGACTAGAATGTGGAATAGAAATTCGACATCACAAGCAGTGGTCTTGGTAGCTTAGTTGGCTTAAGCCTCCAGGGCCCCTAATGTACCGGAAGGACGTAGGAAGGAATTTTACTTTTGGTAAATTTATAAAAAAAAATAGCATGCGGTAACTCCATAACTATTTAGTCTAATTTATATCCCAAAACCGCAAAGGTATCAAGCTTATTCACGTTGGTTCCTGCGGTTAACTGTTACACGACTGTTTTTATTATAATATATTATATTTTATTCATTGATACTGTTAGTAGTTTTATGCGTTACTTAGACAACGTTTAACTAGTGTAGGTATTTCGAGGTCAGATAGTATAGGCCTTCCTAGTTAGGTACAAAGGTATAATTTATAAACATAACTACGTGTCCTTTGTAAGGTCGACAGAAACTAAACAAAGTATGTAATAATTTATTATTTTATTTATATTTGCTATATTTATGTATCTATTGTAATGTGTAAGGTAAGCAATAATCATTAAATTCTCTGGCAGGAGTGTAACAATTGCTACTTATGAAAATAAAACTACAACATTTTACGGATTTTATCGCGTAAGGCGTAAGTGTCAGAAACCAGTAGTCATAAATGATAATTTTACTTCTGTAAATAAGTAGATCTTTTAAAGACACTTTTACAAGTCAATGTTTTTAATATTTTTTAAGCTAGATGGCTCCGGCGGTATAACGTTAGTAACTTTTACTTAATAGTCATTTTTATTTAAAAAAAGTATCTTAAACAATTTCATGTTTTACTGTTTTATTTTCGGATATCTCGCTTTCGTATTTCAATCTCATTCACATCACTAGTAGATACAAGTCATGAACTTTAGTAAATAACACTGGTATTATTTGTGCTTATTCAGATTTATGACAATGATACGTAAATGGCTTAGCTAACATGACAAAATAAACGGACACGTCTGTATTCCTTAACAAGCTGATCATCGATTTATCTCGATCTACCGCCTACCCACAACTTTATCTGCGTGGACCTTACCTGTACAAGAAGAACCCTTTGTGTTAATCCGATTTATAAACTATATGTGCGCCAAAATTTATCCAAATCTGTTCAACAGTTATATGTTTAACGTGTAACAAACATCTTATTACAAACTTTAACATTTATAATATTAATAGGATTTTTTTTTGTAAATAAACACCCAGACAAACACAAACATGTAAGATGGGCAACTATCGCAATTTGGCAGAGCTACACCGCAAGCTACGCGCTCCATTAAGTACATTGTAGGCATTGCTTTGCTTCTGATGCTCTTAGTTTGACAAGTACCTACAGTGTATCTTCAGCCTATGTTGTGTTCACCGGGAAATGATGTGTTAGCAATTCGTGTCAATAGTCAATGATGCGTATTGCGTATGCTACAAGTTGTTCTGGTTAGTTCTGGACAGAACTGGAACGTTTAGTAGCACAGTCAACGCGGGTCGTATCTGTAATACGACGTATCATTAAGAGCTTCCTTATTTAAGGTATTGGAGTTTAGTAAACAGCTTGCTTATACCTTTAAGAACAAGAAGAATTTATTCAGAAAAACACAAGATGTAGGTACAATAGATACCTTCAGCCTGTCCCCAAGGAGTTACTCAGTTTCGAGTTCCTAACTTGCCACTAAATTTGGTTCACATCCAAATTCCGAGTTCTCCTTGGGATTCTCCTCGCTCAGCTTAGACAAGTTACCACATGATCGAATAGAGCGTGCGCAAATGTCAATCGTATACCATGTTAGTCTTTCTTAATCCCGCTGGAATATCGCTTGTGGAGAAAGGCTGAGCTGTCAGCTTAAGAGCTCTTTTGCAAGGGATGGCAACTTAAGGATTACAACAGATTAGATAAACCGCAAGTCCTTGCTAAAGAAAGTGGATTCCTGTCCAGGATAATTCGAAAGGTTTACGGAAATTAAAAAGCATCCAATTTTCAATAGAGAAAATGGCTGGGTATTACCACTTACTTGGATTATAGATTCCATTAAATCTAAATCACAATTTGCTGGTATTTTTAGGTCCCATGTTATTACATGGGACCTAAACGGAGGCGAGCCTATTGCCACAAATCGAAACTCCATGGTGGTACTGAGAATTTCATAGAAATGCACAATAACACTGCTCGAAATCGAACCCAGGACGTCTAGCATAGCAGTAGTACCGCTAGACTAACGAGGCAGTTACACAATAATATTGCTTCTTTAATTTCAACCTTAACCTAGAGCTTTTATGACACAAGACTCATTCACAGTTTGCTTTCACCTATCGCTGTTATGTTTAAAAAGTACACATTTCCGTAATATCTTTGAATTATTGCGGATATCTATCGGAGTCGGATAATTTATACATTATAATGGTTTCCTCTTCCCGACTTATTTAATCACACCCGGAACTACATCATAGACATAATATTATAATGATTATGATACTTTGTAAACCTATCTATCTATACAATAAAAAATGAAAGTTTTTAAAAAACAGTCGCAGTGTAATATTTTTTTAAAAAAGTCATATCATTTATAGAGGGCCTAATTAACAACAAATTTTGAAAACACGACAGCTCCAAAACTTGTCATGATATTTTTTTTATTATGAAGGTAAGGTAAATATTTAATGGTTGCACAACCTTCACGTGTCAGTAACTTCATATTAAAAATCGTATTGAAGATTGCAATGTTCAGCGACTTTCGTTGCTGACTGTACATATACCTCGTAGTTTCAGTGCATCCAAGTGATTTCGTATGGAAATCACGATTTTCTATACACGTGCCATTTAGGTAAGCTACAATTGCACATCCCTATAACGAGTGATGCAGTCACCCTATTGTCCTTCCTATTCCGGACGTCCGCACGTCCGCATCGAAGTGTGGTAATGTCATTGACTAATGTGATACATAATTATATTATTAATTATTTCCTCAAACTAAAACTATTTAAGTTTCTGTGGCTTATTTAGATATATATCAATTATATTTAGATATAACTGCTACATAAGTCTAGTGGTCTTAAGCTCGACTGAGTGTCTCTATGAAATTCTTTAGAGCATCAAGGAGTTTGAATTTGCGACCGTTCAATGGCAATAAGCTCTCCCTCTATTATATGGGACTTATAGCAGCAATCTGTGAGTGTACATTAGTACACCATATTTTGTTGACGTGGTTGGAAATGCTTTATGCACTACCCACCGCTCCGGGGTGTGTCGGACTCCGCTCTGTAAACAGCGAACTACCTGCTAAAACCAACATCGGCGTTTCGATAATGCATTAGTACACATCTGCTTAACCCTTACAGTAAAGTCGTGATGGTAGGTATGTAAAAATTATTTTATTAAGCTTTCATAAGGAAAAACAACATAATAAGTATAAAAATCAACACAGTCACAATAATATTATCCAGGAACTCAGAATAAACCCATATATCAGGCTGTTTGCCGTTTAAAATGTGAGGTTAGAATCTATGATTAGGGATAAACCCTGTAAGAGGTTCCCGTGAGAAGCCTTCGAAGGCGACGGCGACGTGGCGACGCGACTATCTTGACGCGGGACGCATATTGGACGATCGCAAGTGGACACAGTTGGGATAATAATCAGGACATTAGTACTGAATCTAAAGTAATTTTAATAGAAATATATCAAGAAACATATACCTACCTCTAGCGTAGCAATCGCGCTTCGAACCACTAGATAATGTATTCATCATCATCAACCCATATACTGTCCACTGCTGGGCACAGGTCATCTCACAGAATGAGAGGGATTAGGCTATGACGTGGCTAGTCCACCACGCTGGCCTAGTGCGGGTTCGCAGACTTCACACGGCGCCGTCGAGATAATCTCTAAGGCATGCATGTTTCCTCACGATGTTTTCCTTCACCGTTTAAGCATTGTGATCATTAATTCGCACATGATTTCGAAAAATCAGAGGCCTTCGTCTGGCAGTCCAATGGTCATACCACCAGCTTTTTTTATTAAATAATGATAATGAATATTTAAATAATGTATTGCATTTTATAATAATTATTTTAAAAAATGTTGTAAATTTTTTGTTAGTTTACTAAGTGTTGACAAAAAGATCTAAATTTACTGAAAAGAAAAGAAATAGTTATCTACAACTCATCTGTTGCCAATGAAAATACTTAAATTATTTTCTTAAATAAATTCTGGATTAAAGCCAATTATTTTACATGAATCGTTTATTTTTACTCAACATCTGTTTTTATTTTTATTAAACTAGTTATATGAGTTGAGTAACCTATTAATGTTAAGGATGGGTGTTGTTGATTTAAATTCTCTTGTTATTTTATGATTTATAAATTACTTACAGCTGAAAAATAGCACAAGACAGCAATTTGTGATTCTGAAAGCTTCTTTATTTTTTTAAATTAGAAGCTCAATGAAGGTCAGAACACTGTCATGTCGAATTCGGTGTTTCGTATTCGAATCTAAGGCGTGTAGCTTTTTTTATCAACCGACGAAAAACAAAAAACGGAGGAGGTTCTCAATTCGACGTCTATTTTTTTTTTATGTATGACCACGCATAACTTTTTACTTCTTTTTTTAGTCCGATTTTGATAATTCTTTTTTTATTGGAAAGGGTTTACCCTGAAGTTGGTCCCATATAAATTTAGAAAAAAAATCCAACCCCAAAGGGTAAGAAAACAGGAGATGATTGATTGTTCACTCACTGATTGTAAGGTATTACCACGCATAACTTTATACAGAGTAGTCCGATTTTGATAATTTCTTTTTTTATTGGATAGGGTATACCTCGAACTAGGTCCCATATAAATTTGGAAAAAAATCCTAGTGAAAATAGGGGTGATTTATTGTTCACTCACAGATTTTAATGCTGAGTTGTGTATTACAATTAAATCAAAAGTAATCATAGATTAAGCATGTAGTAATTTAAGATTATAGCCACAAAAAAATTAAACCACCAAAAACTGAAAAGCGCCGACTTAAAATTACTTAGGTTTACTTACATTAGTATAAGAACTTAGTTATTATGGTTAAATAAGAAACGTTTATTATTTTTTGCTTTTCAGTTTTTTGGCGGTTTAATTTTTTCGTTAAAAAGTTTTATTGTAATTAGATAACAATCTAGCATACGTGCCACATGATGGTAAGTGGAAACTGTAGCATAAAGACGTCGGCAAAACCAGCAGTATCAGTCGCGCATTGTCATCTTGAGGCCTCAGTTGTTAAATCTCATATGTATCACTGGCTACATTTCTTTTCCAACTGGAACACAAACCTGAAATAACTGGAATTATGGGTAGACATCAGTATTCAGTATACCTGCCTTATCCTTTAGGGATATAGTTATGCATTAGAGAAATGTTATGTAAGAATTATGAATAACTCACTATAAACTAAAGAATTTTAAATAACTGAATATTCCATTAATATTGCAACATTTATTAGCTACCAATCAAAGGAATTCAATTCACAAGTTGTAACATCACTCGCATACAATGACGCACAGTACAAAAACTTGTAACAACTGATTGATTACATCGGTCATCCGATTCGGGATCTGTAGTTCTGTACAATGAAAACCAATTGAAGAATGTAGGTTCAAACGTTGTGCCTTAATAGGCGTTGCACAGGGGGGTTTGGGGTGGTCTATTAAGAAGACACAGTGCCCCCCTCCATGTGCTGATGGTGGCCACCGGGTGGTTTTAGTGGGTAAGAAACCCACACTCCCCGGTCTAACCTCCGTAGACCGGCAGCCTTTTGGTGGCCTACACTAAAAGATGCCTAAGACCAGTTGTGGACTAATATGGGCTGATGATGATGATCATACACAACTGGTTATGCCCGCAGCTAGTAACAAGTTGCATTTGATCTTGGTTTTACCAATCCCGAAGGAACTATCATACTTAAATACATTCATATTTTCATACCTGTTACCATTTGGGGTAGGCAAAGACTGACCCTGGTAAACCACCACTTTCGGTTCATTTATATTCATTAATCTCCTTAAGCATGCATGATCTCCTACTCCTACTTATTCTACTTTCATGTTTTCTACCACTTTCTAAACCCCACATAATAGTACCTTTAAGTATACGTTACTCAAATTACAGCATTGGCAATCATGTTGGCGCCATCTTTGCTTAAAAAAATGCCTGTGTTGTGTGTATTTAAAGAAGCTTTTTGTCAAGGTTACAGACCAGACTTGTTTTCAATACAGCGTACCTACAAACAAGTATTATTCTCAAATTAGATCGCCAGTTAGCTGACTTTCTGACCGTCGGTTTATACCTAACTAGCTGTGCTTTGTGACGTCGTGTTGGTGTCGTTTTTTCCAATACCAAGGGAATTCCCCTAAAGGATTTAGGGGAATTCCCTTGGTATTCTTAGCAGAAGTTTCTTAGAAGGAACTTTTTTTGTTTACGATGAGAAATCTTCAAAAGGCGACTGACCTTTAAGACAACTTAGTACGTATTCCTATTACCTGACTAAAACTACTCCGGTTACTATCTGTCAGTCGAATGGTCCCTGAATAGACCTAACGTCGTATGTTTTAAGTATAGTATGGCTTTATAGATTCTGTCGTCGATTGTACACCATAAATTACACTACCATTTACTAAGATTCTGTATTGATGCATGACATCATCATACAGTTAGGGTCTTCACACATTTGGCAGGCTGTATCTTGAACAGTTGCAAGTTTATAGAAGCAAAATAATTGAGTAGGTACTGCATTCCCTGTAAGATGTGTCACTCCTTCAAAGTAATTTAGGAAGATTTAGTAGGACTTCAAAGATTCTCAATTCGTTGGCCTATACATTTTTATATATATATGTTTGTACATAACTTTGTTGTGTGTGTACTTTGATTTTGTTTTTATCTAATTGAGTATACAGTTTTCGATATAGATATGGTTGGTAGGTTTCCAAATATCCGCTCTGAAGATAAACCTTCAAATGCTTGAAGTCGGATCTCTGTTTTCAAATAAAATGTTTTGTCTAATTTCTCACTGTTTCGAGTAAAAAAAAAAAAAAGTAAAGTGCGTGATACTCGTGACAAATGAATCGATTGGCCTTGACCTCTCAAAGTCGAATAACAGCTGACCATTTTGTGTCATTTTGCTTCTATTTTAGGCTATAGTGAAGCGATACTACTTATAGATTTTGTTTGCTCATTAATTTGATTTTACCTAATTTCACAAAATAAAGGCGTTGTCTTTTGAATGTGTTACGACTCAATGCATGGCAAACATTATGTGGATAATATGTGATATTATTAAACATACTGCTTGGTTAAGTATCAACCCTGACCAGGAAATAAATTTAATAACTGACTCAGTTTTGTGTCCATGTTTTAAGGCGCATTATGAACCGTGTACGCATACCCGAGTTGAATTTACACCAAAAATGTAACACCAAAAATACAGGTCTAGTTAGATAAATATAAAGTTTGTCATAAGTACTCGCCTTGGAATGAATTAAACCATTTGATTGACTGACCCATCCTAACTTATTGAATGACCTTTATCGACGATACCTACACTACAACTACTATTTACAAATTTGAGGATTGGTCAATTAACTTCGATTTTCATGAAACCCGCCCAGTAATCTGGTAATCATGATCGTTATCATGATGCATCCGTTGTACACTAATTTCATTGGAGTCATTGTATTCAGAGCTGGTTTCCCGGATGCAGTATAATAATAATGTATTGAATATATAACATTTATTTAAAAAATACAACATGATGTTGGAACTATGTCAATTTCATAAGTACGAAAGACGAATAATTATTATTAAATTGAATTAATCAATTTAATAATAATTTGTGATCTTTGTAATTTACTGTCAGTACTTTGACTTAACCAGCCTTTTTACTGTGTATAAAAGAAATATGTTCTTCAAGGAACATATTTCTTTTATACGGGAAACCGGTAGTGATCATTGCTGTTTTTCTTCAGAGGATTAAGCACTTTGGATTTAATTTTTCATACTTATGAACTTAGGATTCAATATCAACGTTGGATATAGTTATTTTGTAACCATTCTCAATCTTCCAAAGACTTTGAAACATTCTGCTGGCTACTATAGTGTTTCAAGAACTGATAATCAACAAATATATACTACATAATACCTATGTTTCCTACCTTCACTTCCCTCATCCCAATTTACTTGAGATACTGGATATAATTTTCTACACTGTATTCGTTGCTGATAGATAACCAACAAGTAGATAATATAGTAGGTGGCAGACGATCTACGAGGATTTTCCGTATTTGTAAATAACTTTTTAGGAAAAGAAAACCTTCACGCAGTGTGTGTAAATACAAACATACATACTCTCGCAAAACATAACCCTCCTTCTGGCGCAGGTAAAAATGAGACTTATATTATAGTTTTTTCATTGATGCTATTGTCAGAACTGGACCAAATTGAAATGGGAAATAGTCGAAAGTTCTGAGGTAACAAACATTAAAAAAAATACAGTCCAGTTGAGAACCTCATCCTTTTTTGAAGTCGGTTAAAAAAGGGTAGTGCCATGAAATCAGTTTTTATCCATCACTAGATATACATAAAAAGCTAAAAAAGGTTGATGTGCAATAAAACTAATTATATCAGTTTCCGTGACTCTGTCTCATAATGTGGACACTCAATAACCTCGGTCTGCAAAACTAGCCTCATTAGACTACGTCCTCAAGGGAATCGCGTGACTGAGCTTAATAATTATCTCTTTATTTGTAACGTGTATTGTTATTAGCATAGTTTCCCGTGATTAAAGGAGGATTTTATATCGCTATTCAACCTTTTTTATTCAAACTTCATGTTAGAACTGATATATATTATAACCTGATAGTAGTGAGTGCGGGGCTCGGTTTCCAGGTCGAGCAAAGTTTTGGATTTTTCTATTAGCAAATTCACATCAGCAGTTGAGACTGGATTTGTTATCGGTTCATGCCTATTAGCTTGCTCTTGCGAATTGCTGCTTGCGAATTTGTTGATAAGTACCATTCTACCTAACTTTTCAACGATACAGGCATGATGGTATTTTATGTTTTTATTGACCAGAACTCTTGTATCATAATGTATTATGATACTAGAGTTCTATTGCACCTAGACTCGACATTTCACAAGTGCCTGTATATGGTTTATATGAAAATAAAACTTTTAATTGATTGATATCTTTGGGATAGACCGTTTTCAGGCTTTTTGATTATCACTGACAGTAAAATTATCGTACGTGTTCTTAAACACCGTGTTTTTTTGTCGTCGGCGAAAGGATATACTTCTACTCATCATGATTAATAATTTTTTGTATGGTATCAACCATGAAGTGTAAAAAAAATCAGCTAAATCCTACATTTTGTCAAAAGACCTGAACTTTTTTTTAAAAAATAGCTCTCTTTTTTTTTCAAGATTCCAGACTTGGACTATATCTAGTAGAAATAATATTGAAATAATGGTTTCCTTTCGGTTGTAAGACGACAAAAAAAAACACGGTGTATAATACGAGTACTTGGTCATAACTTTGTTGTCGCAGCGAATTCAAATGACAATATATTCTGATTAATTTAATACATATTTACACACTGCTTGCCTTATCTTACTGTATTCAACATACTTTGTTAGCACTTGATAGTTACTAGGTCAAGTGCCATAGAACGCACTACAGATTTTGTATGTTATAGATTATAGTACAATGTAAGTGTTATTTATTGTTCTAAATAACCCCTCGTTTGCTATACATTGCCTTCTTATCACAACAGGTTTCAGCAGAATACCAGCGTCAGGTTACAGTCTGACACACGCTGAGCTGAATACCTTTTCCTACAGCCGGGACACACTCCGCACGTCATAACTCTGAACTTATGTTGTCCTAGTGAATAGTCGTAGTTTAGTGAATTCTGTACTTACTGTTAGTGTGTCTTGTATAGTAGCAAATGAACTATTTTTCTTTATTTTTATGGTCGGACCATTATAGGAGGATTCGCCACGACTGCCTCAGACCACAATTCCTCTTTATGTTATGGTCGTACGCTCTAGTCCTGGAATCTACCTGCATATTATTAGGTACTACGATTAATCGTCTAGTATACCACAAGCCTAAGTATTCAACCCCAATACGTAGTTGAAGAAGTGTCGTTAAAGTTTTAAAGATCAATTTACTAAAATAAATAGAATTTTATTTTTATTTAATATCTCAATATTCTATTTACTTCTCTAATTAGTACACAATAAAGTCTCTTTCCTGTTGTGATATTTCTCCGCTTACTTATTCTAAAACACGCAACGGATTTTTAATACAGTTGTACTATCATTTAGATAATTTCTTCCGGAAGGTTATAATGTATATAATGCATGCATGTTATTAGAACATTGTACTTACCCTGTGAAATCGGATCGGGTCGCTGGTACTTAGGTGATAAAATTCAAATTCAAAATATTCTTATGTTAAATAAACGACGTTACGACGCTAGTTGAACGCAATTAAATAATGAAATCCAATACAGAATTAGCAGATTCTCTGAAATGTTGCAGTAGTTAATTGTTCTAAGGTCGGAAGCAGTACCAGGTCATCAGAAATATATAGGTAATAATTACAGAATTTTAGCTTCAAAGTCAGACTCGCTACCGCCAGACTGAGTGACATCCGTTATCATACGTCGCATGCGTCATTCATGTGTGCAGTTCATAAAACTATCATTATCATTCGTACTGATAACGTTAGGTGGGTCTCAGCGAAATGTACATTTTGTTGTATATCGTATTTAGTTCTTCATGATATTACTGTTTCCAATTCGTTATAATTTCAGTGATTCATCTAGAATAAGATAGGAAGTTGGTACATGTCAGGCAGGTCAAGCTATCCAAAACTGTAAAAAATTCCCAATTGAATAAAAACCTTATTTATGGTTTTGTTTTAAAGTTGAAAATCAATCAAAGAAATTTGACAGATTGTGGTAGCTTGCTATTTAGTCTACTTTACATAGCATCATCTAAACAGAGCTTGATTTGTAAAAGGGTCTTTAAAATATCTAGTTGAGAGTTAGGGCATTGTGGGAGTAATTCCACTCAAATTATAACTGCCCGACTGGGGAAGTACCTCCGCCTTGCAGAAAATCGAAGTGAAATAACACTGCTTTGAGGCTGTGTTGTGTTTTTTACGCTGAATAAGGTTGCCAGTGCTCCACGAGGAAACGTTGTGTTGGCAGTGGGGGGACTTTGACCCTTATACTGCCACCCCAACTAATCCTTCGTTTTACAGGGTCGGCAACGCACAAGTGATACTCCTGGTGTTGCAAGCGTCTATAGGCTACGGTAACCTCTTACCATCAGGTGGGCCGTATGCTTGTTTGCAACCTTAGTAGTATACATATAAAAAGATCTACTTACAGACATAAGCAACATTTATTATAATATAAGTATTTGTGACCTTGTGGTGCGACGACCTGATGATCAGCAGTAGGACAACAGAGCGTCATAACCAGATATACGACTATTTGTCATACGAGTACATCAAGATGTATCCAGATTTTGACATGATATGTCAATTGTCTCTAGTCACGTAAAGTAAATTAGGCTAATTTCGCTGAACCTGCGTTTACCTGAATGGCTGAATGTGATGATTGCCTTTGCCTATTGACACCAAAGCTAACTAGGTTAAATATACGGTCAGAAAAAAACGCGGGGAAATACTGATCGCGCGTTTCCTTTCAACATTCCTATGTACTGAGTGTCGTTGCTATTGTTATTTTGCAATGTGCAAATATACTTGCCTAATTTAATATGTAGGTACCTAAATAGAATAATTAAGGAAATAAGTAATATAATATGAATATTATAAATAAAGCGACCGTGTAGCTCTTTGCCTTGCCATCCCTCCCTGCGCCATGTATTTATGTATTTGTTTTTTATATCTAAGAAAAAATAATTTAAAAATTAAAAATATGTAAGTAGGTACTTACTAATATAAATAAAGGGAAAAATAAAAAATCCCGTATTAAGGTTAATTAATCATAAAATCTTGTATATAAGACAAAAAAGTGACAAATTCCTACATAGGGCTTGATGCAAATAATATTGTAAATAGGTTTATAAGTTCCTATTTGGTATAGGTACAAATTGTTACTATCCAGTGTAGCTATTGCTACTATATAGGTAGTAGGTGTAGGCTTTAAGGCATGTCGTGTACGAAAAGATATCTAAATAGGTACTTATGCATATTAATTACCTAGGTACTTTCATGTGACCTACATATGTTGCATGAAGTCTACCAATAACATTAATTAATCTTAGGTAGGTATCTACCTACATTTATTAGGTTACAATGTTTTGGGTTGGGTGCGGACCGTTGCTGGTGTCATGATATTATTCCACGTACAGAATAGACAGTCGCCATGCCTAGACTATGTCTAAAACTTGTATTAGTGTCATTTTATTGTAGTGCTATGTACATATTATACACAGAATAGTAATTAGAGTAGGTAACATATACCTAGATATTAAAACAAAAATTACGTTAATTTGAAAAAAAGTGGCAACATTCTTAGTAATTATTAGGTAACGTTCTATATCCTATACTTACCGATGTATTTTGAATTAGTGGAAAAATTAAACAGATTCTGGAAACAAATTCATGTCGTCATTCATCTCAATGTTTGATGAAAACTGAGGTTAGCTTATTCAGAGCAAAATGATTGGCGTGAATCTAAGAGTGCCCTCATCGTTACAGTGTTAGGGATGCCGTGTGTATTCGATTATTGGTAATTAAGTCAACAGTTATGAATACACGCTCCCTATAAAAAATCTCGTGAAATCCGTAACATGATTTTATTAGGTAGTCATTTGATGAGTTTCGTGAAGCACGATATTTATACCCATTCAAAAGTCATAAAATATTTAGTTTGCGGTTGTAACAACAGAGGACATTAATGTTACAATGACCGGCTTATCGCAATATTATAATAAACTAATTAAATTATTTGGGAGCCTTTTTATTTACTATACAGTCTGTTTCAATGACAATCAGGATGGAGTAGGTACATTCAACCTTTGTCATTCAAAATAAATATTTTATGTAAGTATAACGAGGCGCGCGGCGAGCTCGACTCTGAAGACCTGAAGAGAGGGATTGGGTCGCTAAAACAGCGGACAAAGTGGCCTGGGAATAGGGAAGGGAGGCCTTTGCCCAGTGGGACGAACCGAGCTAGTTAAGGGCAAAAAAAAATTTGGTTCTCTTCGTAAAAAGGGTCGGTGCAAAGCTTCGGTGTAAAATAAAAACTAGTGATTGTAATCTTTATGACTATGCAATTAATAATTATAATAGAGCAATGTGAAGTCTTTGAAAAACCTACTGTGAAAGGTTTTCCTGTTTATTTAGAGACATTCATGAATAGAATATAATAACTATATAATGATTTAATAAAATGTGTGGTATGATGAATAGGTCGCCAAGTATGTACTGACAACAGAACTGCAACTAAATTGTCCTAAACTAATGGGCTTTAAAATGAAATATAAGGAAAAATACCAAACTACTTATAACGTCCATAGTGCACGTAATAAATTCCTATTGTATTTACATTACGTCATTCATTATGCGCTTAGATAGGCGTTCGTTAAAATAAGTTACAACATAAATGTTTAACATTTTTCCCTATATTAAATACCGGTGTTTATAAAATATACTTAATAATATAGTTGTTCAAATGTGATAAACGGGATCCTTATCACAGAAATGATGAATAATACTAACATTACTTTTTCTTTTGTTTCAGATTCAACCCTGTCGTCAACGAATTTGAAATGTTGCAAATATTTCAAGTTATAAAACTTTAATTAATGTCAAGACGGTACACGACGTTCACGGGACGAACGTGTGAAAATATAGAAAGTGTTTTTTTCAAAAGCGTGAAATCGAGGACTAGCCGGTCCTTGATGTACTCGACAAGCTACAACCCTTGCGCCCTAACACTTTGTATATCGAAGAGACTTTGTCGCTATTCAGCTAGAGACCCAAGATTAAGACACTGGTCGAGAGAACTAACAATTTCTTCAACGTAGAAGAATTGTTGGTAATTGGATTATTAATCCAATTCTGGTAGTGTTCACGACGTCCGTTAGAGGACTGAATTAGCGCCAACCGAGAGTACGTACTTAGCACCGTACTTAAGAAGAGATCGTCTTATAGACTAATGGAATCACAAAGAGCATATGCAAATGGAATTCCAGGCAAAGATCCTTCTATTAAGTATGAACATAAAGTACCGTCTGAAGAGGAGAAGACTACGTCTCCACTCCTTCAGAGGACTAATGATTTCAAGTATATAGATGGAGTGAATGATGACAAAAATGAAATGAGAGATGTGGGAAAACCGAAGGATGATTTAGATACTGTAAATTCTATGAAAACGGAAGTGAATGATGCTAAGGATAACCGTCTTTCTGTAGGTTATCATAAAGATTCAAAGAGTGACGAAGATGCTACTTCAACGAATGAGGGTGTTAAATTTTTTGGTCTTGGGGATGCAGACAGTATTTGTTCTAGTAAACCACCGCAAGATGCAGCACCTCAGATACCTGATGGAGGATGGGGATGGGTAGTCGTATTTGCTTCATTCCTCATCGCCACAGTAGCCGATGGGTTGGCCTTTTCCTATGGCTTGATGCATGACAAATTTGTCATCTTCTTTGAAACCAGTGAAGCTAAGACTTCTTTAATTGGAAGTTTGTTTATCTCCGTGCCGTTGATAGCTGGACCTATTATGAGTGCTTTGGTTGATCGTTATGGGTGCAGAAGTATGACAATAGTTGGTGGTATAGCGTCGACTATAGGATTTGTGGCTGCTTCATATAGTAATTCTGTTGAAGTTTTGTATGTAACGTATGGTATTATGGCAGGCCTTGGGACTGGCTTGCTATACGTAACTGCTGTAGTATCCATTGCTTATTGGTTTGAGAAACGTCGTAATTTAGCTGTTGGTTTGGGTTCGTGTGGAGTTGGTTTCGGAACTTTTGTGTATTCTCCACTAACGACATATTTACTAGAAGAATTTGGTTGGAGAGGTACATTATTATTGCTAGCCGGTACTGTACTTAATGTCTGTGTGTGTGGTGCTGTAATGAGAGATCCTGAATGGTTGATATTAGAGCAGAAAAAACAAAGAAAGTTGAATAAGGCGAAAAGAGCATCTAGTTCTATGTCCATATCAGCCAAGTCTGGTGGTGGAGAATCTGTTTATCCTGGAGCAGAAGAGCTAAAGATACTGATGAAAAGCGGTGAAACACCTGAATATATACTCACAACATTAGTAGCGTCTATTGCCGAAGCTGAGGATTTGGAGGCAGCAACTAAAAGAAATGCTGATATGGGCCATCATAAAGTTAGTTCAGTAATAAATCTACCGACGTTTTTGAGACAAAGTGAAAAGGTAATATTTATTTCGGTACTTAATTTAAATATTTCAAAAATTTTTAGGTTTTCATTTCTTATAATCTTACTTTCCGTTTCAGGTACCTGCTGAAGTATTAGACCAACTCATAACAAATAAGAAACTTTACAATATTATTTTACAAAACTACCCATCGCTGCTAGCTTTAAGAAGTACTTCAGAGCAGAAGTTGAATGTAGAGCCCGCCGCAGAGGCCTCAAAAACGAAACCAATAAAGATGTCAATGAAGCTAAAACTAAATAAGAAAGAAAAGAAAGATTTTGAGACTAAACTGGATCAGGTCAGAGAAAAACTATTACAGCCGATACCGGAGAATAAACCTGCAGTGATCGTACAACAACGACCGGACTGGTGGACTAGACAGTTCGTCACAGATCATCATTACTTGAGAGATATCAGGGTGCATCGTAACTCTATCATGCATCGCGGTGCTATGATGAATATTGCCAAGTACAAACTGCGAGCTTCTTCCTGTCCTGACATTTATAGGAATTCGATGTGGTCCGTAGAGGAAGAAAAGGTAAATATTCTGTATTTTTGGCCTACTTACTGTTTTAGCATCAGTATTCTTACATTTTTTGTATGGTAAAGTATTAATCCCATTTCTACAGTGAATACAAAATAATACGCCAAGATATGAAAATATTTTAATGTCAACTTTGAGAATCAAGCTTTACTAATTTTATTTTCACTGTGTTTCAGACCTGGGGCAAACGCTTAATAGACATGATAAACAAAACCTTTGACTTCAACATGTTCACTGAGTTCCATTTCCTGATGATGAACCTCTCAACTTTAGTGCTGTTCATCTGGTTCATTGTACCCTACTTCTATATCTCCAACTTTATGCTGATGAGTGGATACTCTGAGATTCACGGATCTTGGATGTTGAGTATATTTGGTGTTGCAACTATTATTGGTATTGTAAGTATTCATACATTTTATTTCCGAAATAATTTCTTAATTTTTATTACCTGTATGGTTCTAAATACTTTCTTGATAGATTTGACTTGACCGATTCTCAGGCTTACTTTTTCAAGCAAGTAGGATGGAAAAATGTTGGTCTGTAACTCCACTTTGTCTTTCCAGGTTGGCTTGGGATGGATGGGCGATCTTCCTTGGGTGAATGTAACGAAGACATACGCAGTATGCCTGATATTTTGCGGTCTAACTATAATCCTATTCCCTGTTTTAATTCGTGTGATGGATCCAGAGGCACCTTACAGTTTCTACATACTGGCCCTAAATGCTGTTATGTTTGGACTGATGTTTTCAAGTTCTTATTCGTATACGCCAAGTATTTTGGTGGAGCTGATCGCTTTGGAAAGATTCACAATGGCTTATGGATTGGTGCTGTTGAGTCAGGGTATTGGGCATCTTATTGGGCCGCCTATGGCTGGTGAGTTCACCATTTTTGTATTTTGAACCTTAACCGAAATAAAATAGTAATGTGACATTTTATATATCGATAATTCAAGAGACAAAGAAGTGATAGTTAGAAGCCCAAAACGCCTGAGCCTGACAACAAGTCTATTCTCAGGATATTGGTAGTGCCCAGATATTGGGTTCCATAGGTCTGAATGCGTTTCGTGTAAAATATTGATATTCAACCGCATCTGGTTAGACTGGAAGCCGAACCCAACATAGTTGGGAAAGTTGGAGGATGAATAATGAATTAAAGAGAGAAAAAGACTCCTAGCTTCTAGTTCAAATCAGATGTTATTACACTTATCAAAACAATCTAATAACACTGTGCACTTAGTAACAAGCTGTTGCTAGCCAATTGTTTTTAAACAATAAGGTATTGAGTTACCTCAGTTGACTGACAGTACGAATGAAGGGAGTAAAATTATAAACATTGATGCCCCATCTGCTCCGATATCTCAGGTTTCAAAATATTGAACTTTGCTACGTTTTAGTATTATAGCCATTATGCCTGGTAAGATAATATTATTGTGATCATTCGGTTCCGATACTCCGGTATCTTCAAAAGTACGTTAAATTATTTTCACGATAGTAAGATGATGGTAACAAATCACTGCACATGATGGGAGGTAGATATTACTATACGCCCTAGGTGCGTAAATAGGACCCCATGAACATGATCATAATGTTTCGTCCTAAGGTGATAGGTATAACGATCCGATATTTTAATATTAGCGTTGGCTCCGCCCATCAGCTGGACGAAAACCATGTAAAATTTGCTTCAAGTGTAAAAAGTTGTTTTTTCAGAAACAAATCTAAGGTTAAATATTGTAACTCTTATCGCATCAGTTACGGTAACTATGATCGTAAAATGAACACATGAACAGTCGTAAATTTACCTAGGTATAATCTGTGAAGTTTATGCACAAAGATGTTTGTATAACTTAAGCTCTTTGCATATCAATACCCCACAAGGTTATTTCTCATTCAACCTTTTCAAGTGCTGTAATTGTATTCTTTGGCTCTAAAGAATACTAAGGGGCACTGTATTTTAAGAGCGTAAGATTATTGAGACCATAATTTTATGATGTGATAGGGACCTATTCTGATATAGCACAGGATAACATACTTAATTCCTTGGTTTCAGACTTGAATCTATTGTTTTGTATTTTGTCTTGTGTTGTCACTGTCAGAATAAATTTTCTTTCTTTCTTTCTTCGTAATATCTAATGATATTCTGAATGCTAGATATCCAGTGGTAAATCTTTACTGATAGTTATTATTGATCTATTTAATTATTGATCATATTCATACCTCAGATCAAATAAATTTGATCTGAGATTCATACTTAGTGAATTATTCATGGTGGTGGTCTTATTAAAATGGTAGTGCTACCTCTTTGCACCTTTTTTACCTTATAGAGCCTTTAAAAATATAACGTTTGGCACTTAATGCCAGTGATAAATAAACAATTTTACTAAAACATGCTTTCTCTCAAGTCATGATGAAGTATTGAAATTGAGTACGTATCTACTTAGTAGGTACTGTTAATTATTCTAGTTATTCAGTGACTTGTAGGATCCAGTGTACCTATCTAGGACCGAGAGGAAAGACTTCTGGATATACCTACCTAACCATAATATAAAATATTATATTGACATTCCAAGATACATATTTAAGGTTTTCTTTTTCATTTCAGGTGCTCTCCGTGATGTGACTGGACACTGGGACGCAGCATTTTATGTTGCTGGCTTATGGGTCATGATTTCAGGCTTCTTGGTTGGCGTTATCCCCTACACTGACAACTTTAGAATCTGTGGAAATGCACCCCTCGCTAAAGATGTCGCTGGTGAGCCTGATCCAGGAGTGAAAATCATTATTGCCCATTAAAGACATGTCAACTATGTAGATATTTCAATGAGGCAATTTGGAATATTTTTTTTTAGAATAATTAAGTTGATTGAGTTTAGAATGTCTTCGCTGAAAAGTTGATATATCTCTTGATAGGTATAGCTGTTTGTTATGCATTTTGACATTATATCATACGGATGGAATTTTATGAGTGATGTTTTTGTGATCTACAGAGGTATTTGAAGTGATTTTTATTTTACTGTATTGAAATCAAGATACAAGTAGTTTTAAATAATGTTTTTCTGTATTGTCATTAAATATGTGCTTATAATTTTCTTAATATAGAATATTATTGTATCCTAACATTAAAGAGTTTATCTTAATCTTTATATTATATAAATATAAAATATACCTATTTTATTGTAGTAAAATACATAGTGTTATCAATCAAATCGTACCTTGATTATGTAGCAAATGTATGTGGTGAGTTTTATCTAGAAAATTTAATCATTTAGCACACTACGTACCTTTAACTATACGCACTTATACATTTATTTATTTATACATACATACCATCACGCCTGTATTCCCGAAGGGTTAGGCAGAGGTGTACTAATGTACACCCACATTTCGCCGGTATGTTTAGGTCCCATGTAATAGGGGGCGAATTATTTATTTATTTTGCTTTAAAAAGTCTCCTAAGGAGATATAGTATTTCTTTATACCTGCTTTAGAGGTTAAAATATTGTGTGCCTGTAGATTTTTTAACTTTCTTACACCTATTAGATTATGTACCTACTGTAATTTGAGGGTATCTAGGGTTTGCAAAATGCGATATCAATTTTATATCCCAGAAGAAGTATGATCCGGTATGACAGTTAATTGTAAAAGACGTTTTATATTATTTTTACGTACATAATTATATTTTTTTAGTTTTTTTAGATAATTATATTTATATTATCTACAATAATACTTTTATCAAATGCCTCCTTACTTTCGGTTAAAATATATACTTGCCATTTAAAACACGGATCAAGGTAAAGAATGAATTTATATTTTATCATAAAATATTGAAAGTATTTTAGGTAATAAGTTTGTCTACTTACTTAGAATTTAAACTCCTTACGTACGATATGCTAATTAAAATAAAAAAAATGCTATTTTATAACGTGTTTAATTTTAGCTTCATAAAAACTCCTAATCTGTGCTCCTTGGGTATCCAGGTACCTACAGATGCTAGCACATCAAGCTACTCCAATCTGTTGAAATTTCTTTGATAGATTTTCAACTTTAATACATACAATATTAGGTATATGGTTCATATTTAACGGGGAAATTTTGACAGTTTTGGATAGCTTGACCTGCTGGCATCTGCACCTACTTAGAAATCCACTAAATTTTGAGGAATGTATTGAACAGTCAAGCTGACAGGGTATTGAGTAGTTGAGTATAGAGGCCAGCACCTCAGCCTACCACAATCTGTCAAATTTATTTTATAGATTTTCAACTTTAACACAAAGAAATAAGGTATATTTTTCAATTGGGAAAATTTTACAGTTTTGGATAGCTTGACCTACTGGCGTCTGTACATAATTAATTCCCAATAGATTAGCTGTTCAAGGAGGCACCTCTCTAGCAAAATAATTAGGTAGGTACTAAAATTTCTAATCTGCTTTGCCACATCAATGTATAGTACATATTATTATAATTATGTAGCTTGCAAAATTATTTGAAAATCAAATTATAACTAATATTGGAGACCACCTAGCACTATGGAAATTATTACTATTTTATAGGAAAAATCTAGGTTGATATAAGTATAGTAGGGCCCTGTAGACCAGGTACCTAGACCAAACTGATACATATAACTTTTCAATTAGTTAACACTTGATCGGTATTGGCATTGGCATCTATTTAATAAAAATATCTTAATCATGTTTTCAATGGGCCTGAATCTCAAACTTCAGGTTTTCATACTTCAAATCGATCACCAATAACTACAAATGTTTTATTGGGTTTTTATATTAAATTTAAAAGTTGCGTTTAAAATATGAAATAGGTACTAAATCGTAGGTAATAAGATAACATAGTTTTATAAATATGAATCAGGTTTTTTTTTTTTTTTTTTATGTGATAGGGTGGGCAAACGAGCAGACGGATCACCTGATGGTAAGCGATTACCGCCGCCCATGGACACCCGCAACACCAGAGGAGTTTCAGGTGCGTTGCCGCCCTTTTAAGGGGTTTGGGCGTCCGGTATCCTCACTCACTCGACGAAACACAACGAAAACGTTATTTCACGCCTGTGAGGCCGTGGTATCAAGTCCGGTCGAGCCGGCCCATTCGTGCCGAAGCATGGCTCTCCCACGGTAAAAAAATAAAACGGTAAAAGATATTTTTATTTTTAAAATATAGGTAGGTAAATTAAACATTATTTGCGCATTGCTTCATCTTATTTCATATCCCATAATTATTTTTGCTTGGGAGATATTATTTTGGAAATTGGCAACATTAGCAGTTTCAGGTTGACACAATCATGATAGATAATGTAAAACATAATTAAGTACAGTGAAACGATAAAATTACTATTGAGTGATGCGACTGATTGTGGCACTCGAGCCATTCGATTCATTTTATAATTTCACTCGAAACCACTCGTGTCAAGTATCTAGAGAGAGTTTCTCGAGTTCATGGGTTCATGCGTCATTCGAGTGGTTGTCGAGGAACTCGAACACTCAGCTCTCTCGACTCACATGCCAAGGCCATTTTAAATCAAGTGATAACTCCACTCACTAGCATTCTACGCCAACACTCCAAAAATTTCTAAAAACCCTTTCGTGTGAAATTTCACGGGAAAGCATTTGATTTCCAGAGATGCGTATGTATGCGGAGTGCTGCTAATTTACATGGAGTGCGGCCACGCCACATACGCACCTTCGTTTTCAGTTCGCAGTAGGTATGTAACTGCCATCGTCGCATGGAGTGTAGTGGCGCGCCCATTTAGAATGGAATGATCGTGTGTTTGATGGATTTTTGATCTTCGTTCTGCCCCACTTCACGCCACGTTGTAAGATGTAATTAAAGTGATCGTTGCAGACGACCATCACAATCCATGACACTGACGTGTAAAGTTAGCAATATTAGTAATCTTATTGAAAATGTATGCATCTGAATTTGTATTGCAAAACATCGTCAGCCTGCAGTTGTTAAATAAATCGATAAACATTAAAACATTAGAACCAATATTTGGTATAATAGATTAAATATTTCCAGTTTTTAGTAAATTATTATTATTCCAAATTTTAATACAGTAACTAATAAGGGGAAACATCGTTCTGCATTGAACTAACACTAAAGTAAGTCAGTCAGTTGAAGATTGATTATTTCATTGATGTCAGATAATAGACGCAGAATGAGGTAGAGAAAGACATCGCAGGCAGTGGTCTCGGTACCTTAGTTGGCCAAAGCATCCGGTGTACTTAGTTTAACTGGAGGGAAACAGGTTCGACTCCTGCCTGAGATCGAATTTTTCTTTCACTATACGTAACTGAAATATTATATTTAATTTATTTACGGTTATATACGATAATATATAAACGCTGATAACTTTGTCAGTGAAATTACTGAGTTTGAGTCTTAAAAACTGAGGTCTCAATGTCTGTAGGTCGCTTACAATCAGGTGGCCAGTATGCTATAGGTTCTCATTTTATCACAATAAAAATTAATGCTAATTAAATGACAATGTAATTACGTAGAGTAACTATTCCACCAAAACAAGTGCATGATAGGTTTAAGTATATTATATACAATTTAATTATATCATTACAATAATAAATACAAGTCGTATGTAGGGCACTAAGTAGGTATAGGTATGGCAAAAAAGAGTCTGGCGCGGTGACATTAAAAACTAAAACATATTACTTGTGGCTACAGGCTGCCACAAGTTATGTTTAGTTTCTACGTCCGTCATCTTTACATACCCCGGATTGTTCTATTACGTTTTTAAGAATCATTGCAAAATTTTCATCTCGTGCTGTGTTATTGAATAAGGTTATTGGTAGTAGTGGTGTGTTTATGTTTGAAAGTTTGACAGTTCACGTGTAGGCTACAGTGCTTACGGAGTAGACCCCCTGATTAGTGATACCTCGAATCCATTTTTACTTGAGTAACACTGGAATAGAAATGTAATCATGTGAATATCCGTTCGAAAAATTGAATTTGACACTTGTTTCATCGGAATCCGAAGTTTCGGAGAACCGAAATACATACCTATTACAAATAAAATATAAATTACCGCCACAAGCCTCTCCCAAAACAAAATCCTGAATCCGCTCCTAGTAGAATCAACTTTATTGACTTTCTAGCGACTTTTGATATTGATTCTAGGCATGAAGGTATAGATAATAAATACCTTCATGATTCTAGGGACTCAAATTTATAGCAGTTGGCAACACTGTTGATCGACTGTCAATGTTGTCATTGTCATTTGTCATCTATTATTTTAATACGAGTACGACAAACAAACTTGTACTTTGTTTGTCAGAATTGTCAGTGTTTTGTTTACTGTTGAATTGAAATCTTTGTGGTCTTTCTATAATGATATGATATAAAAAAATATAATTATATATAAACAAGTGAAGGATACATAATACAATTACGATACGGCAAAGGCGTAATTAATAGAAAATCACAACATTAAAATCAAACAATGGATATGCAGATGAGCAAGTAAATGAATAGATAATTTCAGACTTTATTGTTTTCAATATGTATCAGTATCGTCCTAACAGGTTTAAACCCAATACGATAATGATATCATGCAAATAATTATTACCATAATTTTAAAATCATGAATACTGTAATAAGTCAACAGTTAAACAAATAGGTAGCTAAAATCATTTTTTTTTACGGATTTTATCGCGATATAATGTTTAATAATAACATCCCAAAGTTTCGGACTCTTTACAGCATGCTTAGTTAGCTGTGTACAATGTCCCAAGTATTTATTTATGGTCTAATTAGGATCTACAGTAATACTCATTTAATACCTTTTTTTTAACTATATTAAAAAATATCTTAGTATGAGAGGAGACCCGTGCCCAGTAGTGGGACAGTATATAGTTGATGATGATGATGATGAAGTCATTAAATACAAACAAACTGTGTTGTAAGAATCAGAGGCGCCTCTGCTTACACCCTGACGGTTCAAGAGGCATCTTGCCTAGAAGGTTTATGTATTAAAAGCCGTGATAAACTTTCGACAAGCAAGGCCCCTTGGACCACGATTAAAAATGTTACTAGTAATAAAAAATCCCTCTTTTGCCCACTTCAACTTAGTTCTGGCCCCATCACTGATAAGTGATACAGAATCCATTGAGTTTTCCCAAAATTTCACTAGTGCTCATTGTTCACCTATGTTAATAAACCCACCATTACAAGTGTGCGAAACTGTGTGTCTGCATTGTCTCCAAACATACTTAAAAGGGTCATAGAGCAGATGTTGGGAACATTTTCTTGTAACAATTTGATCCCAATTTAAATTGTCTCCTCTCTTTGCTAAAGAGAGTAATGTGGCTGGCTAGCTTTGTATGACAGAGACAGAGGAATTTAAACAGTGTAATTTGTTTCTAACTTCAAAAAAGTCATAGGGCTTTTTCTATAAAAATTTCAGTACCAGCTCAGCAGTTGGATTTGTTCCCGGTCAATAGCAATAGGCTCACCCCCCTTTTACATGAAAAATTTCTTTGACAGATTTTCAATTTTAATATAAATTAATAAGGTTCTTTTTCAATTGCGAAAATTTGACAGTTTTGGATAGCTTGACCTGGCATCTGGACATTAGTACACCTCTGCCTAACCCTTTGGGCAATACAAGCATTATCTATATATGTATATATATAATATATATAGATATTTATGTTAAGTTTATTAATTAATTCAATTTTATTTCAAAATTTTTTTAGAATTGTGCATTTGGACTTTAAAGGAGCTCCACTAAAGGTCCCTTATTTGGAAAAGGTAAGCAAAAATATGTATTTAATTAGGCATGCATTTTAATGAAGTGTGTTGTAGGTTTATAACTTCAACCTTATGCTCTTAATAATGAGGATGAAAAATGTTTGACTGACAAGATTGTAACTGTATTTTACCAAGTCATTAGGAATTTCGAGCAGCCCAATTATGGTAAAGTAGTTTTCTGAATACAGTCAACAATGAGACCATAGACAAATTAGGTACTATAAATGGTAAGTGAGAATAGATGCCAGCACAAAGAAATTTGACAGATTTGGGTTTGTCAAATTTCTTTGTTAGATTTTCAACTTTAATACAAAATATTAAGGTTCAATTGGGAAAGTTTGACAGTTTTTTTTAATAAAGTATTTTTTCCTTTTTTCTGTAGTTTACTATACAACTACTGATATTTAGAATGGCAATTGGTAGATAATAATTTATCATTATAATTAATGAAAATACTTTCAATTAAAGGTGCTTAGTGTAATCAAGTTATGGGGAGCTACTGGAGTTCTGCTGGAGTGGGAGGATACATTCCCTTACCATTCTACCCTCGCAGATATTGGCAGTCGGAAAAACAGCGGCGGAGATAAGCTGTACAGCAGGGAGGAAGTACATCACATCCTGAAGTTTGCTAAAAATATTGGTTTGGAGCCAGTAAGTCATTCTGTGAAGTTTTTGGTTTTAACATAATTTTAACTTGTAAAAGGGCAATTAGCAGGCACAATAGAAAAAAAAGAGGGGTCTCGATGTGTTAAGAACGGTCACCCATCCACAGATTGACCGCGACTAGCGCAGCTTAACTTTGCAGATCGGTTGACCAGCTTAGTTATTACTTAGCCAGAGTTTGAGATTGAGAGCTTAACAATCTTATAAGCGTGCTCGAGTTAAGTATCCATTTTATCACCTGCGCCGCCTACGGGAGTGGGCTTTACCATAGTCCGTAGCTGACGCACTAACAATATTACGCGAAAAGAAAAACAGGATGACTACCCACAAAAATAAATGAGATCCTATTAAAAACATAACATGTTCATACATGTCCAGTCTCAGTCAGTAAAGGGGAGCCATCGATTGTTGGACTGGAGCCTATCATGGTAATGGTGAATGCCACAAATCCAATGGCAATTGAAGTTTTTTGTCGGTAAGACACTGCCGCCTCGTGGCGAAATTCACGGATCCCATGGCCATGACTATAGGGCAAGTGAAGTCAATTGCAGTTTTTAATCGTTACAAGTCCAACATACCCTGACGTCTACCCAGGGACCGAAAACCTTTTAATACCGGTTACCTAAAAATGACCTTGGTTGAAGAAGTAATAGGGGTTTTTCTAAGAAATGTTCAGTACCGACAACGCCGACGGCACGTGTAAGATAGAGGTAATTTCTATTTCGGTTATCGGTATGGTTAATGGTTTTGTATTAAATTTAGGAATTAAGGTAACCTTTAAAAAATACCTGAAATAATATCGGTATTGATCGTACCGGTTTCGGTCCCTGCGCCTACCAAGGTGGTTGATTCATGAGGATTTTCCGTAGGTACCTAAAAGGTAATAAAAAAAGCGATGCATATTGATTTTTCGTGTATTAAAAAAGCTTTAGCACCTGAGTCTTTACATTATCTTTCCAGATCCAATTAGTCCAATCCATTGGCCACATGGAGTTTGTTCTCAAGCACCAAAAGTTCCGTGAACTCCGTGAAATAGACCAATCTCCAGCAGTGCTATGTCCTACGAAGCCCCAGTCTCAGGAGCTTATTAGGACTATGATAGAACAAGTCTTGGAAGCACAACCTGATGCTACTTACATCCATATTGGAGGTGATGAGGTAAGGAATTATCTAATAATATTGTTAACTTGAAGTTTTCATTTGTGTTGTGAGCTTTAAAAGCGCAGCTGCTGACGGTGACGTAGGTACTAGGTTCGAAACCCAATATAGGTAAGAAAACACGAGAGTGGACATGTCATAATTTTTAATTAATTGAGATGTATGGTCGGGGTCATAAGTCGAGTAGCAGTTTTACAAATCTATCGCATCAAAACAAGTCGCACTTACGACCATTCTCTATAACAAACATTTAGCACTCATACACGATCTCGTATATCGCACTCTTTCTTTCATTATCTAGACAGAATGAGTGCGGTATAACGATCATTAGCTTAGTGACAAACCTGTCATTAAGATAGTTGTATTTAATTTCATAAACTACTGAATTGAATAAAGTAGTTTTGTTTAATAATCTTATTTAAGATGTAAGCAAATATTACTATTGATGCTAGGGCAAATATTGTCGCTTTGCGTAAAATTAGAATCAGAATAATATTTATTTGCCTACTTTGTGTATTACAAAATGTCTCTGTGGCCGGTGGGCCGTACAGGGGTGAGTCAGCTAACTTATGTCCTAATGGATCTATGTTTGTTCTATTTATTCGTAATATGTGAGTCTATACAAACAAATTACGTGTTTTATTTAGGTTGTGCGCTTACAGTCTATCTAATTGAGGCATGATTATTTTTCTCTTTATTATTATTTTTCACTTTATTTGATTTTTTGCGTAAAAATGGCCTCAATATTTCTCAAATTTCATCTGAAACCGGCTTATTTGTAAGTTATTTTTAAAGATTATAATTATGATGATAGTTGTGGTGTATGATTTTCTTAAATAAATAAATAACTCGCGAGTTGCAAGTGTCTAATAATAAATATTCGTTTTTTTAGAGAAATACTGTGAGCCATTGGGTAAAGAGGTTCGAGGAAGAAGGTAGTCTGAAGAGTCGTGTAAGAAGTGGAAGGCCGCTTATTAACCCGACTCAGCATCGTTTCATGGTGCAAGAATATGAAACAAATGGTTTCATTCCAACTAGAGTGTTTGCAGATCAATTTGATGCATCATTGCGAACGTCGTGCACTCCATGCTGAAGATTTACATCATCGGAAACCAGCTATTTAATAAAAGCTATTTTTGATACAAAAACACAAGCAGGAACGACGACGTTTTGCTGGGGAATATTTAGATTTTAACTGGGATTTTAATTGACGACTATATTTTCTGAAGAGAAGACTTTCAAATCCTGCCAAAAAGAAAGACTTCATTTATGGCGAAAAGATAACTATCGCTGATCTGAGAAAAACATTATTGTAATACAGAATCAGGTAGAATAAGTGTGAATATGTGAGGGTGGATTAGTGCTCAAAGGCCGGGTGAGTTGGAATTCATACTTCGTGCCAATAGCTCTAATTACGTCGAAGTTTTAAATGACATAATGTTACCTACTGTGCGTAAATGAAATAAATAATTAAGCTATAATCTCAATAAAGTTAAAAGCTGAAATAAAATATTTTCATATGAACAAACTTAATACATTTTCTCGTTTATAATTTATTTAGTAATACCTAATATTATAAATGCTTCTTCAAATTACTTACTAGATATTGTTTTATTTCAACCTAACATATTATTAACTGTATCAATTTTAACTATATACCTACTAGGAAATATATAATATTTATATATAAATAATAATTATTAATATCAGCTATAAATTATGTAGGTAATATCATATACTATTATGATAATACATAATAATAGAAATATTCATAGTCATAATAATTATATTATTATGTATAATATTTCATCAATAATTCACTTGTTTCCAAGTCGTACATTGCTGCACTTAACCATATGAATTGATGATAATTTGTCTAAATTTTGGCTTTAGTTTCGAATTGGTTCGATGCGAACACTAATATGAAGAAAACAAAACTATAGTGTTATCTTTGTTTAGTATTCACTCCACATACTACATCTCCTAGTTATACTGTGACGGGTAAATGTTTGCATTGAAATCACTCACACGTGTGTATGTACGCACAGTACCGTGCAAGAGAATATGATCGTTGACGTGTTACTGAACTTATGGCCCTGACTGTACCCAGGATGATCTCGTGTAAAACGAGATTACATTTGATTCCCCATTACAGTAGGATTTTTTAAGAGAGGTGGGGTATAGTGGCAGTATTTAATTCAAATTGGAGCTGCCCGACTGGGGAAGTACCTCCGCCTTGCAGAAAATCGAAGTGAAATAACATTGCTTCGAGCTGTGTTGTGTTTCTTACGGTGAACAAGGTTGCCGGTGGGGGGACTTTGACCCTTTACTGCCAAACCAACTATTTCTCTTTCGTTTTCGTGTTGCAAGCGTCTATAGGCGACGGTAAACGCTTACCATCAGGTGGGCTGTATGCTTGTTTGCCACCTTAGTGGTATAAAAAAAAAGAATGTCTGAAAATCCCGCCTTCGTGCTTACCTACGAACTTGTATGGAAAATTTCATGCTTCTAGACTAGACTCACCGCTTTAAGCTGCGCGATGCTTGTCATAGAGTTAGTGCTAGAATTTTATTAAGTCTTAAATTTTTCTTTCAGGTATGGCACAAAGCTGAATGCCAAGATTGTCAAACAAAGATTCAGAATCAGAACAGCAATGACGCAGTTTTTTCATTGTACATGAATCACATTCGAAATCTGGCTTTATTTATAAAGGAAAAGAGACCAGGTTTGACTGTGCTGATATGGGATGACATGATTAGGACAGTCAGTTTTGAGACTTTGTCACGTAAGTTATGATTATAAATAGTTTGGTGTCCCACTGCTGGCCACACATATGTCCTTGTCTCTCAGTGTCTCGTGTTTTTTCCAATTTCAAACTTCAACATTCAAATGTCGGCTATAAATCTATCCTATTTCCAGATCATCATCATCATATACTGTCCCACTGCTGGGCACGGGTTTCTATTTAGAATAAGACGCATTAGACTATTAGTCCACCACGCCGGCCTAATGGGTTTTGGCAGTTAAAATTAGGTATATTCATTACACATTTTATAAAATGTTAAACACTACTTCCTTGTACTGGTCAATGATATGTACACCGTAAGTGTCATACATATCAGACGTGATAATAACTTTAATATAAAATTAAATAGTGTAGACGTGTCCCTATAATAAATAAATAAATAATACACGGACATAAGGCTCCAAAACGGACCATTTCCAGTAAAAGCTGACCTTGAATTGTATAGGCCTTTCGTACACTGGGGAGATCAACTTATACTGGTAATTTATGCCCCAATGTACAGCTGTGTCCTTTAATTACAATATTGTAATCTATTTTAGCTCTCCTATAATACGTAACAGTCACATCTAATTAAAGCTCACTTTGTTATTCCAGATTATGCTCTGAGTGAGATCGTCGAGCCAATTATTTGGAACTATAATGAACTTGAAAACTTTAATATCGACGAGGGTTTATTGGATACATATGGGAAGCTGTTCCCACATGTGTGGGCTGGATCAGCGTATAAGGGTGCCAGTGGGAGCTGCCAGGTATTCTATAAAATTTACTATTATTTTATTAAAGTGAGTGTATTTTTGATTGCACACCAAAGGATACAGTGAAATAACATTTAAGAAAAAAAAACCGACTTCAAGCATTGTGTGTAAAAAAAAAGGTTGAGTTGAACTAATATATCGCTTAATAACGGATCCACGCGGATGACGTCACGGGGCATCCATTTACTGTATATGAAAACCTTCTCCAGATAATAACAAATACTTTTCTGAAAACCGCATCAAAATCGGTTCAGCCGAACGCGAGATAATCGCGGACAAACATACATACATACAGGTCAAACTGAGAACCTTTTTTTCAGCAAACGTCTCCAACATTTATAGTACATTTAGCGGTCTTATCGCTTAACCATAGACAACAATAGTATATCTAGATTATAGGTACTCACCAACTGAATAAGACATTTAAGGTGGGTAGGCTCTGCTCTATCTGCAGAGTTTTGCTAAATATTCTGCAGCTAAGCATGATATGCTAACATTATTGTTTTCCGGTTTGAAGCGCAATGTAGCCAGTGAACTACTGACTCTTCAGACCTTAGTTGTAAAGTCTCATATGCCTAGTAAGGTATATGACACTTTACAACTAAGGTCTGAAGAGTCACGCGCGAGTGATACCACTAGTGTTGCTGGCGTCTATAGGCTGTGGTTGCCGCTTACCACAGCGTCGAAGTGAAATAACACTCCTTTGAGGTGTGTTGTGTTCCTTACGGTGAGCAAGGTTGCCAGTGCTCCGAGAGGAAACGTGTTGGCAGTGGATGGACTTTGATCCTTGTACTACAAACCTGATTTTTTTAAGAGAGGTAGGGCCTATGCCCTAGTGTAATTCTAGTGGAACTTTGAATTAGGTACTGCCATTATTGGGAGTACCTAATTCCACTCAAATTGGAGCTGCCCGACTGGGGAAGTACCTCCGCCTTGCAGGATATCGAAGGGAAATAACATTGCTTTGAGCTGTGTTGTGTTTCTTACGGTGAGCATGGTTGCCAGTGGGGGGGACTTTGACCCTTATACTGCCACCTCAACTATTCCTCTTTCTTTTTACATGGTCGGCAACGCGGAAGTAACACCCCTGGTGTTACAAGCGTCTTTAGGCTACGGTAACCGCATACCATCAGGTGGGCCGTATGCTTGTTTGTAACTTTATAGGTATAAAAAAAAGGCTTCTCCGATTTCCATAAGGACCAGGAGGAGGTTATGTGCTATTCAATACTTCACATTTTACTAGAGATCAAAGAGTTTTGTCATCCGTTTTTCCCCATGTTCTAAAATCCTAAAGCTGTTGTCATGGTCACAGGAATCCTTGCTCCTTGATACCGTGCCCATATAATATAACAAATGAAAATATCAACCGATATATTTTTTTAAATTTTATTTAAATGAAAAATATAATTTATATATTTTGATGCCTAGGTTTTAGCACCGGTCGAGCGCTACGTGAGTAACCAGGAGGCGTGGGTCAACGTGATCGGGGCTAACAAAGCACGAGTGAAATTTATTGGCTTCGTAATCACTGGATGGTCCAGGTACCTTCGCATTTTTTTTTTTGTTTTATGTGATAGGGTGGGTAAACGAGCAGACGGATCGCCTACTGGTAAGCGATTACAGCCGCCCACTAGAGGAGTTTCAGGTGCGTTGCCGCCCTTTTAAGGGGTTTGGGCCTCCGGTATCCTCACTCACTCGACGAAACACAACGAAAACGTTATTTCACGCCGGTTTTCTGTGAGGCCGTGGTATCAAGTCCGGTCGAGCCGGCCCATTCGTGCCGAAGCATGGCTCTCCCACGGTAAATTCGCAGCTCTTCATTTTTTTTAATGTTAACTAAACGTTACATTTGATTTCGGGTTTTGGCGACATCTTTGGTCCAACTATTGGTTGAGCTACATGATGACTGACGTATGCGTGCCGTCAGTAAGTACAGGTCAACTTAAAACTGCTATGGCTCTTTCTTCAAAAGGTCCATTTCAGATTTGCCTACATAAACACTTTTAATAAGCATTAAATACTGTTATTGTCTGAACTTTAAAGGAGACCATTTTTCTCCGAGTTTGTTGCGGCGTTTCTTCTCAGAGGTCGTCAGAAAGGAAATGCGGACGCTATCTTATATTAATTAAATATTGACTTGTAAAAGTTTCTTTATTTAGATCTATTTGCAAAAATAAATATCATTTATCAGTGTTTATTGGAACTAGAAATATTGTAATGATAATTATTTGTTATCCATAGGTATGACCACTACGCCACACTATGTGAACTCATGCCTGTATCTCTGCCGAGCCTCTGCAAATGCTTGCGTTTCCTGGCTGATGGAACGAAATTAACTGGAGGTAACATCATTATTATTTTCTAAATAATCGATAATAATAATAATTATTAATCTTGGACAACTTTACACAGCACCATCTAGTCCTAAACTAAGCAGAGCTTTTGCTATGGATACTAGACAATGGATATAATACTTATATACTTTTTTTTTGTAAAAGCATACTTATAATACATAGAAACACCCAGGCAAACACAAACACTTATGTTTTAACCACACAAATTTAGGTAAGCTATTTAGTATTTACAACAGGTGGCATATTGTGGAAGTCTATGGGGAGGCCTTTGTTCAGCAGTGGACACCCTGTGGCTGATATGATGATGATGATGATTTAGACGACGTACGGGTACGGTCATCAACGAAAGTAGCTGAACATAATCAAATTTTGAAAACACCACTACACCAAAACTTTTGATTAAATTCTAGGTAAAGCTTGTAATTATCTTATAGACAAAGAGTTCGTGTTACCTTCTCGGGTCAGTAACTTCTAGATACTAAAAAATATTAAAGCGTTTTAAAAATTGCATCGTGTTCAGCGACTGTTGTTGCTGACTATACAATTCAAGATATACATTATCATTTTAAACTGACCTCATATATGTATATCGCAGTCCGTACGTAGATATCTGATAATACTGGAAATGAATGTTGTTATTTGTCCTCGTAATTAAATCTATTTATTTTTCATGTATATCTGTTGTATAGGTAATATGTATTTATATATTTATAATAAATTGGTATGTATTTATATATGTATTTATTTTAGTTTTCTATTTATATATTATGTATTTATATGCACCGTCAACCCCATTATTTTTGTTCAGTTCTGTCACTCCATCCTAAGGTTGCCTGGAAGAAATCGCTGATCGGGATAAGACCGCCTATTGTATGTTTTCTGGTACCTATATGTATTGTAATTTGATACATTGGTGTACATAACAATAAAGAGTATATTATTATTATTATGAATAGCTTGACAATTATATGATATAATCGTGCATATATATGCAGATGTAAGTAAACATCCCAAGAGCAGGAGGGTATGGCCGTTCGTACGCACCCTGATTTTAGAGATTTTATACAAGAGAAGTGCGGAAACTCAAATCTTGCCCGAATTGATAGGTACATCGAATAATGAAATTATAATATTATATTATAGTTTATAATTTATTATATATGTCAATACTGTAGTTTTATTATAATATTATGTATCTAGGTAGCGTTGAACTAATTACAGTTAGCGATAAGGTCAGTCTGTTTTATGTCTTTAATTTTTTCGGTAATCACAAAAAGGAGGTATTGTGCGAGGAGGTAGCGTGTTATGGCGAAAGTATGAGACTGTTAAAGACTTGGCAACTTGAGAAATATCCTTATGAACTCCTAATGTATTCCTTATGTACTCCTTATGTACTCCTTATGTACTCCTTATGTACTCCTTATGTACTCCTTATGTACTCCTTATGTACTCCTTATGTACTCCTTATGTACTCCTTATGTACTCCTTATGTACTCCTTATGTACTCCTTATGTACTACCCATGTACTACCTGTGTACTACGTATTTACTCCTTAATTACTCCTTATGTACTTCTATGTACTTGAGAAATCAGTGTCGAGAAGAATTTAATAAGGTTTTGTCCAGAAAGATATTTGCGCACACTGGTTTTGAAGGATTGCTGACTGTTGAGCAATCTGATTTCAACAGGGAGAGCATTCCCCAATAGAATAGATAGAACGAAGAAGGTAATGGAATATGAAGTCAGTGGTGAGGGGGGTATTGAAGAGGCCGATTATTAGTTGATTATTGTGGGAGAAAGAAATATACTGAGAGAAAATAACTAAGAGGAGATAAATAAGATCGAGGATTGGGAGAAAAAAGTATAGTGTACAGAGTAGTCAGCGCTCTCCAGTTTCTGCGTTGACGAAAGGGCAGCCATTTCAGATTTGATCGATATTCTGAGACATGGTCATATTTACGGAGATATACGAATCGAATGCAATTGTTGAGAAGACGGTCCAATTAATTGAGTAGACTTGCATTCAGGTCGAAGTTACACACATCCTCATAGTTGATAGTGGTTGCGCTAAGAGTGCCCGGTTCCCCGCACGGAACTAATATTTGTAGGGCCTACAGATATCACGAACTAGGTGTTTGTGCATGTCGAGTTTTTGCACGTATGCACGATATAGGTGTATGTAAAGTGAAAATAATCGTGAGCGTTCTGTTTTACAGAAGAATACTGTGAAGGACTGCCGTCGGACCAGTGGCCCGGCGAAGACTTGGCACGATGTATTTACACGTTCGTCGTCGTCAATGAACGATGCCTGAACCTGCTCAATAGTGACATGTAAGTTGTCAAGTCTTTGACAGTCTCATTCTTTCGACATAATACGCTATAGTACCTCCTTATTTTATGATTACCGAAAAAATTAAAGGCTCTTGTACTCATTACGATTAACAACTTTTACTATAGAACCATTATAAGAGAGGGCATAGCGTGACAAATTCCACTCAAATTGGAGCTGAGCTGCCTGACTAGGGAAGTACAGTCAGCGTCAAATAGTTAGTGACACTCAGGGTATTCAAATAAATAGACGCAACCAAAAAGTCAATAATATCGGTACAAATAAAGTTTCCATAATTTTGTCAACATTATAGTCGCTCAAAAGGTCGAGACGTTTAAAACGTCATATAGATAGGTTCAGTCAAACCGTCATAAATATGGTAACAGTCATCCCGCCAATGGTATCCAAGCATTCTAAGTATTCAAAAATATGGAACACATTAGAAAAATAAACTTTACTGCTATACATTTTAAATATTATTTCTCACATCAATTAATTTGAAAACATTTATACACAAAAATGAAAGGAATAGAAACTACTGTTGTCCTTTTCATTTTAAGCATGACGTCATACACATGTCTTTTGTTTTGTAAAGAATTTCGTGCATAGCCGTTTACGATACTTAGCAATATACAGCTGACTGAAAATAGATGTACCTAAACCTCATTGATAATGAGTATGACTATATATCTCATAGATCAAGAGTGCATAATTAAAAGATATGATTCAATATCATGATCATTTTATTTTATTTTAACAATGAACGTCGACAAAACTAGACTCGATAGTGCTTGCAAAAAAGAGGTGCAAAGTTTTCAACCTTATTGACTATTATTCACAAACTGCTATTTTAAACATAAACAAAGTAATAGAGTGGATGAATAACTAAAAATAAGCAATAAAATAATGTCAATAAGGTCGATAATCGCTTGCATCTTTTCAATTTTCTCTAGTTTTCGACTGCTCACCATCAGGCGGGCTGTGTGCTTGTTTATACATATTTATATGTGCGAATATGCAGAAATGAGAATCTAGAGAGATGAGAATAATTCGATAGGTAAATACAAGTAACATCTAAAACGATAGGTACATAAGGATATTCCCAGTTCATTTGAAATATCTGTTACGGAGACATCTTCCTCCCTCAAATATATAATTCGATGTTTTGTGGTGTCACTAATGCGTAGCCATATTTCTAGCTTGCTTTAGTTTTGCACTTGACATTGATATTACTGATAGATAAATAGAATGACATGCAAATAACACTAGATTGCCTAAAGAGGTTTTCATCTTTGGGAAACCGTTTATTTCTATAACATGCCGGTTTATTTTTCTAATGTGTTCCATATTTTTGAACACTTAGAATGCTTGGATACCATTGGCGAGAAGACTGTTACCATATTTATGACGGTTTGACTGAACCTATCTATATGACGTTTTAAACGTCTCGACCTTTTGAGCGACTATAATGTTGACAACAATATGGAAACTTTGTTTGTACCGATATTATTGACTTTTTGGTTGCGTCTATTTATTTGAATACCCTGAGTGTCACTAACTATTTGACGCTGACTGTACCTCCGCCTTGCAGAAAATCGAATTCATATAACTCCACACAGCCTTGAGCTGTGTTTAATTCTTTCCCCTAGCGGTGAGCAAGGTTGCCAGCGATCCGCGAGGAAACGTACCTTTTGGAGGGGGACGACGACGACTGACTTTGAAGTTATTTTTTGTCATCCCCTATTGAGCATAAAAATAAGTAGAGTTTTAACCAGCCTAATACAGGGTATTTTTTCCAATAAGTGTGCCCTCAGTACATCATTTGGGCCTGATTTTGGTGTACAGCATGCGTGAAGATTGTTATATCTATTTCAGAGTCAAGACTTGGTTGAACCCTTGGCAGATTGCACGGAGGTACATTGCTCCATATCACTTAAAAGGCATTGTAGTTACAGGACAGTAGTGAGTTTTTATTTACATTCATTCCTAGCTATAATACTGACAAAAATGTCTCGGTCCGATGGAATGCTAAGCACTGATGACCGGGTTCTGTGGCAGAATGAATTGCGATAAGCTGATCCGTCCTTCTAGCCTTTTATCAACTATATTCGGTTCGGCTTCCAGTCACAACCAGATGCGGCTGTATATCAGTATTTTACAAGAGACGACTGCAAAAGAACTTCGCAACCCAATTTACGATACCTACCAATATTCTGAGGTTAGAAAAATTATATTTAATTTGCAAAAATATCTTTTAAAGACACTTATAAGTCAACGTTTTATATATTTTTTTAAGCTAGATAGCTCCAGCATTTCTTAACTGACGACCTCTGAGAAGAAACGCCGAAACAAACTCAGAGAATCAGTCTCTTTTAAAGTCCAGATATAGAACAGTAACAAATATGTGTCTTACAATGTAGGGCAGTCTGAAATGGCCTTTTGAAGAAAGAGCCATAGCGGCTTTGAGACCAGAACCAGCCGATGGCACGCAAGCATCAGTTATTGTGTAGCAGACTGGTTTTCAGGCTTTTTGGGCTTCTGACTACCACTAACGATTATCTTATGTGTTCGTATGACAACCGTGACCGACGTCTTTACGTGGCACGGAGGGGCCGTGCCTCGGAGTCTGCCTCTTGAGGTGTTAAGAATGTTAAAAATGGTTACCCTTACATAGACTCACCGCGGCAAGCGCAGCTTAACCCTTAAATGCATCTTGTTAAACCTTAACAACCTATGAAATGGGTGAAATCGATAAAATCGGTTAAATCAGAAAAATCGGTAAATTCGATAATATCGTTAAAATCGATAACGTGTTATAAATACGACCTATGAAATGGGTGAAATCGATTTTAATTGCATGATTTTTAAATTTGTAAAAAAATTGCAGATTAGTTGATCAGCTTAGTTATTACTTAGCAACAATACCCTTTGCGATAAGCTGATTGATTAATGTGATATCTATAAGACGTGTACTATCTATAGTTGTCACCTAATTCTTCTTATAAATATTTTCAGCTTGACTACAGAACTCGCAATGCTCCAATCGAAAATATCAGGCTATTTGCCAGAGATAACTGGCGAGAGGAGCTCAGAAGAGTGGCTCATGACTTACGTTGCGCCCATCCTACAAAAAATGGGAGCATTCTGTGAAATAGCCCATGGGAGTTCTGCTGGTGAACCCAGTGTTGGAGCTTGGGAGGAAATATTATAATTACTTATTACAGAACGAATAACTGTATAGTCTCGAACATAAATAACGAGGTTATTACCTGCCTGAGATACCATACTTTTGCTGGAACGCTGCGTCTCTGGAGGTGGGCGTTAGTGGCTACGACACAATGTCTGAACTACTGGTAGCTGTCATCGTGCACTTGTCATTAACGTAATCTTTTGTTATTGTTCCAATAAATAAATTATTATAAAAGATAAATACAGTTATTTAGAAAAGGAAAAATTCACTAAGCCACCGCGATCGCGGTGGCTTAGTGGTCATAGCGTCTGGTGTACCTAACCAGAAGACGCAGGTTCGAATCCTGCCTGCGGTCGAATTTTTCCTTTTCTAAATAACTTTAAAATCTTAGCATGGAAAATGCCAAAAATATACAAAAAGATAAATACAGTTACTAAAATTCGAAAGCGATTTTTCGTATAAAAACTATTGGAACTTTGAGATAACATTTATTTGTTTATTAATACTTTATATGCACAGTTGGTACAGTCAGCAACGAAAGTAGCTCAACATGTTGCAATATTATAATAAGTATAATAAAGGTACAGTGGCTAGCACATCAAGCTACCATGACAATCTGTAAAATTTCTTTGATTGATTTTCAACTTTAAGACAAATAAAATAAAAAAAATACAAAAAAAACAGGTTCATATTCAAATGGAAAAATTTGACAGTTTTGGATAGCTTGACCTGCTGGCGTCTGTACATGCGTCTTTTCATACGGTTTAACTTTCCTGTGTCCGGACAAATAATTTATTATTATTTATTTAATCGTTTGTGACCCATAATCCGACGAGTAATTTCAAAAAACTTAAGTTTATTATAAAGATAATTAAGTATAGTATACTATTAAAATAGGAAGTCGCTATTTGTATAACCTCCTTATAACTTAAAACACTAACTTGACTAAGCTTGGTGACGGCAGGTGGAGTAGATTCCTGACGGAATGGCGACCGAGAGTAGGCACACAGAATGTACGAAGACCGACCGGCCGGTCGGTGGATGATATAGTGAAGTGTGTTGAACAGATCTGGATAAGATCGGCGTAAAACAGGGATGAATGGCGTAGTGGGAGACATGCTCTGCCGTGGGTCAAGAAAAACTGTGAAATGATAGTTAGTGATGGGCGTTGAATCAACCGTTGATTTCCTGTCAACGTATCAACGTTAACTGCTTATGAATCAACTAGTTGAATTCTTCAACGACATTAAAGAATTTAACTAGAAACTTACGTTGAAAATAACATAGATTGCGAGCGATGTTCCAATTTGAACTCTAAGTAACATAACCAAGATTTGGTGTATGAAAGCCCGAAGAAATAGTATGAAGGGAAGGTGCTCATTTTTGAATAATAAATTGAATCAAATAATAAAATATCAGATCACTAGATGTAGAGAGAGACTCATTGAACTTCGTAGCTTCGTAAAAATAATCAATGAAACAATGCGTAGCGTTAAAAATAATCAATGAAACAATGCGTAGCGTTAAAAATAATGTCAAATAACAACGTAAACCTTCAGTAGTACATTAACTCATTGACAAATTTGACTAGTTGACGAAGGATAATCAACGTTAACGAAAAAACCGTCGCTAATTAATAGTATTTATGATTGTAACATTATGTAAAAAATCGTATTAAGAAAAGAAAGAAATAATTATAATTCACTCAAGAAAGTAGAGGGTTGTTGTATTTAGCGAGAATTAAGAGTAGAGTATTAAGTTTTTTTATGGGATGAATTAAATTGACAAAATTTATTAAGGAGTGTATGTTGTTAAATAGCTTAGATATTGTTAAAGTATCGTATTTGTGATAAAGTAAAAATAAAATCATTTTTTTAACGGTTTTGTTTGAGGTGGATCTTTACAGATTTCTATGGTGTGATTGTCTATGTATATGCTTAAAATGGAAATAAACGTGTCATGAAATTAGTTTGCTTTATATTTGATATGACATTAAATTGTACGCGAGGTGCCGGGAAGCAGCTAGATCTTTGCGAGGCCCTTGTCCTTTGCGTAGGTATGTGAATTTTATTGAAAGTGGGTATTTCTGATGATTGATGAGAAATTAAATTTTTAAATACCTACTTAAATGTCATTAATTTTGCCATCGTTAATGTTACTTTTGATACCAAACTTATTCTATTGTATAATAAACCAAGGATAAAATAAAGTTATAAATATCGATCTTTTTTCTACTTGGGTTACTCGCGCGAGGCGCGAGGTCCTGAGCGGTTTCCCTGCTCGCCACCGCCATTCACCATGACATTGGACTGCCAGTCAGGTGTCGGATTCCAATACACGGCACTCATCTCTGATTTATGCACGACTGCATGTGATGGCGAATAAATGATGACTATACTCTCTAATAGAGGATCTGGGTTCTATTCCTAGGTCGAGTGTTATTGGGGTCTTATATTAAATCTCATTAGCAGCTCGGAGTTTGAATTTGTGTCTGCATCGTCCCCTATTACATGGGACCTAAGCATACCGGCGAACTGTGTGTATATTGGTAATTTGGTATACCTCTGCCTAACCTGTAGATAAGTGTTTGTAAATAATATCATATTGGTAACAAGATGAAAGATCAGGCCTGCAAAACGTCAGTGTGGTATAGATTATCTACTTATGTACAGAGGTCAGTACAAGCTACCACAATCTGTCAAATTTAGTTCATTTTTAATACAAAATAATAAGGTTTATATTAAATTGGGAAAATTTGACAGTTTACAACACAAGCCCTGCTTCACGGGGGACTTACCAAATGCCCTATTCAATGAACGGAGAAGAAATACGAATATTGTGTTATACAAATTGTCTCAGGTGAGAATCGAACCCATGACACTCAGCACAACGGTAGTAACGTCGCCGGCGTCTAAAATGTTGCAGTCGAAATCTGCAGTAGGTAGTACCCAAGTAAATGCGGCAGATTCCACTATACCTACTAAAATCTTGCTGGGTGCTGTCCCACTACTAAGGTTAGCACCTTAACTTATTTAGGTAGGTATCTTAAGGTATTTTAAAGGTATTCGTTTGTATAATAAAAATATAATAGGTACCTAAGTAAAATGTTACCACAGCTCGTAACGTTTGATTTTATTTACATAGGTAGTGGAATCCGCATCAAATTAGTAGGGCAGATTCCACTGCAAATTTTAGGCAACCAACTGATGGAGCAAAAGAGCTCTCTAACACACACAGTAGGCGGCGGTACAGCTCTGTCCCTGACGTTGCTGATCTCCATGGGCGGCGGTAACCACTTACCATCAGGTGGGCCGCCCGCTCGTCTGCCACTGTAGGCAATAAAAAAAAAACCATATATGTATAAGAAAGAAGATACCTAATAAGAACAATTTGTAGTGGCGAAGTGTTCACCTTACTGCTATACCTACACAAAGTAACGTGCAGTCACAATTCTAGGTACACAAGAATTGGTTAAAGATTATGATTGTAAGCGCTTGGAGACACCAGATTTAGGATCACTTTACCGATCCTTAAAAATACCACGAGCCGTATTAGAAAGAAAAATCATTTATTCAGCACAATAAAATTCAGATTAATTAATACTTATGTACATACTAGGTATCATTGTATGCCCCCTGGTTTTCAACCAGACCCTAGTGGTTCACGGATGGTAAGCCAGTTAAAAAAAGGATAATACTTCCATAAAAAAGCTAACATTCATAACAGAAAAATCTTTTGGGAATCTTATGTAAAGCCAAGAGGACATTGCGTAAGATTGTTGACGTGACAGGAAATTAATCGCAGAGCTTAGCTTGAGGAGTGTTACGTCACGAACCTTGTAGGCAATTACTGTGTCATCAGATAGTAAAGAAAATGTAAAAAAAATTTGGGCAGTGCGAATACGAAGAATATCCGAGATTTCGAGACCATACTAAATGCGCTAGGCAAGAACAATGCCATCCCAGACTTATGTAGGTACTACAGTCGCAGTGATACTAAGTACCTACAGCTGCAAAAAAAATATGAAAAAAATTAAGCAATTCATACCTGTGAGCAGAACATGTATCTAACCATTTTACTAGGCTATTAATCATCACTGCTCCTATATTAAAAAACTATTATATTCTATGTTCTCTGTATTTATCTAATTAAAAATCAATTGTCACACGTATTTTTTTTTGTGTGTTTGTATAGAATTGTTTTGAAATTCTTCCGGGACGCGTCAGTCGCGAGTACCCAGTACAACTATGGTCGCGGCGGACCGACAGACAGATCACTGGGGATAGAGACAATATGAAATTCACCCGGGCGACGCCGGAGATGAACAGTTAGAGTAAGATTAGATTGTATTGTTTGTTTATTCGTTCTATTATGCGTTGTAAAAAAAACGACTAGCTATAGCTATAGCTAATACCTAGGTATTCCAAGCATTTCCCGTAACGCATAGCTAATTTTAGGATATGTGAATGTCTACGGTGGGAATTTTTTTAAACAATATGAACAATAAAGCTGGTACCTAAGTATTTGAACATTTTTACAGTGCCAGCGTAACAGGGGTGACAACTACAAAAACCGAACTAGGTACTATCTAAAATCGAACGAGGTCTACGCGAATTAGCATAAATAGGGCCGCCTACCGATAAATTGATTAAAATTGATTTGTTTTTTTTTTTATTTGTTGACGTCGACAAACGAGCAGACGAGCCACCTAATGGTAAGTGGTCATCGTCGCCCATGGACTTCTGCAACACCGGAGGAGTTGCTTATGCGTTGCTGGACCTTAAGGAACCTGTATACCGTTTGAAGAACCCCAGCATACAGGGAAAACCTCAGCCGGGAGACCGTTCCACATATTGCAGGTGTGCGGGAGAAAACTGCGCGACGCTCTAACATTCTTGGAGACCCAGGTCTCCAGAGTGTGAGGATGGGCTCTGCTTCTGGGGCGGGTGGTGCGATGATAAAAAGGTGACGGAGGTACCAGTTCAAATAGCTCTTGGGAACACTCTTGTTTCTCCTAACGTAAATACACTTTTTAAATGCTTTGTCATATTTAGGTACCTAACTCATTTTTAGGAAAAATTACATTTACGTCGATGTCAATGCAAGACCGAGCGATCTGTCTTGCATTGGCGAGACAGATCGCTCTGTCTTGCATTGACGCTACTTCCAAATGTGTCTAAACCAAACAATACATAGTAATATAGTATAAGTTATGTGTCGATTATTTCATAATTTATAGGTACTAGGAGTTAAATCAATATGATGTGTTTGTTGTTGTTTCGTTTCGATTTCGTTTTAACCTATGTAAGGGTAGGTTATATAATGAAGCCTAATAGGTTAGGCTTATCAGGCTATTATTCAATCACTAAGTAGGTACATACTTACATACAGAATACTAAGTAGGTACATAGATATAATTATTATTGAGTAATGGAAAAGTAAAAAAGCAGTGATACCTAGCCTAGTGATATGACCATTGGACTGAAAAGTTAAAGGTGTTGAGTTTGAATCCAAGGGACGCACTTCTGACTTTTCGAATTCGTGTGCGCATTAATAAAATATCGTGAAGAAACCTGCATGCCTTAGCGATTTTTCTCGACGCGGTGTCTGAAGCTACGCTTGGTATTTCCCTACGTGATCAAATTAGAAATGAGGAGATCCGTAGAAGAACGAAAGTTACCGACATAGCTGAAAGACTTAGCAAGCTTAAGTGGCAATGGGCGGGGCACATAGCTCGTAGAACTGATGGCCGCTGGGGCAAAAAGGTTCTCGAGTGGAGACCACGCACCGGAAAGCGCAGCGTGGGACGGCCTCCAACGAGATGGACGGACGACCTGGTAAAGGTTGCTGGAAGTCGTTGGATGCAGACGGCTTGTAACCGGTGCTTGTGGAAGTCTATGGGGGAGGCCTTTGTTCAGCAGTGGACTTCCTGTGGCTGATATGATGATGATGATGGTGTCTGATGTCTGCCAACCCATACTAAGCGTGGTGGACTGTAGCCTAAATCCTCTCAATCTGAGAGGAGACCCGTGCCCAGCAGTGGGTAAGTAGGTAGGTATGTGGGTTGATGACGATGAATGAAAAGTATGAGACTAAAAAAGCACAGCTTCAGCCAAAAACATGATAACTATAGCAGAGATCCTACAAAACCATAGACAACGGTAAAATAAAACATCCATTGATCGAGTGGTAACTCGATCAAATTGCAGAAAGCAAAAAACCAAAGCGAAGTTATATTAAACTAGCTGCCCCCGCAAACGTTGTTTTGCCATAAAAAAAAAAAAATAGATGTTGGCCTATTCTCAGACCTCCCCGATAAGCACAAAAAATTTCATCAAAATCGGTCAAGCCGTTTCGGAGGAGTATGGCAACGAAAACTGTGACACGAGAATTTTATATATTACATTGTACCGAACTTAAAATAAAACAACTGGCTCGATTGTACAATAAAAAAACTCGAAAGACACACTGATACTCAGACCGTGCAATGAAATCTGGATCGAATCAGAAATTTACTTCTCAAGCATTCAGATTAAAGGTTTACTTAGATCTCAGGGCGTTGCCATAATGAGTGCTGCACATTTAAGAGTAAGTAGGTGTAATTATGAACTTTAAGAGGAAATTGGTACCTAATTAAGTACTGTGGGTATTAGTAGGTACAGTACACCACCTAGATTCGAAATGTGTGCCTATATATGGTTTATCCTTCCGATACGAAAGTTTGGGAGGATGGAGGATGTTTGTTACTCTTTCATGCTAAAATTGCTGAGCGGATTGTGATGAAACTTTACAGTATTATTATTTATACATCAGAATAACACAAACTATAATTTATAACGATTTTGAGTTAATTATCCAAATTATAACGATAATTAAAAGTAACTTTTCCACGCGGACGAAGTTGCGGCCAGAAGCTATTATGAAAATAAAATCATTTTCATTTTGACTGAATACTTACTTCTAGTGTGCCTTTTATTTTTTTTATTCACGATAGGCCTACGCTTGACCACTACCTAGTTCGCCTAATGTTAAGCGACACTGCGATCTACGGTGTAGCGCGCTTGCCTAGAAGAAACCGATTCACTCGAGATTTAAAGACACCCAGATTATACATAATGGGGAAGACCCACTCAGGAAACTCATTCCACATTTCAAATGCCTAAAACTTCGGGGAGTACAGGTGTGTTGATATGTTAGGTAGGATCTATGTACGTTATTACGTACGTTAAGAATTCTTTATTCAAGTATTTTCACCCCAGTCTGTATTCAACCCTACAATACCCGGATCGACTAGAGTCAATTAAAAACTTCGTTGTCTAACCAAGGTGAGTTAATTACCGCTTCAGAGGGATTGTTTCGCCACTTTCCTTCAAGATCACGATCTTAATAGAATTCACTCCTCGCCCCATTGAAAACTTTTTCTAACGAATTTGTTCACAGTTAATATTATCTGCATTTTTATTACATTGAAGAAGTTTTGCTTGTTTTGACGTTTTTGTCATTTTGATGAAATGGCCAGTTATTTTTAAACGTCTTGAAAGAGGTTTTCATGTTTCTTACCTATTATTTTTTTACATATCTGGCACTTGGGAACAAGCCCTGTGTTACGGGAGCTTTATATTTTTTCTTCATAAACAACCTTATAAAGGGATACCTAGCCTTGAAACGTATCGGAATCTGTGAACCACAAAAAAACTTCTTAGGTGGGAATTTCTTCTGTGAGAGCGTCATGCTCCAAAAGGAAGCCAGTGGAACACTAGCAGAGGAGACTTTTAGGATTGCGGGCGCTTAGAATAACTCGAGAGATTCGTATCCCGGGAGAATTGCAGCAAAGCGGCAAAGTTTTGTTACTCGCCTAAGGTGAAGCGCAAAGTGGCCACCGGTGCGTTCATCAGAATCTTCAGAGTCCTCAGTGTGCTAGAGAAGGCCGTGTGACTTCTACCGAATAAAAAAGTTTAGGAGTCTGACATAACCCTCCGAATTCCTTCAAGGACATTCATGAGGATTTTCAGACGGAAAAAAGGTGGGAATCAAAACCACGACACTCGGAATCACTGTAGTGACGCAGTGGCTATTATAACCGCTACACCAAAGGTACCTATAGACAAATAATTACCTATGTTTAAGTAGATACCTTCCTTTGTGATCATTTTTTTTCTATTCTTAAGGATTATTAATACTGGATGATGGTCCATTTAAGAAATTGCAGTTAACGGGTGTGTATGCGGTGTATGTCCTGAATGTGGATGAAGTATTTGAGAATCGTGGCATAATGGATAAAAATTTTATGTCCAATTTAACCCTTCATCTTTCTAAACTGACGTGCATCCGTAAGGATCAAGACGTTCACGTGGAGGGCGATGATTCCCTGATAATTCTGATGATCTTCTTCTTCTTTTCGTGTCGATGGTAAATACATTGTTTATATTACTTGAGCCCAGTAGGTGGCCACGTTAATTGCGGCATCAGTGGCATTCATTAGATCTTCAAAGGTGCAGGTGTACGGGCATTTTGGGCACTCCAGCAAGTGTAGCATGGTCTGGTCAGGGGCACCGCATTCGCATTCTGTGGCGCCCGGATCTATGATCCCCCATTTCGCCAAGTTGTGTTTATTCTGATGATAACAATAGCATATTCCCTTCTTCAGGATGCAATCTATCGCTTTGCCAACTTTATCGAAACCTTATCATATTGTATTTTTTTTTGCATTTTCCATGATAAGATTGAAGTTATTTTAGCGAAGAAAAAATTTGACTGCGGACAGGATTCAAACCTGCGTCTTCTGGTTAGGTCGAATTTTTGCTTCGCTAAAATAACTTTATCGAAACCTGTTCAGCTATTTTGGAATGAAAAACGTAACAAACAGACAGAGGATAGATACCTAGTGATGGTACTTCCCCAGATGTAATCTTTATCGTGTACTTTTTTATTATAGAAATATTGATTTGAATTGACTTATTGAATTGATTTTTGTACTAGTTTCAATCTTAATGACGTTTAATGGTTCTGTTATTTTATGCAAAGCAAATAAACTCATAGATACTTACCTGTTTTCTCAATATTATTCAAATTAAAATGTATTTATTTGTAAAACAGCTATACAATAATAGTGTGGGCTTACAGATGTTCGTTCAGTGCGGGATTTAACCGCACGACCCGTAGCGTGGAAGCTGATACTTAGCTCGTCGATAATGAAACATCAAAGTAAGAATTTATTGTTCTATTTTGATTTTTGCTCGACTTCAACGTCAGCGCTAAACATAATAATTTTACATAAGTAATTAACACGAATTACATAATACAATACCTATTGATTCAACTCGATAACTGCTCTAAATAGGTACTTTACCACACACATGATAACTCGCAAGACAACATTTCGTGGTTTCCCCCTTGTCTTGTCTTGTTAGGTCTAAATTCCCTAGGGTTGTCGGAGTCGTGAAAAAATGCGGTCATCATTTTTAACCGACTTAAATTTAAAGTTCTCAATTGGTTTCTGTATACTTAGTATTTTTTAGGAATGTTCACGGAAATAATAATTATTGGTTTAGACAGTCATAGCTGGACAAACCCCATTCAAATTAATTACTGAAATCGATCGCCTAATTTTCGAAAATTTGAGGTCACGGGCGCACAGCGTACAACGATATTCTTCCCGGAGACGTGCCCATTAGCGTAGCATAAAAGGGGTTTTGGTAGAATAACTTGGTTTCCAGAGTCACCCTCAGGTATCCCGGGATTATACCGATCTCTTTATTAAACCTCACCCCGGATAGTAGATAGGCAAAATCCGGGAAAATCCAAACGTTAGCAGCCCTAATTCACTAATCATAAAATCTATGATCAATTGTTATGTTTTCCCAGCAGCAAGCGGCGTGCGCGCATGATTCACGAGGCTAGATGTCACACTTGCCATTTGTCGTCCGGCTGTCTTCAAACACGGACGCAAATAAAAAATGAATTATTTATTTTGTTTTGTGTTAAGTGCGGTGATCGCTTGTGGTTGTGCTGGACCATTTCGAGCACTCCTGTATTCTGATTGGATCACATGTAAGTGACGTCACGTTCTCGCATTTATTAAGTTAAGGTCATGTTTGTCAACACTGCCAATATAAGGTCGGCTACCTTCATTTAATCTGATTAACTGTGTTTAATGTTTCTTATTTTGCTAATAATATCCCTTGTGACTAGTATTTAAGCAATTTAGGCCTTATTGGTAGCTGTTAATATTTTATATTCCTTGTTTTAGTGTTGTGAAGCAAGATATAAAGATAATAATTTAATATCCTAGTTGTCATTAATAATTATTAATTGATGTTCTTGATGTGCATTTAAAATTACCCTTATCTTACCAATAGCGAAGGGATTAGATATTTCTTTATAAGGAGTTTAGGATAATGGGTTTGAAAAAAAAAAGAATTTATAGAATAGAAAAACGACAAGAATTTTATTGTCACTGTTATTGACTAAAGAGAGAAGTTCGTCGGGATTTAATGATATAAGAACTAGGGGGTTTGTCATTTCTTAACGGGGGTCTTCTAAATTTAAAAAAATAAAATAAAAGAGTTTATTGCTTAAGGAAAGTCCTACATCCTGACTTCCAAACTAAGTACGACTTGTAATATGAAAGCTAATTAACACGCTCTATAATATTCTTATCTAAGATAAGTTGGTTTTAATTGTAGCTTAAATAGAATAAACATACAACATAATAAATTATGTTTTAATTGTTAAAAAATTACAAACAAGTATACGGGCTGCCTTACTTTTATACGGGAAGCGGTAGCCGTAGCGTATAGATGCCAGCAACACCAAAGTATACGTTCATTTTAAGACCTTAGTTGTTATGTCTTTTATACCCAGTAATTTTACTGGCTACATTGCCCTTCAAATCGGAACGCAATAATTTTATCATATTACTAGCTGACCCCGCAAACGTTTTTTTGCCATAAAAAAAAAAAATTAGGGGTATGAAAAATAGATGTTGGCCTATTCTCAGACCTCCCCGATAAGCACAAAAAATTTCAACAAAATCGGTCAAGCCGTTTCGGAGGAGTATGGCAACGAAAACTGTGACACGAGAATTTTATATATAATAGATTGCTTAACGGTAAAATATTTAGCAATTTGGTGATAGATTAAGATGAACTCAGCTGCTCAGATGTAGCTGAACCAACTTATTATTATTCTGTTCTGTAGTGAAAAATAGGTCGCTTCGTACGTATGCTTAGTTTTAATGTATTGACATACGTACGAAGCGACCTACGGACCTACCGACTATTTTTCACTTTCACTGGCTTCGTACGTATGCTTAGTTTTAATGTCCATACATTAAAACTAAGCATACTACGAATAGGATTACCTTTTTTTATTTACTGGAGGAAACCTTTAAAAGGCGACCAGTATAGGGGGATAAGACCGGGGAGTGTGGGTTTATTGCCCACTAAAATCACCCTGGTGGCCACCATCAGCACTGTGTCCTCTTAATAGACCACCCAAGAACACCCCCCGCGCGACGCCTGTTAGGTAAAGGCACGTCCCTGGGGAGACTACGAATAGGATTGACCTAGAAGAAACCAACGTTGTTCTCTAAAGTAAATTACTAGCCAATACTTATAACTTATAAAAGCATCAAAATGAAACAAAATCAACCTGTATATTAAATTATGTTGGCTTTCTTAAATATTTGCGTTACAAAGTTTGTTATTGCTTCGCGCCGTGGAATTTTATTAAAAACTCTATGTTTACTTAAGAAGCTGTGTTATTGTTTGTTGCTGATAAGATAATATTATACATATATACTTATGTAGCAGAAGATTTATCTGAAATTTTGAACTGGATCATTCTTTGCAATTACTTAACTACGTTATTTCTTATCGAAGGTGATTTTTGTAATGCAAACAATTGTAAATATGTATATTTTAATCAATTTGTTCGAAGTCAGTCTAAAACTGCGTTAGAGATTTTGTAATCTTTTGCATCAGAACTGCAATCACTTATATTTGAGACGTAAATAGATAATTGATACTTAATTTATTTCAATAATATTGATCATCCATCTGCGACCCTCAAAACATGCCTCTCTGAAACCTGTTCTTGTGTCAGTTTTAATCCCGGTTCGACTCACAAACTGTAGGTCATCAACCCATCTCGGTAGTAAAAACACCTACTTATAGGTATTTATTTTTTCCCTACTAGCAACTTTGTCCGGGTAATTTAAAGCATATGTCGTTCTGGAATAATGTACCTTTCAAATAGGTGCAGTGGTTCTGGAGATTTATGATCATCATCATCATCATCATATCAGTCTATTGCCATCCTCTGTTGAACGTAGATCTCCCCCAGAGCGCGCCAACCGCCTGGAGATTATACTCCACAAATAAAAAAACTAACAGAATCTTTTCTCTCTTTTTAAAGTATTTGTAGGTACCTATAGATTTAAGACTCGATTCAATATTTAGGTCCTGCACGACAGGCCGTTAGGTTAAAGATTAAAATGTGGCTGACATAGCAGCTAAGATAAAGACGAACATATTAAACAGTGACACTGACTTCACACGCATATCAAACAGAATTGGTAGGGGGGGTAACTCTGTATAATTTTAGATAATTAAATATGAGAAGAAAATCATAGGGCATCAGTTGATGTCATCACATTGTTGTCAAGAATGGGCAATCAACATTTCTTAATGTGATAGGTGATTATGTGAAGTATGTTTTTTTATGCCTGCCTGCTGCATGGAAATATTGAATAACTATAATAATAGATTTATCTTTGGTTTCTTTGAACTGTGAATCGATCTCAGAACATCACGCCTGCCATCTTCGCCATTAATGGCAGTAGGTTTACATAAGATCTAACCCATCGACTCACTGAGGGTGCGCGCAACATCTCCTCACCTTTCTTCTAGGAATGTATGCGAATGGAATTCTGTTAGGTTTTTAATACACACGATGGAAGATAAAAACTACGAGTTGTGTAAGTGTGAAACATTTATTTGGAACTAATAATAAAAAACAGGAAACATCTCGTTATTCCAAATATGGTACATTTTATAAATTCTGAATTATATTAGAATCGTAATTTACATTAAAACTTGGAGAACATTGTGAACAACATTTTGTTTTTAACCTTTCAAGGATCAATTAGCAGACATAATAGAACAACATTTCTTTCGACGCCGTGGAGGGTCATGGGTCAATTAAAAATTCAAACTACCTATTTTCTGTTTGGCTGCTTCTTTTTTACAAATACCAATTTATCCATACGTAAATACCCAGGTTCAGAACTACTACAAGGACAAACTTTCACTTAACTTATTTGTTTCAGGCGATCATGATAAAACCCAAAACTACGGCGTCAGTGAGACGCAAATCTTCTTCTACGACTTCAAAAATAACTTCAACCTGACATATTCTATCGACAGCGCCGTCGAAGGCATCACTACGAACTACAACTTAGATGTGACACGGAAACTTGTATTCTTTGTCCCTGGCTATAAGTCACATATCAGCAAAAACACAGAAGAACTCGTCCGACAGGCATTTAGCAATGTTCCAAATATATACCTGATCATGGTTGACCATTCAATTTACACGTCAGACAAAGGTGGGAAGATCGCTAGCTATGAACGCTCGGTAAAGTACGCGTACTACATCGGAACTGCTTTAGGAAACCTCTTGGCTGGACTCCACAAGAACGGCTTCCCTTCCAACAAAATACACTGCATTGGCCACAGTTTAGGCAGCCAAATGCTCGGCTACACTGGCACGAGATACAATGAACTAACAAATGAGAAAATTTGGAGAATTACTGGCTTAGATCCAGCTGGCCCTTGTTTCTCCAACAGCTTCATCGAAGACCAAATCAGGTCTGGTGTTGGGCAGTACGTTGAAGTCTATCACTGTAACGCAGGAGGCTTAGGAACGACGGCAGTGCTGGCTGATATTGACTTCTTCTTTAACAAAAAGGGGAAAAAGCAGCCATCTTGCCACGAAGGTATTATTCCAGCTAAAGGGGAGAGTGATGCGGCTAAGTGTAGTCATAAGGCATGCGTGAGATATTATACCATGTCGGTGCATCTTCAGAATGGTTTCCTGGCGTGGGCCTGTGACTCATATGACCATTATTCTGACGGTAAATGTGCAGGAAACGAGGTGACGATAGCTGGTTATAACAACCCTGGTAATGCTACTGGCGTGTTTTATGTTTCGACTGAAATGTATGGAATTGAATAATTAATGAAGGCTGTTAGATATTTAGTATTAAGTTAATAAGGTTTTCTGTTTTATGAAATAATTTGGAATCATAATTTTCTATTCCAAGTTTAACTGACAAAATATTTATTTCAAACTATGTATGTATCATGATGTTTCGACCATAGTTGTTTACGATTCATGTCAATTTTCCATACCTCATAAACCACAAATTACAATCCAATTATAACCCTTATTATATATTACCTTAAGAGGATCTTCACCGTACATTCCGGTGAAGAATATTTCATTAATGAACTAACATAATGTAACAGATATTCAAATTATGTTAAAAGATAAAAAAATATACACCTTGTTTTTTTTGTCGACTTACAGCCGAAAGGATGTACTCTTATATTTCTTATATGGAATCACCCATGAAGTGCATAAAAACTTGAACTTTTTTCTAAGAAACAGCTCTCTTTGTTTGCAAGATTTCAGACTTAGTCCAATATCTAGTAGAAATAATATTAAAATAACGGTTTCCTTTCGGCTGTAAGACAAAAAAAAACACTATGTATATGGAAGTTGTTCCATGTTTAATAAAATTTACATTATATGGAAACTAACCTATAATAAATTAAGGTAGTCATAGTTACTTATGAACAAATGCTATAAGGTATGTACCTACTGATATTGTCAGTATTAATCATAGGATACGTGCTGTCATTGTGATTGTTATTGAAAAGAATAATTTATATCCGTACACATTGTTCGCCTGATACGTACTAACTTAACCTATGTATGTCTGATCTGTTACGAACTAGTAATGCTGTTTAAGGTTGATGCATAGCATTATACTTACTCAGTTTTCTTTCTCAAAAATGAAATTACTAAGCTAAGTAATTTTGAATAATTAATTATACGTTTTGAAAGTACTCTTGATTTTCGCTGATTTTAAAATAAACCTTCGTAAAAGTCAGTAAAGTTTAAAAAAAAAAAAATTTGGATAAGTTGGCCTAAATTGGGAAAACTGAAAGTGCTTTTTTAAACGTGATTAAGTCATCTATTTTTATTTATTTATTTAGAAACAAACGATCAATTATACAATATCAATATAATGAATAGAAAAAGACCTATAGTTTCTTTTATATAGGTAATACAAAGAATAAAGAATAAATGAGCACCCAAAAATTAGAAACTATACGAATAGGTATTGAATTCAATTTTATACCTAAACCGTATGTGGTAGGTTAGTAATATATAACTGGATCTAAAGAGCTGAAATAAACTTAATACCTAATTCAAATCGATTGAGATATTTCGAAAACGAGTTTTTTTATGACAGCGTCCCACACTAGGATATTCTCTTGCAACGTGGGTGCGTTGACAGACACATAAACTTACATGCACAAACACCCAGATCCGGAACAACTATAGGCTATACAAATATTTGTATACGAATATAATATGTAAATAAAAAACAGTGATAGCCTAGTGATATGAGCCATTGCATTGCCAAAGTCTCGAGTTCGAATCCAAGGCCTCTTGCTTTTCGAAACCATGTACGTATTTCTAATTATTTATCACTCACTTAAACGGTGATGGAAAACATCGTGAGGAAACCTGCATGCCTTACAGATTTCTCGACTGTGTGTGAAGTTTGCCAACCCTCACTAGGCCAGCGTGGTGGTCTATAGCCTAATCCCTCTCATTCTGAGAGGAGACATTAATGCAGTGGTTGCTAACGCGCCTGCTATGCTTGAGGACGTGGGTTTTTACGATTGGTACGATTTGAGAAAAACGTTATTGGTATGTTTCTGTGAAATTCTCAGTAGCAGTTCAGAGTTTGGATCTGTGCCCAGTTAATGGCAGCTTGGCTTAATTATATCGGACATAAACGTACCGGCACCTCGATAAGAACACCTATACCTAACCCTTAATAAGGAATACAGGCGTAGCTAGCTATGTTTATGTTTACAAATATTTGTTCTTTCTTTTTATAAGAGAGGATTAAAAGAACATTAAAAGGTACTCGAACAATATAGAACAAGGAATATCTTTTTCATCTTTATGTTAGACAACGTGATGACGTCTTTGTTGAGTTGTAAACCCCCTGAAGCAAGACATAATATGAATTAAATCTACACCATGCCTTATTTATGAGCCATTTTCCTTAAAGATTTTCCTTGAGGTTACACATGTTTTTAAGGCAATACAGGAAAACTTGCGTTTACCTTAAAAAGTACACGTTTCTATAGTGACGGGGGATTACAGAAACGAATAAGGAGGCAATTGTATTGCATTATCATTGCTCCATGCCTCGGTGAGCACGTAAAGCCGTCGGTGTTGGTTGTCATATAAACACATGTCTATGACAATCTTTAATGGTAGTCAGAAGTCCAAAAAGCTTGACAACCAGTCTATCCTCAGGATATCAGTATTTCCTAGAAATTTGGAATGCGGAGGCCTGATGGCAGTCGCGGGGTGTTAAATTCTGATAGTTAGCTGAATCTGATTCTGATTTCACTGGAAGCTAACCCCAAAATACCAGGTCAAGCAGTGTTATTGGGTTTTTCTGTGAAATTTTCAGTGATAGCTCGGTGTTTGAGTATATATATTTCCCTTGTTGATGGCAATAGTTTCACCCCTTTACATGTGAAGTAAACAAACCAGTGAACTGTGAGTGTACATTAGTACATCTCTGTTTATCCCTTCGAGGAATATAGCATGATGGTATGCTGTATGATAGCGGAATCAGGTCAACACTGGAACGTCTAGTGTCAGAGGGTTAGTCAGCAACTGACAAAATTGCAATCAGTTGTAAAGTAGGAGGTCTTTAAAGTGTATCTAGTAAGTGCTCCGCGGGAAATGTTGTGTTGGCAGTGGGGCCTTTGACCCTTATACTGCTAACCCAACTATTCCTCTTTCGTTTTACAGGGTCGACGCGCTAGTGATACCCCTGGTGTTACAAGCGTCTATAGGCTACGGCAACCGCTTACCATCAGGTGGGCCGTAAGCTTGTTTGCCATATTAGTGGTATAAAAAAAATCTAATGACAACCAATGAAAGAATCAACAGACATATATACTTACATAGATTATGAAAAAAAAACTAACTTTTACAGTTGCCCTAAAATATTACGTTATTTCTCATATCCTCTCCCAAGTTTGACATATACCATTCAATTTATACGTATCCATAAAGACATTTTGGAATAAGAAGAAATGATGGGCCCCATAACTCAAGCAGTGCTCATGGTGTGAGCGAAATATATCAGTATGGGGCGCGTAATGTGCCTGTGAATAATGTGCAGGCGCCGTTATTTGTTTTTTTAAGACATTTGGGAGGGAATAGGATTGTTCGCGGAGAGTTATGTGCCGAAAAGCTTCACGTTCGCCTCAGGTTTACGTGAAGATCTGATTGTTGTTGGGGGCAATTTGGTCCTTTGTTCTTGAAAAGGACCATTTTATTAATTTGTTATTTGCCTTGGTAATCAAGATTTTACTTTAATCAATTTGTAGAATCGAACCTTTTTAAAATAATATATTTGCCTCACTGGTTATTAGCCTAGTAGTCGCGAATGTGGCTGCTAAATCTTGGGTTCGGATCCCAGTCCGGATACGGGTTGTTGGGGATTTTGTATCTCTAATTAAATATAGTACATGAAATAATTGTTGACCACAAAATTATTATTCATTGGTTAGGTTTATTTTGGTTTCAAGTTAATAAAACTACGGTATGCCAACATTTATATCCACTTATATTTAAAACGAGTAAAAATTTAAACATTTTTGATCTACTTTTCGGGAAATTCCTCAAAAAAATAAACATTTAGTTGTTCAATTACGTGAGCGAGCTCACTTGACCTACGACGTGAAGTGGTCGTACTTCTGCCTCTCATTGAATAATCGCTTCCGCATTAATCTTGGGCATTTTGAAATCGACGATAATGATTGGTATGTACGTAACACTCATGTTTGCTATTTAGGTTCTTATTCTGAAATAGAGCAAAAGTGGTGATACATACACAAGTACAGTCAGCAACGAAAGTCGCTGAACAAGTTGCATTATTCAATGTGATTTTTAATTAGTATGAAGTTACTGACCGGTGAAGGTTATGCGAAACAATTGCATAGATGACCATTAAATAATAATAATATTTTTGGGACATTTTACACAACATCTAGTCCCAAACTAAGCAGAGCTTGTACTATGGGTACTACACAATGGATATAATACATATATACTTTTTTTTTTGTAAACACATACTTATAATACATAGGAAACACCCAGACAAACACAAATACTCATGTTTTATCCACACAAATATTTGTGTCTTGTGAGAGTTGAACCCACGATCAGCATCCCCATGATCAGCAGTCCGGCACTCGAACCGCTAGACCACAGAGGTCGTCATGTTTAGGTTACCTTAATAGAAAACACCTCTTGACAAGTTTTGAGCTGTGATGTTTTCAAAATTTAGCTGTATTTAGCGACTTTCGTTGCTGGCCGTACCTATATTGTAATATTAAATTACGTGTTTTTTTTCACTATAGTTGTTGCTTGCGGTTTCACTCCCGTCCCAAAGGACTTTTTGCGACAACCGGTAATCTATGTCCTCCTCCAAGATTCAATCTATCTCTATACCAAAATAGATTCAGCGGTTTAGGCATCAAAACGTATCAAACAGACCGACAGATTTCCTTTCGCATTTCTAACATTAGTATGGAGGATGGATTTTAGGATTGGGCTTACACTCAACAAAGTAAGCCGAGCATTGATCAATAATAAGAAAAGCCTCGTTGCCTGAATAAAAGCTCTTTAGTTCAAGTAACATTGCGACAAGTAAGGATGCTCCGTTATTCGTGTCGAGGCGGGAAAAGGTCAAAAGGACATCGAAACAAGCCCAAAAGAATTGCGAAAACCCTACAATTGTTAGTACGTATTCACGGGTAGAGGGGCAATAACATTTATCCTAACTGAAACAAACAGTAGGGGTAACGGTCCGACCGCAAACCGCGGAGTGAGCTCGTACGAGTTGATACAATTCCACTGCTCGGTTACGAGTGTCGAAACTTCGTAAAAATACTATTTCCCATTTAAACTGCGACGAAAGTTCCGATTTAGCTGCGATTCTGTTTTTTAAGCCTTTTTAGTGGAGACCGTTGTCCGTTAATGTTGCAGATGTTTTTTTTTTGTGGAATATGTTGAATAATTTGAAAATAGAATGTGCGTTGCCAAAAGACTGGAGTTTTTAGGTCCTATGTATGTTTAATTTCTAGGTTGAGCAAAAACGACATTCACTTAAAACGCTGCCGTTGTTACGAGAGTAAAATAAATAAGAGTAAAATTACTTTACTACATAGGTACAGAGGCCAGCTCATCAAGCTACCACAATTTGTCATTTTTTTTTTCAAATGATTTTCAACTTTAATACCAAATGATAAGGTTCATAATTGGAAAAATGTGACAGTTTTGGATAGCTTGACCTGTTGGCGTCTGTACTTATATTCGTAATTATATTACACGATATTTCGTAGATTAGATTCGAGATCGGGCACATTTAAACATTCATATTCATATAATTTTATGATTTAATTTTTTCATTTTCATGATTAAAAACTTTAAGTAACTTAAACTTGTGTTTTCTATGTGTTATGGTTACTCATAAATTATCATAAATAAAAAAGGTTAACCAGCCAGTTGATATTTTATAACTAATATCGTTAATATACGTAAACGGAAAATACGTTGTTTGTTATTGAAGCTTGTTAATACACTATTTTACCGAAGTAAATTAAATGTGAATGGGACCAACTTGACACAGAATTTCTAAGCCACAATATTCATTTTAAATCCCTTGAAATATTTTAGAGATACAAGATAAAATACCCAAAACATAGGCAAATTCAGAACATCGTCTTATTAAAGTCGTTTCAAATATAGAACGTAATTAATTTCAACATTAATTACGAGTCTCGATGCTTCTTCAAATATCGTACACTTTGTAAGATTGCTAGTCACATAATTGCTCCCACAAACTCATTTGACATCAAAGTCAAACAGAAATAGGTCAGGGCTCCCGTCCTATTAGAGCTTCGTTCCTTCTCTCAACAAAGCAACAAAGTCAATGAAAAGCAACTGCACTCAATTATTTTCTAGAACACATTAGCAGTAATGCATGTGTGCTGAAATTTATGTGCTGTCTTCCTTAACGGCGAGGTTGCGGGTTGAGCTGTGTGCTCATTTGAGAGTTGCGGATATAAGGACCAAAATCTTTTTAAATGTTATGTTTCTTGATATGGCTTCTGATAATTACACGAATATTAGACATTGAATAAAAAATACTTTTCCAGATTTTATAGCGTTTATACCTATTGATTTTATTTAATTCCCGACGTTTCTTACAGCATGCATGATCATAGGTGGACTGAGGTGTTGAATGTCGGCTAACTTACATTTTTAATAAGTATTAGATCGATCGATCCTATTCACGTAAAATGACCTCATCGTCATTTTAATATGCGTATAATGTATAATATTGCACTTTGTAAGCTTTTCGAACAAATTCAATATGCTTATGATGTACAATTGAAATAGAATAGATCACCTCGAAATATGTATTATTATGTAGGTATATTTTTTATAAAATGAAAGTACCGTAAAGTATTTCTCCATTTAATATAATGGCAACAGCGTAGTTAGTAGATGTATTTACAAAAAAAAAATATAAGTATTATTATACAGTACATACCTACTAGCCTTGCTCAGTGTGGGATTCTATATTATTTCCCAAATATTTTATTCTTATTAATTATTATAAAGTTTCGGTGTTTAGTTTAGTTGATACATTATGACAAGACTACTGATAACATAAAACATATTAAGTCCCTAAAAGCACGGAGTCGGTTTCAACTTTTAGAAATCAAATTACATCAACAATAATGACGTATCATGTTCGCGCCCTTATTTAAATGCATTTCTGTGTATAGTTTCATGCAATAGTAGAGTTACGTAATGAGTCTGCAGCCTAACGATGGGAACTGGTAATGAGTTCTATGTCAAATGACATTTAATATGCTGTTTTGGGTTTATGAAGCTTTCTGGATAATTAATGTGAAAGTAATTAATGAATCGGTGTATAACAAGGACGCCTCTGCCTACCCCTCCAGAGGATACAGTACACAGGTACATCACTACAGTGGCTATATCCATGTTCCCTATTGGACTAGTAGTGTTTTTGTGCAGTTTTTTTTCTATTAACCGTAAAATGAGTCAACGAAGATGATAATGATATTACAGCATTTGTATTGTGTTTTAGATGATTTTTTACTTAAAATTTAGGTAGACTTGAGACAAAAGTGATTTTAATGTTTACTTTCCAATATTCATGTAAACAATATCCTTTGATTAATGAACCATAAAAATATTACGCAATGATGTAGGTATCATTACATTCAATTAACATCATTAGGTACTATATTTAAGTACAGTTTTATTTCGGTTGAGTTATAATTTTGTTGAAGGCTCATATTATTCACGAAATAATAGCCAACGTTGAACACCTTTTGTTCAAATAATAATGAACACATAAATTGATACCACATTGTCGGAATATTGTACATTAATCATTACCATCTTTTGTAATTTTGTTTTACCCGTATCAGTAACAAATTGTGTATGAAATGTATGAAAGCCAAAGTCGTATTTTTTGTGAACATTTAAGATACAATTCCGTCTGTATTCCCCGTTAGGATGCAAATATCTTTTACGGTTTGGATTTGATTCATTTATTTCTTAAATATTACAAATCCTTATACCGAGACTATCAACCTGCCTCGCCCTACAAATAACACGCATTTATAATACACTAGTTTTCCGCCCGCGGCTTCGCCCGCGGTTTGGTTATATCGCGTTTCTAAGAGAACTCTTCAAAATTCCGAGATAAAAACTATCCTATGTTCTTTCTCAAGGTCAACTCTATCTCTGTACCAAATTTCATTAAAATCAGTTCAGTGATTTAGACGTGAAAGCGTAACAGACAGAGTTACTTTCGCATTTATAATATTAGCAGGGATTTGAACCTACCCCAAGGGATTATCTAAATTATAATGATATCTATCTGTGAATCATACAAACATTTGTTTTGGGTGGAAATGGAATCTACGACATCCAGCACGACGATAGTGGTGAAGTGACCATCTTAAATAACCGCTACGCAAAACGTGCAGTGGTGTCGAGTCGCCCGATCTCGGGATCTATTTTTCATACATAAGAATTAGACCATTAAAATAGCACTTTCGAAAAGTCAAAACTAGCTGCACGGTTCCAAAAAGTAGGTCTTATGGAGAAGAACCGGCAAGAAACTCCATAGACACTCTTTTTAAAACAAACATGATAACAGTTTTAATCTTGGTTTATAATTTTATTCTAAATAGTTCATGAGAATAACGCAGTTTGATATGAATTAATCTAGTTTAATGAATAAATAGAAAAATAAGGTTCCCATTGACAGTAAGAGCTGACTAGCTCCGACAGACCGCACCCGTTCACGAGTATGCCGCAGTAGTACTGACAAAAATCCCCACTTGCCTTCCCTTGCCAAGTTATGGCCATGGGATTCGTGATATTCAATACGACAGAGTTCGACATACACCAGGAGACACACACCAGGAGGAGCCTGACATATCTGAATGATCAATGAGCAGATTGATAAAATCATATCTTTCTAATAGAGTACAAGTCACAAGCATCTCTAGAATAAATATAAGTACTAAATATGAAGAATCATATCAATCTAAATCACGGCTTATCACATACGGTGTACCACAAGGCAGTGTACTAGGGCCACTATTATTCATTATTTATATTAATGACTTACCTAAATTCACGAATCACCCAATGTCTTTATTTGCAGATGACAGTACCGTATCGATACAATGCCGGACAAAAGGACAGTATCAGAATGATATAAATGATTGTTTAACCTCAATTATTCATTGGCTAGATAACAATAATCTAAAAATTAATCTCAGTAAAACCCAGATCATGCACTTCAGCCAAAGACCTCAGCCACATAACTTTGACATTAATTATAATGATAGCCCTATTCATGAAGTAGAGTCAGCCAAATTCCTAGGATTAATAATTGATAAGCAACTTAACTGGAAGGTACATGTAGCAGAGTTATGCAAAAAAGTAAGTAGTTCTGCTTACGCTCTCTACAAAATAACACCAATTGTTAATACTGATGCTGTGCTTACTGCCTATCATGGTGTTGCAGCCTCAATACTGCGGTATGGAATCATCTTTTGGGGAAATTCAACCAACAACGTAGCTGTTTTCAAAGCTCAGAAGCGTTGTGTTCGAGCCATGTTTGATCTGCAGACAACAGATAGCTGCAAACCACATTTTGTAATGCATAACATCCTGACACTCCCGTCTCTGTATATTCTTGAGGTGGCATTATTTGTCCACAAAAATCCCCAACTATTTCAACGCATATCCGATGTAGTACAGCGAAATAGGCGTAACAATAATAGACTGTGTTTACAATGCGCGAAAACTAGTTTAATGGGAAAAAGTTTATTGTGTATGGCACCAAAAATTTATAATAAGGTCCCACATGCCATGAAGCTTCACAATGAAACAATGTTTAAAAAGAAACTGAAATGCTTCCTTATTAGTAAATGTTATTACACTATATATGAATTTCTCAATGATAATAATTTTCGCGATTTTTTATAATTTTAATCTAATTTTATCCGTATTATCAATATTTACTGATTTCATAGACATTCATAGAAATTTAAGTATTGTATGGTTTTGTACGAGTTTAATTTTTTTTTAATATTTATTTAATATTTTTTTTTTTTTAATATAAAGTGACACTTTTATTTTTATATCTATTTTTATAATGTAGATGTTGCCATGTAAGTTGTGTTCAACTAGTTCAAACGCCTTCTTAGGCAGATTTTGGCGGCCAACCTTAAACACCTGTCATCGTAATTTACCCAAAATGTATTGAATTAATAAATGATTTGATTTGATTTGATTTGATTTGATTTGAGCATTTCCCAAAACCCAAAACAAAGACTACAGCGAAAGGAGACGCAGAAATTTACGTTAAGCCACTAAGAATTTCACCTATGTTGTTACTGAAAAGAGCGAAATACCAGCTAATGGATACAGTTTAACAGGCTACGCTACACAGCTAAATACAGTTTCATTAACACCATTAGGACAAATGGTGGGAGAGTTCGTTACTGTTCGAGTAATTAAGTTAATTTGATCATTACGTTTTTGGGGATTTTCGAACGAATAATGGAACGCGTAAATGTTTTATGACGTGTTCTTGCATTCAGACTGGTTGTTAGGCGAATTTGAACAGTGGAAGTAGTGAGGAAAATTAAGCAGTGGATAGCTACTTCTTAATTAAGTTTAAGAAATAAGTAATTTATTGAATTTTGTAAGATTTGAAAGAAATAAAGAAAACGTATTTATTAACACAACAAACTTAATAAATACTATATTTAATTTAATACACAGTAGGTACATAATAATTGTGCCAAGTATATTTGATGGGGTCCAGCGATTGCGCTGGATCACGAACAGAATGATAATTGAGATCTCGAACACACACCCTCGTTCTTAGCATATGGCAAGGGACGATTATTTGTCGATTGGAGGCCGACATAGCCATGTGATCAGACGTTTCTTAAGGATTTGAGCTCCAATCATACTCTTTAACTACAAATTCAACTTTGTAAGGGCAAAAAAGTGTGACTTAGATTATATTTTTTATTTTTTCAAAGTAAAAGTCAAATGATTTACGAGTATTTCAATTAGACCATTAAAATAGCACTTTTGAAAAGTCAAAACTAGTTGCACAGCTATTGTGCTGAGACCTTGCTTCTTCCTAAGTTTCATAATTTTAGTAGTTGTAATATTACTCTATCTATCCCCAAGCGAAAATACCTTGAACACAATTAAGTAACCATTTACATAATATTTACTCAGACCACCCGAGTAAACTCACCTACACAACCAACAATTACCGGTTAGACAAAATAAATACCCGAATACCCGGTTTAAAATCAAATACAAAGATAAACTACATACGGCTAGTCATTACGGGAGCTCATTACCGGACCGGCCTGGTAATGATCCCCGGCCGGACCGCAAACGATTAGAGGTTTCGACCCGTTATTTATAGCTAAACAGTCCAGCAAGATAATTAGATTTTTATTCGTTTGCTTTTTAAATTTTAATTACGTTTATCATTACCGTTGAATCGTTTGTTTGTGTTAGGGTTGGTGTTACGTATAGTCGAGCATCAATAGATATATTTAGTGAAAATCTAAAGCAATTTTATTCACCGAAATTGTATTGTGTTACGAATATAGGTATAACAATTTATTTTATTTATTTAAAAATATATTTATACATATATTTATAAATAGAAATTTATTAATATTGATTTCTGAAATTTACGCGAATATTATACATTGAAATAAAACTACTTTTTACGGATTTTATCGCGTATATTGATATTATTAAACCCGACGTTGTTTGTCAAACACCGCCGTTCCAAGAAGTCGGCAGTTTGTGAACATACACTTGACAAGGCCCAGCATTATATCAGATTTGATAAACCACAAATCCTTGCGAAGGAAAGTCGATACCTACCCAGGATGATTCGTGAGGCTATTGAAATTAAAAAACATCCAAATTTCAATAGAGAAGATGGCTGGGTCTTACCACCTGCTTAGAATCCTGTTATATTAGATTCTATTAAACCAAAATCCAGGCCTACAACTGCAAGACCAAAGGATTACTGTGAGCTCGTTCTGCGTGTATCGGATTGCCAATAATTAACAACTAAAACATGATCATAGAATACTGTTACTTTAAAAGAGACCTGAGTCTTCTCTTCCTGAGACTTCTCTGAGTTTGTTTCGGCGTTTCTTCTCAGAGGTCGTCAGCTAGGAAATGCCGGCTCCATCTAGTATTAATTAGTAATATATGTCATTGATCATGTAACAATAAAAAATTTAGGGTAACTGTCAGTAATTATATCATCAAGACCACCACCTCAGTCTAACTGTGACCATCGACGCTGTAAAGGGTCCGAAACGTCGGGTTTAATAATATTAATATACGCGATAAAATCCGTAAAAAGTAGTTTTATTTCAAAGAAATTTATTAAATTAATTTTAAAAAAATCGTTGTCCCACACTAGGATTTTCTTATATCGTGGGTGCGATTACAAACACAAACTTTCACATACACAAACACCCAGACCCGAAACAACTACCGGTCATACAAATATTTGTTCCGTGTGGGGATCGAACCCACAACACAGAAACCCCGCTGCGCCAAACGTGTCGTCCAAAAATTTTCTAGCAACGTATACCTATTTGATTAACTTGTTAATTCCCTTACGCCGGTAATCGTAGATTAATTCGTTCCATTGGATCAGCTGATTAGGGACAGACATCCAAGGGCAAATACTGTTAACACTTCATTGTCCACACCGCTTTGTTGAATGGATGTTAGTTCTGCCCATGATTCTGAATACTACTAGTAGTGTTCAGAGTTGCTTTAAAACATAACTTGCTTAATGCTTTATTTTTTAAGTAAGGGATTTCATGTGCTTTATTATAGCATGCTTATTTTATATGCCTACTTGTTATATTAGCGCGATACGCGACGCCCCACCCGACGGAGAGTTGATTGATAGAGAGAGAGAATGCTATGCGATATATAGCAAAATAGCTTTATAGCATTATAGCATAAAGTGCGAATATCGTTTGCTTTATGCTATATACAATAAGCACGCTACTTTATTATGCTGTATGCGAAATTAACCGTCGCTACTGAATACACCAGACAGTAACATTGAATTTTATCAACTACTAGCTGCCCCCGCGGTGTCACCCGCCTTTTTCCTTTTTGCTCGGCTCCTATTAGTTATAGCGCGATTTTATATAGCGTAAAACCTTCTTCGATAAATGGACTATCCATCACAAAAATATTTTTTCAATTCGAACCAGTAGTTTCTGAGATTAGCATGTTCAAATAAACAAACGAACTATTCAGCTTTATAATATTACTAGCGACCCGCCCCCGCTTCGCACGGGTGCAATGTACTAATAAAATACATGTATTATACATATAAACCTTCCTCTTCAATTACTCTATCTATTAAAAAAACCGCATCAAAATCCGTTGCGTAGTTTTAAAGATTTAAGCATACATAGGGATATAGGGACAGAGAAAGCGACTTTGTTTTATACTATGTAGTGATAAAGTATCTATAGATTCATCATAATCTTGTTATATTTTTTTATATTATTCTTGGAATAAATCTATTTCACTACTGGGCACGGGTCTCTTCTCAGGATGAGAGGAATTCGATTATACCGATCCTTTTCCACCACATTAGTTAATAATGTAATTTCATTATATAAGTCTTGTACAATTTACTTTACATTTCCAAAATTATTTTGTTAATATTTATTTTATTTTATTGATACATAATAACATCTTTTTTTTAAATACACACATAATAACTATGATTAATGTTTACTTTGAAGAAGAAGGTGAAGTCTGCCAACCCGCACTAGGCCAACGTGGTGAACTATAGCCTAATCCCTCTCAATCTGAGAGGAAACCCAGGCCCAACAGTGGGACAGTATATGGGTTGCTGATGATGATGAATGTTTACTTTTGCTCAGAAAGTCATACATAAATGTAACAACGGATATCTGCATGACTTAGGCTGCAATTATTTACTGAAAAACGCATTGCTATTGCTTTTTAATTAGGAACTACACTGTTTATATGGTAATTTTGTCACCGGCGTAACGGTGGTGAAAAAATTGAGTGAGTGAGTTCGAAATTCGAATTACTCGAATTCCATAGGAAGAAACTGTTGGTTAGTAAAAATATGGTTTAGTAACTATCTACTATTTTTTTTTGTTATTTTTCCTATGTAGGTATTTGTGTCATTACTAGTCTGTAGTTTGCATTGGTAATCTTTAACTGTTTTTTTTTTTAATAATTATACTCATCAAACAGCATTAGTCTCAAAAACTATCCAGAACAAAATTGTGAATTAAGGATAATATTGTAATCATTGTTTTTTTGGAAAGGAGCGTCGAGCGTCGGAGTTTCATGCCGTATTTTCTCGCATGGCATTTTGCTCGACCTGGGAATCGAACACACACGCTTACGACCACTAGGCTAATGTAGCAGTCTTATTCTTTGGTATCCCATTTTTATCCCCATTTTGTCACAACAATAAAAAAAAGGTAAGCCGCTGAAAAAACCCACAGTTCACGGTGGACTTAATTCAGGCAGCGTTGTGTGAAATGCTCGAGTCGTGTGTGGACGCGGAAAAATATTGATAGGTTTGGTACACAGTACAGGTACATATAAAAGGACTACAATTATCTTTTATATATACATTTTGAGCTCCCTAAATAAGGGTTGAGCTACACGATGACTGGTGTATGCGTAGCGTCAGTAAGGACTGGTCAACAAGTACAAGTACACTTATACATACAAATATTGAATACCATTGTATAAATTGTTAAATGAATGCAATTTTTATAGTTCAGTTTTTGAGTTCATACATAAAAACATGTTGATGCCCTCTGCAACCTTTGCTAAGCCCTGAAAATTTTCCATGCTATGTACTCTGACTTTTCAAAATCATGTGCTTATTATTTAATTATTACTCGCTTAAACGGTGAAGGAAAACATCGTGATTAAACCTTCATGCTCTCGACGGCGTGTGAAGTCTGTCAACCCGCACTAGGCCAACGTGATGGAATATAGCCTAATCCCTCTCATTCTGTGAGAGGAGACCCGTGCCCAGCAGTGGGACAGTATTTGGGTTGACGATGATGTATTATCCTATCAAAATATAAGATGCCCTTTTACATTATAATTTAACACCTTGTGTTTTACGCAAATAAATGAATAATTATTATTAATATTGCATTGCTTTTCAAACTGGAACACAGATATGTTAGCACATTATTGCTCGCAAAATACTACTGCATTGCATACGAAATGATGTCACAAGAAAACTGCTACAGGCTTGACAAGAATGATTAAATTAGAAGTTACACAACGTACCATTTGTGATTTTCGAGCTCTAGATATTTTTTCAAATTGTTAGGAATGGAACTTCTATTTGATTTCTGGCATTAGGCTGAAAAACATCGGAGCGGTAAATTGAGCGCGCCAGCTCAGTCGCTGAGCAGTGTTCGCACCTGGTTGAGCGTGAATTGACGCACTAATAATGTAATTCTATGATCTGCGTATAAAAATATTGTTTATTATATTGGGAGTGTTGAAACTGTAGTTATGCTACAGTTATGATATTCACAAACTCGTTCGAAATTCTTATAGAAAACTTTTATAGCGCGCTCTTGCGGTCACTTGACGAACTAGGTTTCCCGCGTATGTCCTATGTACAGACGACAGCAGGTCAAGCTATCCAAAACTGTAAATTATTCCCAATTGAATATTAACCTCATTACTTTGACTTAAAGTTGAAAATCAATCAAAGAAATTTGACGGATTGTGGTAGCTTGATGTGCTGGCCTCTGGACCTAACAGGAAATTTGAGCTGAGCAAGGTTTTAAGGGGTTTTCCATGAAATTCCCTGAAGCAGCTTGGAGTTTCTATTTGTGTCTGTTCTAGTATTACTATACTACTAGGACATACTTGTCCTAGGATCTTTTATTATTTAGACGGAAAAAATTCTTACGAAAAGTTGTCACGACACTTTTTTCGAAATTCAAATATTGTTGACAAGCATTCAAATATTGTTGACAAGCATTCAAATATTATTGAGTGAATGACAATATTTGAATTTCGCGCGTTGTGAATTGTTGAGTGTATACAGGTTTTTTTATTTTTAATTATTCAATTTTAATGAAAGGAACTTCGTTCCATCCGGGTGTCCCTTGACACCTCTCAAGTTTTATTTTGTTCTGGTGGGGAAATCGTCCTTATGCATGCCGCCCGCTCAGGGATGCGGGACGGTTATGTCGGGCTCTCCGGCCAGGTGGCCAGCATACCGACTAAAACCACCACCACCACCGCCACCTTCCGCATAGTGGTGGGATCACGGGAATCACTCTTGCATGAACCGCAAAAAAAAAACATACTGGCGAATTAATGTTATACAGAAGTATACCTCTGCCGAACTTTTCATAGATACGGACGTGATTGTATATTTTGTTATTTATTTATTTATTATATATCTGGAAGACCAACGGCAAGAAATTATGAGTTTAACACTAAGATTGATCCACAGATACTGGCCTGCAAAACTAAGTAGGTATCACACTTTTAAAATTGCAATTAGTTTTTAAGTTATTTTTACTTTTTTTAACTTTTTTTAATTTAGAAATCTTAATTAAGTATAGTTAACTAAAGTTTCAAAGCAAACTGATAAAATTTGCTGTAAAACGATTTTTATTTTAAATCTGTAACTTCTAGTTTAGAAAACAAAAATTTAGAAGTGTAGCACTTAGTTTTGCAGGCAGTTTATTTGTTTCGGGTCTGGGTGTAATTTTCATTCGTTAATTATGTTTGCAAAGTACACTGGGTTTGTTCCCTGGTGCTAGCACCGTCTTTTTAGGAAAAAATTGCTTCCAAATATTTTCACACCAATAAAAATCATATCACTTTATAAGTCAAATTCAAAACAGTTTATTCAAGATAGACTAGGTACAGAGGCCAGCAAATCAAGCTACCACAATCTGTCAAATTTCTTTGATTGATTTTCAACTTTATTACGAAGCGATAAGGTTCATATTCAATTGGGAAAATTTGACAGATTTGGATAGGTTGACCTGCTGGCGTCTATACTAGGTAGAACTTTTAGAACGTCATTTTTACATTTACGACAGCCCCCAAAACGCCCACCCTTCACCGCCTCCTAGTGTTTTAGCTGGGGAGGGACAAACTCCCCAGCAACACATTTCTGTCTTGTAATTTACTCGAATCGAAAGCGGTAAAATTATCATCAACCCATATAATGTCCCACTGCTGGGCACGGGTCTCCTCTCATATTGAGAGGGATTAGGCTATAGTCGTAGGTTTCCTCACGATGTTTTCCTTCACCGTTTAAGCGAGTGATAATTAATTATTAATACGCACATGAATTCGAAAAGTCAGAAGTGCGTGCCTTGGTTTCGAACTCGAGACCTTCGACTTGGTAGTCCAATGGTCATACCACTAGGCTATCATAGCTTTCAAAAAAAAAATGCTTGGTAAAATTATATAAAAAAAAATATGTTGCTTAATTTATTTTTCCATTGCTATAAGTCAGCCATTGCACATGTTTTGCATCGAAGTATCGAATGTTTTGTTAGGTTTTTGTTCGAAAGCGTTTTTACAATGTATTAAGCATTTCCGTCACGTCTTCCCAGAAATCTCTAAGTCAGTGTCTAAAGAGCTTTCTGACGGCATTATAACTAGCTCATATTTCTTTTTAGTGGTGTAAGGGGGGAGCGATTGGCGGACCTTTTTACTCGATCACAGAAAAGGAAGGGTTAGGCATTTAACAGTCTGTGTATGTATGTCCAGCTTGAAGTTAGCACGAGCTAAATTCAACCCGGTCGTAAAAATCGGAGAAAGACAAGTATTGCATTAAAATAAATAAAAGCGAAAGGGCAAGTCTTATGCTGTCGTTTTGATTAATTTTAATCTAGTATATTTCTCTATGATAAGGTTTTCTATTGATAAAATAATTTTCAAAATCGGTTCAGTAGATCTAGAGCTTACCCCCTACAACCTCTAAACTTTACTTCTTTACAATATTAGTAAAGATTAAATAAAAAGTGAAATCGCTGTATTTTTATCCATTACACCACAACCCGAGACAGCAAACACATAATATCTGTTCGAGCAACAGACACAGCACGCGATCACGTAATGCAGCTTAAAACGGAACGTGGCTCGATTCGAACCTACGCTCGCACAGAATTTTAGCTTCACGGCTCGACTCCACTCCCTTGTGTACTTTGGCAAGGAGCGATGCCACCACCGTTCACAAAATATTACGAACAGCTTAAAAGTTTTCGATAATCTTACCGAATTTTGCTTCATTTTACTTTAGCCTCGTTTGTAGATTCAAAAAACATAAAAAAAAAACATTGCAGTGAACGTCCTGTGGCTGATATGATGATGACATAATTATTGTGGTACATATGGCGGATTTAATGCTGCGAAGCATTCAACCTTAAGTACCAGGCAACCTTAAGTAAAATTTTTAATAACAAATAACTGTATACATCGTACGAGTAGTGCCTACATATTTTAGGATTCCATACCTATTTATGATGTAAATATATTGTATCAGTCTGATAAAAAAATACTTACAAATTAAGGGTTCAGCTATTAGCAACTAATACTCCAGAAGTTGATTATTTGGGAAATTTTACATAGCACCATCTAAGTAGTCCCAAACTAAGTAGAGCTTGCAATATGGGTTCTAGACAAGGCATATATACTTATAATTTTTTTACCTTTTTTTACATAAGAAGCACCCAGACAAAAACAAACACTCATATTCATTACCTACGCAAATATTTGTGTCCTTTGGGAATCGAACCCACGAACTCGTGATCGACACACGAGTCCGACACCCGAACCATTAGACTACAGGCGTTGTCACATTTTTTGAAGCATCGAAGGAATTAGTTATATGTATAACCTGAATGTCAACTTTACTAAATGTCACCAAGTCAATGAATGTCTTTAAAACTACACAGGGTTACTTGCAACATACTAATAATCTCGTAGGACAATATTAGTAACATCATAAAAACAGCTTTTGTTTTAGGATAACAACTCACCAGGTTTGTATAGAAAGAAAGACTTTTATAGAAAACTAGCTGTTGCCAGCAGTTTAACCCGCATCCCAAAGATTTTTTTTAAACAAAAGGTAGGTAGCCTTTTCCAAGGTCTAAATCTCTATCTCTATACCAAATCTCGTCTAAATCGGTTTAGCGGTTTAGGCATATATAATATTAGTTGAAAAATATTGATTTCTGACATTTACGCGAATATTACACATTGAAATAAAACTACTTTTTATTACTATACTATATATCTACGTATTATATACTATACTATATATTGATATTATTAATCCCGACGTTTCGGACCCTTTACAGCGTGGACGCGAATGAATACACGCGATAAAATCCGTAAAAAGTAGTTTTAGTTGAAGAAATTAGCTATTGCAGCCATAAGCTGTTTTGCCGCCCATAAAGAAGGTACACATACATTCTAAATCTGCAGCTAATATTTTATGAAACAAGTTGAATAATAAAACGTTGGTAAAACATCCCGTACGTGTGCTCTGGCTTCTTGCCAGCAGCGGTAATGGTAGATAGTGGGGGGTTATGACGCGGCATCGTTTTTCAAAGGCTGGTGGGCTAGTAAATGTCTTCTAAATATACCTGTAGGAATTGTGTAATGCCTTCAAGTAATACTTTTGCATTATGCAGGTGCCGTGAACAAAAGATGGCTGAAATCGCCTATTATTTAAAAACTCTGCTCGTGGTGCCTAGTTAGTCTAGCGTGGTACAGTCGAAAAAAGAGTTATTTATACACCCAAATTATTAAACATCTGTGTTTTGATAAAGATCGTCAGGGCCGGACCGTCAGTTAGGGAGTCCTGGGCTAATACTACTTAGGGGCCCACCTAATTTTTCAAAGTATAGAAAAAAATAAGACAGTAAAATATTTGATTTATATTGACTTTGATTTGACTTAGCTGGGGGCCTTTTGAATCCACGGGGCCCTGGGTTGAAGCCCTAAAAGCCATATGGTAGATCCGGCCCTGAAGATCGTGTAATAATGTATCGCGTAACCTATCATAAAAAATCAAGTATTTTTTTTCTCTAATTTGTGTGTGACGAAACCACACCAATGAAACTCGGTATAACTATATACTTCGCACTTCTGATTTTCACTTCTACTGTATCCTCCAGGAATAGGCAGAGGTATACCAATGTACACCCACAGTTTGCTAGTTTTAAAACCCATGACTTAGTTCCCTACGTGTGTGGCTTTGAATTTGGATTTGTACCCATTAAAAGGCGTCCAAGCTGCTGCGCTAGTGAATATATTAAAGACGACTATGACAACAGTTCGATACAAAATGTAATGTAACAATTTGCATGACCTGGGAATCGAAGGCGGGACCTCACGCCCAGCAGAGATAGTAGACCAATGAGGCAGTTACTGTCTCTGTTAGGAAATTCTAAATAGAAACTGAAGCCGAAGTTTGAATTTGTGCATGGTTAATGGCAATAAAATGCAGTGCAAGATTGCCAGTGCTCCGCGTTGTGTTGCCAGTGGGGGGGACTTTGACCCTTATACTATTATATTCCTCTTTCATTTTACAGTGTCGGCAACAAGTGATACCTCTGGTGTTGCTAGCGTATATATTATCAGCTATGGTAACCGCTTACCATCAGGTGGGCCGTATGCTTATTTGCTACCTTAGTGGTAGAAAAAAAAGAAAAGTAGACTCGCTCTCTGTTACATAGGAGCTATAAATATTACGTTAAACCGTGGGTAAACATCCCCTTTGTCTCAATCTCAAAGTACTATAGGCCATAGCTTTAGTATGGCCAATGTAATTTTCTAATCAGTTTCCCAAGCCTGATTTGCGTATTAAGTATCTTATGTTCCCTCCGTCCGATTTGCATACGATGTAGCTAGTTAGAATATATGGCTGTAACATGCATTACTCTCATTAGACCAGTAATTTTCCAAGTCAAGTAATTCCCATACATTCTCATGAACTGTAAACTTGGGATCGGTCTATTACCAAGTATATAACTACCTACAGATATTAGAACGAACGGGCACCTTGAACAGCGTAAAGATATTAAAAGATATTTATTATGAAACACCCCCAAAATGGCGGGCGTAATTCAAATTTAACGGACTATTAAAGAAAATTAATATTATTTTCATAATGTTTCTTAGTAATTAAATAAAACCTACGTGCTGTTGGAAATGGTGATTTCTGTTTTTAAATTGTTTTTCTTTACCATTTTATGGCTGTCACTTGTTTTTGGCCGCGGTTCCGCTCGTATGGATGTCGATTATTTATTAATTTTGCTTCGTCGATATATGTGTGACTGACGACTTATCCTTGTACCCAACACTGTTATTACTTACGGAGACCTTTTTACCATTACAAAATTTGTTAGATCTCTTTTTAATATTTCCGACGCTAGCTAGTTTAGTTTGACATCTGTCAAATGACACTTTTTAAGCCAGCTCGAGAGTAATTACATACCGTAGACAGAGAAACCAATTCTCTGTCTACGTTACATACATACCGTTCACAGTTATTTTACCTCTAATTATTGTAAGGTTGGCTAGCTTGAGCTCTATGTAGATACATGGTTTTCACGACTTCCCTGTTCAAAATATTAATCAAAGGAGTTTGAAGAAGTGATTAAAACACTTGACAGCAAGAAATACCTTAACTTTATATAACATATCTGAGCACGCTTAGTACCCGCAGAGAATTATTGGACCTAAAGTTTCTTTACAAACTCCTGAGGAACAAAACTGACTGTCCCCAACTGCTACAGAGGCTTCAGATTAGAGTGCCAGCAAGGTATCCCCGCGCCCAAATTACTCTCCTCCATCCGCCACTAAGAAAAACTGTTTTAGGTTCCAACTCCCCAATCCCACGTATGTGCAAGTTGTCCAATGAATTCGGTGGCGAAGTAGACATATTTTCTGATTCTGTATCTCGGTTTCACAAGAATGTTCAGTGCTGTCTAGAAAAGTATCGTATGAAATAAATTTTTGTCGAAGTTTAGTGCTTCTCACATAAAATACGGTGTCCTTGTTTGATAATTTACATAAGATACATATTTTAAAAATTAAAACAGAATTGTTATCCTACATAACATTGCATGCAGTGTTTGCTTATAATTAGTTATGCAAATAGCATAAGACTATATTTATTATGATTATACTTAAGTATTATTGTAACAACCGTTAGCGAACCTATATAAATAAATAAATATCTGGAAGTTAAGTTAAATGTCAAAGGTAAAATAACTGTGAACGGTCTGTAATCAAAAAAATATTTTTAAACTGTGGCGAAAGAAATCCCGGGAAGAGTTAGAATAATTATATTATTTTTTAAAAGAGAAATCTGAATTCCAACAATTTGAAGTGTATCTTTAAGAACAGATGTGATGGTCAGACCACGACTGTCATGGAAAATTCTTAAAGTCGACTCGTACACAGCAAAGTTACACAATAATAGGAACGAACAAAATATTAAAACGCGTATAGTCGACTGTAACGTTGTGTATTTTTTTTATTAAAAAAATAATGATTTGAAATCATTATTTTTTTAATTCATTTCAGTGAAGTTTTTTGAAACTTTTGGAAGCTCAAGATTTTGATCAAACGAATATTTTCATTTTTATTTATATATAGATACGGGCGAACTGGGAACCTCAACCTTGTTTTTAAGTCAATTAAAAAATATAATAATGAGTTCATTTTATGTAAAGAAATATATATTTGCCAGCAAAACAACAGGGCGTCGTAAGCCTGCCATTAAATATTTCCTTCGCTAATGAGAGAAATGCTTATTAAAACAGCAAATAGAGTGCTCTTAGGGAAAAATGTAATTAAGCTTTATTTATTATCGGACCATTAATGTTATTAAGGTTTTGCGAAGCCTTCGGAGTTTGAGTACTATCTTTTAAGAAAAAAAATCAACATAAATCACATTCACCAATAATTTATGTTATTATTTTTCACTTACCGGTACTTTTGAATTGTCAATTGTTTTTGGTTTTTTGGTCAATAGATTTTATAGAAAAAAATCAATTGATTTTATAGAAAAAACTGGAGAACAAGCAACTTCAGGTCTACTTTTTTAAATATAGGTAATGTGTATGTATACAAATTTAATTATATGCCTGGCCTATTTGACGCAGACGTGGGGCACAATTTTGTTTACTTGTTTTCTTTAATTATATTTTTAATGTTATTGTGTGCACTATCCAAACCTCACATCCTGATGAAGTTTAATCACGTGGTCGAGGATAATCTATAAGATGTTTTTTTGTATACAATTTTGTTCTACTGTTATGAAAGTTATGCAGTCTAATGTGAAAGATAAATTGAATAGACTACAATCAATTGCTCCTCAAAGGATACAAGTAGGAATCACATTGCCATGGCATGTAAATAATGTATGCAGATTTGAGAAATGGCAGGTACTGCAATCATATAGAGTACTATGTGCCAATGTGACATAATCTTTCTCCGAGCTTTTTCCTAACAATATTGGGGTCGGCTTTCAGTCTAACCAGATGTGGCTGAATATCAGTGTTTTACACGAAGCGACAGCCATGAGAACTTCGCAACCCAAATTTTGGGTAGTAACAATACCCTGAGGATAGACTGGTTGTCAGGATTTTTGTGCTTTTGACTACCACTAACGATTGTCTTAGGTGTTCGTATGACAACCGGGATCGACGGCTTTACGAGCTCTCTGAGGCACGGAGGGGTCTCGATGTGTTAAGAATCGTCACCCATCCACAGGCTGACCGCGACTAGCGCAGCTTCACCTTGCAGAGCGGTTGATCAGCTTAGTTATTACCTACTTCGCCACGAGCCCCTCAATGCCAATGTAAAATAATAAAAATAAAGAGTAATCTGTAACTTATAAACAAAATATTGTATTATAAATGTAATCCTGCCCTTAACGCTTGGTAACCCCTGCCATGTCTCCACCGCTTTAAAAACTTGTGCCTCAAGAACCAGAGAAGCTCAACCCACGGTTGCCAGTTATTCCATTAAATTGTGCAGATAGTTTGAAATTTAATTCGTTTTACGCATGTATGGACTCCTGATATTGGATAAACTTGAATATTTGTGGCTGCTTTGTGTATTGAGTTCAGTCAATTGAAATTGTTGGGTACATACTTAGCTGGTATTTTGGTATGTCGGTCTCGACTGAAAATAGATTTAGTTTGAAATATCTTTAAGTCTATAATTTTAAGTCTACATTGAGACGAGCTGATGATAGTGTGTGAAATCTGTTAAATTGCACTAGGATATCTTGATGAACTAATATAGACATAGCTTAGTGTGTGTGAGCGAACTAAATCAATACTAATATTATAAATGCGAAAGTAACTCTGTCTGTCTGTTATGCTTTCAAGCCTTAACAACTGAACCGATTTTGATGAAATTTGGTATAGAAATAGATTAGACCTTGGAGAAGGACATAGTTTCATCGTTGTATCGTATATCGTACGTTTTTCTCCAAAGCCCTTTACGATACGGGTGAAATAGGCAGGCAACAGTTAGTTAATAATAATTTTATTTATATTAATAATATTTCGGGACATTTTTACACAACACCATCTAGTCCCAAACTAAGCAGAGCTTGTACTATGGGTACTAGACAATGGATATAATAGTTATATACTTTTTTTTTTGTAAATATATACTTATAATACATAAGAAACACCCAGACAAACACAAATACTCATGTTTTTATCCACACAAATATTTGTGTCCTGTGGGACTCGAACCGCTAGACAACAGAGGTCGTCATATTAATTGAAAATGAAAATGAAAAATTTTTATTTATCACAAAAATAATTTTACAAATGTTGATATGATTTCTATGCGTTGTTTTTTACAATACATACTGGAACTGATTCCCAAACTAGGCTAGTGCCTGTATTTTGGGAGACAGAGCACGGTCAAATTAAAGATCACTAGGGATTTTCCCTCAATAAATATAGGAATTTCATATATAACTATAATTAGTAATAAGCCTCAGACAAGTTGCAATCTGACAATCAAATCGACGAACGAATAGAAACAAAATGTAAGCTTAGAATAGATCGAGCAATCATAAATGTCAGTTTCAGACATTTCCTATTAAATCTTTCGTCAATTCGTGATTCGTGAAATTCACCACGACCAAGACAGGCTGTGGTCCGGAACTCGCTGCACTCCATCAATTAGCGAGGCCTTGCCCTGCATCCTCTATTATAAGCACATTATAGGCATATATAGGCACGCGTGTGATGAACACGCATGCTACCTACTGGGGACAGAACAGAGTCCTACTCGTACTAACTTAAAAAGTATGCGGAAATTTATTGTTTTAAAGTACAAGCATGTTGCAACTTTTTTTATAACAACAAAAAATATTGTTGTCTTCACGCAAAGTGCTGTCTGTCTAGTCCCCGGCGTGAAAGAGAAATAATGATATTTTTTAAAACAAAAGCTTTTCCTTTAAGAAAAGTGTAGTGTGTAGCTGTCGAGTCTAGGCGCTAAGTGCATATTAAAGATGTTCACACGAACATTACGCTGCGTTTCAATTTATTGCATGGGTCCTTCGAAACGGTTGGTCGGTTGGTTCACTAGTTACTGCAACATTCACCCAATGTTGCAGTAAGTGGTGATCTTTTAAAGAATAATGGTAGATACGATGTATCTGAAATCGTCACCATTTAACGTCATCTTTAGTGTCTGTCAACTAATGATGACAGCTGTCATAAGGTTATGCTAATTATTTAGGTAAAAAGTATTATTTATGTATTTATTTAATACATTTCGTATCGTTATATTCTGCTAAACATAACATACCATCACTCCTGTATTCCCCGAAGGGTTAGGCAGAGGTGTACTAAATGTACACCCACAGTCAGCCGGTATGTTTAGGTCCCATGTAATAGGGCCTATACATGGGACCTAAACATATAGGATGAGCCTATTGCCATTCTGCTGAAGTATCGTGAAAATGTATTGTCGTCTTATATGGAGTCTGCTGAAGAAGTTTGTAAAAGATATTGTTACTTGTCATTATAGAAACTAATTAGGTAAATAGTATCGTTTTGTAGCAGTTCGTATGTAGAACTTTACTACGAGTATCTATGTTGGGCGTGACGGTTTTTTGTAATGGTTGAAATTTACCTACATATATTAACATCATAATTTAACGCAGCTTTATGTGGTAGTCAGTGTGAAACAGCTTTACCGTCAGCTGTGCGTCGTGGCGGTCTCCCGTGACTGCTGCAACGTTTTTGTGAAACATATGTCGCGCCGTGAAACAGATTTATACTGTTTCATTCGTATTTATATTTCATACGGTGCTTGAATTAAATTCTACATTTAAACTGTATAGTTTCAATGTAGAACCTAAAAGTGATACTAAGTTGGCAAACAAGCCAGCTTGGTGGTAAGCGGCTTATAGCCGTTGGCCGCTAGGAACCTGAAATTTCGTTCACGCCTATCTGAGACTTCAATTGAGATGTCATTTCAATCTGAGACTTCATTTGTCCAAGAATATCATCAGCTACATTAGGTATCTATTCCCAGGTCAAGCGAAGAGTCCTTTTATGAAATTCTCCATAAGATCTCGGGGCTTTTTATAGGTTCGCTATGGCAAAACAACACCCTAAAACATAATGGCGAACTGCGGGATGATATCAATACACTTCTAAACATTCATAAAACAAGCGTGATAGTGTGTTGTGAGAATGAAAAAAAGTTTATAACTCATGTTTTTATTTAAGCTAAACTTAAAACTAATAAAGCACATGCTGAACTACATTTACTATTATTTAGAACTATTAAATTAACTATTAAAATTAAAAAATCTTAACATCAGTCTTTGTAACTTGGAGATCAATGTAGATAATTACCACATCCTTTGAAAAATTACCAATTTTTCATAGATTTTATGTTAAGTTTTATCGAATTTTCAAATTTTCTCTGTGCCACATGCACCGTCGGCCAAGCAAACCAGCTGTGTGTTATAAAACCTAAGACGAAGAATTATACTTCTCTAGTGTGTTGTACAGTGTACGATTGGATCTACAGTGTGGATAGCTTAACTATAATGTATATTCCATATCAATCAAATTTGAAACCTTTAGTGGAAAAGTAATGAATTCCTTTCGCGGTACCAGGATTCCAGAAGCCAGCAGTAGTCGTTTCGTTCCGAGAACACTTACCATGTTTGAAATTTTTGTAATTGTTGCATTTATACGCCTTATACCAGTTCTTGTGACCAATGGACGACATCCACATCGGCACGCATGTCCTGTGATTACATATAGCTGATATTGATGATTCAAGAGCACTAGGAACTAAAGGCACATCGCAGTTTGGTTGTGATTTTCCTTTATTCACGAAAAAATTTGCGTCTGCTAGTATGCTTGCCGTACCTAGTGCTCCAGCATTGCAATGGTACACGTCGACATATCGCGCAACGCCAGATCTGATCTGCTCTTTAACAAGCTTTTCGGGGAAACAGGGTCCAGCTGGATCCAAACCAGTTATTCTCGATATTTTCTGACCAGTTGCTTTATAGAAATTTTCACCAGTGTGCGCCAACATTTGAGCTCCCAAACTGTGGCCAATGCAGTGAATGTTTTTGGCTGAAATTCCACCTTTTTGGAGATCTACTAACAGTTGAGCCAACTGCTTTCCAATATAGTAGACGTATTTGACGGATCGTTCGTAGCTATTCTTTTTGCCATCATTGCCATTGGTGTACGCTGAATGGTCGATGATGATGAGGTAGCTATTAGGAACCTTCTTGAATGCTTGTCTCACATGCTCTGAATTAGTTTCGTTGACATATGAACGAAAACCTCCGACGAACATGAAGAATTTCTTTGATTTATCGAGATTTTTTATTAATAGGATATTTTTAGCGGCATTTCCAATAGCAAAAATTTTATTGGCACCATTTTTAAAGTCATAGAAATGCACATTGATTTCCTTTACGTTGAGGTTCAGGGTTCTGCTGTGTTCACCTGTAAAGATTGTTGATAATAATTATTATAGTATTAGGTAAAATATGTTTAATTACAGAATCATAAGGAATAACGATAAAATTGCATAAATGGAATAAAGTATTATAAATACTTTTGGGACATTTTACACAACACCATCTAGTCCCAAACTAAGCAGAGCTTGTACTATGGGTACTAGACAATGGATATAAAACTTATATACTTTTTTTTGTAAATACATACTTATAATACATAAGAAACACCCAGACAAACACAAATACTTATGTTTTACCCACACAAATATTTGTGTCCTGTGGGAATCGAACCCACGACCCCACGATCAGCAGTCCGCACTCGAATCACTAGACCACAGAGGTCGTCAAAATCAAATCCTGCTGTTAGAAAGTTATCTTAAGATCCATTGCGCATGTATTGTGTAATTGTCTTGGATTTAGCAGCTGTTTTGTCATAATCAGCAACGTTTTCATTTTTTTTTGAGAATTTATATATTTTTCCATTTTGGACATACATAAATAAAGTTCGACTAAGATGTTTAAAAAAATGCTTCTAGGCTGCAGTTAAATGCGCAACCCAAACATTAAAACAAAAAATAATTTACCTTTTTTTTTTAAATATGTTTTGTCAAGAAACTGATGGCAGTCACTTCGTATAAAATACTGATATTCAGTCGCATCTAGTTATACTGCAAGCTGACCCCAAGATAGCAAAAGCCTAGGAGGACGACTTAAATTATCTTGAAACGTTAAGTACCTATGTAGCGACATCTACCGCGCTACTTAGAACTACGAAGACCTGAATCGCGCAAGCAACATTCGCAACGAAAAGTTGCATATATACAACCGCCCGACATCAACCGTCGGGCCGTGGCCCGCCAGGCACAACACCCGCCTGGTTGGAGGATCCTCCCTTTGGTTGGAGGGGCAACACACCTCGCCTCTCCACACCTACTTAGCAGATATCACACAAAAGGAATAAAATACTTACATTTTAACAGCTTTACTCCCAGGCTCACAAGTCCATACTTCTCGACATCTCTTTTGCTGCGAGCACTTATGAAACCGATGATTTGTAGAAACAAAAATAAAATAGAATATATTTTCATTGTTACTGGTACTTGAAATCAAGTAAAAACAGCACGTGTATAGAACTCCTGACTGACTAATAAGTATAACCGTTTAGGTTGCAATCTTTTGAATGTGTGTGGCGTTGGAGCAGAGAGTACGAAATATATACTCGCGTTATAAGTCACAACAAAATAACCATGGGATTTTGTCTAAGTAATTTCGGAAGCATTTTCCTCCCTTCATATAAATATTTGTTGTGGTAAATTGTTATTAATTAATTTAATTTGTTTGTGAACAAATTAGTCTCCTTAAGGATAGGTTGTTAAAAACAAAAATACTTGAACTATTTATAGATACAGGAAATGTATAATTTTAAATGATTTGTGTATATTGGACCACATAGATATATTTTTTTCTTCGAAAGCTGAATATAGTGATCGGCTAAAAAATCATATGAGCTATAGACGCTATCGCGCCGTTGGGTAGCTACGGCAAGAAAGCACAAGCATATGCAATATAACGTTGAAAATGTTTCATCGCACCATTTGACCCTTTAACCGTCCAATTCAGATGTATCCGTAAAAGAATTAAGCATAGATTTTTATTCAGATAAATACGACTCCTTAGTTGGGTCCGTCCGTCTCCTCAGTAGATAGACATGACATTTTTGTCGGATAAATTCAACTTTGGTGGTTAAAGGTTTAAAGAAATGTGCGACCTAATTTCAACTGCGACAACCGACTTTTGTTTAAAAAAGCCACCCGCTTGGGGCGCGGCGGTCCTACAGGCTATGCAAAACGTAAAAATGCTTATTATCTAGATATATCCCCTCCTCCTCCTCCTGCAGTCGTTTGCTCAATGCTGAGCGTCGTGATGTGCCCTACCTAACTTTTTGACGATCTCCTTCCATTTGTGGCGATCTTTTGCCAGTTGAAGAGCGTCTGAGATCTTGGTGTCGAGGTGTTTCTTAATTTGGTCCGACCATCTTGTAGGGCTACGTCCTCTGGGTCTCTTTCCTTCCACCTTTCCGGTGACCATGAGCTTCTCCAAATTGTCGGATGGTTTGCGGGCGATATGCCCGAAGTATTGCAACACTCTCTGAAGTTAGGTACTTATGAGCCTTTGGTCAATACGAAGTTCCTTCAAAATGGATGCATTCGTCATGTGTGCAGTCCAAGGTATGCGCAGCATACGTCTCCAGCACCACATCTCAAATTTGTCGATTCGGCGTCGGTCTGCTGCTTTAATCGTTCAGGCTTCTACGCCATATAGAAAAATGGGAAAGACTAGTGTTCTAACGATGTAAATTTTGGTCTTCCTGAGTATGTTTCGATCCCTTCATACTTTTTTTAATTGGGTCATCGCGGATTTGCCCATTCCGATGCGTCGTTTGATTTCGCTTTCCGTTCCGCCTTTGTTGGATATGCTCGAGCCTAGGTACACGAAATCCTGTACGACGTCATATTGCCTGAGCATATGAAGCTGCTGCAACGAGTTGGCTCTGTCTACGATCATTATTTTGGTCTTGGCCTGGTTGATGGTGAGTCCCATTTCCTCACTGACGCTGTTCAGACGATTCATCAGCTGTACCATCTCGGATTCGTTGGTGGTCAACAAAGTTGTGTCGTCGGCGTACCGAAGATTAGAAATCTTGAGGCCTCCAACAGTGATGCCACCATCCCATCCCTCTAAGGTTTTGCGCATAATGTACTCCCCATAGATGTTGAATAAAATCGGGGAGATGATGCACCCCTGCCTTACACCTTTGCCATACTGGAACTTAGCTGATTTCATAACGCCTATCTTGACGTCACCATGTCCCGAATCGTAGAGGTTCCTGACCAGAGCGATGAGATGAGAGGGCACGCCCATTTCGGACAATACTTGCCACAAATGCGTCCAGCTCACACAATCAAAAACTTTTTGGTAATCGATGAAACACATTACAGCTGGGATGTTAAATTCGTAGCATTTCTCGACGATAAGCCTCATATTTAAAATTTTCTCTCTTGTCCCTTTACCTTTCACAAAACCTGCCTGTACTTGTGGGATTTGCCAGTCCAGGTAATATCGGAGTCTGTTATTTAATATGTGGAGCAGAATTTTACTTGTGTGTGAGATTAAGGCGATCGTTCTGTAGTTCGCGCATTTTTTTGTGGATCCCTTTTTATGTAGTGGCAAGATTGTTGATTGAGTCCAGTCTTTGGGCCATGTTGTGGTGTGCCATATGGTATTGCAGAACTCTAGGAGTTTGGCTGTTCCTCGTTCTCCTAGTGATTTTAGAGCCTCCGTTGTGATCATATCACTACCAGGTGCCTTGTTGCATTTCAACTTTTGAATAGCTGCGTCCACCTCTGATCGCAAAATATCCGGTTCCAGCTCAAGAGAGGTTACGTTGAAACCTGCGTGGGATATACAGCTGTTGTTCTTACTGTATAAGTCCGCACAATATTCCTTCCAGCGTTCAGCAACTTTGTCGAGCTCGTGGATCATATTGCCATCCTTGTCCTCTATCATCCATGTCTGATTCTTGAATTGCCTGGTGATCAGTTTCACTTTTTTAAAGAGGTCGGCTGTTTGAAATTTTTCAGCATGGCATTCAATTTCCTTGCAGATTCCTATGAAATGGCAGTTTTTATCACGCCTGGAAAGCCTTTGTATAGTGCAGCTAAGCTCTCTATATTTAACTTTATCTGCTGATGTTTTGAGCCCGTTGACTTTTAGTACTTTTCGTGCCTCAATTACATTCCAGGTCTCAGCACTAATCCAGTCCTTCTTTTTTGCAAGTGGTTTTCTCTGTTTGGAGATGCGGTCGAGAGTTTCTGTTATCTTCTTTTTAAGGATTAACCGGCATTGCTGTTCGGCATCGAGCACCACTGTTTCGGTGTTGCTTCGGAGGGCAGATTCTGAGAAGTTCCTGAAACTTTCCGATTCAGCTACCGTTAATCTTAATGTAGTTCTTTGAAATTTCCTGGGGGCCCTAAAGCGGATACGTACTTCTGCGACAAGTAATTGGTGATCACTACCACAATCGGCTCCTGGGAGTGTTTTGGTATTTGTGATGCTCGATCTCCATCTCTGGTCTACTGCTATGAAGTCGATTTGATTTCTACATCTGTCTCCTGGCGACTTCCAAGTGCAGAGGCGGCGTATATGGTGTTTGAAGCAAGTATTTGTTATTAACAATTTATTACCGATGCAGAACTCCAGAAAGCGTTCACCTCTTTCATTTCGACAGCCAATACCATACTTTCCTACCACCCTTCGAATGTGGTCATCACTATGAGTGTCACCAATTTTAGCATTCCAGTCTCCCTGGACTATGAGTATTTCGCATCTGGGTAATGCTTTGATAGTGTCTTCTAGTACTTCGTAGAAATGATTAATGTCTTCTTCCGAGGATTGAGCTGTCGGAGCGTATACTTGGATGATGTTTATCCTTAACGGTTTACAGTTGATCTTGATAGTAATGATTCTGTCGTTTACTGGGTTATAGCCAAGAACGTATTGTTGTAGTCGCTTTGGGATTAGAAAAGCTACTCCGTTCTTGCTATCGGTATCATGACCAGAGTGATACATTACGTGGCTAGATGTATAGTGGTGGCCAGACCCTTTTATATGCGTTTCCGCCAGTCCAAGTATTGCCAGATGGTACAGAGACATTTCTTTTTCCACTATGGGTAGTTTTCCATTCTGAAGTAAACCCATCACATTCCATGCCGCAATACGATGTGGAAGGCGGGATGTGAACTCTTTTTGTTGGCCGTCAGTAGTATTTGCATTCGCACGGGCCTGATGCCGAACCCGTACGGAGCCTTCGGTAGTCAATTTCACACTCAAAGACCCGGGTATCTTTGAGCGCCGGTTGTTAATCGGATCGTCCAACCTCGCATATCTATTTCTTGTACTTAACATAGTTGAGGTCGGGACATTCTCTTGGGAGAGCTAGTCGTAGTGGTTTCCCCTTGCCTTCTACGCCAGGCTGTTCAGAGGATTTTTAGTTCCTCAAGGCCCCTGTAGCCTCGCCTTGACAGGGCGGACCCTGTCACGGTTTCGGGTTATCATATCCGCCGCCCGATCCTCGGCATTGTCAACTCGTTTAGCACCACCCGGAGGACACGTGCAGGGTTGTAGAAGGTGTTTCCTGCGGACGCGAGTGACTCCATGACTCTGAGTGAGTCCAAATCTAGATATATACCACTAAGCAAAAAGTCGTTTATATATTGACTATCAAGAGCGGTAAAAATTCCCTTTATGCGAATACTCAGCTCCAGGTGACCAAAACCGACATTAAGCTGATTAAAAAAGGTCGAAACTATTAACTATAACTCCAAGGATAGTAGTGATTCTTCTTATCCAGTAGGAAAACTTTCTACATAAATTATCGAGACAGTTCTGAATACCTATCCTAAGATCTACGCACTAGAGTGGCTTTTTATCTGGCGTATGGTTATGGATCGTCTGCCACTCGTATATTGTCTGTACGTCGTACTTATACCGACAAAAATCGCGCTTGCTTTCCCTTGCCATGCATTCACAGTCATAAAATTAATGACATTCGTAACGACCGTGACCAAACGCACTAGAGGACCTAAACAAGTTATAATTTAAAAGAAGAATTGATAATAATGTATGGAAATATAATTTACAAACGTCCGGTGTGTCGAAAGCTTACGTAATTTCCGTTTTTTTTTTGTAATAACACGACAATTAAGCATACGGGTTGCCTGATGGTAAGCGCACCAGTAGTGTCACTAGCGCGTTATCATTTCGAGACCTCAGTTGTTAAAGCCCAGTAATGATTTTCACTGAAAATCAGCGCTGCAGCGATTTAATGCGCTGCCGCATCGTGCTGAGTGGGGGACCTTATTGTGATGAACAACGGCGACGTACAGTACCTTCATTTATTTTGTTATTTCTTCTCTTCTTTGTATGTAGTACTAGTCGCTGTTTTTATGGCAATAAAATCTTTCTTTCTTTCTTTCTAGTTACATTTACATTACATTGCCCGGCAAACTAGAACATGTTGTAACACAATATTATCCATACATTTTCTTCAATATATAGCAATATTAGTTGTGGTTTGGTGTGACATTAAATGCAACCCGGGAAAAACATAGTGAATTCCTTAATTCCGACCAACAAGGACAACCGTTGAAGTAATTATATCAATAATTATTTATTACTTATGTAATACTTGCGTTATTGTTAAGCAATTAATCCTTACTTTATTACATTAATTATTATAACTGCAAAAGTGATTTTTTATTTATTTAATTTATACTACTAAGGTGGCAAACAAGCATACGGCCCACCTGATGGTAAGCGGGTACCGTAGCCTATAGACGCTTGCAACACCAGGGGTATCACTTGGGCGACCCTGTAAAACGAAAGACAAATAGTTGGGTTGGCAGTATAAGGGTCAAAGTGCCACTGCCAACACAACGTTTCCTAGTGGAGCACTGCCAACCTTGCTCACCGTAAGAAACACTACATCTCAAAGCAGTGTTATTTCACTTCGATTCACTTCGATTTCCTGCAAAGCGGCAGTCGGGCAGCTCCAATTCGAGTGGAATACTCCCACTATCTCTGTCTATCTGTCTGTTATGCTTACACGTCTAGACCGCTGAATCGATTTTGATTAAATTTGGGAAAGTGATAGATTAGAGAGACCTTGAAGAAGGACTTTGGCTAAGTTTTGTCTCAAAAAGCCTTTGGGGTGGAGTACAACTGTGGGCAAAATCTAGTTTATAATATTATCCAAACTGAAATTTTAACACCTGAAAGCATTGGTTTAGTGGTTCAAAGTGAGACTGTAGAGTATAGTGAGGTTCTGGGGTAAGTTCCCAGATCAAGCGAAGTTTCCTTATGAAATTCGATAAGTACCTTAGAGCCAAGAGTAACCATGGAGTTTCTTGCCGGTTCTTCTCCATAGGAAACGACTAATTTGGAACCGTGCACCTAGACTCGACATTTCATAAGTGCCTGTATATGGTTTATATGAAATTAAAACTATTTTGATTTTTGAGTTTGAGCCAACATTTCTGCCCGATTAATGACAATAGACGTGAGTTTTGAGATTCGTTAGGGATTATCTAATTTGTGCAGCCGGGAAAATATACCAATTTAACCATAGAGTTTTTACCAATCAAAGCGAAACCTACCTAAAAAAAGTGATAAGAAAAAAAATATTCAAGAAAACACTTCGATTTTTCCTGCATATCTACTACAATATATCTATCCAATCCTGATTTTCATCAGGAAAAAACTGGAGGATATTGAACTCGGTTTTTCTCGGAGCGAAGAGGTCCAGTTGCATGTAGGCAAACCACACGGTTTGTTTATGAATTGTATCGTCATTCTATCAGGAGTTTGCTGCAAGAGGCTGCAAGGCGTTTGTAAATGATATTGTTACTTGTCGTCATTACAATATTAGTTTGTATCGTTTTGTAGCAGTTCATAATGACAGAGCTCTACTATCTATTATAGGGGGGGGGGGGACCGTCTTTTGTAATATTGATTACCCTCATGTATCAGCATCCTAATTTAACGCAGCTTTATGTGGTCGTCAGTGTGAAACAGGGTTACCGTCAGCTGTGCGTCGTAGCGGTCTCCTGTGACTGCTGCAACGTTTTTGTGAAACAGATTAATACTGTTTCATTCGTATTTATATTTCATACGGTGCCCGAATTAAATTCTTCATTTATAATTTGGGACACATTTTTGATACTAAGTTGGCAAACAAGCATAAAACCAGCTTGATGCAAAGCGGTTGAAACCTGAAATTTCAATCTCTGCTATCTGAGACGTCCGTTGAGAGGTCATTTCAATCTAAAACTTCATTCGCCCAATCAATTCTCCGTAGCAGCTCGGAGTTTGGATTTTTTATGGCAATATGTTGGGTTTGGCAAAATATCACTTTTGACTGATTGGAATGTTATAAACTGTAACTTAAACCTATTCAAGCAAACCCTGATCTAAACTTAATATTTACTAGATCTATTAAATAACATTAACAAAATGTTATAATCAGTCTGTGTAAGTCAGAGATCAATATACCGAATTTAATCGATAGAAAAAAAAATTTACAACACTTCTTAAAATTACCAATTTTATCAAAAGAAAAATTGATCTCAAGCAGGATTTTGATTTCGCTAAAATAATAATAACAATATTTATTTCCCACGATAAATATGACATAAATTTACAAAAAGTAGGTATATATACATTGTGTAGGCTATGGCTACAGGTACATACAAATTAGGTAGGATTAACCAACTACCAAACTAGGTGGGCCTATATTTTGGCAAATGGTGATCCTTCGTACAATGACAGATCTTGTATTGCTGCTATATTGGCTAATAACAACAGTATATTTTGTAGATTTAGGTGAGTACATTATTTAATGTCTTTGAAAATGTAGCACATTAATTTACATTTGATGTGTTTGGAAGAGGACGTATTTATTAATCTAGGTGGAATGTTATCGCAATGTCACATTGTGACATCTGTGACATATTTTGGCCGACAGTGACTGTGCATTCATCAAGGTATACTGTATAGTGTATCTATCTATCTATCTACTGGTTTTATTAGCATTATATTCCATATCAATCAAATTTGAAACCTTCAGTGGAAAAGTAATAAACTCCTTTCGCGGTACCAGGATTCCAGAAGCCAGCAGTAGTTGTTTCGTGCCGAGAACACTTACCATCTTTGAAATTCTTGTGATTGTCGCATTTATATGCCTTATACCAGTCCTTGTGACCAATGGATGACATCCACATCGGCACGCATGTCCTGTGATTACATATAGCTGATATTGATGATTCAAGAGCACTAGGAACGAAAGCCATCTTGCAGTTTGGTTGAGATTTTCCTTTGTTAACGAAGAAATTTGCATCTGCTAGTATGCTTGCCGTACCTAGTGCTCCAGCATTGCAATGGTATACTTCGACATATTGCGCGACGCCAGATCTGATCTGCTCATTGACAAGCTTTTCGGGAAAACAGGGTCCAGCCGGATCTAAACCAGTTATTCTCGAAATTTTCTGACCAGTTGCTTTATAGAAATTTTCACCAGTGTGCGCCAACATTTGAGCTCCCAAACTATGGCCAATGCAGTGAATGTTTTTGGGTGAAATCCCACTTTTATGGAGATCTACTAACAGTTGAGCCAACTGCTTTCCAATATAGTAGACGTATTTTACGGATCGTTCGTAGCTATTCTTTTTACCGTCCTTGTCATTGGTGTACGCTGAATGGTCGATGATGATGAGGTAGCTGTTAGGAACCTTCTTGAATGCTTGTCTCACATGTTCTGAATTAGTTTCGTTGATATATGAACGAAAACCTCCGACGAACATGAAGAATTTCTTTGATTTATCAAGATTCTTTAATGACAAGATATTTTTGGCGGCATTTTCGATCGCAAAAATTTTACTGACACCATTTTTAAAATCATAGAAATACACATTGATTTTCTTTACGTCGAGGTTCAGGGTTCTGCTGAGATCACCTGTAAAGATGAAGATCATGATAATTATTATGAGGAGGTAAAAGATGTTGTATTACATAATCTTATGAACACGATATTAGTTGCATAACATTTATGCAACTTTTTTTTTTTTTTTTTTAACAGAACTCGACTGTTAGAAATTCACTTTAGGATTAATTGCGTGCATGATATTGGATCTTTTTTCACTGTAGGGACTACACTACATTTATTTTTATAAAATAATTTCATTTAATTTTTTAACACACGAATCTGTACACAAAGTTCAACTATTATGTTGATAGACTGCAGTGCTTGTATACGCAAAACACATAAAATACTACGTTTTACAAAAACGGTATTCTTACAATTTTTATCTCGTATTTATATTATAAATCGAGACATTTCAGATCCTCTATCCTCTACCTCTTCCAGTATGGCTGGAACAATGAAACCTTGGATGTTCTGAGATACCCAAAATCTTACCTTATTGTACATTATTAACAAAAATGTGCACTTATTTAGGTATATTTGTATAACAAAATATAACTATATATACATTTACTATAGGTTGGTATATATTTTTGTCAAATAAAATTAAATAATTAAGATGTTATTAAAATCAGTTCTGTTAGAAAAAACAAACCTACCAATTGCTAGTAATCGTAAGAAGCCCAAAAAGTCTGACAACCGGTTGACCCATAGGATATAGGTGTTGCCCAAAAAATGGGATGCTGAGGGTTGATGGAAGTCGTTTCGTCCAAACTAAATGACGTGAATGGATGGAAGCTGATTCGGGTCTGGTCGTTGTTGAGAAAAGGCTAGCAGGACGAACTATAATCTCTCAAAATTTTAAGTAATAGATATCACACACAAAAATAATAAAATAGGTAGGCAGGTACTTACAATTTAACACTTTTAAGCCTATGCTCAGAAGTCCATACTTCTCGACATCTCTTTTGCTGCGAGCACTTATGAAACCGATAATTTGTAGAAATAAAAATAAAATAGAATATATTTTCATCGTTACTGATACTTGAGATCAAGTAAAAATAGCACTTGCAAAGGTATGTAACCCCTAATTGACCAATGAGGTAGTATCCGTATGGTATGTGACCTTTTTAATGTGTGTGGGGTGGCACCAGAGAGTACAACATTATATACTGGCCTTATAAATCCCAAATAACCATGGGATTTTGTCTAGGTAACTTACATCTAAATAATTTTCCTGCCTTCATATATTAGTTGTGGTAAATTGTTAGTATGAATATAAATAGATATTAGTGACGAGCATAGGTTTTTTTAATATGCAAATTTCATATAGGTGATTTGTTTGTGTAATTAGTCTCTTTAAGGATAGATTGTTGAAAACAACCTATCCTTAAATTGGTTGGTACCTGAATAATTTAAGGATATAGGAAATTAATAATTTTATACAAATCTTAATTTAAAAAGAAAAATTAAATAAATGCGACGTAATAGTTCCAACCGCTGTAATTGACTTTTTTTTAAATTTCCACCCGATTGGGGCACAGCGGTCTTAAAGGCTATGCAAAACGTATAGTAAATATTGGTACAGCTAATTATCCAGGTACTTACTGATAAGCAAAAAGTACTTGACATAATGATTAAGTATCAAGTCGTATTAAGTAATAGACTTATTCAGTATCAAGTAAGCTCAAGAAGTCTATGAGGATGTGGGTCGCTTATATCGGCTTATCTCAGACTGGCTGAAATGAGGAATAGTCTATAATTTTCTTAAAAAAAGAAAGGATCTGCGCTAGTTCTCAAGCCGTTTCATGGGAACCTTACTTATACATAATTAACGGATTGGTGTTGCTACCTACATGTATGGAAGTGAAAGTTGGGATGGCAGAAGAAACATGAAAGTAGAATAAATGCTGTAGAAATGCGTTCCCTGCGAAGTGTGTGCGGTGTAACTCGGAATAACAGATTGAGAAATAGTGTGACAAAATTAAGGACGTTGCGGCTTAAAAGATGATATAGAGACGAGGATTGAGAAGAATATGCTGAGATGGTTTGAGCATGTCGAGAGAATGGATGAAAGGCATCTAACAAAAGGGGTTTACATAGCGAATGTCAGTGGAACCGCCGAGAGGGGATGCCTAGAAAAACTTACGTCGACCTTATTGGTGAGGTTCTTCAAAAAGGTCAGGTGCGTAGTACTCGCAACCGGCGTGTGTGTATGACAAGATGTATGAATGTGGTCGAAGCAAAAGAAGTATGCAAGAATCGTAGCAAGTGGCGTTCTTTAGTTTCTGCCTACCCCCATGGGAAAAAGGCGCGAGTATATGTATGTATGTATAATTACACCCATACAGGACATAAAGTACACCCACACTTGAAACAAATATTTGTCGATCACACAAAGATTTCTTTCGGTTAAGAATCAAAGTCATGACACCCGGCGCAATGGTAGTAGCGACGTGGATGTTAGTATGGGATATCTATTCTAATTTGTGTAGTCGGGAAAATATACTAATTTACCCAATGAGTTGACGTTCGAGAAGCGAATAACGTTAATTGTTTAATAACAATTGCATCATAATGAATAAAACCATTATGTAGCAACATAATTTTATTAAAACCGTTTGACCACAAACTACCTAAATACGCCAGCGTGTCAAGCTGTCAAATTTTCCCAATTGAATATGAACCTTATTATTTTGTTTTAATGTTGAAAATCTAGCAAAGAAATTTGACAGATTGGGGTAGCTGGATGTGCTGAACTCTGTGCCATCAGTGACCTCATTTACTTAAAATATACATAAATTATTGATCAAAGAGAAATAAGTGCCTACTTACATTAACTTTATTGCCGAGTTCTTTAAGTTAACAATAATCTACTCATAATAAACCATTACGCCTGTATTCCCTGAAGGATTAGGCAGAGGTGTACTAAGGTACATCAATATTTCGGCACAACCGGGCACAAAACAAAACTCCTAGCTGCTATGGCCAATTTTATAAAAAAACCCAATAACACTGTTGAACCTGGGAATCGACCCCAGAGTCGTAAGCGCGACTGCTGTAGGTACTTGATGGGGCCGGTTTATGAGAATAGGTTCGCCCCCTATTACGTGAACCTGAACATACCCGGCGAACTATGGGTGAACATTGAAAGCAGGCGTACTATCTATAATAGTATTTCATGATAAAAATATAAATTACATAATCTGACATAATTGAATTCAAATTGCTGAACCAACTTTGATGAAATTTGGTACAGAGATAGATTAGACCTTGGAGAAAGACATGTGCTATCTTTGGTCTTTAAAAGCCCTTTGAGATGCGAACAACAGCTATAGATAATAAATAAAGAACGACGCGTTATTGCCCAGATATTGAGTTGCGGATGTCTAATGGGGTTGATTTAGCCCTGCTACTCACCAGCCAGGTCTGCAGCTCCGTGTTGGGGAATAATAGAACAATAGGGTATGGGACAAGTTTTAAGCTTGCCTCAAATACCTACCCAAAAATTTGTGCCAGCTTTCGGACTATAATGATTGTCCATTAGGCCAATACCGATATTCCAAAAATACATTGGTAACAGTATTTTAGTAGTAGTTGTAGTAATAGTGGTTGCAGTGGCTTTGAATAACACTCAAGGAACGCGAACTGTGCTCTTTTTATTATTCCATAAATTATAATTTGATTCGCACAAGTGAGAAGCCATTTGTTACGCGACAATCCTAATAACCAAACCTTCAAGAAAAGAGCGTACTCCCTTTTAAAGGCCGGCAACGCACTTGTGACTCCTCTGGTGTTGTGGATGTCCATAGGCGGCGGAAATCGCTTACCATCAGGCGATTCGTCTGCTCGTTTGCTACATATTCCATAAAAAAACTTTTCTAATTGTAGGCACGTGTGTAGCAAACACGTGTGCCGCCATTACTGAAGACATTATCTGGTCGGGCGGTGGAATCCTCGATTCAGTTGTCCGTTCTTATAGTCTTATAGTATAGTATCTAAACTATCATCTATAGCCATAATTACTGGTATGACAACCGGGATCTTGAATTGGAGATCCATGCTACCAAAGACTGTGCACGGCAAGCGCAGTTTATTCTCACTGATAGATTTATCTTACTTAGCTTCTCCAAGTAGTCATTATCATCATCATCATCAACCCATATACTGTCCCACTGCTGGGCATGGCTCTCCTCTCATATTGAGAGGGATTAGGCTATAGTCCATCACGCTAGCCTAGTGCGGGTTGGCAGACTTCAAAAACCGTCGAGAAAAATCTCTAAGGTATGCAGGTTTCCTCACGATGTTTTCCTTCACCGTTTAAGCTAGTGATAATTAATTATTAATACGCACATGAATTCGAAAAGTCAGAGGTGCGTGCCTTGGGTTCGAACTCGAGACCTTCGACTTGGCAGTCCAATGGTCATACCACTAGGCTATCACTGTAGGCCAAGTAGTAGTGAAGTAATATTATTACTACCGGTTTGAAGGGTTAATAAATTTACTGTCAAATAAATCTCTCGAGTCAGGGTCAATATTGAAAAAAATAATAATGACTGGGTAAGAACGGTTACCAGCGATGAAGTAATGCGTGTAAATACTCGTAAAAATACACAAACGTAATTGAAAAAACTTTATTGTTGTAAGTCGATTAAGCGAGAATGTTCTTTCATTTCTTATGAACTAGTTCACAGTCTAGGTCATTTATCTTAGGCGCTAGTTGTTATAGATATTACCGCTTGTTAGCTCAGATAAGGACTTATCAGCGATTGGTCGACGCTGTAGCATAAATAGCCGTGATTCGCTCGTGAATGAGATGCGCACTGATGTAGGATAAAATAATGATGATAATATTAGGGTTAAATATACCGTAGGTACGTTTACAAACCACAAATAATGTTTTGTGGAGAATTATTACCGTTATAAGGTCTACTCATTTAGGCTTTAGTTTTTTTTATTTATTATCAGCTTTAAACATAAATTAAAACATATGTCCCTGTAATTACACGTAAATTACAATATTTGTAACGTTTTTGCTGTCTCATCATTAGGCAAATTAATTATTGTAAGTTCAGTTTGCGATTGTAATCGATCGTCTACAATCGAATCGCATCTCAATTTCATTTGGAGTTCAATAATTAGTTGTCGCATATCATTATGTCATTCATATATATATAATAGTAAATTTTACGAGCAATCTAGCTTAAAAAAAAAAGTGTAAAATATTGACTTGTAAAAGTGTCTTTAAAAGATCTATTTACAGAAATAAATATCATTTCATTTCATCATATACCGGAGTTTTACTTATCTATATATCCATTCCCAGGGTGTGTGGACCGTACAGTACCTAAAACAAACAGAAGGCAGGTTATAAATAATAAAATATAGGTAAGTACAGAGAACAGCACATCAAGCTACTTCAATCTGACTTTGATAGATTTTCAACTTTAATACAACATGTTAAGGTTCATTTGCAATTGGGAAAGTTTGACAGTTTTGGATAGCTTGACTTGCTAGCGTTTGTATGTACATAAAATAGACTCCTCTAAAGAATGTTTTGGAATTATTATCGTTACAAATTTTGAGATAGGTATTGGGGTCTACTCATATTATAATCGTCGGCTTTAGTTTTTTTTTTGGTATTTTGAAACTAATGATTCACTTTAAATTAGTAGAATATTTTGTTAGTAATTAAGTATGTCATGGCCATGGTAAAGTATGTTTATCTTTATGTAAGTAATTCCCAAGTCGATAATAATAATAATTCTTTGTCACTCAAGAAAGTTACAAAACCCGCTGACCAGAGATAAGTCAGTTGTGACTAACGCTACTTTAAATATAAGTTCTGCGTTTCGTTGTCACTGTACAGTGCATACTAATAGACGGCCGTACTGCTTGTCGTAATCTTACCTCACTGGCGACTGTAAATGTTTAGGTTACATTAAAGTGTTGCGTTTCTCACATCGTGTTCTAAAAACAAGGAAAAAAAAATGAAATTGTCATTTTTATATTTATTTTTTTGTTTTGGTTATTTGAGTGCTTGGACCAAAGGTGATTTGGCGAAGTATGGGCCTTTGAGCATGGCCTTGAAGATGGTAAAATGTAAGTAGCTGTGTTCTTTTGTTTACGTTTATTAGAAAGTGTGTCTTGAGAATTATGTAATTTAGTTTGTTTTGCCAGTGACCTGAATTTGAAGATGTATTTAAACCTAAATAGTTACTATTGTTACATAGTTTAATATAATTGTATTTTGTTAAAACAATGTTGAACCGTACTAGGGGTTCCCTTTAATCGCGGTTGTGTTTATAAACATACTGTACTGTAATGCCCGCATTATTTAAAAATGTCCGTCATGAATATATGACTAAGTTTATCAATAAAGTGCTATACATTGTACAATAATTACCGTGAAAACGTTTGTTAAAAAAATTAAAAAAAAAAAACGAAGTAATGTGATTATTTTGCTAGACTGTTTTTAATCCCGCGCACAGGCACCCTTGTATAAAAAAGCAAACAAAACTAAAATGATACTATTATACCCGTTATTTATTTTTGTTATTTGTGTTTCTCTCTTTGTATGTATACATACGACCTTCTTATTAAATTACCATAAAAAATAACAGTTCATTATTATGAATAGGTTTTATTAGGGGACTAACATAATTATAGATCATGAAAATAACTCCTCTTCCATACAATTTGTCAAGTTGAGTGAACATGAATGTTGGAACAGCAGTTTTTTAAACTGATTGTCCTATATTTTTCTGTAATTAAAAAAGTAAGAGGGTACATTGAATTCTCAATGAATCGAACGACGGCGACCCTGCTATTTACGTCATGCTCGTAAACGTTTTACCTGTTGTGGCAACCCACTTTCTGTATATTTTTTTAATAATTTTGTAGTTAAGATGGAAAAAAAATGTCCTGCGCTCATCCTGTGCAGTGAGCCATGCTATCCACCTGCTGACTGGCTTGCCTATGCACAATGTACAACAGAATATTAAATAGGTGATATACCGTGAGAAAGGTCTAATTCGGGCTGTTTGATGGTTGACATAACATGACGTTATTTTGTTGGACGGTTGGATAACAATAATTACATCACTTCGCAAATATTTGCCAAACTTAATATGATTGATTGCTACTAATTATAATTTGTGATTAATTATCTTTACAGGTGAACACAGTAGGACCCTCGACCTCGACGTCAGTGGCATCGACGTCTACTTCTATGACTTCCAAAATGACGTCACAGTATCCTTTCCTATAAACGACGCTGCCCAAGGAATCCTATCCTTACCAAATCTTGATAAAGTGAAGAGATTCTTTATGTTCGTTGGTGGTTTCAAGTCTCATATCAACAAAAATACAGAAGAAAGAGTAAGAGAGGCTTTCAGGGACTTTCCCAACAGCTACCTCATCATCATCGATCATTCCGCCTATACCAATGACAGGCAAGGAAAGAAAAAGAGTTATGAACGATCCGTCAAATACGTCTACTATATTGGAAGGCAGTTGGCCCAAATGTTGGTTGGTCTTTATGAAGGTGGGATTTCACCCAAAACCATCCACTGCATTGGCCATAGCTTGGGCAGTCAAATGTTGGGGCATGTTGGAGAGAATTTCATCAAAGTCACTGGCGAAAAAATTTCCAGAATAACAGCTTTGGATCCAGCTGGACCGTGCTTCTCGAATAGTTTCATCCAAGAGCAGATCAGGTCTGGCGTTGCTGAGTATGTTGAGGTGTACCATTGTAATGCAGGTGGGCTGGGCACGTCGAGTGTCCTAGGTGACGTTGATTTCTTCGTGAACAAAGGTCAGTCGCAACCGAACTGTGTGAATTCCTTAGTCCCGGGAATAATCGACTCATCATTTGCGGCTAAATGTAACCATAAGACGTGTGTAATGATGTGGACAGCATCAGTATCGCATCCGGACTGGTATAAGGCGTACAAATGTGACAAATACAAGTACTTCAAAGGAGGTCAGTGTTCCATGAATGAGGTGACTACTGCTGGCTTCTGGACACCTGGTAACGCGACCGGCGTGTATTACTTTTCTACTGAAGGTTATGACTTTAGTTAACTCTGGTTTTGGTTTAGTTTGAAACTGTTTGATGCTATTGTAAATTAACCATTGTAGTTCGCTTATAATGTCCATAGCCTCAGAGAAAGGTATTTAGAAAGTTTGCGGGAGCTGATGTAGATACATATTTTTTATAGAGCTCTCTCTCTCTCTCTCTATCATGTGCTTCCATGCTTTCGCATCCTTGCTAGCATTTTTAGTAAATATTTTGTATTTTAGGCGAACTTCGGATGGTCCGGTGACCGCTAGAAAGTATTATGTACGAAAAATAACATAAAAATATATGAATCTGAATGTGAAGGCAAAATTCATCATGGCGGGTGAGACTCGCGGTGGCTTAGTGGTCATAGCGAACCAGAAGACGCAGGTTAGAATCCTGCCCGCGGTTGAATTTTTTCTTAATATTTAAAGCTAATAAAGCTAAACCCACTTTCTCCTTAATCAGTTTAAAGAATTCTCATAGATTTAGTTAGATTTTAATGATTAGTAGAATGTTTTAAGTATAACTAGTCTGAAAATAAATACGTATTTTATGCGCTGAGAACAATTTTCTTTTTAGTTTTATTTTTAAATTCCTAAGATCTTTGGAGTAAGACATATTAGAAAGATATTTAAAACATATAGATATAACGGTAATTTATTTATTGTTTAATTTCATGCGTAGGTATTCCCTGATATTAATTGTATTTATAATAATTGTCGCCCTATGCCAAAAGACATAGTCAAACACTGGCCTACTTTGATGAGCAATAATTCAAAACATTCTTGGAATGCAAAAAAAGCACATAAAGTTTCAACGATTGCTATGTATTAATAATAAATGCGTGCCGTTGTACCTACTTATCAATCAAATTATGATAGTTATTTCATCCTGCTGTCATGTCATATCACCAGGTTCATTGTAACACAAGTATTTTTATAATAAAAATAAATATACTTAATTGACTCACAGATAGTGTGTCACTGTGAGCCTCGAGCCACCACTGACTAGGCGTGCACGGTCATTATTTAGTAAATTGATTCAGTTCCAGACTTACCGAACTGTGAGATATGGGGCATGCAACCGATGATGGAACTGATATAGAGATAGATTAGAGCTTGGAGCAGGATATAAGCTTTTGTCTCATAATTAATAAGCCTTTTGGGATGCGGCTTAAACAGCGGGCAACAGCTGCTGCTAGTGACATTATACAGGGTGTTACAAAACTACCCGTAAAGCCGAGAGGAAGTTAAATGGGGCCTTATAACTAGTCCGTAGTAGTATTTAAGAACCGTAGTAACGCTGTATAACATACCCCAAAAAAAGGAAAACTACAACATTTATTAATGAAAAATATAAAAACTATTAAAGTAGATTATTAGGTAATTATAAGGTAATCATTAGGTAAAATAGGTACATAGGCCTTTCTGTTAAATAATCTGGTTCCCTGACATGACAGCTGACAACATTTTTGGCTTTGATAATTAATTATATTTTTTAACGGGGTATTTTGATATCTGACATTAAAATAAATCTTTTTTTTTACGGATATGACCAGGGACGCTGTAAAGAGTCCGAAACGTTGTGATTAATAATATCAATATATTCAATGAAATGATATAGTTTAAAAACCTACTATAACAAATATATGTCATCATCATCATCAACCCACATACTGTCCCACTGCTGGGCACGGGTCTCCTCTCAGGATGAGAGGGATTAGGCTATAGTCCATCACGCTGGCCTAATGCGGGTTGGCAGACTTCACACACCTTCGAGAAAATCTCTCAGGCATGCAGATTTCCTCGCGATGTTTTCCTTCACCGTTTAAGCGAGTGACAATTAATTATTAATACCCACATTTCGAAAAGTCTGAGGTGCGTGGCTTGGATTCGAACTCGAGACCTTTGACTTGCCAGTCCAATGGTAATACCACTAGGCTATCACTGCTTTTGTATTGTAATAAGATGATTAACAAGTATACTGGGCGACAAGCAGTAAACGGCAGCCGTAGTCTGAAAACCAGCGCTGCGACATTTAGTTTTGAATGCTATAGCAATGTTATGCTGAAATAGTGACCATTTTTGGTTTTTTTTCTTTATTTTCTAGCCTAAATATACTAAAAATATGAGTAGTGTCAAGCGAGATGTCATCTTGGGACCTCTATACTTGGGACGCCCTGCTTGTTTTTTTATTTCACTAATTTGGCAAACAAGCATACGGCCCACCTGATGGTAAGCGGTTACCGTAGCCTATGACGCTTGCAACACCAGGAGTATCACTTGCGCGTTGCCGACCCTGGATTGAAAGAGGAATAGTTGGGTTGCCAGTATAAGGCTCAAAGTCCCTCCCCCACTGCCAACACAACGTTTCCTCATGGAGCACTGGCAATTTTATTACAATAAAAAATAAGGCAGTTTATAAATACATAATGCAAGGTTTCACAAGTTTACATTTGACAGTATTTACACTGAAATTCCTTTAAAAACATTGTGCGGAAGTAGCATAGTGTATCTACCGTCGATATTAGATCGACACGGCAGTAGCTTCGAGAATGAACGCTCTATATTGCTACCGAGCAAACACGCTGAGACAAAGGGCAGTGACAATATCCTGATACGCTCTGATACCGTATTTATTCAGTTTTAAAGAGTTTCATTGTTTACTAGGAAGGTATTGATTTTCGGAGAATTATGATATTATTTTAAATTGTATTAGTTAATATATTTTAGTAGTAGCTTAGTGATCTGATTTTGAGTTTTCGAAACTATGTGTATATTAATAATTAATTATCTGTCGCTTAAACGGTGAAATGAAATGAAATATTTTGGTGGAGGTAAACATCGTGAGGAAACCTGTATGCCTTACAGATTTTTTTCGACGGTGTGTGAAGGTTGCCAATCTGCACTAGGCCAGCGTGGTGGACTACAGCCTAATCCCTCTCATTCTGAGAGGCGACCCGTGCCCAGCAGTGGAACAGTATATGGGTTGATGATGATTATATTTCAGTCGGTATAGTCGTGCGACGGGTCGTTGAGCTCCCTAAATAATGGTTGAGCTAGACGACTACTGATTTATGTGTAACGTCAGTAAGGACTGGTCAACTGTAAGCAGCTATGGCTCTTTCTTCAAAATGCTAGTTCAGATTTGCTTACATTGTAAAACACAGCATTGAATACTGTTACTGTCTGGACTTTAAAAGAGACCATGATTCTCGGAGTTTGTTTTTGCGTTTCTCGTCTCGTTTTGTCGTCAGCTAGGAAATGCCGGCTGACCCATCTAGTATTATTAATTAAATATTGACTTGTAAAAGTGTATTTAAAATATTATTTTTATTTACAGAAATAAATATCATTATCACAGTAGTGACCATTTTAAACTGTCGCCACTGACTGAATGAAATAAAAGTTGTAAAGGAATCATTGTCTTGGTTTGCGTACATAATCACGGGGATGATATAAATGACTAAATAGGATGATTTATTATCATTTAAAAAATAATTTCATAGGATTCTTAGTTAACGGCGACGCAAACCTTAAAGTTTCGCTTTCGATTGCTGCAAGGGCTACAGCTTGCTATGTTTGTTTATTCGTTCTTCTCTTCTTCTTCTTTTCATGTCAATGGTAAATACATTACTTATAGTACTTGAGCCCAGTGGCTACGTTAATTGCGACATCAGTGGCATTCTTTAGGTTCCTCATAGGTGCAGGTATATACGGGCATTTTGGGTAGGAATCGAGGCCGTACGTATCTCTGCCACTTCTCCAGGTGTAGATGATCCTTAAGAGAGCCAATGATTTTACGCACCCAAAAATAAGATTCTTATATTCTCTTTAGTGTTGTGGCCAATGTGATCACAATTTCCATTGCTTGACCATACGACGAGGTAAGGAGTGTGATATAAACTAAACGATATCACACTAGTATTTACCATCTATATTGGAGGCCATGCGATACGAAATCTGCTGCACTTTTTCTACATAACCCACAGATTCTCTAGACAGCCGAAATTGCGCGATTTATTGATAAAACAACTTCTTAAGACATGCGATAAGAGTGAACTAGATAATTATATTTATCTTAGATTCTGATAGTCAACACGACGTGGTTAGTTGAGGAGGTTTTAACATAACAACGTTCCATCCGAGCGGTGGAGAGCTCTCCACATGACGACGCCATCACTAGTGGGATAGTGATGTCTGTAATTAAAACAGTTGACATAGTTTATCTTTTATTTGATATAAAAGACAACATATTTATGTCATGACTTTATCCTTTAGGGGTGGCACGGCGACTTCTAAGTAATTGTTTAAAAGCCTCAAATTTTATCGTTAACAGCTGTTATTTCGATTTTATTTCTAAACATAAAATGCTGAAATGTACACTACTATATACCAAGCTAGACTATTTCGGTATAAAATGACTTATTGTAGGTACAATAAGTGATCTCGCATTGTAAAGGATTTTCTTTACAATGCGAGATCGGCTTCTTATGGAATTGTGGTTTAAGAATTACGGATTCAAATAATAACAATAGGCTCGCCCCTTATTACATGGGACCTAAAGATACCGGCGAAATATGGGTGTACATTAGTACACCTCTGTCTAACCCTTCGGGGAATACAAGCGTGATGGTATGTTATCACCATCATCAACCCATATACTGTCCCACTGCTGGGCACGGGTCTCCTCTCATATTGAGAGGGATTAGGCTATAAACCACCACGCTGGCCTAGTGCGGGTTGGCAGACTTCACACGCCGTCGAGAAAATCTCTAATACATGCAGGTTTCCTCACGATGTTTTCCTTCACCGTTTAAGCGAGTGATAATAAAATTAATTATTAATGCGCACATTTCGAAAAGTCAGAGGTGCGTGCCTTGGGTTCGAACTCGAGACCTTCGACTTGGCAGTCCAATGGTCATACCACTAGGCTATCACTGCTGGTATGTTATATTATGTTTGTAATAAAATGTTTTCTTCTTACAAACCATCGACTTACAACTATCGATATCTTATCGGGCAAAGGAACCAATTCCATCCCTAAATCTAAAATGATGAGCATCACAGCGCTGTGATCACCGGGTTCGGTTGGCCCGCTTCCAAAACGTGTGAGCTAAACAAGCAATGCTACTGTAATTCGCGAAGAATATTCTAGATTAAAGTTTTTAATGAGTATCATGTTACCTTCTCACTTTGTTTGATGTCTTGGCTTCGAGTTTTGTAGTATTATTATGATTATGATACTTTTAGTTTGGCATAATTGACTGTCTCGTACTGCAGATATTTTTTTTAAGGAAGGTGTTTATTATCTTCACTGGATGAAACTAGCTGTAGGCAGAAAAAACTAAAATCAATTATTTATTTATTTATTTAGGGAATTTATTTATTTAACCAACAAAGTATATACCAAATAGCTCATAGAAAGGATACAATGATATCTCACATTTGGGTATATATTGTATATATAATAGGCTGCTACGGCATGCATTAAGGTAATAGATACAATGTCGTTTGAATAGATATAGAAGGAATAACGAACAAAAAAATATTAATTGATAATAATGATGTTCGCCACCCAATACATTTAAGAAACAATAAACTATTAAAAATACTAATTTATCACATAAGTACACAGTTGTTACTTATTTATCACTAACAACTTATGGACTGTAATACGTCTGAGATAAAGATATTTTATTTATTAAGGGCCACAGTGTAAACCGCATTAAGAACTAAAATAAATACAATATTATAGTCATTGTGGCTGCTGAACGATGGTCCTGATTTCAATTCACAGGTCGAGTAAAAAGTTGGATTGGTTTTCTATGTATTTTGATTTTTTGGGCCTTTAATGGATCGCCCCCTTTTTCATGGGACTTATACATACTGGTGAAATGTTAGTGTACAATAGTCACGTACTATTTGTACACTAACAGTACAAACCTCTGAATTACCCTTCGAGTAATGGCGTGATGCTGTGACTTATTCACCAACTCGACTGTGAGAATCTCGTCCACGTGGCCGAGTCTAAAAACATATTAATTATTATTTTATTGTGCATCTCGGCCGAACCACGTGGTCAAGTCGTTCAATATATTTTTTCGATTTTTTGTATTCGTCAACTCGGTGAAAACATTTTTATGTTTTATGTATACTTTATGCGCACGCAGATTTATTACCATTACATATGGACAGCAGTTGTATGACACAGATGCTTGCAATGTCAATCATATTGACAGTGTCGTTTCGAATGTTTTATTCTGACGAGGTGAGTTGTGTCGTACTGCAGAGTAGTCGTACTACAGGGTAGTGCAAAACAGAGGTAACATATTTTTGAACAATGATGTAGGATACGTCTGAATGGATAATCAAAAATAAACTGATAATGATAATATATTATATAACTGATAATAATATACATATATTGGCACAGTAGTGGAGCAATCGGCTGTTGCGCTACAGGTCGCGAGTTCGATCCTGGCATAGAATAAAATTGTATACAACCAGAACTACTACTTGGGTGACCTAAATAAATTAAAATATTATTAAAAAAAATTATAAACTTAGTAGGTGAGTACTCATTTTAAAATAGCTTAATTAATTTTATGATATAAAGGAACATGTTATAAAATATGACAAAGCAAAAAGTTTTTGAGTTTTCTCTCTACTTTTCCATACTCTGTGTAATTCTCACTGACACAATATGTCTAGGCTTCGACAACTCGTCACAGTCGCCATTTTGGATCGAGGACGAGAGTTCGCAACGGGCAATATAGATGGCGCTATTGTACACCCGCTTTAACTACATGCACTTTGTTCTCGTCCAGCGTTGCGATTCCGCTGACGTGTGATGTGTTGCTACCATCACCCATTCCTAGTTGACCTGCACTCAAACTCAAAATACCATTTAAACGAGACCATTTTATACTGGAACTCTATGTCGAGGTACAAATTCCTTAATGCAATCGTTAACAGCTGTATTTGTTGGAACATAAGGTATACTTTTGAGCATGTTGTGTTTGTTTTAAAGTTTGTGGCACTATTATTTCGTGACTATTACAATGAGCTGTCGATGGCGACGTATTGTAGGCTTTTCAGTATTCATTCGACGAGTCAAAATTGAGATGGGACTCTATGCCGTAGCAACAAGATCTATTATATTACACTGGGTCATTATATCATACATCCAAACTCCGAGCTGTTAGTGACAATTTAATAGAAAGAAAGAAAGAAGAATTTAATAGAAATCCACTAGACCTAAGAGGCAGTTCAAGATCCATTTTATATTTAGGGCTTTCACAGAAGGCTTCTGGTGATGCCAATTAATTTCTAGTTCCGTTACCTTTATGGCACTAAATTAGCTTCACGAGTTGAACACAAGTGAGGTTTCAGAGCAATTTTACTCTAGCACAGATTCCCTAATTATGGCAGCGTACATGATTTTCATCTATTGTTGGATGTGTGGAACAGTAATTATATAGTGTAGTAATTAGCGGAGTGGTAATTAGTCCACATTTACTAAACAACATGACATGTATATTAGAGTTTTAGTATTACATTTACACTGTTATGTTCTGCACTAATTAATGTTTGTATTACATTGAAAAGTATTATAGAGTTTATTATATCAAAGACCGCGCTGTTGTTTACCAACAAGAAAAGTAGCGGTCAAATTGAGCCGGCCTCATTGAAAAAAAAAGGTGCGATTAAAAGTTTATGAATTGAGAATATGCATTTTTTAATATTTTTATTCGATTATTTACATCAATATAAGTAAATGGTAAAAAATATTCAACACCAATAAAATAATATAAAGTATTAAAAAAAAAAGATTAAAAATAGCTAACCGAACCGGGCACTTTAAAAGCGTTTTGGCGCGCTTAGTGTGAATTCATAGTCTATCACACAAAGCAAACACTCCTAGGCAAACACTACGCACTCAGTGATATTGAATTGACATTTCTTGTCACAGACTTTTACGTCATATTCGCTTTGATAAATGGCATCGCATTTCAAATATTTCAAATTCCTTTGGCAATATCGTACTTTTTAAAAATTCGATTGTTGGTTAAAAATAAATTTTAATCAGAAATATTAAAAAGTGGTTCGGTATATATTTATTAAGGTACAGGTACACTTTGATTGATTTTCAACTTTAACACAAAACTGTAATTTTCATATTCAATTGGGAAAATTTGACAGTTTTGGATAGCTTGACCTGCTGGCGTCTGTACGTAGGTACGAGACAAGAAAATCATTTCTTTATAATGACAAATTTCGAAAAAAAAAGGAAAATACATATAAACTTTAGGACTCACTCGATAAAAAAAATCCACTGTTGGACCTTTCCTTGGAAGAATATTATTAAAATTTCATAAAATATAAATGAAAAACCCATCTACAATATTGTTTCTGTATTTTCAAGGTGGTTAACATCTTTAGAGGGTAGAAATTAATTTACCGAGTACATTACACAGTTTAGTAATGTTGTTCTTCGCTGAGCGCCGCCTCGAGTGCGGTTTCAGTGCAAGCGTATGATTTATGTAGCTATGTTACTCGATTGCGGTAAATATATACTTTATCCGACATTGGAATCCATTATCCTGAAGATGATTATTTATATTGTATACTTTTAAACATAAATAATTATACATGTTGTTTACTAAATTATGCAAGTTTAAGCTGTATTTATCAGTAAATAATTAAATTATCTTTCCACATGGAGGTCACAATGCTACATGAAGATTAATTTGTAGTTAATCAAAATCATGTTGAAACCTGCACACTTGAAGATATTAGTAAATTCTAGTGTCCAGTTTACCAATAATCGATAGGCCAGCTCAGCCACCAGCTTTGGTTTCATCACACATATAACTTTTCTATACTTCATGTCGAGAAGAGGTGTTTCGACGTTTTTTCAAAGTAAAACTAACTTAAAAGTAATAAAATCAGGGCCCTTCACAAGTCCTTTCTGATTTAAAAATTGTTATAACCTAAAAAATTTTGCTCTGATGAATATTTTGGTATTATAGCCGCGGATAGTGGCACCACGCCCCACCCTCATGTTCCCGCGAACCTTTCTGTGTAAACGATAATTTTCTTTCTTTTTATTACTATTTGCTTTTAGGCACAATTTTATAGTCCGTTGGGAGCACAATTATGCCCCGAGCGTATAGCGAGCATCTCTTTATGTAATAAAATCAAATTGTTTCTTTTCTGTATAACATTGGTTTTGATGTGGGAATGCTTTCAGATGTATGTAATAGTTGCAATAGAATAAATTTCCAGGGTAAAGGCTAAGTAAATAGCGGTAAAAGGGTAAGGTTTTATTGAATTTTGGAAAAAAGATTCAGCTGTGTGGCTAATCCACTTGTTGATCGTATATTTATATATAAAAAATATTATCATAGAAATGTAGTATTAAACGATCAATATTATATACTGATCAAGAAGTTTAAGGTTTACATATACCGTACTAAGTTTTCTGAAGTTCCTATTTACTTGCTTTAGATTATAATAGGTAATAATAAATATAAATCTAGTTCCAAACTAAACAGAGCTTGTACTATGGGTGTATACAATGAATATAATACATAAATACTCTTTTTTTGTAAATATATACAAATATTTATGTCATGAACATGTCTTTGTGTTTTTCTGGGTATTTCTTATGTATTATTAGTATGAAGAGAATATAATGATTATGTACCATGGTGCTATGTAAAATGTCTCAAAAAATATTATTTGGTTAGATTGAAATCAACTCTAACACAGTTTGGAAAAGGCAAAGTTTGGTTTGGTAAAGTAAGGGTCATGATTTGTATATACTCACAGTCATGACAACAAGTCAATCTTTTACTTACAATAATCAATAATGCTGACAGATTTTAATTATCGTATAATTATAAGGAGGAACATACCTAATGATACTTCGTCCCATCGTCTAACTTCCTTTGACTTAATTACGTTTATTGAACAAATTAATTTTAATAAATCATGATTAATTAGAATGGATTTGTGAACTAGGCGGGGAGTACAATGAGAACTTTTACGCTTAAAATATTATTAAGTATAGGGATGCCAGTTAAAAAAATACTTTCTATTTTAGACGTAATATTATGGATACTAGTAGTCCTGTCTAATATTCCGCACTACTATTTATTAAATTAATTTTATTTGAAATACGTTATATGTCATGTAGCCTAGTGGTATGAAGTCGAAGGTCTCGAGTTCGAACCCCAGGCACACGCCTCTGACTTTTCGAATTCATGTGCGTATTAATAATTAATTATCACTCGCTTAAATGGTGAAGGAAAACATCGTGAGGAAACCTGCATACCTTAGAGATTTTTTTCGACGGTTTGTGAAGTCTGCCAACCCGCACTAGGCCAGCGTGGTGGACTATAGCCCAATCCCTCTCAACATGAGAGGAGACCCGTGCCGACAGTATATGGGTTGATGATGATGATGACTTTGTATGAATCTGTCCCAACAATATTGCATAGTGAGTGAACTGGGAAGTGGTAGATCTGGAATTAAAATCTAAAGCACGCATTTCTGACTTTTCGCAGTCATATGGATATTCAATAATACGCTTAAACGGTGAAGGAATACATCGTGAGGAAATCACTATGCTGAAAAGATTTACTGAAGGACGTGTGAAGTGTGTTAACCCACACTAGGCCAGCGTGGTGGCTCCCCCAAGGGGTTCTCGCCTTGTCGCCAGTCATCCAGTGCACTTGGCACTCCGGGAGGGTCCATCAATGGACCTCCGCGGTGGGATGGCATATCATGCGAGAGCGATTCCCGGGATCCCACCACTATGCGGAAGGTGGTAGTGGTGGTGGTTTTAGTCGATATGTTGGCCACCTGGCCGGAGAGCCCGACATAACTGTCCCGAATCCCCGAGTCGGGCGGCATGCATAAGGAGCATTTCCCCATCCGAAAAAAAAGGCCAGCGTGGTGGACTATAGTTTAGTCTCTCTCATTCTGACAGGAGACTCGTGCTCAGCATTAGGACAGTCAATGGGTTGATGATGAAGATAATCTGTCCTAGTCATTGCATTGTGCCTATCAGAAAAATTAGGGAGTATCCTGTGTCTGAAGCTTAATTTACAAATACACTCACGCCTTTTTCCCACCGGGGTAAGCAGACCTTAAAGAACGCTTGCTACGATTCTCGCATACTTCTTTTGCTTCGTCCACATTCATACATCTTGTCATACACTCACGCCGGTTGCGAGTACTAATTAATTTAATAGTAATTTAATTTATAATAAGTCTTATCCGCAGTTTCAATATCCCAACAGACAGTGTGTCTTCAACTTAACCGAGGTCAGGCTAAGAGCCCAATTATAAAAGTTTTGGAACGACCCTAATTAGAACCTCCCCTAGTACCGGGCTCACGTACACTTAGACCCGTAATTATGACCAGCTTATACCCTTCGGACCTTCAGACCCCTACAGATCAAACATTGTTTTCGCTGGTCAAATACGTATTAGACTTTGAGAGTCTTGTCCCTTTAATTGGCAGGAGAATTAGGTATAAGGAGCTCTCAGTAATTTTCGGGAAAAATTGGTCACCCTATCTGCTCGTTGGTGTTCGGAAAAGTGATTAAGGGGTAGCATCTTGTGGGCAGAGACATCATAAAATAATACTATACATATATTTCGTCCCATTATTCGAAAAAAGAAGGGGTTAGTCGTCGAAATGCGAGAAATAATTGGCACAAATGATTTGGACACATCAATGTGAAACAAAGAAATCATAATTGTTTGTGAAGTTTTAACGCCTAAACGACTATATTTTGATGAACTAATTTGATTTAATTTCGATTAACCTAACCTACCCTGTCATGGTCGTAGCGAATTTCACGGATCCCATGGATATGACTGGCAACTGAAGACAAGTGCGGTTCTTAATCGGAACCAGTCCGAAATACTCTGCTGTCTCCCCAGGCGGCGGACGATCCATGATAATTTCCCGTGCAATAAAAGGAGAAATCGGTGATTATTGGAACGAAGTTCCTTATCGCGCGTTGTGAAAGGGGGCTAGACGGAAAAAATTCTTACGAAAAGTTGTCACGACACTTTTTGCTTGTCAACAATATTTGAATTTCGAATTATTGAGTGAATGACAATATTTGAATTTCGCGCGTTGTGAATTGTTGAGTGTATACAGGTTTTTTTATTTTTAATTATTAAATTTTAATGTAAGGAACTTCGTTCCATCCGGGTGTCCCTTGACATCTCTCAAGTTTTTTTTTTTTTTCAAGTAAATTGTAATAAAATAACTTACTCCAACCTCGTTTCTGTGGAAGTGTGTCCATTTTCAAAGTAAATTCCGCTGTACCTTAAAACATACAGTCAATACAATATAGAATCATCCTTTTTTGAAGTCGGGGGTGGAAAAGGGTTTGAAACTGCGACCTTCTGGTTAAATAGACCAGTCACTAGGGGTTTCGTGATGGTAAGCGATGACGAGGTCGAAAGTGGAACACGCTTACCCAGAAGATGCCTATTCACTCTTACCTTAAAAACATCAAGGTTGTATGAGTCTGGGAACACAGACGCAGGGAGAGCATTCCACTCTTTTGCGGTGCGAATGAGAGAAGATGAAGCATGTCGCTTCGTGCGCTTAGTAGTAGTAGTAGAGAGTTAGTAATGGGTCTGGTGTATTTTAAAATGTTTAGCATCCTCTAATGCCGTTCAGTAGAAAATAAAGCACTATACAGCTTCAAAAAACAACAGCAATGAAAAAATATTGATTTCTAACACTTACGGGAATATAACACTACATTTTACGGATTTTATCGTGTTATATTGATTACCCGCTGTAAAGGGTCCGAAACGAAAATTAATAATCAATATAACGCGATCAAATCCTGTAAAAAGTAGTATTATTTCAAATCAATGAAAAAAGTTTGAAGTAATGTATACGATGCCATCGAATTTAAGCGGGATATTTATTGCCCGTCCGTGTTCAATTAGTACTGTTTTTAATTAATTGAAAAGTCATGAATATTAAGTTAAATTAAAAATCTTTCCGGGGAAATGTATTTTGTACCGTTTATTGAAAATTGGAGTGTACGATTTTATAACTGCAAAAATTGGACAATTTAATAACTTAAAGCTTGCATTATTCCCAAATATGATTTTCTTATTCCTCATTCATCTCAATAATTTTTGTTTTATTTACTAGTTCATTGTCCGTTTTAGGGTAAAGCTTCTCTTCTCTTACCTTGATGGAGAAACTGTTGATATTGGGTCTCGTGATTTACAAGTTGGAGCTGGTCAGTGGTCGCACATGTGAGTTAGATTGTCATCTTTTATCCTCTCTCAAGTCTGTTATTTTTCATTTGTATTAGAATAGTGGTACTAATAAGCTTAAGGACTGACAGAAGTCGTAGACTTAATTGTCAAATATCAATGATCCTGAAGTCATTGAAGAGAGTCAGATTCAGACTTGGGCCCCAGTTTTACCGTGTTCAGTTGCATCTATCTGTAGACCCAGGTATATGAAAACCAGCACTACGACATTTAAGTATATTGTATGAGTATGCTGAGATAGGGGCCTTTTTTAGGTTGATTAGGCAGATTTTCTATTTTTTATAACGTAAATACTGTTTGTGTTATTTCCTCCGCGAGGCAAACATACATCATTTTTATTTCTTCTTCTCTCTTCTTCTACATGTTACAATGAAAATGAGAATATTGAGGTGGATATGTGGAGTAACTAGAATGGATAAAATAAGGAACGAGTATATTAGAGGAAGTCTGAAGGTGTCGCCAGTGACAGAAAAGTTGAAAGGGAACCGTTTGGCGTGGCATCGGCTCGTGATGAGGAGAGATGAAACGCATATAACTAAAAAAGTGATGAATATGAATGTGGAGGAATGGAGGGGTAGAGAGAGGCCGAAGAAAAAATGGATTGATTGTGTTAGAGCGGATATGATAGAAAAGAGAGTGAATGATGATGTGAAGGCTGACAGAGATGAATGGAAGAAAAGAAAACACTGAGCCGACCCCAAATAAATTTGGACAAGGGTAGGAGGATGATGATGATTGTGCTTACAAAGACTGACAAGATACGGGCAGACCTGGAATTTACCTCATGGAAAGAACCTAAGCCTTCATACATGGTCGGGCTGTATACTTAAGGGTCAAAATCACTGTGGTCCTCCAAGTGAAGAAAAATATAATATTCATGAAAGAAGAGGGAATAAACGACTACAATGGACGTTTTTCTACAAAGTTAAAAAAAAATAGATGGAGTCAAGACTATCGGCCGTCATCGTATAACCGTCCAACAATACAAAATAAAGTTTACGGACACAATACTGACAATAATGAAATCAGGGTTCCTTTGTTGCATTCAAATTGTTAAAAGCTGCGCTCGCGGCGGGCGGAACCCTAATCAGGTAATGGACGCAGCGGTGTATTGTAGCCTCGTGTACCCACAAACGAATAACTAGTTTTTCTTGTGACTTTGCCCGTTCTTTTGCTTTTTATAGTGTCCGCTTTTGTGAAAAGCTTCGTGGAAATGACGGTGCATCATTTTTCGCTTATTTTGAACGGAGTATTTTGTTAAAATTGGTCTTTGTTGTCGAAAGCTTTGAAGCTTTCAGCGTTGCGCATTTTAGTAAGCTCTATCAATTTATAGCCCTTGTCCAACGTAACTTTACCCAACAGCAAATCGGCAAATATATTCCAAAGACAACAAGTTAATGTTTTAAATGTTTTTGTTGTCATTTCTTATTTATTTAAAGAATCTAATATGTATAATTTACATAACTAGAACACTCATTGACGACATCAATGATTTATAAAACATACATACTATAACTCCCAGAAAGCTTCCATAGAGGTAACCCATTTCTGCTATACATTCACTGTCTACGCACCGATGACGAGTTCATCAGTAGAGTAGTTCATCAGTTTGATAGGGTGCGAGCCTATTACCATTAGCCGGGCAGAAAGCCCTACTTCGAGCTGATCATGAGATTTTTTTCTTGCAATTAATAGTTTGGGAGAACTTTAATAACTTAACCAGACTTGGAGGTGAGGCACCGTATGCCTCCAGCCAGGAGCACTTAGAAACTAATCAGCAACAACAGCTAAGGGTGTCTCCCAACGGGACATGGAACTCGGCTTAGAGCATTGCGGGGACAACTAGTGACTCCATAACGAGGGGAACTCCATAAAAACGATATAGACTTAAGAATCAAGCCTGGGATCACACATTAAATAGCCACAATTGAGATTATATTTAGACCAATGAGGTAGTTCTGAGAGAAGTATCCGTGAATCAGTAAATTCGACGACATTTGTGTCTACGGGTTTGACATTGACAGACTGCTGATCACAAGAAATGGGTTCGATTCTTAAAGGTTGAAATATTATGTGATGAACATAAGTGATTGTGATTGTCTGTATTGTCAGTACCCATACTCCAAGTGTAAAAATTCCCAATATTTATTTATTTATTTATATATAGTATAGGTTAAGAATAACGATATTTATTATGGATATATAAAGCTTGAATCGTTTACCTTTCACCGGTATCACGAAATAGTCACATCCAAAAACTGTCAAAACTTGGAATCAGGACCAAATCAGTTTCGAGGTCCGTCGCGTTGAGTTCCAGTTTGTGTTTAAGCCCTCCTATCTGTTTATCTTGGACCTCCAAACTTTTCCTACCTTCTCCTCATTATTTATTTACCCCACTTTTGGGTTTCCCTTCCAAACTTTACTAGTGAACGTAATTGTCCTTATATTTGTATATCAAAGAAAGTTGGATCAAACTAGTAGGTTTAATGGATTAGTTACTGCCAATCCATTGTTGGAATAATATTCGGATGGAAGGACCAAAGTCCTCTTGTTTGCCCCTCATCAATTTATGAATCAAAAAACATGATTCATAGCCTGAAAGGGTCGACAATTTGTCAGACTTTCGGTTTATAGAAATGTATATGAATGTAACTGTTTACAGAACATTTGGAGTATGTATAGAGTAATTAGTTCTCAAAGCAATTATATACGTTGATATAGCGATCTGCAATTTTCAGGATTGGTGTGCGGTAAGGATTGGTGACCATTTTTGACACATTGAGGTCCTTCCGTTGTCATTTTCATAACGCAACCTTCCGTGTAAAATATTAATATTCAGCTGCATTTGGTTAGATTCCAATCTAACCAGACCATTACATAGTAAATTATAGATATAATATATAAATTCTAGTAAATAATATTAAGCAGCAATATCCTAGAACCTCTAGTGAAGCTCCCTCTCACGACCACTAGGAATTAGGATATTTATCCTACTTTCTTTTTAACGTTTTTTGTATGCACAAAAAACATTATCTACCATTTGCTATGTGCAGTCGTAAAAAACTTATTACCTAAAAATTCAGCAACTTTATGAGTCCCAAGAGAAACCCTCTGAAGTATTTTAATTCAAATTTTCATACCGTTACCACACAAAGCGGCTAGGGCACTGGTCCGCTCACCAACCCCGAAAATATTAGCACCAAATTTTAAAATACGGAATACTTCGCGAGCAATGAATCCTGCAGATGTCGTATGAACTTTATTGCTCCTTTTGCTGTCACGACGAAATGACAAAATTTATGACAAAATAACGTTGGTATTTATAATGATTATCTCACCTCGGTAACATGACATAAAAGCAGGTCAATCACAAATATCTTTAGAGAAGAAATTAAGAAAAACGGATTTTAAAATAGACCTATTATTTGTTTTCCATTAAGATTTTTTTTTTATACCAGGGAAAATCATCAGGGGAGGTGGCAGGGTATGTCGGATTCGTATGACAGACTCTGGCTCAGCAGCCAATCGACCCCATCAATTGGATTGGTCCAATACGACATTTGGGTTTAGCTCAAGCTTTGCTATAATCATATTTTTAAGCTTAATTAAATTGATTGCTAATTGATAATCCTACTACTTAATATTATAAATGTGAAAGTTTGTGAGGATGAATGGATAGATGAATGGACATTTGTCACTCTTCCACGCTTAAACTACTGAACGGATTTTGATGAAACTTTACAGTATTATTATTTACACATCAGAATAACATATAGGCTATAACGATTTTGAGTTAATTAGGACGACGTCTGTTATCTAGTGGTTCGAGTTTCCGACTACTGATTACATGGTTGTGTATTCAATCTCCACAAGACACGACTATTTATGTGATGAACAACAGTTTTTGTGTAAAATTGTTTGTTTAGTTTGTATTACAAGTATGTATTTACAAACAAAGTATATAAGTATTAAATCCATTGTGTTTGGGACTTGCTGCTGTGTGAAAATGTCCCAAAATATTTATTTATATACGTATATAATATTTATGTAATGCTTGCGAACATAATTTCACATTTAGAGAATTTCGAGTAATTTTCGAGACTGTCTCCGGGAGAACGGAGCAATTTAGAATAACAGGGCAGGGTGGACCATTAGTTAGAGCACTCTGCCCGAGTCTCCACCTGCATAAATGTTGGAAGCCGTAATTATGTAAACACCAGTATAGAATTTAGTGCTTCTGTGTTTGAATTTATTTAGGTTTTTAATGAGTTTTGTAGTTGCTTCTCGGTCTGCAAATAGAGGTTTGACTCAGCCGTGGAGATGCGTACCCAAGGACTACATTTACGTTGTTCTAAGCAAGATTCTTTCCCTTTTCACTGTATTGTCTTATAAAAGTATGGTCTTATTGATCTTGTCAAAATAAATTTTCTTTTTTTCTAGGTATTATCGGTTATTTAGCGAAGGAAAAATTCGACCGCGGGTAGAATTCGAACCTGCGTCTTCTGGTTAGGTACACCAGACGCTATGACCGCTAAACCACCGCGAGTCCCACCCGCCATGACGAATTTTGCCTTCACATTCAGAATTTACGTCTTTATGGTGACGTCAGTAACACCTATTGAAAAGCAAGTTTTTGTTTTTCAACCGACACGACTTATAATTTCTTCATCGATTTTTATCTAATGATAATGGTTATAGTAGTAGTAGAGGGTAACATGTTTAACCCTGTCATTGTTATTTACGTGATATTTACAAACCGGTAAAATATATTATGTCTTTTTGTGATAATATTTTAGAAGACAGAAGATTTTAAAACTCTAAATTCATTTTAGTAGAAAAATACTACTTATATTTAAATATTAGAAACAAAAATAGCCTTTCAACAGTGTAAATTTAAATGCAAATTCTCACATAAAAAAACATCCAGACTCAGAAAAACTACGTGTTGGTCATACAAATATTTTTTCCATGTGGAAATGAAAATTGCGGCCTATGACTTAGTCCCTGCATCAATTAGGTCATTGTATACTGCTTTCGTTTATCCCCTCCATATATGAATTCTAAAGCGAAAGCACTGCGGACAACGTTCAAAGATGTGCTCAAACGGCATATGAAAAGGTGCGACGTTCAACCGTTTCGCTGGGAGCAGCAGGCTGCCAAACGACCCGAGTGGCTGACTCTGGTACAAACTAAAGTCCGTGATTTCGAAATACAGAGGCACTCTGAGCTTGACGCCAAACGCGATGAATTAAAAGCCTGACCACCTGCTGCATTTTCTTACAATATCGTCAATGGTGAGCTCACATGCCCACAATTTCCAGACGCTAGCAGGTCAAGCTATCCAAAACTGTCAAATTTTCTCAATTGAATATGAACCTTATTAATTTACATTAACGTTGAAAATCTATCAAAGGAATTTGACAGATTGGGGTAGCTTGATGTGCTGGCTTCTGTACTAGAACTTTTATTAAGAAAATTTGCTTCATAAGCCACATGCGGGCTCACCAGCGACAATAGAGTCCATAAAGGGATCGCCGTGACCGAAACCGGTCGGACTAAATCATCATCATCATCATCGTCATGGACTTTAAAATACCTGTGTCTAAGCTAGAAATTTATCGGCGAAGTTGCATTTACATGACTTCATTAATATAATAATGCCGCTAAAAAGCTATTAGTGAACTATCATTTAAAAAAATGTGCTGAATTAAGAAAGTTGGTGCTGTAAGAAGGTTTTTATTCTCTTATACGACCTCGATAGAAATATGACCTTGCATTTTTTTTAAGGGTTAGGGCCCAAACGAGCAGATGGATCGCCCGATGGTAAGCGAATCAGCATCAAGGTATAGTCACTAATCTATAGTTATTGATATATATTTAATATGATTTGTACTGTGTTGATTAATTAATTGTTCCGGTTAGTCCCTCATGTTATATTATTATATTGTATTTGCATGCCGATGTGCTTGCTGAACTAAATGTTTTACATAATATCCTTTTATGTACCTACCAACAATGTTTCTGGCATCATCATTATCATCATCAATCCATAATATACTGTCTCACTGCTGGGCACGGGTCTCCTCTCACAGAATGAGAGGGATTAGGCTATAGTCCACCACGCTGGCCTAGTGCGGGTTGGTAGACTTCACACGCCGGCGCCGTCGAGATAATCTCAAAGGCATGCAGGTTTCCTCACGATGTTTTCTTTCACCGTTTTTGTTTCTGGCAAATAAATATTATTATGATCATACGAAGTCTATACAAAAAAATAATCTCAGCCTGTATAAATGTCTAGCAAATAATATAATATTTTACCAGACTACACCCACTAGATTTTCCCTCTTCCGTCGCACGGGCAGTTGAACACCCTTTTGGCTTTATGCCCATTGGGGGTTGTCAAGGCCAGCGGAGGTCAGTATCCTGTCCAATAAAAAATTAAGAAAATATTCTTCGAAGATAATAATTATCCAGAAGAATGTACTTGTTTATATATGCTGAAATTAGTTACGATCTGGTCTCCTTGTAAGTATGATCTTCAACTGACTTTCCAAAAGTAGGGGTTAGACTAGTTCTTTTTGTACTTTCGCGTCTACGTTTGTATAAACTGATTGAGTGAAACGGAACATTTGATTTCGTCGATTTTATGAAGGTGTTCGATAGAATTTCTACTCCACATTCGGTTTTCTTTTTCTAATAAATGTATTATTCAAGCGCATGAACATAACGGTGTCAAATTTATTTGCTATTTATAATTAGAAGGAACAGACACTGTTATAAACACAGTCATCGCCCAAACTCCTGACAATAAAGTATTCCAAGTATACAGATAATATCCTCTTTCGACGCTTAGGCTCTGTAAAAAATGCCATTATTCCCGTTTTTAATCTATGCTTAACTGGATTATTAGGGTCCTTTGTGACATTCCGGAATTTTCAAAACCTAAGCACATTTTAAAATATAACACTCAACGGGCTTTAGAAAATCTCTAGAAAATGCGGCCACAAGCTGGATTCGACGAAATCCCTAAACAAAGCGACCTGAGACAAAAGAACGAAATCCTAATAGAATCAAAATGGCTGACTGCAGAACATTTCATTCAGTAGTCGCTCGCCACAATCCTATTACTGGTAATGCGATTACACTAGTGAGGTTTATTTTCATTGGTACTGATAATGAGCAAGGTGAGGTCCAGGATCTAAAGAAGGGTAATACGAGTATGTGCTCAATACCGCTAAAATCCGGTTTCAGCTAATTGGAATTGAGTACGTAGATTTTGTTATTTTTTATTGAAATTATAAATTTTGTAAAACATTTATTTATTCAAATTCAAGAGGTTTTCATTCTAGCCAGTTAACTACTAGCTAACGAGATTACTGTATGTATGCAACAATGGCTATTATAAATGCTTCTATTATTTAAATTTAATTCTGAATAATTTCATCCGATATTCAAATGCGTAATACTGTGCGTTTAAGAGACTAAGCCCAACTGCAGCCTTGAATGTTACATGATGAAATAGAACCTTGAAATGCCTCACCCAAATACTATTTAGACACTATTTATAACTACTGCGTAATATTTACCACGTTTTGACGATGCCTGTGGTTTGAATATCGGACTGCTAATCACGAGGTCGTGGTTTCGATTCCACTGGACACTAATGTTTCTTTGATGAACATAAGACAAGTATTTGTTTGTCTGATTTTATTTATTGAAACTTTATGCCATATAAAATATACTCTTGCGGACTTAGCCTTAGGCATTCTCTACCAGTCAACCATAGGGTAGAAGTATATATTTCCAAAAAAATAATATTATTTTATCCATTATCTAGTATCCATAATACAAGCTTTGCTTAGTTTGGGACTAGATGGTGTTATGTAAAATGTCAAAAATATTTATTACTAGCTTCTGCCCGCGACTTTGTCCGTGTGGAAAAGTTACTTTTAATAATTATAGTTGCAATTTGGCAAATTAACTCAAAATCATTATCAATTGTGCATAAATAATATTAAAAATAATACTGTAAAGTTTCATCAAAAACCGTTTAGTAGTATTAGCGTGAAAGAGTAACAAACATCCATCCCTCCATCCGTCCTCACTTCACCATCCACAAACTTTTACATTTATAATATGAGTAGGATAGAATGGGATTACTTATTTTAATTCTGTGTGATAAAAATGTGTAGACCTATATATTTCTAGTCTGAGGCTAGAAAATCCTATCCTTAGATTGGATATGCTTACTATTAGAATCGTGACTATGGTCAAATAATGGCGGTTGGCAATTTCAAATTTAAGTCCAACCCTTTGTCAAGTGCTCCAGGATTTCGATAATTAATGGCGCAACTACGCTCATTCAAAAGGATTATTGGGAATTAATGTTGAAATAGCAAAAGCTATATGTGAACTAATTACAGAATATTGAATATGAATAATTAGTGGCAATGTGCGACTGACAATTTTGTTTTAAATATTATCTTGAAGTTGATGAAGTTAATGCATTTGGAAGAATTTTGTCAGAATAGAAAATTTCTGTAGCGAGGTGTTTTGTGAAAAACAGCTAACAAAAATAATACTATTTTTGTGTATTTTTATCTGAACTTGGCAGTCAAATGTTCATGTCATTAGGCTATCACTGCTTTCTTTTAGCACATTGGATATTTGAAAATAATTATAGAACACATAAAATAAAATAATGTATTAACAAAAAGCTACCATATTTACAAATGAAAAAGTTAACCAACAATTTTAGCTAAGTTCGAGAAATCAGGCCACGTATCTTCGGTGTCATTGGAAGGAGTAAATTTCTTTTCCACCTTTAATTCCTTTAGAATAGGCATAGGATTTGAGGGGTTCTTCTCTTCAGGCTTAGTTCCCTCACCTCGGTTCAACTTCTGATATCTAACTATCAGTTCCAAAACTTCATGTTGCATTTTTAGTTTAAGTTCTGCTGTTAAATTTTTCATAGCGTTACCCACATATTGTCCAAAGATAAAGTCTTCGCTGACTTGTCTTGCTAGGAATTCTCTGCCTAGTTGTGTAAGGATGTCTTTGACCAGGTTGGAGGCGGTTGCATTGGAGATGTTGTGAGTGATTGGTTTCGGAGGATGCTTCCAGTGCACCTTGTCGTATTTCGGTCGGATTGGGGGAGGACCAATTGCTACAGAGATCACTTCGTCATTGTCAATGTCGTCTTCTTCGAGAGGGGTTAAGTGTCCTGAGGGCTGCAAAGAAATTCGATTGGATTAGAGCTTCGAGTTACGGCAATAACAGCTTATTTGATTTTGAATCGAATAAACAAAATGATGAGGTTCTCAAGTTGTCTGTACATTTTTATGTAAATTGACACATAGTTTCTTAGTTTATAGACTTATTTGATAGTTGTTTGATTGAGCATACTTCAAAGAGCATGCTCTAAGGCACTTAGAGCATTTTAAAAAAAATGCCTTTCTAAAATAATAAATAGTTATTCTTTTAGAAACGCGAACTGATTTCAAAATGCCCGTTCATTTATCGTAGCAGACTTATGATAGAATAAGTCTGCTACGATAAATGAACGGTTTGTGGGTCACCCATCTTTTGAAAATGTAAGTTTTACAATAATTGGTTTACAGTTTATTTTTAATACATATTAGATGTTATTTGAATAAAAGCATTCAGGACTTGAAAATCAAATGAGGTTTAAAGTTTGCAATATATATTATGATATCAAATGATATAGAACTGACTCTACGTATACTCGTCGGTGACTGCGTGCACTACGCACGATAACTGATTCACCTGGCACATAAAAACAACTAGTGTGCGTCAATTTGCTTACTTGACTTAGCTACAGTCGTCAACTGACGTAATGACGCAACGCACTTGTGGCTCTATGAGTCAATTTTTTTTTTTTTTTCTTGGACAATTTTACACACCACCATCTAGTCCCAAACGAAGCAGAGCTTGTACTATGGGTACTAGACAATGGATATAATACTTAGATACTTTTTTTTTTGTAAATACATACTTATAATACATAGAAACACCCAGACAAACACAAACACTTATGTCTTAACCACACAAATATTTGTGTCCTGTGGGAATCGAACCCACGACCCTATGATCAGCAGTCCGACACTCGAACCACTAGACCACAGACGTTGTCGAACTATGGGGCTACTATGAGTGACTTAACGTGCTATAATCGCTGTCATCCATCGACAAAATTACATGAAAAGTACAAAGGCTAGCACATCAAACTACCACAATCTGTCAAATTTTTTTTGATTGATTTTGAACTTTTATACAAAGAGCTAAGGTTCATATTCAATTGGGAAAATTTGACAGTTTTGGATAGGTTGACCTGCTGGCGTCTGTACCTATTATAGTTTTAGTTTATCTCAAGACCGCTAGGGGCGCTGTTTTTTCAAGACACTACGGACCGCACAGCTGTACAAACATACAAATAACAGACACAAGTACACTCAGATTCGAAATAAAAATCTGTAGATACACACAAAGATTTGTTTCGGGTGGGAATGGAATTCGCGACACCCATCGCAACGGTAGGGAGCGTCAACAACTTTTTATTTCACAAAAAACATCATGCGACTATTGGATCTCATGGTAGGGTTACAGACTATTGACTACTCTCACTAAATCTCGTGTCACAGTGTTTGTTATCGAACTCCTCCGAAATTACTTGATCGATTTTTAAGATTTTTTTGTGTATATTTATTTGGTCTGTGAGAATAGGTCGTAGGCTATTTTTATTTATTGGAACGAAGTTCCTTATCGCGCGTTGTGAAAGGGGGCTAGACGGAAAAAATTCTTACGAAAAGTTGTCACGACACTTTTTTCGAAATTCAATTGTTGACAAGCATTCAAATATTATTGAGTGAATGACAATATTTGAATTTCGCGCGTTGTGAATTGTTGAGTGTATACAGGTTTCTTTATTTTTAATTATTAAATTTTAATGAAAGGAACTTCGTTCCATCCGGGTGTCCCTTGACACCTCTCAAGTTTTTTTATGTACACACTTAGAAACTAGAAAGGAGCCAGCTTAGGAGTATTTAATACAAACGTACTGCTTATTAAATTTTTAATTGAAATTAAAATTTTATATCTCTAGGAGATCATCATCATCAACCCATACACTGTCCCACTGCTGGGCATGGGTTTCATATTGATTAGGCTATAGTCCACCGCTGGCCTACTACGGATTGGCAGGCTTAAACTTAAAACTTAGACTTAGTAAACCGTCGAGAAAAATCTCTCAGGTATGCAGGTTTCCTCACGATGTTTTCCTTCACCGTTTAAGCGAGTGAAAATTAATTATGAATTCGAAAAGTCTGAGATGCATGCCTTGGATTCAATCTCGAGATCTTCAACTTGGCGTCCAATGATCTTACTAATATTATGGTCACTAGGCTACCACTGCTTCCTAGGTGTTAGGCTACCTTGTTTCTCTAATAATCCTTTGAGATGCGAGTAAAACCACGTGCAACAGCTAGTATTAATTATAAAAACACGATACCTTTTTCCTGAACTCCCTCGCTCGAGGAGTAGTGACTCGTCTCTTGGACTCTGGTTCTGGTAACATGTGTCTTTTTGCATGATAGTGGATCGCTCTTCGAGGGTCTCGGAGCTCTCTTCTATCCTCTCTAGATGATGTCCATGCTGACTGTAAAATGTCAATTTAAAAAAATATGAATCCTAATTCCCGTGTTCGTAATTAATTGAATTATACGATTGTATCACGTTATATTGATATTATTAAACAGCGTTCATGGTCACGGGTAGACTCAGGTGGTCTTGATGATATAATTACTGACAGCTACGCCACATTTTTATTGATAAATGAATATTTGTTACTGCGAATAGATATTTAATAAAACACTTTTACTTACAATCTCAAACATTGACGATCTCTGAGAAGAACCATGAACGCTGTAAAGGGTCCGAAACGACAGGATTAATAATATCAATATAACGCGATAAGATCTGTAATATCAGAAATCAATATGAATTATACGTCTTATAGGCAAAACTTATAACCGTAGATTGTAGATTGAATATAGTCCTGTCACATTGTGGTGAATGTCACGAATTCTATGGCGGTCATATTAGGGCAAGGGAAGGCAAATTGGGTTTTTAGTCGGCACCTCTCTTTTGTTTTTTCTGATTACGGTGGGAAACCTTCAAAAGGCTATGGGTAAAGGGTAAGGTCTACGGGGGTTAGACCGGGGAGTGTAGGATTCTTACCCACTAAAACCACCCTGGCCACCATTAGCACATGGAAGGGACACAGTATCCTCTTAGTACACCACCCCAGAACCACTCCCCTGTGCAATGCCTATTATGGCACATCCCTGGGGAGACTGTAGACGGGTCTCCCCTGAATCTGTCTCTGTGCGGCAGCACGTGACCACTGTGCTACCGTCTTCTCTGGGATCGCGTGATGATGGACGGAACAGTCAGTCGGCACTTACCTAGGTGGCATTGACAATATCGATACTGAATTACTATCTGTTGCCTATATTAGATGTTTGTTCCTTGCCGGGATTGAACTCCAGGCCGCAGCACAAAAACCTGTTTCTCAACTTCTCCACGCTATGCTAGAGGTCTTGACTTTGATCCCCAGGTCGAGCGTTGGATTTTTCTATGAAATTCTCAGTAGGAGTTTAGATATGTGCCCGGCTCGGCTCCTATTACATAAGATTTAAAAGTACCGGCAAACGGTGCGTATACACTAGTATATTTATGCCCTACTCTCCGGGGACTACATAGGCGTGAAGGTATGTTGTGTAATGATTCTCAAGCCATAGAAATCGATCGCTCAACCACTATAATCGAAATATCGGAAATAAAATTCAAGTACTTACTATAAAAGCGGGAGTAAGCACTAAAAAAAATATGGACCACTTCGTTCCGTCCATTTCTACCGGTAACAAATGATTGACTGTCTTCAGAACACTTTAGTAATAACAACAGTTATGTTTATTTACAAAATAAGAGTTGTTCCAATGACACAATACAATGAGTGGTCCAGCGAGGTAAACACGGTGTGCTGTGGGAATTCTTTACGGAACAATCGATTGAGGGAAACTGGTAACCTAATGAGGTGTTCTGTTCAGTTGCATGAAGTCATGTCAGTGTTGACTTTAGCGGGTTGGTGAGGTCACCAGTCAATGGATCTGTTGTATTATTTAATTCACTTTTTATTATTTATTTAAAAACCAAATTCACCTGATTTTAGTCTAGGTGGTAAAGCGAGTGTGAGGTCAACCTGTAAACTCAAACTCGGCAGCAGATTCCCATTGATTTTGATCATCTGTCGCTATATGTCCTACTTCTAGGCTAGGGCCTGCTTAGATTTTTTTTATACCACTAAGTTGGCAAACAAGCATACGGTCCACCTGATGGTATGAGGTTACCATAGCCTAAAGACGCTTGTAACATCAGGGGTATAACTTGCACATTGCCGACTCTGTAAAACGAAAGAGGAATAGTTGGGTTGGCAGTATAAGGGTCAAAGGCCTCCCACTGCCAACACACCGCTTCCTCGCTAGTAAGCCCTATCCTAGCAAGCCCTAGTCTAGAAGTAGGACATTCAAGAGGCTATACACACTTATGCTTATTTACAATCTTCAAACTGGACCGCATCAATACTTTGTGGCGCCAAAAATTGGCATGGTAGTACTTTCACGCGAATATACCAACCAAGCAATGTAGTTTACAGTACAGGACATAGCTAGGTCACTTTCCTTTATTTTAGATATATTACCAACATAGGAAGACCAAAGAAGAGATGGATGGACTACGTGACAGGTGATTAAGAAAGAGGTAAGTATCTTAGTATATGATGGCAGTTAAAGAAACACGAATAAATCCTTATTCCAAAATACTACGTCAGCGTAAGTTGGAATAAGTGTGGCAGAATGATTATTTATAGAACAGGTACAAAAGTAAGCAGTGATAGTCTAGTGGTATGACCATTGGACTGCCAAGTCAAAGGTGTCGAGTTCGAACCCAAGGCACGCACGTCTGACTTTTCGAATTCATGTGCGTATTAATAATTAATTATCACTAAACGGTGAAGGAAAACATCGTGAGGAAACCTGCATACCTTAGAGATTTTTCTCGACGGTTTGTGAAGTCTGCCAACCCGCACTAGGCTAGCGTGGTAGACTATAGCCTAATCCCTCTCAATATGAGAGGAAACCCGTGCCCAGCAGTGGGACAGTATATGGGTTGATGATGATGGGTACAAAAGTAATGGGGGTCGATGGTAACAAACGGTTCTATTAGTTTATCCAAGGGTCAACCATCGGGGCGACGGAATGCAAGCGGGAGGAGACGTCACCAGGTAGATAGCTGAGCGAGATGACATTTCGGTCAGTAGAAAACCCACAGATCTGTTACTTTCGACCCGTCTATAGTTATGACATAACGTAAAATTACAGTGGGGCTCCAAAGAAAAACAAATCCCCTCATCACTCAAATAACTTGCTAACCTTAAAGAAACATTTACACAAGAAACGTGATGGCACCGTGAATTCCTTACAAAACATCTGTTTAAAATGTAAAACCATAAAACATTAATGGAATTTATACGGAACCCATAAAACTTTTAAGTGGGATCGTTTGTATTCCCACCAAATCGTAACAAGACCAGGCTAGGTGACCCCTGAACTGTCAACTATTTACCCCTTTTTGTCTGTAATTTAGTAGCATGTGAGGATCGAGGAAGGTCAGGTTATGCTGGTCTCATCGTATGTGTTGCCACGCTTAGACAAAGTTGTACAAGTCGAAAACAGCCTCCTTTCGCGATTTAATTAGATCCCCGCTTTAATTGAAAATATGTTCTAGCTCAAATACGCAAATAAATGGTTTGTACATGCGTGTGTACGGTTAGACAAAAAGTTGATAACTACATTAAATGGGTCTTACATTAATTGGAGTTATTTTAATTTTATTATGATTGGCTTGAATATTGATTAAGTATGTTTAACAGAGAAATGGTTTTGGAAATTATCGAAGCTTTTGCTAATAAATTAATATCAGTGGTTGAAAGCCTATTTATCCAAACCAACCTTTTATTGCTATATCGAGTTGTATAAATACTACTTATAAAATTTTAAATTCTGTCTGAAACATGCTGTATAAATTTTTTGCCCGTATTTTTTCTGCGTCTTACGTTTTTAAATAAACTATTAATATTAAATGATGATGCCGACTTTAAGTTACAGTACGTTTATTCTTTCTATTACTTTTTAAATTAAGCTTTGACTAACCGTTCTTGCGCATGGCTTTTTCTTATTTTACCAGTTTTCTCGCGCTCCTTGTTTCCAATTCATCTATATTTAATGTATATAGTACTTATCCAGAATCATTAGACTTACTTAAGTTTAAAAAACAGTATTCATAATATTTCATACTTTTATGTAGTTATTTTTATTGTATTTGGCGTTAACGCATTTTAACGCATGCCAAACATTTTCGGAGATCAGTTTTCTTATTTTATATTGCAAACCTATGTATATGCGTATATGATATATGTACAGATGGTTGTGCGGGCAGGGTTGTGTTAATTTGTAGTTGTGCTATTTATGTATATACTGTTCTGTGCGAGACTTTAAATAAACGTTTTTTTTTTTCTTTCTAATGTATGCAAACATTTCAGCATTTGAGAAAAAAAAATCATTGTTTCTAAGATACATTTATTTTACAGACGGTACACACGTTTATCACGTCACGTAGGTACCGTGAGCAAATTCAACGTTTAACTTAACTGAAAACTTACGTGCGTTAGTAACTAAGTCGGTGCTTACACGAATTATATTAATTTCATTAATTCCATCCTTTCGCTGAAGATTCTTACTTTTAAACGAAGTTAGAACAACATGACTGACGGAATTAAATGGTGTAAGTAAATTGTTTCTGAAAGACTTGAGTCACTGATGTTTCTAAGTTATTTAGTAGCTTTCCGTAGATAAAAGAGAGGCTTAATTTAAAGATAATTAATTATGTTTGACTAAATTATCTATTCTCGTGTCACAGTGTTAATTGCTCGGGAAACGGCTTGATCGATTTTTATAAAATTTTATATGTATATTCGGTAGGTCTTAGAATCGGACGTAATCTATTTTTGGGGTGGACAACACCCAAGTGTTAAGGGTGGTCCACCCCAAACATTTCGACTCAAAATTACTTAGGTATACTTAACATTAGTATATGAACTTAGTTATTAAGGTTAAATAAGAAACGTTTATTATTTTTTGCTTTTCAGTTTTTCGGCGGTTTAAGTTTTTTGTTAAAACGTTTTTGTTTTATAATATTTTGAGGCTATAATCTACTAATTACTACATGCTTAATTTATGATTACTTTCGATTTAATTTTTATACAGAATCTCAGCATTAAAATCTGTGAGTGAACAATAAATGACCCCTATTTTCCCACCCTTAGGGTAAGATTTTTTCCAAATTTATATGGGACCGACTTAAAGTACACCCTATCCAATAAAAAAATAATTATCAAAATCGGACTATACTGTAAAAAGTAATGTGTGGTCATACATAAAAAAATATAGGTATACGCATCTACTTGAGAACCTCCTTCGTTTTTCGTCGGTTGAAAAGAGTTAAATATATACAGATAGCAAACAAAATATGCATTTTTAAGTTATTTAGAAGTTATATGCATTTTTTACAAATTTCAATATAAACAATTACGCGCCAAAGGGTTAGATTATGTAGCTGCTTACAATACCTACGTTTTGATATATATTACGTTATACATTATTACAAAATCTTTATCAAAACGCAGATGTTTAATTAGCTGCCTGTATACCTAACTCTTTTGTTGACCTTAGGTACATACAGTAGATCCGATACATCAAACATACCACGATACATCGTAAAGTGAATAATATAAAAAGCGGAGAGCAGACGAAATCCGCCGGCCGGCGCGTTAATGTTTCAACACAATCACTGACGACTCACTTATTCATGGCGCGACGGGGTCGATGAGTGATGTAGGAGCTGGATTGTTCATATACCTCATAGGAGTAACCAATATTTTTTTGGTGAGTCAAGTCGTTTTAAGAAATATTCGTGTTTCTTTTTAATTTCAATCCACACTTTCATGTTCCGAATGCCCGTACAAATTACAGGCAGTTATATTGTGCGAGTGATCAGGAGTTTCAATAGTTTATGTAAGCAGCACGGTTTTGACACCTTTATGACCAGTGTAGCTTCGGCAAGAAGGATATTAAGGCTTACCTTCTTTAAAAAGACAGCAATTGTCGTAATTATAATAATTGTAATGATTTTTTTTTATATTTGTTGTAATTATACATTAACATTGTAGTACTTTGATCACAAACAATTTAACTTTACTTTTTTGTATAAACGAAGACTTCTTATTGGCTTTCTATCGAGTAGATGATATTGTTATTATGTTTCCTTAGCTGTAAGACTTCCATGTTTTAAATAAATTAATTAATTAATAGCAATAAGATGGGTAACATGAATACATGCGCCCGCTGATGGTAAGCGACAACCGTAGCCTATTAACGCCAATAACACCAGTAGTGTAAGTAGCTCGTTGTCATCTGGAGATCTTGGTTGTTAAGTCTCATATGCCCAGTAAATTCACTGGCTACATTGCCCTTCAAACTGGAACAGAATCGGCAATGCGGTGGTAGTAGGTACCCCAGACTTAGCATCAGAAAACTATTTTATTTTTTTATCGGACATAGTTTTTAGCTCGAGGGAGCTTTAAAAACTTAACCGGACTAGGTGGCGAGGCACCAAATGCCTCCAGCCAGGGGCAACTTATAAACTAAGCAACACAGCTAAGGGCGTCCCCTGCGGGACTCGGACCTCGGCTTAGGGCATTGCTGGGGGGGCAGCTGGGGACGGCTGGATCTGGGTTTAAATTATTTAGGGGCGAATTTAAAGCTACTGGCTCGGCACGAGCCGGCTCGAGCAAGGGACGGGGAGGATCAGAAAACTAGGCTACCACCTGGTACTATACTTATATCCTTACACTTAGTGGACGTACTACGTTCGTAGTGTAGTGCAGAAGTAGTGCGTTCGATTCCTGGGTAGAATTCGATATCAGTTGTCTTATATAAAAATGAAGATCTAGTCACAGTTTTTTTTATTAAATAAACACTCGTTTAAGAGCTGTAAATACTATTCCTTAATCATCAATTCATCATCATCAACCCATATACTGTCCCACTGCTGGGCACGGGTCTCCTCTCACAGAATTAGAGGGATTAGGACTAAAGCCTATTATTACTTAATGAATATTACAAAAGTATGCTCTCAGAAAGAAAAAGCTAAAATAAATCTAAACACCAAAACATCTTACCTCATTGCTACGACTACACAAATGTACCAATATATCAAGAGCCCTTACATAACTCCACTGACCCCCTTTCTATCCATTACTTTTTAGAGTCAGACAGGGGTGGCAGGTCATGTTATTCTGGTTTTTCATGTGGGGATTCGGGTCAGTCATGAATGTGAGTTGTGTACGGGTTATTTTTTTTTTTGCCTAACCTCGTACCTGTGGGAAAAGTCAAATAGATTGAGTTTTAGAACGAATACGAATACTTTATTATTTTTTGTGTACATTTTTATTGTTGAATGAATGACTATTCAACCAGGAATGTAAATAGATGATGAAATGGTCACTGTGGTAATAGATTTTATTAATATTACTGCCTTGTTATTAGAGTCAAAAAGAAACTCGCCGCCATGTTCATAAGATAGAACTGTAGCTCACTGTGGGTACCTACTACACAGCTGCCATTTCACCTCAGACTAATCTTTCAGGAAATTGCGCGTGATAGTACGTACGGTTTTCACTATAATTTAGAAAATGTCCATGCATATTATTAATGTATTGCAATCGTGCATGCGTGCATTGGTATTTGAGTGGATGCAAGGTTTTTCCTGCCGAATGTATAAAACGATTATTTTCCATTAATTAATTTATAGCGAATACATTTTGAAACTATCACTACGTCCGATAGAATGTAACTTTATTTAATACGCTTTTTGTTGTAAAAACTGATACATTTATGGTATTTTAATGTCTATCACAAGTCATAAATAAGATAAAATTAATTATGATTAAGCAGGATTTTTCTTTCTTTCTTCAGTTTTCATATTTATTTTAGTACCTTATAAATTTTACGTAATCTGGAACAATTACGTTCTGAGGCAAGTTTCATAAACGAGTGTACAGAGTCTGTTATCCTGAGCTGATAAAAATACTTTCTACATCTGCATTATAGAAACTTTATTTTAAAAACATGACGCGTATGAGAACTACCAACGTCACATAGAAATTGCGAAAAGCGCACATGTTCGACTCAGATATTGTTGTTTATTTAGATCTTACAACTTTTAGCTGTCGAGTTCTCACAGTTGAAAATGCTCACAAATTCCCGAGATCTTGAGCTCTACAGCAAGTAATGAAGGAGTATTCCTAAGGCTTTTTATTTTAGTTTGTGCTTTACTATTTATTGTTTTAAAGTTCAAATTGTGTTTGACAGGCTTCGCTATTTTTAGTTTTACCTTTGAAGCCGGTACAGCAATCGGCAGACTTAGAATTTGTAATAAAACTTGGAACTCTAAAATTTCCACCATTTCTGTTTGTCTATTCCTTTGATATACAGGTATCATAGCCATTTTCAAATAAAAAATGATTTAATGTTTTGTTCATAGATAACACATTGTTGTTCCTGAAATGATTTTAACGAATATTTTTTAATTCGATAGCTTATTATATTTTTGACATACACATAACAGAATATAATTATAATCACGCCTGTATTCCTCTAAGGGTTACACGAGGTGTACTAATATACACCCACAGTTTCACCTGTGTATGTCACATGTAATAGGGGGCGAGCCATTAACCGGGCACAAATCCAGACCTCAAACTCCTATAGAGAATTTCTTAGAAAAAAAACAATTAAACTTTGCTCCACCTGGGAATCGCATACAGGACCTCAAGCGTAGCAGTCGCTTGAACCCACTAGACTAATGACGTAATATACTTCTGGGAAAGTTAGAATAAAGTTCATTGACATCTGAACATAGACTACCTCAAAAGTCTAGTGATAGATGTCTTGGGTTCCATTCCGATTGAGGTTCAGCAAAGTGTCATTAGGGTTTTCTATGAAAATTTCAGTAGCAGCTCAGTGATTGGTTATTGGAAATAGGGTCGCCCCATTACATGGGACCTTAACATACCGTGAACTGTGGCTATACATTATTACACCTCTGCCTTACTCTTCGGGGAATACAGGCGTATGTTATCTATACTTCTATACTAATATTATAAACAGGTAGTTTGTGAAAAGTTTGTGAGGTTGTAGGGGGTCTACTAATTTCTGGATCTACTGAACCGATTTTAAAAATTCTTTTACCAATAGAAACCCACATTATTTGTGAGTGTTAAGCTATAAATATTTATGTATATGCATGTTATTAGGTAGTACATTGCACCCGTGTTAAGCCGGGGTAGGTCGCTAGTGTATCTATGAACAAAGACTCAGAATAGCCCTGGCACGTCAAATACCGTTAGGTGTACTCATTGATACGATGTTTATACTACACATTATTGTTATTACTTCCAAGTGAGTAGTTCTATTATTCAATGAGTAATAATACATACATAGGTGTTCACGCCTTTTTTGCATAGGGATAGGCAGAAACTAAAGAACGCCACTTGCTAAGATTCTTGCATTTTTTTTTTGCTCGTCCACATTTACACACGCGCCCGCCGCGAGTACTACGCAACTTTAGTATCGTCATCATCAACCCACACACTGTCCCACTGCTGGGCATGGGTTTCCTCTCAGGATGAGAGGGATTAGGTTATAGTCCACCACGCTGGCCTAATGCGGGTTGGCAGACTTCACACATTTTTAGTATAAGCATTTAAATTACTGTATTTTTTATTTTTAAACTTCTTCACCTCTGGGGAGGTGCCAGGGTATGTCGGACTACTACCCACAAAAAACTGCACTTGCCTTCCCTTTCCCTATAGTCATGGCTATGGGATCCGTGACATTCGCCACGACCACAACATGCTGTGGTCTAGCCCTCGTTGGACCCTTTCAAAGAGTGAGATTTCGCCTAGCTTCATAAGACGCGCGTAGATCAACCATACTGCTACCTATTGGGATCATTGATCGCTCGGGCGGCTGACTTGGGGAGTCTGCCGCCCGCAGTTCATGAAGCCCGGAGGTCTGTCTACGCCCTCATGCGCCTGGTGCATCTTCTATGGATCGGGAGAGTGGTGCACAATTCTCTCTCTCCCTTCCCGCCGCCTTTACTACTTAATATAGTCCTAAGAGGTTATTAGTATTTCACAACCCCATCGTTTCTTATACAGGCCTACTGTATTAGAAACGCTAGGATTGTAATAGTGCTGTAAATTAACCGCTGTAAGCGTCCAACGAAGAAGTAAATAAACAAATGCCAATGCATGTTCTTATACGAGAATATTGTTCAATATTTCTCTCATATAAAACAGATCAAAGAGTAAAAGCAACTAAACAATATCCTTTCTACATTGAAATCAGTATAAACAAATCCTAGAACTGCACATTCAATTGTTTGCTAGCAAATATTGCTATTCCGAGAATAGATTTTTACGATATGAGCTTGTTTGTCCAAACTTTGAAGTATGAATAAGACCAGCTAAAGTTCTCATTCATTAGTATATTAGTAGTAAGCGCGATTGATACGCAAGTATTGGAAGATTAGTACGTAATGACGCTTTAATATTAAAAATCGTTTCTGCAACTGGCTGTTATGCTGACAGTCTGTCTAAGCCATGCGTAGTCTGTCAGTGACTGACAACGCACAGCTTAAGAAACCAGTTGTTTAGTAGCAAGAAAAAATCTATGGAAATTTAATACAACCATAAACAACATAATATACCATTACGCCTATTTTCTCCGAAGATTTAGACATTTCGCCGGTATGTTTAGGTCTTATGTAATAAGGGGCGAGCCTATTGTCATTAATCAGGCAATACTACTCCCGAGCTACTACTGAGAATTTCATTTACACTTTTCTCGATCTGGGAATCAAAATCACGACATCTTGCTTAGCAGTCGTGCTTACAACCAGTAGACTAATGAAGTATGCACAGCACTCAGATGTTATTTATTTCATTTAATTTCTTTGATCATACGCCAACCACATCAATAGCGATCTATAGTTTATTTATACTCAGACGTGAAAACTTTCTGTAGCCTAAAATATTTGAAATATTCAAAGTGCTACTCTCTCGCCCCGTGTTGTACTGATGGCATTCCGTAGATCTCGGGTAAGCGTGTAATTTTCAAAATTGCACCTTATACTGTATATGAATTCAGTATGCAGTGTAAAATGGTTCTGCAGAATTCTAAATAAGTACTAGATTTTTCTACTATTTTCTTGGATTTTCTTGAACTGTATTGTTAAGTACCTTTCATGTTTTATAATTTAGTTATACAAAAACAAAATTAACTGTAGTCTTTGCCCAAGTTTCGGGGTAAAACATGTATTATTTTATATAGTATAGATATAGTATAGAGTAGTGCTTATAAATATTAGAAATGTGTTTCTAGTTTAAGCGTTTGATGTAGTCCTGATTTATTTTTGGAACGAAGTTCCTTATCGAAAAGTTGTCACGACACTTTTTTCGAAATTCAAATATTGTTGACAAGCATTCAAATATTATTGAGTGAATGACAATATTTGAATTTCGCGCGTTATGAATTGTTGAGTGTATACAGGTTTTTTTATTTTTAATTATTAAATTTTAATGAAAGGAACTTCGTTCCATCCGGGTGTCCCTTGACACCTCTCAAGTTTTTTTTTGTGTTTGTGTGGGCAGTGCTGTGTTGTGTATTTACATCATCTTTTCCAGACTGTATTTTATAAGTGAAGACTTGTAATTGGCTGTCAGTCTTATTCACAATTTTTTAGTCTCATTTGATTAGCTGTAAGTTTTCCATAGTTATTAAATAAATAAATTATATAATGTCGGCGTCCATTTTGTGAACCAACCATGCAGGACTGGAAATAAGGAAGGCAGACAAGGGGAGCTGACCCCAGATTATAGGATAAGGTTATGTAAAAGAAAAAGTATAGTGACAGTGTGTGTGTTGGTGCAAATTTGTTATTTAATATTGTAGGGGAAGTTAGGTGAAAGTTTGTTGTTATTTCTCTTCGATTTTCTGCCCCAGTCTTGCAGCTCCAATCTGAGTGGAATTACTCCCACTATGCGTACCTCTATTGAATGTAATACGGGTTGATAATGATGACATAAAATGTAGTGTGGGTACTATTCTGGTTCACCTACATTATATTACCAGCTCAGAGCTGCCAACAAACAAGTGAAATCCCCTCCATGATTTATACTTTTCACAATTATAGCCGGCAGGTAGCCTGAGTTGAAAATTCTTGAGTACAAAGTTTGTCAGTTTTCATTCTGTACGCGAATGTATTTTGAAACAATTTTGATGAGAGTTCACAAGTTTTGTTGAATGTAGTTTGTTGGAAGATGTACGTATGTACGTAAACTAAATAATGTTATATAGTGAAAAATGGGTAGTTAAAAATGGGTAGTGAAAAAGAATAGTGATAGGTTTGATAAAAAAAAACATACAGTGGAATTGAGAACCTCCTCCTTTTCTGGAATCGGTTAAAACATTATCCTACCTAATAGCTATTTAATCAGTATAAGTATTACCTACCATTTGCTACTATATTGTTTATTATGTTTATTTAAACTTGTTTATTTAAAGAACATGTGGAGTGATCCATAAATAAATAGATATTAGTACAAATAAAGTTGTTTAAAATACACAAAATATTAAAAATACTAAATACTAAATACTCCAACAAAACTTGCAAAAAGTATTATGTGGAGATGCTGGGATTTGAACCCAGGACTTTCAGCATGCGAAGCAGACACTCTACCACTGAGTTACATCCCCGGTGAGATATATTGTCAAATTATGGCTCTGTTCAGACTTGAGATATTCTTGTCTTTCATAGGTACCTGTTTTTATTAGTAGGAATTCGACATTTAAAATTTAGAAAGAAAGAAAGCTTTTTTAATTAAAGTGCTATGGTTATTCTTATACGTATTATAAGTACGTATTTACAAAAACAGTATAAGTATTATATCCATTGTATAGTACAAGCTCTGCTTAGTTTGGGATAGTTCTGTGTAAAATGTCCCGGTATTAATAAAATTATTTATAAATAATAAATAAATAAATACCTTTTCAATAAAATGAACAATAAAACAAAGGAGGTAGGAACTCAAAAGTGGTGTGTAATAATATTGCTCGTCGCCGCAGTTACAGTGGGGTCTACGGAACCCGGGCTTAGTTTACTGCTTGTATAAATCACTTGAATTGTTGAATGTGCGTGAAAAGCCGCGGACTTTAGTTGTGTGGCCCGATGCACGGCCGGGAGAGGGTTTATTGTATTTTATTTTTATTTTATTCAGGAAACAAACAGATACATTATCGCGGTGGCTTATCGGTCATAGCGTCTGGTGTACCTAACCAGAAGACGCAAGTTCGAATCCTGCCCGCGGTCGAATTTTTCCTTCGCTAAATAACTTTAAAATCTTAGCATGGAAAAGGCCAAAAAATCCAAAAAGGTAGATACAATATATAAAAAAAGACATACAAAGTAAACTATACATAATCCAAAACAGTTTCCACATTAATACTATACATTTGCGCCAAACCAAAAACAAACTAAGTGATATTTAAATTCAATTTGGTGTTAAACAGTTAATTAAGATACAGCTGAGATACTAGTAACATGAATATCAAAATATAGATAAAGTATAATTATAATGTATACTTTTTTGTTTCTTTCTTTTTTGTAGGATTTTTAAAAGGAAAAAAAGATAATTCAAGAATCACTTTGTAGTCACAAAGTGGATTAGGACAGTAGACTAGGACAGAGAGACAGATAGACAGACTTAATAAAAAAATCATTTTTTACAATAATTTAATTTAAGGCCATTTTATTGACAACCAGTTAACAGTATTGCCACTCCACCCAAAAAAAATGGAATTAATATCAAATTGAAATTAACATCAAATTAATGGCCTTTGGAGCTGTGAAAAAATCAAACTTCCAAGTAAACGCAATAAAAAGATAATGATGGTCGTTTATGCCGCATATAATATTAACACTCACAAGGGAATCACAACCTACAGGGTACTTCCTGTTGCCTGGAATCATGAAATTTGGCAATTTCTTACAGCAAGGAACAAATCTGAAAACCGTAAAATGTAGTAATATCAGTTTAGTTAGTAAACTCCTCGTGTCTACCCGTCCGGTGTCTACCCGTCCGGAGTCTACCCGTGACCTTGGAAGCTCTAACGGGTCCAAAACGTCGGGATTAATAATATCAATATAATGAGACTGCTTCATTAGTCTAGTGGTCCTAAGCGCGACTGCTACGCTAGAGGTTCGATCCCCAGGTCGAGCAAAGTGTTATTGGGTTTTTCTATGAAATTCTCAGTAGCAGCTCGGAGTCTGGATTTGTGCCCGGTTAACGGTAATAGGCTCGCCCCATACAATATGGGACCTAAACATACCGGCGAAATGTGGGTGTATATCAGTACACCTCTGCCTAATCCTTCGGGGAATACAGTCGCGATGGTATGTATGTATATAATGCGATAAAATCCGTAAAAAGTCATTTTATTTCAATCTACACTATCTACACTACTATTATAAAGAGGAAAGATTTGTATTTATGTGTGTATGTTTGTAATGGATAAACGCAAAAACTACTGTGCCGATTTCAAAAATTCTTACACCATTGGAAAGCTACATTCACCCTGAGTAACATAGGCTATATTTATAATCTTATGTCCACCCGTGCGAAGCCGGGACGGGCCACTAGTGTCTAATATTAGCATAATTAATTATAAAAAAATACAAACTATAATTCTAGAACTATAAGTAGTCAACTTATTAAATTTTAACGGCAGACTTCTCATTGAACTTAGACCACGGCCCGCATTGCAATGCAACCCGCGGCCAATCCCATTTGTTAAATTTGCGCTGAACTATTTGGACGGCGTTTTCGCTCAGCTAGATTTCTGTTACACATAGATCATGTGTCTTGCTTGTAATACCGCGAACAATAGCGGTAATGGTTCACAAATATTTATAGTTTGTCGGCTATTCATTAACATTCAAGTGGCGTTTTGTTTTATCTGATGCAATAAACGCAGTATAGCGTTGCTTGCGAGGAAATGTATTTGTCTATTATTTATTAAATTGTTCCGCTTATTTCTGATTACATTTTAAATTCTAAGTATCTCTCTTGTTATTAAGGCTATGGTTTGTGTTGCAGATAGTGTGCAGTTGAATCATGTTTGTTTTGTTTTATACAATAATCCATTTTGGAATGAGGTTACCATGTTTTGCGGAATTTCGTCATCATTATCATCAACTCATATACTGTCCCACTGCTTTCTCCTTTAAGATTGAGAGGGATTAGGCTATAGTCCACCATGCTGTTTAAGTAGAGGTTGGCAGACTATTTGAGGCATTTAGATAAAGTAATTTGAGATGCATAGATAGACATACAGACCTGGAATATTTGGTTTTCTTGAAGAAAGCCACAATTGCCTTATTAGTCTAGAGATCCTATATCCTATAGACTGGACCGACACCAAAGAAATTAAAAAAAAATGTGCCAACTTAATTGTTGGACATGACAACGGGCAAGAGATCTCATTGGTATTGCTGGAATTTATAGGATGCGATAGCTGCTTACCATCAGGTGGCCCGTATACTTTTTTGTCATCTTATTCCAAAAAAAAATAGTTGTAGTAGGTTTTAGGCCCCTCCGTGTGGGCGGCCGGCTACTGTCGGGTCTGCGGAGGAATGCTACAGCGCTCCCGTAGTCCCGGCACTAAAGTGATGACCCGAAACGCCGTGGTTGTTTTAAGTCGGTAGATCGCTCTTATCAGAGCGGAGTCCGACACACCCCACCACTCTCCCCGGATCGGTGAGTAGTGCATAAAGCATTTCCAACCCCGTCTACAAAAAAAAGGTAGTAGGCCCTTCACCTCGGATCAAGTAGATTGTTGTAATGAAGTGAATAAACGCTATATTATCCCTGTACAATGGTGTCTTATATTTCATCATCCCACGCCAACAGGCGAACGTGGGGATTCATCAACAACTTGATAACATGAGTGCCTACGCGTAAAGGCTCTTTAAGAGCGTGAACCGACGACTTCATTCAACCCACGGCGGCTGCGCGATTGAATGATTTTACGATTTTAAACTTTGTTGCCTAGGAAATACGGATGCTCATGCAATCACCACGCGGTGACGTGGCCGGCGTGCGGTGATCTCGCGTAAGCTTTCGCTTCATCAGTCCGCGCCCTAATGCACCCTACACACAACCAACGATTGCTTAAAATTAAGTAGTGTAAGTCCATGCTAAATAAACACTGTAGACAATATTGGTCTATATTATTATGACAGTAGGATATGAAACCGTAACAAACGTAGCGTATAAGCCACGTGTAATGGGTAACAGTGTCGCATTGACCTGTTAGGGTTGTCGTATATTGAAACTTGTTTGTAGAACTGCTAATGAAGCAGTTCTACAAACAAGTTTCAAAAAGTCCAGTTGTCGTAAGAGCGACTGCTACGTTAGAGGTCCTGGGTTCGATTTCCAGGCACAAATCATAACTCCGAGCTGTTATTGAAAAATTCATAGAAAAATTCATTAGGGTGGGTTTTCTATGAATTTATGATTAGTGCCCGATTAAGGGGCACCCCTTAGTACATAAGAATTATACACTACCTAACCTTTAGGGAAATACAGATGTGATGGTATGTTTGTAGGTGGGTAAATAAATAAATCTATACAATCTCATCGCTTGGATGGCAATCGCTTCGTGTAAAATACTGATATTCAGTCGCATCTGGGGGTCTACTCCCTAAGCAGGAGTCTGTAGTTTCGACCTTTGTTACGGGCGTTTCTTACTCCATATCACCTACGGATGGATGATTCGTTCAGGGCCCAAACTAAGAATGAATGACAAACAATTTGATAGTGGTCCCTACTCCCGATGTGTTTTTACACGTTAGAAAAATTGAATTTGACACTTGTTTTAGGTATCGGACTCCGAAGTTTCGGAGAACATTCGAACGGCTTGTAACTTCGTTGACGGAGATGGGGTGTAGACCCTTAGGTTAGACTGGACGCCGACCCCAATATAGTTGGGAAAAGGCGCGGAGAAAGAAGAAGAAGAAGAATCTTATCGCTTGGATGAATTGACAAAAAAACTCATAAACTCTCATAACTTTAATGCCTATAATCCCCAAAGGTTTAAACAAAATGAGTACTCATTTACATCCACAATCCACTAGTTTATTTTATGTGGCATCCTGTTACAATCATCCAATCACAAAAAACAAAAACAAAATCCAAACTGCTACGAAGAATTTCATAGTAACACTCAATAACACTGCTCTGGGACTCGAACCCAGGACCAAAGCCCACATATCTTATAAAACTGATATGTGTGTTGTCTTTTCTAACTGTACGGCCTGTCCAATAGTAATATGACTTAATTAATAGTTTCTCTTATAGTCAATAAGGTGGCAAACAAGACTATTAAACTAGGCATATACTCCAGTATAAGTTCAGCTCTCGTTGCGCGTAAAGACTATACAATGGTCAGGTCACCTTATACTAGATTTATATAGCTTGAGGTGATTGCATAATATGACGTTTATTATAACGCCTATGTTACATTTTAGTCGACTAACCGAGCATTAAGGTATAATGGACACTAAACGGTGGACCTGATTATGTAGTTAATTGGAAAAAAGAGAAATAACACTGCTTTGAGCTGTGTTGTTTCTTACGGGGAGCAAGGTTGCCAGTGCTCCACGAGGAAACGTTGTATTGTCAGTGGGGGGACTTTGACCCTTATACTGCCACCCCAACATCCTCTTTCATTTTTACAGGAACAGCAACACGCAAGTGATACCCCTGGTGCGTCTATAGGCTACTATAGGCTATGGTAACCGCTTACCATCAGGTGGGCCATATGCTGCCCTCCTGCCTCACTGCCAACACAACGTTTCCTCGCAGAGCACTGGCAACCTTGCTCACCGTCAGGTCCGTTCTATTTTCTGCAAGGCGGAGGTACTTCCTCAGTCGGGCAGCTCCAATTTTGAGTAGAATTACTCCCACTATGCCCTACCTCTTTTATGTCTGTATACTTAATTACTTAGTTACTCGCAAAAAACATAACCCCCCCTAGACAGTCGGGTAAAGGTGAATTATACAAGTAGAATTTCATTCTACATTATTCTGGAATGTGATAATTGCAGCGTTAAATGCACAAAGGAATTCAATAAGACAAAATAAATACGTGTTTTGAACTATGAGTATCACACGCCGGGGCCGGGGGAGCCGGAGGGAATAGCTCGTACATGTAACAACACGTAGCTCGTAAAGCCATGCTCTTTTATAGCTATGCACTTTCAGCTACCTATTCTGGGTAGGATGGTTTTTAGGAGCTGCTGCTAGCTGATGGTGTTTTTCTTGGAAATCTCAGTAGCAGTTAGGATTTTAATTTTGTTCTGGATCATCACCCTCCTAGCGTTTTCCTAACTATGTTGGGCTCGGCTTCCAGTCTAATTGGTCGGCTGAATATCAGAATTTGACACGAAGTGACTGCCATCGTACCTTCGCAATACGATTTGTGGGTAATACGATATCCTAAGGATAGACTGCTTGTCAGTAATGACAGGCAAAGATAATCAAACCAGGGCTTTACGAGCTTACGGCACTCTGAGGCACGGAGGAGTCTCGCATTGTTAAGAATGATTTTAGACTGGTCACAGCTAGCGCAACTTAACCTTGTAGATTAGATGATAAGCGTAGTTATTAGGGATCTGGATGAATAGCAATAATTTGTAATTGAATTGATAGGATAGGATTATTCTCATATTTATTTATTTTCTTATTAACATTATATTTTTAAATACATTTACAAAAACACATTTAAAAATATTAAAAAAATTCATACCACCGATATCAACAGATTCCAAGCAAGAGGAACCTCCTCACAAACTGCGACACCTCAAAACTCCAACCTCAAATATGTGCCGTTTCGAGTTTCAATATGTGTTCTTTCTGTATCAAGCCGTTTAACGAGAGCCTCTTCAGATCTCCATCGAGGCTCTTGGCTTTTAATAATAATTATTATAATAACTTACAATTGAATCCGGTAAGAAAGTATGCGAACCTTTTTGAAATAAAAGATGATTATATTCGTCACTAGTACAATGTTGCGATCACAGTATGTGTGGACATTAAATGAAGTCAACAATATTAAAATAAGGTCTTTTAAGGTCTAGTTAGCTGTGATATTAGTATTACATCTATCTTCATCCATGGCCCATTCCAACTGTTCCGTGAGAACCGAATTCCTGTTATTTCGCAAACTGTCGTCTCTCAATTCAAGGTTTAAATTCGGTTTATAGCAGAATTGCATCGGAATAGTTCTCCAAATGAAACGTTAAGTCAGCTTCGATGTATTTACGAGTCAAGTGATACAGCCGGTGAACGTAAAATGGTTTTATGGTGTCAACCGGACACCACCGAACGCTGGACACCGTGAACATATAGCACGAATGGAATTTTTAAGCGAAAATCCAGAATTTGTAGCTTTAGTTTTATGCCTATTTATTTATTTTGTTATTTTAGTGTTTTGCGGGACTATTCATGGTGAAGTAGCTAAATCCGAATACAGATTTTTTGAATGAAAGTCAGTAGAGTCCTCGAGACCTAAAAGAGTAGGTATTTTCTTGAATTGCGTGTTCCATATTGGAACTTGCTTGGATCAAACGCATTATGCTGACTTTTGACCGCAGGTTGTCACCTAGCTATTATTGCCGTGTAATGGGTTCGTTTTTAACCTCTGACAGATATTTTTATGATCGTCAGATATTTGTTTCGAGTCTAACCTAATATGTTTTGTCCCTTTCTTTCAAATTTCAACATGAAGATAAAAGAAAGGGACAAAACATATTTTAACTAAAATAGGTTTATAGAGCGTTTTAAGTTTTTATGAATAACCGGGTAAATGTGTAAATACTTTTTGTTAGTATGTTTGTAAAGTCTCCAGTTATATAAGGGGCTACTTCCTAGTGTCTTTTTGATATATATCAAATGAATATTGTTATTTTAGCGAAGGAAAAATTCAACCGCGGGTAGGATTCGAACCCACATCTGCTGGTTAGATACACCAGATGCTGTGACCTATGACCTTTAAGCCACCGCGAGACACTTACCAACACGTTGCTTGGTGTCCAATATTAATATTAACGTTCAAAAATTTATCTTTGTCTCCATAAATCTTCAAATAGCGAAGGTTTCATAAGCAACCCGTAACCTATATAGTCCAACTCTTCCAAATCTCATTCAGTTTTTCCTTAAGCTGAAGCAAAAAGCGTTGCATGGAAAACTCCATGTGATTTATGTGAAGAAAGAAAACGTATAAGTTGGCAAGTTCTAAGAGGTTATTGAGGAGGCAAAAACCAACGAGTTTTTATACCAAAAATTATCAGAAAGAAATGTTATTGAAAACGTGATGTAAGTTTGGGAGAGAGATCCCAGTTTTTTCTGACAAAGCAATATAAGAGAATATAGTTTTTTATTCACCACATTGCTGTTTAGAACTCATGTTATAGGGGGCGAGCCTATTGGATTTTATACACCTGAGGTGGTAAATAAGTATACGGGCCGCCTGATGAGGAGATGCAGTTTGGATTTGTGCTCAGTTAATGGTAATAGGCTCGCCCCCTATTAACTAACTATGGGTGTACAGTCAGGGCCATAAGTCCAGTAGCCCGTCAACGATCATATTCTCTTGCACGGTACTGCGCGTATACACACGTGTAGGTATGAGTGATTTCAATACAAACATTTACCGGTGAAACAGTATAACTACGAGAAGAGAATGTGTGGTTTGGTTGATAAAAGAGAAAGAAAGAAAAATAGTTTATTTAGGGTACCCATTGCGACACATAAATACATATTAAAAATAAAAATCAGTATAAATAAACATAAAGCAATAATTTGTGGGTCCAGGGCTCCTCTAAATAGGATCTGGATCAGCATTTGCCTTGCGCCAGTTTCAACCAGACCCCTTTGTGCCTCCAGATGCCAAGACGTCGAGGTCATATGTGCAAAATGTTTGTTATAGAAAAAGGTCGTAAGTGCGACTTGTTTTGATGCGATATATTTGTGAAACTGCTCCTGTATAATCTTCGTATAACTGTGTTACCGTATCGTATAACCTAACCCTTCGGGGGACAGGCATTATAGTATGATGGCAAGCAAAACAAATGAGTCGTGACATACCGTCCTCTCAAGCAAAAAGCGATGAATGGTGAACGTAAGTTGATTTACCGCTTGCGACAGGAAGCGATAGAAAGCGGTCAAGCGCTGCAAGGGTCGGTCTTTGTAGGTAGCGGAAGTCGCGTGATTTACTCGCTAAGTGTTTTATGACTGGTACAAAGTTAGAATTAATTGGCTGTATAGTTCACTGATAATATTTTAACATAAAACTTACATATTGATTTCTGACATTTACGCGAATATTATACATTGAAATAAAACTACTTTTTACGGATTTTATCGCGTATATTGATATTGATTGTGACAAGCTTGATTGTGATTGCGGTCTCTCATATGTATAGGCCAAACTAAAAGAAGCATAGGGACCCGCGTAAAAGAACACATCGCCGATGTCAAACACCGCCGTTCCAAGAAGTCAGCAGTTTGTGAACATACTCTTGACAAGGCCCAGCATTATATCAGATTTGATAAACCACAAATACTTGCGAAGGAAAGTCGATACCTATCCAGAATGATTCGTGAGGCTATTGAAATTAAAAAACATCCAAATTTCAATAGAGAAGATGGCTGGGTCTTACCACCTGCTTGGAATCCTGTTATAGATTCTATTAAACCAAAATCCAGGCCTACAACTGCAAGACCAAAGGATACTGTGAGCTCGTTCTGCGTGAATCGGATTGCCAATAATTAACAACTAAAACATGATCATTGAATATTTTTACTTTAAAAGAGACCATGATTCTCTGAGTTTGTTTCGGCGTTTCTTCTCAGAGGTCGTCAGTTAGGAAATGCCGGCTCCATCTAGTTTTAATTAATAATTAGTAATAAATGTCATTGATCATGTAACAATAAAAAAATGTAGGGTAGCTGTCAGTAATTATATCATCAAGACGCCCACCACCTCAGTCTACCCGTGACCATGGACGCTGTAAAGGGTCCGAAACGTCGGGATTAATAATATCAATATACGCGATAAAATCCGTAAAAAGTAGTTTTATTTCAATAAAACTTACAATCTGAATGAAATTATTTTTTGTTTAACACTATGGAAAAATACTTGGGTATATAATAATATGTATTATAAAGAACATGGGGAGGCTGGTGGTATCTAGCATGGAGTGTGTCAAACATTATATGTAGTTTTAAATAATTTATATTATCAATAATTTTTATTGTCATGTCAATGACACAGGATATGTCCATTTTTTTATTTAACCATTATCGTCCCACTGTAGAGGAAAGCTTAGCCTTTTCTGTAGAGAAAAACTCCCTATCTTACTCCCACTTCTCTTATTATTTATTAAAGCCTTCTACGGCCAATCCTTCCGATAAAGGTCTAGTTAGATCCACAATCTCCCAGTGGGCCAAGAAATAACTACTATATTTTTTATAAAAAACAAAATAATAGTACCGTAATCCAAAATTACCTCATTCATATTGAATGTAAAAGCACTCTATTTAATATATACCAACAATACTATGATTATAATGCACAACTCCATAACAAACAAGAGAAACACGATCCATAAATCATAGAATTCAATTAGTAACACGACTAAGCCCCGTAACGATCGAACATATATATGTAAACAAGTATACCTCTACAACACGATAACAGGTATACATAATATATTTATGGTACGGGTATAATGCGTGTTAAGACGTGGTAAGTTGCTCGATACAGAATCGGGAACATCGTCGTAGTATCTACGGCGTAGCAAAATCGTAGCGGTATGTCGTAGCACCGTAGCGCGTAGCATTTTTTTCGTCCGTCATCGCCCCATGCTCCTCATTGCTGAGGGTAATGATTGCCCCATGTAGACACCTTCTCTATGACTCTGTGACGTGATTGGTTTTCTTTGCCGCTATGCATAGTGGCAGTTGGTATTTACAGGTGAGCGTGTCTGGTTGCACGATCTTTCATAGGATTGTAATCTGGGACTTTTTTAGACTTAGTAAACCCACGGTTACTATGCATGTTTTTAGACCCAATTTAATAGTATTTGAGTCAAACAAATACCAAAACGACGTAATTTACTTAAAACTTTTCGCTAGAAAAATTAAGAGTGCGATGGTAACCACGGTATGGTACTCGTAATGTATTTAAATTAAAGAAACAAATATTGTTATACGAAACACAAGTCATAGAGTCACAGTCTTCCAAAAGGTGAAGGACTGTGCTCAGAGAATAATAATTAATTCATCCCTATTATGCGTTGTAATCAGTCTTGTCAAGTTAGGCTTAATGTTTCATTATTTCAGCTATTATAATAATAATACTCATGTCTTTGATAGAAGCATTCATCTAGCTGACATTATACATTCATAAGTTCAAATGAGAGATCCAGCCGTTCTGCCAATTTCCACAGTATAATATAGTTCAGATTTTTGCCACGCAAATGAAAAATAATAAAAAAATCCTTACATCAAAAGGGACTTAAGTAAAAAAATTATGATCCCCACCCTATTTTTTAGAGACGTATCTGAAATCAAGAGTGGTACAGTTCATATAAAATTCAACAGTGGAGGATTACAATATTGAATAGCGAATGAGTGTTTCGACGGTGGGAGAAAAAAAGTGTACCCTCGTGAATTATTCAGGTACAATCACTGGCCGTCTCATTTATTCATACAGCGGGACCCACTAGCCGCTGCGTTGGCATTCATCTCAAATTATAAAAAAAGTCCGACATGCGGTCACTGCGAACTGAAACTTGTTCTAGATTTTCGTCTTTTTTGCCGTATCTTGGAATCACAAACCCCTAAAATACCAAAAAAAAAACGTGGTGAAAACGTTTGCAAAAGTCAATTTTATACTACATCTTGACGTGTTAACCCTTCGTCTTATAACTTGTCTAGAAGCCAGAAAAACCCACAAACTTTTTTGGGAATTACGTTACTCAATATGAGCCCCGCAAGTTGCTAATGCGCTGGAATCTCATACACATCATGTCATACACAAATAAAATGTACAGCTAACAAAAAATCTAATTGTATCTAAATTCTGTTAATTTGATTTATTATTAATTAATGATTTAGTATTTTCAGTGAGATAGTTAAGTAAATATATAATGATATTTTTTTTATGAAATCTGACAGTACTAAGCGTTTAATGTCAGGTAATTACGTCATCAAAATGGCGGGCTTATAACAAACCGAAATTAGAGATTACGATGAGATTCTTCAACAGATTGCTCTAGCCTAAACACTCTTCTTCTTACTCTTCCTTCTCTTGTTGGTCGATAGAAGGTTGCAGATCTTCTGTTAAGTAACACATTATATAACAACAATCAGTAAAATATTAGTTTGTAGCAAGCTGATAGTAAAGCTGCCCTGAGCGTGCCAACCATCACATTTTAATGCACCCAAACCACCCATCGTCGGACTTATATTAAAATAAGAAGTGTCTATAAAAAATATAGGAAAGGTACTAAAGTTTTCCTTCTGAGTTTTCCTTCTGAAAGAGATGACATATCTATCACTTTCTACGGTCTATGGCAAATGTAACGAAGCCACCTCCACCGCTTTCCATGTTCTATGGCATTCATTTATAGTGAGACGGAATTGTGTACCAGATCTGTCATCTAGGGAGAACTTGTGAAGTTGGTATGTTTTATTGATAGCTTATTTCGATAGTTTGTTTGGTTAAACAGGTATAGGTGGAAATGAATGACGTGCTTTGTGGAAATTGGTATGTTTGCGTAGAAGTATCTAATATCGAGAAAAAATTACAGTCGAATAGGAAAAAATATTGTAATATTATGAAATATCTTTCAGGTTTGTTTTTATTTATTATTTATACTTTCTGATAAAGTAGCATCTTTCACAAACTGGATGCGTTTCTTTACTTTACCCTCTTTATTGCATGAACAATTTGAGGGAGTTCTGATCTGATCTGAAAATATCAAGATGAATTGCAAAATTTATGTTTAAACTATTGTCAAAAGAAAAATTCTGACTGCAAGAAACTAATAACTGTATATTAAATAGAAATTTAATAAACTAGTCTATTTACATAGATAGAAAAAAGCTACTACTATATAAAAAAAAACTAAGTAAAAAGCGTTTGTTATTTCTTTTTAATATAAAAAAAACGATTCATTTGCACAGACATCATTAGGGTTATTTCCCCTGTGGCTAGATGGTGGCAAAACGTTGTACTTGATGAAAACTGAGTGACGAAGTAAAACCGGTTTGGTCGCATGATCGCGCCCAAAATATTCATAGACGTAACGTGGCTATGTTTATTTTAAAAAGGTTTTTTTTTTTCATGTAAAAAATCTCATAGATTTGTCGAGGTAAGACAGGTTTTTACCATACTCAAAGGGTGAATTCAGATAATGTTACAATAGTTATTAATTTCATAGCGAAACATTTTAAGAGAGAAGAGGGCATAGTATGAGTAATTTCACTGAAATTGGAGTACCTCCACCTAGCAGAAAATCAAAAGTAAAATAACACTGCTTTGAGTTGTGTTGTGTTCCTTATGGGGTTAGCACTGCTCTGCGAGGAAACGTTGTGTTGGCAGTGGGGGGACTTTGACCCTTATACTGCCAACCCAACTATTCCTATTTCGTTTTACAGGGACGGCAACGCACAAGTGATACCCCTGGTGTTACAAGCGTGTATAGGCTACAGTAACCGCTTACCATCAGGTGATTGACCTAGTAGATCGAATGAACAGCGTAGTTTTCAATAAGGCAGGAGCCCCTACAAACCAGCTGTGAACTAGCACTCTACCTATTTGATATTCCTAAGTGCTACAGTATAAATGTTTATATTATACAATCCATTAGTCGAACAAGACTTATTTGCATTAATTAATATAATGTTCCTACATTAATACATCGGATGTTGTCTGAGCGAATGCAAATGTTTGCACCCAACATTGGGGCCAACGATACGAGAAGGCTTTTCGTGTATACTTGTACGATATAATGGAAAAGTAGACAATGAAAAGTTGTGAACCGTTTCCATCAGTTTAGCGCAAATATTTGTGCAAACATTCGTTATTTTGTGACGCAAAGGACGGGAGATAGCGGAGATACATTTTTTTCTAGTAACTTCAGAAATATAATTGTGTGGATTTACCAGATCTTATGAACAGTATGATCAGCTTAACCTATTTCCAATTATGTCGTGGTCGGATTCAAGTTTAATCGGAAGCGGCTGAGTATAAGATTTATGAAACCCAATTTTTGGGCAATAGTGATAATGCAAGATTAACAAGGTTGTTGTTATGTTTTTCTGTTTGTTATAGGTATTTGTAAGACAGCTGGGACAGATGGCTTACCATGCTTCCTGAGCCATGCAGGGGTCTCGATCTGATAATTTATTGGTGTGGGTCAAAGGTGGACAACTACGGCCAATCTGACACCTTAGCCGTAATCATAGGTCGGCCGGTAGAAAATTCTTAAGGCCTAGGCGGACTTCATTAGACTATGCATTTAAAAAAAAACCATTGCCCAAATAGATTTCCTTCTATATCTGTTTACAAACACAATTTTTCACATACATACACTAACACCCGGAACAACTAGATATTAATATGACGTCCGCGTGGGGACCGAACCTACGACACATGGCTCAAAAGCCGATACGCCACTTCGCCAAATGTTTGTGCATAAAGAATTAAATAAATAATGACATTCTTACTTCGAATCCATCATCATCCAAAGCGCTTATTTCAAAGACAACATTTTAAGAGGTTCTTCCCCGTCTTCAGCTTATACTATAACCCCCATAAGCTGGGGAATAACGGATAAAAAGTTGCCCGGATTTTCACGACACGCGTTGCGAAATGAGAGAAGTTGTGGCCTTTTGTTACTTACCTTAATACCTCCCCCTTCCCTTCTATACGCAAATCTTTCCGGCCCGTGCTTGAGTGATTACCGATTTTATAAATACAGGTGTTGTGATTAAGGTCCTGGAGAAACTTTGTTGAAACTACGTTGAAGATTAGTTGGCCACTGACTATTAGAGTGAGTAAATTTTCATTAAAGGTTAGCTTTGTCTGGTTGTTAATATTTAAAGTTCTTCTTAAAAATATTAAAATTCCTGTCGGTTTTGATCCTGTTATAGGTTCATTATGTAGGTATGTGAACACCGCTTAACTTTGATAACATGATAGCTGCAAAACTTGTCAAAAGATTTTTTTATTATGAAGGTAAGGTTATTGCATAATTTGCAATGATTTCGCACAATCTTCACAGGTCAGTAACTTCATATTCATGTTCAGTAACGATATATTAAAAGTCGTACTGAAGATTGCAACATGTTCAGCGACTTTCGTTGCTGACTGTACCACATGGCCCATTCTAGTGACAAGGCGCGACCTACTACAGGACCCATCATAGTAACATTACGCGATCAAAAATTTGTGACATTAAAAACTGAAATATCAAAATCTGTACATAGTATAAAACTACTATACATAGATCTGTAAAACACTGTAAAACAATCAGTTTTCGCCACCATTTAGATAATTAATTATTTTGAAAGATTTATAACTTATGCTAAGTACAGAGGCCAGCACATCAAGCTACCACAATCTGTCAAATTTCTTTGATTGATTTTCAACTTTAATTTAGTGATAAGGTTCATATTCCATTGGGGAAATTTGACAGTTTTGAATAGCTTGACCTGCTGGCGTCTGTACATCGAATAATCTGAAAATAAAAAATAATTGCAATAAACAATATTTAAAATGCAGCCATATTACACTTCTTCCAGCAAACTTAAAAAAAAAACTGTTTTAAATAACTTTCTGAACAACGGTTTCCAAAAAACACTTCGGTTGGCCTTTCTCATTCTCTTTCTCATTCATTTGATTGCTGTTAATTTCTAGTTTCTTGTAGGTTAAAACGGAATTCGCTTTATCTCACCGTTCAAGACTCACGCTAGACTCGTTAGCAAGACTGAAGGAGATTAATTATTGCTGCATTGCTTTAAGACGATAACGTCCTAACGTGTTCGGTATTAAATTTAACTATACAGGTCAATGTAGGATGTGGCGAATTTCACAGATCCCAAGGCAAGTGTGGTTTTTTCACCTCCCAGGATGGTGGAGGATCAATTAGGATTTTCTTTACTATAAAAAAAGGTCATTATAGAAACTATCTTACTGATGTAGTGGTCGCACGGCTGCTGAGTGAGAGGTGCTGGATGCAATTCTCAGTACCAGCTTGGAGTTTGGATTGGGAGTGGCTGGTCAATGGCAATAGCCATGTTCCAAATTAAATGGGATTGAAAAACATAACTTGTCTTATGTCGGGGATACAGAAATAAAGACATGCTAACATAAATAAACTCGAACATCACCATTGAATATTTATTCAAGCATGAAAGTAAACCACGTCAAACGGAGAACTTTCCGGATTAAACTCAATAGTAAATCTAAGAAAATATGGTCTGTGTATTGAGATTGTGTAACACTTCACGCTATTTGGTTATAAATGATATTTATTTCTGTAAATAGATCTCCTAAAGACACTTTTACAAATCAATATATTACATATTTTTGTAAGCTAGACGGCTCCGGCATTTCCTAACTGACGACCTCTGAGAAGAAACCATAGTCTCTTTTAAAGAGAACATTTTATATATGTTTTTTTTTGTATAAATAAAGACCTAGAAAAACTTTAAAAAAAATAATGATTAACACATATAATAAATAGGTACGCTATAGTCGGACATATTTGCATTAGATTTCTGACCTGGATTCCTAGATGGCCATAAATAGAACGAATCTAGAACTTTTGCTAAATAAATCAATAACCTTTCCTACTTCAAAGACAGTAAGTTTCAGTGCATTGAAAACTTTAAAGTGTACGTGACTTTCGATTATGTTTGTGACTTCCGACTTCGACTTTAAAATGGAACTGTTCAGAGAAAAGTGTATGATATATTTGTTTGAGCAAGTTACGAAGATGAACAGTAATTCGTAGTGGGTTCATGTACAGACGAGTTGTATTCGATGATACTGACGAAACTCCAGAGTTTAAGTCTGGCAGTTTGAATTTAATTAAGCAAAGTATTAAAAAGATACTAGATAGATAGATGGATAGATATAAGATATTAGATATTGACATATTATTTCAAATTACCATATCCCCAAGTTCCCATATCTAGAGGTTACCGTAAAATTCAACACCACGAATTGTTGCAATAATTTGTAACGTCACAAAGGATATATACAACATTCAGGAAACTGAGGTGAGTTTTTAATGTCATTCCTGTTTTTCATCCCCTTTTCTGGAAAACTGTGTCTTTTACAGGTTATGTAGATATGAAATAACCCCAAATTTATTTATTTATTAACCAACTCATATTTACAGTTTGCACTACACATGTATACAAGTTATCGGTCAATTTAATCAATAATTGGTATACGTTTGAAATCAATGAGTAGTTATATACTTACAGACTGCATAATATAAAAAAGTAAAAAACCATCAACCTTGTTTTATTTTTATATCACAGCGAGGAAGCGATACAATATTTAATTGTATTGCTTCCTCACTGGATGACAAGCATCAGGCGTAATGTCAGAAATTTCCCACTAAATTGTTACCGGCGTCCATAGTTATCAAATGGGAGTTGCTATTACCTTCGCTAAAAGGTGAAATAAATCAACGTTTATCGGTAGCTAAATCGAGAAAGTTTATTGCATTTTACGGGAATGAGGAAAAGTGTAGGTAGTAGGGGGTATAGAAACACCCAGACAAACAAACACTTATGTAAAACCATACAAATATTTGTGTCCTGTGGGAATCGAACCCACGACCCCATGATCAGCAGTACGACACTCGAACCACTAGACCACAGACGTTGTCAAAATTATATCATTTATACATATACATAATATCATTTATCACTTATAAAAGTTTGACACTTTTTACATTATAATTTTAAAATTGAGGTTAATCTTCTATAACCACATTTATTCAAATCTATCGATACATTTGTCTTACACGAACTTATAAAGAACCAGACGAAAATACGCGTGAAAAGTGTCACCTATCGTTTGCTGTGTCACAGTCAGATAAAAATAGATAAGCTTTAGTTCCCACTTGAAAACCCACCAATGGATATCTTATTATATTTTATGAAGCGCTTACTACAGCTAACTTGCTTCGTGAGCTTCAAATACAATGACTGTCAATGCCAAACGCGAACCGACTTAAATAAAAATGTGACGTTGTCAGTTTAAATTTGAGACAGGTAATATTTCTACTCAATTCAATTTAGCCCAACCATAAACCAGCTTTAGGTGAACCACCTGATATTATAAATATTAAATTTTAGTGAAAGAAAAACTAGATCTCAGGCAGGATTGGAATCTGCATCGCTCCGTTTAATAATATAAATATAAAAGTAACTCTGTCTGTCCCTCTGTTATGCTTTCACGGCTAAGCCGCTGAACCGATTTTGATGAAATTTGATTCAAAGACCTTGGAGAAGGCTACGTCACGGCATCTGTAGAGAAGAGAGATACACCATAAGAGAAGGGCTACCGCTGAAAGGGTCGCAACAGTAGTGCGTAGCAGGTGTCGTGGCCCCTCTATAAAAGCGGACAGACGGCACAAACGGTGTTTTTAGTGAGTGCAAGCCCCACATAACTTCACCGTATCCTTGGTGTCGTATGCACTCAGGCATTTTCTCCGCCCAAAAAAATAGGATACAGACTTTTATTTCAAAAGGACCTTTTTTAGGATGCCGATGTAACCACGTGAAACAGCTAGGTGCTTCATATATGTATAATAATCGCTTAATGGTAAAAGGGGGGACCTATCATGGGGGACCATACAACCGAATTGTGGATTTATATAACTACACCAGCCTCTAACTCTTTGGGGATATAACAGGCGTGATGATATTATAACTTTTGGCTTGAGCATTTAATGTAGGTACTTTGATTTTTTCGTGTCAACCATTTTAATTTATTTTATACCGCTTTCGAAATCGAAACATTAATTTGTTTTTCAAATACACATATTGACAAGTTGACGTATCGATTTGATTGATGTAAAAAACAAAATGGCGAATTATCCCGATACAGCAAAACAAATCGGTTTTTAGTTATGCCACTATTTAAGTTATAAGCGGTCAGAGTTACCGATCGAGCTTGATTCGGGCATACGGGTTTCTTGATATGGCTATACGGGTCGCTTGATACGGGCATACGGGCCGCGTGACAGCAAAAACAGGAAAGTGCTTTTTGGTATGGGATTTTTGTATGATTTATTTAAATTTGGACTAGACATTTGTCTTAACCAGTACTCCGTGAGGAAACGTTGTGTTGGCAGTGGGGGGACTTTGATCCTTATACTACCAACCAAACTCTTTACCAACTCTTTCGTTTTATAGTGTCGGCAACGCGCAAGTGATACCCCTAATGTTACAAGCGTCTATAGGGTACGGTAACCGCTTACCATCAGGTCGGCCGTGTATAAAAACCGGCTATAAATTCAAACTTCAAGCTACTACTGAGAATTTCATAGAAAAATCAATTGAGATAGGTTAGCGTTTGACCATAATCTGATGGTAACTGAGAATGTGGTCTAAGGTATAGTACGCTTACTTTGCTCGAACTGGGAATCCAGGACCTCAAACTTAGCAGTCGCGATTAAAACTACTAGTCTAATGAGGCTGACCAGACAACCTATTTGGTCCAGAAAAAACTCAACCTGCATCGCTACGTTGCTATAAATTGCACCCTTAGCATCATTTCGTCATTAAATTTGAAGCATCCGTCCCTCAGATGGCGGGAACACGATCGTTTATCATTTCGTACTCGGGTGTCACTGAAAAAATATGGCGAGTACAAATCGTAGGCTGCAGAACATTATTGGATAACATTAGTGTCGGGACAAAAACTGGGTGACGTAGGGCTAGCGAAACAGCTAAAGGACCTTATAATGAGTGTGCTAGAAACTGGAAAGACTCGATTTAAGAATATTGTTCAGTGAGTCAATACGATTTTGAGGTGTTTCATTAAGAAGTAAGAGAGTGCAAATAAATAGTTTTGTGTTACCCTTACTCAAACTCTAAATAATTTAAATGGGAGTCCATTTTTTGTGCCTGTACAAGTACGTAAAGAAACTTTTGATGCTGTTGCAAGTTACCACCTTTACTACACACTATTACTTATTCATGTTATGCTAGTAGTTAGATACGATAATAATAATCATATCATAATTACACTATTTTTACTATACATAAATCTTTATGGATTCTGCCTTAATAAAGAAGTAAATAGTTAATTTATATTATAGTCTAATCCGAGAGTTCCGAGAAAAGATTCAAGAGAAAGACTATTTTAGTGTAGTTACCGTGATCTTCTCTGCATCACCCTAATGCCTAAGGCATTAACTGTCTTTGTACTCTTTGTTAAGTAAAGCATAAATAAATAAAGACACATTTTAAAACCTGAACAAATATTTATAAAAGTCTGATAAGTTCGAAACTGTTACCTAGAATAGAATTGGAATTCTCTGATCTTTGGAAATAAATCTTCCAAAATATCTCCAGAAGCTTATTTCAGATTTTTGTCAGTTTCCTATTTGGTTTTCGATTTAGGAGTACTTAGTCAAGATTTTGAAAAAAGTAAAGGGATTATTTCTATGATTATTGCACATCGTGAATGTCTGCAACACCTGAGGAATTTCTGGGGTATCGACTTCGACTTACGGTTGATAACCCTAGTAACGATTTTCAGTGAGAAGATTGAACAATTGTCTTGATATTTTTTTCTTCTTCGCAAAGGCTTTATTTTCTAAATAACGGAAATACGTAAGTCGAAGTAACGGGGGATTGACCTGTCTTGATCAAATTGATTCGGTTATTTATGGGTCGTAATTATTTATTTTTCTTTAGAAGCAGATGAGGTTTTATCTATATTGTATGCGGATTGTGTTGTCTCTGGTGTTATAAAGATTTGGTGATAAAAAATGTAAGTCAAAGGAGGATCTCTATGCAGTATAAATTTAGCTTGACCTGGGAATCGTTCCCAGGATTTTCCTCTCAGTGGCGGCACTTGCGACCACTATACGAATGAGACAGTGTTTGCGAGTAGGTAAGTTTTGTCTTTTTAATATTCATTCATCATCATCAACCCATATACTGTCCCACTGCTGGGCACGGGTCTTCACTCACAGAATGAGAGGGATTAGGCTATAGTCCACCACGCTGGCCTAGTGCGAGTTGGCAGACTTCACAAGCCGTCGAGAAAATCTCTACGGCATGCAGGTTTCCTAACGATGTTTTCCTTCACCGTTTAAGCGAGTGATAATTAATTATTAATACCCACATGATTTCGAAACGTCAGAAGTGCGTGCCTTGTATTCGAACTCGAGACCTTCGGCTTGGAAGTCTTACTTAATTATGATCTTATCTTATTTTATTTATATCTTATCGACTTTGTATAATTAATATTAGTTATAACTGAGTGAAACAAAAGACAAATAAATTCAATTTTCTTTAATTTCTTTCTTACCAGTCTAAATCGTCTAAATAGACTGTTGGATTTTAAAATTAAGCTGCGTAAAGATAAGATTAAGTATCTTAGTTGTTTTGACTTTACAGTAGGTCAATAGGATCAACTACTTGTAGAATTAACAAGATAAACAGCTCTTACCACCTCGAGTCTCCAACAAAATTGACTTATAAACTAATTAAACGAGATTGTCAGCTAATAACACTCTTTAATTCAATTGTCTTAAGGCAAATCCTTGTCCTGATAGCGTCAACAAGTTAATTAGGTTTACAAAATCACATTGACGTTTCTAACACTTTCTAAGACTTAAGGTAACTTGTCAAACACAAATAACTTAACTAACTGCCTTTAGCCTAGTGGCTTAAAGTGCAATGCTATGCTTGAGCTCCTAGTTTCTATTCCCAAGTCGAACACTGTTATTGGGTTTTTCTATGAAATTCTCTGTAGCAGTTTCGAGTTTGGATTTGTGCCCGGTTGATGGCAATAGGCTCGCCCCTGAGACCTGAAGCCTGGCCAGAGGCGTTCGAGGAATACAGGCATGATGGTAACTATGTTGTGTTATGTGTTATAAAAATCTTAGTTTATCCGTTAAAATATTTTAAACAGTATTATTTTTACAATTTATATTAATATTACAGTAACTGAAAGGTTTGTTAGTTTGGTTGATCGGGCTAATCTTATGAACTACTGGTAAGAATTGAAAAATTGTGTGTTGATAGTCCATTCATCGAGGAAGGCTATAGGCTAGATAACATCACGCTACGACCAACAGAAGCTGAGCAAAAAGGAAAAATAAATAAAATAATAAAACTATTATTGGACATTTTTACACAGCACCATCTAGTCCTAAACTAAGCAGAGCTTGTACTATGGGTACTAGACAATCGCGTGTTGGACTCCTGATCCGTGGGTTCGATTCCCACAGGACACATAAATTTATATGATGAAAATAAGTGTTTGTGTTGATTGTGTTTGTCTGGGTGTTTCTTATGCAGTATGTACAAAAACATAGTATGTATTATATACATTGCCTGGTAAGCTCTGCTTAGTTTGGGACTAGATATAGTACTGTGTAAAATCGTCCAAAATATTAATTTATTTAAAAATGGTCAAGAAATTTTCGAGTTTTAACGAGGCGACGAGTTTATATAGAATGTAGGTAGATAATTTATCATCTATAATAAATCATCTATGATAAGGTAAATAAAAATTTGTAATAGCGCAGTATACTCTAAGATTTAATTCCTGAATGCAAAATTGGCCAGCTGTTTGTATATATTGTTATTGTACACCTCGGGAAATGATAGAGGACAGAATGAGGGTTGAGAATAATTTGAATTGGGTTAAGTCGGGTTTAGTCAGGTCCCCTGGGGCGCAGGATAAGAAGGTTGAAATTAAGAGAGATGTAACGGGTTAGCGAGTGTGGTTTTATCCAATTTAGTAAACTTAGATAACAACATTATTGTGGTAAATTTATGTTACACTGCATTATTAATTGAAGGTTAATGGCATGTGCAGAAAATCGAAGTAAAATAACACTGCTTTGAGCTGTGTTGTGTTTCTTACGGTGAGCAAGGTTGCCAGTGCTCCACGAGAGGAAACATTGTGTTGGCAGTGGGGGGACTTTGACCCTTATGCTGCCAACCCAACAATTCCTCTTTCAATACAGGGTCGGCAACGCAAGTGATACTCCTGGTGTTGCAAGCATCTATAGGCTACAGTAACCGCTTACCATCAGGTGGGCCGTATGCTTGTTTGCCGCCTTAGTAGAACAAAAAATAAAAATGTACGCATTTCTTTTAAGAAAAAGCTGTCCACACTGTATCTCCTGTATCATGGGTGAGTTTGCAAACACAATCTTTCACACACATAACACCCAGGACCGGCGCAACTAACTGTAGGTTATACAAATATTTGTTCCGTGTGTGGATTGAACCCATAACCCGTGGTGCAGAAGCCGATCGCTCAGCCGCTACGCCAAATATTTCATCAATTGTAATAAGGTTTTAGTTAGATTCGATATCATAGCCGGCAACACCAGTGAGATACCACGGCGTTGGCATCAGCAAGTAATAACTTGCGGGTTCTCATCTTGAGACCTCAGTTGTTAAGTCTCATATACCCAGTAATTGAGCTACATTGGCCTTCAAACTGGACACACACACTAATGTGATCACATTATTGCTTCATCATCATTCTCAGTTTATATTATCTGCTGTGAACAAACCTCCTTTCTTTTATGCCAACCCTCTCAGTCCCTTGCCTCACTCATCCAGTTTGCTCCTACTATATTTTTTATGTATTTATGTAAGACAGCAGTGATAGCCTAGTGGTATACCATTGGACTGCCAAGCCGAAAGTTTCGAGTTCGAATTAAGGGCACGCACCTCTGGCTTTTCAAAATTATGTCGTACGCTTTGCATGCCCATTCCAGAAAACCACTCTATAATATGCTTACGCCACCTGCCATCTTATCTTCTTTTTATTCTTTGGCAATGCATTACCCAGAACGAAATCTGTTCTCATTAGCAGAACCTAGGTGACACTTAAAAATTTTCTTTCATAATATCTACGGTGTCCATTACATTGTCAGTGTTCTTATTTTTTTATAGGAACATTTTCGTATACCTCATTATAGCCACATTATTTTTTAATTAATTTCCCAAAAACAAGTAAAAGTTGTTCATAATGATAAGCACAATAACCCTTATATTTTTTACGGTAATTAAAAAATTAAGGGATATATTAAGTTTATGTGTTGGTACAATATAATTATTATGTTGTGCTTTTTGTGGTAAATTCTTGTATTATTTGTGAAATTATGTATTATTTACACAACTATATCGAAAGCATCGGATTTTTTTTCCCTTAAGCGGTCTAAAAAGTATAAAAAAAGCAATGGTGGATTTCCATCACTTTTACAAGCGTAACAACACTGGCTACCATGTAAAACAATGTGTCCGTCCAAACTGTGCGTTTTTATGACGTTTAAAAGCGTCAGGTGTTCCAGCAGGCGGGTACATTATTTATAGGGCGCCGGTCGGCCTGAGAGCGCATTAAGTGTTGGTAATAATTGATGAGCGTGTGTGCGCTTGCTGTATATACAGCCTCGTTAGACATGAGCGCATGAATAAATAGTATTGATTACAGCGCACACCGTGCGACTTTTTGTCGCAAGTTTTTTGTCAACATCCCAAAAAATATCTAGTGACTAAACGTAGCACGGCGTCTGTGTAGAGTTGTGTAGTATCATAGATTATGATTAGTGTATTTTTCTGATTTTGACGATGAATATTGCAAATTACGTGGTGTGTCAATATCATATTATGTAATTTTATTTTGTCTATGGGCAAATTTGTTACTATTATAGATCTCGGTCATCTGAGTAACGTCATAATGACAAACAAGGTCACTGCTTAATCATCAACCCATATACTGTCTCACTGCTGGGCACGGGTCTTCTCTCAGGATGAGAGGGATTAGGCTATAGTCCACCACGATGACCTAATGCGGGTTGGCAGACTTCACACATCTTCAAAAAAATCTTTCAGGCATGCAGGTTTCCTCACAATGTTTTCCTTTACCGTTTAAGCGAGTGATAATTAATTATTAATACGAAAAGTCAAGGTTCTTCGATTCGAACTCGACACCTTTGACTTGCCGATGGTCATACCACTAGGCTATTACTGCTTTTTGGTCACCGCTTGACATAGATTTTCCAGTAAATAATATTATTTGAAAAAAAAAAAAAAATGCTTCGTGTTTAAATATCCACCTAACAAGAAGACTAAAAATCTCATCTAAACGTGCATAGCAACGCATAGCGGGTCTTTAACTCAGTAAAGAAAACCGGAGTAATTTTGCACTTGAATTTAATAAAGCTTAAGTTCAATAGGAAAATTCCGTACCGTATATTTTCGTGTTCCTTCGCCACGTCCGATTGGATTCCAACGGGTCCGTTTAATTTTTCTTCAGAATGGAGTCTAATGCAGTGACAGTTTAGTAATTGGAGTTTAAATAACCAATAAATTTGTTTCAACTGCCTTGTTGGTCTAATGCGTGGCTGCTTAGCATGGGGTGCTGGGTTCTGTTCTGAGATCGAGCAGTGTTTACTGGTTTTGTCTATGAAATTACTCAGTTTTATAAAAAAATTCTCAGTAGCAGCTCGGTGTTTGCCGCTATAGGCTCGGCCCCGTCAAAGTAAAAAACATATTATCTACTCTAGGGTAGCGTGGTGGAGTACCTATTGTGTAATTCCTTCTAAGTAAATTTATGTACAGTCATTAGCATCAATATGAATGATTTAGCGAAATTCTAAAGTGATTTTCTCTTAAGGTATTGACTGAAATTGTATGGTGTTACAAACATATTACCTATATATACTATAATAATATTAGTCTTAAGTACCTCAAAGTTTCAATCGTCATTTCGCGAAAAAAAAACTCTTTTGACTTTTAGTATGTGTATTCATATTTATGCTCGTGTCTGTACAGACACCAGTAGGTCAAGCTATCCAAAACTGTAAAATTTTCCCAATTGAATATGAACCATATTGATTTTTTTTAAAGTTGAAAATCAATTAAAGAAATTTGGTAGCTTGATGTGCTGGCCTCTATAGATATCTCCCCGTAGTTTTTGCTGAATAAATGTTTCTTTCTTTTCAATATTATTATCATTACTACCAGCCGGCAGTAATCCACTGCAGGACAAAACCTCCCTAATCTTCTTCCAATTCTCTCTGTACGCTGCCACCAAGGATCAAATCCAGCTCACCCCGCTATCTCCGTTTTTCCAATAGCTTAGCCATTTTTTTTATAAATAAATGAAAAATGCCGTTTTTATTATATATAATTTGTTATGCTATCAATTATTCGGTATATAGTACGGGTTGGTTGTTAAATATCTATTTTATCAAGAATTGTATCCGAAAATTATGAATCGTTTCATAATATTCGAGTCGCACGGACCATTGTCGGTTTAACCATTTCAATACACGTAGAATTGGTAAATAAATTGTATTTGACATGTTTTGAAACGAGTATAATTATCAAATTATTGCTTTGAATAGACGAGAATTGTTTGTGACACCCTGAATTGATATTTAAACATTGAGAGTCAGTATTGAAATACCCATTATCAAATTAATTAATTTGTTGCCCTTTTTTTCATTGTCGCATTAGCCGACAACGGAATTATTTAGGTAAGTATTCCCCGTAGCGGATCCGAATTTATATTTGTGTCTGACATATACTACGGCAATATGCTTGCCTATGTTATGGGGCCTAAAACGTACAGGAAAGTAAATAAATACCAAAATCACAATTATATATTATATTATCAATTGAAAAACCGACCACAACACTACTGATAGCACGACGTTTGTTGACTAGAAAAGTCAGCAAAGGAAGTAAAATATTTACCATCATTTAGATGCCCGCCATTAACACTTGAATGTATTTAAAAGCATTGGGATCTTGTTTTAAATTAAATTCAATATTTGTATAATAAATATTAATGTTGAGTTACAATCCATGTCATCCATTCAAATATGGTTGAAATTACTGTGTAATATTTTGATGAATTTGGTCGTGATCTATTTCAAACATATTTTATAAACCAGCATTTATACGTAACTATAAGCTTCATGAAAAAGTTAATTAACTTTGATATGTACCAAAATGCAACTCAATATTGCGAATTCCAGAGTGGTTGGTCCTACAGGGGACACCATGAATTGGGCACAGAACCGTCTATAGACAAAAAATAAGATGGCATGACGAACTGGCCAAGATGGCTGAAAAGGTTTAATCGTTTTAACGACTATTATAAAGACCATATCCAGCATCAGATGGCATTAAGTTAAAGAAGGAGAAGTGGAAGTTCTTCGCAAATTCTATCATGCATTGCAATTTGAATAACAATTAAAAATTAATATACAAAACGAACGAAAATATATCTTTCAGCCACTCTCGGTAAAAAATCGCAAGTAAACAAAGCCGGTCCGGATACGGTTCGAGCGGCCGCAAGCCAAAGACACCGTTCGAAAATATTGTCCGGTTGAAAGCCGCAAAGCACTCGGTAATCTCCGGTTAAAAGTGGGGGGCTTCGTGCCGGCGATTTATGAGGCCGTAGGCTGGACTATTTAAAATGTTTTTTTTTACACCTCTTTTACTTATATTGCTCAACGATGTTTATGGGAAACTGCTTTACAGGATTAAGAGAGGTGCCCTAAAAAAAACCGCATTCAAACATTGTGTGTAAATAAAATCGGTCGAGTTGAACTAATATATCGCATAATAACGGATCCACGCGTATGACATCACGAGGCATCTACTTATTGTACACCAAAATATTCTCCAAAATATAACAAATACTGTTCTGAAAAGCGCATCAAAATCGGTTCAGCCAAACGCGAGATAATTGCGGACAAACATACATACATACATGTGAAACTGAGAGCCCTAACCCTAAAACCTAACCTCCTTTTTTTGAACTCGGTTAAAAAGCACAGGGGTTCTGGGAAAGATTTTTGAGACAGCACGGTGTCCCCCTTCCACGTGCTGATGGTTATCACCGAGATGGATGTAGTGAGGTAAGTCTTACTGTGTCTGATCGCCGCAGCGGTCACCGTTTGAAATTTGTATAAAAATATTGTATATTTTGTAAGGAAAGCAGATATACCTATTTGGTTTTCAGTACAGAACCATTTAACATCATCCATTATGTACAGAGGCCAGCACATCAAGATACCACAATCTGTCAAATTTCTTTGATTGATTTTCAACTTTAATACAAAACAACAAGGTACATATTCAATTGGGAAAATTTGACAGTTTTGGATAGCTTGACCTACTGGCGTCTGTACGTACATATGGTTTTGTTATTAGATTTACACATGGATTATAATAATGGGTGCCGTACTAAAAAGAAAATGCGAAAAAGGACTGCGTTAAATATATGGTTAATTTTAAAATTAATGATATTTGCATATTTTATAATTCACACGTAGATAGTACCGACAAAATATTAAAACAATAAAAATTATTGTGTATCGAGTCTCTAAAGTTATAAAGAATAATGTAGCCCATCCATAGACACAGTAGATTTACTCCGTAATTGAATCGATCCGTATAATTATTAGACACAAAAAATCTAAATCTATACTTACCCATAGCTTGTTTCTTCGGTTCAGCATATCTTATTTGCTTATTAGATCTGCCAATAAATCATCTTAGCACCAAAATGATTCAAGGTTTTAACGAATGTCAAAGATGTTAACAATGATAATTGGGACCGCCAAAGCTATGGAGGGTCTAGATGTGCAAAATCCACTGACCAGTGAAAGTGCAGCTTGACCTTGCAATCAATTGATTAACATAGTTATTATTTAGCCACGGCTCCCTCCGTAAATTAATAAATATATCGCGTAAAATCAGTAAATACAATCTTATTTCAATTACCAACAAAGCTAATTTCATCTGAATGTAAACTTAGTTTCTTTGGCAATCAATTTTAAACTTCCAATTTCACGGTACATTTGCATTGTCTCAGTTAGATGTTGTCTAGTCATGCCGAGTGCTAACTGCAATTTACCAGATAAAGCTGGATAAAACCGGCTTAAAGCGCTTTCGAGAATTTTCTTTTGAAATGTAATTTTGTTACTGTTTTAAGCAATTTTCTTTTATTTTGTGCAGTGTGGGAGTTTATTACGCGTTAAAATTTGCTATTCTTTTAAGAATTATATTTTGCTTATTACTGAGAAAGTATGCAATGAATAATAAATAGGCTTTCACCTTTTTGAATTATGTAAAGTATAAGATATATTGCATTTAAGATATTCTAGACAATATTTAGATGATATTTAAAAAATAACTTCTACTGCAAGCTCGTATTTAGACTTCATACTTTGACCTCAAAGAAGCAAATTAAAGTAACCCTAATCTTTCCTAATAGAAAGCATGGATAGGATTTAAATACCTACCGAATTCATTCATTAGTTCTCAGTTAGTCGGTGCTAGGTAGGTATCCGAATTTGTAAGTTTAGTAGCTTAGATGTAAATATGTAGACTATTATTTCTATAATACCCACTCCACGTTTTATTAAAAAAAACTGGAAATCATCAGAAGAAATCGACTAGTACCCGTGCTGTTTTATTTTTAATATTTATGATTTTTATATACTCTTATAATATTTCTATGTAAATGTTATATTATACGTTATAATAAAATATTTTTGTTATCTTTCTAATTAAATCATATTAGACTATTAATGATTGAGTACACCTTCAACCACCTGTTATCTGTCTCTATCCTAGATTCCTGTCCATCCAATGGTTGTCTGGAAAAAATTGCGAATAGCGACAAGTCCGCCAATTGTACCTACTCTTGTAACTCTTGTCCTATGTAATGGTGTACAATAAAGAATACTCTATCTATCTATCTATCTGAATTTTGCGTTCAGATTTCCAAAATTTACAAAATCATATCAGTATACTATTCTTATTTTAAGTGAGAATATCGTCTGGAACATAAATTAGCGCAGATAAATGTTACACTGCACATAATAGTTGACGTGAAAAAATTAATGTCAGTGTGCGATTCGCGTAGCACAATATATGAAGCATGTAGGTATTTCATAAAAGATACTTCCAACCAAACAAAGCTTAATTGAACCGCCAAGAATCTAAGTTAGCCCAACAGACCTGCCCAGCGCAGATATTAAAAACTCAAAGCGATAATTAAAACATCGATTCGGAGTCGGACCGAATCCGAAAAAAAAATCGTACCACGGTTGAATAGTCTGAGATTGAATTTCTCATCTTCCCGGCGGGCCGTGGAAATTATTATGTCGCTTGCAGCACCCCCCTTCTTCGTCCCAGTCGATTGCTCAATTTATCAATACAGCTTTCCTCTCTCATATAGATTAAAGAGTACCTACGTGAGTAGGCAGTCAAGATACTGATTGGAATTTTGTACCGGAATTCGGATTTCGTACCTGAAACAACATTTTTTTAAATTATTATTATGAATAGTTGAACTGCCTCGTTATTCTAGCCCTAGACCTGGTCCTAAGCGCGACTGTTACGCCAGAAGTCTTTTTTTATGGGATAGGGGGCAATCGAGCAGACGGATCGCCTGATGGTAAGCGATTTCCCTCGCCCATGGACACCCGCAACACCAGAGAAGTCTTTAAGTCTTTAAAACGGAGTACCTACGCTCTTTTCTTGAAGGTTTGAAGGTCATATTAAGGTCTTGGATGCAGTGGGATAATACAAGTTGAGAATGATGATAATTCTTGGGAATTCCAGTTGGATGTTATACTTTCTGGAGAAATTTCGTGATATACGTAGGTATAATAAATAAAAATAAAAAGGGGTCCTTTGTTTATTTTCAAAATATCATAAAATTCCTTCCAAAATACCTTAATTGACGTTTTAGGTATACAGATTTTTTTAATTTATAATTTTAAAAATATTTAGCATGCTATTTAGAAAAGGAAAAATTCGACCGCGGGCAGGATTCGAACCTGCGTCTTCTGGTTAGGTACACCAGACGCTATGACCACTAAGCCACCGCGATACCTACCCGTCATGTCGAATTTTCCCTTCACATACTGAATTTACGTCTTTATGGTGACGTCAGTAACACCTATTGAAATGCAAGTTTTTGCTTTTCAACCGACACAACTTACTTTACAGTTAGTTCAATGTCGAACGATGCCACCTTACCTTCTAACTATCTTTTTGTATATTTTTGCCATTTTCCATGCTAAGATTTTAAAGTTATTTAGAACAGGAAAAATTCGACCGCGGGCTGGATTCGAACCTGCGTCTTCTGGTTAGGTACACCAGACGCTATGACCACTAAGCCACCGCGATACCTACCCGTCATGTCGAATTTTTCCTTCACATACTGAATTTGCGTCTTTATGGTGACGTCAGTAACACCTATTGAAATGCAAGTTTTTGCTTTTCAACCGACACAACTTACTTGATGGATCGATTAAATAGGTACTTCCAAAATGTTTGGTTCTGAGGATATAAAGGTACTACATAATGGCTAAATTCACTTTGTAAAAACCACTTTTTCTGCCTACTCCCATATCTGTTGTCTACTTACTCTAGTCACGCCGACGCTCGACCGCCGATTTATTTGGAGTGGGACCCAGACTGTATCACTTACGAAGAATTTACTCATTCTAGCGCCGTGAAGATATTGCTGACTGCCGTGTTTGATTGTGGTGGGTACCCACTTAATAAAGACCTTTTGTTTGTTTTTTTATTATTTTGTATTAAAGACATGCCTCGTCTTCGAAAAATTTCGTATTCAAAAAGTATTTTTGACTCCGGATAAAATTACAAATAGATAAAAATATGTGGCTCAACTTCGGCTATGCGTATTTGGTAAACACTTATCATAATATACCATCATTGTTTTTTATCATTACCAGGCTGTATCCCAGGTAGGGTACACCCTGCCTACCCTGGAATACAGGCTGGTGAATTATTACAATAATGTTCACAGTTCGCCAAGGAATATGTCCCATAAATAGGGAGCGAGCCTATTGCCGTTAACCGAGCACGAATCCAAAGTCTAAGCTGCTACTGAGGATCTTATAGAAAAACCCAATAGCACTGCTCGAACAGGGAAATTGAACCCAAGACTTCTGGCGTTGCAGTTGCGTAGTGTCAGATTTGCGCCCCCTATTATATAGAAGAAAGAAACTTTATTATAGGGGACCTATAACATAATGGCGAACTGTAAGTATACGTTACACCTCTGCTTATCCCGTTAAGGAATACAGGTATGATGGTATATAATGTTTAATTTAAATTGTATAACACGGCATAAATAAAGAGACAATATTTAATAGGTAGTTTGAACAAGCTTATCCACAATTAAAAGGGTCGGACTAAATTAAAAGCAAACGAACGTATACCTGACTCGACCAGTAAAGATTTAATTTACCCTTAAAGCGGGCATGATATCCAGTCATGTCGTGGTCCTTACCGCAAAAACGTTTCGGGTCCACTCCGAAGGGTTTTGTCGGCTGATGTAATATTAAAATGTCGATAAATGAGCCGAACAACGAATCTGTGACGTATCGAAGTATTGTTATGGGATTTGATAAGGATCAAAAGGATTTTGATATACATACTCACGCCTTTTTTGGATACTAAAGAACTTCACTTGCTATGTTTCTTGCTTCCATTCCCGTAGTTACACCGGTTCTATGTGTGAGAACTTCTATAATACACCAGACATATTTGCAATGCCGGCTAATAATTATCGTAGGTCTTAAGAGCTTATAAATATGTTTCAATTGTCTTTTTGTTTGTCCTTTTTACCTAACCTAGATTGGGGCAATGATTTTAATGGAAAGTGGATAACATACAATAATTATACATCTCAGTGATGTCCCATAATTTACTCAAGCAAAATTCTACCATTTATAAATATGTACTTGGTATTTGTTGGTGTACAAAAAAGAATATTCTATTCTATTCAAAATTCAAGACACTTTAATTAACACGTTTATATTTCAAACACTGAAGTTCTTACATCAAAGACTTGAGTTCATAATGAGCGCTCACTACTGCCGAGTGCCTCTCAACAGGAACAAGAAACCAATACTTGAGACCGCACATAGAATGGTAAGCGAAACGTGAAATTACGGGACAAACTACTTAGTGTTGAGATACAGATCTCAAAAGAATTGAAGACGGAAGAATTTATACTGGAGACGTTATCTATAATAATAATGTTTATTTCTCACCATAGAAGAATACAAAAAATACACAAAAATATATTTACATAGTATATAGGCTATGGCTACAAGTACATAAAAAATACAGGTACATTGGGTAACCAACCGCCAAACTAGGTGGGCCTGCATTTTGGTAATCAATTATTGAGCAACAGTACCTCAACAACCACAATATGATATGTTGCCAGCAACACTGTAACACTGTTGCTCAACATCTGATGTGGCTTTTAGTAAATGGTAACACGTTAAAAACTGGCAAATCTTATAATATTACAATTCCCATGTCACTGAAAATAGGGTAAACGAAGGCCAGGGCAATTTCTAGTTTGTAAAAGTTGAACATATACTGCCGCCGTCCCTGGAGGCGGACTTTCAGCAGAGTAAAAAAAGTTCATTTTGTTCATCAAAGTGGGTTTGCGTTTGACCTCAGTCTCACCTGATGGTAACCGACGATGAGGTCCAAGGTGGAACACGCTTACCCAGAAAATACCTGTTCACTCTCACCTTAAAGATACCAAGGTTATATGACTCCGGGAATACAGACGCAGGGAACGATCCACTCCTTAGCGGTGCGAATAAGAAAATACGTAGAATACCGCTTCGTGCGTCATGGTGAAAATTCAACTACGTGTAGGTGAAAGATATCCCGGCGTCTGGTAGGCCGTTTAAGGAAAGTGAAAGGTGGGATAAGTTAATGAAGTTGCTGGGCACACTCTCCATAATACGCTTTGTAAAAGACCATAAGGCAAGCGATCTTTCACCGATGTTCCAGACTGTGAAGTTTGGTTTTGCACTGTAAAAATTGATTTGTTCATATTGATTTCTGACATTTACGCGAATATTATACATTGAAATAAAACTACTTACTATCTACGGATTTTATCGCGTTATATTGATATTATTAATCCCGACGTTTTGGACCGTATACAGCGTCCGTGGTCACGGTCTGGTCACAGTCTACCCGTGACCACGGACGTTGTGAAGGGTCAAAATAGTTTTATAAATCCGTAACAAGTAGTTTTATTTCAATGATTTGTTCATTTTGTGTAGCTATTACGAGAGGTGAGCCCACAAACCACAAGGCACTCCTTCAAATAAACTCGAACAAAATACTCCCAAAGTTTCAGCTACTTCGAATGAAAGTGGCGAAGTAAATGTCTACAAAACATCTTAACTGCGGCCATTATTTTAAAACAAACACTTGAGTTATCACCTAGTGGTGATGAAGGAAATGATGATGTATCAAAACAAACAACTGAACATCTAAACTCGAAGTTACTTCGACAAAACAACTGTCAGCAAGCTACACTTACAAACTTTACTTGATATATAATTGCGCTGAATTGAACTTTAATGTTACGGCTTTAAAGATTATGTTGTCTGCAAAAGAAGGGTGAAAAGTCTGACTCAATATTTCATAGCGGTGGTGGATACGAGAACTACTCATTGTTCACGAATTTTAAATGAGTTAGTCTAAACGCGGTAGAAATACATTAATTTAAATGTCATAAATATTTATTTTTTACATAATATCATACGTTTTCAACACGTTGGATAGAGGATCGAGATCGAGGATCATAACAATGTATATTTACAGCTATGTAGGATCTAAAACTATGCATAAAGTCTACATAACAATGTATATTCTTAGGAGCAAGTCCTTTATCATCTCTAAATAAATTACCCATAGGTTTAGATCTAAGCTCTAAAGTCCTTAGTACAGAGGCTAGCATGTCAAGGCTATCCAAAACTGTCAAATATTCCCAATTGAATATGAACCTTATAGTTTTGTGTTAAAGTTGAAAATCAATCAAAGAAATTTGACATTGTGGTAGCTTGATGTGCTGGCTGGCCTCTGTACTACCTAGGTATAATCTAAAAGAACATAGACAAAATAGTAAATTTTAGACATATACTTTCACCAACTCTGAGTAGGCTCCCGTTAAATTACTCTGCCGTTAATTTCATATAAATTATGATACATTTTTTAATTCATTTGAAGAATATCAGCTACTGAAACTAAATGAAATATAAGGTGAAATGACACTGTATATTTTCATCGTATCGACTTAAGCCGCTACAATTTTCAAAAAATCTTATTTCAAGTTTGTTACTTTGAAATCGAGTATAGCACTAGAGAATTTATTTAAGCACTCGATTCTAACCTAACTCAAATGTAGTAAGGGATAACAAGTCAAAGTTTGAAAGTTATAATTCTCTCGTAAATCCTTTAGGACATTAAATTTATAAGTTAGGGTGGGAGTGGTGGAGATAAGCGCGGCTGCATTTGTGATGAACTTGAATTAGTTCGGGACGCGAGACGCGGACTGCGGACCGCGCTGTCGGAGATAGAGGCAGCCAGAGATAATTTGAAAATGGATTCCGTCTTGCTAAGCCTTTGTTTATTTTGCTTGTTTATGTTTCAGTGTATTCTTTTTTAAACATTAAAAAATTAATTTATCCCTGTAACAATAAATGCAACTTCTAGTTTCTGCACTTTCTAGAATTCATGGATTCCCGTTTTAATCTTTTGACCGCCACGTCAATAACGAAAATCTGTGTTCTCTACACCAAGTGACAAATTCTAGTATCTAATAATAGGTACAAAAAAAAATCAAAAAAATGTTTTAAAGGTATCTATTTTGAACTAAAAAAAAGTAGTATTTTTGACGTGCAATGCCGTCGTTGGCGTCGTGAGCATGTTTTAATTTGACGTCTATGGACGTCCGTGGCTGTCAAAGGGTTAAAACAAACACCTAATATAACAATGGTCAGTGTTATTCAGAAATTCTAAAATTTGGTTGCAAAGGTAAGATGGCAGTCGCTTCGTGTAAATACTGGTATTCATCGCGTTTGGTTAGAACGAAAGCCCACCGCTGCATAGGTAACATTATGATGATAAATGAATTAAAATTCCTGTAAACATTTCACATATAACCGTCCTAGTTACTCTACGCATTCTAAAGATTAACTTTAACTTATTCCCCTGGTTTTAGAAACTAGGCTTACATATAATTTCGTAATCCATATCTTTATGATACACGAGAAGTTTTAGTAATAACGGAATCAACTTTCTGACTTGAAAGCAGTTAACGTTTACGATTGTATTTCTATATTTTCTATAATGTTGATATAAAGAGGCTCGGTTGCTTGAACTAATGTATAGCTGAACTGGGAATGAAATTGATTAAGTATCTTGTATTTTTCCTCGGGAGAGCATTGATTGAAAGTCTTCATTTACATATTCACACATGTCTCCCATTGGGGTTGGCAGAGATTAAAGATTTACAGCTGTTATGATCCTGGCACACTATTTTCTATTCATCTACGTTCATGCATAATCATTGGATTAGAACGCAGGTCAAGTACAACTAGTCTTCTCTCCACAAATTTATCTTATTACCTACCCCTCTTCTTCAAGACCCCTCTTCCCTCCCCATTCAATCAAAACTAATACTAGCTACTTATCCATTTATATGGACTTATCAAACCACTGCTATACAGCTTCATATAAAAGCGCTTTCATCGAATAAATCCCTCTAAATTAACCCCTATTTGTACGATAATATCAATCCCCTTTTTAGAAACTCTCTGCGGTCCATTTCTTATACTGATAACTAAGGGACAGATGTACAGAGAATAATTAATGGCAATAAAGGGGTTATGTACCCATATATGTCATGGTGTGGTCGGCTCTCGCAGCGACAAGGAAATCACAAATTAAGGATTTATGGTTTTCGGTTACGATGATTTGGAATTCAGAATTTCGTTCACATAAAGTTCGATTTTGAAGTAAAACTACTTTTTTTCGGATTTTATCGCGTTATATTGATATTATTAATCCCGACGTTTCGGACCTTTTACAGCGTCCATGGTCACAGGTAAACTACCCGTGACCGTGGACGTGTAAATATCAGAAATCAATAAGTTCGATTTTGATATTCATCATTATACAGTAACAAAATATTGTTGGTTATTTTAACGGAGATGTAAAACTATTATAGAAATGAATCTAGGGTCTTTTGATAATGTCTGTCATTTGGTAGGTACCACCGGAGTGTATTCCTAGGTCAGTGAAAATACTACAGTTTTTTTTTTATTCAAGCATTTTCGTCCCACTGCACGAAAATGACCTCCTTACGTTCCACGCTTTTAGATTATAGCGAAACGTCCACGAGGAAACGTTGTGTTTGCAGTATAAGGGTCAAAGTCCCTCCAACTTTGACCCTTATAACGAAACAGAAATAGTTGGGTTGGCAACTTGGCAGTCAAGTTGCCAACCCAACTATTTCTCTTTCGTTTTAAAGGTCGGCAACGCGCAAGTGATAGCCCTAGTTTTACAAGTCTATAGGCTACAGTAACCGTTTACCATCAGGTGGACCGTATGGATGTTTGCCGCCTTATTTATTTTTGTAGTATAAAAAAAAAATAGAGTTTTTATTGGATTTTCTATAAGACAATTTTCGAAACTGCTTGAAGTGTGCCCAGTTAATTGCAATAATTATTATAGGCCCCAAAAAACATTCTGGGTCCCTTGGTCTTGGTCATTCACTCGTGGGTTTATAGTCCTTGTGAAAAATGCAGTTGTGATGAGATATGATTGCGATGGATTCCGCGAATACATACAATTTTCCCTTATAATACCAGTAATAAGTGAGTGTAATCATATGTAAATCATAATAGGTAATATGGAAATAATTATGGAGAACAATAATTTTCTTCTGGGCTTGAACAAAACAAGTTATAAGTTCCAATAGTAATAAATAGAAAATACTTAATAGACCAGTTATATTTGATATTCAATGGCGCTGTATATATCATATTATTTTTATTACATCTAAATATTCAAAGGGGGAGTCACGGGAAAACGTCTGAAAACCTTTTTTCAATAAAAGAACAAGTCAAACGAATAAATCATGAAATTCTCGTTGAAGTTTGCGATGGAAGGAGAAATAAAGCGGTTGTGTTTGATAAGCGAAGCGGGACGAAGCGACTCAGCGATTTGGAGATAAAATAAACGTGGTTCCGTAATTTTTAGATGGTTTTTATTTAATTGGTCAAGTGCTTCAGGGGATAGCGGTGTATTTACAATTCTGTTTGACTGTGTACTGGTTTCTTGTTTTTTTTTATGTTTTATTTTATATACTGAATCAACACAGTAGTACCTATCACAAGCGCGTTGAGACCTCAGTTGTTAATCAAAAGGTAACCTATGTCCTCTTTCAAGGTTTTATCTATCTGTGTGCCAAATTCATCAAAATCGGTTCAGCGGTTTATGCATGAAAGCGTAGCAGATACTTTCTTATAATATTATATTTTTCTGTTCTGTGATTAGGTATATTAGTAGGGATTCCAGAGGGATTGCCCAATGTGGGCCTTTGAGCCCCCTGACCAGATCCATTTATACTCCATTCATTATAACATTATGACGTCATCATTATTGCGACGAAATCGTCCAATAAGCTCTATCTTATTTATTTACCATTTACAAATAAATTGATTCCCTAAAACGCAGTACTTTAAAAAAAAATACAGTACCGGTCCTTATTTTGCCGTTATTTGTCTATCTATTTATCAGCCACGGACGTCCACTGCTGAACATAGGCCTCCCCTAAAGATCGCCACAAAAATCGGTCTTGCGCAAACCGCATCCACAGACTCCCCGCGACCCTCATTTGTATATTTATTTATCTATTGCTGAAGTAAATGGAGTATAGTAAGACAAAACAAAAACGGCTCGTGGCTAAGTAATAACTACGCCAATCAATCGATCTGCAAGGTTAAGCTCCGCTAGCCAGGGTCAGTCTGTTGATGGGTGAACATTCTCAACACATCGAGACCCCTCTTCGGAAAGCACGTAAAGCGGTCGGTCCCGGTTGTCATACGGACACCTATGACACTCATTAGTGGAAGAAGCCTAAAAAGCTCAGGTTTTTTTGGTACAACCAGTATATCCTCAGGATATCGGTATTACACAGAAACTGGGTTGTCGAGGTCTGATGGCAGTGGCTTCGTGTAAAATATTAAACTACGGCTAGACTGGCAACCAACCCCAATATAATAATATTTTGGGACATTTTACACAACACCATCTAGTCCCAAACTAAGCAGAGCTTGTACTATGGGTACTAGATAATGGATATAATACATATATACTTTTTTTTTTGTAAATACATACTTATAATACATAGGAAACACCCAGACAAACACAAATACTCATGTTTTATCCACATAAATATTTGTGTCCTGTGGGAATCGAACCCACGACCCCATGATCAGCAGTCCGGTACTCGAACCGCTAGACCACAGAGGTCGTCAAATAATATAGTTGGAAAAGGCTCGGAAACTGAACATAGAACAAGTCGCTCCGCCAGTCTCCGGTAGTAACTTAAATTTCGCTATATCAGAAAAGTGTAGCAACTATCGAGTCTGGCTAATTTGTTCGGTAAAGAGTGAGCTAACTATTGTTAATTTATGGCCGTACAAAGCGGCCGGGCAGCCGACAGTTATAAAACTGTTGCTGTTACATTTCCTCTGGTCCGTGCAAGTTTTCTCCTCAATTAACGGTATTGGTTTTTTATTGGACGGTAACTGCTTTCCGTATTTTTTTATTATATTTGGCATTAACGCATGCTAAAATTAACATATACATTTTAGAGTAAGAAAAGTTCAATCTCAGGTGGGGTTTGAACCTCCTTCCCTCCGGTTAAGCTCTAGGTATTTATGGAGGTTGTAGAGCAAAATTGGACTAGTTGGACAAGGGAAAGCCACACAGAGGAAACATCAGAGCTTCTATGGAATAGAGCAAAAACCATAATTACAGATGCTGTTGCTAAATCCAACCCCACAGAAGTCCCACGGAAACGCCAGTATTGGATGACTGACAAAACCTTTGCTTTAGTCGAGGAAAGACGCAAATTAAAAGCAAACGGTGCAAAAGTTGGACAAATAAATCAACTGTCTGCTCAAATCCAAGCAGGATGTAGGCGAGATTATAACGACTACTTTATAAAAATCTGTGAAGAGATGGAAAGCCACGCAAATAGACACGAAACAAGAGACCTGTTTCGAAAAATTCGTCTTGTCACCAAAACGTTTTCCTCAAGAACTTGGGCAATTGAGGACAATGACGGCAAGCTCGTTACCGATCTGAGTCTCATCTCTGACATCTGGAAGCGCTACTGTCAATCACTGTTTGAAGACCCGCAGTCCTCGGTTTTTCCAAATACTAGAGTCGGAGATAAGAGCGGCAATCAAGCATCTAAAGCACGGGAAAGCCACTGGTACCGACTGTATACCTATCGAGACCATAAAAGCCTTGGGTGAGCGAGCAGTCTCAATGTTCCATACTATATGCAACAAGATTTGGCAAACTGGACTTTGGCCTTCAGAGTGGGCACACACTGTCTTCGTACCTCTACACAAAAAAGGTTCTACAAAAAAATGTAACAACTACCGCCTCATCGCCCTAATATCGCATGCGAGTAAAATCATGTGTCATATACTAAATGAACGATTAAAATCCTACTTGAGTAAAGAAATCGCGCCCGAACAGGCAGGATTTGTGAAAGGAAAAGGCACCCGAGAACAAATTCTCATTGTTCGCCAGATTATTGAGAAGTCCCGAGAATTCAACAAGCCTACATTCATCTGCTTTGTTGACTTTTCAAAAGCTTTCGACTCGGTGAAATGGCCAGTTCTATGGAAAACCCTGTTGGAAATGGGAGCGCCAGTACACCTTGTTCATCTCCTACGATGCTTGTACGAGAATGGAACAGCCTCCGTACGAACTGATGAAGTTCTGTCGTCCAATTTTCACCCAAACGCGGGCGTCCGACAGGGATGTATAATATCTCCGCTACTATTTAACGTCTACACCGAACTCATCATGCGCATGACTTTAGAGGACTGGACCGACGGCGTTAGTATCGGTGGTTATAGGGTTACAAACTTGAGATATGCTGACGATACAACCTTGTTTGCGACCAGTTCTGAGTATATGGACGAATTACTTCAGAGGATGCAGCATGTGAGCCTTGAGTTTGGACTCAAAATCAACCAAAAAAAGACCAAGGTGATGATTGTGGACCGCCTCAATAACAACTCCCCTGAACTAACGCAACTAGCGAAATGTGAGGTTGTCTCATCATACGTTTACTTGGGCGCATTAATCTCCAACAATGGAGGATGCATGGAGGAGATCAAAAGACGTATGGTGATGACAAGGAATACCATGGATAACCTGAGGAAGATATGGAGGAACCGAAAAATCACAAAGAGTACAAAAGTAAGACTTGTTCGTACACTCGTGTTCCCCATTTTTCTATATGCCGCCGAAACGTGGACCTTGCGAGAAATCGAAAAGAAAAAGGTAGACGCTCTAGAGATGTGGTGCTGGAGACGAATGCTGGGAGTATCCTGGACCGAGTTCAGAACTAACGTCTCAATACTTGAAGAACTCAGCATCAAGGAGCGTCTATCTGCAACCTTACAGAAGCGCATTTTAACATTCTTTGGCCACGTGTCGCGAAGAGATGAGGGATCCATCGAACGACTGGTTGTGCAGGGAAGGGTTGACGGTACAAGACCTCGCGGTCGGTCACCAATGCGATGGACTGACCAAATCAAGAACGCAGTGGGTGGCCCCATAAGTCAGTGTACCAGGATGACGGCCAACAGGGAGAGATGGCGGGACATCGTGAGGCAAATAACATCTGCCCCCAACACCACTACTACATGACGGCCACGACCGCTCTGCCAAGAGCGTTTCGGCTGAGAAGAAGAGGAGAAGAAGCTCTAGGTACCGCACTGCCCGTGATGTCGAATTTTGTTTTCTGCAGTTAAGGTATGAAGTAAAATATAGACACACAGTCAAATTGATATTATTTTAAGGTTACTTTTGAAAAGTTCAAAGGAGAGAGATCGGTTGGCTACCGGTTATGGTGAAGATACAGATAAACTCCATAGGACAGTCTTACAAAAAAACGTTTTATTACAAAATTGTTCTAAATAGTTCTAAGAATAATGAAATTTGATGTTCACAATTTGATCTCGTGATTTTTTTTTAATAGTATTCAGTAAGAAAAACCTTACTAGCCTAGTGATCACAAACGCGATGCTATACTTGAGGTCCAGGGTTCGATTCCCAAGTTGAGCATAGTGTTACTGGGTTTTTCTATGAAATTCTTAGTAGCAGCTTGGAATTAGTATTTGATTCGCGCCCAATATAGGATCAAAACATACAGGCGAATATGAGTGTACACATATACATCTCTGCCTAACCCTTCGGAGAATGTAGTCGTGATGGTATGAGATATTATTATAAATAAATAATAAATAAATATTCTTGGACAATTTTACACAGCACCATCTAGTCCCAAACTAAGCAGAGCTTGTACTATGGGTACTAGACAAAGGATATCAATATATATATTTTTTTGTAAATTCTTATAATAAATAAGAAACACCCAGACAAACACTAACACATATGTTCATTATCATACCATTCACCTAACTAACACGAGAATATTTCTACACATGATTTACAGACAACGCATTTATTTCTTAGTCCTGAATTTCCAGCATATGTAGACTATTAAATTCGTAATTAAGCACATAAATCAAGCCACACGAGAAGCCTGACATTCGTCGTTAGCATTACAAAACGATGTCTCTGTAGAACAGATTACAAATTATATCAAAAGCCAACACAGTTTGGAGATAAACTACAGCTATATTTCAAAGAGAAGTCGCGGTTCTTGGGGTTAAGTTTCAACCCCTTACCCTTGGGATTTTGGGGTCTTAAGTGCGTGGCGAAAGCGATTTTCTTCAATTTGACTGATGATTGCATACGTCTTGAACATTGAAATAAAACAATTTTTTTATATCCATGATTTTCATTCCATTTTTTTGCGCCCATGGACGCTGTAAAAGGTCCCAATATTAATATAACGCGATAAAATCCGTAAAAAAGTAGTTTTTTTATTTTAATGTCTAATATTCGCGTAAATGTCAGAAATCAATACGACTTGAACATTAATTTATCAATGTTTATCTAATACGGAAGACCTATTAGAATGTCGGATTCCAATTTGATCATTAGTTGGATGAAGCAAACTGAAGTGACAGTGGGCCGGCCATGTCTGTCGACGGACCGATGGCCGTTGGAGCGGACGAGTCTTTGAGTGGAGACCGCGAATCGGCAAGCAAAAGTGGTACGACTTTTCAAAACTTGGGTAACACTAGTATCGATAATGCTGAAGAAGATTTTTCCCCATGTCGTGATAATTACTCCAAAATCCTTTCTTTACTTATACTGTTTAAGGAATATTTTGTCTTGATGTTTTTGAAATTTAGTTATTGTCAGTGAGTGTGTTATTTTGCTTTTAATTAGAGGACATTTTTTTTTACGATAGCATAAATATTACCGCTCACTCCGCTAACGCTTACGACTTAAGACTTCCCAAACCACCATTTGGGGCCTATTTTGCAGCAGTGGTAGTTTGTCAGCTCCCGATTAAACAAGACTCGAGGACATTTCTTTACACATAAAAGATCTGTGTTATCAACTATCAATGTTGTTTGGTATGCATTGCGAGCTTGACCATATTTTATTGTTATGTATTACTTTAGAAAACTTACAGCTAACATACAACATAATTATAATAAAAAAATGGCAATTACAATTTAGGATGCTTCATACGATAACCCAATACCTGTTTAATTCATTAGCTTCACTCATGGAGGAACTTTTGGTCTACCATTAGGTAGTTCAAAATAGCATGTTTGTGTTTCGGTTTCAAGGTCCTGTGTCCTGTGAAATTACTGTGCATATGAGACTTAACAACTGAGGTCATGACGACAGCTCGCGAGTGATATCGCTGGTGTTGCTAGGCTGTGGCTGCCGCTCATCTCATTCCTAGGCGGCCCGTATGCTTGTTTGTCATCTTATTAAAATAATATAAACGTCGAGGTCCTTATCCTTTTTTTTTTTTTTTATAGTACGGAAAATCCTCATGGATCCTCCGCCACCCGGGGAGGTGGCAGGGTATGTCGGACTCATAGGTACCGACTAAAAACCGCACTTGCCTTCACCTGCCCTATTGTCATGGCCATGGGATCCGCGAAATTCGCCACGGCCATGACAGGAAACGTCGAGGTCCTTATCCTAGGATTAGGGCATCGACGCTTCCTAGAGCGTACTTGTATAAGAATCGTATAAAGCCCGTGATCATTGGTACAAACTGAGGAAGGCTTCTACCTAGTATTGGTTCATGATAATGAGTGTTATTTCTATGTCCTGAAAGTTACAATCAGGGATTTACAGACTTAGTCCCTTATATCAAACCAAGCTTCCACATAAATAGTCACACATAACATAAAGCAAAATAATCCAGATTACCCGACCTTTATCTTCGCAAATATCTACGATAAACATAAGAGAGATATTAAAACGAACATAAAACGATCTGACGACACTGCGTACATAATTATATGCAAAAACGACACATCAACAGGTCTCTTTAAAGCCCTGGTTTATGTTATGGGTATCAACATACAGAACGACATGATGTGTAAAGCGGGCTGTTCATGGCGCGATTGAGAAGAAATATGTGCGAAGTTTGGTGTTTGCAATGCTAAAGTAATTTGTTATGTAGTCTAAAACATGTTCTGGATTCAAATGTGGTAATCTGTTATGATGTTGCTGTTGTATATACACACGATATTAATATTATTACAGTATAGTTGGCATTGGCACTTACTGTGGAAAATAACTTGTATCTGATGGTACGAAAAATGGTGCCAATTCCACTTGACAGTTCATTCTAAAGTAGTGATGGGATCACTTTTTATCGAGAGAAACAAGAGAATTTTGTGTTGCTGTCCTTAAAATATTTCCTTTCATAAAACGGGTATTCCCCGAAGAGTAAGGCCGAGGTGTACTAATACCTCTGCCTAACCATACTTAGATCCCACTAATTGGGGGCGAACCTATTGCTATTGGGAATTGAATCCAGAACCTCTAGCGTATCAGTTGCAGTAAGGCAAACCTTTCTACATAAAAATATATTTTAATCATTTTATGTCTCTTGCTCTTATTTTATACATTACGTAAATGTATTTTGAATGTAACGTGGAGTTTTGAAATGGTGTGAGTGCCGGTCCACTTTGCCTGTTCCATGTAATTTCGCAGTAGCATGCATCGTTGCGTCATTACGCTTCTACTTTCAACGCTTCGATGCAAAAGTACAGTAAACCGTCCATAAATAAATGAAATAAAATAAAACATTTACATATTTATATATATAAATAATTCTACTGTACGTGTGTATGTCACTGAACCCTAAGCGGCTGGACAGAAATGAATATTTTTTTTTGTATGCGTTTGGTGGCGACCTGGATGGTTTAGATTCACTATTGGACCCGGTAGGTGGCGTTGCAGGACTAGGTAGGTAGGTAGTATTATAATATAAAATGTTTCTAAAATTGTTATTTACGAAGCAACCGATTAAACGTTATACAGAGTAAGCTTTGAAAGGGTTGGATATTTCATTTATTGAATATTGCGTAATGTTTATAAGATAGTAAAGAAAAAAACTAGTAAAGAAAGCATCTTGGGAATTTCCCACGCGATTAAGAAATACGATATTAACCCGTGTATAAACGAACACGGCGAGTAAAAAATAAAAATGATGTTTTCTTTATTTTATATTATCACTAGCTGTTGCCCAAGGACCCACATCTAAAATGGTTTTTTGAGACGAGAGGCCTATTTCGTTCTCCAATATCTAATCTATCTCTTTACCAAATTTTATCAAAATCGGTTCCGTGGTTTAGGCGTGAAAGCGTAACAGACAGAGAGACAGACAGTTACTTTCGCATTTATAATAATAATAGGAAAGTAGGGACTGTAAAAAGATTTTTGACTTCCAAACAATTTATGATGCTAAAATGTCTAAGAGTTCTGTCTGGATTAACAAAAATAGGACTATGTGTGTACAGACGCCAGCAGGTCAAGCTATCCAAAACTGTAAATTTTTCCCAATTGAATATGAACCTTAGGGTTTTATTTTAAAGTTGAAAATCAATTAAAGAAATTTGACAGATTGTGGCAGCTTGATATGTTGGCCTCTGTACATGTGACGTTTGCACTTGTTATTATTGCAATATCGCTAGTTGTATGAACGTCTATGGCAATCCTTAAACATTAACTCCGCGACAATTTAAAGCCTGTTAGAACACTTTATTAGCTTCTGCGACGAACATAAAATGTTATAACCTTAAATTTTATCGTTACCTTAATTTGAAATACGCGCATGATTTTTATGTTACAGAATGATTGCTACATCAATATTATGTCAATGTTTGTGATACGTCATAAAAAATATATGAGCTAATTGATCAATACGAGGTTAAGCGTTGATTGTTGAGGCTATGATTGAAGCACCAGAGGTGATTAATAGTGCGCTAAGGGGGTCATAAATAACAATCCGCTGGTCAAGGCAAAGCTACAGGGCCTCGAATATATATAATATAATATGTACAGAGCCCAGCACATCAAGGTACCCCAATCTGTCAATGTCTTAGACAGATTTTCAACTTTAATCCAAAGTTATAAAGTTCATATTCAATTGGGAAAATTTGACAATTTTGTCTGTCTATACTTTCCCAGGCGGAGCGGAGGTACTTCCCCAGTCGGACATCTCTAATTTGAGTGGAATTACTCCCACTATACCCTGTCTCTTTTAAAAATGTTTTTTTTTTAAATTATTTATAATTATATAAAGTTTTTCTGTAAAATTATATATTAGACTGATAAACTACCTTATCAGCCACATGCCTTATAAAAAATTACAAAAGATATGCAAATTACCGTTTTATTTCTAGATCATTCTAAATATTTCTATATAAAATGAATTTGTATTCCTTCTGCCATATAATTTTACACAGATAACGGCGTGTATTGAAATTATTCAACGATGTTGGCTCAATTACGTCACTTCCTGCTTGGGCCGGACGTGCATTACCCCGCTAACTAGCGTTGTATTATGTACGTGTAGTTTATGAACCGTCGCTACAAAGTTAATAGTGTTTGTTGTTATTTAATGCTTACCACAGAACAAGGTTAAAATTCCCGTATAATTCTCTTCATATAGGTAAGTAGTATTTTATTATAATATTTGACAGGCATACTAAACATTTTTTAGGATATAAATTTTAGAGTTCTTGCCATGGCAAGAATTGCAATAGCCAAACAAACATTTAACAGGAAAAACCATTTATTTACAGCCATAATAAAAAACGGTATCAAAAAACGAATGATAAAGACCTATATTTGGAGCATAGCATTGTATGGCTGTGAAACTTGGACTATGACTCAAAGGGACAGAGAAAGGCTAGAGGCATTTGTAATATGGTACTGGAGGAGGATGGAGAAGATCGTTGGACGGAAATGAAAACAAACGAGGAAGTCTTAAGAATTGTAGATGAGAAAAGACAGTTATTAAGAACCATAGAGAATAGGAGAGGAAAGATGTTTGGCCACTTGCTGCGACACGACGACTACTTCAAAACTATATTAGAAGGTAAAATTGAAGGAAAACGAGGAAGGGGAAGACCTAGACGAAGTTTTGTAGAACAAGTGAAGGAAAGGGTGGGGATCGTGTCGTATCAAGAGGTAAAACGGAAAGCTGAAGATAGAGAACAGTGGCGATTGCTCCACCGACAAGAGCTGAGCTCTTAAATTGTAGAAGAAGAAATTTTAGAGTAAGAAAAATTATATCTCAGACAGGGTTTGATACTATGCGAGGAAAGTCCTCGCACATCGACAGGGTCCAGCTACTGCTGGACCACAGCCTGTCATGGTGGTGGCGAATTTCGCTGATCCCATGGCCTTGACAATAGGGCAGGTACGGTTTTTAGTCGGTACGAATCCGACATACCCTGCCACCTTCCCGGGTGGCGGAGGATTGTTGAGGATTTAGAAAAAAAAAAAGGGTTTTATCCTGCGGTGGTTTCAGTGGCTTAGTAGGCTAAAGCGTCCGGTGTACTTAACCGGAGGGAACGCAGGTTCAACTTTTTTTTTATAGTAGGTACGGAAAATCCTACGCCACCACAGCAGGCAGGGTATGTCGGCCTCGTACCGACTAAAAACCGTACTTACCTTCACTTGCCCTATGGTCATGTCCATGGGATCCACAAAATTCACCACGACCATGACGTGAGGTTCAAACCATGCCTGAGATCGAATATTTATTTCTCTAAAGCTTAAAAAAGTTTATATTCTCTTCACATGGTGAAATTCTACTACTTTTTATGCGTGCATTAAACGTAGCCTTCCTCGTCAGTACAGTGGTTGTAAGCGCGATTGCTGAATAAGAAATTCTGGGTTCGATTCTCGATCACGCTACTTATCACGCCTGTAGTACATTATTAGAGGTAGTAATCAAAATCAAAATAGTTTTATTTTCATATAAACCATAAAAGTACAGGCACTTATGAAATGTCGAGTCTAGGTGCACGGTTCCAAATTGGTCCAGTAGGTGGTTCCAGTAAGGGTACATTAGTATACCTCTGTCGAACCCTGCCCCCGCAGATGTGTACTAATCTGGTATCTGGTATTTTTAGGTACCATGTACCTAATCGAGGGTGAACTTGCTACTGAAAATTTCTTAGAAAAAAAAACAATAAATATTTGGCTGACCTGGGAATCGAACTCAAGACCACGGACCTAGTGTAGCAATTGTGCTTACTACCACGACCACTAGACTATTTTACTAATAAAATTATTAACACGCCATAAATCATACATACTAGAATTACGTTAAGCTTACCCCAACAAGAACATACGTTGTACCGACGTCCGTATATAGGTACCTCATATAATCTCCACCCTGCTGAGGCCACCAGCTGCTTCAAAACTTTCTATTGTTTATGTCCTATAAAAGCGTTTCCAATACCTATTCACACGCCAATCTAAACTTTAGTGTCTACAGTTTAAAGGTCATTATAACTATCGGTAAGCCTATGGATGCCATAATGTGAACTGAAATTAGTTCACTAAACAACAGGGTTTTACACCTCATTACTTCGACTTAATCCGCGGGATGTTAATACGGCTGTTTAAACCATACGTGAAGACTACGACACGATTACGATTTGTTGATTATAAATATAACTTTGGCAGGAATAGTGTATAAAAACTTAAAAAAAAACACGCTTTGATAGATCAAACCAAAAAGTAAAAAAATAATTTTCAATAAATTTAAAATAAGGAACAAACTCAGAGAATCGAGGTCTCTTTAAAAGTCCAGACATAATAATATCAAATATGTCATCATCATCAACCCATATACTGTCCCACTGCTGGGCACAGGTCTCCTCTCATGTTGAGAGGGATTAGGCTATAGTCCACCACGCTGGCCTAGTGCGGGTTGGCAGACTTCACAAACCGTTGAGAAAAATCTGTAAGGTATGCAGGTTTCCTCACGATGTTTTCCTTCACCGTTTAAGCGAGTGATAATTAATTATTAATACGCACATGAATTCGAAAAGTCAGAGGTGCGTGCCTTGGGTTGGAACTCGAGACCTTCGACTTGGCAGTCCAATGGTCATACCACTAGGCTATCACTGCTATAAAATCAAATATATGAGTGTCACAATATAGGGTACAATGTCTAAAATGGACTTTTAAAGAAAGCGTTCTTTTTTTTAAAAGCGTTGTTGCCCGCGGTTCCACCCGCATCCCAAAAGGCTTTTTGAGACAAAAGATAGCCTATGTCCTGTACCAAATATCATCTAAATCGATTCAGCGGCTTAAACGTGAAAAGATCGAACAGTTACGGTCCGATAGCTATTCATATTGAGCATTGTACTAAAACAGATAACTTCACAAGATATTCAATGGAACTGCGACTGCGACCAGCTCCTTAATAGTCTATCGATAAACATACTGTTCACGCCATAAATAGTCTTTTGTGAGTAGGTACTCTTCACAAAAGAGTATTTACTTGTTTTATTTTAAAATAATATATTTTTTGACAACTAAAAAAGACAATTGAAACGAAAGATTTGTAAAAATATACGTATTAAAATGTTTTGAGAATAAAATATTTTATATAATTAATTGTTTAATTGTATACCTAAATAGGCGTATACACATACCATCTCGTTTACCTAGGGAAAGAGCTTATAGTTTTTTCTCCATCCCTTATACAAAGACAAACCTCGGACATAACGCTGCCATTCCCAGACTCTGCAGGCAATATAACCCGCTTTCAAAAACAAGCGACATCGACATCAGCGACCCTCATCAATGTTTAAAAAAAAACTGCGAAAAATTATGTTAGCGGTAGATTAATGTGTCCCTCCCTATACTTCCTATCACTGTTTTATTATATTTTACTTGTACTTTTAGTTTTAACTTTTAGTTTTAATTTAAATATCTTCCCTATATGTGTTTAAAATGATTGTTTAATATTCTATTGTACATTGTACATTATTAACTAATTTGTGTCTATAAATTTAGCTATACCATACTTGAAATAACATGTTATCTCTCAAATTTGCAACGCCTGCAAAAGGCCGCTGAGTTCTAAGCACCACTATTGAGTATTAAGACCTGTTTGTACACTTAGTAAGCAAATAAATGATTTGATTTGATTTGTATTAGTTTTTATTATTCCAGGATCTATTTTATTGTGTTTAAATTTATTGTTAACTTAATTTTAGTATTTATAATTTCTAATTTATAATTGTACACCTTAATTGGATGATGTGGCCTCCTTTAATTGAGGGAGTACATTTCTTTGCATATACGATATTGATAAATGTAATACAAATTTTGTACATCTCTCGGTGGAAGTCCTTAATATATAAATAAATAAATAAACAGCACACATAACTTCCCCTGTGCACCGAGTTTACTAAAAAAGGACGGAAAGACGTAGTCTGTCCCCAATTTAAAGTAACAGAACATGCTTTCACATCCAAATTTTACGTGTTTCAATGGCCGCCAAGGAAAGAGCGAAATCTAGATACCTTGAGAATCGCTCTTTGTGTTACTTCAATAATAAGATGGGTATTATCTGTTAAATTAGAAGTATGACGTACTTTTTTGTACCCAGTGGTTCTGCCTACCGTTGCGCCCGCGCCGACCTCATGCAGCGCGCACAGCTGATCGCCGAAGATGCCCGAGCCTCTCCTCCCTCAAGCGTCGCATGCCCCGCCGTCGCCCACGCCAGGTTGTCGTGAACAGCCTTGTTTAATTTAGGATTAAGCAGGGGCATATTAATGTACGCCACCAGTATATACATAATTATGTACAGAGTTTACCGCTATCACTCTTATTTACTTAGAAGACGTAACAAAATCTTCATGAATATTTCATACAAGAAAAGCAAAGACATTTTTGTCAGATTTTCTGGGTAAGACACACATCCATTATAATAATAATAACCTTAGACCATAAACCAAAAGTTAAAGTTTTCAACGCCATAACTGTATATCTCAATTTTTGAAGCAGAGCCGTAATTTTTCGGTGCGTCTCATGATACAGTATGTTACTTTCTTGTAATATGACACAGTATGTTACTTTCTTGTAACAATATAAGTATTATATCATTATAATGATGTCTTTAACAATATCTTGTTTAGACATATATTTTTTTATACATTACTAGCTTCTGCCCGCGATTTAGTCCGCGTTGAAAAGTTACTTTTAATTATCGTTGCAATTTGGCAAATTAACTCAAAATCGTTATAAGTTATATCCTATATATTATTCTCATGTAAGTATAAATAATAATACTATAAAGTTTCATCAAAATCCGTTCAGTAGTTTTAGCGTGAAAGAGTAACGAACATCCATCCAACATACAAACTTTCACTATTATAATATTAGTAACATTTGTCTTTTATTGTATGTATGATGACGATAGACTCACCCCCTATTACATGGAAATTAAACATACCGGCAAACAAACAAAGGTTTATTGATTTCTGACATTTACGCGAATATTATACATTGAAATAAAACTACTTTTTTACGGATTTTTCGCGTATATTGATATTATTAATCCCGACGTTTCCGACCCTTTACAGCGTCCATGGTCACGGGTAGACTGTAAAGGGTCCGAAACGTCGGGATTAATAATATCAATATACGCGATAAAATCCGTAAAAAGTAGTTTTATTATAAACAAAGGTTTATTAGTACACCTTTGCGTAACCCTTCGAGAAATACAGGCGTATTTGTATGGCGTTTTATCGTTGTATTTGGACGTAAATTCTTCAAAAATCAATCATTCAGCATACGTCTCTCCATCCATTCATGAGCAATCTCAAACCTTGCCACCTTTTATAGGTCAAGCTGATGTGCATTTAAAACTTAATCAAAGCTGTTCGTCGGATACTATAAAAGTCATTTCACACCAAACTTCGAGAGCGCTAGGTACGTAAACGTGCGAAACTATGGTCGAATAGATGAACTGTGCGAATAAATGTCGAAACACCGAGGATTGCAGAATTAGCCGGGCCAGTGACGGATGCGGCTAATCGTTCGGATGATTTGTTTCGGCCATTATTGGGAAATAGAAGGATGTGCTAGGTAATGGGGTATTTTTGGCTTTACTTTTAATCTTTTCGGGGATTAGAAAGGTTTGTTAGGTTGAGGTATTTTATGTTTCATTACATCTGAATTTTTTTTTATTGTGTCTCCAAGTAATACAGTTTAGGGTCTCCTCTCATTTTTTTTTCCTATTTACTTCCTTCCGGAAGTAGTTTTTACGGATTTTATCGCGTTATATTGATATTATTAATCCCGACGTTTCGGACCCTTTACAGCGTCCATGGTCACGGGTAGACTATATTATTTTATATGGTAAAATCTGTAAAAAGTAGTTTTATTTCAATGTATAATATTCGCGTAAATGTCAGAAATCAATATTCCTTCCGGAAGGTTGATACGTATAAGACATGTATGTTAGTAAATTGCACACGTGTGAATCCAGGGCGGGTCGCTAGTCTCCACTTCTCTACTAATTTTAAAAATGCGAAAGCAACTCTGTCTGTTACGATTTCACGCCGATTTCAAAATTTTGTACATATATAGATTAGAGCATGGAAAAGGATATAGGCTACCTTTTATCTAAAAACATTTTTGAGATGCGATGGAAACAGTATTGAATATAGAATGAAATATTTTGTTTTGCTTTTTAAATTACTAAAAAGGAAAGACGTTCTCAATTCTTTAAACTATGTATGCAAACATACATAGCATGTTATATAATATGTCGTTCGTTTGCAATATCGCTAACTAACATATTACTACTATCAATTAAAATATTCATACAAACTAACCGTATCGTGAAACTCGCCATAATTCTCTCTCCGTTAAAACAAAGAACAATTCTTTATTATCCTGTGCAAACAAACAGAATATATCTCATTCGAAGCCACACCCATTCAGATGGCCTTTAATAAATTAATTTCATTCAAATTACCCACCCAGCGTCTCGAGCTTCTGAATAAATAAATATTTACTTTGTTAATTGAAAAATTATCTTACCCCGTATTTCATTTGCCGACACAGTTAACACACAGCCCCTATTACATAGTAGCTAAAACATAACGCAAAGTGTCGGTGTACATCATGATACTATGAGAAGAAAGGCGGTGTTATAGGGAGAGGAATACTAAATTGTCTTTAAAAAACTTCATATTATTTTAAAAGAAACAAATAAATGCCTACTAAAAGGAGACCTATTTCCTCTACTGGATAATACGGACAATAGTTTAATAAAAGACAATTATGGCCAAACTTTCTTTAGTAAAACTGACTAAGTAATAACTAAGCTAACCAAGCGATCTGAGCTGCACTAGTCGCGGTCAGTCTGTCGCTTCTTAACACATCAAGACCCCTCCGTGCCTCGAAGAGAACGTAAAGCTGTCCGTCCCGATTGTTATACGAACACCTATGACAATCATAAGTGGTAGTCAGAAGCCCAAAAAGCCTGACAACCAGTCTATCCTCAGGGTATTGGTACCTATTACCCAAAAATTGGGTTGCGAAAGTTTGGTGGCAGTCGCTTCGTATAAAATACTGATATTCAGCCGCATCTGTTTAGACTGGAAGCCGACTTCAATATAGTTGGGAAAAGGCTCGGAGAAAGAAGGAGAAATCTCTTTACATTTCGTACGAACTAGCTGAAAATAAACTAGTTTCTATCATCCCTAGATATATGTATATAAATAAACAAAGATGTAAATAAACCAACCATCAAATATTTGACGAAAATAATCATTAGAAAACGTTTTAAGTATTGATAGCCTCGAAGATCGAACCCTTTAAATCTTATTTTAATAAGCGTAGAGTCCAAAATTGATCACCAAGGTCGTTGTATAGTAAATAATAAAAATGATAATGTTGTTGTTTACTTTTTAAGTTTAAATTAATTTGTACCCAGCACAAAGAAACATAAGTTTACTAAAATATTAACAGACTAAAATCCTCTCCTAGGCGTGTAGATTGTTTGCACACAATCCTAAATAAAATCAATAACAGCATTACATATTCAACAAACTATCCCTAACCAAAGGGAAGGGTGGGGAAAAATGGGCATCAGACATTAATGACATCATTTGGAGTCGCGCGAAGATGCTGAGCAACGGTTGATAGCCGATAGAAACGCCAGTAAAGGGGGATATAATGGGAATATTATACAGTATCCACTTTCCCCCACTCTCTAGTGGTGACCACAAAAGTAATGTTGCAGAAGTTTAGGTGCATTTGATTTATTTTAATCATAACATACCATCACGCCTGTATTCTCCGAAGGGTTAGGCAGAGATGTATCTACACACATAGTTCGCCGGTATGTTTAGGTCCCATGTAATAGCGGACGAACCTACTGCCATTAACTGTGCACAAATCCAAACTCCGAGCTGCTACTGAGTATTTTATAGAAAATCCCAATAAGACTGCTTGACCTGAGAATCGAAACAAGGACCTGTAGCGTAGCAGTCGCGTTTAGACCCACAAGACTAAAGAGGCAGATTTATTTGAACCGTTTATTTTTTTAATTGTAAGTAAATGGTAGACAAGCATACAGGCGATGGCCACCTGATGGTAAGCTGCCGCATACATGTCAGTAACACCACTAGTATTACTAGTGCATTGCCATTTCGAGACCTCAGTTGTCCATAAATTTTACTGATTACGCTACAAGACTTTCTTTCAGCAGTGGACGAATATGAATAATAAATAAATATTCTTGGACAATTTTACACAGCACCCATCTAGTCCCCAACTAAGCAGAGCTTGTACTATGGATATAATACTTATATATTGTTTTAATATAGGCTCATGATTGATTGCCATTCAAACTGGAACACAGTAATGTTAGCACTTCATTTCTTAGCGGTAGAATATTTGTATTTGAAACCTGTGTGGAGAGGCGAGGTGTATTGCCCCTCCAACGAAAAGGGAGGATCCTCCAACCAGGCGGGTGTTTTGCCTGGCGGGCCACGGCCCGACGGTTAATGTCGGGCGGTTGTATATATGCAACTTTCGTTGCGAATGTTGCTTGCGCGATTCAGGACTTCGTAGTTCTATGTAGCGCGGTAGATGTCGCTACACCTGCATCCCTGAAAAATAATCTCGACAATGTGTGAAGTTTGCCAACCTGCACTAGACCAGCGTGGGGTCTAAGGTCCACCATTCCGTGATGGCCATTTTAAGAGAAGAATCAGCAGTAGGACGGTAAATAGGTTGCTCATTAAGAAGACGATGCATAATAAAAAAAAAATCTGCCTGCAAATTAGTCTTATCAAACTAGTTCTTCTACGTTTCATCTGTTGCGTGTACACAATCTTGTGGTTCATGATAATGACTCAGTAGTTTTTTTATGATAAAAAATGTAATAAACTGCCTATTTTGTTTCTTTTAAAGTACCAAAAGCAAAAAGATTAATAAAATAATTTCAAGCACAAAATCTAGACGTGCTTTTTGTTTAAAAATAAGTTAAATAATAACAGACAGACAGCTGCCCTTTGATGCTTAAAGGATGAAAAGGTGAAATTGTTTTTGCCTATGTAAAGAAACTAATTCATTGATAGTCCAGTAAAAACATGCCTATGATTAATCCCGCCTAAAAATATAAATGTAAAAGTAACGTGGTCTATCTGTCTGTAACGCTTCCACGCCTAAACCACTGAACCTATATTAATGAAATTTGGTACAGAGAGGTTACACCTTAAAAAAAGACAGAGTCTTTTTGTCCCAGAAATTCTTTTGGGACGCGGGCGAAACTGCGGATAACAGCTAGTATTAATTAAAATAAACAAAAGATCTTTAAAATACTACATTTGGTTTCGCATTTACATTACGTTATTAAGTATCAAAGATCAATAATCATTAAAATATCTAAAATCACTTAGCAAAGTATAAAATATTCTAACCGAAATATTTACGAATATGGAAGCCGAATGGCGTCCATTTTGCCATTTCGAAACCACACCCCACAATTTAAAAATTCGAAAGTAACGGCTTCTAGCACCACCCGCTTAAGTAAATAAAATGCTTACTAAGATTTATCCTACTTCTCCAGAGATACTATCGAGTTAAGTCACTCTTTGCATTTTAATGTTGCCGCTGTCCCAGGGCCTGATATACTGTAACGTGGCGCGATCTTTTTCGGCTTACGAGCCTCTTTTTACTATTAAAAGTCCATTTTCTTAGAAGCCTAATAATTTTTAATGTGAAAACGTGTATGAATAGTAATACATCTTTATAAGATTTTTGCTATCACAGTTTTTTTTTACGAGCCTCTTTTTACTATTAAGAGGCCATTTTCTTAGAAGCCTTTTAATTTTCAGTGTGAAAACGTGTATGAATAGTAATGTAATACATCTTTATAAGATTTTTGCTATCACAGTTTTTTATTGTTAGTGGTAGTCAGAAGCCCAAACTGCCTGACAGTTACCAGTTTATCATCAGGGTATCGGTATTGCCCTAAAATTGGGTTGCAAAGGTCTGATAACAGTCGCTTCGTGTAAAATACTGATATTCACCTGTATCTGGTTAGACTGGAAGCCAACCCCAATATAGGTGGGAAAGGGCTCGGAACAGTCTTTTATAACCAAATATTAAGTAATGTTCTTTGGTTTTAAAGGATCGCCTAGTTTTTGTTTGCGATGCGATGACCTCGTTTTTCCCAAACCCGTGGAATTTTCCTAAAATGAGTGCTCCTTAGTGGCAGTGATGTTTTTGACGGAGTAACTATGATAGGTAAGGGTTTGTGGATAAAATAAAATGTAATAAGTGTAACCCGTGAGAATTACATGTATAACATATCAATAATTGATTGTAAAAGAGGTAAGGTATAGTGAGAGCTGCCTGACTGGGGAAATACCTTGCAGAAAATCGAAGTGAAATAACAGAGCTTTAAGCAGCTATCGGTGAGCAAGGTTGCCAGTGCTCCGCGAGGAAACTTTATTTTGGTAGTGCATACTGGCAAGCCAACTATTCCTCTTTCGTTTAACAGGGTCGGCAACGCGTAAGTTATATCCCTGCTGTTGCAAACGTCTTTGGGTTACGGTAACCGCTTACCATCAGGTGGGCCGTATCTATGCCTGTTTACCACCTTAGTGGTATAAAAATTGCAAACAGAATAGTAAATATTACGTTATATTTTTTTTTGGCATAAATATAATTTGAATCGATATACAGGGTGGAAGGGACATCGACGCGCAACGGCTTACCATGACTTCAGTACATGATTCTGGCCCCCCTGCATTGGAATTTTTCGTCGTTTTTTTTGCAGTTTCTTCAACTTTAAACTGTATAAAATCATTATTTCTATCTGACCCAATAAGAATTTTAATTAAAAAGTAAAAACAAAACAAAAAACAACATTGTAAATTAAACTCGAAAGATCTTCTGGTCAGCTGTTTCCTTAGAGTTCACTTGCGAGTTGTAAAATTTAAGAAAAAGCCGACGAAAAATTCCAACGCAGGGGGGTCCAGAATCATGTACTGAAGTCATGGTAAGCCGTTGCGCGTCGATGTCCCTTCCAGCTTGTATTATATCAAGAATTTGGATTCCAAGACGCATCTATTCGAAAATCATTCTTACATTTTAACCTAGTAATTCAACGTCAAACAAACCAAACAGATTACATAATAATAATTATGCTCCCAGCAATTCAATATTTAAGAATTATCCCAAACATCCAAAATGTATCTCAGGACGTCCGCATACCCGAACATTGCCGTATATATCCGAACATTGCCGAGTAACCGGATGCCCCAGAAATGAAATAAGGAATTGCAACATCAGAATTCAAATTCCCGAACCCAAGTAACATTTTTATTAAAATATGCTCCGAATTATGTCTTGAAATGAATATATTTTCTCGCCCCTGTCTTTACGGCACGCCCAAGGTTTTATTAAAAAAAAAAACTCTACGTTGAGTGTAAATTGTGTTAGGTAAATGGTTTTCTGTTGTTTTCCCTTTTTGCATATATTGTTCACCTGATTTTATGGAGTAGAGTAGGCTTTGTTCGAAAAGATTCGGAATAAAAAGCATGTACTATGAAGAGATTTTATTAGGAGCAAAAGTAGGTTCTAGGTTTATGAATATAAAATACTGTAGGAAAATCATGACAAAGTAATACTTGGAGGTTTTTGTTAAGGACAAAACAAATGTATTACATATACGCCACTGTCATGGATATACCTACTTAAATAATTATGTAGCATTTGAATTTATATAGGTACCATTTAAAAACACGCACTCGGACATATTCAAACGAAAAACATCGGCATAAAATGCAAGCACCCGCTTATTTTTTCTTCATTTTCTAGACCCAAAGTACGAAATGATAAGTGCTAGATATAATTTATTATTCATTGTAAAAACCGCCACCCTTCAGAATAGAGGTCGCTAGGACAAAAAAGCTCATAAATCCATTGTTTTAGGTACTGAATTAGGGTCGCCATTTGCCAAATCTTTTTGTGAAGAAAAACAAAAGTTCTGTTAGGTTTAGTACTCACTGTATTAGTCTAAACATACCATCACGCTTGTTAGGTGTGTCCTAAGTACACTCACAGTTCGCCGATATATTTAGGTCCCTTAGAATAGATCCTATTTCCGTCAACCAGGCAATTCACACTCCGAGCTGCTACTGAGAATTAAATAGCAAAATTAATACACGCCAGTAACATTTTACTCGGCCTAGAAACCGAAACTAGGACCTCTAGAGGAGCAGTCGCGTTTACGACCATTAGACTAATTAAGCAGTATGTTAGTCTATAGTATAGTATATTCGTCATATAAAATATATTACTCGTATCTATAACATTGTCAGCAATGCTTGTTGTCGGTATAGTGAAGGCAGGCTGCACAAAGTCCGCAGGGATTGTTCAAACTTCATTTCTACTATTTATTGCGGAGAGGTAGGGTATAGTGGGACTAATTCCACTCAATTTGGAGCTGCCCGACTGGGAAAGTACCTCCGCATTATAGAAAATCGAAGTGAAATAACACTGCTTCAATTCAGCTGTTGTTTTCCTTACGGGCAGCAAGGATGCCAGTGCTCCGCGAGGAAACGTTGTCAGTTCGTACGTTCGCACGTTCGCAGTGGGACTTTGACCTGACGGAAACCTGCAAGCCTTAGAGATTTTTCTCGGTTTGTGAAGGCTTCCACTGGCCAGCGTATAGCCTAATCCCTCTCAATATGAGAGGAGACCCGTGCCCAGCAGTGGGACAGTATAAATAAATATAAATATAAATATTTTGGGACAATTTTACACAGCACCATCTAGTCCCAAATTAAGCAGATCTTGTACTATGGGTACTAGACAATGGATATAATACTTATATACTTTTTTTTTGTAAATATATACTTATAATACATAAGAAACACCCAGACAAACACAAATACTCATGTTTTACCCACACAAATATTTGTGTCCTGTGGGAATCGAACCCACGACCCCATGATCAGCAGTCTGGTACTCGAACCACTAGACCACAGACGTCGTCATAAGGGTTGATGATGAAATACTTTAACATCAGATAGAGGGCAATTCTAAAATAATTAAAATATTAAATATTAAAATAATTATTAATATTTAACATTTACACGGAAATATTGTTTAAATACTGTTTTCTTTTATATTTTATTTGTTCTCGATGATTTTTACCGTATATAGTGCATGATGTGTTAGCCTGTAAGTAATTACTACACTTATAAATGTAACCGTATTTTTTAAATTAATTTCTGTATTAGTGTAAGTAATTGTTGGCTAACCGAATAATAAATAAATAAATAAAATGAGGTAAGTATCTCATAACAAGATAAATTTGAAATAGTGCGTCAAGCATCATTCTCAGATGGCGCAGTCTGTCTCTCATATTACACGCGTTCATAATTTATTACTAGTAATATTATCCGACACGATTTCAAGCGAAATCTATATTATATGTATAATTTTGTTCTATATTTAATAACCTCTTCTGGTAAATTGAGAACAGGATAAATAGGGATAAGCAGCTTTAGTTTTATAAGTATTTGTTTGGGTGTTTCTTATGTATTATAAGTGTATTTACAAAACAAAAGTACCTATATAAGAATTAGGTATATCCATAGTATCGTACCCATAATAGAAGCTCTGCTTAATTTGGGAATTTTACTAAGTACCATCTAGTCCCAAATCAAGCAAAGCTTATACTATGGGTACTAGCCAATGGATATAATACTTGTCTTATATATTCATTTTTATAAATATATACTTACTTATCGATAGGTATCTTTGTAAAATTTTCTTCTTTCATCCTGAGAGGAAATACCCGTGCCCAGCAGTGGGACTGCTTAAAGGTTGATAGTGCTACTTTTTTTTATAAATTCATACTTATTAATACATAAAAAATAACCAGACAAAAACAAACACTATGTTCATCACATAAATATTTAATATAGTAATGGAACCCACGAACACGTCATCAACTGTTGAACCCATCAGAGACAAACGTCGTCAATATTAAATACAGAACATTAACGCAAAAATGCGAAAGATACGCTTCGTCTTCTAATACCCAGCTTTAGAGCGATCCCTTCCATTGGTGAGTAACGGCAGATAATTAAGGCTCAGTGCAGGTCGTAATTTGCTTTGCAACACAAAGCGGGTTTTACAAATCGGCGGCCATCATTGCCTGTCCGGAGTTAATATGAGCGGTGTTGAACTACTTGAGCGGTGCTGGGGCCCCGAAATTTGAGTTTTTTGTTTGTTATGAGATATTTTATAATAATAATATGCTTTATTTGGTTTTTAGTTATTAGTTTGACGACACGTTTGGTGCAGCTGAGCGATGGGCTTCTGCGCCACGGATTGTAGGTTCGATCCCCACACGGAACAAAAGATGTATGACCTACAGGTAGTATTCCGGGTCTGGGTATTTGTGTATGTTAAAGTTTGTGTTTGTAAACGCACCCACGATACAGGAGAAAATCCTAGTATGAGGCAAACGATTTAAAAAAAAAAAAGAGATAGAGTTACTTTGCACACAGTATCTTCAGTATAATGAAAAGTTTTCTTTCGATCCATGTTCAGCATCTGGTAACAGATAAATATAGCTTATCCTCGCCTTCTTCGATACTTTTTCTATATGTATATTTATTTAGATGTTTATTTTGTTTGCAGCTTATAAGCATTTTTTACCATCCATTATTACGGAACGTTAAGAATTTTAGCAGGTTTTTTAAAACGTTGCTTTACACTGGTAATTTTCCAGTGTAAAGAAGTTCCACAAATTCATACACAATCACTCTGTAAATATTTATTTCAAGTGGGGATCAAATCCAAAACACGTGACGCAGAAGTCAATCGCGCCATCAAAAACGCTTGCTAAAATACTAGCAAGTATTTCCACTCTCGCTGTTTTCCTAGCCACACTCAAAAGCTACGTGCAGACTGCCGCAAGCAGTTCTCGGCGCGTCTTGATTGTTTTACAGTTCGGCTCGCTATCGGCGCGCTAAGTTCTTTTACTAACTCCTTTACACAGTTGGTGTTGACGCGAAGACGTTTAAATTAGTTGCTTTAGCGAAAATTTAGGGGATTAGGTTAAGTTTTGTGGTGTAATTCGAAAATTAGTTTTACTTTGATGATGTTGGCTTTATATCTTCATTATAACGGTAAGGAGGTTCTAAAGCTTATTAATTTTTTTGTGGTCAATTTTTTTAAAATTATTTTCAAAATATATTGTTCCACTTATAAGATGCTATGGTCATGTAGCTGAGTTCATCTGAGGTATTACCACCGTACTACAAAGTATTTAGCCAATAAGCAGTTGAATGTGTTAACATTACTGTGTTTCGATTTGAAGGGCAATGATGCGTCATTGCCCTTCAAATCGAAACACAGTAATGTATCATATGCCCAAAACTTTCACGTGCGCGTTAAAGTTAACAAAGATAACAAAGTACTATAACAATATAGCTAAGAACACTCCCGACTAATTCACCTTTTAAACAAAGAAACAACATCCAAACGGTTAATCTGTTCGAGAGCTACGATGCCACAGACACACACACACACATACATACAGGCACACGCACACACACAAGAGCTCACACACACACAGTTAGACACGTCAAACTGATAACACCCTGTCGTTTGCGTCGCGGGTTAAAAAAAACATCAGTAAGTCACTCCTGTAGCACGGCGTGAAATGGTCAACTTTATTTAAATATACATTTTGACAGCGTCCGTCATCTAAATTTGAAAACATTGTTAATTGATTGCTCGCGTTGTTGTGTTACAGTAAATTCGTTTTATTATTTATATTAAAAGAAAACATTATATTTACGAATATGTATGGTAAGGAATCCAATTCAGCATTTCCCTTCTTTGTTGATATGATTATGCATAATAAGTCCCTAATTTTATAGGCAATATCACTTTACCGCAAGACCAAGCCTAAATCTAGCCTAGTCTAATTTGGTCTACTGTTTATAACGCAAGCTACATATTATACTTTCTTGCTCCTAGTAAAACTTAAAAAACTAGTAAGTGATACCGATATAAAGGGGTTTGACGCTGCAATCTTCTCTGCATAAACATTCGCATCAAGTAAAAAAATGAGTAATACCTTTTTGCAGTAAAACTTTTTGCTGCCACGAATCTAATACTTTTTGCATGCTCTAAATTTACCTGTTCCAAAAACAGGCCCAATTAACTAGTTTCCCTTCTAGATGACCACACAAAATCGACCCAAACATGGTTACGTAAACACGGCTACCGGTCAGTTTGTAGTTTACTACTAAATTACGTTCCACTCTCCAAACGCGGAGAATTTAAACTAAACGGTTTAAATTTTGTTTTAGCCTCGAAGTCCGCCATGTTGGTTGCGGCAATTGTTTGAGCTTGTATTAAGTATGATGCAGTTGTGAATTTGAAATAAGAAGGTTATGATAAGAAGGAAGGAGGAACATATCATAAGGGGATAGCTAGATTATTTTAAAAATATAGAGGTACGGTCAGCAATGAAAGTCGCTGAACATAGATAAATTTTGATAAGCACCAAAACTTGTCATCATCATCATCATCAACCCATATACTGTCCCACTGGTGGGCACGGGTCTCCTCTCATATTGAGAGGGATTAGGCTATAGTCCACCACGCTAGCCTAGTGCGGGTTGGCAGACTTCACAAACCGTCGAGAAAAATCTCTAAGGCATGCAGGTTTCCTCACGATGATTTCCTTCACCGTTTAAGCGAGTGATAATTAATTATTAATACGCACATGAATTCGAAAAGACAGAGGTGCGTGCCTTGGGTTCGAACTCGAGACCTTAGACTTGGCAGTCCAATGGTCATACCACTAGGCTATCACTTGTCAAGTCTTTTTTATTATGAAGGTAAGGTAAATATTTAATGGTTATTTAAGCATTTATTTCGCGCAACCTTTACAGGTCAGTAACTTCATGTTAAAAATCGTATTGAAGATTGCAAAATGTTCAGTGACTTTCATTGCTGACTGTACCTATGGCATAAAAGTAAGCTAAAGTATTATAATTGGGGTAAATTGCTTAAATTCCAAAGAAAAAATTAAGTAGAGAGGCCAGCACATCAAGCTACCACAATCTGTCAAATTTTTTCGATAGATTTTCAACTTTAATACAACACGATAAGGTTAATTTTCAATTGGGAAAGTTTGACAGTTTTGGATAGCTTGACCTGTTGGCGTCTGTACATGCATTCAGGCAGGTTTGAACCTGTATCCAACCGGTTAAATAATATAGGATCTTGGTCGAGTCAAAATGAAACTCTAGTTTTGGAAGTACTTTAGAACAACATTCTTTAAACGTCAAGGGAAATCTGACACAACCACCAATCACGTTTTTTACTAGACATGCTATATTAAATTCAAATGATTATTCTTCTTAAAGCCAGTTAGTCATACGCTGACTCCTTGTAGCGATCTCTACACTGCACCAGACTAATTTCTCATTCATATTCTACGTGTTAGGGTATATCAGTAACATTAACTTATTGATGACATCTATTGGTGTATTTAAGCAGAAGGTGTATTTACTTCGCATGTGCTAAAATTTTTAACAATACAAATGTAATTTCAGCTGGCAGCCGAATCGATCCACTCTACCGTATTGCGATAGCGTTCAATAATTAAGAGACAAAATAATTAGGTACTTATTTTGTTTCGTTTCTAAAGCAACTTAACCAATTTCTTGCTCACAAGGAAAGCGTTCAAAAGTTCACAATACCGACGAAACACCGATTAAGCTGCTGATTCACGAATCCCTTTTAAACACAATATTACGGTTTGTTATTAAAATCACAACTTGGTGGGTTTATTATTTTGCAAATCAAAGAGATTATGCAAATACAAAGTTGCGTTCATTGATAACACAGATATAGATAAAAGTGAATAGTACGAGTCTGCCATTCTTTCTATATTTGACATAATTATATTTTTAAGAATGGACTCTGATTTGAGTTCGTCTGCCGTTAAATTATTATTATCTTTCTTTCTTTCTTTCTAAAAGGTGCTATCATTATTGTGTTTCGATTTGAGGAGCAATCTAACCAGTAAAATTACTGGTTATATAAGTCTGAACAATAGACGACTCGCATACGACACTGGTGTTGATGTTGTCTGTAGGATGCGGTTGTCGCTTACTTCAAAATATAAGCTGACCTCACATTTTATGGACTTAAATACACTTAGAGGTCACGTTATAGGGTAAAACCAGGATAGTTGCCCCAGGGGTGTTTATAATTACCCCGATTCCCGACACAACGTTTCCTTGCGGAGCACTGGCAACCTTTCTCACCGTAAGGAACACAACACGTATCATTAAGAGCTTTAAACAAATCACAAGTGGCTCACTATCTTTCTATATATCCGTGTTTCGTGCCGTTTGTACCAACCCCCTGGAATCGTAGAAATTAATTTTGAAAGCAAATAATAATAGATCGCTGCGGCGTCGGTTTTGTAATATCGTAATGAGGTAAATATGTTTCTGTTCCCGTTTCAAGGCGGTATCGTTTATTGGTATTTTGTTGGCTGTTAAAACACGGTGTAGGTACCTACCTAATAACAATTTTACCATGAAAAGCTAATATTTAATTCACTTTTTCATAAATTATTTGTTTTAATAATTCGACTGAATTCTGGGTATCCATCTGAGGAGCTCGTGGCTAAGTAATAAGTAAGCTAATCAACCGATCTGCAAGGTTAAGCTGCGCTAGTCGCGGTCAGTCTATGGATGGGTGACCATTCTCAGCACATCGAGACTCCTTCATGCCTAGGAGAGCACGTGGAGCCGTCGGTCCCGGTTGTCATACGAACACCTATTGCAATCATTAAAGTAGTAGTCGCTTATAATTGCAGTCATTAGATATCGGCATTATTCAGAAATTGGGTTGAGGAGGTCTGATAGCGGTTGCTTCGTGTAAAGTTCTGATATTTAGCCGCATCTGGTTAGACTGGAAGCCGACCCCAATATAATTGGGAAAAGACTCGGGGGGAGAAGGATTTCATTCTGGCAATCCATAATAATGATTTTATTCTGTACTAGCCCCGGCTTCGAATGGGTAAATTCATTTCCTTTTAGGGGTGAATATTCCAAAAATCCTTCTTAAGTGGATGTTTACAACATAAAAACAACTGACAAAATTTTGAATTTGGAACATCAGCCGATTATGCTCTGCGTTGATGAATCAACCAGGACATGTAATTTTATATCTATAGATTTTTTTGTATGATCATGCATACGTAATGACTACAAGGTCCCAACTAAATTTGTTCGCTGCCTCGTTAGTATAGTGGTCCTTAGTGCGACTGTTATGCCAGAGATTTTGGGTTCGATTCCCAGGTCAAGCAAAGTGCTATTGAGTTTTTTATGAAATTCTTAGTAGAAGCTCGGATTATGGATTTGTGCAAAAGGTCCCATGTAATATGACCTTTTCCATAATACACATAATGTACATGGGACCTAAAAATACCGGCGAATTGTGGGTGTATATTGTTACATCTCTGCCTAAGCCTTCGAGGAGTACAGGCATAATGGTAAGTTATGTTTGATATATTATGTTTTTGTTTAGTTTCAATATTTAATCACTAAAAAATCGCCAAGTGTGAGTCGGACTCGCGCACGAAGGTTTCCGTACCGATATTTGGCAAAACAACTGGTTTTTGAGGTAGCACCACGCACTTTTGGTTGTGATTGATTGCCACAAAAATGGCAAAAAATCACGTGTGTTGTAAGGGAGCCCCCCTTATATATTGATTTTATTTTGTTTTTATAGGGTATTTGTCGTTATAGGGGCGTTTCAACTGTCTCGCTATCACGGTTCATGAGATAAAGCGTGACAGAGAGACGGACGAACGGACAGACAGATAGACGGACAGCAGAGTCTTAGTAATAGGGTCCCGATTTTACCCTTTGGGTACGGAACCCTAAAAACAGCACCCATAGCTAGTCGGCTTACTTATTATTTTCCTTTGTGTTGTACCTACGTAATAGCAATAAAAATTTTATGTTAGAAGATACACTTGTTCTTAAGAGGTATTAAAAAGAAACAAAGTAAGAATAAGAATTATCACCAAAATAAAAGTCTATTTGAATTGAGATCAAAAGGCTCTTAATATGTATGAGTCTGAAGACTATTGATTAGTATGATTTGATCAGTAAGTATTTGTTTATTTTTATTGTATTTTCCTACAAATGATATTATAAATATGAAAGTTTTTGAGGATGGATGGATGGATGTTTGTTTCTCTATCACGCTAAAACTACTGAACGGATTTTGATGAAAATTTACAGTATTATTATTTATACATCAGTACAACATATAGGCTATAAATTATAACAATTTTGAGTTAATTAGCCAAATAACAATGATAATTAAAAGTAACTTTTTCACGCGGACGAAGTTGCGGGCAGAAGCTAGTGCATTTATAAATGCTAAACATTTCCCAAACCGATGGCAAGATTTATAATATTATCCTCTGGTATGTCAAATTAACGTAATGTGGAAGAGAAACTCGACCTCACAGGCAGCCTAGTGATTTCAGTCGCCCATTGCACTTGGCCCTTTTTTTTTTTTGCTTAGCGTGTGGAAAATCCATCATGGACTTCCGCCGCCCGGGGAGGCGGCGGGGCGTGTCGGACTCCACCCAGAGTGGGTGACCTACCGACTAAAAACCACACGGTGTTCCTTCTCGCACCTGCTGCGTCGGGGGCTACAGGAATAGAGCATTCTTCCGCGGCCCCCGACTGGTGATGGCCCGCCGCAGCGGGCCCCGTCTTTGAGTTTGTAGGGGGGGAGTGAGGCGTAGACTCCCCCCAGCCGTCATGGAGAGGCGCGCGTGGAACACAACGCGCCACCGTCTCGGGTCCTTGAGGGGGAGCGACAGACGTTATTGCACTTGGCCCTCGAGGAAGGTCCGACACTGAACTCCGTAGTGGAATCGCAGATCATGCGAGAGCGATTCCCGTGATCCCACCACCACATAGTGGTGGAGGGTGGAAGCGGTGGAGGTTTCAGTCGGTATACTGGCTTCTTAATACTTAAAGCTAAAATACTGATTGATTTCTGAAATTTACGCGAGTATTATACATTGAAATAAAACCTTTTACGGATTTTATCGCGTTATATTGTTATTATTAATCCCGAAGTTTCAGACCCTTTACAGCGTTCATGGTTACCATTCAGTCTACCCGTGACCATGGACGCAAGTAGTTTTATTGCTAAAATGTAAAATAATGTATTGAAAAAACGTTTACATACTCCATTCATCACGACACCGCCGCCGAAAGTAATAATTAACTGAGTGCAAGAATCTGCCTGTGTCCTCTGTTCTAGTTTTTATCTCCATAGCCGCCATAAGGGCCCCGTATGGCAGGCAAGCGTATAATCTACCAGTATGTAAGGCTCAAGTGGGCTACACTAGCGCTTCATTAAAATGTCGCGGCACGGCGCGTCGCTCGTGTGGAGAGTCCCTACTGTCCTGCAGGACTTGCGGCCTTTTGAGAGTGAGCATAGACTCAAGAAAAAATAGATTGGCCAGAATGTTATTAGAAAGTGAATTAGAATCTGAATCTTTTTCTTTTCAATAATTTAACTATTGCATGATATTGTATCAAACAATGATTTAATTATTAGATTAATAAATCAATATTTGGGACATATTACACGGCACCATCTAATCCCGAACTAAACAGAGCTTGTACTATGAGTAGTACATAATGGATCAGTAGTACTAATGAAACACCTAGAGAGATATTTATAAACACTTAAGCATTACATACCTAAATGCTTGTGTCCTGTGAGACTCAAATCCGCGATCTCGTGATCAGCAGTCCGATACTCGAACCACTAGACTACAGACGTCTTTTTCATGACGAAATTACAAGAAGATTACCTTGACAAAAACAGTGACCGGCAAAACTTCAAATTAAAACAATTTTTCTTCAAGTTTTTACAACTACAAGTTCAAGTTCAAGTTTCTACAGAGACAATATCTGGCCGGCGAGGAATCGAACCCAGAACCACACGATAAGCAGCCACACTTTTTAAGAAAATATAATATTTATTTATTGAAACACACACATACCATCATCTTTACAGGAGATCCCTAATTAGATAGTTTACTTATATGTATATACTTGCAGCCACGAGATGTATCAGATCGTATAAGACAGTAAAGCTTTTTTACTCGACTGCGCGACGCAAAGAAGGGTCATGTGTTTATCAACCTGTTTATTTATGTTTGTTCCTTTGTGACACTAGACTAAACGCGTAGGCCGATTTTAATGATACCTATACGTCAATTTATTTGTCTTATTTTAAACTTATTTTATTCTACATAAGTACCCGTTATTTTCTTCCTTCAGAAATATTATGATGTACAACTTGTTTTATATTTAAATTTCTCATGTTGTTATGTATTTAATATGTACTGTTTAATTTTTATTGTAAGTACTATTTACTCTAATGTGTCTTGGTTGTAGCAAATAAACATTTTTCATTTCATTTTTTCATTTCAAATGTAAGGCCAGGTCTAAACATTCTTAACCCAATATCGTCCACAGAGTCGCATCATTAAAATGTCGCTACGTACACTCGTGAGCGAGTGGCTGAACAGTAAAGCACTCAAAGCTCCAGCGAATTTATTATTTTTGTTTCGACATACTTATGTTTCTCATTTACTTTTTCTGTGAAAAGATTTACGGTGGCTTCGGCGCCACGTGACAGTTTTGGCTGAATTCGAAAGTGCTTTTGAAATTTTGGTGTTGAGATGCGTACTTCGTAATTGTAAGTACTCTTGAACATTTTTTTCTGTTTCATATATACGTGGTGGTTTTAGTAATGGAATTGGATTTGACTGCAATTCTGAAAATTATAAGTAATTTAACACGCCACGCCTGTATTCCCCTACGGATTAAGTGGGGCCGTGTGCAAATATAATAGGAGTAATAAATAGGAGGCTAACCTAGCCTTTATCGATGCCAAAATTCTAACTCCGCGCTACTACTGAGAATTACATAGCATAATCCAGTAAAATAACACTGCTCGATCTTGGAATGCAACCCAGTACCTCACGCGTAGCAGTCATGCTTATGATACGGTTATAACATGAAAAAAAAAAACTTCACCATTTAGTTAAATGAAATACTACCACTAACGATTTTTATAGATCATCATCATCATCATCATCATCATCAGCCTATACTAGTCCACTGCTGGACGTAGGCCTCCCCTAATGTGCGCCATTTCACCCTGTCTTCGGCTTTTCGCATCCAGCTTCTACCAGCAGCCTTTCGCAGATCATCACTCCATCTTTATAGATAATTAAATGATAAATGATACTTATTTTTGTGAATAGATCTTTTAAAGACACTTTTACACTATTTATTTCATAATACTAGATGGCCGGCATTTCCTAGCTAACGACCTCTGAGAAGAAACACCGAAACAAACTCAGAGAATCATGGTCTCTTTTAAAGTCCAGACAGTAATAGTATTCATTGCTTATCATACGTGTTTTACAATGTAGGTAAATTTAAAATGGCCTTTTGAAAAAAGAGCCATAGCAGCTTTGAGTTGAATTGATTGTGTAGACAAAGAGGCCTTGCATATCCTTTGATCGGCATAGTTATAGCCACGAGCCTCTCCATCCTTAGGATATATACCTATATCTCATACTACTACTACTACTACTATACCTATAACCCAATTTCTAGTCATTACCTACCGGTAATGAGTAGAAATTGGGTTACGGAGGTTTGAAAAATTACGAATAGTCCCATCTGATTAGACTATAAACCGACCCAAGTTGCGAAAAAGCTAGCAGCATGATGACGTCAGATGAAATATAAAAGTCCCTTTCACTTCGAGCTCAGACAAAAATCAGTTATTGTGATTTAGCTGTTACTTAAATGAAAATCAAACTCGCCTTGTATAATTAAGATAGCCTCAGAAATTTAATCAAAACCAGCATATTTTCTGAAGTCACATTCAATTCTGTTCCAGGACTTCGTGTTGTATTATAAGGCATATATTTCATGCTGAAAAATTTAATCAGCCAGTCCACTGGGGGTAGATTGAAATTCAGGACACGGTCGTCGCCGCTTCGGGCTAATAAATCTTGGAGTGGAGGTATGTGTGAGGAGTCATGGCGCGTGATATGAACTAGTTGAGAGTACTTAAGTGGGGCTTGTAAATGGAGCTAAGATGGAGTAAAATTGTTATAACATTTGCTCTTTGAGAAGACGGGTGGTGTGTGTTTAATATTGTAACGTAAGGAATTACATTAAATTGAAGGATTAAGTACTCCTTAATTCGATCTTCAGACACTTTTTTAATAAATCAGTTTTCTTAGATTTTTTTACTATACCTACTCCATTTATTAATACTTTGGTCCATTTGACGAATAATGTTATAACTACGATATTAACGTATAACAAGCTCCATTATCTATATAACGGAAAATAATAAAATAAAATGAATTCCTGTTTTCCTTGGTCACGGTATAACTTGAGAACGACTTTACCGATTTCATTCATCTTTTTTTTTAAAGAAAAGAAAAATTAAGGAAATTGGAAAATTTCAGAAAACTTGACGACTAGATCCTTTTTATCCGGGTAAAGTCCACGTAGACGAGGACGCGGACGGAAGCTATTTTTATCTTATAAGTATACAAAGGATGTGAAAGTACCAGTAACTGCTCTGACTTTGGATTTGTGCCCAATTAATGGTAATAAGCTGGCCCCTCTGATGGTACCTGAAAGCATATCTGTGAGCTCAGGGTTTACATCAGTTTACTTCGGTCTTACCCTTCTGGAGAGGTGTGATGGTATAATGTTTATATTTGCAAGTAAATCTTTAGGGTTATTTTTAAAAGTCAATGTTTTTTTTTTAACTAGATAACGTCGGCATTTCCTAACTGAAGATTTATGTAGAAAGTCACTGCCAAGGGATTTTTGATCTGCACCGATACAAACACATACCTATATAAGAATGCTGTGCCCTTCTGCAAGCTTGAGGAACACATGGACCATAGGATACAGGAGAAAATACAAGGGGCGGATAATTTATTTATTTATTTTTCGGAAAACCAACAGCAAGTAATAACTTACGTAGACTAAATTATAAGCAACATACAGCCAATAATAGGTCTTCACGTATAAGACTCATAGAATTCTGTGCCTTTTTTTTTGGAGTGCGGAGAATACTCGTGGATGCCACCTGAGGAGATCACAGGACATTTGCCATAACTGTCACGAGGTTGAGAATGCATCACTGTATTCTCAACCTCGTGACAGTTATGGCTTTCTGAAGACTTGAGAAATACGGGAGAAAATCTCAGGGTCGAGTAATAGGAAAGCATTTTACGACAATAACATTTAGATTCTCCAACCGAACAAACAGTCGCATACTCAAACATCGCAAGAACAAACCAATCTACATACCGTTCACTGCTCAGTTTATCGTACCTTACTGCTATTTTTGCTTCAATTTACACTGTAGCTAACTGAACTATGAATTAGATTTAACACAAACAAGACAAAACAAACTTTACCTTTCAAAAATTAAGGTTGTTTTTCGGATGAGCTGTTGGAAATAGAATTTCGGTAATGTGAAAACAAGAGGACCGCAGCGGAAGCAAGTGAGAACTTCCTGAGGCCATGATATCAGATAGGAATGGAACCGTGAATTATTTTAATTGTGCTAACACAGCGGTTAAGGGTAATGCACGCGATTGTGAATAAAAGGAACGATGAGGTTTTGTGTTGCGAAATGTTACGTAAGTACGTTTTAATTTTAATTTGGAGTTTCGTTATTATTATGAACGTGCGAAAGGAAGGTTCTGGAAATTAACGGTTTTAATTTGAGAAGTAAAGTAGCCTTAGTTTATTTGTTGGAAAAACTTAGACTGAATAAAATATGGATGGGTTGGTATGTGACGGATATAACAAAAAGCTTGTTGAAGGTTGAGATAGTTACGGGATATATGTTTATTTATTAAATTAGGTACACCACCAACACAATATACAATCACTTAAACAAAATAAAGTGCTCCTAAGGTCCTATGTGTGAGTAGGTGACTTACAGGCATGCACATCATTTATATACGCATCGATATTTGTCTCGATCACGTGGGAATTCTCCAAAATCTCGTCTTAGTACTGACTTAGAGTGTTCTTTATAACAGAACACTTTAAATTTCAAGCTGTATAAGCTATGTTTTGTCTGCCAATTTGTCAGTGTTAGAGTTTGATTTTTTTACTAACTGAAAAAAAATATCGAATTCAAATTTCGGATTCGACGTCGCAAAATAAGTGTTAAATAAAAACGACTCAAGGAAATATAAATACCTACCATAAATTATATTCGAAACGTTAGATAAGTACGTCTTCGTCATTTGAATATCGCGTCTTTTTTTAAAAGCGCCGTTTCTTTTTTAACGGGGAGTCTGCACGACGTATTTTCTCAGTGGCAGAGGTAGTGTTGGTTTCCGAGTGATTTAACCCGCTTCCACATTTGCGTCGAGCGCAGAACACTGAATCAACGTGGTATATTTAAGAGTTTCAAATATATTTAAGGCAAATATATTTAAGGGTTGTTTATTTTGGGTTAGTCCTTTGAGAGTGCACGGTTTGCTGAATTTCATATTTTTATATTCATATGTTCTGACGGGGATTTTTTCGTTGATTTCCTGTAGAATTCATACCTTTGCCGTTTTTACCACATTACTGATCATCAGGCCCAACCGTGTTGGTTTTCCTAAATTTTGTAAGTTTGTAAATCAAGGACATTAACTCTATTGCAGGAAATATCTTTAAAAAAACATACCATCACACATGTATTTCCTATTAGTGTTCCAGGTTATATGGAAAAAAGGGGCGAGATTATTGTCATTTACCGGGCACAATCATGTCTACTTGGAATATCATAAAAAAATTAAGAACGCTGCTCGACCGGAGAATCAAACCTAAGACTTCCAGTTTAACTCATGCAACATATGATCATCAACCCATATACTGTCCCACTGCTGGGCACGGGTCTCCTCTAAAATTAAGAGGGATTAAGCTATAGTCCACTACGCTAGCCTCTTGCGTGGACTTCACACACCATCGGGAAAGATCTTACACGCAAAATATCATCATCATCATCATATCCGCCTATTTTCATCAATTGCTGAAAAAAGCATTCAAAATATGCTTGAAAGAAAAACTACGTAGACTCAAAACAAACCATTGACAATAGTTCTATCTTCCCAGGGTATTAACATGAAGCAATGCATTTTATTTAAAGCACGCCCGCGATGTTTCTGTGTGATTTAACCACTGGGAGCCGTTTCCGCTTGAATTTATAATATTCGCCGTCACTTCCGGTACGCGGCTTGACGTATGTTGCTTCCGGTATTGTGTTTTATTATTATGTTAGCTTTTAGACAGGAATAAGAGTAGATAGAAAATGTGTTGAAATATAGATTTTAATTGAAATAAAACTACTTTTTACGGATTTTATCGTGTATATTGATATTATTGGATTTATAATATCAATATACGCGATAAAATCCGTAAAAATTAGTTTTATTTCAATGTATAATATTCGCGTAAATGTCAGAAATCAATAAAATAGATTTTAAGATTTTTTTTATAGTTTTTTAGCAATTTCTTGAAGTGTTTTATTTAACTTTATATAACATCACACGTTTCCCGAAAGTTTATGCAGAGGTGTACTAATGTACACCCACAGTTCACCGGTATGTTTAGTTCCCATGTAAGGGTCGAGCCTATTGCCATTAACCGGGAACAAATCTAAACTATGTGTTTTCCGAGGCATGTGCATCGAGTGTGTTAATTATGGTCTTCCATCCAAAGACTGCCCTTGACTTGTGCAGCTTAACAATGACAGTAATTACTTGATAACGGGGCTCTCCTGTCTATTTCAACCACAACATAACTAAAAATAATATTTGGGACTTTTTTACACGTGCAAATGCCCTCACTGGGTTTCATGTTGGAACTTTTTTAAATATTGACACCTACATTATGTACACATGAAGGCAATAAAGATTTGTGTTTGAGTTTGAGTTCTAGTCTCAAACTAAGCAGAGCTTGTACTAGACAATGGATATAATACTTATATACTTTTTTTTTGTAAATACATATATAAATACTTTTGATAAATATTACCACCCACGAATATTTGTGTTCTGTGGGAATCGAACCCATGATCAGCAGAAGAATTATCGTAGGAAGCTGTATCCATTCTAATGTTGTACTCCTCTTGTGGGAACTTAGGGCTAGCGGACCTTAATACAGGCTACTATGTAACGTAGCTAGGGAGTCATATCTGCTCTAATAACCTAATTATACTTACGGCGCTACAATTGTTATGTGTATATATTTTCTATTTTATGTGTGGATTGTGTTTGTTTTAAATAAATGTTATTTTCTTTCTTTCTTTCTTTCTTTCTTTCTTTACTCGTATTTTTACATACTTAGCTTGACGACTGATCCCCAACATGTATTTTCTTGTACCACACTTTTTTAAAATAAACTACATCATCAACCCAAATACTGTCCCACTGCTGAGCACGAATCTCCTCTCACATAATGAGAGAGCTTAGGCCACCACGCGGCCTAAAGCGAGTTAGCAGACTTGACACACCGTCGAGAAAGTCTCTGAGGCATGCAGGTTTCCTCACGATGTTTTCCTTCATCGTTAAAGCGAATGATAATTCATTATTAATACGCATATGATTTCGAAAAGTCAGAGATGCGCACCCTGGTTTCGAGACTTTCGACTTGGCAGTCCATTGGTCATACCACTAGGCTATCACTGTTTCTAAAACTGAATTTCGATCTATTAATTTATTATGAACAGTTCAATAGTAGTGAGGGTGCGTATAATATTATCAATGCTGTCTATTAGCAAAGGTATACACATAAAGTACTCAACAGAGTTGGAAAATGATACCATTTCGTAAGATAAATGGCCAGATCGGAAAAAGAGGTCTTATTGGATCCCAAATCTGTGATCTGTGATAACGCGTGATAGATTCGTTCAAGTAGAGTTGTGGGCGTCATTCTTTTACTTTAAAGAGGTTCCGTATCTAAATAGTTTTCGTTAATGGCATGGATGGGTCCTGGTTTATACATATACACTGTGTTTTTTTTGTCGTCTTAGAGACGAAAAGAAACCATTATTTCAATATTATTTCTACTAAATATGGGACTAAGTCTAAAAGTTCAGGCCTCTCGACAAAATGTAGGATGTAGCTGTTTTTTTTTTTGTACTTCATGGTTGATCCCATACAAGAAATTGTTGATCATGATGAGTAGAAGTTTATCCTTTCGGCTGTAAGACGACAAAAAAAACACGGTGTATAGAGTGTATGAACTAAGTAATTGTGTCATCGAATGTATTAAGTAAAACATTACAAAGTTATTAGTAGTAGTAAAAATGATACATTGTAAAAATCTGTCTGAAGAAATTCACATTTTATGTATATTTTGTAAGCTATAGATTTGATTGATTAATACTTTACATCTTCATGATATGATGATGATCCGCTCGATCGCAATTAAACCAATAACCGTTTCTGTATCACAGAATTCTAAAACGGGATAGCAAATTTATCTTTATAAATAGGTATGTAATCTTTGAAATAGATCGAATCTACAAACACATACACATATATGAGAATCCTATAAAAAGTTCCACACATTCACTTCACTTCAAAAACATGAATAATTTTACCAACTTGAAACGCATCCTTGCTACGAAAGGGTCCCAAACGCAACAGATAACGAGTAAGAGGGACCCTCTTATCTATTTCATTTTCCAAAAACCGTTGACCAAACATAAATAAACGGTGAAGCGGGTTCGCTCTCGGATTACAAGATCTGGATACGAGTGCCGAGATAAATTGACGCTTCATTTTAGATTACTGGCAATTTATTCGCTGTGTTTAATGTATTTGTTGCACTATGGTAACTTAAACGGAGAAGGAAAACATCGTGAGGAAACCTGTGTGTCTAGATTTTTCTCGACAGTGTGTCAAGTATGCCAACCTAGCTAGCATGGTGGACTTGCAGCTTAATCCCTCTCAATCTGAGAGGAGACCCGTGCCCAACAGTGGGACAGAATTTGGGTTACGATGATGATGGTAACTTAACTGCTTCATTGGCCTAGTGCTAATAAGAACGACTGCTACGCTAAATGTCGTGGTTATTCCTAAGTCGAGAAAAGAGTTACTGGGTTTTTCTATGAAATTTTCGGTAACAGGCTGGAATTTGAATTTGTGCCTGTTAATGACTTATGCTAACCATCTATTACATGGGACCTACATACCGGCGGACTTTTGAACTACAGACTCAAATCAGTGAATAGTTTGTTCCCGAACTTATTTCCTATCCTGTCACATTGAAATCGAAGTATCATCCAAACAAGATTGATAACACTTCTCAAATTCCCGCTGGGCGCGATTTGCGCTTAGCAAATGTATTTTTTTTCTAATTCCCTTTTCATACATTGAAAATTACGCCTTAAGATTTAACACTAAAGTTTAATTTCGTATGCCATGCATGGGTCATGCGTGCTTATGGCCAGTATCGGGAAAATTGGGGCTAGTTTAAAAGAGTGATGTGACATTTATTCCTTTGGAACTATTCGCGATTTCAGATATTTTGCCCCCTTGTAAGGGATAAGGTTCTTTGCTAACAATAATTTTGAATTTCTTTTATGTAATATTTTGGTAATAGGAAAGAGGGGTGATAATAGTGATACTTAGTAGGTATCTTTTAGTATCACTTACTACGGACTACCTTAATGGCGTAAGAGTCGCAAGCGCGGTAGCTAAATATCTGGTTTTGTGTTCGATTCCCAGACTCAGCAAACTGTTATTGGAATTTTCTTTACTGAAATATCAGCTACAATAAAAAGAAGATACCTTGCTCGCATTCTAAAGTGTCTCATATTTTTTGCTTCAAAAATAATATATCATCCTATCCTATCCTACTTCCTATCCTATCCTACTAATATTATAAATGTGAAAGTTTGTGAGGATGGATGGATGGATGTTTGTTACTCTTTCACGCTAAAACTACTGAACGGATTTTGATGAAACTTTACAGTATTATTATTTATACATCAGAATAACATATAGGCTATAATTTATAACGAATTTGAGTTAATTAGCCAAATTATAACGATAATTTTATTAAAAGTAACTTTTCCACGCGGACGAAGTCGGGTCTACACGAATATCTACCCAATTTTTTTAACTCCTGTATAACATTGTATTGTATTTAACATACAATACAATGTATTTGCGAGACAGTTTCGTCTCCTAGTAATAAATCCAGCAAATAGCTCTCTATGTGTATCACCTACAAACTATGATCCCGCAAGACAATTGAAGGTGTCCCAGTTACCCTATCTCTCCGGTTATGATTTTGGTACGAGGAACAAGAAACAGCGTTTTATTTTATTACTCTTTTTAAAGTGTCAATATATTCTATATTTAACATAGCATGAAACTGTAAAAAAGACTGAAATAATAATAATAATAACTTATTTGTAATTTATGTACGTACACAAATACCGGTGACAATTACAACAAATAAAAACGTGATTGTATCTGTTTTTACACTTTTAAATCAAAGCCAAATATTAAAGTTATTTAGCAAAGGAAAAATTCGACCGCGGGAGGGATTCGAACCTGTATCTTCTGGTTAGGAACACCAGACGCTATGACCACTAATCCACCGCGACTTCCACCGGCCATGTCGAATATTGCCTTCATTTTCTGAATTTAAGTCTTTATAGTGACGTCAGTAACACCTATTGAAAAGCAAGTTTTTACTTCTCAAACGACATGACTTATTAACTTTACAGTTAGTTCAATGTTGAACGATGCCACCTTACTTACTCAATAGGTTATCTTAGCAAGGAAATTGTCAAAAGATACAAAAAGAAAGTCAAATATTTTATTTAAATTAGACCACCAATATTTTGAAGTTTAAGTTTTAAAGTGAATTTGTTCTGTGTTTAAAAAACCAATTGACATATTCACATTTATTTGTTTCTGTTTGACATTGTCAGCCCGAAATTAAACAAGGAATAATTATTTTATTTGTGACTTGTAACACTACCCTATTCTATTCTACACAAAAATAAATTAACATAATATATGTGTAGACTTTAAATATGCCAAATCTCACACTCCTCCCTGTGATAATTTTGGCTCACGTATTATAAGATCAGTATCGCTTTACTTTTTATACTTGAGGCACGCTATGATGGCCGTTACGTTAATGGACAAAAATAAAAAAAACACAATACATATACATATTGTATATATTGAAATAAAACTACTTTTTACGGATTTTATCGCGTATATTGATATTATTAATCCCGACGTTTCGGACCCTTTACAGCGTCCATGGTCACGGGTAGACTAGTAGTATATTGTATATATTTTTAGTAGTAGTATCGTTAGATCGCTATTAATAAAGAACAGCAATTTGCTCCTTCAAATGTAATTACTAATTAATACGAAACTTCATGAGTGGCCAAACGTCAAAACGGCTATCATAGAGTGCCAGTAGTGTAGTCCTGTGGGTGTTGTGGCGCGAATTAGGAGAGGCCTACATCCAGCAGTGGACTGCGATATGCTGATTTGATAGTATCGCTTTACACTTGTGCCATGCACTCAAACCCCACAATTAACCGGTGCAGTGAGAGGGGTGCAAGCGAGGTTCTGATAACAATGCACTTTAACAGCTCTGATTACGTCTTACATGCACCGTGTCTGTACCGTAACTTTGAATTGAACTATCGATACGAGATGAGAACAACTAATATTACTTTACCTTGTTAGAGTAGCTAGAGTAGTTAAGTAGTAGCTAGTGTAGCAGTTCCAAACAAATTGGAACTGCCATACCCATATACTAGATGTTCTTGGTTCAATTCCCAGGTCAAGCAAAGTGATATTGAGTTTTTCTGTTAAATTCTCTGTTTTTTCGGTAAATGGCAATATGCTCACCTTCTATTAAACATACTGGCGAACTGTGGGTGTATAGAGACCAGCACATCAAGCTACCCCAATCTGTCAAATTTCTTTGATAGATTTTCAACTTTAATACAAAACAATAAGGTTCATATTCGGTTGGGAAAAATTTACAGTTTTGTATTGTTTGACCTGCTGCCAGCACATCAAGCTACCCCAATCTGACAAATTTCTTTGATAGATTTTCAACTTTAATACAAAACAATAAGGTTCATATTCGATTGGGAAAGTTAGTTTAACCTGCTGGCGTCTGTACATTAGTACCTCTGCCTTACCTTTCAGGAAATACAGGCGTGATGGTATGTATAAAATGCGTGTACAATCGGCATGTCTCTTTGCGCAAAATGAGTCGGAAATGTCTGCTTTATTCATAAAGAGAATTGAATTAAACACACAACACAAAGTTTTATCTACAAAACAATTTGACGATTCCACAAACTGCAGTTCATGAGGCAAATAAAAAAGGCAGACAACGGGCTCCTTTTATTTGCTAAGCGAAACAATGGTTGTTAGCAAAGCAAGCGAATTCTCACTAAATTCACTTCATTAAAACAACGAATAATAGTTTGTTGCAAAATAACGATAAGCTTCGTTGCTGTTTTACAGGAACGCGTATTTTCAAAAACGGGTTTGAAAAGCTTCCAGTTCGTGTAGATTTATAGCTTGTGTTCGATAAAAACTTAATAAACAATAAACTTTAAAGGTAAGAATGAGTATTGTACCTCCTAGAGCCGAGCTTAATTATTCACGTGTGTGACGTCAATAGATTTGACGCTTATGTCAAATTGTGCATTAATTTAATGATCTTTACTGCGCTAACATGTAAAAGTAAACCCTAGAAGATATCAGGATATCATTATTTCAAATCATCAACAAGCAAAAATTAAAAGAACTATGTTAATGTTCGCTTCTTACGTATATGGGAAAAGCAGTGTACACGTATACTTATAAAACCTACGAGGGCTAAATTCGTGTACATTTTGCAATGTATTTCATAATTATGTGCCCGGAAGCTCAGTGGCTGTCGGAATTGGAAGTCAAGACGGTATCGCTCTAATGGAAACTAAGTTTCAACTACGTGATTAACGTGAAAATTGATTTATTGTTCGTTATTGAGAGTTGCGGGGTGCTTGTAACCCCTTGTGTGTGCTCACTAGATGTAGGGTTTACCACGGTATTATGTTAAGAAGATAATATAATCTTGTTAGTAGCTATTTTATAGTAATTAAGCTAAATTGTTTGGGGTCTGGATTTGATTCCGATAAATGAAAATAGGCTCTTCTATTACATGGGACCTAAACATAAATTTTATCAGTGGACTGTGGGTAAACATAAGTACACCTCTGCCTAACCCTTCGGGGAATACAAGCATTTGTATTATAAACGATATTTCTTTACACTAGGATTTCCTAATGTATTGTGGGTGCGTTTACAAACATAAATTATTTCATACACAAACACCCAGAGACCCAACTACCTGTAGGTCATACAAATTTTTTTTTCGTACCCGAGCCCGTAACACGGGTAAGCCGATCGCTCAGTCACTATGCCAGACATGTTGTATTATATAACGTGAACCGAACACAATGTTATATATAAATAAATAAAAATAAAATTCATTTATTTCGGGTAACTAGGCCCATAGAAAACAATCATTTTACACTCAATAATAAAATAATTTAAAAATACATGTCAAAAATTATAAATTAAATAAGATAAAATTACAATACATAAATTTTTTTTTATGAATCTTATTATTAAACTTACTCTTCACGATATTTTATTTAAAAAAAGACTCACTTAACCACTTTGACGGTTAGTCTGTGGGAACAGTAATACTTTTGAGTACGTATGTTATCTTTAAAACACAGTACAATGATAACATATATAAGCACCGTTTGACGGTAAGCGGCTCCAGCTAAATAGACGTCAGCAACAACAGTGGTAACCAGTCACGCGTTGTCATCTTAAGATCTCAGTTGTTAAATCTCACATGCAAAAAACCTATATACTATCCCACTGCTGGGCACGGGTCTCCTTTCACAGAATGAGGGGTATGTTAATATGGTATTTGTCGATAAAATTACGTGCACATTATGAAGACTCACACTGTTTATGTATAGATTATCTGTGCTATTAGAGTTATTTACAATTCCTTGTTCTCTATATTCCCACCATCGATGTGTTCGCTGATACTGGCGGTACATCCGTGACTGATGTGCTGTTGCGGACGGTATTGATTGCTGATTGTAATAGATAACGATCGGCGATCGAACAGTGACGCCGGGAATACTGCACAAGGGGATTGTGTCAGCAATTTGGCGGTTAGATTTGCGATTGGAATACTGGATCTACATAATATACCATCATGCCTATATTCCCCGTAGGGTTAGACAGAGGTATGCTGCTGTGCATAGTTTTATATGTTTTAGTTTCCATATAATAGAAAGCGTACCTATTGCTATTAACTGGGCACAAATTAAATGATAACAGAATTTCACAGAAGTACCCAATACACTTTGTTCTACCTGGGAATCAAACTTATGACCTAAAAATAAACAGTTGCGCTTAATACAACTAGACTAATGAGGTACGTAATTACTGGGTCTTACAAGTTTAAATTCAGAATATCACAAATTATGATGCGCGCTCAACCTGTCTTCCTAATTTTGGGACAAAAAAATTTTGACATAAAAAAAAAACAGTACCGTTTACATATATACTACAAACTATGAAAGAGCCAATTTTCTTTCAAACATACATGCATATACTCACGCCTTTTTCCCATGGGATAGGCAGAAACTAAAGAACGCCACTTGCTACGATTTTTGCATGCTTCTTTTGCTACGACCACATTCATACATCTTGTCATACATACACGCCGGTTTTCTTTCATACTTTGTTATATATAGAGTTGTTAGATATTATTATAGTCATTGAATTGTCCACAAATACTGGAAGGACATAAAAAAAACGTTAGTTACTTACAGCGAGACAATACACCACAGGTATTTTTCCAAGGCTCAATCATAAATTAAAATCATCTCAGCCACATTCAATCAAATCTATGTCAGATCAACATAGCGTTGTGAAACCGTGTACACATAATAATTAATTTACGGATCACTCCAGAAAGCCTGGCAACACAAAAATAAAATTACCAACACTGCCGAATCCGATATTAAGCAAACACGAAAAATAACCTTTTAAAAAACACTGATAATAACAAAAGCCAGGTTTCATTAGTAGAATCACATTACGTTCGCAAACGAACTGGTTCCGGCAAAAATAAAATAAAAATAAAAAAGGTTACAATGGAGGACGAAACGCGTGGAAAACAAAGCTGGCACAATCAGGATCAAGCCTTATTTACCGAGTCTGTCCTAATTGATACAGGGTCGGGATGCGCCAGGCAGGATAGAGGGTGTGGCTTTGAGGACGGCGGGTGATTGATGGGATAAATATAGACGCGATTTGGGCTTTGTTTCGGGATTTTCGGAAGAAACGAATCTTTTTGACATATTATTGATATTTGTACAAATGCTTCTGTGTACGGTCGACAAAAGAGTTAAGTATACAGGCAGCTAATTAAACATCTTTGTTTTGTTAAAGATTGTGTAATAATGTATCACGCAATATGTGTCATAACGCAGGTATTGTAAGCTGCTACACAACAAATGCTTTGACGGGTAATTATTTAAATCACAATCTGTGTAAAGATGCAGATTACGTTCGCTACCTGTATACCAATCTGTTTTGTTGACTGTACATATTTTTAAACGATTTCGAAAGAATAATTCGTATTTTTTATGTATTTTCAGGTAGCCTTGTTGATTAACAATCTGTTTTTAATTTGATCCAGTTATTTATTTCTTTAGCCGTTGTTGTCCCACTGCAAGGCAAAGGCCTCCCTACCCTCCTTCCATTTCTCACGGTTCAAGGCTATTTTGGCCAATCCTTCCAGAAAAAGTCAAGCTTATCCCGCCATCTCCGTCTAGGCCTGCCGCGCTATCGTCTGCCAGCAGTAGATCCAGTATTTTTTGAAAATTATTGGTATCTGAATATAGATCCTGAAGATAGCTACACCTCAAAATGATTCAGAACAGAATAATGTTAGCACATTATTGCTTACGGTAGAATATTTGGTGAAACTACCCCAAAAGAACTCTACAGTATAAACAAATAATAGGTATTGAAATAAAAGCTACTTTATACGGATTTTATCGCGTTATATTGAATTATTACAGATCTTATTATAGATTCTATTAAATCAAAATCTAGGCCTACAACTGCAAGACCAAAGGATACGGTGAGCTCGTTTTGCGTGAATCGGATTGCCAATAATTAACAAAATGTGGGCTGTCAGTGATTATATCATCAAGACCACCTCAGTCTACCCGTGACCATGGACGCTATAAAGGGTCCGAAACGTCGGGATTAATAATATCGATTTATCGCGATAAAATCCGTAAAAAGTAGTTCAATGTCTAATATTCGCGAAAGTGTCAGAAATCGAAATAATAGGTAATCAAAAAATGGGTTTTAAGTACTCTGCACACGTTGGTGGTACAGTTTTGAAATAGGTATGTTGCTGGTTTATGATATTTCGAAAATGTATCGCCGTCTATGTGGCTCCACAGTGTCATCACAGTTCGTTAGATCGTATCATATCTATATCACTGTTACCTACACGTTAGGCGTATTCGATCTGACAGTTCACTGTTGTTTGTGTCCTTCACAAAGCAAGCAGTGTTCCTACCAACAAACTAAAACTAATCTTAAATTGCACTCTGCAAGGTTCAAAATGCAACGACATTTTCCAAGCATTTTCTCTGAAGATGCGTGAGGAAATCGGTAAAAGTTATAGCTCTGAATATGTTTGTATGAAATGAGACGTGTGACGTCACATCATATAGATTTTCGATGAATTTATTCGATGAACTTAATCGTGGTGTGCCAGATACTCGAATCAAAGACTTTATTTCGAATTCTCTTGTCTGATATTTACAATACTAAAGATAATTGAAAAAAACTAGTTACTAGAAAAAAGGGAGACTTTACGTAAAAAGAACGTACCTCTCTCTACTCATAATAAATATTTAAATTAATATTAAAAGCGTATTAAGAAATAAAATACTTAGACACTAGGATCGATTCCACTGAGATGTGACTAGGCAGATAATTAAAAGGAAAATTAATAATATAAAAACGTTGACTCCCTGAAAACTGAATCAACTATACAAAATATAATATAAGTATTGCTCAGCATCAAGAATTTCCAGCATTCAAAAGTTGCCAATACGAATCCAAGTTCATTTTAAAGCTACGAAAACCCAAGGGACAGACAGCAAAAAAGGTAATAAAGTAGCCAAAGAGCGATGTTGCCAGATTAAAGGTATTTTCCCATAATATCGAGGGATTTCAATTCATTGGGGCATTCTTTTGAAGTAATTTTTAAAAATCCGCGTAAGGTTTTATTTCTAAGGAAAAAATATCTGAGATGTTTGATAAAATGTTATGTTACATTTAAGATTAAACAGTGCTTCACTGGTCATGGGGTCCTGAGTTCGACTCTCGGTCGAGTAGTGTTATTTAATTTTTCTATAAAATTCTTAGCAACAGCTCGGAGTTTGGATTTGTGCCCGGTATATAGCGATAGGCGCAATCGCCATTACATGGGACCTACACAAAAAAAAAACAGTGAACTGTGGGCGTACATCAGTACATTTTATGTTAAATATTATTTATTTCACACACTATGTATCCTTACAAGGTAACCCCAATACAATAGCGGTTTGCGAATACACACCAAATAAATTCAAAAACTATACTACTATTAAAAACACAATCTAAAGTCAGATATGTTTCAAATATATCGACAATAACATAATTATAAAGTTAAATACGTGTCAATATTTTTGAAGGCAGACATTAAACGTTTGAAACTCATTTGTTAATTTCCGGTGTGGTTTTAAAAAACACAATTTATTTTTTAATTGAGTTATGTACGCTACTGTAACTGCGACGCATGGTGTTTATTCATTTTATTTCGGAAAAACCGCTGCCGGCATGATGTAGGTCGGACGGAAGTGGTCAAAATGTATTAAAATTTTATTTTTTCAGTAACAACTCTCACATTTTTCCATTTGCTTATATGTCTAAATTACAATATGCATAATTATATTAGCAATGAGTAAATTACATCGTCAAAAGACACTTTTATAAACGTTTTTGTTCTTTTGAAACGTAAATCTTACTGATGGCAGATAAAAATTTAAGTAGTGCAAGGGTGGTTATTCACCAGGACCATTCGCGTGTAATGTAGCAGCATTACATCAGTGAATGCTTCCATTACGAGCGCACATAATGATACAATTTGTAACATTGCAGCAGAATCGGGGCGGAGAATCCAGCATTACAATTCGTGTCAATTGTAACACGACCGTCTCAGTGACATGACGTTCACAGTTCGAGCAGTTACAAAGCCAAGGCGCCTAGTCAGTGTTTTCTGGCGCAGTATTGCAGCGTTTCTCTTTCTCAAAGTTGAATATCCTGGTAAATAACCACCTTACAGGTCTCAAATAACCACAACTTTTTAGAATAAGCTTCCTTTTTCCTTCGACAAAAGAAAACAGACTTCAAATAATTTGTGATATATCAGAACCGTAAGTCAAAACCCAATCTATATATAACCTTTATATTGTAACAACAAAAATAGGAAATAGATTCATAATCAGTCAGTCGAGTTGATAATCTTTTTTGAATTCGTTTAAAATACAACATGACCCAAAAATGTGGTAATTTCACCTTCTTGACTGGCAACACAACAGAGACAATGGGACAGGGAGAGAGCCCACGCCGGTCACGTATCGTGTCCGATTTCATTACCGGCACTAACGAACTGAAATCCTAGAACAAACTGTGATTGATTTTACAATACGTGTTCGTCTACAATCAGTCGCCGGCGCAGGGAATACTAATTTGTATCCGTTACCTTTTTCATGCATTTTTATGAGGGTTTATTGAGAGTTGTAGTGTTGAAAGAGCATCTACAAGTGACGAATATAACTTTTGTTTTTATATGCCATAACGTTATGAACTTCAACGATGGGATCAACCCTGAAATCGTGAAAAAGAAAACAGTTTTTCATACATATATTCAGATAAAGCAGCATGTATGTATTTTTTGCGATCTAAAATAAAATTAGTAGTTATGACTGTTTGGGATATAGTACAGAAAAACTTCAGTGTTCCCTATAGCCAGGGAAAACAAGGGAGAGAAACACCAAGATAAAGCTCAAAAAAAGCGAAGGAGAAAGTGAGAATCGAGTCATAATATGAAAAGCCCAAATAATACAAAAAAACAAAACATTGCGTTTGAACGTAACTAAAGCAAATAAATCCCGGTGACGTCACAATCCCGTAATAGTGGGCCGCGCGTCCCGCTAATTGAATTAACGACCGTGATCCCGGGATCGCGGGATTGTCGGGTTCACCCGCTGTCTATTTACCTGGCTCTGTGCAAAGTGCGGTGATACTGTCCTAGCGAATGTTTGGAGGGCATTTTGTAGGTCAATATTGAGGTATCAAATTTTGTGATGCCTAACGGGTAGTAAGTATGCCGCACTGGTCTGGTGATGGAAAGAACCTCTGCTAACCGTGAGGCCCTGAATACGATTCTCAAGTTGAGTAGGGCGTATGAAATTCTCAGATCAGACCTTCGATTTTTGTATTATTATTAGAAAATGTTCAGTACCAACAGCGTATAGATTGAGACTTAGTCCATAGGCACGTGTGGGCTAAAGCATACCAACGAACTGTGGATGTACATTAATAAGTCTCTGCCTAATAAGGGTTAGGCATACATGACATAGGACAGTAAGGGTGGGTCCTAATTTGTTTCTAGTTTAAGTTACGTTACGATTATAATACACAGTTACGATTATATTTTTAATATTAACTTTTATGGCAAGTACCAATATTTTTGTGAGCTCACAACACTGAGCTTTGCGTTCAAACAAACATTTTTATTTATTTTTTCATTGTGACGCATGCACTGCGCAGTAATCCTATATTTTTTCTCATTTCATATTATAGTTTTCCTTCCATCACGCCTGTATTCCGGATGGCTTAAGCAGAGGCAGCAATACTTGATGCACAGTCATAGTTCACCTGGACAATAAGGGGCGAACCTTTTTTCATTATCCGGACAAAAATCAGCACTGAGAACAACTACTACAGTAACACCTTGAGTTTCTGTACTAAGAATTAGATAATAAAATTACTCGAATCCTTTTTTTTGTAATTATTGTTCTCATATAAGTGACAGTTTGTCTTATTGAGAAATTAAGATCTTTGAACCGAGTCCTTGACCTGGAAAATCTATCCTGGACCTCAGGTTAAGACCACTTCTGACTATTAGATCAACACGGCAATGTTACTTTATCATAGCTACAATTTTATAAAGAAACCTGTGGGTAGTCGGGAAAATTACCTCCCTCCCTTTCCACCTCTCTTCCCTGACACAAATTATTCGTATTCAATTCATTTAGATCGTAATTATAATTTCCTCTTAGTACACTCGAGTTCAAAAGTCAATGAACTTACAGACTTGTCTTTTCCGGAACAAATTAAATACTTATAGGTACGTATAATGTTTAGAAGAGAAGTATCAGATATCGAGATAAAAGCGTTTCTATGTCTCAAAGGAGACACTTTGAGACTGTCAACACGTCGGGAAAAAGTCAGGAAATGTTTTTTATTTTTTGCAAATTATTTAAAGTATTTCAGGCCATTTCTTAGCGTTAAATCTCAACTAGGAGAACGTCTCTAGTCTATTGGTTCTATTCAAACACAACATTTTAACATTTTATGAGATGAACATAAGTGTTTTTTTGTTTGTGTTTTTTTTATGAATTATATGTATATATTTCCAAACAAGTTTTATTTAAGTATTATAAACAAGCTATGTACAAGCTCTGCTTAGTTAGGAACTAGACCATGCTGCGTGAGATTCTGCAGGTCAATGGTTCAGTTTTTCGTTGGGTGGTTGACGCCACCATTTCCTAACTCGTCAGTTAGGAAATGCGGGTTAGTTTTTGTTAATATATCAACGTAATAATATGACAATAATATTGGTGTGTTGTAAAGAGTCTTCATGAGTGATGAGATATGATCGTTTTGCACCCGCTAGTTGGTCATTATCATGTACGAACTAGAAATTATATACTCATGAGAAGAAAATATGAATAAATAAATAAATAAATATTCTTTGACAATTTTACACAGCACCATCAAGTCCCAAACTAAGCAGAGCTTGTACTATGGATACTAGACAATGGATATAATACTTATATACTTTTTTTTTGTAAATACATACTTATAATACATAAGAAACACCCAGACAAACACAAACACTTATGTTCATCACATAAAATATTTGTGGTTTGTGGGAATCGAACCCACGACCTCGTGATCAGCAGTCCGACACGCGAACCAATAGACCACAGACGATTGAATGGATTTTGCGAAAGGTAATATATTTTTAGAGGAACTAACGAGATGGTAGCTGATAGAATATATATTATTTAAGAAGAATACATACTAGGATAAAGGCAGAAGCATACTTGTAGAACAAAAACCGACACAAATAACACACGTCATTTTACGGGTATGACGTCATACTATATATACACGTGGAATTGGTACCCCCCATAAAAATCACGTAAAAAATTGGGTACCACATAAAAAATTGATATAAAAATCTTATAGTAATAACACATACAATCGATATGCAATAAAAAAAATGAAATTTCCAAATTTACGATTTACCATAATTCAATAGGATAAATGAACGCTGGGTTTGACTCGTAAAAAATACATAAAAACTGTTTTTTTATTGTTTCTAATGTACCCTTAGATCGATTGGGGTTTCGACAGTATAAAATGAAATTCGTGTTTGGGATATGTGAGTATTTAATTTTTGTTACATTAACGCGTAAAGTTAGATTGGAGTATTAGTTTTTGACTAAGTGTTACTCGAAGTTCTTGTGACTCTTTCTTGAAAAGGCTGTTCCAGACATGAAATAGGTAATGTAGGGCACTATGATACTCACAAAATAATGAATATACCTATGATATTGAAATAAATCTACTTTTTACGGATTTTATCGCGATATATTGATATTATTAATTCCGACGTTTCGGTCCCTTTACAGCGTCCATGGTCACGTGTAGACCAGAAATCAATATACCTATGATATCTGGAATTGAAAAAAAACTTGTAAAAAACATATTACTTTAAAGTTTTTCTTCTCAAAGGTCAAATAAAATAAAAAAATGATCAAAATCTAATAGAATGCCTACTTTATACGAATTAAAAATTGGAATAAAACATATTTTATGGATATGTCGGATCCTTCATCCACAGCATTGTCATCATCATTAACCCCTACACTGGATCCACTACTGGGTACGGGTCTCCTGTCAGAAAGAGAGGGCTCAAGCTATACTCCACCACGCTTGCATATTGCGGCTTGGTAGAGTTCTCGCCTTTAAAAAAAACTCTCAGGCATGTAGATGCACGATGTTTTGCTTCACCATTTTATTTAACAAGATTCATAAGACTCAAAACCCATCCGTTTTGAGTTATAATCGATTCGAAAAAAAAACATCACAATATTATTAAACATTAATATTATTACTTTTCCCAATAAATATTAATAAAAAAGATAAAATATTGATGAAAAAAACACCCTTTCTAAAACTTTTGGGGGATTATTTTGTACGAAAATGTTTTTTTTTTTCAGTTTCTTTGGTGATCGCAACAATAGAGGCACGAGGAGCTCCCAAAATTGAAATATTCGAAATTCGAGAAAATGACAATGGACTACAGCTGAAAAATTTAAATTCTAATCCACGAATCAGTAATCAGAGAGCCGACTCTTTGATAAAGTTGCTTCGAGTTCCGAAAACTGATAACCAGGCTACTAGGTTCGCCAAACAACTGCTCAGTAAGTTGAAGTCTTTGAAAGGTGAAGAGAAAAGCACCCGCTACAGTGATGACGCACATATATACATTCTGAACAGTGATGTGTTGGATGATGACAGCTATTACGATGATGGTTTCATTGACGAAACGAGGAATGAGCGTAATGATGTTGATAAGAACCATCTTCGAGAAATTTTGATGCAATTGTAAGTTTATTTATAACCACTATCAACTGAGAACGTAGTGTTAGTAACTTAGTCTATTGTTAGAAGTTGTTAGTTATATCTTAATTTACTATTTGTTTTTACAGGAATCCCTTGACCTATCAAGGGTTTCCTGTAAAAACAAATAGTAAATTTTAAAAAAATGTAAGAATTTGAAATTCTTCCATTTATTTTTGTGTTGCGCTGTCCTCATTCAGTTTTTTTCCAGTCACCATTATTATGTCGTCCACCCACTGTTTCTGTGATATTCCCACGTTTCTTATTCCGTGTGGACCAGTCTATTAAGTAGTCTTAAGAGTCCACTATTGGTCGGTATATCTTACTACACGGCCGGCCCAGGTCCATTTTAGTTAACAGTAGTACCGCCTGTATAATTATGTAATTATTTAAAAATAAATAAAACATAAGTATTATAAATCTTGTTGAAGTGAAATAACAATAGCTTAATAATTTGGGGTGCGCCAACAATTGAGTAGTTTACCTTATTTTGTGTTTTTAGACTTATTAGGTATAAGTACATCCGATGGTATCTACTAAATAATTCTCATTACCTTTTACAGGCTCAAACCGGATCGTAAGTACGTAGTATTAAAAAAATTAGGCACCACACTCCACACTTCACCATTATTTTTATACATAGAAATTATTCTCTATGATAATATTAATACTATATAGTATGTAATATGGAGTGCTACGCGAGGAAACGCTGTGTTGGTAGTGGGTATTTAACCTCTAGACTGCCAACCCTACTATTTCTGTTTCGTTTCACAGTTTCGGCAACGTGCGAGTGATACCCCTGGTGTTTCAAGTGTCTATAGGTTAAGGTTTCCGCTTACCATCAGGTGGGCCATATAGGTACTTGTTTACCACCGTTGTGAATTAAAAAATATGAGTACGTAATTGGAAATTAACCTATTGTAAATAACCGACCACAAATCTCAACTAACCAAACAAAAAAACAAAGAATGGACTGGTAAGTCAAAGGACTCGAGTTCGAACCATACATTTGACTTTTTTTCTACACTGCAACATCTTATCGCACTATTTCTCAATCCATCATTACGACTGACACTGCACATATTTCGTTAATGATAATTCCAGAAACTGTTGTTTTTTTTTAGAGCACAATTTAAAAAGACAAAGAAACTTTGGAAAGCGGTTAAAAGTCCTGCTTTGAGGACCAGCAATGTCATTGTAGCGGAAGGTGAAACTATTTATTATTTTTATAACATATACATCGTACAGTCAGCAACGAAAGTCACTGAACATGTTGCAATCCTCAATACGATTTTTAATATGAAGTTACTGACCTGTGAAGGTTATGAGAAATCATTGCATAGATGACCATTAAATTTACCTTACCTTCATAATAAAAAAATCTCTAGACAAGTTTTGGAGCGGTGATGTTTTCAAAATTTTGCTGTTCAGCGACTTTCGTGGCTGACGGTACCACGCTTGTATTCCTAATATAGGTATACTAGTACCCGCAATTTGCTGGAATGGTGAGGTCCAATATAATAGGTGACGAGTCTGTTGCCAGTAACCAGTTAGAATAAATATTCTTGGACAATTTCACACAGCACCATCTAGTCCCAAACTAAGCAAAGCTTGTACTATGGGTACTAGACAATGTATATAAATACTATAAATATAATACATAAGAAACACCCAGACAAACACAAACACTTATGTTCAGCACATAAATATTTGTGTTCTATGGGAATCGTACCTCGTGATCAGCAATCTAATTCAGAACCACTAGATCATAGACGTCGTCAAAGAAATCCAAAACTCGAGGTGCTTCTGAGAATTTTATAAGAAAAGCCAATAACACTACTCGACCTAGGAATCTCTGACCTCTACAGCAGTAGATGACTTCCGACCACTAGACTGGTATGATGAGGCATTTATTACTAACAAGCTTTTGCTCGCAACTCTGTCTGGTTGTTTTTTTTTTTCTTTACCTAGATAAAAAGTATCTCGTCGTTAAGTTTTCTAAAATTTTCCAATTTTCTGCGCAATTTTCTTATTAGAAAATGCAAAAAAATACTAAATAGATAATTATGATTCGCTTAAACGGTGAAGTACAACATCGTGAGAAAACTTGCATGCCTATTTTTTATAACATTGTAATATTATTTTGTTTGTTTCACAGACAGAACAATGGTGCCCATACACAAACGCAAATATGAAACTGATTCAGAAAACCATGAAAAACATGATTCCGATTAAATAGAAAAATGATACTCAAAATAGTCTTTTACTCCTTTCTCGAAGACTGTCCATAGGATGTAGTCCAAAAAAACATAATTTTTTTTTTATTTGTTGAAGATTTTTTAAAATTCATATTTTGGAATTTATGAAGGCATTTACCAGGCAGAGATCTAAATTTCAGGCTGCTTCTGAGGACTTTCTATTTCTAATAGGATAACTAGTACCATACTGCTTGTAATTGGATGCAGAACCTCATGCTTGCTAGCCCCGTTGGCGACTATCAGACCAAAAACATATTTATATATCTTCAAACCTAAATTCCTCGAACAGTTAGACGGAGATATATGTACTGCTATACTCCCACAATCCTCTTGTATGTTTTAGGTCCGATGTAATAGAGGCAAGCCTATTGTCATTAGTGGGACAACCTCCGAGCTGCTACTGAGAATTTCCTAATGGACTGAAAGGCCCAATAACTTTTCCCGATCTGGGAAAAACCTCCTCTCCTCTCGATCCTCTAGAACTTCTCGATTAAACGCTTCATTGGCGAGAATTACAACAAAAAGGAAAAACAAATATTCCCTAATATTTATTAAGTTAACTTGACGTCAGCGACAAAGGCACAAGTCAAAGATAAACGTAACAGGAACGTGACAAAGACTTAATTATTGAACTTACGCAGCCAAGTTAAAGTTGGCTCGAACAAGTTACAACAAGAACCGCATTTAACTGCACTTGTTCCTCAAAAGACGCAAATTAGCATACTGCATAATAATTTTAACCTGTCCTATGCCTTGGGGATCTTGTAGTGTAGATCTTGGAACCAGTTTGGTAGTCGGATCTAATAATCCGCTCATATATTATCAGAGCGGCTCTAAACAGTTTTAATATAATTAGATTATATTTTTGTTTCTGTGAAGACACTTTTTTTGAACTACATGGCGCCGGCATTTCTTTACTGGCCATCGCTTTGTGTAAAATCACCATTGGCCAGCGTGGTGAAGTATAGCCTAATCCCTCTCATTCTGTGAGAGGAGACCCGTGCCCAGCAGTGGAACTGTATATGGGTTGATGATGATGACCTATATTCAACCGCATCTGGTTAGACTGTAAGCTGACTCCAACATAGCTGATGCTGTACCTGGCTCGGATGACGATAAAAAATACCACACTTCCGTCACTTTAGGATCCTGACTTGATCCTGGTTTTATTTCGAGTTATAGATTGCTTTTTCCTATGTGATGCTGTTATACCCATGGGAGCTCAATATCTCATGATTGTAAATAAAAATCTTTGACTTTTTTTTTCTATCTTGTTAATTGTGGGTTTTTTGAGTAATATGAGGTCACCTAACCTAACTTTCACGTGAAATTGGAATTTAAAATATCTTAACCCTTTAAATTGATAATTATTAACTGCCGCTGGCATCAGTGTCTTTATGTACACAGTTATTTAACGGGTTAATAATACCATAAGTCGATTTACTAGTACAAGTCCAATACGAATTCACCATCTTGAAATGTATTAGTCTCTCTAGTGCGACTCAATAAATAAACCAATATCATTTGAAAGCATTCCCCTGTTCCAAGTATTGTTAGAATGTTGACAAATGTCCTTCCAGCTTTACCACTTAAGAACGATTCAATTCTTGGTGGAATGGAATTTATTACAGTGAAGTAGGCAGTCTCTGATAATCAATTCAGTAATTATATTGTATATACACCATATTTTCTTTTATTACCTCAAAAATGTTAAGGTTTTATCCTAGATCCCGCCAGAGCTATTTGCCTATCATATATTTTACCGGAAATATTCGGTATTTATTTGGAATGAACAAATTAATTATTGATCGATTGAGGGGCTCGTGGCTAAAGTAATAACTACGCTGATCAACCGATCTGCAAGCATCGAGCCTCTCCGTACCTTGAAAAGCTGTCGGTTCCGGTCATACGAACACCTATGACAATCGTTAGTAGTAGTCAGAAGCCCAAAAAGCCTGACAACCAGGGGTCCATATTGGCTCACCTAAAGTTCTTTACCCGAAATTGTTCTTCCTAATGATTTGTAATCCGAATGATCACTCTTCCTAAAATTTTTCATCCTAAAGTTTTCATTCATACTATTTGTAGTGCTACCGCCGATGTTCATAACACTCATGTTTCCGAAAATTTTAATTAATAATATCATTAATGTAAATATATTTAAACTCCTACTGTTTTTTATCATAACGCTTTTATCCCTTAACATAATTACCATAACTGGGAGTTTATACCGCAGGTTTAACCGTACCTAAACCAATAACTATAGGAACGATTCGTTTCTGGAACTTGACTGAATGACTGGAGCGGGACTTTGAATAATAGTGTAAAAGATGGTTATGTTGAAAAAATATAGGAAAACAAATAAAAGTATAATAGATATTTATTGCTACTGTTATTATGAAGTTGAATGCTTCGGAATTATGAACATTAGAGATAGAGTAGTGAGGAATTGTGATTGTTAGGGTGAAAAATGTTAGGAAGAACATTTTCGGATTTTCAATTATCGGAGTTGAAAATTTAGGTGAACTTTGGCGCACCCGACAACCAGTCTATCCTCAGGATATTATTATTAAAAAATTAGGTTACGGAGGTTTGATGGCAGTCGCTTCGTGTGAAATACTGAGATTCAGATGCATCTGATCATCAGATGGTTAAACTGGAAGCCGACCCCAACTTAGTTGGGAAAAGGCTCGGAGGTTGGAGAATGAAGTTTATTATTGATGAGCCAATGAAATTATCACTGTACTTCAGTCATTCTAAATCCTTTTATTAATTATAGTTGCCTGCGTATGCGTTTACCAAATATTTTTAATTTTGGGCTTGTTTTTTGGGATTTCATGCCAGTTTTTCACCTTTTGGAACCGTGCAACTAGTTTTGAATTTTAATATGTCTATTTTAGTGGTATAATTAAAATATATTTCACTTTAAAGAAAATTTAAATTGGATAGTTTAACTTTTGAAAACTCCTTGGTTGTCTAGTGGTCCATAAAGCGACTGCTACGCCAGAGATCCTGGGTCCAATTCCCAGGTTGAGCAAGTGTTATTGGATTTTTCTATGAAATTCTCAGTAGCAGCTCGGAGTTTCGATTTGTGCCCGGTTATTGGCAATAGACTCGACCCATATTACATAGGACCTAAACATACCGGCGTACTGTGGGTGTGCATTACTGTACGTCTCTGCCTAACCCTTCTGGCAATACAGGCGTAATGGTATGTTATGTTTAAAGAAAATTTGGACACTATAAAAATAAAGTTGAAGTTTGGCGGATAGGAATATTATAGGGTGTAAGGTCGAGAAATTAACCACATAGTATTTAAGCTGGAAAGAAGATTATTTTAACATTGGAAGGCGAAATATAACCCTCGTTTACCAAACTTAAATCCCACGTTTGCTTAGGATCCCGGGATTAATTTGTATCAATGTTGTTGCAAACTGAAGTTTTTAATTAAACTCATGGGTCTGCTAATTTTAAGTATCGGGTTTAAAGTTTGAATTGTTTTGTTATGCTGTTTGTCTGTAAACTCATTATATTTTACAATACTCGGAAGAATTCCGCTGGCTGCCCTTCGGCCTCTCACAGAGAAGTGACACTCGCAAAATGGCGATCACAATGAATCGACTACGTTCGCAGTGTTACTATAGAAGCATAATATATTTTTACCGTGGGAGAGCCATGCTTCGGCACGAATGGGCCGGCTCGACCGGACTTGATACCACGGCCTCACAGAAAACCGACGTGAAATAACGTTTTCGTTGTGTTTCGTCGAGTGAGTGAGGATACCGGAGGCCCAAACCCCTTAAAAGGGCGGCAACGCACCTGAAACTCCTCTGGTGTTGCGGGTGTCCATGGGCGGCGGCAATCGCTTACCATCAGGTGATCCGTCTGCTCGTTTGCCCACCCTATCACATAAAAAAAAAACTCATGTACTACCTAAACAAATAAAAATAACACAATAAATAATTTTGAGACAATAGTTATGAACTTGAATAAGTACGCCGAACGTAATGAAATAATTCAATCTTTAAACTCGTATAACAACTGTATAATTATGTCAAAATGGTCTTGGATTAATTATTATTTAATTTATGTATTTACTTAAAACTTCCGCAAAGAATAACAGATGAGAATAATATAAATTATTAAAAATATGATTATGATGATGAAATATGATTAAATTTTGATTGATTTTCTATAAACTCAAAATCATAATTTTCAGTCTTGACTTGCTGCTAGTACCTAAATCCTTTTCTATATATTCCAGTAGATATTCTGCTATTACTGTGGAATTAAAGGGTAATAAAGATTAACAGCCTTATTTCTAAAAATATAAAACATCGGAAAATGTAATTCAGGAAAAAAAAAATTATCTAGCAAATGATTGGCCAACATGATCAATTTCCTCAACATCCATTAAAAGTTAAATAAAAAAACCGATTTCCGTAATTAAAAAGGTTCACCCGTTAATCCAAAAACGTGGTATACGACCTTAAATTAAACAAACATTATGACGACCAATGCAAACATTGCGTGGTATGAACTACCCCTGAATACTAATACTGCGGGAAAATTCCCAATAAGCTTTTAAGCTAAGTACATTTATAAACAAGGCAGATACTGGGTTATAATTTATGAGGTCGCGTTAGGTAAACATTAAGTTTATTTGTATATCGATGAAATTGAGTTTTAAAATTGTTGGGTGGCGGTTGGCGGTTTAGCTGTGCTAAATTTAGAAAAAGGTCAGCTGCGTATAGCCATGAATTTGGTTTTTTTATCGTGTAATAATTTAAAAATACCGCAGTTTTATAAAGAAAACCGACTGCAAGCAGTTAGCGGTATCGTTGTAGACAAACAAACAAATAACATTGAAGTTATATGGGACCATCTTACTATCAAAGACTTATTTAATTTTTTATTGAGATAACATGACAAATAAGCATAAGTTCTGCCTGATGGTAAACGGCAACAGCCTACAGACGCCAGTAACACCAGTGGTACCATTCGAGCGTTCTCATCTTGAGACCTCAGTTGTTAAGTCTCGTATATCCAATAATTCCACTGGCTACTAACTAAGGGCAATCCTTTAAGGCCGAAAAACAGTAATGTTAGCACATATTGCTCATGCACCTGATACAGGATAAATTACTAATGTGGTTTTTATTCGACATCTTAAAATAATTAACAAACCGATTTGTATAAAATGCGCAACAATGATTATGTTCGTCCGATTAATTTAAAAACAAGTCATGTGGACAATCTATCAATGATGTTCGAGTATCTACTCGAAATGCGTACGCACTACACATATACACGTATACGTGCGTGCTCAATGCTGGGCCGATAACGAGCAGACATTAGCCGTGTGCCTGACATGGTAATGCGCAATCAGGCTTGATCAGCGATAGGTACAGGATATCCTTGTGAGTGTGCAGCCATGAAGAAGGGATTTAACCCCGCTGAGAGTTTATATAACTTTCTTTAACTATACTATAAACTATAATATAATGGGCAATAGCTATATAAACAATATAATATACAAATAAACTACAATATATAAATGAAATAAAAATTATTTAGTAAATAAATGGAAATATAGCAAATAACTAGGTATGGTAATAAATATAGTGCCTTCTTCCTCTCTCCTACGTTGCCGTGCCCAACAGGGTCCATAATTGATACCATAAAATGTATAACAGCTATTTAACATTGTGGAGTGCATTAAACGTATTGAGTATTGAGTAGTGAATTTATTGGAGAGATAAATTGTAAAGAATAAAGAAAGAAGAAGAAAGATAGAAAATTTATTCGGACAGTTACAACACAAGATAAAATAGAAAATACTTAACTTTTTGTGATAAAGTAACAGTACATACCTGTGTATCAGTGAGAGCCTAGTGATATGACTAACTGGACTGCCAAGTCAAAAGTCTCGAGTTCAAGGCATGCACTCCTAGGGTGCCCACTCAAAACCAGCGCTGGGTATTAATACGACCAGCATAATGGTGAGCTGGCAACCCATTCGGGACAAGCATGCCGACAGCACATAATAGTGATCTTTTTTTTTTATATTTATGATTATTCCTTATTTTATCTGTGTGTTGTACGGACCTTGTTCGAATAAATATGTTTTTCTTTCTTTCACTTATGACTTTTCGAAATTATGACGTAGGTATATATAATGATATATTCTACAATCCATAGTATGACGTGTAGTTGGTTCGGGTCTAAATGTTTGTGTATATATGCGAGTTTAAGATACAGGAAAAAAAAATCTGAGAGTGGATGTCTTATAAAAAAGAAAATGAAAGATACACAGAACAGTGTCATTGAGTATTTAAAAAAAGTAGCAGCAGCTCGGAGTCTAAATTTCTGTCCGATTAATGGCCTCATTACATGTGACATATTATAATCATATCGGTGAACTGTGGATGTATAGCAGATCATTTTTTCTTAAAAACACTAAGCAAATATGACGAGCATTTGAGACATAGCAAATATGACGAACATTTGAGACAGCAAATATGACGAGCATGGCATTTGCATATATTTTTTTCAGGCGCTACCAAAAGGTACAACTACATAATATTATTATATACTACTATAAAATGAACGACCGACTCTTTCTATCACAATATTATCCGCCTTTTAGAGTTGTCGACTTAAATTGTAGGTATATAATATTTTTTATTCAATTGTTTGTTTTACTTTGACTAAAATGTCCCAGTTTTGCAATTACATTTATTGGAGACAGTATTTATTTGTTGACGTAACAAAACTATTACGTCTGGCTACCATTTGGGGTAATCTGAGGCTTAAATTATATTGAACTAGCTTCTGCCGCGACTTCGTCTGCGTGGACTGGAACTGGATAAAAAGAATCCAGTCGTCTGGAATTTTCCAGTTTTCTGCGCAATTTTCTTAGTTTTTCGTTTTGTAAGAACCTTTAGTGTAAGAAAACTTAAAAAAAAGTGGAGGTAAAGTCGTTCTCAAGTTATGGCTCGACCAAGGGAAACGATATTTTGATAGATCGTACGCCAAGGGTACATTGGTAATCTGCCTAATCTTTCGCGGAATACTGGCGTGATGGTATATGTTCTAAATTTCCCGCAGATCTCGTGGCCCACATGTGCTGTCAATCACGCGATCCTCGCTCACTAATCCGGTTATCTCTCGTAACAAGATTGAGGTACTATCTACACGTGTCGTAGGTCATTATCTTAGCTCCAAATTAGCATCGTTAACTATACGCATCGCCTCTGTTTGGTTTACGACTAATCTTGGATTATTTCTTTGCGTCATTTATAGTCTAGTATAAATGGGTCTCTGATATGTAAACAATTGTATGGTATCCAGGGTTCAGTGGAGAGTGGAGGTTTTGAAATTGGTAATAATGAGGTTATGGCAAAAGGTCAGTTGGTTTATCGTTGCGACACTTCCTTGATTAGGTAATCAGGACGATGTTGCTACTGACTACTTATTTAATTAAGTCTGCGTGTTTCTTTTACGAACAAGCTATTACAATTTGGATTAAAACAATGTTACAAGATATCTTTGCGCCATACAGCCTCTTTGATGTAGTGTTGCTGCTATATGTGAGGTCCTAGGTTCTATTCCCAGGTCGAACAAAATGTTTGGGTATGGGCAAATCATTTTTTTCTATGAAATTCCCCAGGAGCACCTCGGAGTTCCTCGAAGAGCGCTGGCAACCTTGCTCACCATTAGTAACACAACACAGCTCAAAAGCTAGTTATTTCACTTCCATTTTCTGCAAAGCGCAGGTATTTTCTCAGTCAGGCAGCACCAATTTGAGTGAACTACTCCCCTATCTCTCCTAAAAATATATTCACTCTTCCAAAAACACTTTACTTCAACTTGGAAATATATCCAAAAAAAGGTTACGACAAAAATAATCGATACCACAACGTTATTTAATGTGACCCCAGTATCCCCCGTGTATCCCCTCCGACATGTCAAAAGATACTGTCAACTTGTGAATTATAACCCCCTTTTCTAAGTGTGCGTGCACACTTGATAAATTAACATACCTTTTTTATTGAAAATAGGCGGCAAGAATTTGTATGTAAACTTCCGCGTTTTTACTTCAGTTGGATATATGGAATACCAACACATACGTTCCTAGTGTAGAGGTAGGTAGAACTAAATACGGCCACAAATTACGATTCTTGCTTTTTCTATTCTTGCAAATTTAATTAATCTTATCATGAACACATGTCTGTTGCGGAATTGTTGTAAAGCATAAACAAATGCCAAGTACAGACGCTAGCAGGTCAAGCTATCCAAAACCTTATGAACAAATGAACCTTATTATTTTGTGTTAACGTTGAAAATCAGACAACAACAATATTACAGACAACCTGAGTAAGAGTACTACGCATCTGAGCACCACTTTTTTTAAGGACGTCACCAATAACGTCGGAACAAGTCTTCTTGCGGTGTACCCTCTCGGGGAAACCGCTGACATTCCTCATATAAATTCCTTTTGTTGGTCAATTTTCATTTATTTTCTCATCATGGCAAAAAAAGAATTTGACGTACATAAGGCTCTTGTGTACATATATTAATATGTATGATCATAAATCTATTAAAACCAAAAGAACACAACTTCAAAAGAATAAAAAACATATTAAGTAAAATGTAACTGCGTCAACCTGTATATTGAGTATTAAGATAAGATTACTACGTTGTTATAGACGGTGTAGTGGTGATAATGCTACGAGGGTTGCTACGAGGGCTGCTACGAGGGCTACATTTTCGTAGCAGATACCCGACCCGCTCCGCGTGAAGTCACATTGTAAATTGTTTTGTTTGAGGATCGAGCATTTAAAGACATTACCATTTTTTACCCTGTACGCTAAAATCATCGGACATTCACGATAATTATTAGTTTTTTTTAATATTATTTACATATTATCTGTTTAGTACGAACTAGCTGCTTGACATAATGAAGAAAAAAATGCCCCCATTTTAGCCAAATGTCAATTGCTAATTATTTATTATTTACAATAACAACATGTTTTCAAACAAGTGTGAAAATGTTAATTAGAAAAAATCATCGGAAAATAATAGGCAATATTACTCTAAATTACAAATCTCTCATTATCTAAATTCTTCAAAAAAGTAAAAAAAACCTTGTTTTGTTTGAGTACCGAATAAAGGACTTGGCTCTGCGTCAACAGCAAAGGAAGATTATGTTATGTAATTAAAATCATTAGTAAATTCCCATGTTTTGTGCTATTTAAACCTAACGCCAACAAGTGTAAAATAGCACCAACGCTAGCTAACCATTATTAACATCACAAATCTGCAGGCGAACTATAATCCGAATCACGTTTATTTATTAACTCTTTATTGTTCACCAATTCATTAATTTGACGACCTCTGTGGACTAGCAGTTCGAGTGCCGGACTGCTGATCATGGGGTCGTGGGTTCGATTTCCACAGGACACAAATATTTGTGTGGATTAAACACGAGTATTTGTGTTTGTCTGGGTGTTTCTTATGTATTATAAGTATGTATTTACAAAAAAAAAAGTATTTAAGTATTATATCCATTGTCTAGTACCCATAGTACAAGCTCTGCTTAGTTTGGGACTAGATGGTGTTGTGTAAAGATGTCCTAAAAATATTATATTATTATTATTAATTGTTCATCTGACATATCGACGCTCCCTACGCATAAGGTCGTATCGCGATTATGACAAGTTTCCAGTATGGGCATTTAAAGATTATTTATGTGATTACTAAAAATTAAGTACAGTTCCTTAGTTTTTTTCTAGCTTGAAATTAAATCTACCTCTTGATTATTTAAGCACTATTTACTAGAAATAATTTATAATTAGCAAGAAAAACAGAAATTACACACTTACGACTTTATGCGTAGGGATGAAACTGGACATAACAGAAACAGAAACCTGACATAATTCTATTTTGAAGACAATTATAGATATATAATGGGCGGCCTTATCACGTTTAGCGCAAGCCATTATTTTTGTCATGCCAGGTAACCCATCGAAAACCAGTCTATAATAGTCAGTTATTTTTAACTAAACACGAAGATTAATCGTTAGTCTGTACAAACATGCAGCTCCCAGTTTTTCCTTCAAAATCCAAATTCTTTTCCAACAAATAAATCAGTGACAGGTGTCGCTGACGTTCTTGCCTCTCTTTCGCTCTCGCGCTCTCTCACTCTAGCATTTAATTAGAAGGCCTTTAAAATAGCCTGCAATTAATACTGGAATATTGGAAGCCGAATGTAATTAATTGGTTCTATGAAAAAATAATTTATAAGTAAAGTCTGAGCCGTAGGAAGCACTTAGCGTAATTGCTGTTTTTTAGACCTCTCTTTATATAATTTGGCTTCTTTCTCGGGATAGGAGCTCAGACGAGATATTTTTAAATCTTGATTCATTTGATAGAAAATCCTTGTAATGGACTTATTTATCAATAAATGTGTTTATTTTATTCAAACTCAAAAGAGTTTCTGCGATATATATTTTTAATTTTGTTAAAGCATGATTCGTAGTTTTAATTTTTTTTTAAATCTCAGAAAAGGTTTATGTCAAATATAGTAAAGTAATCACATGCAATGTTCCATGACCTGTGAAGGTTATGCGAAATAATTGCATATATGACCATTAAATATTTAGGTTACCTTAATAGAAGAAACCTCTTGACAAGTTTTGGGGCTGTGATTTTTTCAAAATTTAGGTGTTTTCAACGACTTTCGTTGCTGACCGTACCTACAGAAGCTCATATTGTAAGCTATCCGAGAAATGAATGAGGTTAAGATAGTTCAGGGGTGGAGATAGGGGAATCGCATACATAAGCACCTATCTCCTAATCTATCGTTGCCACACTGGAGACCAGAGGGCGTTTACCTTGGAAATTAGACCAGACAATGGCCCCAGTAGGCAGCAATTGAATAGATTGTAACCAACAAGGTTGTTGAAGAAGTTGAAAAGGGTAATTCTGGCGCTGAATGAAAGAACAGAAAGGCTGGCGCTGACCCTGGGTCCGAACCCGGAAGTTTAGCACTAAGGTGGCAAACAAGCATACTGCCCCCCTGATGGTTACCTTAGCCTATAGACGCTCGCAACACCAAGGGAATCACTTGCGCGTTGGCGACCCTGTAAAACGAAAGAGGAATAGTTGCGTTAGCAGTCTATGGGTCAAACTTCCCCCACTGCCAACACAACGTTTCTTCGCGGAGCACTGGCAGCCTTGTTCACCGTAAGGAACACAGCACAGCTCAAAGCAGTGTTGTAAAACAATAATAAGTGAGATATACCTTTAAAATCAGCATGCAAAACGAAAGCCAAGTGGTAAATGACGAACATCCACCATTTAAACGATGGATGATAAAATATTCAAGACTCTAAAAGCGTTCCCATGTTGTTGTCGGGGAAAGTCCGAGTTGGAACGTAATTGGTATCGCGAGTGACGCCCCCTGTTTGATAGTAATGATGGGGAATTTATTTATGGTAGGAATCCAGCTGTCTCAGTGTTATATTGGAGTTTCATTTACTGATTTTATTGTTTGACAGTTGGTGAAGTTAGTCCAATCTAAATTCTTTGCGTCATGACGAAAGTATCATACACCCCCCCCTCCCGTTCGTTGCGGCGAGCAGACGTGTTTCGGTGTGCTCTTGAAGTTTTTATATAAAAATCAAGTACAAAACGAGTTTTTAACCCCCAAATACACAACATCAAGTGCAAAATAGTATCAACAATTAATCTGTGTTAAATCACGACTGTACATAAACATTGTGTGTGTTATTTAGGCAAAAACAATTTGAAGTGTTGTGACGATTGAACAGTGACTTTCATTAAAAGTGAAAGGAGTGACCGCTAATTAAGTGAAGGTCACACGACTCGACGCAGCTCGCTAATCTGCACCGGGTAATACATCGCTTATTTCAACGCATCTAGTTGCATCAGCTTGGTCGAGCGGCTACAGCTACCAAACTCACGAGAGTTATCGAGTGGACGCACGTTCGAAACCAGCCAACTTCAAGAATTTTCTTTTCTTTTCCTGGACCGCGCAAGCGTATAGACGGGTGCTCACTACTCAAAATTTTGTTCTAAATAGTATACATAAAATTTATCGAAGAATTTTTTTTTTTTTTTTTCGAAATTTTTTTGCCGTCGCATCATTTAGGTCTAGAACAACAAATATGTCAGTACAAAGGTCGCCCCAACGCGCTCAGAGTAATTTAAACCCACCGAATTCGAGTATTACTCATTATAATTCTGACTCAGCTATCAACTCATCAAACAGCAATGTTCAGGAAGATGATTATTTCAACATAACAAAGCGACATAAGCGCACATTCGATGATTTCACCTCACAACCAGGGACCTCAATATCGGAGTTGAAAAACACGATCGACACGAAATTCGATATATTAAATAACGCGCTGCTAACAATTATGTCACAAAACGAGGCAATTCAACATACAGTGCAATCAATGAATAGCAAGCATGAGCAAATGCTTTCACAAATTAATGTACTTGAACAGGAAAATTCGGAGTACAAACAACGAGTTATTACGTTAGAAAATAAGCTAGAATTAATGGAAAAGAACAACAACAGCACGGTCTTAGAGATTCGCAACGTCCCGAAACAAAAAGAAGAGGACAAAAAAGTGTTAGTAGCGCTCATGGAAACCTTGTCTGTGACCCTGGGCGACGAGAAACCGCTTGGTGAGAACGAGATCCGAGATATACACCGTAATAGAACGGGCACCCTTGTAGTGAATTTTACATCAACCCTACGCAAAGAAACTCTCTTTTCACGCTACAGATCCTTTAATAAGCTTAAGAGAGAATCTAAAGAACCTGGACTTAATACAATCCATCTCAAGCTACCTGGAACTATACATCAAATCTATATCTCCGAAGGATTGACAACTAAAACTAGACGCCTATTTTACTTAGCGCGTGAGAATGTCAAAACACAAAAAATCGTATCAGCCTGGACCTCATACGGCAAGCTATATATTAAGAAGGATCAAGGGTCCTCCCCTATATGCATTACTAATGAGGAGGAACTCACGAACACACTGTGACTAGGCATACGGTACCACCTGTCTCGATTAATTTATTTACTGTGTCTATTTAATCTTCTCGTTTCTTTTTGTACTTTTCTATTGCATGTTATTAACAAAGTTAAAAATTATTATGAGTATATTTACTTCTTTTCCCTGATCTCAAGATATTCACTACAGTGTATAATGCAGGCACAACACATACAGACACCTACACAGAATAAACTCACAACACTTACAACACCAATATTTAACTACCAAACTACAACACATACACAAAACAAATACATTACTTACACTCGCATATACCTAACCACTCTCACACAAGACTCCAATCACAGTGGCCCCTTTGCGGAGACGATAAGGAGAAGAATCCATGGCCTATTTTACTCAAACTATCAAGCTTCCCTTACGTCACTTACAACAAGTGACGAGTTTCATATATCGTAATGACAAACATTATGCAAAATATAGAATCAATGGGCCTTGATCTCGACTCCAAGTCTCCTGCACGGTCAATCATCTGCGACGTTGACGATATAAATAAGCTTATACCTACAAATAAATACGCCCTTAACATTATTACGCAAAATATACGTAGCATTCAACGTAATATGTCCAACTTCACAACTCTACTACAGCGATCAGAGTTAGCATGGGATGTAATAGTACTAACAGAATGTTGGTTACCTTCGGTAAAGCACATAGTGGCCTTAGACAACTATACTTATGCTACGACAACCCGGCATAAAACCCAAAATGAGGGTGTAGTAATTTACTACAAGAAATTACTAAAAGCAACTACGGAAGAACCACTTACTGATGATGCTAACTGCCTCACACTGAAATTAAATAATGATACTTGTGTGATTGGTATCTACCGACCGCCCAGCTGCCAGGACATAAGTAATTTTATAAACTCTCTGGATACTTTGCTTACAAGTCTAAGTGGCTTCAAGAATATCATATTATGCGGTGATATTAACATCGACATACACCCAAATGGCACTGATAGAAGAGCACAGGACTATCTAAATCTCCTGGCCAGCCATTCCATGCTCCCTGGGCATACTATACCGACACATGGTCGTACATGCCTGGACCATTTAATTGTCAAAACAAAACTTGAAGCTCTATGCTTCGTGTTTCCCTCTTCAATAACCGACCACGATACCGTAGCTTTCAACATACACGTTAGACCCAAACTGCAGCACTCTGGTAAGATATATACTAAAGTTGACTTTCGACTACTTGACACGGCCATACAAAATATAGACTTTCAAGCGATCATGGATAGCTCTGACACCAACCAAGCTACAAATACCCTAATTATGCATCTGTCGACTGCCATAAACGCAAGCACCATAACGTACAAATCCCCAAAAAGAAAAATCATATTCAAACCCTGGATCACTAAAGGACTGCTACGTTGTATGAGAAATAGGGACAATCTGCACAAGAAATTGAAGAGGGAACCAGAGAACGAAGTGCTACAGACGACTTACAAGCGGTATCGGAGATTTTGTTCTAGTGTCCTTAAGAAAGCTAAACAATCTTACGAAAGACAAGAGATCGATAAAGCGGGTAACAATAAAAAGCAACTATGGAAGACGATCAAAGACATAACTGGCACTAACAGCTTCTCTGACCACTCGGTATCCCTTCTAACTGAGGATGAGCCACAGCGACGGATTAATGAAGTAAATAATTACTTTGCGAATATCGGTAGAGAAATAGCTGAAAAGATTGACCATAATGATTTCACCCTCCCTCCCATCACAGACACTAGCGACTCGACAACATTGACCAACTCCCAACCTCTGGGTTCACTTGTTATGGCTCCACTAATCGAACGAGATGTAGCCCGGGTTATCGCCAACTTAAGGGACAAATGCTCAGTGGGAATTGACCAGATATCCAATCACATGATTAAAAGATACTCTGAGTATTTAGTCACTCCTATCACTCACATCTGCAACCTTGCGATCGAAACGGGAGTGTTTCCCACGGCCTTCAAAACCGGTCTTATTAAGCCCATCCATAAGAGTGGGGACAAGGGTGATGCAAATAACTTTAGGCCCATATCTATCCTCCCCACCCTGTCAAAAATACTGGAGAGATTAATGAATCAGAGATTGATCACATACCTAGAGAGAAATAACCTGCTGTCACCGTCTCAGTATGGCTTCCGAAGTGGAACTTCAACTTCATGTGCAGTGCAAAACCTGATACAGACTATTGTCACTGACCTAGACGACAAAAAGAAGTGCGTAGTAGCCTTCCTTGATATAGCGAAGGCATTCGACACTGTGTCGACTCCCCGCCTCCTCAACAAGTTAGAAAGGGTCGGTGTGAGAGGCCTCCCTCTAGCACTCTTCAAGGACTACCTGAGCAGTAGACGGCAGATGGTCAAAATTGGCGATTGGATCAGCGAAGAGGCTGAAGTAACATATGGTGTGCCTCAAGGAAGTGTGGTCTCTCCTACACTATTCCTCGTTTATATCAACGACCTCTGCCAGATGCAGCTCAATGAAGGAAGAATCTTCACTTTCGCCGATGACACCGCTCTGTATTTTCGAGGAAATACCTGGGAGGAAGCATTTTCCAATGCACAGATGGGCTTTGATAGGGTTAACAAGTGGATGAGAAGCAATCTTCTATCACTCAACATAGCCAAAACCAAATTCATTCCATTCGCTATAAGATCAAATCAACTTCCTCCCCAAACACTCTCACTCATAGCCCATAAGTGCTCAAAACTCCTCCATACAGATATATGCACTTGTCCTTCCATCGAAAGAACGGATACTATTAAATACCTGGGAGTAACACTGGACCAGACGCTTACTTTCAAACCTCATATCGATACCCTGACAGCTAGGATACGCAAATTAATATATATATTTAAAACTCTTAGAAGAGTTACCAGCCGCGTCATAATCAGGAAGGTATACAATGCTCTATCCCACTCCCTTATTGAATACTGCATTACCTCCTGGGGAGGGGCTGCTAAGACACACATGCTGACAGTGGAAAGAGCCCAACGTGTACTCCTGAAGGTCGCTGCTGGCTTGCCCTTTAGACACCCGACTTACGCGCTTTATAACGACTGGGACATACTCTCCATCAGGAAAACCTTCATCCTTAGGATCATACTTCTGAAACACTCAGAAACTGGGTATGATCCCAAAAGGAATGAAGGGAAACGTAGAAAGGGAACGGTCGGTACATCCCAGCCGAGGCGAACAGCGTTCTCGCAACATTTCTACGGCTTTCTTGGGTACTACCTCTACAATAAGGTAAATACCGCCCTAAATATTTACCAACTTTTAAACTACAAGTGCAAGCAAACGGTTATACAGTACCTAAAACCACTAAATTACGAAAGCACAGAAAAATTACTCCATCCACCTCAGTAAACATTCGCCGTTCCCTACCTTACCACGTCATGTATGCTATTTTGCTAGCCGCATATAGTGATTGACTTGTTCACTCCTAGCCACTTTCACACATCATCCAATTACCCACACCAACACACATAGACACACTCTCACATTAAACTCCAACACAAAAACACACACCCACACACACATCACTCTGTCATATACATACTTCTCTGCATTCCTGCTTTCATTAGTCCAATTAGTTGTTATATTTCTATTAGCCTGGAACTCGTACAATACCTATACTAAGTACCTAGAATATAACATTACTTTGTACCTACTATTGCCATAAGGGGAGGCCTGGTGACCTGTGGCACAGGTTCACTGAACCTATTTCAGGCACCAGTCCTTCACAAATGAATGTAGTATTTACTCACTCAATTTTGTTATATAGATTTAAGTTCCATTTGTGTAAGGAAAATAAACGTTTTTATTATTATTATTATTATGTTATTTAACTTTTTAAACTTCTACAAATAGTTGCAGTGTTCACAAAAGAACACTGCAACATAAATTCGAAAGTAACTCTGGCTATCAGTATGTCTGTCTGTTATGCTTTCACACTTAAAGTACTGAACTGATTTTGATGAATTTTCGTAGAGAGGTAGATAAGATCTCGAAGAGGGACTTAGGCAACCTTTTGTCTCAAAAAGTGCTTTGGAATGCAGGTGAAACAGCGGGGAACAAATTTTAAAGCATTGGTAGATTTCTTGTTTTTTTATAGCATTTTATAGCTAAGGTGGCAAACAAGCATACGGCCCACCTGATGGTAAGCGGCTACCGTAGCCTATTACTTGCGCGTTGCCGACCCTGTAAAACGAAACAGGAATAGTTGGATTGGTAGTATAAGGGTCAAAGTCCCCCCACTGCCAACACAACGTTTCCACGCGGAGCAGTGTAGAATTCGCGCATACGACCACTACACTAATGAGGCAGGTTACTGTTAAGATAAATAGGTGCGTAAGATTGACTAAATGACGGATAATAAATTCATATATTATAGGAAGTGTCTATTTTTTATTTATTTATTTATTTATTGCAAGTGTCATACATGCAGTTAAGCGTGTGTTTGACATGACTTCGAATTTTAAAAATATTTGTAGATCTTTTCAATACCAAACAAGCACAACTTGTTCTCAATTTCTTCTTTCACAAAAGTACATTTGGCCCGAGAGCCTCATAACTGTGGCGGGGTTTTCATTCATTCGCCGTGAGGAAAATATCGCCTTTTCACTCCGGGAGGGCACTTCAAAAGTGAGAGTCACCTCCCGAGTAGTTAGGGGAAAGTTTGCTGAAGTTGGTAGTACATTGGGAGTGGGGGAATGCTTCGTGTTTATGAATTTGTTTTCATTTCTTTATTTATTTATATTTCAAATTAAGTGTGTCGTGAGTTAGTAGGTCGCTACCAACGAAGTTACCTCCTTACGTATTTTGTGCAGAATGGACATTATATTTTTATAGACAATAGATAAAGTATTTTCGGCTATGTCCAACCCAGGATTTAGTCCGTTTGGGCGTAGCCAAATAGTACGGCGAAGCCCTCCACCGACGCCTACCGGACCACTACCCCAGGGTGACCCAATCCCACCTGAACCCGCGGACAATGATTTGCCGACGGAAGTTATCTCTACGCCAGATATCCAGAAATGGATGAGAACAATAGATAGCAATTTGAGCGACATCTGTAATATTGTTGCTGAAGGAAAAATGAACTCTGAACAGAAGCTGCGTGTGTCCAATCTTTGCCGGAATGTATCAACTGGTACAGCACAGATGGCAGTTCTATACCAATCACTGAAGCAGAAAACGATCCAGGCCCATAGCACTATTCACCATCTAAAGAGTCAGCAGAATGTTGCTAACTCCCTCCAGCAGATTAAAGAAGCGGTAAAAACTCAATTAATGCCCGTAGAAAAAACCTCTTACGCTACTATGGTAAAGAAAGGAGCAGACAACTTCGTGCGTCCTGCAAATTTGAGCTCTGTTGCAATTTATCCCAGCGATAAGACCAAAACCAGTGACGACACTAAGTCCCTTGTCCAAAAGATAATCTCACCAGGTGAACTTAAGCTTCATGTCCGTGGACTGAGAAAAGTGAGAAATGGGGGCGTCTTAATCAGCACCGACAGTAAAGGTGACATCGACAAACTTATAAACTCGGAGAAATTAGTTTCGTCAGGCCTCACTATACAAGAACCTCCTAAACGCCGCCCTAGGATTGCTATAATTGGTGTCCCCGTAGCCCTTACTGAAAAAGAGGTATTTGATTGTATTTATGAGCAAAACCTTTCCGACAAGTTGCCGAATACAACCCGGGAGTCGTTTATAGAAAACATCAAGTTGAGCCACAAATCAGGCAAAAAAGACCTCTCTACTTGTAATTATATTTTAGAAGTACCTGCAAGCATACGAAAAATGCTTATTAATCAAAGCCGAATTTTTATAAATTGGACATCATGCCCTGTGAGAGATTTCACAATAGTCACCAGGTGCTTCAATTGCCAGCAGTTCGGACATGCAGCCAAATTTTGCCGAGAATCAAGTCCTACTTGCAACCACTGTGGAGAGACTGGACACTCCTTCAAGGATTGTAGTAAATCGTCAGCTCCCCCTCAATGTGCGACGTGCAAACGCTTCAAGAGGAAGTGTGACCATCCAACTGGTGATGTAAGCTGTCCGGCACGCATATATGCAGAGGCTAACTACATTAACTCAATAGATTATGAAGGCGCCTAAGAGCGCCATTGAACACTTTTTTAATAAGAACACATACAGGTACCTTTATATTTATATTTACTAGGTTAAAATATTATTAACATGACCAATCAATTAATGTATGATCTAGATTGTTTTTCTGTGTCTGAATCAAAAATCTGCAATGTTGAAGATTGTAGACTACATATTCCTGCTAGTGGCAAAACGTTAACCCTGCTCACACAAAATATTCGTAGTATAAACCGTAACATGAATGGTTTTGAAGTGCTGTTACAAAGCCTCAACATAAGCTTAGATATAATTGTCTTAACAGAATGTTGGTTGTCAAAACAGACACTCAACTTACCAACTCTCGACGGCTATAACTACTACAAAACACAAAGAAATATTAACCAAAATGATGGTGTAGTAGTTTATATTAAAAACAACTTAAAAACAGTCGTAGAAGAACCAGCTTTGATGGATAGTAATTGTTTAATAATAAAAATGCTACCCGATACAGTGATTATAGCTATTTATAGGCCCCCTTCCCAAAATATTGACGTATTCTTAGACTCGCTTGATATAAATTTGAAAAAATTATCATCCTTTAAGAATATAATATTAGTGGGTGATATAAACATCAATATTGCTTCCGGAAGAACTGACACCTATGCACATAACTACCTAAATGTTTGCTCATTTAATGGACTTTTACCAGCACATTACCACCCTACTCATCAGAGTGGCTCATGTTTGGATCATTTTATTATAAAAACAAAAAAACTATCCAAAACATTGGTCACAAATTCATCGCTTACCGATCATCAAGCTGTTTTATTAACTCTGCAAATAACCTCACCTAGAAAAAACTGCAATCGTAGCTTTATTAAAACTAACATGACTAACCTTGAAAACGATATACGCAACATTAACTTTGACCCGGTTTACAATACTAGTGACCCAAATGCTTCTCTACAGTATTTTATTTATTCGGTACAACATGCAATACAGAAAAACACATACTCTAAAACTGTGCCTAGAAAATATAATAGCATTAAGCCGTGGATCACACCCGGTCTCGTTCGCTGTATTAGGCACAGAGACAAACTGCACTTAAAATCAAAACTTGCACCTGATAACGACATACTTTCTGTAACATATAAAAGATATAGAAACTTTTGTAACAACCTGTTAAAAAAGTTAAAAAATCAGTTTGATAAAACTGAACTACAAAAAGCAGGAAAAAATAGTAAACTGGTCTGGAAATACATAAAAACTAACACTTTCAGATCTAAAAATCCCGAGACGGCACTAGATTTACTAGAAACAGAACTAAATCCATCCGAAGCAACGAATGCCGTAAACCACTTTTTTGCGAACGTTGGGAAAAAATTGGCAGAAAAATCCCTAAATTCCGAAAGTTTCTCCCCACAAACCCCGACTGTGTCATCTCAGACTGGTACATTAAACTCTTTTGTTCTATTAGATACTGACGTCAATGAAATACTAACAATAATAACAGGACTTAAGGATACTTGTGCTACTGGGTGGGATGGTATACCTAACAACATACTAAAAAGGTTCAAATTCGTGCTTGCACCTCCACTGACTCACATTTATCAGTTATGCTTATCCAAAGGGATATTCCCCAAATTACTTAAAAAAGCTGTAGTAACTCCAGTATACAAAGGTGGAGACAAAACTTGTGTTAGCAATTATAGACCTATTTCCGTCCTATCAGGTCTCGCAAAGATTTTAGAGAAAATAATAAATAGTAGACTATTAAAATATCTGGAAGATAACAAGCTGCTCTCCGATAGCCAATTTGGTTTCAGGCCCAAAAAATCAACTAGCCAAGCAGTACATTGTCTGACGAATTATATATGTACCAACCTAGATACTGGCTTGCAAACTATTGGGATTTTCCTAGATCTTGCCAAGGCATTTGACACTATTTCTTGTTCTATTCTATTGCGCAAACTTGAATCACTGGGAATAAGAGGAGCTCAACTTTTGCTATTTGCTGATTATCTTAGCGATCGTCAGCAACATGTGAAAATTGGTCAGTACATTAGTTCTGACCTTAAAAATAGCTGCTATGGCATACCACAAGGAAGTGTTTTGTCTTCCACGTTATTTTTAATATATATCAATGATCTCTGTAGCTTGGCACTTCAAAATGGGATCATATTATCCTATGCTGATGACACAGCCCTTCTGTTTTCAGCGAAATCACGAGATGAGGTTTACGAACATGCTCAAAATGGCATTAACATTGTTACTAAATGGCTTAACAATAATCTTCTTACGTTAAATTCAGAGAAAACCAAATATATTTTATTTACAATGAGAAACAATAAGACACCGCCTACTAACCTAAACATATTTGCACATTATTGTAGCACGCACGCTGACACTGCATGTACTTGTCCCACTTTATTAAAAGCTGACCATGTAAAATATCTGGGCGTCACTATTGACACTAATCTAAATTTCCGTAAACATATAGATTTGCTGTGCTCTAGAGTACGCAAATTAATATATGTTTTTAAAAATTTACGTAACATAGCAGATTATAAATTAATAAAACAGGTTTATTTAGCCTTGTGTCAATCCATTCTTACCTACTGTATAACCTCTTGGGGTGGTGCTGCAAAATCTATCTTACTGCCTCTAGAACGCGCTCAAAGAGCCATTCTTAAAGTTGCTACCTTTCGCCCATTTAGATTTCCCACACATCAACTATACTTAGCATGTAAGGTACTCACAGTGCGCCAGCTATTTATTCTAAATACAGTCCTACAGAAACATTCTGAACTTCCTTTTGACCCAGTTCCTCCCGACAAGAGAAGAAAGGACTTGGTTTGCATAAATCAGCAAACTAGACATGCTTTTGCCACTAGATTCTATGTGTTCTTGGGACCTTTTCTTTACAATAGGCTCAACAAGTTTCTAAACTTATATAGTGTATGCTCAAAAAAATGTAGCGTAATGTTAGCAGAATATTTAGGGACGCTCAATTATATAGACACAGAAAAATCTCTAGAAATATTGGCGTGATGATGGTATAATTTTTTATTTTTTTATTGTGTTGTATATTATATACTATAGCTTAGTCTTATTTAATATGTAATCATTAAGAAGTTAATCGTTAATTTTAGTTTTTAAGGAAATTAATTGCCCCAATTTAATTAATATGTATAGTGATATCCTGAAACACAGGTTTATAAAAACCTAGATCAGGTAGGTCGCTACATACCTCTAGTTTAGAATATGTCTTTTTGCACCTATTATAAATAACTATGTACTTTAGTTTTACTTATTATTAAGACCCTAATCTTATACCCCACTGTTGTAAAATTGTAATGTATTGACGAAATGTACACCTTTTTGTAAAAGATTTTTAAATAAAGATTTTTATTTATTTTATTTTTTATTTTTTTATTTCAGTTATGGCTTTTATAGTTCGGTATTTATGGATCGTGTTATGGTATATATCTATATATACCTATGGTATATGTGGGATGGGGTGTTGATAAAAACCACAAATCTTCCACACTTTCTTTATTTTGGGTTTAAATTACACGGACGAACGTTACAGCTTAAACAGTCGTGTGGCCATTGTGTCTCATTCTTTCATCTCGCTTACACTTACATACATCACTCTCATGCTATCTCTGTCAGTCCTATACTAATACATTCTCGGTCTTACATTGTACCTCTCACTCTCACAGTTAACATTCCCACATTATTATTACATAAGAAAAAGTCTGTTAGTTGTTAAAAATAATAGTTAGTTGTAAAAAAAATAGTCTGTTATTGTAATAAAACATACCATTACGTCCGCAGAGGGTACACCTCTGCGGACGTAATGGTATGTGACTGCTATGTGACTGTATGTGACTGCTACTGATGTACACTTTGAGTTCATTGATATGGCTTTAGGTTCCGTGTAAAAGGGACAGTCTATTGCAATTAATTAAGCATAAATGCAAACTTCCAGCTGCGAATGAGAATAATATAGTAAACCTCAAAAACAAGACTGCATGACCTGGAAATTGAATCCAGGATTAAGGCACTTGTTATGGTGCTATATTCTTTTACACTCTAACTAACCCTTACAAGTATTCTTGGAATCATCATATTCATTTATACCATTCATCAACCCATATACAGGGTGGAAGGGACATCGACGCGCAACGGCTTACCATGACTTCAGTACATGATTCTGGACCCCCCTGCGTTGGAATTTTTCGTCGGCTTTTTCTTAAATTTTACAACTCGCAAGTGTCTAAGGAAACAGCTGACCAGAAGTTCTTTCGAGTTTAATTTACAATGCTGTTTTTAGTGAAAGAAGTGAATTAATGACTTTTTAATTAAAATTCTTATTGGGATAGATAGAAATAATGATTTTATACAGTTTAAAGTTGAAAAACTGCAAAAAAAACGTAAAATTTAAGAAAAAGCTGACAAAAAATTCCAACGCAGGGGGGTCCAGAATCATGTACTGAAGTCATGGTAAGCCGTTGCGCGTCGATGTCCCTTCCACCCTGTATACTGTCCCAATGCTGGGCACGGGTCTTCGACATACAAATAATATAATACTAATATTAGTCGGCCATTATCACTCGCTTAAAAGGTGAAGGAATACATCGTGAGGAAACCTGCATGCTTGCGGTTAACGATGATGAATTAGTCGGCTTAATAAGAAATATTATAACAGGGTAGACAGTTACGGAGTAAAAGTTGTTTTAAAAAATTGAAAATCAACTACTTCCTTCCTTTTTGGACTCAAAAATGTACATTACGAGTAAATTATACACAAATAAATCAATTCCTTCCAATAAAAGAAAGTAAACACTCGGTGTGCCACAACTGGGTGAGTCAGCGGAAGTTGTACCTCAAGTAGTGTCGGCGACACTCCGACTTACCAGCTCTGAAACTGTCGCGTCACGCTCTTAGGAATGAACCGTCTGAATGTGCACTGATTTCAATAGAATCTTTGCTGTTTGTAGGTAATCTTGAGTCCTTCACTTATGTCGCTACTAAGTAGGTATTAAGTTTAATAGATATTCTTATGTAAATAGACGACAATAATCAACATAGACGTGAATAGACTATATAAGTTTTTACATGATAATCTGTTCATGTGATCGTTTTATCACATTGAAAGTGTATATAATCTGTAATTTATACACTTATTCTATTTACACATATTCAATAAAAAAAAATACTAACATAGTATAAAAAACGAATGATAAATGAATATCTTTTTGTATATTTTTGGCATTTTCCATGCTAAGATTTTAAAGTCACCAATATATAACATCACATACCATCACGCCTGTATTCCCCGAAGGGTTAGGCATAGGTGTAATGTACACCCACAGTTCGCCGGTTGAACTGTGGGTGAACTTAACTAAATAGGTAAGTAAGTTCTAAAGCAATTGGTCTACAATTTTACATGAACGATCATCTTTAATCTAATTTCTAGTTAGCTCTGAATACTACGTGAATGAGCTCGTGTTTCAGTAGTGACCCAGTTCGTGTGTAGGTTGTTTAGATTGGCTCAAACCTAAAGGGAACGAGATCTGTGTCATACTCCGAGAACTACTTATAAACCGCAATCACGTCTCTTAGATGTCGAGTAAAGCATTTTTATTTAAATTCTGAATTACCAAAGATTGCCTTGTCTAGCGCTAATAAGTGCGATAGCTACACTAGCTGTCCTGGGTCCGATGACCAGGTCTAGCAAATTATCTTATACAACGTGTTACAAAATACCCAGTAAACATTTAAAAGCCAACAATTTTGTCAGCTGTCATGTCAGGAACCAGATTATTAAACAGAAAGGCCTACGTACCTATTTTACCTAATAATTGTCTACTTTAATAGTTTTTCTATTTTGCATTCATAAATGTTGTTGTTTTGCTTTTTTTGGGGTATGTTATACAGCGTTACTACGGTTCTTAAATATTGTGAATGGACTCGTTATAAAGGCCCATTGAACCTCCTCTCGGCTTTGCGGGTAGTTTTGTAACAGCCTGTATATAAAAATCAATTGCTGTTCGCTAGTCTCGCTAAAACTCAAAAACGATCGAAGTAATTTCGGTGAAATTTTTTGCGTGTGTTTGAGTGGTTCCCTTGATGGTTTAGATTTTATGATTTAATTGGGCCCATTATAGGCGCTACAATCGGGTCGCAGACCAACATCTACTGAGCCAGCTAGTTTTTCTATAAAATTCTCAGAAGCAACTCAGAATTTTAATGATTATATTTTGTGCCCGGTTAATGTGCCCGCAGTGTAGTTCACTCATGTCAAACCCTTCGGGGAGTACAGGTGTAGTGGTATGTATTTCAATATCAACAAAAACAAATATTATGTCACGCTTAGGATTTCCGCAATTTTATCGGTCACAATTAACGCGTACTGGTTTAAGAAAATAACCTTGGTCATTGTAAACAGTAATAATTGCTATTTTATGGTACTCGTAATTTTTATATATAATATTAATTGTATTATTAAATTTACGTGTGAAGTAGTCATGTCATTGTTGTGTATATTTTATAGTATTTTATGTTATGTTCTATTTTTATATTGTATTATAAGTGCGTATATTTTTATGTGGGCCTTGTTGCCTGAAATAAATAAAAATAAATAAAATTAACCTTTTGACCGCCACGGACGTGTATAGACGTCAAATGAAAACTTGCTCACGACGCCAACGACGGCATGGCACGTCAAAAATACTACTATTTTTTAGTTCAAAATAAATACCTATATTTTTTTTTTACATTTTATTAGCTATACTAGAATTTGTCGCTTGGCGTAGAGAACTCGGATTTTCATTATTGACGTGGTGGACAAAAGGTAATGTCTACGTGAAAAGAAAACTGTGTACCTCATTTTAAGCACATTGCGTGCACGCAGGAGTTAGATTTCACTAATTGAAGTTTATATGGAGAAGAAGTGCAGACAGCTATAGGATCATTTTCCACTCTTTACCGGAAATATGTATAAGTATGGCAGAACATATTATAATAATCATAATAATCATATCTTTATTGCATTCATGTTGTAACAAATTGTTTAAACATATTTAGGAATCAAACATGAACCCTGTTAGGGCACAGCAACATCTTAGGAACTAATTATTGGAATCTAAGCATAGCACAAATGTCACAACAGAAATATTATTAATTTTAAATATAAATTAAAATACAAATAATGGTGCATAACATTCGAATATCTTTAAGTAAATCTTATTACACGTCATTGAGAATTCTAATTAAATGTCGTTATGTATAATTCAATATCACTATTTATATTTTTCAAATGAATATAATTATTACAAGCATCTAAATTATTTCTTTTTATAATTATTTATTTATCATTTAGAAAATCTTTTATATTATAATAGCCTTTCAAAAGTAAGTATTTCTGTAGTTCATATCAGTATTTATAAAACGTTAGATAAAATACCTTTGCCTTGTATGGTTTTTAGAAAAAAACAATGGCAGTGTTATTCATAAGCTTTTTATATTATTAAATACTATGTAAGATAATAGTGTGTCATCCACTTTCACCTATTCTGCATTAAGAGAAACAAAATGAAAAAAACCATCTTATTACCAATACAATGGTAAGCCATTGTATTAGTATATCGTCTTAGTAATATAGGTTACTTTTTATAACAGCTTTACGTAAGGATATTATTATGAAGGTACTGTAGATAATTTAAAAAAGATGTAAGGTGGACGTTTTTAGGGTTCCTTGACAAAATGGTAACATCTCGGCGTTTTGTACGTCACAACAATGTTACTCATAGACAAAGTGACAGTAACCCTATATTCTAATGTGCAGTTCAGCTGCTGACTCCTCAACTCGTGAAGCAACAAACTGATAACATTTCAAAATACCGCTCCATTGCTTTCCTATCCATATTACCTACGAAAATATATTTCCTCTCTTTCTTTCAACTCCGGAAAAAGTATTAAAGTACCCTCAAAGAAATGAATTTTTATTTAATAATTTTGGGAATACCAAAAATCATCTCTGCTATCTACTAACTGCCTCATTAGTGTAGTGGTCTTAAGCGCGACTACTAGGCTAGAGGTCCTGGGTTCGAGTCCCAGGTCGAGCACAGCGCTATTGGGATTTAATATCATCAAAATTACTATTGATGTTGGAAGATAGTTATACGAAGAAGACTTTCAAGTATTGCGTTAATTTATGACACCACCTGTATAATGTTATTTTTAATATCTATGCCTATGTTTTCACTTTATCTTCTTTTACAATAAATTGTCATAACTCCATAGGGTATTTAATTGTTGCATTTCTACGATTCCAATCAGTTCTTCGGTAGCATTGACACGCATCACGTACCGCGATACAGTACCGTTCATAAATATCGTGCCATTTTTTTATCAAACTGTGTTCGTGCACGTGGATTTTGGACTGGTGAACTGAAGCGTCAAAATTTTATTAACGCTTTTATTATTTGAAATTCGAATTTAACTCTTATTGGTTTTTTTATAGTCTCTGAACAAGTTTTGTTTTTTTTTTAATCTTGACGTAGGCGTTGGTTATCAAACGCTTGAAAAATATTTTGTTTATTTTTATGTTATTGAGCACTTAATTTAGGATACATTTTTATTGTATATGTTTAAGCATTTAGGTCCAATGTAGTTTAGGCACTGAAACATGCTCTAGTGTTTTCCTAGTAACAATTATTCTTAATCATCTTCATATAATATAAGAATTGAAAGTATTATTATGAAATCAAAGTATATTAATTTTAAACTCTGACGGAGTTACATTTGGATGATTTTTAATTGTAACTGGGAATATGCAATACACCTAATCTGTGTAGAATACACATCACTACATTATGACCTGCGAATTAGAGGAATACCAGTTTATTTAAATTGCTTAAAAAATCGTAATTAAGCTGATTAATTCGTCTAGTATTTACAAGCGCGGCTGTTTGACGAGAGGTTCTGTTTCAATACCCAGGTCAAACTGTATTAATTATTTTACTATGAAATGCTCAGAAGCAGCTTGTAATTTGGATTTATGCCCGATTAGTAGTAGCATACTACTGTCGACTCCTATTACATGGGACTTTCAACATGCAGGCGACTTTCAAATATACTACGCACTAATGTACATTGCTTTACATCACTATCTAAAACGCGGGGAACAGGTGCAGTAATAGCGTGATATGTTTTTGGTTGACAGAAGAGTATACTTCCGAATTAGTCCTGATTCCTGGTACTTTTAATTTTCTTTATTTCTATAAACATACATAAACCCCAGAGCCCAGTTTAACCCAGTGTAGAGGTTTACTTGGGTTGACTAATGCACATCTCTATCAAGGTCCCATAATAGTGCAATAGATTTTTTCCTTTTGTGCCCGGTTGTGAGCCTGAGTGAGTGACCTATTGTCACTAACCGTGCACAAATCTAAACTCCAAGCTGGTACTCTGATTTCAACGCTAATTTCAATAACACTGGTGGATCTGGAAAATGAATCCAGTATATCAAGACCTGGAAATCAGATTAGCAGACAAACTCGTGACTTTAGGTGCTGGACCAGACCATTGACTTTTTATCCGCAGACAATTTGTCGGAGATGATAGAAAATAATGGATATATATAATTATAATGTAGATTTTCTTGTAATTGTGCGTTATTACATATTTTTTTTATATTATCCATAGCCAGCTCATTTAATAATGAGGAAGTCGTTCCTTATTTATATTTCAAAATTGTTCTTTCTAAGAAGAAGATAACAATACATTTTCAAACTTTCCCTAAATACATGAATGAATGAAATCTTTGAAAGTTACTTGAACACCTTCTGTTAGCACAACGAGCTAATATTTTGATAATATTTACATGATTGTTGAAGGAGAACAACACTGCGCATATGTGTTTTTATTATTAGACATGTTTATATAACAGCACTAAATACATCTGTTGAACCTTTCTCAACAATGTTGGGAAACAACATAATGTGCATGTGTGCATATCATGTGTTTAAATACTAATCTTGCTTCGCATTTTTGACAACCCTTGTTTTAGAGATGACTCATACGAACACATAATGACAGTCGTTAGTAGTAGTCGTAAGTACTAAAGACTATCTAGTCTATCCTCAGCATATCGGTATTGCCCAAAAATTGCTTTACGGACGTCTGATGGTAGTCGCTTTAAGATTGGGAAACAACGTAATGCGCATGTGTGCATATGATGTGTGTAAATACTAACCTTGCTTCGCATTTTTGACAACCCTTGTTTTAGAGATGACTCATACGAACACATAATGACAGTCGTTAGTGGTAGTAGTGAATACTTATAACTATCTCCATTCTCTATCGTCTATCCTCAGAATATCGGTATTGCTCAGAAATTACTTTTTTTTTGTCTGATGGCAGTCGCTTTAAGAGAAATACTGATATTCATTCGCGTTCTGGTTAGACTAGAAGTCGATCCTAAAATACTCGGGATAAAGGAGCATGATTACACTAAACCGACGTACGGGAAACGTTACGTAATATAACGAACTTTATTTAAAATAACCCCTATCTTAAATAAAGTTCAAAATTGAAACAAAATTCATTCCAGTATTTTATATGAAAAGATGACATAAACAAACATGATTTTCAAATTTCTCTTCCGGTGTATTAAATCAAAAGACGCAAGTTTCTGCGGTCGAATCGATAGTTCACATATATTTGTATAATTATACATATCATTTGTTCACACAACATACCTACATGTTGCGCTGAACAGACTGTCATGAAAATTATTTGGCAATATCTTAAAAAACATTATGTCGTTCGAGTTAGTTAAGACACAAATTAATTGACAATAACAGACTGCGTTCATGTGTCAATCTGATTATTCAAATATTATTTTACAATATAAAAGACGTTTACCATTTTATAGACGTTAAGCACTATGTATGTATTTGCTGTTGGTGTAATTTATGAATAAATAAATAGAAGCCATTCACAATAAAAATAAAATAAAAACAGTTTCTTCTTAAACATAAATTATGTAATGATAATTTTATTACTGTGTATATTATGTCTAGTGGATTTTATTTAACAATCATTATGAGACAACTCTTTTGGTTCAGGGCCGTGTTTGTCGTTTCTGATAATGCTAAACGTTTACTATTACTAACCGAACATGGGTAGATCTCCTTTGCAGTTACTGTATAACGAAAACGTGAGATCCAAAAATATATTTGATTTTTAGTTTATTAAAAAATGGTTTGCATATTTCATATGTAAGAAGTCCCACTAATTCTTTTACACTAATTATTTGCACCTTTTTAAGGGCAAGTAAAGGCAAGTGCAGGTTCTTAGTCAGTACGCGTCCAATATACCCAGCCGCTTTCCCAGGTAGCGGAGGATCCATGAGCATTTACATATACTATAAAAAAAGAAGCAATTTTTTTTTACATACATACATACATACCATCACACCTGTATTCCCCGAAGGGTTAGGCAGAGGTGTACTAATGTACACCCACATTTCGCCGGTATGTTTAGGTCCCATGTAATAGGGGGCGAGCCTATTGCCATTAACCGGGCACAAATCCAGACTCCGAGCTGCTACTGAGAATTTCATTGAAAAACCCAATAACACTTTGCTCGACCTGGGGATCGAACCCAGGACCTCTAGACTAATGAGGCAATTTTTTTTTAAATAGTATTAAATTATTGTTTGTTATAGTTGTCAAACTACTCTATTTCAATATTCAGAAAGTACTTAAATCAATGTGTTCACTACTTCCTCCCTATAAGGAAAATTAAATGTCTGATTTTCATTTTATATTTTTCCTATACAGGAAAATTCTCGTTTCTGCCAAAAATCTTTGATGCCTTACAGTGACATCAAGGAAATGTTACCAAAATATTAAGAAAAGATCTTTATGGTGTATTTTATGAGAGTAGACAGATCGGTACTTACATTACTTAAAAACAACAATCGTTGTTATTCACTTACCTATTGTTTGCGAATCCATATTTTTAACCATGTGCCTACGTAATGAAACTCTTAACATTGAGTGGCAGATAATGCCAAGTTTAAATTTATTGATCTATACTCTATTTATAGCATTAGACAAATAACGATGAAATATCGACAGTTCTGTACCTTCAGTGAAAAGTGATACATCTTGACTTATAACACTTTTAATATTTTTGCACTAAGTACCACAGAAAAAAAAATGCTATTTTTTGATCTTATTCACACCCCTCTAAGGTTCAAATTGAGCAAGTTAATTTTGGTGTAAAGTGCTATAACTAGGTGTTTTTTACATTTATTAATGTGTAATTAAATACAACTGTATTAATATCAAAGTGAACTGAACAAATATTTCAATTTTCTTAATGTATATTAATACGAATATAAATAACTCCTATTACGCGACCGAATTATTTAGATGTGAATTAGTACAAACTGATATAATTACACTTTTATTATTAAACATTGTATTGTTGGCTCTATTCATTTTTGTGAAAACCGGTATAATTATATTTAAATCACAATAAATGTAGATATTTGTAGGATCAAAAATGTGTATAATGATACAACTCTTAATATATCAATTTACATTTTATTTTCTAATCAAATTCATTGTGATATCTGACTCCGATTTAATTGTATCAATATTTACATAATTTTGGAATACGTGTATAATAATAGAAATGTATTTAAAACAAAAAATATTAATTTTAATAGAACTTGTTTATACGATAGAATAAGTGTATTGTGATACAAGTTCTTAGTGCAGCGGGCGGGGGTAGCAGCCTGTGAATCGGGCTCGCCTCTTGCATCCCACTTACCCGCGTCGAGTGGGATTCATATATTGGAAATTAGAACAAGTGATTGTTGAGGAAGTTAGTCTTGCGATTGCATTTTAGCTAGTACGTCGTATTTTCGGTAGCAAAATAATGTGTAAGGTAACTGACTTATATCATTTTACACAAATAACATTTAATTCGTGGTGATATTATTGTGTCACTAAAATACCTCGTATTATTATTTATTTACACCTAATTTATTATATATTTTAGGAGTTATGTAACTTATCATAATAAATTAAACATTATTATGTGCATGAGCTAATTTTAGTACATATCTGAAATAGATTTCTATCCGAATCCTAAACTATAATACATACATACATATTATCATGGCGACTGTCCCCGAAGGGTTAGGCAGAGGTGTACCAATGTACACCCACAGTTCGCTGATATGAATTGCATAGACTATAAATTGCAACGATACCAATTTTGTGTCAACTTTGACCTTAAGAGTGGCTACATTTCGTAAAAAGATTCATAAGATTATACAAGTGTATGCACCAACGTCCGCACACCCTGACGACGAAGTCGAGGCCATGTACGAAGACATAGTGAAAGCTATGTCTCGTACCAAAACATTCTATACTGTTGTTATAGGTGACTTAAACGCTAAAGTGGGAGTACAAGAGAGCGGCGAGTCGAAAGTGGGTCCATTCGGCTATGGACACAGAAATCACAAGGGGCAAATGCTGGTAAACTTTCTCGAGGTACAGGGGCTTTTACTGATGAACTCTTTCTTCCAGAAGAAGCCTCAAAGGACACTTCCTTTGAGGCTTCTTCTGGAAGAAAGAGTGACCTGGTGAAGCCCCGATAACATGACAAAGAACGAGATCGACTTCGTTATGTCTAACAAGCGCCAGGTATTCAGAAATATCTCTGTGATCAATAGGGTCAATACCGGAAGTAATCACCGACTGGTAAGAAGCACTCTGGATATAAAGGTCAAAATAGAACGAGCGCGCTTAACAAGGTCGGCTCTTAGACTAACACTGCCACAGGTCGAAGCTGGCTGCGCCCATATCACTCCTGGGACATGTTCACTAGTTGTTGTCGAGGGTTGTCTCAAATCGTCTTGCCCAAAAGTTCGATGTCTTCCGGCCACCGGAGTTAGCCGGTTTTCGGAAAGGCTACAGCACCGTGGACCACATACACACCTTGAGGTAAATCATCCAAAAGACCGAGTAATATAATCAGCCTCTCTGCCTAGCGTATGTGGACTACGAGAAAGCTTTCGATACCCTCGAGACCTGGGCTGTACTGGAGTCTATGTAGAGATGCCTTGTCGACTGCCGATACGTTGAGGTGCTGAAATATCTGTATAATGCCGCAACGATGACCGTCTAACTACAAGACCAGAGTACAAAACCAATCCAACTGCGTCGAGGGGTAAGACAGAGAGACGTCATCTCTCCGAAACTGTTTACGAACACGTTTGAGGACGTTTTCAAGACGCTTAACTGGAAAGGACGAGGCATAAATATTAACGGTCAATACATCTCGCACCTCTGATTTGCGGATGACATTGTCATCATGGTAGAATCTCTGCAGAAGCTGGAAGTGATGCTGAACAGCCTTGGCGATTCTTCAAGGCAGGTTGGTCTCGGGATGAACCTGGATAAAACCAAAGTACATGACTTTGGTTTAGCTTTTGGCAATGATTATGTCATCCTGATGCCTGTATACGGAAATGGCTCTGCCCTCGAAGTAGTGCAAGAATACATATATCTTGGCCAAACTATTCAACTGGGGCGGCATAACTTCGAGAAGGTGGCGGCCAGAAGAATACACCTGGGCTGGGCGGCAATCGGGAAGCTGCGTGATATCTTTGATTAGTCGATCCCATAATCCCTAAAGATCAGGGTCTATAACCAGTGCGTCCTACCCGTGATGACTTATGGAGCCCAAACGTGGACACTCATCATGGGACTGGTCCAAAAATTCAAGGTTGCTTAGCGTGCAATGGAGAGAGCAATGCCTGGAGTTTCTTTGGTGGATAGAATTCGCAACAAAGTCATTCGCCAAAGAAAAAGCACGCTGAAGTGGAAGTGGGTCGGCCATGTCTGCAAACGCACAGACGATCGTTGGGGCAGACGAGTGTTAGAGTGGAGACCACGTTTGTCCAGCAGTGGACGGCAATAGGCTGATATGATGATGATGATTATGATATCTGTATTGCACTTATATCAATAAATACTTTAATATTTTCAAAACGTATCAAAATGAACAACAGTTTGTATCATTATGCACATTACATCATAAGTATTATACGGGTGTATAATGATTTCAATTCAATTTGTCTTACATTTTCTTAATTACAATATCGATTACAATTTTTAATACTCTAATTAACAATATTAATTTTACAACTTTTTGTTTTAATATCTCCTTCAAGTACAAACCTACCAAAATACGAAGTATAGAATCATTCAACACCAAACCAAAAACGATGTGTAAAAGAGTTCAAGTAATTTTAAATTAAATGACACGCAAATTATTGATAATGATGTCTTGTGTTAAGTGATACATCTGGATATTTTATTAAATTAAAAAAAAACTACACAAAATCATCCATTTCTTTTTTCACTATATGTTTTTTTAAGATATTGTTTATCAATAACAGTAATCAGATCTTATTTTAGTAAAGTAGAAAAAGAGTCAAAATTTTTTAAAACTTTAAAGCGTTTTTTCTCAAAACCATGATTTTCGTTTTATATCACTTTTCACTGAAGGTACAGAGTTATTGTGTTATACTAAATAAATTATTGAATTTTATATCATAACTATATTTATTTGTAAATGGTAAATAGATTAATATGTAGTATTGTATTCGTGAAATAACGAAGCTTAATAATAACTATTAACTATATAACACTAGCGTTATAACCGTTATTTGTCTAACGTTATAATGAATGAAGTATAGAATCATAAAAAATTACAGTTTTTACACTCAAGGTTATATTTAACTTCAATCTCTACCCTAATTTTATTAAATAAAATCATAGTTGCCACTGTTATTTTTGAAAGAGAAGATATGATCATATTGATGTTAATCTAATACTAATTAGATCCTACCAATTCTCAGGTCACAAAATTGACACACATGTTCTCGCACACAAAGACACGTTACACACATGCAACAATGTTTATAACATGAGGCAAGTAGTGTGAAATCGGCTCCTAATATTGTTTTAACTTGTAAGGTTGAAGATCAAATACCATTGTCTTTTAATCATTGCATTGGATAGTGTTTATGGGTGCTTTACGGTGAAATGAGGTCTCTGTTAGCAATATCTCTGATGCTAGTGTGTTTTGCGGACAAAGGCTATGCTACTTTTGCGGAATTTATGAATAATCTACCGTCAGAAATCGGGGTGAGTATTTTTTTAAATATTTTGTTATTAAATACTAGTTATTTTGAGTATTAGCTCTTTTTTCAAATATGTAAATTAGACAGTGTGCAGCTGATTTTTTCGTTAGTGTAAACAAAGTGAGATTGTGAGAATGTAAAAATAAACAGAAGTCAATTGGAGTATTCGTCAAACTAAATAGACATTCAATAATAGGAGGTGAGAGCCTATTTTCATTTATGACACTTTTTAGGTATAAGGATGAGGAGAATATTATTGTTTTATCATTGGTTATAATACAGTAATGCTTTCACTGATGTTTACACTTTAAAAAAGTGTTAAAGAATAATAATTTGATCTGATAATCTTGTATATAGATCGTTACTAAACTGTTTTTGTTCTATTGTGACTAACAATAACACTACACCGCTTTTTAAAATCTACTAACCAGTAACTAACCTAAGCATGAATTAAAACATTAAACCTGGAATGGCAAACGGTTTAAGTAGTAGATAAAATAAGCAACAAAACAAAAAACCTTTCAAAACTGGTGTCCTTGTTAAGATGGACATAATATTATATTATTTTAATAATTAATTATTAGTAATTATTATATGAACAAGCCGTGAAAATGGTGAGTTCAGATTATGTACCTAACACAAAATGTTTAGTAATTTGGAAGGATTACACCCATAAATACAAAACATGGCTTACAAAAATCCCAGGCTTTAAATCTCTTTTTAATATGACTAAAAAAACTCATAAATATATTATATTTTAAGTTAAAAGTATCTCAACTTAAAACGTAAATATAGCTTAGACGTAGCTTAAAACCATATTTTGTAATATCATTGCGATGTATAGTTAGTGGTTAAACAAACTTACCTGAAGTGAAGTTTGACCGCAATTACACGAGTCGCTGCATCCGAAGAGATTTACATAATTCACTAGGTAGTACACTCCTCAATGTACTAGGCACCGAACACAATTTTTAGAGATGACTAAAAATAAAATAAATTAGACATTCAACGACTTCCGTGGTACGTGGGGGGGGAGCCCCTCCCACGGTACGCGGCTCGCTACGCCCGTTGGCTCGTCATTGTTTTAGAGAGCTATTTATCTAAAAAAAAAAAGAAAATGTAAAAACATAATATATATACATAGGTAATATAATTGTATTTTCGGGATTGCCTTATAAAGCAGGGTTGGGCGGGACTGTAAATCTCTTCGGATGCAGCGACTCGTGTAATTGCGGTCAAACTTCACTTCAGGTAAGTTTGTTTAACCACTAATTACACTTTGTCGCTGCATCCTCAAGATTTACATAATTCACTAGGTAGATGTTTGGAGCACCTATTTTTTTTTTTTTTTTTTTTTAATAAATAGGTAGTTGGGTTTCGCAGACTCATAAAAAATAAATATTAATTTGATGTCTGTGTAATATTTATTTAAACATTAACTTATAACATAAAATCAACAAGATCAACATGGCGATATGTATTACAAAACAATTTCTAATTCGCTATTGCTAATAATTATGTGATGTCTTCATAAATAGCCCTAGCAAAATCACTGTTCTCTTCCGAGTGTAGAGGTCTGTTATAGAATTTACCAAATACCAAAGAATTACCAGACCAGCCAGCAGCCTTCTTAATTACTTCAATGGAGGCTCCTCTACGACCAGCCGCTGAAGTAGCCGCATGGCGCGTACTGTGTGACTTAAATATTGTGGTGTCTATACCACTCTCTGCAAGTGTTTGTTTAATCCAGCGGCTATTGTAGAAGAGCTGGCATTGTGGACTGGTCTCTTACTAGTCAACAGCAACCTTTCAGTATCTTGTTCCGTCCTAAAGATATCTGTGACGTTAATATATGCACAAAGCGTCCTCCCTGGACATATCTCTATTTTATTAGGAAAAAAAGGAATAATTAGGCGGGGCGTCTGTCTACCGGGACCCGAGGTTTTTAGTAAATCATCAATTGTTATTAAGATATTCGAATCACAAATATTTATATTGGAGAGCCGAATTAGAGATAACGTCTGCACGCGTTGTGCAGTCGACAACGCGAGCAGAGTTACGAGTTTTCTTGTTAATTTATCTAATGGAAGATTTTCATTAGGAAAATAACTGGACAAAAAATCTAGAACCACGTTGGTATCCCAAGTAGAATGGTATCTAGGGAAAACTGGTTTCAGTCTAAAGACTCCTTTAAGAAACCTGTTAACATTATCATTGGAACTGAATTGTCTGCCCAGGATCAGACCAAGTGAAGACCTATAAGTATTTATCGTAGAATACCCTGCCCCTGATTCAAATTCTTTTAATAAAAATCGTAATGCAAGTTGTGTAGATGCAACATAACAGTCTACCCTATGGCTTTGACAAAATAGCCACCATTTTTTATAAGCAGAATTGTATTGTTTTAATGTATTATTGGACAGTGAAGCAATGATAATTTCAATAATTTCCGGAGTTAATGACTGTCTGGAAAATGCTTCCCTGACAACAGACATGATACCAGGGTAAGTTTTCTCCAAAGAGGGTGTTGCGTCCTGAAAGGAGATTGGAGAAGGTTACTACATGGTCCGTGATAAACATGATCTGCTATCTGTAGAGATGTAACCAGAGGATACCAAGGCTGGCTAGGCCAATGTGGAACAACCATGATTCCTGTAGCTCTGTCATCTATAATCTTTCGCAAGCACTTGAGAACCAAGGAAAATGGCGGAAATGCATAAAAATAAAAGTTGTTCCAATTTAAGGTGAAGGCATCAATATTGATAGCGTGTGGGTCTCGTTTCCACGATACGTAATTATGACATTTCGCGTTCAAATAAGTTGCGAATAAGTCAATCTCTGGAGTTCCAAAATTAAGAACTACCTTGTTGTATGCTGAACAAGATAATTCCCACTCGGTATCTATATTGGTGCGCCTTGATTCCTGATCAGCTTCAACATTATCCTTCGACCTAATATATGAAGCGAATATGAAGAGACGACGCTCTTCGCACCACTGCCATATATCGCGTGTTATATCGTTAAGATGTGTATACTGAACACCACCCATCCGATTAATATAGGAGATTGCGGTGGTGTTGTCTATTCTCATAAGGATCTCCTTGCCAACAAGTGTGCGGGCAAAACATATTAAAGCAATAAAAGCTGCTTTCAATTCCAATAAATTTATATGGTTTTGGGCGTCAACTTCGCTCCAAAATCCACTGCTTGTTTCCCCATTACAAGCGATACCCCAACCTGTTAGAGACGCATCAGAAAATATTTCTAATTCGTATTTATATTGACGAATCGGACAAAATGCACTCATGATGTTCAACCTCCACCACGAGAAATCAGGTTCTAGATTATTAGGTATAATCATATCAACGTCATAATCCTCATTTGATCTAAGGAGAGCAAGATATTTGATTCTCTCAAACCGTTTTGTGTAAACCCAACCATAGTTAACAGCTGGACAAGAGGAAGTAAGTAAACCAAGAAACTTTGCGAAATCCCTAATAGATACCCGATGTTCGTTAGAAAATCTATTAACCATGTCTAGAACTTTAATCGTTTTTTGAGAGGTAGTTTCAAGGCCATATCTATTGAGTCCAACTCGAGACCTAAAAAATGTTTTACTTGACTGGGCACTAGCTCACTTTTATTGAAATTTACCACAAAACCAAGCTTCTCTAACAGGTCGGTGACTACTTTAACATCATGAGAACACCCTTCAAATGTTTTATTAATACACAAAAGATCGTCTAAATAGATAACCAGCATAATTCCCGTTTGTCTGAGGTATGTTACTACAGGTTTCATCAATTTAGTAAAGATCATCGGAGCTGAACATAGACCAAAAGGTAAACACTGAAATTCAAAAGTCTGATTCAAAAACTTAAATCGCAAGTACTTTTTACTCTTTTGATGGATTGGAATTACAAAATATGCTTCTTTGAGATCAATAGTAGCCATATAATACGATTTAGATAGTAATTTGGAAGCTGTTCTAATATCTTCCATCTTAAAATGTTGAGAATCGATAAATGTATTTAGTTTTTTGAGATTGAGAGTAAATCTGTAAGTACCGTCACTTTTAGATACTAGGAAAATGTTTGAAATAAACTGGCCCGGAATGTCATCACATTTAACTATTGCTCCTGATAATAAAAGCTTTGAAATTTCTATGCTGAGATTTTTGACCTCCTGGAGAGAGAAAGATTTATTCGGTGGTTCTATATGCTGAACAACGAGTCTGTTAAAACTTATTTTGTAACCAGAGATATATTGTAAGATCACAGGATCTTTAGTAATGCTTTCCCATGTTGGTATAAAATGTCGTAATCGACCAGCATGTTTAATTACCTTTATTCTGGCTTCGGAGGTGCCTTGGAGGCAGACTTCGTGTGGCGGTCTGATGGTGCTGGATGTCTCCCCGTGGTTGACCTAAAGGCCTGATTCCTGAGCCCACTCGACCTGCCTCTCTGATTCTGATGCCGAAGTGGGCGTTTCGAGTTTCCCTGACGATTATTAACGAATCGTGTCGAACGATAAGAAGTGGACGGCTGAGGCTCTGCCCTTTTAATTTGTAATCCAGACTTTTCAGCCGTCTTAAAAGCTTTAATTTTTTCTCCAAAATTTTCTCCGAAAAGGAAGGTATCTCTCTTAACATCTTGAACTATATTCAGTATTTTTTTGTCTAAGCTGTATGTAACCAGCTTACGTCGATTAGCAGTATCTTGGCAATGTAAATCTAATAATATCTGGGCTGTCTCTGACAGTTTTTTAATAATCTCGGTCTTTTCAAGATTTCCATCTATTGCAGATGATAGCAGGTTAGTGACTGCGGCTATACCAATACCCAGATGGTTTTGTGCCCTTTCGAGACGTTTATCTCTATTTCTAGTGGATTCTGTTAAGACAGAAGATATTTCCTGGTTAAGCTTCGGTGCCTTAAGAAGCTTGAAGTTTTCCGGGATCAAAGTATTATCGAACAGTTTTTGTCTCTGTTCTTTACCTAAACCTTCCATAATAATCTTTCCCCAACGTTTAGAGATTTCTTCTCTTATTTTGGGCCCGAAAACCTCGTCTTTTTCTTTAGATTCGCCAAGAATCTCTAATATATCAACTGGAAGAGGCTCAACAGTCTCTGTTGTGGTTTCATTATTACCAATACCAGTAGCGGTATTCATAACAGTATTTTCGATTTGTGGAACTGTTACCACTGATTGAATATTTGTAATAGAACCATCTGATAGGTCATGTTCAGAGAGCTCGAAGTCGGAGAGTATAGAGGCGGGTTGCGAGTGGTCAGAATCAGTATCTGAAACGATTGTTTTGTATGCTGTAGCAGTTGGTTTGGTTTATCCAAAAATACAAAGGATTTGATCGCATCAAATCACTTAATAACATTGGTAACTTTTAGTTAGGTCGTAATCGTATCACGACACACACGTTCACAATGTAGGCATGACCGCGATCGCATCAGGGTACTCACAATGTGTTATGAATATTATAAAAATATTCTATAAAAAATGGAATGACTGTAATCACGTCACAGTACTATTATCCAATGATCTACCGGTCGTATTTAGATATTATAAGCAACCAAACAATTAAAGACATTAATTTTCTATAATAAGTGCCATAAAGCAACATTGTAAGAGCATTAGTCATACCGCACGTGTGCGATAAGAAAAAATATTGCACCTGTGTGTTCATCAAACTGGAAACAAGACAATTGATTGAGATATTATGATTTTTGGAATAGACTTACCGTCATCGCTAGTGAGCTGTTTGCGTTGTCGTCTTTGTAACCGCTTCTCCAATCGCCTTATTTTCCGTTTTAACGTACATGGATCATCTTCATTTCGACGTTTTCGTCCCATGTTCACGACAACACAGATACACAAACGCGTAGGTTATATAGAAGGTATATGAAAAAATAAAATAAAAAACCTAATAAAATTATAATTAGATGTTGCGATGCCTGCACAAAAGAAGCGAATGACGAGCCAACGGGCGTAGCGAGCCGCGTACCGTGGGAGGGGCTCCCCCCCCACGTACCACGGAAGTCGTTGAATGTCTAATTTATTTTATTTATTTTATTTTTAGTCATCTCTAAAAATTGTGTTCGGTGCCTAGTACATTGAGGAGTGTACTACCTAGTGAATTATGTAAATCTCTTCGGATGCAGCGACGAAGTGTAATACCTATTTTATAGAAACGTTCAATGTGCATTATGGTCTAGAAGTAAAGTAACTTAAGTACCTAACTTGTTACATAATCTGGATACACTTTTTTTAAACCACTAAGGCGGAAAACCAGCACTGCAACACCAGGGGTGTCACTTGCACGTTGCCAACCCTGTAAAACGAAACAAAACAAGCCTAAAGTGAAACAATTTGTGTGTGTGTGAAGTCGGCGCAGTTACACGAGCATGGTGGGTTATGGCTAATCCCTCCCGATGCAAGAGGAGACTACACCGAGTAGCTTAATTCAGGTGCTTTTTTAGCGATTGACGGTAGCGTCATATTGAGAATCCTCTAACGGTCATCTGAGGAACTAAATTGTCATACTAGCCAAAGACACTAGCATCTATTGCTTTCTAAACTCCTTATTAGGCTACAATAATACCCACCAGTAAGACAGGTTTGGGCTCAATTAAATATAATAAGTAAGAACTTGTATTTTGGTTATTCAATATAAAAAACAACTATTCAACAGTCGAAGGAAAAACTTGGATCGACTGCATTATTTGAAGATTATTTAAATGGTTCTTAAATATGTTAACCCCAGAGAATTTGTAATTACTATTAACATCAACAGGTTAATTACTCATCTAAATCATTCAAATTGATCTTTATACGCCAAGTTGAGCTAATTAATCTACATTACTGAGATGCAAGTGTTAGTTTAATATAGTCATTGATTATTTAAGAAAGTATATCTAGAGATTCTGAACGGTTCTTCTATATTTGATCTAATATTTGGAACAGTACCTACCTACAAAAGATATTAATTCTAAAGTACCCGCAAAAATTTATTCTATTTGAAGTAAAACTCATATATTCATAGAGAGTACTCAAGCTTACTACGAGACTCATTGTCAGTTTCATATCGAGGTATTATAGTTAGAGTGAAGTGGAGCTCATCCCAGCTCTATCACAGTTTCTTGGCCATTCCAGAAGTTTAGGCCATTTCGTAAGTATATAGATTGATTGCAGGGTGAGACGGTGCGTTCAGCAGGAGTGCTGGAGACGGCCTTCGGGGGAACTTTAGTGAGTGGAAATCTCACTTGTGGTATTTCCTTTGGATAATGGACACGTTTTAGAAGTGTTTTTAAGATAGGAACGCGGGGATATAAAACCTTTTTAGAAAGTTATGGATATCGAAAGGGAAGATAATTATTATAATAATGTGCAATATTAGTGTTTGTATAATTATCTAGGCTGTGTGTTCAAAATTTAAAGTATTAGAGCAACATTGAACGGACAGTGAATGCTAGTAACCGTGTGAATCAGGCGCTACACATTTTTATGAACAACCGTTTCCGAAAAGGCACGCCCGGTTGTGATTAAGGGAGGTTTGACGCCGACACTAATATGCATGATAGTGAAAATTGGGTATGAGATGAAAAATAAGGCCGCATAAGGCCAGCATGGTAGACTATAGCCCTATCCCTCTCATTCTGAGAGCCGAGCCGTGCCCAGCAATGAGACAGTATATGGGTTAATAATGCTGAATAATATTGGAGGAAACATGTAACCATTTTTTACCCCAGAAACTACACATTAGTTGACAACCTAAACGTAGACGGTGACGTCACGATTTGATAGTTTACGTTTTGATATTTTAAATTCCCTCGTTTTTTTTTTCACTTAGGTTTTCACTGGATATTTCTGTAACTTAAAGAGTAAATAAATAAAATACTTTTTTCTTAAGTCCTTTGATCCAAACTTGAATGAGAAAAGTGAGAGGTGGCCTGGATTTAAACTCAACCCCCTGTGCACAGCAAGCCAGGCTGTAACCAAATAGTCTATCAGTACTTGTGTATATATAGTATAGCCAATAGCCTATAGAATTAGAGATAGTTCCAAGTTCAAGTGGTGTGAAATTGTCCAAAATGTCTGTTCAATTTGGCGTTCCCCAACGTTCAATACTTGGCTCATTCTTATCAATGGTTTATATAAAATACTTGCCTTAATATTTTAAAGGATGGTGCAATGTGGTACTATTTTCATGTAATAACCTCGCTCATTTCCAAAGTGAGTAAGGATAGACACTGTTGTGACGATCTGAAGAGGGAGAGCCATGCTTCGGCACGAATAGGCCGGCTCGACCGGACTTGATACCACGGCCTCACAGAAAACCGGCGTGAAATAACGTTTTCGTTGTGTTTCGTCGAGTGAGTGAGGATACCGGAGGCCCAAACCCCTTAAAAGGGCGGCAACGCACCTGAAACTCCTCTGGTGTTGCGGGTGTCCATGGGCGGCTGTAATCGCTTACCATCAGGCGATCCGTCTGCTCGTTTGCCCACCCTATCACATAAATAAAAAAAAAAAAAAAAAACAGTGCACTCTGGTGACTGGCCAAGAAAACGAAATGTATTCAATTTGATATGGCTAACGTAAAAAATCTAAGTATAGATAAATATGAAACTTTTACTAGTAAACCCACCTTGTATATTGGGGCCATCAGCGGATAGGACAAAAATTATAATTTCTTTTCAGAATGCCTTCAGCATAGCTTGGTCTTCCATAAGCGATGCTATCAAAAAGCCTGTGAGGATCAAACGACTTGGTCAAGGAGGAAGTAAGTGTTTTGAAATAATTATAAATAATATTAAGTTTGTTACATTTAGTTTTCTATATGCCACCAAATTCTGTCCAACTCTGCTCAGCCGTTTATGAACAGTTTTACTTTTTGTGGAGCATCGTTTCCATGTTTTAGTGTGCAACATCCGATAACAAAAAGTTATTTATTGTTAGTATATGTTGCCGTGTTAGGTAAAGTTACATCAAAATGGTGGTAACTATCGATAACATTGGTTAGTTCGTGAACATATGCTATGCAACTCGTTGATACTCTTTGTTACTTTACGTTATTGGCGATACGGATGCGATCATTCAACAAAAAGTTACAAGCAGTCGCAAAAGTTGAAGAATGTTACCTAATGTTATCGTATTGCATTCTGTTGCTCCACAAAAAGTAACTGCGGTGTGAATGCACCCAGGGCCGGACCGTGAGTTTAGGGGGCCGTGGGCTAATACTACTTAGGGGCCCACCTAATTACTCAACATTTAACTGTCAGTTCGAAGTACAGACACCTGAAGGCAGACTTGAATTAAATGAGTTGAATGGGTTTGATTAATCGTAGGATTCGCAGGGCTGCAAACCATACGATCTGTTTAATTTAATAAAATTATGGATTCTTTCGCATTATCGTCTATTTTTGACTTTGACTCGACTTAGCTGGGGCCCCCTTGAATCCACGGGGCCCTGGGCTGAAGCCCAAAAAGCCATATGATAGATCCGGCCGTGGATGTACCAGTACATTTAAGAATATAATCTTGGACTTTCAATTTCAGAACATAAATCAACAGTAAAGACAACAGAACCATATGAATCAGAGCCATATTTCCGCTATACGTCAGAGTCCCCTTCGCAAGAGACCGCAACTGTTAGACATGGGAATAGAGTGACCATACCAGTATTCCCCACGCCAAAGTTCAAGACGCTAGACGATTGGAGGAGCATGCAGAAGGCGTACTATGCGAAAAAGAAAATTGATAGTAAGTTAATATCAAATCAAATCAAATCAAATCTTTATTGCTGAACACGGGTTACAATTAGGTACATTGCAAGATGTTGAGTGAATGCGCAGTTCACAATGTTCTACCAATTGAGGCATGCAAAATTTATGGGATAAGTAGTACAGAGATTATTATAGTATATTATTTTCTATAATGTCAAACAATTATTTATTTTTATAACAAATCGGACCTAGAGAGAGCGTTCACCAAAATTATCAACTTTTAAATATTCTTTATTTTAAAAAAAACACAACTTCACAACTAATATTTGTATTAGGTACCTACAGAGGCTAGAACATCAAGCTACCCCAATCTGACAAATTCCTTTGATAGATTTTCAACTTTAATACAAAATTATAAGGTTCATTTTCATTCGGGAAAATTTGACAGTTTTCGATCTACTGGCGTCTGTAGGTACCTACATAAATACACTCCCGGTTTGGTTGTTTGTATAGGTATGCAAGAATTTGTATTTGTAAACGTATTTATAATACCGGGAAAATCCTAATACGGGGAAATATAACGTAGGTACCTACTATTATTAGTAAAAAAAGGTGATTGTCTTTGCTCACATTGCAGTGTTCTGCTGAGGTGTGGCCGATAAACAATAATGCAACAAGACAACATTATTGTAACGGTTTGAAGGGCAATGTAGACTGGGTAATGGGCCTTCTAGACTTAACAACAACAACAGTTTCTGGTGTTTATAGGCTGCAGTTGCACCCATATGCTTGTTTGCTTATTACAATAAAAAATAGCAATTTTATAATTTCGTAAATCGAACTTGCGAAGATATTTTAACGAGGTTTTTTTTTTAATTTACATTAACAGCGTTTCCATGGGACGATCTTTGAGAAAAATGTTAAATAAACTTAAAAATGTTGGTCGATTTTAAAGTACATCGATATTAAAGGTATACTTACCTACATTTAGCAAAACAACAGTCATAACATGATATTTTTACTTGTAGAAATATTATTGCATGGAAAATTCACGTCGTTTTAAACAAACAATTAAACGATATTAAATATTTATCACACTAATTCATATTATTTATAACTCTTTCAGCGGAGAGTAAGTATAAATAATAATAGAAACTAAAAAAATATTTCGTAACGAAATAAAAATAGGCGAAAAACAACCATCTCTATAGACTTAAAGTTGTTTTCATTCACACTCACATTAACAAGTTGTAATAATTATACTAAACTGCCTCGTTAGTGGTCCTAAGCGCAACTGCGACGGTACGCTGCTTTGGGTTCGATTCCCGGGTCGAGTAGTGTTATTGGGTTTTTCTATGAAATTCTCAGTACCAGCTCGGAGTTTGGATTTCTGCCTAGTTAATGGCAATAGGTTCGCCCGCTATTTATTACATGGGACCGAACATACCGGCGAACTGTGGGTGTACATTAGTACACCTCTGCCTAACCCTTCGGGGAATACAGGCGTGATGGTATGTTATGTTTATGTGTGTATGTAATAACTATAACCATAGATACAATTGTCTTACTCTTTCTTTAGAAAATTGCATGAAAAAATCATATCGGTTGTAGTAGACGTATTTAAAAATGTCTATTAACATTAATCGTAGGTACCCTGTGATAGTTAGTGGCTCAAATATAACCCACTCGATATCATAATATAACCCACTCAGATCCCTCTTAGTAGTCTTTATTAATATAGTTGGCTAAAGCGGTGTATTTGACCGAAGGAAGTAGGTTCAAATCCTGAGTTCGAATATTCTTTCGCTAATATTTGTATTTTTCAAAATGAAACATTTTGAAATATACAATGTACAGAGGTCAGCGCATCAAGTTACCACAATCTGTCAAATTTCTTTGGTTGATTTTCAACTTTAACGCAAAACAATAAGGTTCATATTCAATTGGGAAAATTTGACACTTATGGATAACTTGACCTGCTGGCGTCTGTACCTAATAATATGTATGGCACATGTATTGTGTTGATACCAAATATATCTAGTAATATAGTAAAGAATAAAACACATCCGATTAATCGTTCATCCCACTAAATAGGTATTATAGTACCTATATTAATATTGATTTTCTTTTTCAGCGGAGAGTAAGTACAACATAAGTACAAATCAAATCATCCTTCCGTTTATGAAATCAGAAAAAACACGACAACGACCTGTAAACAAGTAAATTTTGTTTAGATGCAAATAAAAAACTACAAGTTAATTTATATTGTATTGTTATTTTAAGTGTAAATTATACTGTTATGGTCAAATGTAGGCATTATGCCTACATTTGACCATAAAGTTCACGGTAGTATAGTCAGTGACGAAAAAATATAATTTCTTTGTCAGACATACTATCAAAATAATATGTAAATACATATAGCTTTGGGGTTTAAATCATTAATATTTAGTTAAATAAATATTTACAGAAAATATAATTATTAAAAATAAAACTAAATTTACTATTTACATAATGTACAAAAAAAAAAGGTAAAATAGAAAGAACAATCCATTTTCACGTCTAAGTGTCAAATTATTCCTTATTATAATTAATAAGGAATAATTTGACACTTAGACGTATAGAATAATTTCTATTTACTATAAATATATTAAAATGGTTTGGAATTAGATAAAAGAAAGAAATACAATTAAGTCCTTGCAAAAAAAAAATGATAATATCCCTGACACAAACAAATACATCAAATGACATAATTTGACCTAAATAGTGCATCTAAGCCATTAAATGCTGAGCACTACCCCTTTTCATTGCGGAAAAAGGGTAGCGCTCAGCATCATGCTGTAACTTCGTCACGAATGCGTGCAACACAGCACAGCGCAGATTTTCGGCGCCAACCGAAGCAAACGATAATAGCAATGGCTGACAATTATAATTATGATGTTTAATTTATTAGTTTTCTTTGATACTACACCATGAATATGACAAAAATGTCTTTTTTAATTGTTAAATATGTGTATAAAGTTGTGTTATGTAAAATAAAAATTCCTCTCACAATATGTACTCCAAAAATAAATATTAAATCTTATATGAAAACCAGTAAGTAACATCCCAAAATAATAAAAAAAATGAGTTCTACCGTGTAATATTTTAAAATACAACTACAAGAATATTTGTACTATAATTTTTTTTTTTGTTATATAATTTAGATGCTGACGGTACAAGATCTTGAAATACAATATTAATTAAATAATTAATCTATAAAAGTTATGTCCTGATGATGATTATTGTAATTTTATCGGTGTTCAATATGTAGTCACAATACACACTATATTTAGCTCTAGAAATAACAATAGTAATACTTAGTTCTGTTATTTTTGTATATATTTTATAGTATTTTATTTTTTGTTCTATTTTATATTGTATTATTATATTTTTATATGGGCCTTGTTGCCTGAAATAAATGAATAAATAAAAAAAATAAAAATAAATAAATAACAATATTTCTACATGAGAACATGTGCTAATAACTAGTAGACAATCAGTACATGACGTTATGTAATTACTTACGCGTTAATTCTTGATACTTGGTAACATGTTGCAAAGTATCAAAAACTACACTAAAAAAAAACAAGCAGTATTCACCAGGCTCTTCATCGTCATCGGCCCGCACACTTTATAAATATTCCATCATAAATTATCAAGATTTTTCTTTTTCCACAGATAAGGGGCCGGTTCTAGTATATGTAGAACCACCATATACAAAAACCAAAAAAATCAAATCTAAAACTCAATCGGACAGCTTTGCAACAATGATGGTTTTTTGAAAGATTCCCCAGCTCTCTATCATGAAGCATTTTTTTTATATATTGTAATAGTATATATTAAAATATTTAATTGTGTTTGCAAATCACCCTGTAACATTTATTTACTCGTATCATTAGTGTGTAATTTTGTTTATGATATTATTTAACTCTGGACAACGTTTCCTCGCTAAGCAACGGCAACCTTGCTCACCGTTTAGAACACAACACAGCTCAAAGCTGTGTTATTTTACTTCGATTTCCTGTCATCAGTATCGATAAAATAACTTGGAGATCCAACAGAATGATTGATTAGTCATTACAGTCGAGTCTACCATGACTAGGCCCGGAACGTACGATGATGCTGAAACTGAGATTATTTCTGAGAGACGAATTAATTGTACAAAATGATCAAGATCATCTGTGCATCGTTAAGTATTTATGAATAGGTATATATTTTTAAAAGGGCTGAAGAAAAAAAATACAAATTAGATACATTACAGAGAGAGAAGTAAGTCAAACAAAACATGCCTAGTGTCCAGCGTTTGAGTGTGTCTGAAACCTTTCACAGTTTAAATCTAGATATTATAAATGAAGTTAAAATCAGAAATAAAAAAAAATTGATAGAATCAAAGAAATATTATCTTGATCTAAGCCAAATAGTGGCACTCCGTGTGAATATTATAATTTATTATGAGAATCATATCTTGTGTTTACATTAAAATCTGGCAGTTTGTCAATACAAAACGATTTAATCGCGTCTGTTCCGGTCATTACATCATTTGCTTCGGACGAGTATGGTACTTACAATGATCAGTTTGTTGCAATTCCTCGTGTATTATACGATAATTTTAAATTCTTTAAATTTCATGGTCAGTGATATCATTCATACCTGTATTGGTAAACGTGAGGTAAGTGACAAATTTGTTATTTTTTTAGGTTACATAAAATATAAGGACCCAATTCAATCCGTACTTTGCCGAGATTTTTTAAAAGACGTATTAAAGTCCAAGGAAACCCAATAGGTTTGAATTTAAAAATTCGAATAACCGTTTGCCATATTTGTACTGCACAGTGGCATGTCTTTGTATGGCACAACAATGATCACTATATGTTTTTCACGTAAACTTATTGCACCTGCACTTGTGTGTATCATGTTAGTTTCCGGGTTTTATTTAACAGAAAGCTTTGATGCATACCGATCTGAATAATTGAGAAGAAACTGACGGTATTATTGTATACACGTGGATCTTTGATCACTTTTAGAGTGAATCTGCATTTGACACGTTATCAGACTATTACTACCCGGTGCGTCCAAAATTCAGGCCGCCTTTTTGCTAAACCTAGCGGTTCCACTTGTCCTTTTTATCCTAAGACTAGTGACCTATCCCGCTTTCGCACGGGTATGTTCATTTAACTTCTTTCGGTGAGGTGAATTTCCAAAAAAAATATGAATCGGTTAATGAATAAGTCAGTCATACGTAGTCAAGTTCGGCAACTAAATTCATGAGATTTTTATTGTTGCTGAATTACTGTACCTATCTGTATGGTTAGTTTAATATAAATATAATTTATTATTTCTTGTTATTTAGCCATTATTCAGAGTAAGTGTAACTCCTAAAAATAAACACTAACTCTGCATGACATTCAGGTAAATGTATACTTATTTTTTTCAGGATGCATTTCAGTCCACTTGGAGTATCCTCAAGTCAAAAATACCGATTGAAATTGGCCAAAAAAGAATTAAACGAAAAGGTAATAAATATTATAAAAAAAACTTGAGAGGTGTCAAGGGACACCCGGATGGAACGAAATTCCTTTAATTAAAATTTAATAATTAAAAAAAAAACCTGTATACACTCAACAATTCACAACGCGCGAAATTCAAATATTGTCATTCACTCAATAATATTTGAATGCTTGTCAACAAGTCGTGACAACTTTTCGTAAGATTTTTTTCCGTCTAGCCCCCTTTCACAACGCGCGATAAGGAACTTCGTTCTAAAAAGAAAGAAAACAAACTTTTTACTGGGGAGTAAAAAGAACTAAAAAGTTCAAAATAATTTAATATTTTTAAAGGCTTAAAAGACGAAGTAGTGACGAGAATTGTGAAGAATATGCTGAGATGGTTTGGGCATGTCGAGAGAATGGATGAAAGGCGACTAACAAAAAGGATTTATATGGCGAATGTCAGTGGAACCGCCGAGAGGGGACGCTCTAGAAAAACTTATACCGACCTTATTGGTGAGGTTCTTCAAAAAGGTCAGGTGTACGTAGTACTCGCAACCAGCGTGTATGTATGACAAGATGTATGAATGTGGTCGAAGCGAAAGAAGTATGCAAGAATCGTAGCAAGTGGCGTTCTTTAGTTTCCCTATGGGAAAAAGGCGTGAGTGTATGTATGTATGTATAATTTAATATAATATGTATGAGTATGTAATGTACTCGCATGTAACTTGGTTGCACCAAGCACTTGCTTGTGCTACTGCTAATGTTAGTGCTAAAAATGGTCGTTTCTATAGGATTTAACAGTTGATTTGACACTAAAATTATATTTAGCATTAGGAAAAGTTTGATGCAATAAATTTTTATAGTGATAAGAAATATACCATTTTGTAGGTACATTATATCCCATATTTTTACATAAAAGCGTGTTACACCTTCTTTAGTGTTCTTGCTTAACACGCTTTTATGTAAAAATATAGGATAGAATTCTCTCTAATTAAATTTTCTTTCTCCGAGCCTTTTCCCAACTATATTGGGGTCGGTTTCCAGTCTAACCAGATGCGGCTGAATATCAGCATTTTACACGAAGCGACTGCCATCAGACCTTCGCAACCCAATTTTTGGATAATGCCACGAAGATAGACTGGTTGTCAGGCTTTTTGGGCTTCTGACTACCACTAACGATTGTTGGTTGAATTGAAGGTTGAAATAAAACTACTTTTTACGGATTTTATCGCGTTATATTGTTATTATTAATCCCGACGTTTCGGACCCTTTACAGCGTCCATGGTCACGGGTAGACTGTCACAGTCTACCCGTGACCATGGACGTAAAAAGTAGTTTTAATTCAATGAATATTCGCGTAAATGTCAGAAATCAATAGATTGTCATAGGTGTTTCTACATACTTTAATGTATTAAACAATAATTTAAAATGATTGTAATATCTATGGCTACATTTTTTTGTTTAAAAAAATTTATGATGCGCAGGACTATCTCATCTCATGACATCGTCATCTACAACCGAACGCAGCTATTTAGAAATACCAATATTGCCGGTACCAAAGTCTAGATACCAAGACTTGTACAGAATGGATGCTCCACCAGCCAGACTTAACCTAGCAAGAGGTATTTATCTGAATCTATAATATTATAACGAATAATAATTCACCATCCCGTCTTGGTTATGGTCAATATCACATATCCCAGGGTCATGACTATAGGGCAAAGGATGGCAAGTTTCCACGATACGTATGGAGCAGCGGTTGATCAGTTTCTACGCTACGGGTTGTGGGTTAATCCCCACACACAACAAATATTGTAGTTGTTCCGGGTCTGGGTGTTTGTGTATGTAAACCCACGATCCAGGAGAAAAATCGTGTGGGGCAACGTATTTTTTTAAAGTGCTGTTTTTAGTCGTTACGAGTCCCGTTGGTCGTCAACGTAGGTCACGTTGCCGCCACCCCCAAGTGGCAGACAGACAAAGATTTTACATACTGTAAAAGGCATTAATAATTTTTTCATTTATTGTCCCACTGCTGGGCACAAGTCTACTCTCAGAATGAAAAGAGTTAGATTACAGTCCACCACACTGACATAATACGGGTTAGCAAACTTCACATGCCTTCAAGAATATCTCTGAGGCATGAGGCTTCTTCACGATGTTTTCCTTCACTGCGTAAGCGAGTACATTTTTCATTTTATTAAGCCGGAAGAAAAAAATATTGACAAGGCTTTTTGGGAAAGTACACGCTGGGTTTAGCATGGCTAAACGTGTCTGTATGTATAATTAGAATATGACAGTATAGATTCTGATCCACGCTGATGCTTCAGATATTGAATCCGTCCAAATTCTTCTTGATTCAACGGAATCACGAGGGAAATCTCTTCTAAGGAAGTGCAAACAATCCAAAGGAAATTGCGTTTAATCTTTCAGGTAAGCAACGCGGCCATCTGTAAGCTGATTCAGCACTTTTGGAGTTTCTCATTGGGGTCAGAACTGATTCAAAGTCTTATAAGTTGTAATAAGCTGTACATATCTGTTTGTTTGCAGTGAAACGCGTAGATCTTGAGAAGGAAGAACCGCTGAGAAAAGAAAAGCCGTCGCAGAAGACTAAGGATGATTCTAAGAACTCAGCGTTCCTACTAGACTTCAAAAGATTTAGAATAAAATTCTTTTACAATGTCATTAGTGTATAATATAGATAGGTTTTCATTTCAATTAATTTGTAATTCATTTTAAAAAAAATACAATCTCCAATCTATTGGTGGTGTATCAGAAATAATGGTATTAATCAAATTTATATAATTATGAACCATCTCAAGAATAAAGTCTCCTCATTTAGTGAACTCCACGTTTAAAAATTAATTTAATTTAATTATAGTGTTATGTTTGTGAGATTTAAGTTTATGTTGAACATAAAATAAAAGATAAACAAAACTTTAATTTTCATTTCGTAGGTACCAATTTATATTTTACCATACCATCACGCCTGTATTCCCAGAAGGGTTAGGCAGAAGTGTACTAATGTGCACTCACATTTCGCCGGTATGTTTAGGTCCCATGTAATAGGGGGCGAGCCTATTGCCATTAACCGGGCACAAATCCAGACTCCGAGCTGCTACTGAGATTTTTCATAGAAAAACCCAATAACACTTTGCTCGACCTGGGGATCGAACCCAGGACCTCTAGCGTAGCAGTCGCGCTTAGGACCACTAGACTAATGAGGCAGTCAATTTATATTTTATAAATGAATTTATGTGGATGATGTCTAAAAAATCCTTCACACTATAATCCTCAAAGTTTTACAAACAACACAATCACATTAATTAGTAAAAATTAAAATAAGTAATTTTATTCAAATATAAGTAGAATAAAGTTAGGTAAGATACTGTTATAAATAGTAGTAGTATTATTGAAATAAATATTAATAAATTACATTTAAATGTCTTATGATTTTCAACAATAATTATTATATAATTAATTATACTAAACGACTACACGCTCAAGGTTTTTAGATTTTCAAATTTTAGATTAAGGTAGCTAAATTATTAAGTCTGAAGATTTGCTAATCAATAAAACCTCACCTGTAGTTTATTTGTTTTTTGTCTCCTTGAATCCAGTTTATAGAACGAGTACAATAGTTTTACATATATAACAATGTTTGATTTGTAATGTTTGATTGTACATATACAATGAATAACAGACTAATCATTAAACTATCCACCGCCGAACACAGGTTTCCAAGAAAGAATAATCTATAGGAGTAACCATAGAGTTATTCAATTTCTTTTCTTTAGAACACTATGAACCCAGAAATTACATTTCTTCTTCTTCCATACCTTAAACCCAGTTTTATCTGAGGTAAGGTTGATGATGATTGTACAAAAAATATTTAGCAACTCTCACCACAACGATACGACTGTCCATTTTGATTTAAAAAATACTTATGATTGAAGTTTTAATAGCACCATTGTGGATCAACCCTAAAATCGCAGGCAGAAATAATCGAAGCGTCAGCGCACCTGAAACCCCCCATCGCGAATACCAACCAAAATAAACGGAAAACATATTTTTTTATCAAAGGGAAGGTATGAAAATAAACATGACATTTTGAGTTGACAAGGGTACAAAACTTTGGACGGCTCACCTGAGACGTAGGGTACGTAGTTAAGCCATGAGCGATCGATTGAGGGGGACACAGATTGGTATAAAATACATTATGACACAGAATGATGTGGTTTTTATGAGTATAGACTTAGAAATAACAGTTTTTTTTTAAATAACAGCCCTCGCGCACTAGGAAAAATTAATTCTTGTGCCGCAAGAGATTATAGACAAAATGTACGTACTCTGAATATTTGGTGTGGTACCACTCCAGATAGAAGAACTATGCACCTTGAGCAGAGCCTACGATCTTAAAATACAGGAGCTCCTTATAATGTGCTCCCCTACGTTATATTATGATGATGAAACCTGTACAGCCCTTAGATTAAGAAATCATATACGTAACGTAGGCACTTCAGTCAGAACGCACCAATGCGTTTAAAATTTTACTAGGCGCAATTAATTACACAGAAAGATCACTCCAAGATAGCTGAGAATAAATAAAAAAAAAACAAATACCCTACTACATTTGAAACATGAGATATACCTGGTATACGTCTACCTAATCGTTTGGGACATATAGGCGTGATGGTAGGTTGAGATGACACATTACTTTGTAAAAAAATATCTAATCGAAATTATATATAACTAGCTTCTGCCCGCTAATTTGTCCGCGTGGAAAAGTTTCTTTTAATTATCGTTGTAATTTGGCTATTTTAAAGTTATTTAGAAAAGGAAAAATTTGACCGCGGGCAGGATTCGAACCTGCGTCTTCTGGTTAGGTACACCAGACGCTATGACCACTAAGCCACCGCGATTCCTACCCGTCATGTCGAATTTTTCCTTCACATACTGAATTTACGTTTATGGTGACGTCAGAAACACCTATTGAAAAGCAAGTTTTTGCTTTTCAACCGACACGACTTACTTTACAGTTATTTCAATGTCGAACGATGCCACCTTATTTCGACATTCACAAATTCGACATGACGGGTAGGAATCGCGGTGCCTTAGTGGTCATAGCGTCTGGTGTACCTAACCAGAAGACGCAGGTTCGAATCCTGCCCGCGGTCAAATTTTTCCTTTTCTAAATAACTTTAAAATCTTAGCATGGAAAATGCCAAAAATATACAAAAAGATAATTTGGCTATTTGCTGACACTGCTTGCTGACACTCCTGCTACATAATTTATCATTGACTGATTTATTCATTCCGATTGAATGAATCCATACAGTGATTTGGATGATTTAAGATACATGTGAAAAACATAACCCTTTCTATTCTGAGAAAAAGCTAGACTAAGACATGTTATAAAACGGTTAGGTTATTTCAATCCTCCTTTTTTTACTCCAGGCTAAAGATTCTTTATTAAAATGAAAACTCGTAAATTATGACAAGGTAAGCCCTGACGTCCGCTGCGTCCGTAAAAAGATTTCAAGTAAACTGTATATTGGGTTTAAGCGCGATCTTTTTTCTTTGTTTACGCCTGATTACGTAAAAACACAAAGATATAGCCGGATTTATGAAAGAATATTGAACTTTATAACCCATCATTAAGGAACATTTTAGGACAAAATGATGTTTTTTTTTTTGTTCAAAGGATTACGCGGACGATGCTAACTCACTAGGTTTTATGGGTGATACGAAGATCGACTGGACACACTTGCTTAGAACTAACCTACTCAATGATTTAAGGCTACCAAGTTAAACCAATAATTATTTTAGCAAAGGAAAAATTCGACTGCGTTCGCTGGTTTAATACACCAAATGCTATCATCACTAAGCGAGTAAACAGTGATTGTTCTTGAAGTAAGTAGGGGCTGGTCGGATTATTGTAGGGCCAATTCCCAGGTCGAGAAAGTGCTTAAAGTGATTTTTTCTATAAATTTCTCAGTAGCAGCTTGAACTACCATTCCATGGGATATAAATATACCGGCGAACTATGGACAACATTATTGCAATAAGTTACAAAAAAAAAATACATTGCTCGCTTAATCAACGCAATGACCGAGTCCGCAATGTACTGCATGCATTGCGTCCTCTACACTTCAACTATTGCACATTTCGTCGCTTACCGTGATTGGCCATGATGCACAGCGCGTGCTGGTGTGCAAACCAATAGCTGCCCTGAGGCTTATGTTTGTGTGATTTGGTTGTGTGCGAAATATTTGTAACAGTATTTCGTATGTGTTAGAAATTAAAATAGTAGGAGTCGAGCGGCGACAGTGATCTTAATACAAAAATGCAGCGAGGCCCTTTCCAACCTTATTGAAATATTCCGTGGTAACATAAATAGCAAAGAAAAGGCGTATTACCGTATTAGGTTGTAGCAGTATTTCAGTCGGCAGATCCGCAGCACTTCTTAGAATCTCAGCGCTGCCCTGAAAAAAGTTAACCCAATTAGTATTTTAATGATAACTAGTTCACGTAACCCTAGAAATTACGAAGGACTTGCAGGCTTAATTTGTTTCTAATATGTACCTCAAATTTTAAAGGAATGACTAGAGAGATTCCTTAGTTTCGGCGAATACAAGCATAATGATATGTTAGTGTTTTGAAATAAAACTACTTTTTACGGATTTTATCGCGTATATTGATATTATTAATCACGACGTTTCGGACCCTTTACAGCGTCCATGGTCACGGGTAGACTATATTTGTGTTATAAGCATTTATCGTTATTTTTTTAACTTCGTAAAGGTTACAATTTTTTTTATTTGCCATCAGCAGTAGTATTTGGCCACTAACTTTTCATTCATACACTCACTCTAATTTCTTACCAATGTTATAGATTCTAACGATTTGATCCATGTCGCACGGATCAAATCGTTAAAATTTCGAAACATTAAAATTCGATAATTTATCATAAACTTTAGCATTACTGCGAAATTCAACGACAGATACATTTGTCGTGTCGATAGAATCTATAACTATGCTAAACAATATCAGAAAATCTTGATGATATATACAATAAAAATCTACAACATTGTCTTGACATTGAAATTTACAAGCTATTAAAGAAACATTTGACCGTTTTACTAATAATATAAAACGTGCGAATGCGAAAGTAACTTTATCTACTTGTTACGCTTTCACGCCTAAACCACTGAACCAATTTTGATGAAATTCGCTACAGAGACATACACACATCAAAAAAAGTTTGCGATCACTTTGAAAAATCAAATTTTTTTTGTTACGGTAGATTATAATATGATTTCTTCTTCTTTTTAGATTTTTTCAAACAGGGTATTTCTATTTAAAGAAAACACACAACAAAGAATTTTTCTTGATAAAGTTCAATTTAAAAAAATATATCAGCTTATGCTAGTGATCGCAAACTTTTTTTGATGTTTGTATTTGACCTTGGAAAAGGACATCAGCTAGGTACGCTTTTCTGAAAAATTCCTTTTTACAGACGGCCGCGGGCAACAGTTACTAACGATGTAATTCGTTAAAATTCGATATTTATCGATGTCGACAGTTTCCACTTCCCTGACAGTTCGCACCACAGACGCAAAAGTTCATTTGAATCGGCGCAGTATAGATAACAGCCACTTTGATCCTGACTCCTATTGAGCCCATAAACTATACAGGGCTGTCCCATAGAAATACCCGTCCTCTTTAGGGTCCCGAATAAATTCACGGCTTAAATTCAGAATACTCGCTGTGGGACATCGTAAAACATGATTTTATGCGATTTCTGTAAATGGCCGGAGATTTTTATTAGAATTGGATGTCATCGGAGATTTCTAGATATTCGAGGTTCGGATGCTTTTGAAAACTTTTCAGTGTGAGAATGAATAAAATAATAATGTAATGTTTTTTATGTAAGGTTTGTATTTCCAAATAATTATATATATTTCCGTTTCGAAAATTTTTCGAAAAATTTAGTGTTGTAGCAGTCAAGTGTAACAGTTATGACCACTAAGCTAAAGAGTAGTCAAATACTGTTTTGAGCTTTGTTGTGTTCCTTACGGTGAGCAAGGTTGCAAGTGCTCCGCGAGAAAACGTTGTCTTGGCAGTAGGGGGACTTTGACCCATATACTGCCAACCCAACTATTCCTCTTTCGTTTTACAGGATTGACAACGCGCAAGTGTAAGTTAGTGTTAAAAGCGTCTATAGGCCACGGTAACCACTTACCATCAGGTAGGCCGTAAGCTTGTGTGCCACCTTAGTGGTATAAAAAAATAAAAATAAAATCTATAGTATTAAAAACTCATTTCTACCTACTGTCTATGTGCAAACACAGACAGTATTGTCACCATTAAAATCTCATTCAGTGCATAAAGGACGGAATTGTGTGCATAACCTACATACGAATAAACGTTGTGTTCTCGCTTCAGTACCCCATAGTCGACACTTTAAGCATTTGAATGTAAACTATGCACATAATGTCTTTTTTTTATGCCAGCACATCAAGCTACATCAATCTGTCAAATTTCTTTGATACGTTTTCATAAAAAATAATAAGGTTCATATTCAATTGGGAAAATTTTAGTTTTTTTTTTTTTTTATGTGGTAGGGTGGGCAAACGAGCAGACGAATCGCCTGATGGTAAGCGATTACAGCCGCCCATGGACACCCGCAACACCAGAGGAGTTTCAGGTGCGTTGCCGCCTTTTTAAGGGGTTTGGGCCTCCGGTATCCTCACCCACTCGACGAAACACAACGAAAACGTTATTTCACGCCGGTTTTCTGTGAGGCCGTGGTATCAAGTCGGGTCGAGCCGGCCCATTCGTGCCGAAGTATGGCTCTCCCACGGTAAAACAACAGTTTTGGATAGCTTGACCTGCTGGCATCTGTACTAATGTACACCATCAGTTCACTAAAATGATGTTTAGATCCATGTAGGGCGAGCCTATTGCGAGAATTTTATAGAAAACCCCAATAACACTTTGCTGAGAATCGAACCCTCTAGAGCCACTAGGCTAATAATGACGCAATTAATAACCAGTTATCAAATTACAAACAATACAAGTAATATAAGTGTCCTACTACCACACTAGCCGTTAGGTACAAGTGTCTGAATGGATTCAAATAATGCCATTCCAGTCTGGCAAGTACGTTCGATTCCTACAGTATCGAATTTACATTTCGCCTATTTGCTGGCATGATGCCAGTTTTGCTTGATGAGTTATAGTGCTCATATTTGTCTTTTCCAACTCCTTTTTTGTAGAGGACTTAGCCAAAGCTAGGTCTAGTATTATTATTTTTGTTAAGAGCACATTACTCTAGAAGGATTATGGGTTGTAATCTATGGATTTATAACTATCAGGCTAGATGACAGTGTGCTTTGCACGTTCTTGTTTATAAGCCCAGACCTGCTACTATAATCATGTTGTATATTATGTTGAGGTCGGCTTTCAGACTAACTTACAGTCTTACTTACTTTAATAGATAAAACAATAGAATAAAACTACTTTTATGGATTTTATGGCGTTATTTGAGTCAAGATTATTTGAGTCCCGACGTTTCGGATTCTTTACAGCATCCATGGTCACAGGTACTCTGAGGTTTTTGACAATTGCCAACAGCTATACTTTAAATTTTTGTTAATTATTAGCGATTCGATTCACCGATATAATTATTATAAGAAATCTGTATCGAGTAAATGCTCCTTATTCTTAATAGTGTGAAGTATGTCTACCCTAAATAGGACAGCATGATGGATTAAAAACAAAAATGATGCTATTCTGATCTGTATAATTAAAAATGTCACCAATTTAACATAATAATTTATGTCAACACACATCCTCATAAACAAATACACCCGTGTTTTTTTTGTCGTCTTATAGCCGAAAGGATATACTACTCATCATGCTCAACAATTTCTTGTGTGGTATCAAACATGCAGTGCAAAAAAAAAACAGCTACATCCTACATTTTACCGAGAGACCTGAACTTTTTCTAAGAAACAGCTCTTTTTTTTAGTTCACTTAGTCCCATATCTAGTAGAAACAATATTGAAATAATGGTTTCCTTTCAGCTGTAAGACGACAAAAATAATACGATGTATAGAAAAACGTATCTCCCAAAGAACTCTTGGTCATTACAAATCGTTTCAGAAAATATCCCTTTTATCTAAATTCCTTACGATATCATCAAAGTGGGGTCAAGGTTCTTATATACCATTTGAAGTTAAAATTGTACCCTAGTTATTACGGGTAACGGATTTCCGGACGCCAACCCAAGTTTATTATTTTTCTTTGATGTTTTTTTTAGTTCCGGTATATATTTTTATGATGGGGTTCTGATTTTGATGTATAACTATTTATGCAGTATATTTTTTTGTGTAATATAGCTTATTTCTTATTTTTATTTCAGAAATATTTTCGTTAATTTTACTTGTTCTTTCAATATAATTTATTTTGTACATGATTTTCGTAATACAGTTTTTGCCTTATAATACATTTTTCAGAGTCGACGACTATAAAGTGAGTGGATAAGTAGGCGTATCCCACAATAGACGAAAAAGAACAAACAAAATTTAATTAAAGTAAAGAAGATAAAGTATTTCCGACTCGACACATTAAAATAACAATAAAACCTATTAGTACGTACAGCAAAGGCAATTATCACAGCCATAAAGTTTCATGGACGTATAAAAATTCAAAGTTAATTAAACTAGTTGAGTGTTGAACTCGACACACACCCCTTGCAATCTTTACTCACGATCCGTGACCAATTTTTTAATTGAAATAAGCGTATTACCACTTCTGTGGCGGTTATTCTGTTATTGACTCGATAAAATGCTGTTTAATAATATTGTTTTGATTAACCAATCTGCGTGGTGATGGGTGACTGAATCTTTTTACCATCGATACCCCTCTGTGCCTTGGAGAAAACATAAAGCCGTCGGTCCCGGTTGTCATACGAACACCTATGACAATCGTTAGTGGTAGTCGAAGCCTAAAAAACAGACTATCCTCAAGATATCCGTATTGCCCAGAATTTGAATTGCGTACCTCATGGCAGTTACTTCGTGTAAAATACTGGTATTCAGTCGCACCTGGTTCGATCGGAATTCAACAGTTTTGGGAAAAAAGTTAGGAGAATGAGACTATTGAAAGATAATTATTTGATATTATTTTAGCAAATATTATAATAATGATCATTAATCAAAAATCACTGTTTTTTTTTTAGTGTTCTTCAATGAAACTTTTAGTTACAACCATGAATAAATTATCCATTACTGCATTCTGTAAGTCATTAGGAACTAAAATATATAATAGTGTGTCGGTTTAATAACTAACCTTGAACAACTCTTAATTCAAATCATCATTTGCTGTTCATTTGCTAGCTGAGTTCAATCACTGTTAAGTACGTATATTTTTATATAGTGTAAAAAATCCTAACATAATATAAACTAATTAGTGATAAAATTAGGTTACACGGTCTCTTCAAAATGCTTTCCTATATTTCACCGCTAATAGTTTTAGGTTTACTAAGCAACACTGTACTCAAAGTGCACAAATTAGCTTTCAAAACTACGACATCAAGTACCTTTGTGCTTTGCAAGCGAACGACAACTAAAATTCAATATCGAACAATTATTTATCGAACGAAAATTACTTTGATAATAGCCCCCGCTGCGTAAATAGGGTTGCCACTTTATACTTACATTTCTTATCTTAATTACCTTTCATGTCACTATTTGTAAGGAAAACGCATAAGGAAAAAAATGCTGCGAAGCCTCTGACTTTTTCTAATTTTAGATATAAGCCAGTTCAAATTTAGAAACACGGAAATTAATGCGAGCTTTTGTGACGTAGGTTCCTGAAATAACGTTTTAATAATAAATATTTTTTTATAAATGTTTTAATAAACGGCTTAATATAAAATGGCTTAACTAGGGTTAGTGTGATTGGTCTGTCTTTTTCGAACAAGTGACAAAATATAATTTAAAGAGATAAAAGATTAAGATTGGTTGAATTGGGTCACGTGATGGAAAACTTCACAAGTAGCCGTCGTCGATAGAATCTCACAATATCAGTATAATTGTGATATTCAGCACTGATTGGTCCAAAGATTTGTATAGAGCTGCACAATATAAATACCAGCCAACGTTACATTATAAATAAAAAAAAATATACGCGTCATTATTGTAAGTTTGACCAACTGTTTATTGGTAAAGAACAGAACGAGAATGTAAACTGCCAAAAAATTTGTGCCCATTCATAATTTTTAACAATTTGTAACTGACAAACGTTGCTTGCAATATTATATCAATTACAAAAATCATAGAACAGTAAATTCAACATGTATGTGTCATAGTAGTGGGTAATTTCACGGATCCCATGGCTATGACTATAGGGTAATTTTAGTCAGTACGAGTCAGACTTACCCTGCCACCTCCCCAACTAGCAGATGATTTTTCGTACTATAAAAAAAGTTCACCATGGACGATACCATATTGATGTACGACATCGCACTTCGTTACACAGCTAACCGAATCAGAATGGTCGGCCGCCTTCGCAGGCATGACTAGCAATTAATAACCTTACGTGCTTATTTTATTTAGTCTCATTACCGCGTTACTGTTAATATGGGACTCATGGTTGGAAGAGCTTGTTAAATAAGGTTGCAATTTCCGTGCGTAATCCTCAGATGGGTAAACACTGCTAGGCCCTCACTGCACTACTGTGTCGGAGTCTTGAATAAAGCCATCCAGTTTAAGGTGATCACCTCGGTACTTCGACGAATGTCGTTGGTTTGATTCCCACCCGAGCATTTTTGTGCGATCCTAATTTTTGAGTCTTGGTGTACTTTGTAATTGTATGTTTTGTGAACTCCCCCGCGATGCAGGGCATGTTCCTGTATGTGGAAGATATTTTTTTAAATAATATATTATAGTGTGTTGGGGTAAGATTGGGGCTGGGCTAAGAATGTATAAACCAAATTTCCGTCTTATGCGGCTATAATTTTTAATGCTAGTGTGGAAACACTGGCATCACGTCAGGGTCACCAGTATGGAAACTGGCATCACGTCGGGGTCACCAGTGTGGAGAGGCGAGGTGTGTTGCCCCTCCATCCAAAGGGAGGATCCTCCAACCAGGCGGGTGTTGTGCCTGGCGGGCCACGGCCCGATGGTTGATGTCGGGCGGTTGTATATATGCAACTTTCGTTGCGAATGTTGCTTGCGCGATTCAGGACTTCGTAGTTTTATTTTATGTAGCGCGGTAGATGTCGCTACACTAGCTAGCATTGCGTGCGGGGCGGAGCATGACGTAGCGAGCAATGTGAATATGTTTTTTTTTTTTTTAATCTTTATTTATAAATTTTAAAGGCTTTAGTCGCTGAGCGATTATGGCAGCCTGTGAATATGTTCGAAATTTGGTTTATACTTTCTTACCCCAACGCCGATTTTACCCCAACACACCTTATATATTTTACTAATAAAAAACATCTACTTCATTAGCCTAGAGGTTGTAAGAGAAAGTAATACACTAGATAACCTGGGTCGAAAAAAGTGTTATTGGGTTTTACTATGAAATTTTCAATAGCAGCTCGGAGTTTCAATTTATGTCTGGTTAATAGCAATAGGCTTGCCCCTAGTGGACCTAAAGATACAGTAGGTGTACATTTGTACACGTCAGCCTAACCCTTTGGGGAATATAGGCTTGATTGTATGTAATATAATAGAATATTAATATGTATATATTTATGAGTATATATTTATTTATCCTTATTTCTTACATACTCTAAAAAATAATAATTAATTTTCAATTTTAGTGCGCCTAAACTACACAATGTGTTTCCTTTCCTTCAGTCCATCCAAAGGTTGTCTGGAAGAGATCGCCTTGTGCGATAAGACCGCCCATTGTACCAACTCTTTATGTGGCATTTTATTTTTGTAATTTAATTTAGTGTTCTGGTGTGCAATCAATAAATAGTATTTTTCTGCCTATGGTTAGCACCCATCGATTCGCGATCGTTTTTCTCGCAATCTCAAGAGACGCAGCCCTACGTGCGTCATTACAGTTCGTTACCCCTGCTAACTGAATCAGGAACGGTCTGCCCACAAGTAGTGCACCGTCAACCTTTGACTTTGATGTTTATCGTATATGCGGAACCTGGAATGCACGTAGAATGAGTAGGGGTCGAAAATAACTTAAACTTAAATATTATAATTATATTCAACTAGCTTTTGTCTGCGGTTTCACTAGCCTTTCAAAATAGTTCTTAAAACAAAAGGTAGCTATGTCCTTCTCCAAGATCTAATCTGTATTTTTACTAAATTGCATCAAAATCAGCATATAAGACAGACAGAGTTACTTTCACATTTTTAATATAAGTTGGGAATAGAGATTAAATGTATACAAAAATAAACATTTACTCGAATGCTTCAAATGCTACTTCCGACTATGGCAAGCTTTTATATTTCTTTGTTTTTTTTTGTTTCTAAAAAGAACGCCAGCACTATTAAGCACGCCTTATGTCTAGAGGGACTTTACGTACACCCATGGTAGCAACAGTGTGGGCCGATGTGTTGATTAAAAAAATACAACAAAAAAGTGTTCACCATAAATATGGTAGCCTTATTTATTTCCATGCGTGTCGCGGAAGCCGATTACGGGATTACGTCAAATGGATTGCAATCGTTCATTGTAGGTAGCGGTCGATTAGGAAGCCCATAAACAAACATTTTAGTTTATAGTGTTTCAGGTAAATTTCTACAACCTCTACGCGAATATTATACATTGAAATAAAACTGTGAGTCTACCTGTGACCATGGACGCTTTAAAGAGTCCAGTAACGTCTGGATTAATATCAATTACAACCTCTACGCGAATATTATATACATTGAAATAAAACTGTGTGAGTCTACCCGTGACCATGGACGCTTTAAAGGGTCTGAAACGTCTGGATTAATAATATCAATATAACGCGATAAAATCCGTAAAAAAATAGTTTTATTTCAATATTTACAACCTCTTTTTGCAAAGCTTTATAGCCTAGTAATATGACCAAATCGTAGGTCTAGAAATCGAAGACATAACCTTTGACTTTTCGAAATGATGTGCATATTAATTAATTAAGGAGACACCGTGGGGAAATCTGAATGCCTGAGAGACTTTCTTGACGGCATGTGAAGTCTACTAACCCGCATTGGCTTCAGACGACGTTTGTGGTCTAGTGGTTCGCGTGTCGGACCGCTGATCACAAGGTCGTGATACACGAATATTTATGTTACATAAGTGTTTGTGTTTGTCTGGGTGTGTCTTATGTATTGTAAGTATCTATTTACAAAAAAGGCAGGTAAAGCAGAGTTGTACATTCACACTTCAACACCAAAGTATATAAGTATTATAAGTATAAAAGTATATACCGTAAAAAAGTACTATTATCCGTTCATTAGTATTGAATTTCTGATTTTGATCATCTACTTTTGCTGTTGACTGTACACATTCAGCAGCAGCGCTTGGATCCCCTAGATCAATGAGATACGCAAGTGAATCAATGAGAAATAACCGGTAGTGATTGAATACCTATTCGTTGCCACGGCAACGTTGGTAACTTGACAGTTTTCCACGTCCCTACAAGATCCAGAAAGACCTTTCAAATTTCTCGGATGAGCTGTCATAAGAGTAACACAGTTCAGTTACATACTTCTTTGAGCGATCTCTTTACGGACAGGTGGTCGTTTGAATGGTCCGGACCTTTCATGAATTCCTTGTGAAAAATCAAATGGAAGTACAGTTCAAGTAGCCAGTAACCTGATGACAGCGTCGCGACGCGTCGCCACGGTCGCGTATGCTTAACTTATACAACACTATCGAACCACCCCGGCTCCGCACGTGTGTTAGTTTTACCCCCTCAGGGGTGAAATTTCCAAAAATACTTCTTTTGTTTAGCTTACAATATAAAAGGTATCAACTATCAACATTTTAAGTTTGTAGCGCCAACGGCATCAACTTTACGTTGATGAATCAGTCAATATCTAGTTGAATTGTATTTTATATAATAAACTAGCTATTGTCCTCGGTTTCACTCGCATTCCAGAGGTTTATTTGTTTCTTGCACTAATAACCACTATTAAAGGAAATCCAAATTCGATAGTTACAGCTTCATGCCTTCATAATATTAAAAACAAACTTAATTTTAAACTAAACGTATTCTTTGTCAAGATCCAAACTATCTCTACACGCAAATTCATTAAAATTGGTTCAGCGATTTAGGCATAAACACATAACAAACAAACAGTTACTTTCAAAATAATAGTATGGAATTTTTTTATATGCATCGGATATGAAACTGTTATTACTAAATCTATCCTAACCACATCCAAACGATATATAATAAAATAACGATACCCACATGTTGTGAATACAGTAACAAAGCAGTAACAACACGACTTACAATTTAACAACAGCCAACAACACAAATGACAACATAACAATAACGAAGGATGTGAACATAAAATTTTACGAACGTTAATACGAAGAATGCCGATGTTTGCCGAATGGTCTTGAGGAGTTTGTTAATGTAAAGAAAACAGATAAGTTTGTGGGAGCGGGATGTGGGTTAATGCGACTACATTAATACAAAAGCAGTTACTTATTTGCCATTTTGTTTTTAGGGCATACTTTTAGGTAGGTTATGGCAGTTACTGCTTCGTTGATCTAGTGGTCCTAAGCGCGACTGCTACGCTAGAGGTGCTGGTTTTGATTCAAATGCCGAGAAAAGTGTTTTTTATGAAATTCTTAGTACCAGCTCGGAGTTTGTGCCCTGTTAACGGCAATAGGATTTCCCTCTGTTACATGGGACCTAAATAAACCAGCGGACTGTGGGTGGACTAATGTACACCTCTGCTTAACCCTTCAAGGAATACAGGCGTGATGCATAGGCATAGGTACTCCCTAGACTCACAATCACTGACTCACATAATAAGATACAACCAACAAAATGTACATTTTATCAAAGATTTGTTGAATTAACAACTTTTAGTCGACCCTGAGTTGCAATCTTAATATACATACTCAGCTTTGAACAGTCTAGTGGCTTTGAACCTTTTTTATGTGGCCTACGCAAATGTCCCTCTGATCTGGTATTGTCGTGCGACGGGTTGTTGAGCTCCCTAAATTATGGTTGAGCTACACAATGACTGATGCATGCGTGTCGGTTGGGACTGGTCTACTCAAATCCGCTATGGCTCTTTCTTCAAAAGGCCATTTTAGACTTTGCCCTACATTGTAAGACACATATTTCTTACTATTTTATGTCTGAACTTTAAAAGAGACTATGATTCTCTGAGTTTGTTTCGGCGTTTCTTCTCAGAGGTCGTCAGTTAGGAAATGCCAGAGCCATCTAGCTTAAAAAAAAAAAGAAAAATATTGACTTGTAGCAGTGTCTTTAAAAGATCTATTTACAGAAATAAATATCGTTTATCGTTTAATCTGATAATCGAATCGACGAACGAATTCAAACAAAATATATGCGAATGACATTTCAAATTGCCAAAAGCTTATATCATTTCTATACTTTAAGTTTCTATTCGTTCGTGGATTCGATTGTCAGTTTTTTTTTTTAATTGCCTACAATGGCAGATGGCACCTGATGGTAAGTGGTCACCACCACCCATGGACATCAGCAACGTCGGGGACAGAGGTATGCCGCCGCCTACTGTGTGTGGTAGAGAGCTCTTTTTAAGCCTCGTTTGAAGAAGGACATGTCATAACGCACGGGGAACACCGCAGCAGGTAGATCAGATTGCAACTTGTTTGGGGGCCTCCCAGTGTCGACTGAAAGTGACCTGAAAGATTGTGGTTTGTTAGCCTGCAGTATCATGTTTAATTTTTACTCTCACATCAAAATCGAATTTCACAGAACCTACTTCTAACTCAATAACTCTTCATAAAATTTTAGGGCGTAACTAAACGCTTGCCTCGAGCCGGGAATATAAAAATTTCTTTATGCATCACGTACGGGAATAAGCGGTGTACATTATCCCGGAGAAAGATGTTTGAGGGTTAATGCGGAGAGATTTTTAGATCCCCGGATTTTTGAGGTCGGAAGTCGAAGGTTAGTCCATCCAGTGTTGAGAATTTGTTTGATTGTTTTTTTTTTGTGTATGTACATGTCGGCATGACGACGTCTGTAGTGTTATTTATTTATTTATTTGGATCTCTAACAAGAAATACATTAGTTAAGTTGGATGTACAAAAAACAAAAAAGGTTGTAGATTAAATGCTTTCTCACTTAAAAGAGACCACGACATGCACAAACATCTTTACACATAGAGAGAAAAAAAAAACTAAATTAAATACAGAATACAATACAAACAACACAAAAAAAAGAAAATAGAATTACACATAAACAAATTCGATTGATAACTACTTTTAATTATTAGTGTTCATCCATTGAGTGTCATCGAACTCTTCTCTAACTGACAGATGACTGATTATGGTTAAGGTGTCGGACTGCCGATCACGGTTCGATTCCTACAGGGCAAATATTTATGTGATGCACATAAGCGTTTGTGTTTGTCTGGGTATTTCTAATTTATAATAAGTATGATCATCATCAGCCTATATTAGTCCACTGCTGAACGTCGGCCTCCCCTAATGTGCGCCATTTCACCCGGTCCTCGGCTTTTCGCATTTTAAGGATGCATTTACAAAAAAAAAGTATAGTATAGGTATTATTTTATCCATTGTTTAGTAGTCATAGTATGTACAAGCTCTGCTTAGTTGGGGACTGGGTGGTGCTGTGTAAAGTTGTCCCAAATGTTTATTAATTTATGTTGTTTGTTTAGAAAGACCAATTAAATTCCTACTTCCCTACTAATACTGTTTGTAACGCTTTCACGCTTAAACAGCTGAACCAATTTTGATGAAATTTGGGACAGAGATAGATTAGACTTTGGAGAAGGGCAAAGGCTACCTTTTGTCTCAAAGCCATTTAGTATGCGGGTGAAAAAAACGGGCAATAGCTAGTCATCATTTTAAATAAAAATGAAATACTCTTCGTTGGTAAGCGCATCACTTGAATTCACAGTGTGTTATAAACCAGATTTTTGTGTCATCATGTTTTTATTCATATTACTTATTTCTGTTATAATAGTTCAACTCCGGCTTTAAAATGACTTGTTTTTTTTTATGTCACACTTTCGTAAAATCTGCATCATGAAAATCTAAATAAAAATATGTTTAGCAAATAAAACTACATATATTCCACTTTAAATATTAATATTAATTTCATTCATTTTAGTTACTAAAACTACCGTTTCACCAATATACTATGTAGATTTATAATTAAGGATTTTTCATTTCATGTTTTTATTTCCAACACCATATAAGTTCATGATTTCTATTAAAACTATAACACAATTCCGCATTATCCAGAAGTTTGTGCTGAATGACGTAACATCCGTCCATGCCGATTGTTTAAAGCAGACATGCTCTTATGATACTTGAACCGACTTACGTGAACCATGAGTATTGAAGACCCGTGTAAATGTTGGTTCAATAAATTACCTTTTCGTTAAAATCATATTAATTCTACAGTTAATGAATTCTACTTCACTATAGCTGATTCAAAACATCACAGTTCCAGGTACTGTTAGCAAGGCTAAAGTAAGCCTCATTCGAAGCATTGCGCTAGGGATTACTGCAAATATACACGTATTTGTATAAACTAGTATTATCTGGAATTATTCTGTTTGAATTTCCGCGGAACGTGACGCAAGGGTGACTCAGCGAGTGTGTTTTTACAGTGAATATGATGTTAAATAAAGACGAACTATTTTTAAACTATTTTTTATACCCTTAAACCCCACCATGATGTTTTTTTATTAATAATAAATACAACCCTAAATTTTCACCAGTCGACCACTAATCCTTATTTTTTAATAGTGATATTAGTATTTTTACTTTCATCCATTTACATGGTAAAACAACGTTTGCCGAGTCAGCTAATTACCGAGAATTTTAAGTTTAAGTTTTTAAGTTAAGTATTAGGTTTAAGGAACTTTAAATTTAAAAAAATAAACAAAAATAAGTTTCCTTTTTTTTAAGTTTTCAGTCTTAATAGATTTTAGGTCATAATATACTCAAAAACCACATACCTGAAAACTACATTCATAATGCACAAAATCAAAGAAATCTGCTCAATCGAAAATCGAGTAAATTTACGAGGTATCGCCTTAATATAAAACCGAGCTTACATAAGCTGTTCAATTACTTACACACATCTTCCACAGACTCACTAATAATCATGTATCATTTCGATACACATTAGTATCCGCTAATAAGATACGCCACTGTTTTCCTTATACATTACAATGTAACACATAAGGAAACTTAATAAATCAACAAGGAAATGAATATCTGACTTAATATGAAAATTGTATGGGTAAGTAAAAATCCAGCAAGCGAAATTTTGAAATAATGAAATGTATATAACATACCTTCACGCCTGTAGGTATTCCCCAAAGATTAAGCAGAGGTATAATATTTTCGGTCATTTTTTAAACAAACTAAGCAGAGCTTGTACTATGGATACCTACTAGGCAATGGATATAATACTTATATACTTTTTTTTGTCAAAACATACATAAAATACGTAAGGAATACTCCGACAAACATGTTTATCACATAAATATTTGTGTTCTGTGGGAATCGAACTGAGGACCCCGTGACACTCAAACCACTAGACCACAGATGTCTTCAAAAGTAAACAAAAAGTATATAGTTATTATCCATTGTCTAGTAGGTACCCATAGTACATGTTCTGCTTAGTTTGGGACTAGATGGTGCTGTGTGAAATTGTCCAAAAATATTTCAATATATATTTGCTGAATATATTAAGATAGATCTATATCTATCCCTACTTTACTGATTGGTAAATATGGGGTATATTTACCAATCAGTAAAGTATAACATTCCAATAATATTCAAGTATTTTTACGGTGATACATTAGCAAAAGTGGGAACGCGAAAAGAAACCACGACTTGCTTCTCACGTCTATACAAACTAAAAGCCTTTGTTGTATTGAAACGCAAGTCACTCGAAACATTAAAATGCCCGAAAGAGCGCTATTTTAAAAACACTCACTAAAAGACTACATTCTCTAGTCTGAAATTTGCGAGCGATTTTTCAATGTTCAACATAAAATTCTCGAGATTTTAATTTTTAAACTCACTCTCCGTGATTTCCTTGAAGGCTGCTCTCTCATTTATTGGAGTTAGCGTTGTACAGCATTTATGGCGAGAGAAATAATGACCCCATATTATCAGCGTGCAGTCTTAAATACTAGTTCATTCATGATCATTTAATTAAGCACGTTACTAAAATATGGAATAATTTACGTTTTTGTAAAAAAAAGCTAAGCATTAATAAAACAAAGTCTTGCGACTTTGTTTTGGTTGGTTGGGTAGTTATGGTTATTAATTTTAGTGGACGTAATCAATCAAAATTTACTGTAAGGATTTACGTCAATTATTTATACAAAACCGTTGCAGACTGCACGGTTGATGTAGTGGTTAAAGTGGTTATGGCGCCGAATGTCAAGGGTTACATTCCCTATCTGAGACAAATTTTTGTATGATCCATAGATATTTATTTCGGAACTGGGTGGACTTCATGGTTTTTAAGTCCCCGCGACGTAGGGGAGTTCCATAGTGCGGGAGCTGTCTTTAAAAAAAATTAATATAATAAGTCCAGCTATTAAATAACATAAATTGTTACCAAATATCTTGTGGTCACTCGTAATTAAAGTCGTATAGGTGATAAAAATGCGAATAAGATTCGATAGCGAGTGATATAAAAATCGGGACCTAGTGCAAACAACCAGTCATTCGTCATCTGTTCACAAATGTACGCTTTTGTGTTTATAGTTACACATCTGTTTGTCAAAAGAATAAAATAAGTAACATACATAGTGTCTATGTACTCTATGTATGTATCTGTGTATATGTATGTACAGAAATTTAGAGTTTTTCCCAGTTGTTACTGAAACTATTTTATCTATGTCTGAATAAGTAAATACAGTATCATATTTTGGTTTCCACTTTGTTATACAAACAAACTATTAATAACTCTGTGCAGTAGGTACACAAACGAAGGTTTTCAAAATATACATTCAAATGTTTTTTTTTTAAATAAAACTTATCTGACGCTAGATAACGTTTGCGCTTGCTGATGAATTGGTTTTTAAACCTAAAAAAAAGTAAATTATTTGAAAGTATAAACAACACAAAATTTTTGAGGTGACTTCCATTCATAATTTTTAGGATCTTATGTCCGTAGCGACATCTATCCCAAATGGCGAAAAAATCTACTATTCCCTAAAATTTTGTCAAGAGACTGACTTTTTGTCGGAAATTGCTTTTTTTCATTATTTCAAAAAAATGTACAACACAAAAACACTGCTTAACCTGAAAAAAAAATTGATTCAAAAAATTAGCCAAAAGAGAAAAAGGCAACATAGGCTACCTATGTTGCCTTCTTCTAGGTTTAATCTATCTGCGTACCAAATTTTCATCAAAATTTGTCCAGCGATTTAGGCGTGAAAGCGTAACAGACAGAGATACTTTCGCATTTTTAATATTAATAGAGACGTAATCAACGATTGTGTTAGATAATCAAATAAATTAAACATAAAAAAATATATGTTATTTTAAAAAGTTATGCATAAAAAATATATACAAGTCGACTTGAGAACTTCCTCCTTTTTTCGTCGGTTAAAAAACAAAATAAAGTCGGTTTTCAAAAAAGTTTGTAATATTATTGCCAAATGATCACGAAAATAGCTCGCATTTCATTCCCACATTAGCTTACAAATGAAATTCTTCCAATATTTAATAAAGCAATGCCATACTAATATAATATTCTGTCCGTAGGTCGCTCACGGCGCAATGCGAGGGATTTTAAAATTAAAAATTCCTAGTCTATAGGTAGTGCCAGCAGCATTCTGGGTACTATTCACTCTTGATGTTGATGTTTAAAAATGTCTTATTGAAATTAATAAAGTTAATGAACTGAGTTATGTTACTTAGTTAATATTAGACATATGAAATAAAACCCCACTTTTTGGACTCACTCTTTGAAAACGTGCAACTAGTTTTGAATTTTCAAAAGTGCTACTTTAATAGTTTGAAATAAAATATTTGACTTTGACACTATTATCTACAGATTGTATCGCGTTTTATTGATATTATATCATTTACGATGTTTCAAAGTTAATAAAGTTATTTTTTTAATATTATTTCATCTCACATCACATCTGTATAATAAGTATGTATTTACAAAAAAAAGTATATAAGTATTATATGCCTTCAAAGAGCTCAAAATGCCATCTTGAGGACAATCGTTAACGCAACATGGTTCACACGCAATGATAAAATCCATGAGTATCTCAACATTCCTACAATACTTCAGGAAATCAACAAACACAAAAAGCGTTATGCTGATCGTTTAGCTATCCACCCGAATCCTCTGGCTGTCAAATTGCTAGACACCAGCAAATCAGTCAATCGACTTAAGAGAGGTCAAGTAATCTGAAGAGGTAGCAGTGGCAATGGCCCCTGCACCTAAAACGCCAACTACCAAGCAACCAAACTGATAAAAGTCCAAAAAGGACTGATGGCAGTTATACATAAAAAAAAAAATGTATTATATCCATTGTCTAGTACCCATAGTACAAGCTCTGCTTAGTTTGGGACTAGATGGTGTTGTGTAAAATGTCCCAAAAACATTATATAAAAAATATATTTATATTATAATTACATCACTAGTCCTAAGCGTGATAGCTAAGCTAGAACACGTCAGTCCGATTCTCAGGTCAAGCAATGGTATTGGTATTTTCCATGAAATTCTAGTAGTTTGTACGAGTATTTGTACCGGATTTATGAGAATTTCCATCCTACTATTACATGGGACCTAAATATACCAGTGAACTGTGGGGATATCTATACATTAATACATATATGCCTAATCCTTCGAGGAGCACAGACGTTACGGTATGTTTCTATTTATTTAATCCTTTATGCACAACAAATTGTACAGAGGCGCACTTAGTGCTAATCCTACTAATATTATAAATGTGAAAGTTCACATGGATGGATGGATATTTGTTACTCTTTCACGCTAAAACTACTGAACGGATTTTGATAAAATTTTACAGTATTATTATTTATATAACATAATAACATATAAGCTATAAATTATAACGATTTTGAGTTAATTATAATAAAATTTCTATAATATAAATAATTAAAATTTCGATAATTAAAAGTTCTTTTCCACGCGCACGAAGTCGTTTGCAGAAGCTAGTAATGTATATGTATAACTATCACCATCATAAGTATATAATATATATATTATGCTAGATTGTTTAAGAAAAAATATTCAATCCCTTTAGTAAAAATAATTTACAAAAACACCCAAAAACTGTGGAGACCAAGAAAAAGTGCTCAGTAAACAAAATGTAAGCGAACTTTTTTTTAATTTTAAACTTTAATATCTTTTTAGATGGATCCAGCAATCCCGTATTTTCATTTCACACGGAAGATTGGACGAAATGTCTGAACGGGCTTAAAAATATTTTAACTTGAACAGCGATTCACTGGGTGTTGATAACGAGAAGGATGGATTCAAAATATGTACGAGTATATTGCACTACAACCAATATTACTTATGGTAGCGCATACTTTTGACGTATGTTTTTTTTTACAAATAAAAATATTCACATTTTACAGTAACGTAGGTACGTAGAATACAATCTAGGGCCAATCCCCGAAGGGATGTACGGAATTCATTTATTCAGTAGCAACTAGGTACAGTTAGCAGCAAAAGTCGCTGAACACAGCAAAATTTTGAAACATCACAGCTCCAAAACTTGTCTCGAGATTGATTTTTTCTATTAAGGTAACCTAAATATTTAATGGACATCTATGCAATTATTTCGCATAATCTTCACAGGTCAGTAACTTCATACTTATTAAAAATCAAATTTTCAACTTTAATACAAAGGAATAAGGTTAATTTTCAACGGGGAAAATTTTACAGTTTTGGATAGCTTGACCTGCTGGCGTACACGGCATCTGTACATTAACCGTATATGACAGCTATTTGTAGACGCCCGATGTAAATTTTGCCAAATGAATATTAACCTTATTGTTTTGTGTTAAAGTTGGAAATCTATCAAAGAATTTTGACAGGTTGGGGTAGCTTGATGTGCTGGCCTCTGTACATTGTGTACCGATGCTGACAGATGTAATTTCAGCGTTTATATTTTTATTTGAGTGTCAATGTACTTTGATTCATACAAATGTAGTCTAACGTCTAGTCTGAATTATCTCTGCGACACAATGATTGAATCTCAAACTGAATTTAATCATCATCATCATCATCAACCCATATACTGTCCCACTGCTGGGCACGGGTCTCCTCTCATATTGAGAGGGATTAGACTATAGTCCACCACGCTAGCCTGGTGCGGGTTGGCAGACTTCACAAACCGTCGAGAAAAATCTCAAGGTAAGGTATGCAGGTTTCCTCACGATGTTTTCCTTCACCGTTTAAGCGAGTGATAATTAATTATTAATGCGCACATGAATTCGAAAAGTCAGAGGTGCGTGCCTTGGGTTTGAACTCGAGACCTTCGACTTGGCAGTCCAATGGTCATACCACTAGGCTATCACTGCTTTGAGTTTAATATTTATCGTAAATTTTAATATTCAGATCCCAACTTTTGAACAAAAATTGTGGTAATAATTTTGGTTCAAAAGTTGGGATCTCTCTCTCGATCACTGAGCAATAATTGAGTTTTCAATCATTTTATGCATTAATTTTTGAGAAAAGTTTAATTGTATTTGAGTTTGAATTTTGTGTGTATTCAATAAATTATATATTTTTTTATAGTTGACATGTTTATATACTTCATAACAGTAATTATTACATAACAAGTTCATTAAATAAATCAATAAATACCTAGATCTATTAATTAATTAAACAACCAACTCAATAAATAATAACAGAATCTATAACATAACACATTAAATCACCAAAAATAACATTTTAAAGAATCAATAACAGCCGACTGGTAAGCGTGGCCGAAGCTTGCTTTAGTTGTCTGGGCGCCGTAGCGCGGAGCGGACGCCTCTACGAAACCGCGCTACAGCGTAGCACGTGCTACGAAACCGATGCAAAAGTGCTACGAGCTAAAAATGTGCTACAACAAGTACACTCGTGAAAAAAATTGCTCAATTTAATTTTCTAATTTATTAATAGTGTTGTGACTTGAATTGTGCAAAAAAATGGAGTGGACTTTGGTGCTGGTGGCCTGTCTTTTCTACACGGTAGCCGGTAACCCTGCAAAAATGGGTCAGTACAAGTTAATAATTTAGTTTCTGCGCGGTTAGCTTATTGCATAGATTGGCAGTTTGACGGTTAGAACAAAGGAGGAGTTGCGCGGCTTATAAATTATGATTTCAACATTTGCCTTGGATCTATTTCACTAGTGTTTGATGTGATTATATATTCTGTTTAATTCAGTCGACTGCTCAAATAGCAACTAATTTATTAAACGTAAAGAATTATTAAATTTATTTTCATTTTTATGGCGTAAATAAACATGTTGAATGTTATAAATTTAATGTTAATCATATAGCCCATTAATAATAAAATAATAATGATGATATAAAATTTACATTTAAATGAATGTAATGCAATAAAATACATATTAAAAATAACATGTTATCTAAGATTTATCTTAGACCTAAAACGTTGTTAAAAATAGTAATCATAATTCACAATTATTATAATTAATTTTACGTATAGGGACAGTTTCTCTTTGTAATATTACGAAAGAAAATGTTATTTGTTCAGGTTAAATCAATGGATTTTAACTGTTTTTTTTTTAATACGACCAGCTTTCTTCTATTTTAGTTTTATATTTTACATAATATATATATAGTCGCGCTTGTCAATACAGTCATATCAAGACTTTTTGGTCCAGCAATATCTTTGTGACGAAAAGTACTATTTATTGACTTAAAACATCATCATCCTCCAACCTTATCCCAACTATATTGGGCTCGGCTTTCAGTCTAACCAGATTGGCTGAATATCAGTATTTTACACTAAGCCACTGGGACTAAATGGTGCTGTATGAAATTGTCCAAAAATATTTAAACATATTTGTTGAATCAATTAGGATAGATATAGAACTAACTCCATATTTGCCAAACAGTAAAACGTCCAATAATATTCAAATATTTTTACGATGATACATTAACAAAAGTAGTGCTGTGTGAAATTCTCCAGGAATATTATTATTACATTTGGGGAATATAGGTGCAATGGTATGACAATATTAATAAATAGTCTGCACATCCACACTAGGCTAGCGTGGTGGTTATAGTCTTATACCTCTCATTCCTAGGAGCCCCAAACAATGGGAAAGGTTGTGTTAGCATACGGGGATTTTGGCCCTTATACTGCCAACCCAACTATTCTTCTTTCGTTTTACAGGGTCGGCAACGCGCAAGTGATACCCCTGGTGTTGCAAGCGGCTATAGGCTACGGTACCCGCTTACTATCAGATGGGCCGTATGCTGGTTTGTCTCCATAGTTTTATGAAACGAAAGTATATGGGTTGCTAAATAATAAGCAAATTTTCAGAACAAACAAAATTCAAGAGTTTGAATACCCTATACCTATAATTTGGTTTTCATTATAACCTAAGCTTGGATTCATATCTTAATTACGTTTGCAGCCAGTTCGGAATAATTAATAAATAAATAATCATTTGAAATCACTTAGATTTATACAAAACTTCAAAAGGATTGTAACCCCTAGAATATTGGGACAGATAATAAAAAATGAATAATTATAATAATTAATTTAAGGTAAATAAGTAAAGTTTTGAATACACTTTCGTACCCGTCAGTATTAGGTACACAATTCTTGTAAGTACCAGACTAACTATAAACATACTACTAATTATAGCATACATTCACGCCTGTATTACTCAAAGGGTAAACAGAGGTGTACTAATGTACACCTAGAGTTCACCGGTATGATTTGGTACCAAGTAATAGGGGGTCGAGCGAATCGAATTCAGGACCTCTAACATAGCAGTCGCATTAACGACCACTAGATTAATGAGGAAGTTATAACTTTAAAGAATTATAAAAGAAATCAACTGTGACGATGGATGGATGTATGGATGGATGTTTGTTACTCTTTCACGCTAAAACTACTGAACGGATTTTGATGAAACTTTACAGTATTATTATTTATACATCAGAATAACATATAGGCTATAATTTGTAACGATTTTGAGTTAATTAGCCAAATTACAACGATAATTAAAAGTTACTTTTCCACGCGGACGAAGTCGCGGGCGGAAGCTAGTAAATAATAATTTAGATTTTTAACTAATTTTCACGAAGCAGTAATGAGGTTTATACATAATCAAACATTTTACATTTTTACAAATTTATTTTAAAAGTAATTTTCCCCGAGCATATTATAATTAACAGCGAGCTCATAAAATTAACTGGTGTATACAGTTTAAGTTTAATTATTTTTTTAGACTAGATTTACCGTTACAGCGTTAGTTACAGGTTATCTTGTTTTTGAAAGTTCTTGCCGTCCAACTAAATATAAAGCTTATAATTAATTTAAGCAAAATCGATTTTTATTTTATTTACACATAAGTATGTGTTAATTTCACTCGTGTGTATGTTGCCTTTGATTGCCCATAAATTTAGCTCTTTAAAAACTAAGAATATTTCATTTCAAGAAAGCTATGTATATCAAAGAAAGTAGTTGTATCAAAGAAATAGATACTAATTAATTAAAAATTAGGACTCAAAGACGCTAGAGGACTTCCAAGTCTATAAACAGTAGAATTAAGAAATACACCATTATCTATGAATACGTATAATTCGACGGATATTTATACCGCTGTCAAAATCTTATGTCATGGTAATAAGGCTCAAAATAACTAGTTTAAACAAGTTGGTAGCACTCCCTTTATTTAACATCGTTGATTAAGGCGTAATTGGCACACGTCAATAAAATTGACAACTGACGTTTGTTATGGCCTATGGTGACTTGGCACCGCGCCCTTTGGCCTAGTTACTGAATACAAAATTAATTAATTAAGTGATAACCACACCAAGTATCACACTTTAACACTAAGTTGCCAGTCTCGCGGGGTTATTAAGTATAAATATCTAACAGCTAAGTACTATGATAAGCATTTACATTTACATAAAATACTTTTTCATATGAAAGCAACAAAAAGAGGCAAACGTAGGTGAATTAAAGATCACTCAATTTTATTTGGACTATCTTTTATCGTAACTTATGGCGGCCTTTTATAAAACACAACTTAATCTTTAATATTTGCTAAGAGCTTTGCTTTTCTAGGTGGTCGGCTCCACCTAGAAAAGATTAAATTGCTAAATATTGCGCCGAGCAAAAATGTACTAACTGCTACGCTAGAGGTCCTGGGTTCGATCCCCAGGTTGAGCAAAGTGTTATTGGGTTTTTCTATGAAATTTTCAGTAGCAGCTCGGAGTCTGGATTTGTGCCCGGTTAATGGCAATAGGCTCGCCCCCTATTACATGGGACCTAAAACATACCGGCGAAATGTGGGTGTACATTAGTACACCTCTGCCTAACCCTTCGGGGAATACAGGCGTGATGGTTTGTATGTATGTATTATTATGTTCTAATTAGAAGGGCAATGTAACCAGTGAAATTAATGGGCATATTTGTATTTAAGACTTAATAACTGAGGTTTGAAATTGAGAACGCGTTAGTGTTACTAGTGGTGTTACTGGCGTAGGCTACGATTGCCGTTTACCATCACGCGGCGCAAGGCATAGATAGATAGATAGATAGAATATTCTTTATTGTATAACACAATACAGAGAAAATGATAAAAAGAAAACAAACGTCACATAATGTATCTACAATTGGCGGTCTTATCGCTTAAAGCAATTTCTTACAGACAACCATGGGATGGACAAGTCATGTAAGAAACGGGTAACGGGCGGTTGTGTGCTTAGAAGTCATAAATAGATAGATATATAATAGATATAGAAAATAAAATAAATATCTAATAAAATAAATATTAATAATGTATATAATATATTATTTTGCATAAAGAGAATACTATAACAATTCACGTACACGTAGCCAAGTAATGTTCCTTTACCATTTTTTTAAAAGACACCTGTACATACTGGCATATTTCGTATCTTATTACGTAGAAAATAAAACTGGAACTCAGCGGTAATCAAATCTACACTCATTAGAGTGTTTTCCCGAATGATTCCGTAGAATTTATTAAGTGTTTTTTATACCACCAAGGTGGCAAGCAAGCATACGGTCCACCTGATGGTAAGCGGTTATCGTAGCCTATATACGCTTGCACAACAGAGATATCACTTGCGCGTTGCCGACCCTGTAAAACGAAAGAGGAATAGTTGGGTCGGCAGTATAAGGATCAAAGTCCCCCCCACTTGGCAACATAACGTCTCCTCGCGGAACACTGAGAACCTTGCTCCCTGTAAGGAACACAACACAGCTCAAAGTAGTGATATTAAAATTTCACTTCGATTTTTTATTTATTTATTTAATAATTTATGCACAATCATAGTACAAAGGCGGACTTAATGCCTGAGGCATTTTCTACCAGTCGACCTTAGGGTGATGCAGAGATTTTCTGCAAGGCGGTGATACTTCCCTAGTCAGGCAGCTCCAATTTGAGTGGAATTTCTCCCACTATGCCCTACCTCTCTTAATAAGAGAGGTGGTGAGAACGCAGTAGGTAGTAATAGTTGCTGGCGTCTATAGGCTACGGTTGCCGTTTACCATCACGCGGCGCAATGCATATTATGTCATTTTATTACTATTGATTTCTGACATTTACGCGAATATTAATAATAATAATAATGGATCAAGGGCTTGATACAGAAAGCGGTACTCCTCGACACGGCACGCATTGTGAGGAGGTTCCTCTCTCTGGAGCCTTAACCACCGGTAGCTTGGACCCTGTTCCCGATATCGGTGGTCTGACTATTTTTTTATATTTTTAAATGTTTTTGTTTTTAGTTTTTGTAAAAATATTTAAAAATATAATGTATATAAGAGATTAAATAAATACGAGAATAATAATAATAAATTTATTTTCAGATTAAAATCCACACAATTAACAATAATCATATTTATAATATTATATGTAAGTGTGTTAGTATATTATGCATTGAAATAAAAGTACTTTTTACGGATTTTATCGCGTTATATTGATATACGGGTACCTACGGGTACGAATGCCTACCCGTGACCATGCTGTAAAGGGTCCGAAACGCCGGGATTAATAATATCAATATAATGCGATAGAATCTGTAATAAGTAGTTTTATTTCAATCTTATTACTAGAAAATAAAAGCTGGAACTCAGCGGTAGTCAAATTTGACTCAAGCCATACTCCTTAGACTGTATTCCCCAATAATTTAGTAGAACCTATTATGGTTTAAGTGTTTATAAAAAAAGTATACAACAGGATGTCACCACTTGAGTTGGAAAAGAGAATTGAGGTCATTGAATTACCTATACGAGGGCCACGACCGTTTGACATACAAGTCAGTACATAGGACTTTTTATATATATTTCATTTACGAAATTATAATTGTAAAATAGAGATTTTTAAAATATTGCCTAATACATATAATTTTAACTTTGCATGCCACAACCATATGGCGGAGTATGATGAACTAATCACATAATTTAAGAACTTATTGTACCACGCTTCACGCAAATAAAGATCATTTCATTTCATGTCACAATGACCTGTCTATTAAGGGGTATCCTTTATATAAGGTGATTTTAGAAATTTGTCTTGGAAATTGGGTAATAGTATTTTTAACATAATTATCATAATCTTCATCGTCCTTGCCTTTTTCTTTCTATGATTGTTATAGATATTCGTATGACAACCGGGACCGACTGGTCTGTGTCTGTTAAGTCACCCATCCACAGACTGACCACAGCTAGCGCAGCTTAACCTTGCAGATCGGTTGTTCAGCGTAGTTATACCGTCACCACGAGCCCCTCAAAACCGTCACAATTATGTACCCAATATACATATAATCCAAACTATGTCATGTATTTATCGCCGTAAATACACACCACTGCTGCTCTCGCAAGTGCTATCTCAAGTGCATACACAACTTGAACAGCAATGTACAAGTATTTGTCACTTATATAGCACCATTTACACTGAAGACAGTACCAGTCCCTAGGGGCGGAGATGTATGCTGAAGTTTCGAATTGGAACTCAAAACGTGTTACGGGACACATTTATTGAATGGTATGTGCTGTTTGAATTAGGTTTGTTTTAGCATTTTGTAGAACATAACATATTATATAATATATACAGGATGTTGGTGGTCGTTATTTATTTATTATAAACTAGGTTCTGCCCGCAACTTCGTCCGCGTGGAAAAGTTACTTTTGATTATTGTTGTAATTTGGCTAATTAACTCAAAATCGTTACAAATTTGAGCCTATATGATATTCTGATGTGATAAAGTGTAACTGTAAAGTTTTATCAAAATCCGTTCAGTAGTTTTAGCATGAAAGAATAACAAACATCCATCCTTCCATCCCCACAAACTTTTACAATTATAATATTAGTAGGAAAAAGTAGAAAGGATCATCATCATCAACCCATATACTGTCCCACTGCTGGGCACGGGTCTCCTCTCATTCCCTCTCAATATAGTAGAAAGGATAAATAAATACTATCACACTTGTATTCACCGAAGAGTAAAGCAGAGGTGTACTTAAGTAAACCCACACTTTACTGGTATGTTTAGGTTCCATGTTACCCATAGGGGGCGAGACTATTGCCGTTAACCGGGCACATTATGTCCAAACTCGGCAGCTCAGTTTGGTTTTTCTATGAAATTCTCAGTAGCAGCTCGCAGTGTACATTTTTGCCCATTTAATGTCAATATTTCCTATTACTACGTGTACACCTCTGCCTAACCCTTCGGGGAATGTAGGCCAGATGATAATTATATTTGTGTACTAATTAATACCTACCACGAAACAAATAAATATAAAACATTTCATATAACTACAAACAAGTTGCGGCGATGTGTAGCCGCGTTGTAAACTATGACAAACGACCCGCCACTGAGCACTATTTTAATCTTTTAACTTAATACGTTATTGTTGTAACTTGCTGCTGCAATCCTTCATAGTGCTAGCTTTTATTATAAAGTAGTTTGTTTAATGATGATAGTAGTTGGGCCCATCTATCTTCGCGCATGTAGTAATAAAAGTTATTGGGATTGTTGGGTATGTTAGGTTTAAAGAAACTTTATCTATACCTACTAATATATAAAGTAGTAATGTTTGTGAGATTGTAGGGGGTAATCTCTGGATCTCCTTAACCGATTTTAGAAATTATTGGTACTAGATAATGGATATAATAATTATTATACTTATTAAGCTAAGGAAAAAGTCGACCACGGGCAGGATTCGAACCTCCAGGTACAGACATAGCGTATCTACCTAACCAGAATTAATTAATAACTTTAAAATCTTAGCATGGAAAATGCTAAAAAATACAAAAAGATAGTTATTGTACTTATTTTATAATACATAAGAAACAAACAGACAGACACAAACACTATGTTCTTCATATAAATATTTGTGATCAGCAGCCGTACACTCGAACCACTAGATCACAGACGTCGTCTTGATTGGTATCTGTTAATTTATTTAGCCATTAAAACAACAACAGTTTTTCTAGGACGCCCTAGACAAACTTATACCGACCTTATTGGTGAGGTTCTTCAAAAAGGTCAGGTGCGTAGTACTCGCAAGCGGCGTGTATGTATGACAAGATGTATGAATGTGGTCGAAGCGAAAGAAGTATGCAAGAATCGTAGCAAGTGGCGTTCTTTAGTTTCTGCCTACCCCTATGGGAAAAAGGCGTGAGTGTATGTATGTAAAACAACAATGCAGAATGGAATGCTATTTCATCATCATCATATCAGCCACAGGAAGTTCACTGCTGAATAAAGGCCTCCCCATAGAGTTCCACAGGGAGCAGAATGATATTTAACCTAAAGTAATTATTAAAATAAGAAGCAGTACAGACGCCAGCAGGTCAAGCTATCCAAAACTGACCAATTTTCTCATTTGAACATGAACCATATGACTTTAAATTAAAGTTGAAAATCGATCAAAAAAATTTTACAGATTGGAGTGGCTTGATGTGCAGGCCTCTGTACGTTTCTGTTTCGATCTTTTAATCAACTTATCGTTTATTCTGATGCTATTTTAAATTGGTATTTTCTGTTTGGAAGGACAGTCCATTCCATGAACTTTAAACTTGAGCATATTAGTAATGGTGGAATAATTGGCAATGTTACGGTCACGTGAGCTCTTTCAGAGTGGTACCACCAATTTTATATTGGTACAGTCAACAAAAGAGATTGGTATACAGGTAGCGAACGAAATCTGCATTTTTACACAGTTTGTAATTTAAATAATTACCCGTCAAAGAGTTTGATGTATAGCTTACAATACCTGCGTTTAGACACATATTGCGTGATACATTATTACAGAATCTTTAACAAAACACAGATGTTTAATTAGCTGCCTGTATACTTAACTCTTTTGTCGATCGTACTAGCTGCCCCCGCGGTGTCTCCTGCTTTTTTTTTATTTTTGCTCGGCTCGTATAACATGATGTTGTATAGCATATAACTGGAAAAATGGACTACCCAACCCATCCAATTCGAACTAGTAGTTGACGAGATTACCGCATTCAACTGTACAAACAAACTCGTCGGCTTTATAATATTAGTATAGAGGTCCATCGTGAGCTGGTGCAGTCTAAAGTTGGTCATGAAAAAGGCATAGCATTCCCATTGCCACCTCCTTCCTCCCTCCTAGGGTGTTGCTTACGCAATATACCCTGGTAAATTAATCGATTCGAAACAAAGCTCGTAACTCACGCAACAGCACCTCAGGTGTGACAATTAAGCTGCCCACCTCAACTTACAACATAAAGCCTGCACACACTAAACAAACGGCGAACTCAAATCGCTTAACTTATCTCTCCTCGTATATCTTATGGCACGAATTGTCACAGTTAGAAACTTTACATTAGATTTATGTGTTAACAGTTTGCGGCTCACACAATAATTGCTACGCTATGATTTATCGCGTCCGCGGTGCAACACAGTCCTTACTGCGTTGTTACAAAGGATTTATGAACGGAGTTGCCTTCATGTTATTTGTTTACTTTGAAGGCTGTTATAGTCAGCTGATTTCGTGATGGGTTTTTGTTTTGAAATGAACTGTGTGTGTGTGAAACTGATCGTTGAGCCTTTGGGCTATTGATTGTCAACTCTCTTTAAAATTTGCATTCTTATCTAGAAAACAAAATGAAACGGCTTTACGAGTTATGAGGGTCGCCATGTGCAAAGTAGGATTATAATAATATAATATTTTTGGGACATTTTTTACACAGAACCATCTAGTCCCAAACTAAGCAGAGCTTGTACTATGGGTACTAGACAATGGATATAATGCTTATATACTATTTTTTTTGTAAATACATACTTATAATACATAAGAAACACCCAGACAAACACAAATACTCATGTTTTATCCACACTAATATTTGCGTCCTGTGGCAATCGAACCCACGACACCATGATCAGCAATCCGGCACTCGAACCGCTAGACCACAGAGGTCGTCAGAAGTCGTTAAGGATTGATTACCCGTCCAGAGTCAGACCACGGTAAACTTAAACTATCAGAGCTATCAAGTAGCTACACAATTCTCCGCTGCTGTTGTTTCGATGAAACAATGGCAAGCCCCAGTGAACGCATTTGCTAGAAACATACATCTTATATTCTAAAGCCCACGAGTATTTCGCGAGCTTGGCGGAATCCCCGGCATTCAACACGCCATTCCAACTGTGCACTATAATATAATAACAATAATTTCGCTAAAATGCGCTCAGTACACGGCGACAGTTCCAAATCTTACATTAGTGCGATTGTTTGTAGGGTACATACGAGTAGGAAGTGCGTACGCGTCCGTTGGATGGCTGAAAATACAATAATACAGTCAGTTACAAAATTGGGACGCAATTAAAGCTGATGACAGCAATAACAGTATGATGAAAATAATCTGATTTTTTCATGTAGGTAATTGGGACCGACTCTGTTGCCATTTACTGGGCACAAATCCAAACTCTGCCACTTTTTAAAATGTTAGAGATAAACCCAATAATATCAGAATCACATTCAGCCTTCGCTCTTGGTATCACAAGATTAGTGAGGCAGTCAAATGTAAAATAACATAAGAAGAAAGTCGCAGAATGAAAAGGTTCGACAATTTTCAAATTTAATCATTTAATTTTTAGTGAGCTCATGTTTTCCTTTGTGACAACAGAATAAATTGATTCATAGAAAATAATGTTTTACTGTTTGACAACAATGTTTCAAGTTATTCAGTTGTTTGTTTTATTTATCTTATCTAATAACTTGTTTTAATGAAACCTTTTTTGGATTTACCTTCCATGATACAAGATGTAGTTACATCCTCTTTGTATTTAATGATTAAAACTATTACAATTCCAGTGTGTCAATAAAACTTTGAAATGACATTTATTTTAACAAACACTAGAGTAAGTAACATTTATTAAAATTATGGTATTTCTGTTCCATGTAGTGCAACTTTAAGGTGACGAACCGTTTTAATCCACGACTGTACATACGACAGACTACGATGAGATATCTATTCCCTGCCCCGTGTTTTTCTGTAGAAATATTTCAACGTTTAAACAAAAGACCCGCGACGAACCGCGCGGTCGCGTCCCGTTCCAACCACCGTATATTTTCATTGTTTGCTGTCTATTGTTTGACATCTGACTGAAATGTTCCTGTGTAATTTGGTATAATAACATTTGCCGACACGGTTCTGCATAATTGAGTTTGTATATACGTATATATTAAAGCGTTTATTACATAATACGTGTACATAATGTGCGTGGAGCTTAAATAAAGATCATTTGATGTGTAACATACTGATTAAAGGTGGAAAAGGGAGACGGAATTCTAGAAACAATCTTGTTTTAAAATTTTGGGACTTACATAAAACTTAGCAATGTACCCGTAAAATAAAACGTTTCAATTTTTTCCGTTGCTGTTCAATCAAGTATTTAACAAAATAATGGGGGATGATCTTATGATTCGTGCGTGTATTTTATGGTATTCATGAAAAAAATTGTTTCTCTGCTATTTCTAATGAATTTTCGAAGATTTTTCGAATACCTATTATACCTAAGTCCTTCTACGCTGAAATATCCTACATGCACCCTATTACAGGGAACCTAAATATACCGCGAACTGTGGGTGTAAATTAGAACACCCTTTGGCGAATACAGGCGTGATGGTTTGTTATACTATTAAATTCATTCTCCTAACTTTTTCCTGACTATACTGGGGTCGGCTACCATTCTGGCTAATTTTGTCGCTAACCAGAAGCGGCTGCCATCACACCTCGGCAACCAAATTCTCGGACAATACTGATATCCTAAGGAAAAATTGCTTGTCAGGATATTTGTGCTTCTGAGTACCACTAACAATTATCATATATGTGTATGATAACATATTGTATACATGCTTTCAGAGGCACAAGAGAGGTAGGGCATAGTAGGAGTAATTCCACTCAAATTGAAGCTGCCCTGGGGAAGTACGAATACTTCCACCTTGCAGAAAATCGAAGTGAAATAACACTGCTTCGAGCTGTGTTGTGTTCCTTACGGTGAACAAGGTTGCCAGTGCTCCGCGAGGAAACGTTGTGTTGGCAGTGGAGGGACTTTGACCCTTATACTGCCAACCCAACTATTCCTCTTTCATTTTATAGGATCTGCACAACACGAGTGATACTCATGGTGTTATAAGCGTCTATAGGCTGCGGTAACCGCTTGCCATGGGTGGGCCGTATGCTTGTTTGCCACCATAGTGGTATGAAAAAAAAAAGGCATGGAAGGGCTTTGATTTGTAAAGAATGTGACCCATCAATACAATGACTTCAGTAAGGGTAACTGAACCTTGCAGATCGGTTGATCAGAGCGTAGTTAGTACTTAACCACCATTCCCTTCATTACCCTTAACCTGAATAATAAAAACAGTATTCAAATTTAAAACTTATTTTACTAAAATGTATATATAGATTAGTGTTTCCGTCATTCAACGTGAATTGATTGCTAATGCTTTCAAAATCCCACTCAGAATGGACAACACGAAACACTTGAAACGGATTAATGTATTTCAACTGACAGAATGGAATTTCAATTACCATTAGAGGATCCATTATTGAATGCTGGAAAATCTTGCTTGGTTACATGAAATAATAATATTGAAATACAAATTTGTTTGTCGATTTAGTCATACAAATTATTTTTTACCCACTTTAAAGAAGAAATAAAAGGCGGTTTTCATTTCGACAGTAGGTACCTACTATGTTCTGGGGTGGTCTATTAAGAGGACCCAGTGCCCCCCTTCATGTGCTGATGGTGGCCACCGGAGTGGTTTTAGTGGGTAAGAATCCCACACTCCCCGGTCTAACCCCCGTAGACCGGCAGTCTTTTGAAGGTTTCCCCCCTTAAACAAAAAAAATGGTACCTACTATGTATTAAATACAACCATGAACTTTCCATTTTTATTCATCTGATCCGTACTGATATTATAAATTCGAAAGTAACTATGTCGGTCTGTCTGTAACGCTTTCACACCTAAACCGTTGAAACGATTTTAATGAAATTTGGTTAAGAGATAGATTAGACCTTGAAGAACCCTGTGGGTTACCTTTTGTCTTAAAAAACCCTTTGGTATGGCAATTATTCACTTTCGTTTTACAGGGTCGGTAACGCGCAAAAGATACCCCTGATGTTGCAAGCGTCTATAGGTTACGGTAACCGCTTACCATCAGGTGGGCCATATTATTGTTTGCTACCTTAGTGGTATAAAAAAATAAATGAAAATTGACATTCTTAACACAAAGGCTCGACTCCGTGCCTCGAAGAGCGCGTTAAGTCATCGGTTCTGGCTTTCATATACATACTATTACGCCTATATTTCCTGAAGGGATAGGCAGAGGAACACCCACAGTTCGCCGGTTTTGTATACAGAAGAAAATTCTAGCAATGGTTTTTGAAAATAAATACAATCATGAAATTAAATGATCTAGTCCTTATTGACGGCTAAGGTAGTTATTTCGTCACTACTTTTTGTGGGTTCGATTCCCATACGAGACAAAATAATCTTTGTATGATCTAAGAATATTTGTTTGGAGTGTTGATGTACGTGTTTCTTAATTATATATTGCGACACAGTAATGCCTAGCGTGGGAGCCATATATATTTTAAGAAAAAAAGAAGTAAGATAAAAAAGTTAATAAATGGCCCTATTGTACATTTACTAACTTCGCAACAAACTCATACGGCTTAATATTTATCTTGAATCCCCGTAACGAGCTTCATTGATGTGGAATCCTGCTTTTTTCGCGTAACTTGTGTGATGATGCTGTTTTGTGAAAATGAACGCAATTTATATGTGAAAAGAAATATACGACCCATTTTCATTTTCATGCTTATACGAGAAATAAAGGCTGTTGCAATACATGTTCATGTATTTTTAATAAATTAATGCTCATACTAGAAGCAGCTATAGCGTAGTGGTATCATCATGGACTGCCAAGTCATTGGTCTTGAGTTCGAAAAAAGGCATATCTGACTTTTCGAAATCACCTATTGGCGTAGAAAGTGGAAGTGAATTTGACATATCAAACAGTGATGGTTTCGGTAGTTTAGTTGCCTAAGGCATCCCGTGTAAATAACAGGAAGGACACAGATTCACCCCCCACTGAGATTACATTTTTCTTTCGGTAAAATGTATAATTATGTTTGAAAATCAAATTTCTGTTACTTTATTACTTATGTTATTGTTAAGTTATAAATAAATACGTTTGTATTTCACATCGCAACTACTTTTTAAATGTTTGAGACCTACTTTTTACTGTCGTCATATATATTCTTTAATTATGATCTAGTGATAAATCACTTAGCTATCTGATTATGAGTGATATGTACAGTCAGCAACGAAAGTCGCTGAACACAGCTAAATTTTTTTATTGTCACAGCTCCAGAACTTGGCAACAGGTCTTTTCTACTAAGGTAACCTAAATATTTAATGGTCATCTATGCAATTATTTCGCATAACCTTCGTAGGTCAGTAACTTCATACTTGTTAAAAGTCATATTGAAGATTGCAACATGTTCAGCGACTTTCGTTGCTGACTGTACCTACGCCGTAACTGTCATGCATTGCATTAGATAAAGTACGATTTACTCTTATGTTGTTTTATGCCAATTTTAATGTATGTGATATGTCTGTACTTAGTAAATATATAAATAAATAAATAAACTACAGAGCTGCAGAAGACCCATCGATTCGTAGGTCAAGGGAAAGGGAAATTTTGTGTTTCGGTATCAGCCCAAAGTGGTATTCATGTCCGGTAAATGGACTTGTTAAAACCATGAAATTATGCATAGATCTAATATACTAATATGTTATGTAATGTACTTAGGTAAAAATATACGTGCCCTATAAAAGTATAGTTCTTATTTATAACATCTTACGAACAATGTAGGTTATGCAAAAATTTAGCAAATTTTTTGGCCTACACTGTAAACATAAATTTGCCGATATACTATATGCATGGCCAGTACACGAAAATAAAAATTATGCAGTATACAATAAACCCAATTTTATTTATGGCTCTTAAGGACTTTGGCCACTTCAGTGTAACATACCCTTGATATCAACACGAGCAAAGAAATTTCTTGTATCATCTGTGTTCTACCAACAATTGGCACATTTCGCAAACGGAGTACTAATTTCGTACCTAAAATGCTCTTATTACAGTCATGGTACGGTATAGTGAGTATAGGTCCTAACCATTACAATTTAAGTACGTACTTTAACAACCTTGCAATTTCACAGCTACACTTTTATTAAAATGTAAATTCGAGAACACACAATGTAAAGGTCGTTCGCCGGCAACAAATGTGGATAGATACATACAAGAAGAGTCTATGGCTGAAATTCAGAAATGGATGTAAGCGAATACAAATAAAATATGTCGTTTGTATTGAAATTTTAGACAGAACATTTTCGTTTGAAACACTATTCCACGAATCAAGAATTAATTTTTAAATGAGTTTGTGTTCCAAAATTCTAGGAAAACGAGGTATTCAACTGCATCAGTAGTAAAATCTACGTTGTGTTCGTCTTCCAGCCTTACCAACCATGCAGCTGAATTAGTGGTCTCACAGTCGAAATCAATCTTTATATTTTAATACTATAGAGCCTTTCTTGTCAGTAAATTTTAAAAACCAATTGAAATATTCATATTATAATATAATATTTTTTTGGGACATTTTACACAACACCATCTAGTCTCAAACTAAGCAGAGCTTGTACTATAGGTACTAGACAATGGATATAATACTTACATACTTTTTTTTTGTAAATACATACTTATAATACATAATAAACACCCAGACAAACACAAATACTCATGTTTTACCCACACACATATTTGTGTCCTGTGGGAATCGAACCCACAACCCTATGATCAGCAGTCCGGCACTCGAACCGCTAGACCACAGAGGTCGTCAAATTGTCAAATTGTCGAGAGAATGGATGAAAGGCGACTAAGAAGAGGGATTTACCTATATGGCGAATTTCAGTGGAAAAACTTACGCCGACCTTATTGGTGAGGTTCTTCATAAAAGTCAGGTGCGCAGTACTCGCAACCGGCGCATATGTATGACAAAATGTATGAATGTGGTCGAAGCAAAAGAAGTATGCAAGAATCGTAGCAAGTGGCGTTCTTTAGTTTCTTTTCCGCCTTTCTGTTTCCGCCCATGGGAAAAAGGCGTGTGTGTATGTATGTATATTCATAGTATGATATGTTTAGCACTGCCAGCAAAAAGAAGAATTAATTGTTTACGTTTATTAAACAATGAATTCTTCTTTTTTTATTACTTCGGTTTGGCTAGGTTATTCGGTTATTTTTAACATGTTAAACATCTATGTTACATTATACAGGATAGTACAGACTTGATATCAAAAGCAAAAAGCCTTTAGGAAAATGTACAACGTGTCCGAATAATAAAATACTTTCCTTCCTCCTTCTTCAGCGGTCTTCAAACGTTCTGATTCAACAAAAAATAAGGAAAACGTACCTAATTTGATAACATCAAAGCCTTAACATCAGTCCTGCTATTTGTCACAGTAGCAGCAGAAACAAATCAAGGGACTTGTTTATCTGTCATGCGGTTATATTTTTCACGCGCCCTCTGCCCTGAGCTCTGCGCTCTGCGTGACCAGCGTGTTGATGGCCACAGAATAAGTTAGGAAGACGTGACATTCATTAAACTGGGTTTAGATGACAGCGGCGTTAGCTGACGGATAAGTAAAAAGGACTGTTTTATTTTGACGTCTTGTTAGCAGATTGTTTAGCTGTACATGTGTCACAAACATCATCAACCCATATACTGTCCCACTGCTGGGCACGGTCCAATGGTCATACCACTAGGCTATCACTACTATATTGTGCTTTTACTGTTTACTGTTATATTTTTTTTTTGTGTCACAAATATGATATTTTTTTTACTTAGGTATGGCTATTTCTATTTCTATTCTACTGTACGTTTGACTAGCGATTCCTAGATTTCTAATTCATCTTACAACTACCAATGCGCTGAATTATATCAATATTTTACAAGAATTGAATATCATGAGACCTCCACAACCCAAAACATTAGCTTAATTTGCTGATTGATTGATTAACATATATAAGCGACAAGCACACAGCCTCGGCCAGTTGGCTTAAACGAACAAAACAATATCGCAACCCAATTCAGCACTAGTCAGCAACAATCACATCAATTACCCCCAACTGCCATATCTGTTGATTACATACTCTGTGCCCTCTTCCGTAGTGACGTCACTTGCGATCCGCTCTCTGTTCTAGGGAACGCGCCGTGAATTTTGATAGCACTGTAATTTATTTAACTTTCCTGTAATGTTTTGTGGACATAAGTCACTTTGACATGTGTGTTTACGTCGTGACGTAATAGGAGTGGGTAAAAAGGTCGCGTGTGTAGAGGTGTTAAAGTTCTTTGTTTTTAGGTTTTGGAAAGTTGTTTGTGTTCTTAATCTCGAGGGAATTTCTTGAAATCCTTCTTATGCTACTCTTTAAGGAAACTGTCTACTAATATACTACTACTATATCAAAGCTGCTATGACTCTTTGTTCAAAAGGCCATTCTACCATTTTGTGCATACTTACACATATTAGTGACATTTACATAATAATTCTATTGATAGCTATGTATTAATTAAAAGACACTTTAAAAGATAATATCAGAAACATCATTCATAATTAAAAGCTTTTACTTTCTTTAAAATCGTCACGCTTCCAGGCATTTTTACAAAAAAATAATGAATTAGAATTCTATATATTTTTTTTATTTAGAAAGTTTTTCTTTTTACAATACAGCTCACGCACTAGGCTACAAGCCATGTGTGCAGATATTTCCAAACACACTATTAACATACACAAACTACACCTCGTCTAGAAACTTATTAACATAAAATATTTATTTTGAGTAGAAATCGAAACCACAGTACACCAGCCAAGAACTCAACGCTTATTAAGGCTAGTATTTAACTGCAAATAAAAAAAAATCGTTTTGTATAACGAAACAATCCTAAGCAAAAATACTTATTACACAGCAAAAATACTGATTGAGCGACAAAATAACTGATTCAGCAGCAAAATTACTGATTCAGCAGCAAAATAGTCACCTCAAAATATTGTTATATACACTCAAAACATTCAGATTTGGTTCTGGCCACAGTTCTAACATAACCTAAATATTAATTTTGCTGCTCAATTAGTAATTTTGTCGCTCAATCAGTATTTTTTATGAGTAGTTTATTATATTCCGTTTATTAATGTTATGAACAAAAATATTGGCACGCTAACCAACCGCAAAACTCTATTATTCAACTCCATAAGCTATCCAAAGCTAATGAAAGCTAGCTAAAGCTGGCTAGATTATCAACATCATTGAATTTTCGTCATGAACGCGATCCCAAGGGCGTACGTGATGATTGGTCGCAGCCTCCATAATTCATGGTAGAATTAAGTACACATGCGTACTGGGATTTTATTGGGTTGGAAAGGGAAATTGGGACATATTGCCGTATTGATGCATTATAATAAATATATCTCTGAAAAACATGAGGGAATCGTAGTTAGTTACCGAAATACCTATTTTTTTATAGTACAGAAAATTTTCATGGATCTTCCGCCACCTGGGGAGATGGCATGGTATATAGGACTCGTACCAACTTAAAACCGCACTTATTTTCACTTGCCCCATAGTCATGGCTATGGGATTCCTGAAAATCGCCACAACCATGACAAGTACCGTGGCAAACACACGTATAACAAATAACCTGCTCCTAAGCAGTAATATATTGAACATATTGCGTTCCAGTTTGAATGGTAATGTAGCTAGTGAAATTACAGGTCAAAGTCTCAAAATGACAACGCGCGAGTGATACTACTAATTGCCACGGCCCGTAAGCTTGATTGTCATATAACTATAAAAAAAAACAATAGAAGATCGTGGAAATATTGATACACCAACGTCACACACACATATGCGTACAAAGACAAGAAAATCAAAGGAAAATTGCCTTTATCTTCAATATGTACGCTGCAAACATACAAATCAGAAAGGCGCTGTTTACGACTAACGGGTATCAACGATATCGCCACCAGTCGCTCACAACTATCTGTAAAAGTGTTCCAGTAATGAGTGTACCATTTGAATTTGAACCTTCTTTGTATTCTCAGAAATCACAATTTCTAAGAATAAAACTTCTTACTACGTAATATAGTCATATAGAGGCTGAGTTTTTATGGGACTATAGAAGCATGATGCAAATCTATTCAGAACACGAGTCAAGCGAATTTTAAGTAAATTCTTAACTTTGGTAATTAGATCAAATGAAGATAATGATTGTAACATATTATATATATTTTTAACTACTGATAAATTTTTCAAACTTATCTTGAATTAAATAGACTCAAAATCACTCTCTCTACGCTTACTGAACAAAAAAATATATATTTCTTAAGTACGGAAGTATAATAAAATTGTATTTATTGTACCCAGTTGAACAATAAAGCAATAAACTTTAAATAAAACAAAACCTACGCACTCAAAATTACACCCTAAAGACATATAAATGGGCACTGCCTGGAAATTATTCCCCATTACTTATGCAGCGATTTCCATACATACAAACAAAGGAACAAACCCTTCAACATCGATTTCTTCAATCCTGTATTGCTCCCAGGGCGGTCATAATGTTATCGTTGACTTGTTTCGGGTTATGTAGGTACATTGTTAGTACGATGTCCTATTATTTTTAAGCATAAACGTGTGGGGACATCGCCTCGTTAATCTAGTGGTTATAAACGTAACTGCTACCCTATAGATCCCGGGTTGTATTCCCAAGTCGAGCCGTGGTATTGAGTCTTTGTAAAATTCTCAGAAGCAGCTCAGAGTTTGGATTTCGTTAGTGGCAATAGGCTCGCAAATTGTAGGTGTACATTTTAGTACACCTCTGCCAAAGCCTTCGGGGAATACAGGTGTGTTTAGGTGCCAGTATGTTTAGTGCAGGAATCGTAATCGTGACCACTGGAGCAGAAGCCGATCACTCAAGCACTGCGCCAATTATTCGCAGAACTACGTACGTGTGAACTAATGTATATCCAAATTAAACCCGTGAGTATATTTACTCCATTGAACACAAGGTGAGCCTACCACAAGTTCACATACATAAACATCATTACGCCTGTATTTCCCGAAGGGTTAAGCAGAGATGTACCTACTAATGTATACCCACAGTTCGCCAGTATGTTTGATAAGGAGGCGCACAAAAAAGAGTCCAAACGGAGACTTTCATAGAAACCAAATAACTTAAAAATTGACGAGACGTTTAACGCAGGGGCAGTTTATGGGGCAAAGTCCCCTTACTGCCAACACAACGTTTCCTCGCAGAGCACTGGCAACCTTGCTCACCGTAAGGAACACAACACAGCTCAAAGTAGTTTCACTTCAATTTTCGACAAGGCGGAGGCACTTCCCCAGTTGGACAGCTCCAATTTGAGTAGAATTACTCCCACTATGTCCTACCTCTCATGGGTTTCATCCCCACACGGAATAAATATTCGTATGACCTACAGGTAGTTGTTCCGGTTCTGGTTGTATGTGTAACATATGAAAATGTCTGTTTGTAAACGCACCGTCGAGCAGTGGGGGGCAACGTTTTTTTTTAAGTAAAAGTAATAATAATATTTATTAACACTTCAGTGTACACATCAATGTAGCTCTGGCTCTTGAACTAGGATAGCCTGTATAACAAGAGTCAGAACTTTCTATTTATAGGGTTAAAGTTGTATGAAGCGCTAAAGAAATAGGTGATACTTATATACTTTTTTTTGTTGTAAAATGTGTAAATACGTATGTATGTATAAATACTTATAATATTATAAGAAACACCAAGACAAACACAAATACTCCTGTTTTATCCACACAAATATTTTAACGAGTTATGAGGGTCGCCATGTGCAAAGTAGGATTATAATAATATAATATTTTTAGGCCATTTTTTACACAGCACCATCTAGTCCCAAACTAAGCAAAGCTTGTACTATGGGTACTAGACAATGGATATATACTTATTATATTATACTTATATACAATTTTTTTTTGTAAATACATACTTATAATATATAAGAAACACCCAGACAAACACAACAAACACAAATACTCCTGTTTGATCCACACAAATATTTGTGTCCTGTGGGAATCGAACCCACGACCCCATGATCAGCAGTCCGGAATTCGAACCGCTAGACCACAGAGGTCGTCATAATATATATTTAGTTTTTGGTCAGTAAAAGCAACACTGCTCGACCTGTCAACACTGCTAATAAAGTAGTCTATTACCATTTACCATGCACGATTCCGAACTCCGAGCAATGCTGAATATTTCTTAATTCAAAAACCCAATGACACATTGCTCCCCCGCACCCAGCACCTCGTGATCAATTTATCACGTTGAGACAGCGCCGGCGTAATCCTTTTGGGACAAATAAGACTGGAACAGAATTGTAGTGGAAAGATTTCCTGTAAGTGATATCTTTGTTGCAATGGCTTAAAAATAAATGCTACGGAGAATGCAATACGTTTCGTTTCGATAATGGTTCACTGGTTGCAGCAGAAAAACAGTGATAGCCTAGTGATATGATCATTGGACTGCCAAGTCAAAAGTGTTGAGATTGAATCCAAGGCACGAAACTCTGACTTTTCGAATTCATGTGCATATTAATAATTAATGATCACTTGCTTAAACGGTGAAGGAAAACATTGTGACGAAACCTGCATGCCTCAGAGATTTTTCTCGACGATGTGTGAAGTCTGCCAACCCGCACTAGGCCAGTGTGGTGGACTATAGCTTAATCCCTCTCGCAATCCAATAGAAGAATCATGCCCAGCAGTGGGACAGTATATGGGTTGATGATGAACGGTTCAACTTCAATCCGTTTCAATTACAACCGATTACAATTATAATACGAACTCAATTTGTTCGTATTTTGTGTTTATATTGTTATTATAGGATACACATACACATCTAAAGAGCTAGGGGAGGGGGTAACAGGTTTCCTCACCAAGGTAGACCAAATGAAATAGAGATAGACAGGTCATATGCTACGGAGTTTTCAATTTTATATAAAAACCTAACAGCACTTTGATCGAACCCTGGAACCTCTTCGCTCGTGTAGACTTAATTAATATTATACCAACTCTGACGATTAGGAAAAAAAACAGTGACCTCTGCTGACTCTTTGGAGGAATCAATCGTGAAGGTATACGGTATCAATTGTTAGGGTGTATACAGACGGTATGCATGCAACGTGCTTATTACTCCAAACTATATGCAAAACGGCAGTTTTGGTGCGGTTTTGTGCAGTTGAGATAGCTGCATCGAAATTGTCGACCAATAGTGTGAGCAGCCCTTATACTGACCGTCTGTGTATATAGACCCTGTCTGGCTCTTTGTTACTAAGGATGGTTTAACCTAAGTTTTGGATAAACCAAAAATATAATGTTTATGGAAATAAAACTACTTTTTACGGATTTTATCGCGTTATATTGATATTATTAATCCCGACGTTTCGGACTCTTTACAGAGTCTATTGTCACGGGTAGACTTAAAGGATCTGAAACGTCGGGATTAATAATATCAATATAACGAGATAAAATCCGTAAAAAGTAGTTTTATTTCAACGTCTAATTTTCACGTAAGTGTCAGAAATCAATATATGTTTAGTAATAAATGAAATAGATGCACGTATAAAAATTGTATGTAAAAATAATATTAGAAGGTTGCACGTAAAAGAAACTGCACGTTTATAGTTTGTAGACTTATTGGGTACTTATAATTAAAAAAAAACATTTCCAATTAAAAAACTATGTGCGAAATTGTGCTCCAATACCACCGCAGTTTTATTGTATCAAAACTAAAACAACACGGACACAATAACATTCACGCACACAAACAAAATGACGCAGACAATTTGTCACAAGACAATGCTATGCAACCGGGCCCTCGAGACAACTTAAGCCACCGTCATTTATGTTGAGCTGCATTCACTTGTGTTGTTACCACTACAAAACAGTATGGACATAGGTATGTATGTACTTGCATAAATACTCTTTGCAAAAGAAAACAGGATATGAAAGCATCGTATCACAGCATTATTTCTTGAAATTTTCGCGGCATTTTGAGATACGAAAATAGAAAATTAATATTTTTTAAAACAAAATAAGTTGTATCCAAATATTGTTTTTTATCAAAATTATTGATAATCTTCAAAAATGGCATATCAAACATTAATTTTAATACGGTATGGAAGATGTTTCATACCGACAATAAAAGTCCTTTGAGAAATAATATATGTATAGAGACGGTATGGAACAATAATTAGAAGACACAATAGAAAAACAATTGCTACGACCCTCTAGAGGCTCACTGTTTCTTTAATGAATTAAAACGAAATACTCTCAAAATAAAATATCGCCAATACTGAAACTCACAGATCTGGCCCACTTCAAAGGCAGAGCACCACAAATGTGCCAATTAAAGTGACGCGCACTGTACACAGTGACGTAACAATGGTACTAACAATTTATCACCACTTGAGACAATGCGAGCCGAGGGACAGTTTAAGCTCGCCGCTCCGTTATGCATTTAGCGTGCTAGTCAAGAGTAGGTATAGTGTTGTATTGTGTGTAACAATGACACTAGAAAAAGAGAATTACTGTAGGTTTAAATTCTAGTACATCTATTTTGAATTAAGAAGACCGACCACAAATAAGTTCGAATAATGGCAGAAGAGATAACTCTTCTTATACTTATACAATCTATATAAGTATTTAGAATGAAATGAAAAATAAGATATGACGATAACCTAGTGACATGACCATTGATACAGACAAACCAGAGTCTTTGAATCTGAATCTAAAACACACAAATCTAACTTTTCAACATAACTCGCTTTAACCACTAAACGATGAAAAACAAAGCACTGCAGCGTAAAGAAACATGCATACTTCCGAAATGTCCTTGCAAAAAAAAAATGCTTCAACACGGTGTTCAACATAGTTCTATAGTTAAGACACGTGCCTAGCAGTGAGACAATAATATTGTTCCCATGACTTTCCATTAACTCATCTTTTTTTATACCAATAGGGTGGCAAACAAGCATACGGCCCACCTGATAGTAAGCGGTTACCGTAGCCTATAGACGCTTGTAACACCGGGGGTATCATTTGAGTGTTACAAACCGTGTATAATGAAAGAGGAATGGTAGTATAGTTAGTAGTAAATGGGTCAAAGTCCCCCCACTGCCAACACAACGTTTCCTCGCGGAGCACTGGCAACCTTGCTTACCGTAAAGAACACAACAGCTCAAAACTTACTGCCACTATGCCCTACCTCTCTCGTATCTCATATTGTGTAAGCATTATAAAACAACATTACAAAAAATAACAAGTACCTACAGACCTATATTCTCCGAAGCGAGCCTATTGCTATTAAACGAGCACACATCCAAACTCCAAGCTGCTACTGAGAATTAAAAAAAAAACAATGCCACTTTTTTCTGGACCTAGCGTAACAGCCGCACTTACAACCACTAACATTATGAAACTCACAAAATATATTTATTTTTCCCAGAATTGGATTCTAACTTATCAAAATATCATTTCATCTTAGGAAGTAGACGGGCCCCGAACTTATACAATTAAGACTTGTCCATTTAGCAAACTTGTTATTATAATATAGAGAAGTTTTCACATCTGGATAGGAGCCAGTGCTGGCTCTTGCTTTTCCAGACAGCTACTTCTTGCTTGGTGTTTTAAGAAGAAAATTCATGGAGATATTATTTGTTCATTATAAGATTGAATTCTTGCTACAACTATAAATTATTTTTGAAAATAAAAATGTTTTACTTAAGACTATTAAATAATGTTTATTACTCATAAAGAATTCACTTACAATGAGATTAAATTACTTACATATAACTGAATAATAGCTATTATAATGTTTAAGCTTATTACAGAGATCGAACGTTTTTAAAAGATGTTGTCGTAAATATAATTATATTTTTCGTAATTATATGGTACTATTATATGGTATTCAGCAATTTGCCTAACGCCCCAGGGCCCAAGAACAATAGATTTTACATCGCTTCTCCGATTTGTCACCGGAGGGTTTAAATTATCAAAAACTGGCTCGGTAATGGAAGCGACAGCTTAACGTGCTCTGCGAGGCACGGGTATACTAAGAATAATAATTCATTCATAGACTGCTAAACTAATATTCGTGCTGTGGAGAAATTTAACCCAGGACCCGAAGAACCAAAACCAATTACTCAGTCACTCAGTCAATCACCAGTTCGTCTCTCGACATTTACGGAAATTCTCACATTCGTCACATTCTTAAACAGAAACAGATGCAGTATCTACTACTTTATCAATTTACTTAATTAAGTGCATGCCCTAATTTAGGGCTGGCACACTTCCAAATTACGCTAACTTCGCGCCGATACTAGGCCAGTTTATGGCAAACATTTGTTGTTTGTTACAAGCAGATCGGTGTACGTTGCCGTTTTCGAACGAAGTAGAGAATGAAATTTAAAAGAAGGGCACCTGCCTGCTTAATTATTATAATATCTACACTGACCAATCAATACACTTGCCGTGATCTGTCTATAAAAGCATATCAAGGCCTCTCCGCGACTCTGAGAATATAGAAAGCCGTCGTTGGTCCCGATTGTCATATAAACACTAATGGTAGTCAACAGCCCAAAGAGCCTGACAAACACTTTAAATGATAAATGAGATTTATTTAGCAAATACATCTTTTAAAGACACTTTTACAAGTCAATGTTTTACATATGTTTTTAAGCTAGATAGCTCCAGCATTTTCTAACTGACGACCTCTGAGAAGAAACGCCGAAACAAACTAAGAAAAATAGTCTCTTTTAAAGTCCAGACATAGAATAGTAACAAATATGTGTCCTACAATGTAGGGCAAAGTCTGAAACGGCCTTTTGAAGAAAGAGCCATAGCGGTTCGAGTGCCGGACTGCTGATCATAGGGTTGTCGGTTCGATTCCCACAGGACACAAATATTTGTGTGGGTAAAACATGAGTATTTGTGTTTGTCTGGGTGTTTCTCATGTATTATATGTATGTATTTACAAAAAAAAAGTATTTAAGTATTATATCCATTGTTTAGTACCCATAGTACAAGCTCTGCTTAGTTTGGGACTAGATTGTGTGGTGTAAAATGTCCAAAAAATATATATATATTATAATCAACCACCCAACCAACCAACTACTTTACTAATACGACATCAAAAAATAATACACTAACCCATGGAAAACAAACAGCCATGAATATGGCTCATCATTATACTATCTTTTCACCATTAATCTCGTAGCGACAATGAGAAAAATTGCATATTGTTATTATTTGATAAATGAACGGCCATTGTTCTACGTCAGCGATACGCAGCGGACGAAACAAAGGACACGGGCCTTTATGATAAGGAAACAATGTATTAATTGTTTAATTATATAATTAATATCATTTCTTTGTGATCTGGGTACTGGAATACGGAGTATTCGGGGGGAATTTTGGCTGCCCATAAAATCCCCTGCCCTTGGCTCAAGCCTTCTTAGCCTGCTGGTAAATCCACCACTGTCCATAGCTTATTCACTAGTCAGGTAAAAAAACAGGAATAGTGCATTTCAATCTTCAATCAGAAATTGTTTGCAGTTATTTCCGTCATAGTCCGATTGCTTCGTTTCCTGCCACACGAAAGATAAATTCAACAGTTGTTGATGAGCGATAATGGAAAAACATTGTTTTATGATTTATCGTTAACCACTTTAAATATAATCACGCTTATATTCCGCAAAGGGTGTGTACTAAATAATATATTTTACTAAATAATATATTTCAATCATTATTCTTTATGGTCGGCAACTGAACAACATAAAAAGTCACATCATGTGAATAGTACCTACTATCTTTGAAAACTTACACAACTCGATTTCCATAAATTCTGACATTTATATCCTTTCCCAATAAGAGCACAGCTATGTACTTAGCTATCCTAAATCATAAAAAAAATCAATTTAGAGTACCAACCAACAAAAAATTCTTTCCAAGTGATTCCTTTTCAACAAGTTCATCATATTCCGGCCGTAAAAAAACATCCTCATTCAATACCTGGCTTTTAAGCATTCATTTTTCGCCAACAAATGGACGGCCTCTTTAATAGACCCCTGAATACTTTCTGTTTATTAAAATATCCCCCACAAATCAGAATATGATCCGCTTTTTACAATACAATGGTTTTTACGATTCAATAAGGGGAATGTAATTGGGAGCATTCGGCTCCGAGTCGAATAATGGAGTTGCTATGCGCAATGGATTATATTGTTTGCCTACAATATTTCTATCGGAGGAAAGCGTTTTTTTTAAACGATATTCTTTGAATAGGTAGGGTATTCCTGAAGCGGGCAATACTCGAGATACTTGGTAACTTATTCAAGAATTTCCCGGAATTCTAGCAAGCTGATTTATTATACATAAGTACCAATTACGATTCTTCCTTAAAAAGATCTTATTATACTTTCATAATCTTAATTATAATAGATTTTAGAAGAGGTTAAGACATTCAGATGTCTTCTTCTCCTTCTTCTTTCTTCTGAACATTTTCAGAACTGTTTAAAATTATTTACCGTGCCGTTTACGCTAAGGGTCCTTTGGCCTATAGCTATAGCTATAGCACCACCAGGAGCATTTTTTCTACATTTTAGGCTCAGCGCAGACCGAGAGCAGCGTAGCGACATCAGTTGTGCAGACATCAGCTGTTGTGAAGTCTCATTTACCCGGAAATATTACTGGCTACATTGCCCTTCAACCCGTAAAATAATGTTTGATTGTAATTACTCCTTAGCATGACACATGCCAATACCTGCGACCTGAGCAAAAAAAATACATAAAGTTATTTAGAAAAGGAAAAATTCGACCGCGGGCAGGATTCGAACCTGCGTCTTCTGGTTAGGTATACCAGACGCTATGACCACTAAGCCACCGCGATACCTACCCGTCATGTCGAATTTTTCCTTCACATACTAAATTTACGTCTTTATGGTGACGTCAGTAACACCTATTGAAATGCAAGTTTTTGCTTTTCAACCGACACAACTTACTTTACAGTTAGTTCAATGTCGAACCATGCCACCTTACCTTCTATCTTTTTGTATATTTTTGGCATTTTCTCTGCTAAGATTTTAATGTTATTTAGAAAAGGAATCCTGCCCGCGGTCGAATTTTTCCTTTTCTAAATAACTTTAAAATCTTAACATGGAAAATGCCAAAAATATACAAAAAGATAAAAATACATAATTTAATATTATGTCGGTGCACATGGTGACGAAAAAGGGTCGATGACTGGTGTCTGATGTATTGAAAATAAATGGCTAAGTGAATATAATTCATATTCAGCTAAAATAACTAATATTAAAGTGCTTCATTAGTCTAGTGTTAGTAACCGCGACTGCTACACTAGAGGTTCCGTATTTGATTCCCAGGACGAGCAGCGTTAATGGGTTTTTCTATAAAATTCTCACTAGCAGCTCAGAGTTTGGATGTACGCCCGGTTAATGAACAAATAAACATTTCGGCGAACTGTTGTTCTACATTAGACTTCTGCTCTAACCTTTCGGGGAATACAGGCTTGATGGTATGTCATGTTATGTAAAAAATTAAATTAAAAATTTAAAAAAACCCCCGACACAAAAAAATCAACTTAAAAACCTAAAAACCTAAAAGAAAAACTATGAAAACTATGTTGAAATAACCACAAATAGAACAAAAAAGGTATAAACCTGAATCCCTATAAAAAGAAAAAAATAATCTTGAAATTATAACCCTTCGTAAGTACGTATGAAGTTTTTTGATTAAATTTTGTCGCGACAGACACACACACACACACACACACACACACAGACACGTCAAACTTATAACACCCCGTCGTTTTTGCGTCGGGGGTTAAAAAAGAAACATCGAAATCGGTTCTCGATTGGCGAAGGAACATACTCCAAAAAGAAAGTCAAATTAAAACCTCCTTCATTTTTGAAGTCGATTAAAAAATGATCACTTGAATGTCTACAAAACTCTGATTGTTTTTAACAATTAATTCGTTTGTTTGTTTCTAACTAAATCACAGTCCTATTGTGGTTTGTTACATTACAAGTACAATGAGTCGAGTAAACTTTGAGCTACTTTGTACACACATGGTTATGTTGTTGCAGAGTTTCGTGTTGTGTGAAGTAAAGAAGTCAAAGTTCTTTCTTACTTCATGTGTATAATATACATAGCAACATTAATCTTAAAGTTATTTATTGAAATAATTAATCAACAATTTATTATTATTAAGTCTCTGAGCTTGTTACAAAAGAAGTAAAACGAGTTCCTTGTCTTAATTCATCCTCGTCACTCTAGCCTTTTACCAACTATAACTTAACTGTACCTACAGTCTAACCAAATGCGGCTGAATATCAGTATTTTACACAAAGCGATTGACATCAGACATCTGCAACCCTATTTCTGGGCAATACCGACATGCTACTAGCTATTTTAGCGAAGGAAAATTAACATGGAAAATGACAAAAAATACAAAAAGATAGATCCTACTAGTTGTCAGGATTTCTGACTACCACTAACAATTGACATGGTTGGTTGTCACCATGTCAATTGTTAGGATGCATGGTTTTACGTATTTTCCAAGGCACGGTCACGTATCCAAAAAGTACTGCCGGAATCGAAACTTAATCTTGAAAATCCATTAATCAACGTATTTATTACGTAATTAAGAGCCTTTCGACGACGTCTATGGTCTATTGGTTCGAGTGTCAGACGGCTGATCACGAGGTTGTGGGTTGCATTCTCACAGGACACAAATATTTATGTGATGAACAAAAGTGTTTATGTCTTATGTACTTATTATAAGTATGTATTTACAAAAGGAAAAAATGTAAGTATTTTATACGGTGTTGTGTAAATGTCCCTTAACGTAGTAATATCTCACTAATCCCACTATTAACAACAATGTAACGTAATCAATCCGAATTAGTCTACTTAGGTACATGAATCCGCATTTTCGTGCGAGAACCCGTATTAGTGGTATTCGTATTGACCATCGCAATATCTCACAGGCCTTTTTATTGGAACAGTGCGCCTTTTTGGCAGAATTTGTGGACACATTGGCTACACGCGAACGAGGTTCTTTCTACGATATTTTCCTTTTTTTGAAGGATATTGCTTTTTCTTTTTTTGGGGAGAGAGCTGTGTAAGTTAGTCTATAGAATGTTTAACTGTATGCGGTTTGTTGTACACTTGTTAAAGGAACTTTTAGTTCTCTTTTATCTGAGTACTTTCCTATACATCAAAATCATCACCATCTGACCTTATCGCAATTTATTTTGGGTCAACGCAATCAGGTCTTTGTTTTCATACGACTCGCTATCTGCCGTCATTTCATCACCGAGTTCCTTTCGTCCCTTATCGTCTTTCACATACAGATTTCTGAACCTTTTTGTGTCTTTCAGTTAAGCAGCCAAATATTACACTTTATGAATTTTAAGAATTATAATGTAATGTAATAAAATACGGAATTATGCGGATGAATGCGGAGCCAAAAATTTTATCTGTGCAGTGAGCTGTCTGAAAGCTGTCACCACTTTAATTATTTAAGTTAAAGCTTTGAGCTTTTGTGCATAAAAACTATTAAAGTTTTTTATACCTACTTCATATTTGTCCATGTCGAAGTCGACTTCCATTCTAACAAGATATCCTGTGGAGCTGAGTAGGTCAAGAAACTATACACTCTTTTAATTCATTCTTCATTGCTATAGTCTTGCGATAACAGGATGTACGAACAATGTAGGTTAATGTTATTTTAGCGAAGGATACATTCGACGGCAGACAGCATATAACCTGCGTCTTCTGGTTAGGTACACCAGACTCTATGATTAACTAAACCACTGCGAGTCCCACCCACCAAGTCGAAAATGTTCACATTCTTAATAAGATAACTTTATAATCTTAGCATGGAAAATGCAAAATGATAATTTTGGTTAATGTCTTTAGCTAAAGCAAAGTTGATGTTATAAAAAGAAAGCTGATGTGTAATTGAGACGCGTGCTGCGGTCACAGAATATCTATTTATTTACTAAACCGCGACCGCCCGCGACTTCGTACGCGTGGAAAAGTTACTTTTAATTATCGTTGTAATTTGACTAATTAACTCAAAATCGTTATAAATTATAGCCTATATGTTATTCTGATGTATAAATAATAATACTGTAAAGTTTCATCAAAGTCCGTTCAGTAGTTTTATCGTGAAAGAGTAACAACGAGGGGCTCCTCCATTACCTCCATAGTGTAAATATTTCTCTCCCACTAAGCATCAGTGTCTCCTAAAAATTCCATATAAACTAAATCAACATCCAAATTCAAGCCGCAAAAGATACTTCAAAGATCCACACAGGATACAATTGTAATAGAATATGTCCAGTCCGAAATTAGGGCAGCATGCGCTGGCAGCAAGCCAGGTGGAGCCGACCTGTGGAATTATGCATGAGACCTATAACCGCCCCAGTTGTTGCAGCTATGAACGAATGATAATATTATTCGAGAACAGTTTTTGTCATTTGTAGTTCATGGTGGAAGGTTTTTGATAGAAACATTTGCGATATTATCCTGGTGAAGTTTGGGGCTAAGTAATAACTAAACTGATCCACTGAACAGCAGGGTCCATGCCTTGGAGAGCCAGTCCAGATCCCAGTTGTCATACGAACATCTATGACAGTCGTTAGTGGTAGTCAGAATCCCAAAAAGTCTGACAACCAGTCTATCCTCAGGATATCGGTATTACCTTTATATGGCTATATGGTTTCTCTGATCTGGTATCGTCGTGCGACGGATTGTTGAGCTTCTCTAAATTATGGTTGAGCTACACAATGACTGATGCATGCGTGCTGTCAGTTGGGACTAGTCTACTCAAAGCCGCTATGGCTCTTTCTTCAAAAGGCCATTTCAGACGTTGCCCTACATTGTAAGACACATATTTGTTATATGCTCTGTCTGGACTTTAAAAGAGACTATGATTCTCCGAGTTTGTTTCGGCATTTCTTCTCAGAGGTCGTCAGCTAGGAAATGCCGGAGCCGTCTAGCTTTAAAAAAAATGTTTATTGTTGACTTGTAAAAGTGTCTTTAAAAGATCTATTTACAGAAATAAATATCATTTATCATCATTTATCATTTACCTAGAAACTGGGTTGTGGAGGTCTAATGGCAGTTACTTCGAGTAAATTACTGATATTAGCTACATCTGCTTAGACTGGAAGCCGGAAATATAGATGGGCAAAGGCTCGGGAGATTATTTATTATTATTGTCCTATTTTGAATTGATGCTGCAGGTTATACTATTTTGAGAGAGTTTTTTACGATGTCGCGGGCGTTCGTTTTTTAATCCACCACTTTTTTTTACTATGATAATTATATAAGACACTACGTACAAATAAAACACTACAAATTAAAAATACCGACCATTTTCTCTGCTACAGGTGAAAAGATCACCCAAAAAACTAGACGACAGTTAATTCACAAAGGTCAATTTAAATTTCAATAGTAATTTTGAAGGCATAACCGTTTATTATGAAAATTGGTGTAAGATAAGCATAGGTTTAAAAGTTCTGTCCTTTCTCACAACGGTGATAGCCATATTTTCAACATGTAAGCTTATTATTTATTGGAATATAATAAGCCGCGCATCAAAAATACTGATTGAGCGACAAAATTACATAGAGCAGCAAAATTCTAAATACAGATATCGGTTAGGTTAGGTTAAAACTGTAACCACACATCGCCAGAACTAAATCAGAATGTTTTGAGACCAAAGGGATAACTAGTGTTTAAGATAGTATCATTCAGATGCTCGCTAACAGTAATTTAGAAGGCAATGTAGATTTTTAGAGGCGAATAACCTTATTTAATTTGTTGCAACATAGGCTCAGAGCTTATATAAAAAAAAAACACATATACTATTTAAATAATAAACAAAAAGGTAATATGAAAAGAACAATATATTTTTGTCGTCTTGTTCACGCGTGTCCACGTCAGTTTTAGCTTAAACATAGCTTAAATCACCGTTTGCTCTAAGAAGTTCCGGGTTCTAAGCATAATTTAAAAGAAAGCTAAAACCTCATTATTATGAATTTTGAAACACCATAAAGAGGTCACGGCCAGGAAACGAAACAGCTCAGAGGCGACCCCTTTTAATGAACCCTTAAAAACGTAAAACATAAAAGCCGGGATATCTTTTCTCTTTCTTACGACAAAAGATAGAAGGGACGAAATGATTTTGAGATGGAAATGGGGAGCTAAGAGGGGAACACAATATGTATGATACACTCGACGACTTTTTTAATTCAAACATTATATTTTTTTACTGGGGCTCGTGGCTAAGTAATAACTACGCTGATCAAACGATCTGCAAGGTTAAGCTGCACTAGCCGGTGTCAGTCTGTGGATGGATGACATTTCTTAACATACCGTGCCCCTCTGTGGCTCGGAGAGCACGTAAAGCCGTCGTTCCCGGTTGTCATGCGGGTTAGTAGTCATAGTCAGAAGCTCAAAAAACCTGACAACCAGTGGATAGGTAAGGATATCCTCAGGATATCGGTATTACCCAGAAATTGGATTGTGGAGGTATGAAGGCATTGGCTTCGTGTAAAATACTAATATTCAGTCACATCTGGTTAGGCTTCCGAACCCAACATAGTTACGAAAAGGTTCGGATGTTGATGATTCATTTTTTTTAAAGCTGATGGGAATGCGTGTGACCCTTGTCTTCGCTGATAGAAAGCACAAACAAAGTTTAAGATGGGGCACACATTGCAAGCAAATGCTCTTTACAAGATCTGGGGGGTAAAATGGCCACTATCGATGAATCACAATTGAACAAAGCCATGCAACTAACTAAAAAGAAAAGTATGAAACTAGTCATTGCCCGCAACTTCACTCGCATCCCAAAATACTTTTTGTGCCGAAAGTTAAGCTATGACCTTCCACAAGATGTAATTTTCGATAATTGTATCGAAATCAGCTCAGCAGTTCAGGCGTGAATAGGTAACAAACAAACAGACATAGTTACTTTCGCATTTGTGAGAAATTAGCTGTTGCTTGCGGTTTCACCAGCATCTCATAAGACATTTTGAGACAAAAGATAAGCCTATGTCCTTCTTCTTCTCTAATATATCTCAGTATCAAAATAATTTCATCAAAATCGTTTCAGGGTTTCGGCGTGAAAGCGTAACAGGCAGACAGATAGTAACTTTCACATTTTTAATTAAGTCTTGAAAAAAGTGGGTAAGTTATCCTTAAAATAAAGGGAACAAAACTTTACTATTGTTCTGCCTCATGTGGAAAACGATCCAATAGTTGTAAAAGGGTTAGCAACAGTATGAAACATGAATTTGATCCCCACAGAAGTAGAACACAAACCACTTTTCATCACTAATAATCTCATTATTTGATTTCAAATTGGTGACAACTCATTCCAAAGTTTGTTAATTAGGTGTACCTTACCTAAAAAGGGACCATAGTGGATATACCACAGACAGATATATAATTTAAAATGCCATTAGATAATAGAAATTCAATTTTTTGTGATAAGGCCAATAGAGTATCACGTTTTCTAGAACAATGTAACTTCAATATAAGACATGCATAACATAACATCACACCTGTATTTCCCGAAATGTACTTATTTGTAGAACCACGTAATAGGGGCGACTTTATTGCCACAAACCCAAACTTTGAGCTGTTACTAAGAAGAGCCGCCTAATTGAAAGCACAATAACTACACTATAACTCGGTTTGAGTATCAAACCCAGTACCTAACACACTAGACGAATCAGGCAATAGGGCAAAATGAATTCATAACGACGTCAGAATTACATACAAATTATTTTAACATAAATTTACAGTATTTTAGTCTACCTAGAGACGCCATTTTGGAAATGACATTACGTATTCAGGAGTAATTGTGGATAATGAGGATTACTGCCGCTTCAAGCGAAGAAAGCGTCGGTAGAAGCCGCTTACGTTTTTACTTTAAAAAAGGTTGGAAATAATGATATTATTTTGGCAAATTAGTATTGTTTTTTTTTTTAAGATCAAATTATTTGCATAGATAGATTTGACGGTACCTTTGTCGTCGCTATATACTACCGTTCGATTCTCAGGTTTAGCGTGATATTTAGCGTGATATCTATAAAACTCTCGGTAGCAGCTCGGGAGTTTGGTCCTGGCTCGCCCCCTATTATATGGGACTAAAACATGAATGGAGGGTGTATATAAGTGCAGCTACACACTTCAGGGAATACTAGCTTTTGCCCGCGACTTCATCCGCAAGGAAAAGTTAATTATCGTTAAGTATCGTTGTAATTTGGCTAAATAACTCAAAATCGTTATAAATTATAGCCTATATGTTATTCTGATGTATAAATAATAATACTGTAAAGTTTCATCAAGATCCGTTTGGTAGTTTTAGAGTGAAAGACTAACAAACATACATCCATCCATTCACCAATCCATCCTCACAAACTTTCACATTTATAATATTAAGTAGGATAGAATAGGATAGGCGGGATCATCATCATCATCATCATCAACCCATATACTGTCCCACTGCTGGGCACGGGTCTCCTCTCATATTGAGAGGGATTAGGCTATAGTCCACCACGCTGGCCAAGTGCGGGTTGGCAGACTTCACAAACCGTCGAGAAAAATCGGATAGGCGGGATGGTATATTTTATTCAAAATACTCTATTTCTTTGTTATTTCTGTTGTCTGTACTCGCATTTAAGTGGGGGGTGCAGCGATTTGCTTGTAAAATAGGGCAGTTATGAGGGTGGTTTCAGATTTTAGGGTTGATTCCCTTAATGATAATTGCGATAATATCGCGTATTTCACGCTTTTTACAGCAATAAGTATGTCCCTTGAGGCCTTCTAGTAAATATCGTTGAGTTTCTCCCTCTTTCAGGAGCTGAGTGGTAACTTATTGAATTGGAAAATTGAAATTTAGTAAAGTGATTAACAGAACTGCCTCATTTATCTAGTGATCGTGAATGCGACTGCTAAGCAAAAGGTTTTCGATTCGATTCTCAGATTGAGCAAGTTGTTATGTTTTTTTTGTTATATGATTGCTGAATTAACATACCAACACGCCTGTATAGCCCGAAGGCCTAGGTAGAGGTGAACCAGACTTTATAGGTGCATACCTATAAAGTCTGGTTCACCTCTACCTCTACAATCACGTAAAAATGTGTCGAATTGAGATACACCTTCTTTTTTTTTAAAGTAAAAATGTGTATTCTTGCACAGAATTTGTCTGATTTTCTTTCTTTCAAACTAACTACTATAAGGGTGTACAAGATATTGGAGACACGTAGATGGTACATTGGCATGCTATGCGAGCCGCAGGTAAACACCTGGGGAGGGGTCAAGGCCATACGGGCACCTCTTTGTTGTTGGCTCAAGTCTAGAGAGATTTAAAAAAAGAACGTTTATATTCCATTCCCAGACGTAGGTGGCAGTACCTATAGGGTATAAATTATTATTCAAATAGATATATCAAAGACTTTTATATAAGTTTTTTTAACACTAGATAACGGCGGCATTTCCTAAAATTAATTAGCTCACGGAAGAAACGCTGAAGCAAACGCAGAACATCATAAGTGATTATTATTATGTGAGTGACACATTATAGGAGCAGCTTTTAGTAGTACTTATATTATAATAGCCGTGAAAAAAATGCGTTCGCGTACGTATTGCCCCGAACCGTATTTTGGCGTACTTATAGAAAGAAGAATAAAGAAATAATAATATTTATTTTGACAGCTACAACACAAAACAACAATACATGATAATTATATTCAAATCTTACTAAGAAAGTAGGTCCGTTATCTTGGCCTATGTCAGAATAGGATATAGATACTGGTTACTTACGTCTTACTAATTATGCATAATCCTCGTTGGATATGGTGTTCTTATAATCATTTACGAACTATGTTACCTCATGCTGCTTATATGCGTAGATATTGAACGAAACGATATGTAAACTAACATAGAACATAACCGACTTCATCCCATAAAACAACTTTAAAAAAACTAGTTGATGAAACTGTATTTAACTTGAAACAATAATGTAATACAAAATGTATGTTTGATCAGTACTTTTGTTCGCTCTCCATTCATGACTTAAGCTCATGCAAGGACCTTTGTGCCTTCATGTCTCATGAATATGTAACGATTCCACCCTGCCACGATTTTCGGCGGGATGAGATAACGCATATAGATTCATCCTTTTCTCATACAATAGGTGTGAGAGAGACGAAAGTGAAAAATAAGCCATGAACGCTTGATATATGTGTAATGGTTGTTTGTATTTAATTGACCTGGATGTATTGTCTCGTGTTTTTTGTTTGTGTTTGAACCTTATAAGTAAATAAATTCGTGAAGGTTTGGTACATAATTCTGTGTATAGATACAATGATTCATGGCATTAAAAGCCGAATGAAGCCGAAAAAACCCTTTCGCTTCACAAGTCGTGAGGAAAATGGAAAAATCCTGATTATACGAGCAATATTTATAAATAATATTGTTTGTTTATTTCATTGTAATCACGTTCTCGAAAACGGAGAAAACCTGCTTGAAAAAAAGTCGAATGTTTTTGTTGTGACTGTAATAGAAAAGAGATTGTTGTTTACAAACTAAGAACAATAACATAACAGACATTTATAGATCAGGTAGGCTGAAACTCATTGGAAAAGGAAGAGAATATAACAAAAATTAAAGGAAAAAGAATTTACGGGTGATCTGAGGTCGGGAAGCGGATGGGGGTGAGTTTTTAAGAGTAAAAAACGGTTTAACTCGATTTCCGGCAAAACTAAAAGTTCTATGGAAATAAGTTAAATGGAAAAGTTGTAGGTAGTAAAAAGATCTACAACTTTTCTATTCACACTTTTTTCCCATAACCTCAAAATTTATTTGAAAAAATCAAATAACCTAGTTATGACCCAAACGTAATTTTTTTTTATTTAAAATATTTATTTTTTTCACCTTATTTTGACTTATAATCGAAAAAGCACCCTCATTTTCAATCGAAAATTCATATTAGGTAAATTTTCTAATTTAATTATAAAAAAATAATTATATTATGTATACATATTATTATAATTCTGCAGCAAAGTTCCATGCCACTTAATAGGGGATTGATAGAAATACAGATTTTATATTTATACTCATACGACATTACATACGATGTCTGTGGTCTAGTGGTTCGCGTGTCAGACTGCTGATCACGAGGTCGTGGGTTCGATTCCCACAAATCACAAATATTTATGTGATGAACGTAAGTGTTTATGTTTGTCTGGGTGTTTCTTATGTATCATAATTATGTATATATTTACAAAAAAAAAAAGTATATAAGTATTATATCCATTGTCTAGTACCCATAGTATAAGCTCTGCTTACTTTGGCTAGATGGTGCTGTGTAAAATTGTCCAAGAATATTGATTTATTTATTTACTGGTGCTGCTTGTTTGTCATATTTTTACAATAAAAAAAAATAATTCTAAAGTTCGTTCTCAATTGAGGAACATAACAAATTACTGCTCAACGTGACCACCACATTGCGGTGACATTTAGAACTTTTTTCAATGCGTATGGGATGGTATTGAATGACCATAACCCTCAGGTGAACGACTTGCTCGCTCCGTAGAAAACCTACTTCAACTTGTATGGCCATTTTATGCGTACGTCATTTGATGACGCCAGCACGAAGTCGATAAAAGCCATTGAACTAAAAATTAATGACATATTAGGGTGACTCGACCCAGCTTCGGCTACCCCCAATTATATGGTAAGAGGTCTCAAAAGGTCCTCCCATATGACTTTATTACACCCTGCTCCGTATGTTGTCATTAGGCGATATTACAAAATCGGATTGCATAGGTTTTGGGCTGACTGGGACGCCCAGTTAAGATTATCTTATTATGGAAGTGGCGATCAAGGAGATTGCTAAGCAGTCGTTATTGAAACTAAATCTCGAGGTAGTATTCCATGTAGTTGGTGTAACGTGCTGAATTAATTCGATAGGTGTGATTTTCTTGGGTAAGGTTTAAATCTTTATTATCCCAATAATTATAGATGTCAGTATAAAAAGCATTCTATTCAATAATTCGAAAAATTCTATGAGGTTTTACGGAGAAGTATTTACACACAACAACCACCAACCAACATAGTACCTAGAGTGGAGCCACGATGTTCCAAATTCGACCATTTACGTTTGATTGTTATAGAGGTTTTGTCAAAGTTTATTTAAAAAACGAATTTTCATATTCACGTGTTTACGTGTCTGACATTCACATAATGAACTTATATAATTGTTTTATTTTATTTTATGTAACAAAAAACATGTATTAATTTTAGGTTTCTGTATTATAGTTCTCCATAAAAACTTTAACTATGCCAAACGTCACACTCCTCCGTGCGCGTAATGTACTTAAAAAGGGATACCTACAAAGTTTTCTCATAATGTATTATTATATGAAAATTAACAGTTTACGTGTTCATTTAATTAAAAAAAAGTATCTAAATCTAATATGATAAATTCAATGAAAACATTTATAAGACACAACATTGACGTATGTACTGACTCGTGACTGAAATATTCTAAAATTTTGAAGGTAAGTAAGTATGTTGGTTGGTTACTTTTGCAGATATTTTTAATAGTTTTATTATTTTTAGCGCGACGTATATTGACCGTTAGACCAAACGCTTACACACGATCGAGTTTTACCAAATTTTGTCTATGTATAGCGATGTTTACCGTTCCAAATATATTACCCTCGGCATGAGTAGCTAGCAGGCATGAGTGGTCAAAAAGGGCATGGATAAACGGTGGTTTTTAATAGGCACTTGATACTTTCAGAGGGTCATTCTGATCGATATATGAGAGTGGAATGAAGTATTGTTTTTCTGCGTCACAAAATACTTTACTAATCGGAGCATATCAGGTAAACATTGCTACGAATACTTCTTCTTTTTCGTTTATTGTTCATTGAACTTCTGATAAGTTCCATTGTTTTTGACGAAATCTTCGCATTAACGCAACAATTTGTCATCCATTTACATATAAAAATTAAATATGCAAGGACTAATGCTAAACAACATGCTATTCAAACTTCTCTTCAATTAAATTGATTTCAAATAGGGTGTACGTATTGATAATTACTTTCACATAATCATTGGGGTGGAACTGCCGATAATTATCAATGAGAACGGTATAAATAAATTAGATGAGGGGTTGAATGTAGGGGAGGTAAGACAAATAGGGCGAGGGAGAGGGTTGAATGCACATGTGCCATTTCAATCTATTATTTATTAATAGAAGTGATTTTTATTCAAACTTTTGCATGCAGATGAGATCATTAACTACGAGATGAGATGTTTGATGCTGAACAAGGATTTAAAATTTACATTTTTTTTTTTTAATATTAATAATGTTTGGTTAGATTAAGTAAACTATAAAAAATATGAGAGTGATTATATTCCATTTAGAGCATTAGACAATTAACAGCCAAATAATGAAAGTTATTGTGTTAAGGTAAAGTATATTGTTGAAGAAATACACACATTGAAACGTCATCGCCCTCTGACTCGGAAGCTATAATTACATCTACTGTTTGTTTTAACCCTGCAAGCTCAATATTAGTTAAACACCCCTTGTTATCTCTCACCGGTGTATTCTAGATAGCTCCGGTTGAAACCGGTTACAGCCGGTATTTGTTCCGTAACTTGATGTTTGTTCGTGATTGTATGTTATTGTGATAAGCCCTGTAGTTTGAATTACGTATGATAATTTGGATTTCGGCCTGGTTAGTTTGGGACTGTGTATTTTGTTAATGATATACGTATTTGTTAGGAGTGACCCTGTTAAAAACTGTATTTGAAGTTTGAACACTGTTTATACCCATTTTTTTAATAATAGATCTATGATTACAAGCTCCCTCCATTTTTAAAATGCAAGAAATAGACAGTAATCAAGTATCCATTTAATTCCAAGCAATAACAATAAGTTCACAAGATTCTGAAAAGTATCCAACGCTTTTAGAAAAGCGAGCATTACAAAACAAAGAATGAAAAAGGGTTCCATAACAAAAAATTGAGGAACTGTATTTCGTTTTATTGCAGTTAGCATAAAATTGTATAATTACATTCTTTGTTCAAATGAGAGCACAACACTTGCAATCTAATCAAATAGAAAACAATGCACAAACGCAATTTTGAGGGCTCAACAATAATCCTGTTGAACACGGAACACAATTTTGGGAAACAAAATTAACCCTCGCAAACATTAAACTTAATTTCAAACATCCAGCCTCATTTGTAAAAAAGGAGATTACCAACTCATTCCTTCAGAGAGAAACACAGTATAATAACGCATTTACGCGTAAACAAAGCGCAAAAAATGCTCAACATTTGTCTAAACACATTCATTCTCTTAAACAAATTAACTCAGGGAGGGAAAAATAAAGGTTTTTCTTTGGGTAAAAATGTTCCAAGGTATACTAACGATGTTGCTAAATGAACGAATGAATGAACAAATAGGCCGCAAATGAACGGCTAATGTCCGTTGACATTGAATGATTTGCAACCGTTAAGCGAAGGGTTCAAAAGGAATTCAACGGATGACCAGTTGGTATTATAATTTGCGAAATTTCTATTGGTTGATTTATTTTAGGATCATTGATGTTAGGATCTTATGAAGTAACTACCCGAGGACAAGGCGGTATGTTAATTTAAATAAATATTAAACAAAACCAAACAAATTAGATAATTTTTTAATATTTGCGTGTATTGTTACCACAATGTTTCTGAAATTGAAAGAAAGATGCATAGATTCTCATTTTATTGTATTTTAAGAAATCTAACTGTGCCCCATGGTTTCACACGCCGTTTAATTTTTGAGAAATAGCTATGTTTTCAACGAAATCGACTGATAAAAAGAATATCTTCTTAATCTTCATTCTTAAGGTTCTTATTATGCAATCCATCAACAATGCTATTCCCCAATTCCGCAGACACAGGCGTACAGGTAGTTGGAAGAAAAACATTCCAATAACTTTAAACAAACAAAATTGCGGAATTCCATATCAGAAGCAAAGTTTTGAGAGAAATTTTCAATTCTCCCCGTATAATTTTAAAGTTTACCCGCTGGCGTCTTGCAGTAAAAACTAAGTGCTATAGTTTGGTAGGCTAGCATTCTAGACTTGGCTGCAAGAGCCGAATAAAAGTAGTATCTTTACCTTCCTGAATTTGAAATTTTGTATAGAATTTTTTGTACGTATATTTATTCTTACTACCTTGACTTACTTATTCTTTGTTAATCTAGCGTTCCTAAGCGCGACTGCTACGTTACAGGTCCTGGGTTGGATTCCCAAGACGAGCCAAGTGTTACTGGGTTTTTCTATGACATCCTCATTATCAGCACGGAGTTTGGGTTTGTACCACATAATAGCAATGGGCTCGCCCCCTATTACATGGGACCTACGGCAACCTATGGGTATATTGGTGGATCTCTCCCTAACCCTTCGCGGAATACAAACGTAATGCAATGTTATGTTATATAACATTAAATATAATAAACCTGTATTTCAAACATTTCCACAACACCTTGGTGGAAAAATTTTAAATACTGGTGTATTTCTACTAAAAATCAAGTAAAATTTATTGCGCGAATATTACTTGCGAAATACGTGTAAAATTACGGGCAAACGCGTACCACGTGCAATCTTTATGGCGTGCGACACGCTACCGTTGTCAAGTTAAAAGCAAGTGACTTGTCGTATTACCAGCTGACGGTTGGTTATTATAAATAATTCAATAGCCCGACACCGTTGGAACTCGTAAAATTTTCGCTTCAGTGCCCTTCGGTTTTAGATAATATTGAGCGATAAATAAGTAAGTGGTCGATCCTTTGCTAGAGTAAGACCTTGGATTTTCTTCCTTTGTAGCAGTCGTGGACTAAACTAGGTAGTCTTGAGTTTTTAAATAACATTGTTACATCCTGAAATTTTAGTGGTCTTAGAGCCCAAAAAAGTTTTTAAATTTAGGAAATCTCTTTTTTTTTTTCGAATTTCCCAGAAATTGATCAAAATGATAAGTACGACAACATCTCAAAGAACTAAAATTTCGCTGTGTACGTATATGTATACAAAAAATCGATATTTACTTGTGGTATTAAAATTAGTTGTACGTAGTAATAGATAAAATAATAATTATAGCACCAGTAAACAACAAATATTACAAAAAGATGAAGAAGAAGACAAAAATATTGCAATGCTTTGTCCAGAGTTGAAAAATGTGAGAATACTATTATCAAGTCTATCTGATAGAATCGATACGTCATGCATGTATAAGCAATGATTACAATCTGCAGCATGATAGTGTTCATTTTTATTTTTAGTTAAGTATAATTTAGTTTCCTCTCATTTTTTTTTTCTTTTTGTAATGCCATATGAATCCTGTTTTCGAAATAAAGCATATTATTATTATAAAAAAATATTGTAATTCCATAGATGCATCATTAGTCCAGTAGTAGTGGCTCTAAGCGCGAATACGCTAGAGCTTTCGATTCCCAGGTCGAGTAGGTAACGGTTTATTGTATAAAATTCTCAGCAGCAGCTCGTAGTTTCGATTTGCGATAGGTTAATAGCAACAGGCTAGCCCTCTATTACGTGGGACCTATTTATTTATTTACATTAATGCAACTCCGCCTGATATAGGTGTGATTGTTTGTTCTCCCTAACTGTATTACCTTAAAAATAGATGTTGAAAAATATCGACATATTTTTTTCAGTTGCCCATCAAATATGATACATCGTCAGTTTTCGCATAATTCATTCCAAAGCATTCAACATTCGTGAACAGACATGAGTAAAATAGTAAATAGTCTTACTGTTATATTGCATTTCATAAAGATTGGGCTTGGAGAGATTGTTTCAACTTAACAATGCGCTAGGAGCATGCAAGGAAAGACAAAAATTCATTTACTTAATTACTTGTTATACAAACTAGAAGTATGATTAAAGTTTATATCGAAATTGATTGATAGCAGTTGAAAGATTTCACCAATAATTACAATAGCTTTCTTTCACACAAAGGATTTTGGTGATCAAAGCTCCCAGCGCAGTCCCTTGATTAAAATATTTTTTCTGAATCTCAAATGGCTGACAATTGTTACGTTAATATACGAAATATATCAAATAGACTACAAATAGAAAAGCTAAGAGAAATAAAATAGTAATTACAAAAAAGAACATAAAAATTCAATCTATAAAAAGTATAGAATCAGATTATTTTATACCCGTCGTCGTACTTTATTTACCGAAAAATACTAAACAAAGAGCGTTGACGCTAACGAAATTGAATCTTCGAGGCATTATTTTTTTCAGACCCTTCGAATAAACTAGGAAAGTACAAAGAAAAAGATTATTTACTGTTTCTTTTCTGGCACTAATGTATTTACACAGATTTGAACTCCATTGATGGCAAAAAAATATTATCAATAGAATATATTAAAGTTATTGTGTCATATTAGTGTCTTCTTTTTAAGAGACAGTAATATCTTTGACGTTTATCCAGATAATCATAATGTAAGGTCTGTTTGTAATGTCGTATCAATTGGAGAATTTAATTAACTGACATACATATTATTGGAACGAAGTTTTGGAACGAAGTTCCTTATCGCGCGTTGTGAAAGGGGGCTAGACGGAAAAAATTCTTACGAAAAGTTGTCACGACACTTTTTTCGAAATTCAAATATTGTTGACAAGCATTGAAATATTATTGAGTGACTGACAATATTTGAATTTCGCGCGTTGTGAATTGTTGAGTGTATACAGGTTTTTTTATTTTTAATTATTAAATTTTAATGAAAGGAACTTCGTTCCATCCGGGTGTCCCTTGACACCTCTCAAGTTTTTATTATCTTCTTTCTATTTTTTTGGTATTTTCCATGCTAAGATTTTAAAGTTATTAAAGTTATGTGTCGGTTGAAGAACAAAATACTTGCTTTTCAATAGGTGTCACTGACGTCACCATAAAGACGTAAATTCAGAAAGCGAAGGCAAAATTCGACATGGCGGGTAGGTATCGCGTTGGCTTAGTGGTCATAGCGTCTGGTGTACCTAACCAGAAGACGCAGGTTCGAATCCTGCCCGCGGTCGAATTTTTCCTTTGCTTAATAACTTTAAAATACATATTATTGTTACTTTATTTTCATAACTATGGATTTTGTTAAAGGTAGATATTTTAGATATAGAGCTAACAAAGTAGTGGCCAGCATTTACATGGGACATAAAACATGCTTTGACCTTATGAGAATTTATGTATTATTTTCTATTTCATTATAGGTAGTTTCGATTTCTTCAAAAATATTTGTATGCTAAAGTATTTGAGTCGTATTCTTGTGTTTTAATAGAAACGTCGTTTAAAAATGCTATACTTAGTATTTCTACACATTACTATGCTGATCTAAAACTGAAAGGAACCCGTAAACTGAGCCTGTTTCTTATCGCTCCGTATACGTTGCAAGCCCTCACCAAAGGAAACGATTTATTACAGCACTTGTAAGGAAATTCCTATTCTACTCGTTTTTGTAAAATACCAAGAAAACGTCTGCTGTAGCAGCGAATTTTGTTTGTTAGAAGACACACTAATGAAATCTTCTTAAACGAACTTAAGTAGGTATATACCCTGAGGCTTAGAGCTGTTTCCCTCAAATTAAATACTCTAACTTAAATTTTATTTCTTGTACATCTACCTAAAGTTTCTTAGATATTGAGTACATCGTTTAAAGTATCTCTAAGAAATTATTTGAAATGTTCTTAATTCCCATTTAAAGTGAGCGTTTAAGGATTCCAAACTGGTAATACCCATTAAACAGCTATAATAAAATTGGCCTCGGGCAAATTTCAAATTATTCCTTACAAGTTATCTTGCTCCTCAACGGTCGGTATCGCTGTGAACTCGCAATCCAACTCCATCGATGTTGAAGATCTTACTTCGTGAACTCACGGAACTAGAAGAATGTTGGGTAAAACAAATTGTGGGAGCAACTTCTGGGTACTTATGCGCTGTTGTGCACAAGTATTCTGAAATGTTAATCTAAAGTTAAAACGTATCTTTTAGTAAGGTTTCTTGGTTAACAAATACTATTCGGAATGGATTGTTGACTGCAAACAAAAAGTATATAATAATATGACAATAAATGTATTTAATAGTGATTATTCGACGGTAAAACTTTTCAACAGTCAACCTGTTTTCAACCTGTTTTGTAATCTATGATTTTTTATTTATTTGCTATCAGTTAGTTAAGATAATTACATTGTTTGCAATTTACTCCAATATCTCTATTTCCATTAATCGAGATAAGCATTCGTGGTATCCCAAGTACAGTGCTACCAACTTCATAATTTCAACTTTGTTAAGACGGTACGAAGTTAATTTAACTAGTTTTTGATTATGCAATTTTTAGTTTTAAACTTCTCAAAGTGGGGAATTTGAACGCTTTCTTGTTTTACACTTTAATAACTAAAATGAAGGTTGGTGCTTATACAGAGATTATGTTATATTAACTATAATCATCATTTTTAAACTTTGTATTCTCATATTATTTACTTATCTGTGATCTTAATCTTACTTTATTTTTGTGCGATCTTAATCATAATAATATAATGAATTTTTAGCTGTTTATCTTAGTTGTAGTCAGAACTTTATTTTTATATTCAACGAACAGTTTGGAAAATATTTCATTGACTAGGCATCTATGTATGTTTAAGAGAGTCATTATCATCATTGGCATATTTTTAACTTATATAATTGAATAATTTACAAAAGCAAACTTTACCTAGATAATAATAATAATAATAATATTTTTGGGACATTTTACACAACACCATCTAGTCCAAAACTAAGCAGAGCTTGTACTATGGGTACTAGACAATGGATATAATACTTATATACTTTTTTTTGTAAATACATACTTATAATACATATGAAACACCCAGACAAACACAAATACTCATGTTTTATCCACACAAATATTTGCGTCCTGTGGGAATCGAACCCACGACCTCATGATCAGCAGTCCGGTACTCGAACCGCTAGACCACAGAGGTCGTAGATATCCATAACATTAGGCCAAAATTATATATTAGCAGTTAATGCAGCACTATATATTATTATTTTAACGAGCCTGATGTTGGTAGGATATTGCTTCGGGCTTTTACCAAATGTGATATTAATAACGAATTATATTATCCACGCGAGCTTTATGGCTATAGACCTATTTATGAAAATGAGTAGCTATGGCCTTTATAGGATTACTTGCTATTGTAACGAATTTGCAACTGGTCATAATATTGAAACATTTATTATAGTTGGTTTACTATTTGTGTGTTTAGATGACGTTACGGTACTTTCATGGTTTAATTGACCAGCTATTTCAAGATACATATTCCATTTAAACACATCATAATATTCGTATCTTATATCTCTAATTTTTTTTTTTTTTTTTTTTTTTCATTTATTTAATTTTCAAAAGGAAACATACATTAACAAAAGACACATCACAAAAACCTAATTAGGTTTGTCTGGATGTTTAGACACTGCTGCGGATCTAATATCATAATCAATAATCACAACCGTACATTGTTGTTATTTTTACGCTAAACAACAGAACAATAACAAAAAAAGAAGAAAATATAACTATAGTATAAATCTATACATATTTATTATAATATTTCTAAATCAAATCGTGTAAGTTATGAATACGACTATGCGATAATATTTGTATGACTACCCTCAATGTTACAAATATTCAAAAACCGATAGTGATTTTAAGGCACGCCACGGCACAAGCATTCGGACGATGCATGCTAGTGAAGCAAATACAGGATGTTACAACTTACTACGTAAACCACATTAAATTTGCGAATTAAAATATTGTTTATATTTACGTTTATAATTGTCATTTGTAATTTCTAATTGTATTTTTGTTGGGATTTCGTTAATGAGAGTTGGTATTAAGTACGCGTTTGTCCGCTTTCCATAATAGTTCTTAAATCTCGGTATTTCCAGTTTTGATTGTGTAACTTTTCGAGTACTTATTTTATGATGAACTTTTATTTGAAGTGCTTTGTGAGTATATTGTTCTAATAAGAGCCATTGTTTAATTTTTGTGTGAATGGGCAAAATTTTGCAATATTTAAATAAAACTGTCATATTATCACCATCGCATACTTGTTTTTTAATATTGTTAGGTGTTATAATTTTTAAAAGTCGTAGTTGTAGATTGTAAATTTTATCTAAATAAGTTTTAAACGTCCTGCCATAGCTTGTGATTCCATATAAAATAATGGACTCAGCAAGTCCATTATACAGGTTCAGTAAAATTTTAAAAGGTATCTTATACTTTATGGTCGCAAACTTGGCCAACATTGCTCTTAATTTGTCACAAATGTATTCAATGTGATAACCCCAATTAAATCTGTCATCGACTATTAGACCTAGGTACTTATAACAAGAAACTTGCTCTAACGTTTTGCATTTGCAGCTGTGCCTGAATGTCTGAACTTCATGCAGACACTGATGATCGTGTGCAAATATTTGAATTGCCTTATCACAATTTAGTAAATGGTTCGACCGAACGTGAATAACTTTAGTTTTGCCAGCATTAAGCACCAGACCAACATCATGAGACCATTTACTTAAGTTAGTGAAATCATTTTGTATATATTTTTCTGCCTGTAATAGGTCTTTATTAGCTGCCACAAGACACGTATCGTCTGCGTATTGGTAAACAGAACAGTTTTTTATTACATTTTCCATATCATTAACATACGCTAGGTAATGTAGGGGTCCTAAAACAGAGCCTTGTGCTGTTCCAGTGGTTACTACCATTTCATCACTAAATTGATTACTAACTTTAACTGTGTATTTTCGGTTTTTTAAATAGTCTTCGCACCATTTAAGAATAGGGCCGCGGACTCCTGTGTTATCCAGCTTATTTATGAGTGTATCATGCCTAAGAGTGTCAAAAGCCTTACTGAAGTCGATAAACAACAAGATTACGTGTTTTTTGTCATTGAGATGTTGATTTATCTCATCTGTAAATTTAGAAAGCAAAATTGAAGTTGATTTATTTGGTTGAAAGCCAAATTGAGCGTTTGATAACACATCATGTTTGCTGTAAAAATTTTGGATTTCTTGACAGACGTATTTTTCCACTACTTTATCTATGATGGGCAGAATTGTAATAGGCCTATAACTCTCGTAATCGCAATGTGAACCCTTTTTGTAGATTGGTCTTACAATTCCAAATTTTAGACCATGTGGGTATTTTCCTACTTCTATACTAGTGTTTATTAGTTTAACAATGACTTTTACTATTTTATCACTCAGCATTTTTATGTCTATGCACCGGATGCCGTCTGCCCCAGGAGACTTTTTCGAATTTAACTTTGTTAGAATATTAGATATATTACGAATTTTAGGTTTTTTAAATAGCATGGACTTGTTTTCTGGAAATATGTATTCTGGTTCTGGGATAAGTTTTTTATTACACTTTGGCAACATTTTGTTAACGTTTTCTTTGAATTCCTTACTGAACTTGTCAGCTATTTGTTTTATGGTAACGTCATTTTTCTTGAATGCTTTTATTATTGCTTCATCTACCGACTTACTGACCCTTCCGGATAGTGTATTTAATATTTCCCATAATTTCTTGTTGTTCATTTTGTTACTATTGATAAGGTCATAATAATATTTGTTTCGGGTCTTTTCTATAAGTTTTTTAGTTTTATTCCTATGTTTATTAAATTCCAATCTAAGTATTTTATTATTAGTATCTTCTTTCCACTGACTGAAGAGTAAATCTCTTTTGCGGCACATATTATTAATTTTACTATTAATCCACAATTCTTTGTTCCTTTTACTATTTACATTTATTCGTTTTGTGTATTTAGATTGCTCATCTATCTATCTATCGCAGCTATCAAAACTATATTTTATATAGTTATAGATATCCATAGGACATTGCATATTATCTACAATACTCCAGTCAATGGCGTCAAGCTTGGGTTTTAGTATATTATTATTAATAAATTGTTTAAATTTTGCACCATCCTGTATATCATTTTTTATTCTCATTCCCACACATGACAACACGATTATGCGGTGGTCCGCCATAACTGAGCCGAGCGCTGCCGAGTAGAGGTCTAACAAGCGCGATCTTACGAAGATATGATCTATACAACTCCGTGTTATTATGTCGTTGCGTTTCTCGATTCTGGTGTAGTCTGATATTGCGCTTGTTAGGCCGCACTCGGCCAAACTACTAACATAATAATCACGTATGTTTTCATTTGATTTTAAGTCAATGTTTATATCTCCTAGTAAATATAGATCTGAGTGCTTAAAAGTATCCTTACTTAATACATCTTTTAGTTCTTTGATGAACAGGTGTTTACTTTCTTTAGGAGGTCTGTATAGTGAACAAATAACTGCGTTGTAGTGATATGATGTAGTTAAGTTACCTATTATGAATTCGCAGTGTTTTAGTGAGACATTATTTATTATCTGTAATTTGTGTGTACTTTTTACATATATTATAATCCCACCACCTCTTCGCTGATCACGAAGTGTGTTGTACATATCATATCCATTTATACAAAATAGTTGCAAAAGATTACTACCTTTAGAAATACCCACTTCTGTTAAAATAATAACATCAACATCAATTTCTGAAGAGTAAATAAACTGTAGAACAAGAGAAAAATTTTTAGCTAACGACCTTATATTTACATGGATAATATTTAGTTGTTGCTTATTATTAGGAAGGTTATTATAAAAATCTTTATATGTAGGACAATTAGAGAATTCCGATATTCCGGATACAGAAACTGCTGCAATGACTTTTCAAAACTACTATCGACATTTATTTTCCTGGACCGTCAATTTATCAATGTCACTAGAGCTTCGTATGACCATTGGCTTATCAGTTTCAGTTTTACGAACCAATATGCTACCCCTCTGGAACCATATGTACTTATGCGTATCCTTTACAGCTTGTTTAACTTGCCATAGAAGTGATTTGTTCGCTTGTGTAAGTGCGCGTCGAAGCATTACCCTTGACTTGCCATAGTCCGGATTGGGAGCTACGAGTATGTCGTCAACAATAAATGTTTCTTTCCGCGCAGCGCGTAACCACTGGTCAACCTGCTCTTCCTGTTGTAGTACCACCTGGATAACCCCCTCTTTATCATTCCTACTCTTCAATCTTTTAATCACTGTGACTTGCTTTATATCTACTTTTATCTTTGAGGCTATTTTAGTTGAGAGTGTATCCAAGTTCTCGTTCTTGTCTTCGGGAATGCCAGTGATTTCTAAAACATTTTCGAGCTGTTTTTGTTCGATGTTTCTGAATTGTTGTTCCATTGCATCAATTTTTAATTCCAGATGGATATTTTGATTTGTTAAATACGTATTCTTCTTCTCTAAGTCTTTCACTCTTTCAGTAAGCATTTCCAATGTAGCACTTACGGAATCCATTTTGATGCAGCATGAACTAAGCGACTCGCTCACTGACGCTAATTCTTTCTTAACTGCTTTTTTCACTTCAGATGAAATGTCGCGCAGTAACTTACTCATTGCCGCTGAACCACTGTCGCCCATCTCAGTGTCATCCACATCATCAACGTTGTCGTCGTCTTCCATAATTACGAATGACTTCCGATGAGGTGACTCCTTAAGACATTCTCCACACGTCCATTCCAGATTCTCGGCATTGCGCAAAGCCGACAGCTGCTTGGAAGATAACCCAGTGCAAATTTGGTTACCGTGTACTAATTTCCCACACTTATTACACTCCAATGCTGGTGATTTTTTGGCTATAACTTTGTTGCAGTTATCACATTTAGACATGTTAATAAAATATTTTTTATTAAATTACCGTGGGTAGAAGTATATTAATAATTCAAATTGCTAGTAAGGCGTACGTAAGTAGTTGACTACGTCGTACGACCGCTCGCGAGTGAAAGAATTAAGTGGATCGGTTTTAGAAAATATATAAATTGTTGTCGGCGGTTGACAAATTGGTAAATTTATTCAATCAACACTTGTTCCTTTAAAAAATATACAATCTAGTACTCATAGTACAGAGGCCAGCACATCAAGCTACCACAATCTGTCAAATTTCTTTGATAGATTTTCAACTTTAAATCAATATGATAAGGTTCATTTTCAATTGGGAAAATTTGACAGTTTTGGATAGGTTCACCTGTTACCTTAGTTTGGGACTAGAATATGGTGCTATTGACGTTGGATGTTGGTGATTTTTTTTTCTAAATCTCAGGGATAGTGATTTCTTATTGATGAATATAATTATCATAGTCTATGTCACTTTGAATAAAATACATTCTTTTTAAAAATGAACGTTTGTAAACAGAAACTATTTGCAACCGTCACCTATATTTTGCGATTTAATTTCTGCACTGCACTGGGGGTTATTTTATTTCTATATATTATATGTTAAAAATAACTAGTTACGTTACAGCTTTAGCGATCAGGTAGGTGTACCGGTGTGGCACTCGACTCTCCCGAGGCGGTCCTCTAACAAACAATACCGTCTACATACTGCAAGCGCGAAATTGCTGCCAAATGCTTTGGTCCAAGTCAGGAGAAATAATGGTTTTCCAAATAAGTGATAAATATCGGAAAGTTTATTGATATAAGAATTCTATTTTATTGTAATAAGATTACAAACCTGATGCTAGCCTGATGGTAACCTGTTATTTAATCTCATAATATGCCCAATAATGTCACTGGCTACATTGTCCTTCAAACCGAAACAGAAACATGTTGGCACATTATTTCATAGCTGCAGAATATTTAACAAGGAGGTGTTACCAGCCTAAATGAACGCAGCAGCATGAGCACAGCCTACCTTAAAATCAGTCTCAATTAACTGTTAATAGTAAATAATAAATGGCTTTCAACAATATTCAATGATGTGGTTTTAATTAGGCCAGGTAAATAAATTACCAATCACGAAATATTTACTAAAACGGTCGACCAAAATTATTAAGGTTTAATTTGTTGACGAAACTTTGAAATGGTTAATGAAGTATGGACGAATAAAGTTTGAATAATAAATATACTAACTGGCACAATATTGTTTTTGTTAAAAATGTTTATAAAATCACGATCATAAACTAGCTAATAAAAAGTGTTATATATTATGTATAACACTGAAGCAGTGATAGCCTAGTGGTATGACCATTGGACTGCCAAGTCGGAGGTCTCGAGTTCGAACCCAAGGCACGTACCTCTGACTTTTCGAATTCATGTGCGTAGTAATAATTAATTATTACTCAATTATACGGTGAAGGAAAACATCGTGAGGAAACCTGCATACTGCTTAGAGATTGTTCTCGACGGTTTGTGAAGTCTGCCAACCCGCACTAGGCCAGCGTGGTGGACTATAACCTAATCCCTATCAATATGAGAGGAGACCCGTACCTAGCAGTGGGACAGTATATGGGTTGATGATATATGTATTATTTAATTTTACTGGTCTAAATACACATTTTGAAGACATTTTTAGAAATCAATGTAAAATTATTTATAATATGTATATTAAAAAAAAAAATTCGCTTTTAAAATTGACGCTGGCATTTTCTAACTGACACATCTCTAATAATTTTCTGACTACTCGAATACTCTTCGTTAACCAATTTCTCTTCAATGTTAAATATCACGCTAAACAATGTTAAACATTACATTATGTTCACATTTTCTGGTAAGTTTAATTAATATACATATAGTTTACATGCGTTTTGTGAGCAGTGTATGTGCATATTTGTGTTGTGTGTATGTGAGTGTATATGTGTATGGAGATATCAGAACATGAGAGCGAGTTGTAGTGTCTTACAGAATGTTTAGATAATACAGTTTGGAATATAAAAAGTTAACGCACTGTAAGAACCTTGCACTTAAGGTACCGTTCGGCAGCGGGATTGTAGGGTTTGATGCTCCAGGATCTTGTTGGGACAATGTAGAAAACAACGCGAGAAGGTGGGATGAACTTGATTTATTTATGAGGCAAAATTACAAAAAATGACCGTGCGTATCGGCTCACATATGGCGGCAGACTGCGGGCCAATCGTGTGACAGGCACGTCACAGGGCTCGCTACTATATAATATGGTTTAAATTTACTTAACATCAGTGGACAAGATATCCACGCACAGCCTAAGAACAATAATATTAATTAATAATGAGCGCGTCGCTAACACTCCCCACCCTAGTGCTCGTTCAGCACTCATCACTTAGAGAGATAGGAGCGACGCGTGCCGCTGACCGGCGCCACGTACTTGAGCCCACCTTTACCTCCACCAACCTGATGCGACCATCCTTACCTGGAAACACTTCAGATATAAGCCCTTTGGGCCACGAATTGCGGGGAGAGTTGGGGTCTACGATTAAGACGAGGTCACCAACTTGCAGCGGCTTTTGCTCCTTTTGCCACTTTCGCCTTGGCAAAAGGTCAGGTAAAATTTCCTTTACCCATCTTTGCCAAAACATATCGGCCAGGCGTTGACTTGTGCGCCAATGCCTACGAAGATACAAGTCGGAATTATCGAACGCGCCGGTCACGGGTAAATTCGATGATGTACCCAGAAGAAAATGGTTTGGGGTGAGCGATTCCACGACGTCTGGGTCAACCGAAACGTGCATCAAGGGCCGACTATTTATTACATTTTCAATTTCAGCCAGTAGTGTACACAACACTTCGTCTCTTGGTGCACGCTCGGTTAAGACCACTTTCAGTGCTGTCTTAACGCTGCGTATCAATCGCTCCCATGCCCCACCCCAATGGGGACTGGCGGGAGGGATGAAAGTCCAGTCCATTCCATTGTTGACACCTACACTTTTAAGAGTTTCGATATCAAGGTCCTGCAGGGATCGTCGGAGCTCCTTTTCAGCGCCTCGTAGGTTTGTTCCATTATCTGAATAAAGGCGACGAGGCCAGCCACGTCTCGACGCCATCCGACGAAGTGCCATTATCAGCGAGTCAGACGTAAGGGAATGCACTATCTCAACGTGGATTGCACGTACTGTTAAACAGGTAAACAGGACGCCATACCTTTTTTCTCGGCGTCTACCTACTGTCACTTCCATTGGACCAAACAGATCCAACCCACAGTGAGAAAAGGGTCGCTGATGGTGTGCCATGCGAGCTCGAGGTAAGTCACCCATGCGAGGTACTTGTGGCTTAGACTTTCTTATCCTGCACAACATACATTGCGACACAACAGTTTTCACAGTAGGTCTAAGTCTCACTAACCAGTATTTTTCCCTCAGCTGATTGACCACCGTCTCTTGGTTACCATGGGCTGCCTTCGTGTGGTAGTGTCTGACGATAAGCTTCGCTACATGGTGTCGACCATCCAGTATTACAGGTCTCTTCACGTCCATATTGACATCTGCAGCAGCATCAATGCGACCGCCAACACGAAGTAAGCCACGATCGTCCAGAAACGGTGAGAGTGTAAGTATGCGACTATTTTCTACTAAAGCTTTACCTTGTTCTATCGCAGCTATATCCTCAGCAAAAGACTCTGCTTGTGCGTGTTTTAAAAGCAGCAGCTCAGCACGCTCCATCACCTGCACATTGATGTCACTGTCAGGATGTCCTTTTAACCTGTCAATGAATATTAAAACACTGGCAGCGGCTCTCAATAGACGCAGCCAAGAAGAAAATCGCTGCGGATCCGGCACTGGTAATCTAACAGGTGTGACAACGGCTATAATCTCTGCGGTCACCTCCTCAGGTTCCGGTCGGGTGACATCTGTCGGCCACGATGCGTCGTCAAGATGTAAGAATCTTGGACCTGTGAGCCACTCAGAGTACAAAGAAGGGTCAAAAGTTTCTCTTGTAGCTAAGTCAGCTACATTAACTTTTGTAGGAACATATCGCCATTCATTAATTTGCGTTAATTCGTCTATCTCCCCTAGACGGTTCGCTTCGTACGCTTTATAAGTACGAGTATTGTTACGAATCCAGTGCAGAACCGTAGTCGAGTCGCACCAAAAATATCGACGAACTGGAAATAATGTGTGTTCCTTGCCAATGGTGTTTCCTAACCTTGCAGCTAATAGTGCCGCTTGCAGTTCACATCTAGGTACTGTCATGGGTTTGACAGGTACCACTCTGCATTTACTTGCTATAAAAGAAACATTAATTTTTTCTTTTGTTTCCCAGCGCCAGTATGCTACTGAACATAATGCTTTTGTAGATGCATCGCTAAAAATGTGTAACTGTAGGTTATTATAAATAGGCTCGCTTGTAACCGCACTCGTAGCACTGCTAGTGTCCGCTACGGCTTCGTAGCTGGTCGTAGCACGTCCAGAACACGTCATCAACAACGGGACGTTGGATGCGAGTGGCGGGGATACGCTCTCACCTGCGCTCGTAGCACTGCTAGTTACCGCTACGATTTCGTAGCCCGTAGTAGGAGGCTTCGTAGCACAGTCAGATGAGAGCGGTGTGGTCGGCGCGGGCGGGGGAGAGGGGTCAGAGTAGGGAGTAGCCGCGCTCATTAGAACCGGTTGTTCTTCTATCCCGCTCGCGCACGTGGCCTCTTCTTCAGCGCATGCAGTCATCGCGTGGCACCTAGGAATGCGAATATTATTTATTATCTTAAGAAGATCAATCCATTTTACCCACTTTTCGTAAATATTGTCTGGAATGTAATCGTCCCATCCAATATTCAAGCGCCAGGTATCTTGGAGCATGATTTTACCTTGAATAATGAAGGGAGCGAGAAATCCGAGAACGTCAAAAATTGACATTATTACCCTAAGCATAAGCCGTTTCGTTGGTCGTTCCTTGCCCTGAATGACATTTTCAGGGATACGCTTTAGTGACACGTCGAAACCAAGCTTATCATCTGCAGGAAACCAAATGAGGCCAAGTGTTCGCTCACCTCCATACTGCTGACCGATTTTGAATTTTACTGCAGCGGGTCCTAAGGTCTCCTTCGGTATGCTACTCAAAACAGCAAAGCTATTACTCGTCCAGTTTCGAATTTCGAACCCACCGGCCCTGTGTATATTGCTAATGTTTTTTACCATCTCAATAGCAGTGTTTTCATTCGGCAAACTATCAATGTAGTCATCCATATAATGCGAGTTATATATAGCATTCACGGCGGACGGTAATGATGACTCATATCGCTGTGCATTCTTATTTTTAATGAATTGAGCAACAAAGGGGGAACAGTTAGCTCCAAAAATTAAAGAAGTCATAACATACGTTTTTGTGCTTTCTGCAGGGCTTCGCCTCCACAGAAACCTTAAAGCGTGCTGATCTTCGGCGTGAACCTTAACCCTCAGGAACATGTCTTTAATGTCACCTGTCACTGCAACTTTATGTTCTCTAAAGCGCAGCATAATACCAAGCAGTGATGACAGTAAATCAGGTCCTGTGAGCAAATAGTCATTAAGGCACGAACCATTTACCTTGCCTGCAGCGTCGAAGACCACGCGAAGCTTACTTTTGTTGGGATTATCGACACCGAAATGTGGTAAGTACCACGTATTCGATGTCACGGTAGTATCCGTCAGTTCCCGAGCATAGTCATTTTCTAAAAGATGATTAATGCGTTCCTCATACCTTATAGCAAAACCTGTATCTTTTCCCATTTTCCTCTCAATACCTTTCATCCTTTTCAGGGCACTAGGGTAGGAGTCCGGCATCTTGCGATCCAAATCCCTCCAAGGTAAGCCAATATACCAGCGTCCGTCAGCGAGCACCGCGGATCGTTCCAGCTGGGCGATGGCGTGCACATCATCAACATTCTGGCGGGGCTTACCAGAGACGCCCATGGCATCCAAGGCAAACGAGCGTCGAACCTCGTCATGGATTTCTTTCAGCAAGCTGTCATCCTGTGAGGTGGCACTTACCTCCTCGCTCTCGAAAATGTTCAAGGTACTCTCAGCACCACTAGTATGGAGACCAGTGACGGCGGTGGCAGTAGAAGCAGCGACGGCAGCACGAACGACGCGCCGCGGCACGCGTACTTTACCATGTACGCACCAACCTAGAGGGGTGAGTGTAGCGGACGGCTCATTTAATTTCCCTATCTTAATTTTTAAAGGTATCAATAGTTCATAATTATCTTGGCCTATAAGTAATTCAGGTTTTGAATCTGAGACACACAATTTATCTTTAATATCCATCAGATGTGAATAACTATTACAATTTACAATAGACAAATTTTGAGTAGGCAAACTTAATTCTTTAACACAGCGCATTCTAATGTTATGTATCCTATCATTAAACTTACCAGCTATGTTTACATTCATAACTATAGACTCACAAACCAGTTTGTTATCACTCCATGCTCCGCGCACTGACAAAGTCTCGCGGCGGCCGCGCAGTCCGACACGTTCGGCGAGGCCGGCACTTATCAGTGACACACTCGAACCGTCATCGAGCAATGCAGTAGTAGTCACAATACCGTTAGGTCCATGCACGTGAATAGGTAACACTTTCAATAACACTTTACGATCACTAACGTTAATATGCGTTATCGTTTCCGATTCCACCGTAGACTCGGGTCGCTGACCTTGTACGTCTGTAGAGGTAGTTATAGCCGATGCATTATTATCACCACTATTATGCTCGCGTTGATTGGTCGGAGAATAATGCAGGAGACGATGATGATCTAGATTGCACCCGTCTTTATCGCAGGTCGGGGCGGTGCACGTGTTTCGATCGTGTTTTGAAATTAAACATTTGTAGCATAGACCATGTTTTTTCACATATTGCCACCGTACTTTACGTAGTGCTTTCTTAAATTGTTTGCAGTTTGTGAGATTATGTACCGCTGTGCGACAAAACAAACAATTAGCGTTACGTTCTTCTGTTTGAACCGCTAGTACCGACTGTGTACGTGTAGGTATATGGCTAGCCTTATTCTTTAAGGGCTCGCTTCGCATGGTTGTGAATGTGCTTGCAGTAGTGGAGATTTTAACGGCCTCCTCATTTAAAAAGTCAGATAATATCACCAACCTGGGCTTTTTGCCTTCGGTGATTAGTTTGAAGCTATAGTCCGACCACTTGGAAATAAGCACAGTGGGGAGTTTAGACAGGACTATCGAGACAATGTTTATACCTTGCAGGTACTCCTCGCGACCGACTGCTCGCACAGCTTCCACAACATTTTGCACTTTCACCGCAAACGCAACTATATCTTTATGATATTCTTGATGCAGAGGCTGCAATTTTTTTATTTCTTGTAGTATTCTAGAAATGATGCAGTCAGGGTTGCCAAATCGTAGCTCCAATGTCGTCATGACTTTGTCCGGCGATGTGGCACTTATAAACAATGCGGCGACTGCCTCTTTCGCTGGCCCTCGTAAACACTTTCTGAGCCTCCATAAGTTTTCTTTGGGTGTAAATTTACAAAGTACTGTCGATTCATCGTATGCCTGTTTAAATTGTAGCCAATCCAATAGGTCACCTGAAAATTCAGGCAAGTCTTTCGACGTACTCATGCGGCTGAGTAAACTAGCATGAGGTACGTTGTTTGCACTGGTGGAAGAAATGTCTTTCAGAGCACTAGCTAACATGTGAACCGCGTTATTCAGGACAGCCGTCGTGCCGTCGAGCGGTGCCGGCGTAGGACTAGGCAGCGGGCGGGGAGCGGGTGTTGCGGCACGCTGCTGGGTTCCTGACGCCAGTGCAGATGTTGACAACGGCACTTCCTGATTCAGCTTGCCCGATTGAATTCCATTTTCGGGGGCTTGCTGCTCCATTGGGGGTTCCTTGTGGTTACTCTGGTGGTCCACCCAGTCCTCTAACTCGCTTCGAGGAAGCTCGTCTCCATCGATCTGTGAACTGTATCCTTGTTGCTCCTCCTCGTCGCTGAGTGCTGCCAATTGAGCGTCCAAGTTACGGTCAATAAGCTCAAGTTGGATTTTTGCCTTCTGTTGAGCAGCTTCTAATAACAACTTTTTCTTCCTTGCCTCTTTAGAAGACGTAGATTTTCGAGAATAGTTACTAATGCAAGATGCAACCGATTTCACGGACTTTGTTTTTACAACGTGAGGTAGCGGTTCTGATTTTATACTACTACCCGGAACTTCAGAAAATAAATGCTGAGGTATAGTATTTGCAGCTTTTGTTGTGGTTTCTTCGTTTGAAACAGTTGCAGCGTCATGTGTTCGAGAACCTTCTGCGATCTTCTTTTGTTCCAGAAATTCCTTTTGTTCCTGAAGCATTTTCGCTTTTCGCGTTCGTATTCCTGGAGGAGTGTGGAACATCAGATCTGGCTCGAAGACCACTTTGTAGGGTTTGATGCTCCAGGATCTTGTTGGGACAATGTAGAAAACAACGCGAGAAGGTGGGATGAACTTGATTTATTTATGAGGCAAAATTACAAAAAATGACCGTGCGTATCGGCTCACATATGGCGGCAGACTGCGGGCCAATCGTGTGACAGGCACGTCACAGGGCTCGCTACTATATAATATGGTTTAAATTTACTTAACATCAGTGGACAAGATATCCACGCACAGCCTAAGAACAATAATATTAATTAATAATGAGCGCGTCGCTAACAGGGATGAAAGAAATTTCAAGATTGGACCTTGAGTAAGTACTGTTTTTTTGTACTCTTTCAACTTTCATCATAAAGAAGGAATAGGTTATTAATGATTATGAAATGTTCGGGGGAAGATCAATAAAACTCGAACTACTATGATTGACACTGTAGTACAATATAACTAAAACCTATCGACATTATTCTAAATGTTAAAATACTAAGAGTTATATACCCATATTAAAGATTGACGTAATGCACTATAAACTATTTTAAGGACCCGCTCTTGTACAACATGGTGAGTGTAAGTCTGAATAGCGCTTCAATCGCTTCCCTCTTTTCCCTTGTGCTTCAGCTGGTTAAGATCGCTAGATTGTTCGATGGAATGTACATAAAATTACATCGCTACCCAGCTCCGCTTCTAGCGGATAAGGTAGGATTAAGTTTCAACTTGCTTATTTTTCTTTCTTTAATATCTTGAACTCCCCCCGATGTCATAATCTTTTAACGCACGCTTGAAAAATCACTATATTATTTTTCCAACCAAGAAAACAATAACGAAGCTTTGAATTTTTCATAATGCTTGCTAGAGTTTTATTTTAAGGATACACTTGGATTCTTATTACGTTGCAGATGTTTATAACATAAGAACAATATGTATTGTGTACTGATTTTTAATGGTTCAAATAATTAAAATAAATGGGGATTCATTCGGTATGAAACTCATAGATTATATAATATATTTAATTCTTTAGGATTAGTAACATGTCTTGATGGTTTGTTTTTTGTTGCCTAGGTGTTCATTTTGTTCTTCTATTGCTGATGGTATAATGATGTCACCATTATACGATCAGCAAAAGAAGAACAACACCATAAATTCTCACTTTTTCAGTGTAACCCTATGGCGCAGAGGAATTTACAAATATATAATTAACGAACATAAAGAACATCCAGACTTGAAACAAGTTTATATGGATGCAATAGCAGTGGTGAGATGAATACTTTAATGGCAACGTCAATTAAATATGAAGTCAAATCCATAAGTACCTACAGCTTTCTATACCTATAGTTTTTCTAAATTGTCAGCTTTTATTAATTACCTACTGCGTAATTCTACATCGATCCACGATCTCCAAAATTTTTGTTATCACCTAACTATTACAATTAATCTTAATAAAATCGAGCCTCTTGACTGGTCATCGATCTTCAATTTACTCAAGTAAAATAAGTATCAAATACGATTCTGCTAAGATTTATTTTCGGTAATCATTCGTTTCAATTAGTTCTATCAAAATATTAATTATTTCGCTAAATTAGTTATTTATTTTCAATCGGCTAGATACAAATAAATATTAAAAGCATTCTTAGGCTCTGGGCCCAGGACCCTATGAAATACCTAGACAGTATACTTAAATGAAATACGAGCGGACTTTAAAGCTGGTATAATGAAATACGATTAATGCTATAATAACAATGTGCTCGGACCGTAGTCGTTGGCCGTATGTCCGTCGACCGTTGCGTCCGCGCCGACCTCATGCAGCGCGCACAGCTGACCGCTCAAGCGTTGCATGCCCCACCGTCGCCCACGCCAGGATGTCATGAACAGGCTCTGCTCATACTCCTGGGCTGGATTCATGGCCATGATTATAGAGCAAGTGAAAGCAAGTGCGGTTTTTAGTCGGTATGAGTCCGACATACTCGGCCGCCTCCCCAGGTAGCGGACAGTCCATGAGAATTTTTCGTACTATAAAAACCTCACCTCCTTGCCAAACATTCGACCGCACTTATTTAAATCAAATCAATTTATTGTTTTCAGTTTAAGACCAACATTGGATGTCTTAGATAAGATTTCCAGTGCTATAGGATACTCATTAATGTTTCGCCGTACCTACTGCTAGTATTTTCTTAAAAAAATGATAAATTAAGTCAACCAATCACATTCACTCATAATTCACTCTTAAGAGTGAATGTGATTGGACAGTTTTCATTGCTCCATGAAGAATATTGTATTTGTAGTAAAATTTAGCCTGCTAGAAATGCTTTAATTTATCATTTTATTCAGAGCCTTTTCCCAACTATATAATTATATTGGGGTCGGCCAGTCTAACCATGGCCGAATACCAGTATTTTAGTACTTAATTATTATTATTATGTAGTAAGTTATTTACTTAGATAATCTTATTTAATATCACAAAAGATTATAAGTAATTAGTTCGTGGCTAATGACAATAAAATTGCAGATTAGTCATCAAAGTAAAGTTTTCATAGAATCATAACCATTCCTATAGTAGAACACAACACCTGCTCTTCTACTCATCATCAACACAACCGTAGAAATCAACTTAGAAAAATACAAATACAAAAGCCAATCGTTTATGATATAAAACTATGCTTCTTTGTTTCCAAGTTTACCATTGGACTAAGTGGAACATTTTTTATACCACTACGGTGGCAAACAAGCACACCGCCCTCCTGATGGTAAGCGGTTACCGTAGCCTATAGACACTTGTAACCAACCCTGTTGTTGCCAACCCTGTAAATTGAAAGAGGAATAGTTGGGTTGGCAGTATAAGGGTAAAAGTCCCCTCACTGCCAACACAACGTTTCCTCGTGGAGCACTGGCAACCTTGCTCACCGTAAGGAACACAACACAGCTCAAAGCAGTGTTATTTCACTTCGATTTGATAGAGTATAGAGTAATTTCAAATGCATCTGCTCAAATGGAAAGCTGAAGCCAACATAGTTGATACTGATAAACAGCTGATGAATCCCGTAGATGGGGCTAACATCATTGCTTAGCAAAATTGAATTGTAACGTTCAGGAGAGGAAATTAAATGATCAAAATAACACCTCCCATCCTCTCGGATATTACTTATAACCGCTGTGCCGTTTTACTGAAATGTCTGCATTATAGTATTTCTGTAGGCACTTTGGTGAGATTTTAAAGGCTTTATTTAAAAAAGTTAATATCTGGCTGGTTTAAAAATAAATTGATTCTTTGATCCACAAAATAGGGATGTGTTTTCTCTTTATTTTCATTCTATAAATATACATAGTAGGTATTACAGTAAAATAAAAACCAATGAGGTCTGTCTGGAATACCGTGCATTTTTTCTTAAAACTAATACTTAATTACGAGCTAAGTGACATCAATCGTAACATAAAAGAAAACAAAAAAAAGGTTAAATTGCAAAAATCATTTTATGAAATGTTTGAACCTTCATCTAATTTTACGATCGCTATACTATAGGACCTTTATGGAATCCTAGGAGGTTATTCAAAGAAACTCTCGGTTAAAAGGTACTTTAGGACTTTATTCTTCAAAGGTCAAGGGAAAAATCACTGACAACCATTAATCACTCGACTAAACAATCTACAATCAAATACAAATGTTTACTTCTTCTTAAACCAGCCAGTCATATGATAACTCCTGGTAGCGACCTCTATAATACCTACTTACGATTACGTAATCAATGTCTTAAACATCATTTATTTAATTATGGACAACCAACAAGGCATACACCAAATAGCTTATAGAAAGGATGACAATGCACATTTTGTGTACTTAGATTAAAAGAACACTATTAAATTCAAAGTCACAGTGTAGTCATTTATATCGATACGGGAAAGACGCCAGCAAAAACAAGCGGACCCAATTGTCAATAACGGAAATGACATGAGCACAAATGACAGCGTCCCGTCGGATATCGCTCATTGCCGTGCCGGTTCGTGTGAATTGGCACTAACATGAATTGCGTGCGGCATCGAAGTAGTCACGAAGGTACGATTCGTATAATTATTATGCGTAGGTTCATACGTCGTCATCATTCTTCTCTGAACCTTTTCCCAACTGTGTTGGAGTCGCTTTCCAGTATGAAATGCGGCTGAATATCAGTATTTTATACGAATCGACTGCCATCAGTCCTCCGCAACACAATTAGTGGGCAATACTGATATCCTAGACAGACTGGTTGTCAGGCTTTTTAGACTTCTGCCTATGTCTTCGTAAGTTTTCCAAATAAAATAAATCGTTAAATAATTCTTCTTGTAAAGATGTTTATCTACTATTATCTTTATTTTCCGCCACAAACAGCACAGTTTAGTGAAGTGACATTTTGATGGCTTCGAACTCCTCACAAAAACGTGGAAATGTATGGGTTGACATTAACACATACTATTCGATCGCACAGTAAACGTTAATAACTTAAATTTTCACCTTTTTGTATGACACTTGTCTAGGTGACAGATATTTGTCTTCCGATTTCAGGTGTATGGATGCCGATAAAATAATAAGCGTTGCTTGGCAGACTCTTCATTCTGTCGAGAAATTCTCTAAGGCGTGCAGATTTCCTCACGATGTTTTCCTTCACCGTTTAAGCGAGTGATTATTAATTATTAATACGCACACGATTTTGAATTCAGTCTTGGATTCGAACTCAAGACTTGACTTGGCAGTCCAATGGTCATATGACTATGCTTTCACTGCTTACCATCAAATTACAGTCTTTACCATCAAATTACAAGAAATATAATTATTTCATTTATGAAGCACGCCAAATAAGTAATTATATAGGAGTTATAAAAGGAATTTTTTTAATATGTTTCGTGTAATTGGTACCTACTCGTACCTCGCGATAATGAGTATGTGAAGGCATTTCGTAATTATCATGGACCGTTCTAATAATTAGATGATTATAATTATATCTGAAACGATAAATGGTTATTAAATTTAGGTACTTCATTCACGTTTCAATTAAGAGACTTATTAATTTCATCTAATTTATACCTATTCAGATGTTTCTTTATTACATACTCTGCCAGTATCAGACTAAATATTAAGACATTTATTCATGTTACCAGCATCAAATAATTAGGGTTTTGGGTCTAAATTTTAGCATTCAATCATTGATTCGGATGGCTCAATTACGGCGTTGCATATTGCCGCTCCGTTCAGTGTGAAATGGAACTTACGTTGATCACTGACTACATTCTCGGGTTAATATTATAATGATATAATTATTTATTCTTGACAAAGGCAGAACAGAATCTAAGTGAACAGATAAATTATATCTAGGGGGCTATAATATAGAGACTCTATGTTTGGCTTAGCAGTTTCCCATCCGAGACATATTTTTTATGCGAATTACATGTATTCGCATAAAAAAATATGTCTCGGATAATTAATTTATATAACCTGTTTCTTATTTTAAGTTACCAATACTGTTTATTTTCCTAATGAAATAAAATATCTTTGTGTGTTCCACGGATATTAAATTTGTTTCAAGTCTGGCTGTATTTTATGTCCGTTAATTATGTGTATATAAAGTTCCCGACACGACTTGTCCCCTATATCGGGAGCTGATTTTAAAAAAAAATATTAATCAGCTTTTTATCCTATACTAGACGTTGTTTTTACCATTCCTTAGAAATTTACCTATATCCCGTCTTAATAGATAGAAGCTATGGTACAAAAATCGTTGAAAAATCAGTCAGGATTTAATCTTACATTTACATAGAGCGATATCTCTCTTTGTAATGATGTATGAAATAGCACTATGATCTGGTATGAATATATTCCATGATTGCTACAATTTGATGACTTCGTTACCATACATTGTTATAGCGGATCCACTATTGCTTTGCCATCCAAATTAGTTAATGATTACAGTCAGAATACGATTGCTTAGTTTGGCTTGCTTTGATTGATGATGTGAATTGTTTGATAGATATGTAATGATCGTCAGTGTTGAATAATTATTATATAATACGGATGTATTTATATTTTACACATATAAAGGTTAAAAAAAGATATTATACCTATTAGTAGCTGACCCGGCAAACTTTGTTATGCCATATAAATTATTTCTAGCCATCTTTATCATCTAAAAAAATAGCCTACAACCTATTCTCAGACCCACCAAATATTCACAAAAAAAATAATCATAAAAATCGGTCAAGCCGTTTCGGAGGAGTTCGATAACAGAAACTGACATATCTCCCAATACCGTTTCAAAATTAATTTTTGATACGCCATTTCAAAGAATAATTTTCTCTCTGATTTCAAAAAATAAATTTTACATATTTTTTAGTTTATCATCACGCCTGTATTCCCGAAAGGGTTAGGCAGAGGTGTACCAAAGTACACCCAAAGTTTGCCGTTATGTTTAGGTCCCATGTAATAGAACGCGAGCCTATTGCCATTAACTGGGCACAGATCCAAACTCCAAGCTGCTATTGAGAATTTCATAGAAAAACTTGCAATACTTTGCTCAACCTGGGAATCCAACCAAAGATCTCTAGTTTAGCAGGACCACAGCTAGACTAAGGAGGAAGTTTAAAAATTACTTACATTTTAAATCGGTGTGAAGTGTTTGCACGTGGCATATCTAGTTATTATGTATTTCTATTTTGGGGAAATTCAGCAGCAGGTTGGAGTTTAGAAAATCCAAATTGCCTGATTAATGATAATAGACTCCTCTTTAATTACGTGGGTCCAAAACCATCTCAACAAACTGTGGGTGTACGGTCAACAAAAGAGTTAGGTATACAGGCATCTAATTAATAATCTGTGTTTTGATAAAGATAGTGTAATAATACATACATACATACATACACTCACGCCTTTTTCCCATAGGGGTAGGCAGAAACTAAAGAACGCCACTTGCTACGATTCTTGCATACTTCTTTCGCTTCGACCACATTCATACATCTTGTCATACATACACGCCGGTTGCGAGTACTACGCACCTGACCTTTTTGAAGAACCTCACCAATAAGGTCGGTATAATAATGTATCACGCAATATGTGTCAAAACGTATTATAAGCAGCTACATACCTAACCCTTTGGCGCGTAATTATTTATGTCGAAATCTGTATTAAAATGCATATTTGTTTGCTATCTGTATACTTAACTCTTTTGTTGACTGTACATCAGTATTCATCTGCTGTTGCATTCTATCTAACCCTTCATAAAATAAAGGTGTGATGGCATGTTATGTACAGACGCCAGCAGATCTATCCCAAACTGTCAAATTTTCCCAACTGAACATGAACCTTATGGCTTTGCGTTAAAGTTGAAAATCTATCAAAGAAATGTGACAAATTAAGGTAGCTTGATATGCTGGTCTGCTCTGTACTTCGTAAGTCGCTTTCATTATTGATTCTGCAATCTGTTTTCCAGTTCTTCTACTATATTTGAAAAAGAAGCTTCGTTTCCATACTTTTTCTATATTCCATTCAATGTTTATTTAACGCCAACCAGAAAGAGAAACACAAAACAAATCCATTATTTTAGTAGTAACATCTGTTACCCATTTTTGAGCTTCGAAGAAGTAAATTTAACTCGAGCGAGCTCTCCAAACATTAAGTATTGAACTACACTTCGCAGAGTTAGTTTCTAGATCAATCATTGTTACTAGAAGTTTCGACGAACTGAATTCTATATTTAAAATAAGTATAAGACGGAGGAGGTTTTCTCAAAATAGGATTGTAATAAATTTTATTTCCAAAGCAGTTATCAAATTTATTGCTTGTAATATCCGTATCCGTAAACCAGCAGTTAAGTTCGGTGAATTATTACTTAATATATATCCGAATCAATTTACGACTACATCTCTATTATTTCGGTTTGTTCCACACAAAAGTGGCGGCAGAGTACAGACATCTCTGTTTATGACGTTACCATTGCTCACAATAAGAGAACCACATAAATTAGGCTCGAATAAACAGTACACTTATTCCGAACGAGCCTCTCTCGACTTATTATCCTAGTTCCCAAAACCCAAGCGAATATCACCGTTAACGATACGATATAAAGGTCAAAGTCCCGCATAAAGGGCAAAAAGTAATCCCAATTGACTAATCTGGAAACACTCTGTCCGCCTTTCGCAGATGTCGATCGATTAATCTTGGCATCGGAATTATTCGGGCTGTTGACTGGTTGCCATGACAACCGCCTGGGTCCCCGGGTTTGACTGTTCCCGGGTTACAAGATATTAGGGATGTATTAAAAAATATGAAAATGTAAATTCAATTCAATACAAATAACTAATCGATATAGTCATAATAATCTTATAAGATATTATCATGAAACTCAATAGATATTTATCTTTATTACATAAAAATAAATTATTCATAAAACTCCACCATTTAGAAAGAAAGAAAGAAAAGAAATTAGCTTATTTATGAGTAGCTGAACTGGGGCCTATTTGAAGCAGCAGCCGTGGGTCACACAATTTTTATTTATATTTTATTTATTATTCCTTCATGTTTTTTGGTTATTATGGTGTGCATTGTCCAACACTGTGTCAATTTTTCTTTCTTTCTATTAAGATCAAAGAAAACATGTATACCTACACTTAGTAGCTAATTAAATAACTGTTCTGTACGACATACCTTATTTTCATGTGAAAATCCCCAAACCTTATATGTAGGTACCTAGTATTATTTATTATACGTGTGATCGATCAATTAGCAGACAGGAAAATATTTGTTTTGACCCTCTGAATTGATTAAAAAAACTGTTGTGACCCGTTTTTGAAAATAAATATTAAAGTATTGGTTTTCGGAAAGCATTTCAATATTCACTTTATTCAGATCACAAAGTAACATCTGTACTTACATTTTATAGAGGTAAAGTTTGTGATAGCAGTGATAGCCTAGTGGTATGACCATTGGACTACCAAGTCGAGGCACGCACCTCTGACTTTTTGAATTCATGTGCGTATTAATAATTAATTATCACTAGCTTAAACGGTGAACGAAAACATCGTGAGGAAACCTGCATACCTTAGAGATTTTTCTCGACGGTTTGTGAAGTCTGCCAACCCGCACTAGGCCAGCGTGGTGGACTATAGCCTAATCCCTCTCAATGTGAGAGGAGACCCGTGCCCAGCAGTGGGACAGTATATGGGTTGATGATGATGATGAAAGTTTGTGAGGTTGTAGGGGGTAATTTCTGTATCTACTGAACCGATTTTGAAAATTCTTTTAGCATAGAAAGCAACATTATTTGTGAGTGGCTATATAGGTATTAACCGAAAAGACTTTCGTAGTAGTCGGATTTGTAAAGTAAGTTAACAAGTAAAAATGTTTACCGCTCAACAAAGTGGGCACGGGTCAGCTTTTAAAAATATAGTAAAAATTAACGATAATACAGTCATCTATTACTGTATTTATCCTGGTAGAACTGTTTTCGCTCCTGGCAATATTCCACAATACAGCGTTAAGCAATTTAATTCAATCATTAACAATTTTCAGAGCAATTAATATGTCCGATATGAGCTTTTAGTTTCCTATAATTATGTAAAATTCGAACTCAAAATGTAATTAAAGTTTGTTTCATTTTAAAACTGATTTTATATTTCAATTCATATTGCTCCATAACTGGTTCATTACTCCATTGATACTAATCGTGACTGCTGAGTTAGAGGTCCTGGGTTCGGTTCTAGGGTCGAGCAGTTTATTGGTATTCTAGTTCAGCTTCTAATTCAGTTTGGATTTTCGCCAGATAATGGCAATAGGTTCCCCATTAGATATTAAGGAAAATAACACAAAAAATCTTGAGAATTCGTCTCCAAATCATACCTAAAACTTTTTTATGAACGAAATAGTAACACATTAAATATGTTACGATATATATTTTATTTGGCATAGACACGGGCACGTGTCAGACCGTGACACGTGCATAGTAGAGTATAGTTGTTCTCAGTAGCAGCTCAGAGTCTGGATTTGTGCCCGGTTAATGGCAATAGGTTTGCCCCCGATAACATTGGACCTAAACATACCGGCGAACTGTGGGTGTACATTGGTACACCTCTGCCAAACCCTTCAGGGAATACAGATGTGATGGTATGTTTATGTTGTTATTATTTTTAAACTAATAATTTTAACTTAACACATTGTGTATTTCACTCCCTCTGTTTTATCCCCACCTTCCTGCAGAGGTTTGAAATCGTAATTCAATTTCATCCTCTAGTTCTAACATTCAAAGGCACATAACCTTGCACGGATGGATGTATCCCCTCAGGATATAAAACCGTTTAGTGGATAATGAACTGACATTAACGAGCAGTGGGAGTGCGGCTGAATGGGGCAGCCAATTGTTTTGTGTGACTGTCGTTTTTGAATATAGAATTCGGAGCGGGCAATGTGATTGGACCTTGAAATGTCAATTGGAATGCGATATCTATGTTTGAATTTTAAAATATGTATAGAATGATTTGAATGAATAGGTACATAAATAATGTTTTTTTGTCCAAGATTCATAACTAGAGAATTCTCGACGAAAATGTAATGCACATATAAACAAACAAAAGGTATTTTGTAGGACAAAATTTAAAAAAAAAAATTACAGGAGGGCTTAGTACCTGTACATTTACTTTTTCTAGGATTCTGTGCATTCTTTGCATATCACCTACAAATTTCACATGCATAAACATAATTAAGAAAACTGGAGGGATATCCTTTACCTGTGAATTAATACTTGAAAAAGAACTTTTCTTTCTTTCAATAAGGCAGGCGGGCAATCGCTTAGTTCTGGATCCTAGTCGGGCTGCCATTACTCTTTCTAGTATAATAAAGTAATAACCATACAAAATACTACAACTTGCCCAGTAATATTATTCTGCCCATATCGTGAATTGACTTATGAATTGGTCAAGACAATTGGGTAGAACCATTCAATTTTAGGTCACGACTCCTGGCTGGCCTCACGTCCGAGAAAAATAGCGAGAAGGCAGGGTTAAGTAAGACTCGTACTTCATAAATAAACAAGTCACTTCGTACAAATGAAAATTCAGGGTAATATCACAACAGCGACGAAGGTACCTCCAGAGAAAATTTTTCACAAATAAATAAAACGCTGATTCAGGCATACCCTATTTCATACGGAGTACGGGCTCAATTTTCTTGAGTGCATTACGGTTACCAAATAAAATATTATACGTTTTGGCCGGGCGGTCGTTACTTAGCAACCAGCGTGGTCATAACTCGGCAACCGGTTCGTATAAACAACCGGCAACCCGATATTTTATTGGCGGATTTATGCGGATGTCCGCAGGGACATGGTTTTTGTTGGGGTTATTTTATGGAATTTGCATGTGTGGGAAGGTAATGTATCGTTTTCGGATCGGTTGAGTCTATTCACTGGCTACGGGAGGGATGTTGAAAATTTAAGTCACGGCGAAAGGTTGTAGTCCATCACGTTTAAATAAATAAATAAATAGCAGCACATTTTTCTTCTAGCTTATACGAAGTCGAGTAGTGTTATTGGGATTTTCTATGAAATTTTTAGTACCAGCATACACATTATGCCTGATTCATGGATATCGGCTAGAAAATATACGGTGACTGTACCTAATTTTAATCCTTAGACATCGATACGCTATATAGAAGAAGTACATCTCTAGCTAACCCTACAACCCGGAATACAGACGTGATGGTAATTGATAGTTATGTTTTTTTTTATATATAACACTAAAGTGGCAAACAAGCATACGGCCCACCTGATGCCGCCTGATACTAGACGCTTGCAACACCAGGGGTATCACTTGCGCGTTGCCGACCCTGTAAAACGAAAGAGGAATAGTTGCGTTGGCAGTATAAGGTCCAAGTCCTCCCACTGCCGACATAACGCTTCCTCGCGGAGCCCTTATACCAATTTCTTCATAATACATAATACTAGCGACCCCGCAGCTTCGCACGGGTGCAATGTAATAATAATATGTACATGTATTATACATAACTATAAACCTTTCTCTTGAATTACTCTATCTATTAAAAAAACCGCATTAAAATCCGTTACGTAGTTTTAGATCTAAGCATACATTGGGATAGACCGACAGCGGGAAGCTCATCACTACATAGTATAAAACAAAGTCGTTTTATACTATGTAGTGATGAGTGGAAGTCTATGGAGGAGGCCTTTGTTCAACAGTGGACCTCTTGTGGCTGATATTATGATTATGATGATATAATAATTAATCTCAATTTTTCTATACAAGCACAAACGTGCGGTTTTCCGTTATGTTCACACAACCACAAAATTTTCAATTTTTACTGCCGTACCGATCACTGAAATGTATCCAACATTTTCTTTAAAAATTATACCAAAAAATCATTATGCCAAAACCAACCTTGTAACAACAGCAATAAGATTAATTTGCATATAAAATTAATTTGTGAGGCGATGTTGCATTGCAATTGTGCTGCCTTCTGCAGTAATATAAAAGATTTAGTTGCCATAATAGTCTGGGTAGCTCCATTAACCCCGCACTTGGTATGTACGGGTTGTTTCTTAAAAGGGAAATCCTGTGTTTCTCGTAAACTTGCTCAATAACTCTGGAACGGATAATCATGATAATTTATTGGTAATTTACGTCTGAAGTTTGGCTGCGTACGTATTTCTTGTATGTGAACCAAGTTACCTAATGAAATTTACGATTCATGTGTATTAAAGATTATTGGAACGAAGTTCCTTATCGCGCGTTGTGAAAGGGGGCTAGACGGAAAAAATTCTTACGAAAAGTTGTCACGACACTTTTTTCGAAATTCAAATATTGTTGACAAGCATTCAAATATTACTGAGTGAATGACAATATTTGAATTTCGCGCGTTGTGAATTGTTGAGTGTATACAGGTTTTTTTATTTTTAATTATTAAATTTTAATGAAAGGAACTTTGTTCCATCCGGGTGTCCCTTGACACCTCTCAAGTTTTTTTTATGTTCATTTAAAGTTATAAAACCCTCAATATCGCAGTATCGTAATAGTTTACTACTACTTTTGGGTACTAGTATAGTATAGTATCATAAATTAGACCATTAAAGTAGGTAGTTTTGAAAAGTCAAAACTAGTTACAAAAAGTGAATCCTATAGAGACGAACTGACAAGAAATTCCATAGACACTCTTACAGTATTGTTCTTTTACTATTTTATTCTGGTGACCCACTGCTGGGGACGGGTGTTCTCTCCCAATCAGAGGGCTTAGGCCATAGTCCACCACGCTGGGCTAGTGAGAGTTGGCAGAATTCAGATTCTTTCAAGAAAATTTAAAATTCATACAGGTTTCCTCAGAATGTTTTCCTACAAAAGTTAGAGGTGTATATTATAATGGTTATATCACAAGTCTATCACTACCTTTCTGGATAATTATATAGAATAATGCAGGCTGAGGTGTCCTAATATAACCCATAGTTCAGTTCATCGCGAGTGTTTGGGGCGAGCTTATTGACAGTAACCGGGCACAAATCCAAACTTCAAGCTGGACCACAATAACACTTTGCTCGACCTGGGAATCAAAGCCACAACCTTTGGCGTAATAGTCACGCTTCCAACTACTAGGCTAATGGGGCAATTGAGTAAGAGGTAAATAAATATTTATAAATTCATTACCAAAATTACTGCGTCACTCTAGATACAAAGGATACATTTAAAACAATGGATCTAAATAAAAATTAAAAACTAAAACAATAACAAACAAAGTTACGACCCTAGCCACAAAATTGCTTTAATAAAACACAAAAATATATTTCCTTTTTCAAGGCGGGCCTGGGACGATATTAACGTCAAATACTCTTCGTTCTACGTTTGTTGAGTTTTTGCGAACGTTCGCTACAAACTGAGCACCATTTGCTTTTTCTGTTTGCTGAGCAGCGTAATATATCGTTTCTTTGGGAAGCGGTGGATGGGCTTATGAACTAAGTAGTGTGGATACCGAAACTAGCAATGTTGTAGCAGTCTAGTTATGTTGATTCAGTGTTTTTGTTATTTTTATTAGTTCGAGAATACCATATAAATGCAGAAACTAGTAATTGTAAAAATTTTGTCGTACGAAGTAGTTTTACTTCTTATCGTGTTATCATGAACACAACTATTAAATTACGTTAATATACCGGAGAGGTTATGCCATTAGTGCCCAAAGCACATGGCCCTGGGCGATATTATTAAAATGGCATAAGCTCTATGGGATACCATATCGTCACACTTAATGCTATTTTAATGGACCCGAGTTTATGAGGATTAATGGGAATTGAAGCCATTAGAGACAACAACAAAGCAAATTTAACTTTATTACAAACTTGTGCAGTCAACATTCTAATTTATTTTGGGACGTTATTGTAATTTGGGTTTTCAAGACTGAATAGATAGATCGTGATCCTTCAAAAACTACGAAATATTGCACAATTTTACGAAAATATCAAACATTCAACGATCAAACAAAATATCGATTAAACAGCTCTACAGTATACTCGGAAAACAAACGGGTATTTTCAACTGAATTCAATTCTTCGCTATTTTCAATTAACATCCGTATGTCTCTGGAGACGTTTCTTTCATTGAGGCTTTGTGTTGCGTTGAATACAGTCTCCGCTTTGTCTCCTTTGGAGTTTTGTAAAATAAGTAGAACTTCCTTTTTATATTGCTTCTCATTTAAATAACTATGAGGGTGTTCCTCAAGGAAGCATACTTGGTCCATATTTAAAGAACTTTTATATTTAATTGTAGTAGCAGTAGAAGGCTATAGAAAGTAATAGAAATTGGTAGTACAGAGAGATAATTTCTTATTTTATCTGAAATATCCACAACAGCATTTTGTTTTTTGTTATCTCTGGTAGTTTTACGTTTATTTATAATATTTGTATGGCTTACACGTATGGTTGGTGATTCCAGGTCAGGAAGTTTGTGTATGAGAAAATTTGTGTTTGTAGGCTTAAAGATCTTCATCTGATCATAACAAAATTCTTAAACCTTATAATGTAGCTTTTTAACTTGTTAGTGATGCGATACCCACCGCTAGCAAGACAAATAATTTCACAATTGACAACCTACTAAGATAAAGTTACTAGTACTAGATTAAATAGAGACTTACCAAAACAAATTATTTAAGAAAAGAAAACGAAAGACTCGAATTGATAACCTAACAATACAAAAGTAAATAATACATACACCCATTTTTGTCAAGGATAGGTCATCGGAGTCTGAAACTGTAGGCACTATATTCAATGAAAAGCCCTCTCTATCTGCCGTCTGGGTTTTGTTTTAGCATCGTATTGAACACCTTTTGTCTCCTTTGCAGTCCTCAAACTACCTAACCTAGAACTAAAGTTCTAGTTTTCTAGAACTTTAGTTCTAGTTTCGATTACTACATGCTACTTATCATTAGATAAGTTTCTAGGTAATTACCAATATGGGTTAATCCCATTTGATTGTCAAACATAGTTTATATTACTTAATATAAATAGAAGTAGGTACTTGTATAGTAAATTTGAATGATCAATCGAATAATGTGTTAAGCCAAAGTTGCGATTTAAATTTGATGATGTAGTGATAAAACCTGAAAAGGAGCTTGAGCTTTGAGCTTTGATTTAGTATATTATGATTATAAATCTGACTAGAAAAACCAATAATGCTCGCTCTAGAAGGTCGACCTTATTGGTGAAGTCATTCAAAAAGGCCAGGTGCACAACTGCCGTGCATGACAAGATGTATGAACTGATGAACATGGAAGAAACAAAAGTGCAAAAATCGTAACACTTGGGGTGCTGTAGTTTCTGTCTACCCTCATGGCAAAATGCCATGATTGTATATGTATAAATAGAATTGTTGTGTCTGTACGGTACTACTATTTGGTTTAATTGAAACCCATGTGGCTAGATAACATAGTTAGGCTAATTTGCCGAACCCAACAAAATTGGGAAAGGCCTAGACTGGTACAGAGTAAATTTTGTTAGGGATACAGTTTCAATCTTGTGGGTTATATACCAATTTGCTAAGGATTCGGACACAGAGATCACGTCTTCGTGTTTTAATTTAATTCCAAAAAGGAGAAAGTTCTTAATTCATTTATCTGTGTTTTTTTATGCTTGTTCGCGTAGAGGCTTGCTTATGAACTGATTTTTAGCTGTCACTAACGATTGTCATAGGTGTTCGTAAGACAACCGGGACCGACGGCTTTACGTATTCTGCGAGGTACGAAGGAGTCTCGATGTGTTAGGAATGGTAACCCATCCACAGCTTAACCTTGTATTGATCAATGAAGTTAGAACTTAGCACAAGCCTCTCAAGACAGTGTACAAAGCCCTTTAATGATATAATTTGGTATTTTTATTTATATCAAAAGTAATAAAGTTGAAGAGTTCTCAAAGACCACGTCAAAGAGACAAACTAGATTTTAATCCCATATAAAGAGGATATTACTTGATTTCAAGCGGTGTCCGAGAAAAATCCCGAGTCTAAGTGAAAATCTTTCAGTTATTATCAAGGCAGAGAGAAATATAAAGCAGAAAATATATTAAAGTACTTTTTAGATGGATTAAGACTATATACTCATATAAAATGGGTTGCTTTGTAGTGTAGCACAAAGGTAATGAGTTTGACATTGTTAGGACGATAGGGTCGAGTTGATGTGAGCCGATAGATGTATTTAATACTTAATCTTTTTTCTTTTGTGAATCTAATGAAGCAGTATTTACTTTCGTTAGAGGCCAAAATATAAGAGGCAGCTTTATGGATACTTGAGATTGGATGGATACCGAAGATTAACTCAATAACATACGGCTAAGAAAACATGACACAAACTATCGTATTAAGATGGTTACTAAAACAAGATTAACAAGACATCTTACATACATACGTCTACAATTCACACACAACACACACACAAATAAATGATTTGATTTAAATTGATTTGAAAAAGAGGCACACGCGTGCGCATACTCCACCTAATCTATGTAACCTCGTACAACTACCATAATCATTACAAATATATTAAGATATACTCGTAGTTTTGTTACTTTTATTGTAAATATACGGTCAAACCCATAAGGGTTTGACCGTATATTTACAATAAAAGACCTTAGAGATGAGAAATAATTGATTTATTTATTAAGGTAGACAAACAAAAAGTTGTACCTTCGAGTTCAAACCGCGTTTGATGTGTTACTTGAAACCTTTGCTGTCCTTTGTGCCCCAAAACATGCAGTTTTTAAGTCTCATATATCCAATATAATTTCACTGACTACATTGACCTTCAAATTGGAATACAATAATTTATTTATTTATTTATTAAGGAAACTCAACAGCTGTTTTAACATTTAAATGAGTTCTAAATGTTCACTTCACTATCAATGAACAGCCCAGTAATGATAGAGCATATGTATACTGCACAGTGATAGCGAGATGATGACAATTGTCTCTTAGCCAATTACAGAGTTCCACGTCATTGATAAAGGTAGATCAACTAGAAATTAGCGAACAATTATTATAAATAAATATATAAATATAAATAATGTTAGCAAATTATATTGTTTAGCAGTAGAAAATTTTGTATTACGATGGTACCACTCCGGACGTATTCTACAGCATGAGCAGAGTGTACCACCTTACCAATAATAGAGTTATTCTTTTCTCTTAAGTCACAAGCAAGATAGGGCAATAAAAGCAAACAGTAGGTATAACTTGCTAGCTTAGAAACGCCAGACCGACACGCCACAGAACGTTCGATCTTGTGTCGGTGACGGCGAGAATATAACGTTTTATTTGTGGCAATATTTTCATGTACAGACGCCAGCAGGTCAAGCTATCCAAAACTGTCAAATTTACCCAATTGAATATGAACCTTATCGTTTTGTATTAAAGTTGAAAATCAATCAAAAAAAATTGACAAATTGTGGTAGCTTGATGTGCTGGCCTCTGTACATGAAGTAAGGCTTATAAGACCCTTTTTTCAATGTATTTCACATTGCAAAATAGTCTTTATAGTTAGTAATGTCCAAATCAATTATTTTATTATTGTAACTAGTAGTCCCATGGTGGCCGAAATTCGACCTTTTTAAGTTTTGATGTTATAGAGGCTCTTTTTTCGTATTTAAAAACCAATGTGTTTGACATTGACAGCCCGAACGTAAACAATTAAAATTATATATAATTAAATTTTAGGAATTTGTAACATTTATTAAACAAATTTTAACTTTCTACACTCTTTCTCCGTGTAATTTTAACTATGCCTAATCTAATACTCCTCCGTGCGCGCAATGTTCTTTAAAAGGGGTACAAAGTTTTTTTTTTATAAGAGTTAGGTTAGCGTTTGACCACAATCTCACCTGATGGTAAGTGACGATGTGGTCTAAGATGTAGCACGCTTACCTAGAAGATACCTATTCACTCGTGACTTGAAGACCCCCAAATTGTACACGTCAGGAAACACAGACTCAGGCAGCTGATTCCATTCCAAGTTTTCGCGTCACGTATTAATAAATTATTGTAATTGTAATAAGCATAAAAACAAGTATACACCCGATGATAAGCGGTAGCCGTAACTTATAGACGCCTGCAACAACAATCATCCAGCACGTTATTATATTGAGACCTCAGTTTTTATGTCTCTTAGAGTCATAACATGACCAGTAATATTTAGCTACATTCAAACCGGAACAATAATATATTCAAGATATTCAAAATTATACAAGATGACTAGTACCTAGTACTTTATCTACGTCGTTTTTACACTCCTTTCGATCCCTTGTGTATTTGCTAGGAAGAAGAACCATAATTATTGTAACAACGCCAAATATTCTGGGGGCTATGCAATAATGGTATGAAAAAAAACACAGCTAAAACATCTCGATGTTCCAAATTTAATTTCACGTCCAGAATACAAAGAGGTTCATGTCGAAACAAAAGTAAGTCTTGATTCTGTGGTGAATTTATTTTCCACCAGTTACAGTTTATTAATACAGAAGAAACTAAGGAAAGAACAAAAGAGTTTGCTCTTTTGTTCTTTCCTTCAAATCCTATTCTTTCTCACATCAGACAGAGTACCACATCCACACAAAATGTAGAGGTAATCAACATTATGACATCCATGTATCTTCGAACTGCACAAATTGCGTTCTTACAACGTATAAAAGTTGTTCTCAGCAATCAGCTGATTAAACTAAGCCGAACGACCAGAAACAGACTCTGGCTCTACAATACTAAAGTTCAAATTGGTTTGGAATTTTCTTACACATATGTGTAGACGGTTTTAGTGTCTGCCATGAATTTAGTAGTAAAGGAAATTAAATAAACTGGCTATTTCGTTAGTCTTAATCTCGTTATATACGAGTATTGGATTTAGAGTATTGGTACTGTAATATGGCTATGGCTAAGTAATAACTACGTTGACTAATCGATCTGCAAGGTTAAGTCTTGCCACGGTCAGTCTATGGATGGGTGACTAATTCGTTATACGAACTATCTGTTATACGAACACCTTTGATAATTTTATTGTAAGAAGTCAGAAGGGTAATCAGAAGCCAAAAATGCCTGACGAAAGAAGTAAGCCTATAATATAATTAGACATTAACAAGGTACAATGCCAAACTGTGAGCTGTTACTGAAAATTTCATAGAAAACCGCGATAAAATTGTCTTCATTCCTGGGAATGGAACACTGGAAGTCAAGCTCAAGCTAATCAACCAATCAGGCAGTGAAAAGGTATCTACTGTAATATTTCCGAATGGATCTGAGATCTGACCAAGAAAGTTTCCTTTTTTTTCTATGAATTAGGTACGCTTTGAAAGTAAATTGGTTAATTAGTTACGTCACAGTAAAAATCTGAGTTAGTTATTTTGCAAACAGTTTTGTGATTGTAATACTTATAATTAACTTGAGCTAACAAAGTTTACTTAACGACCTTTTCATAACAAGCTTTATTTCTTTCTATTTATCACATTTTTCTACCGGTTACTGAACCAGCTATGGCTCTTTCTTCAAAAGGCCATTTCAGACTTTTCCCTACATAGTAAGACTCATATTTGGTACTATTCTAAGTCTGGACTTTAAAAGAGACTATGATTCTGTGAGTTTGAATCGGCGTTTCTTCTCGGAGGAGAGCTAAGAAATTCCGGAGTCATCTAGCTTAAAAAAATATGTGAAATATTGACTTGTAAAATCTATTTACAGAAATAAATATCATTTATCGTTTAGCTACTCAACACGAGGTACTACTGAGTTTGATTCCCAGGTCGACCAAAGTATTATTAAGTTTTGTACAATATTCTTAAATTGTATTTTACACACACAGAAAAATATAATAAAAACATCGAGCGACCTTAACTCAAAACCTTTATGATCGATTTTTAACACAGGTTAAAGTAAAATGCGAAAAATTATACCTATTGATTTCTGACACGCGAATAAATAAAACTACTTTTTACGGATTTTATAGCGTTATTATTAATCCCTTAACGGGTAGATAGTCTACCTGTGACCATGGACGCCGTAAAAGGTCCGAAACGTCGGGATTAATAATGTCAATATAACGCGATAAAATCCGTAAAAAGTAGTTTTATATCAATACCTAAAATTGTTAACAGTTAATATATACCTATTTTTTTTTAATTGATTATGGACTAGATTAAAGGATGTATTAGTAGCATAGAAATGTAAAGTTCTAGTTCGGATTTTGGATTTGCAAGCGGTTTGATGGTAATAAATGGCTCACCTGCTGTTTAATGGGAATAAAAAACTTACCAGCGAACTGTGGGTCTACAGAGCCCAGCATATCAAGCTACCCCAAACTGTCAAATTGCTTTGATAGATTTTCAACTTTAACACAAAAGGATAAGGTTAATTTTCAAGGATAGCTTGACCTACCTCTCTTTACATTGGTACACCAGTGCTTAACCTTTCCGGGATATAGGGATATTGGTACATAACGTTCATATTTATGTTTGTTGCGCATTGCGATTGTGGTCGCAATAATATGCTTTCTTCCAAATTCTTTAATTCAACATGCATTAGTACCTACTATTTAAAATTAAAACTATTTTAAGCCAAGCCTAACATGTAAATTTTAGGTGTATCAAATTTTCTTTGTGCACGTGAATATCACATTAAATATTCTTCAACAGAAGTTTAAAACTAAAAGAGCTCTTTTCTTGTAAAACAGTGAAAACATACGAGTGTACAAAATGAGCTGCGCTCTATATTTTAAACGACGCTTATGACAGTGAAAATTAATAAGATTTTGGTTTCGCGAGATGCCAATGAACATGAGTACTGCAAGTGCTTAAGTCTCGGCAAATCTAAATTCCCAGTGATTATCTAATACTGCAAAATTGCTTTTCTTTTTGTTGAGGAAGGCATACAAAGCCCGTGATAGGTGTAGTTATATATAACATATTGTGATATGTTATATATAAATAAATAATTATATGTAATAAAGATGGGATGGACAAAGTTGGTTGGCATACGAAGTATGAGGTAGGTACGAAAGTAGGCTTATATTGGGTATAAGCCTAATTTCTCGTATGCCAACCAGTGGGTTAATAATGAAGGGTGTATTGTGTACCCACACATATGGGTGCTGTAATAGATATATTATAGCAAAAAGCTACGTGTGAGGTGGTCTTTATGCCCTCACTACTAAAGCAAGTAAATATTATAGTGACTATTCGTACTTTTTGTTTGACTACTCGTCTGAATTGTAGTCACGGAGCGAACTAAGTACACCTAATAATCTTCACATAATAATACGCTCGGGCACGTACGCAATATAGAGGCGTATATTCTACGGCATAGACTCTACGAGTGTGTAATATGACACCGGGATGGTAGTGTGAACTTCTTCTCGCCACCTGTTTAACTTTTGAGTTCTCTGCGAGAATACTTATATGTTGCACTAAGTATAGCAGCTGAGTGTCTTCAAGTTACTTCGAAGTTATCACTATGATGGTACGATGGAAGTATAGTGTTCTGTTCTTCATTCAAAAGATATGCAGAAGATTATTTTAATTTATTTAGAAAGTTATAAGATATTGTCTATTTGAGCAGTAATTCGAATTCTTTGTGAGATATCATGAAAGTATATTTATACAGTTTAAACTACTAAAAACGTAAAGTATTAATGTAAATAAACTACATTCAGCTTAACATAAGACAAAACGGTCATTAAAAATATGACAAAAAATCAAGTGGTCAAGTTAAATCGATTAAAACTTCTTCCTAAATAAATATATAAATAAATAACAACTCCCCTATTACTAAAAAGGATTAAAAATTTACTGTAGCCGTATCAGTGGACCCTTACCTAACCTTTCAGGTATACAGGCATGATGGTATGTTGTGTTCCATATTTAAATGGTCGTATAAAAATAGAACAGAGTATGTGCCATTTTTTATAACTACTCATATCAAGTTTAATATCCGAAAACATTTTTATAAAATTGTTCCCATAGTTCATGGAATAAAGACATCCATTTAAAAAACCGATCAAAAATATGGAGATATCTAAAACTGATATCAGAATATATCCGAAAATCACTTGAAACAAATCTCTATGTAATAACCGCGCGGACGATAAATTGATGGAAAGCTCCGCTTATCAGATTTAAATATCCGCGGACCTCGCAGAGGACGCAGTCTCTTTTCATATTACCAACCGGCTCTGTTATAATTAGATGAATTTTCTTTTGTAGTCGGGCTAAATTACAAAAGGGAGAGAATTTAGTATGTTCATTTCACTTGTGTTCATTATTGAGTAACAAATTGGTAGTAATAAAGCTTAGAGTGTTTTAATATATTTATTTTTGTATTCGGTACTCTAAAAAAGGTGACGTCTAAGTTTATGACCCTAGTGGTGTAGTAGAAAGCACCAGAATAAGATTCCGGAAAAAATGCTTTAAAAACTCATTTGAGCTGTTTGTATTTTTATTTCTATTCTTTTTTTATAACAGCTTGGATTTTGATTGCAACTACTAAGGAACCGTTAATGTTAATAGTTTTGCCGCCTTTTACATGTATGAGGCTTGAAAATCTTACCACTAAAATGTAAGAACTTCCACACATCTAAACGGCGCACGTTCTATGGGCTGTTTAAAAAGTAAAAATGAGAATCAAAGAGTCTATCTTGAATTCTTAATCGTAGGAATGTTAAATTTCAATTACTAAGTTTAAAAGCAAGCAAGTTTTTAAGCAGTGATAGCCTTGTGGTATGACCATTGGACTGCCAAGTCCAAGGTCTTGAGTTCGAATCCAAGGCACGCACCTCTGACTTTTCGAAATCATGTGCGTATTAATAATTACTTATCATTCGCGTAAACGGTGAAGGAAAACATCGTGAGGAAACCTGCATGCCTTGGATATTTTCTCGACGGCGTGTGAAGTCTACCAACCTGCACTAGGCCAGCTTGGTGGACTATAGCCTAATCCCTCTCATTCTGTAAAAAGAGACCCGGGCCCAGCAGAAGGACAGTATATGGGTTGATGATGATTTTAAAAAAATGCCGTTTAGATTGTCTTGTAAAACACATATATGCTTTAAGTAACTAATTTTACTAAGAAGGTCTCAACTCCTTCCTCAAAATATAAAAATAAAAACTGCAACCGGCACAATTCAAACATTCTAAATACAAATTTAATTTATAGATAATACGTTCGCGTGTCCACTAGAACATGAATGGACCCGCCTGATAAAGGCATCAGTTTAGTAATTTGTATTGACAAGGCCAACATAATGGCGAATGGAGTTTGCCCGTGAAAGGTCTGCGGTTGGAGTCGGCTGGGGTAACATTACAACCGTAGACTTTTAGAAATCTCTGTAGTCGATAATTGTCATGCTGACCTGTCTGGGAGTATCACAATAAGACTGATATATTTTAAAAATATTTATATGTAATCTTGTTTGTAGATTACGGGCTTTGAAGAAGTTTGCTGGTCTTCAATGATCAAATATTTAATTAGAAAGAAGAAAGAAAGAAACATTTATTCAGCTGCAAATGAGACATGAAATGAAATGAAATGATATTTATTTCTGTAAATAGATCTTATAAAGACACTTTTAAAAGTCAATGTTTTGATTTTTTTATGCTAGAAGGCGCCGACATTTAACTACTTAAACAATTTTATATTAAAATAAAAGTAACAACAGAAAAGAAGTACAATGCCTCACGGTTGAGCTGAAAGGGATCTGGTTCAGCATAATGCCAAACAGATTGTCTGACGCTGAATTAGATTTGATAAAAAATATATTTGTATAATTATTGAAGCACATTATTATTTACTAATATTGATACACTTAAAGTGCGAAGCTGCAAAACTATCTGATCATATTTAATACATACCTACAAATAAAGGCTCAACTGAGCAAAATTGATGTAAAATGTATCTATCAATTACTATTCTTCCACTTTATTTTTTTCGTAAACTAATGAACAAAGTTTTGACATCATCATTATTTAGGACTTGTATTATCCCACTGCTCGGTATAAAACAGCTTTACTACTGAAGACAGTGAGGGACAGTCAAAACATCATCTTAAAAACTCTAGCCAGGAACTTAGCTCTCAGATTTTATGGCATAGGTATACCTCCAGGCTCTGCACAGTGTATGCAGAGAGTAAGGGTTACTGACACTAGATAGTAAGTTATTATTTGCTTCTCACAGTTTATCGACTACTGGTCTGAAATAAAAGTTATGATAAAATAAAATAAGCCTCGTATTTTTTATGCCAAGCTTACATAACTCAACCTTCCTTCTTTTTTGAAGTTTCCGCGACCAAGGTAAATGATATGTATAATTATTAATACGTGAAGCGAAAACTTATTCCCCTTTTTAGGAATATTGCGCGCATGGAGGAGTGTGAGGTTTGACATAGTTAACATTTATATGTTAACAATTATATTCAACCTCCGAGTTAACATAGTTAATATTACAAATCACATTATTTACAATCATTGTTCAAATATTCCATCGCTGGCCGTGTCGATGATTCTAAATACTCAATATGTAAGCTAAGCGTTTCATTCGGTATCGATTTAGAGAACATAATAGTGCGTTGAATTTGAATAGACCATTTGATGGCATAAACCTCAGAGGGTATTGGATAGCAGCTAAATCAATTCATCTTCTATTCATGGTACTTTTCATTAGAGGTTGAATTCATTCTGTTGTTGGATCATAAATTATTATAATTATTAAAATTAATTGAAACCCATCTTTATCATTTGTTGTTATTGATATTCCTTTTTCGTGAACAAGTTTAAATATAATAAGAAATAATATGTTGTAATGTTCTCTTTGGACATTCTAACACAGGCAGAGGTTATAATAATGTACTGGCATAATGTAAACTACAAATCCAAACTCCAAACTCTACCTGGATATCGATCCCAGGATCTCTTCCATTGCACCAGTCGCGTTTTCTACTACTATAAGGCAGTTTTCAAATTTGAGGCATGGAAAAAAATAAACAGATAAATTACCCACATAATGCACAAAACAAAACTGTTTTTTAACCAAGCAGACATCAAAGCTTTAATATTAAAGAATTTAGGAGTGTAGAATGAATAACACGTAAAAATAAACTTTACCAACCATATCATAGCGCTAAGCTTGTGAATAAAAATCAGCTTACATTACAACATCGAAACACATTTTCATACTAAACTATATACGGAACTCCATTCATCTCCACTGAGCATCTGGAACCCAAGTTATAATCGGAAAAAAGTACTGCTATGCCATGAAACGAGCAAGTTGCGAAGTAACCCAAGTTTTCACGACACTCCACTGGGTGGAGGACTTTTAGTTGGTTTTTATGAAGTTTTCAACGGAACCCCGTTTTATCTTCTACTCTGATCTTTTTGAAGTAAATTTTGTTATTAAGTATTTGACGTTCACTGCGGAAGTTTGATGTCGACTTAGAAGCTTCGGAGTTAGTCAACAAAAGAAATGACGTCATTGTAGCCATACACATCATATTGGGTCACGTAATTTTTTTTGTTGACTAAGTACGAAAGTGTGAACGAAAAATTAATCTCAATATAATTACTTTTTTGAGGTACTTTTTTTGGTAAACTTGCAGATATTTGACTACGGATTTTTCTCTAGTTCGACATTATAATATATTATCCGCCGCGTTTATCCGCCACTTTGGATACTGTTTCATACCCGAAACATGGCTACTCGCAGCTATACAGCTTGTTACAAAATGCATCTTAAAAACATTATACATTAACTCTACTAAGAGTTAACATTCGATAAACGATAGCGTTGCGTGTCAATTTTTATGGAAAACCCCTTACAGCGCATCTAGTGGTCACATCAAGAATTCATAATTTTTATAGAGCATTTTGTACCATCACGACTGTATTACCCGAAAGGTTAGACAGAGATGTACACATACCAGCAGATCAACCTATCCAAAACTGTCAAATTGTCCCAATTGAATATGAACCTTATCCTATTGTAATAAAGTTGAAATTCTATCAAAGAAATTTGACAGATTGGGGTAACTTGATGTACTGGCTTCTGTACCTAAATCAACCATTCCAGTATAATTTTAAATCCCATGTCGTAAGTGGCCAACCTATTGCGCTTAAATGGTCACAAATACAAACTCCAAGCTATTACTAAGAACTTCCTGATGTCAAAACCCTTACTTGACTCCGCCCGGGTATGGATCTCATGGTCAGGTTTGGTTGCGACTACTAGACCAATTATTTTGCAGATTTTGCAAGTATTTCATAAATCTTTCCACTCGTCAGACGCTAACGACTATCGCGCATGTAAGCTTCTGGTAAAACTACAGACTACATACTCACTATATACAAGAACATTTACTTGTACTTTTATTGTCGCCCAGGGAGCCAAGTTTCGGATAAAAGAAAGTCCACCGTCTAAGTTAAGTAACAACGTAGATAGTTGTGCTTAGAATGTCGTGTACCGCGTTATGCCTTACAGCAATATATATTTATTTTGTAGTAGGAAAAAGTTATGCGTTCGATTAAAAAAAAAATGATTTTCTAAAGTTCCTCTACCATTTAAGTAATTCTTCAATTGTTTTTGGGTTATCGAATCTTCGATCTTTATTCATTCTTCAAGATTGATTCCGTAACCTTTTTAATACACACCTCTTTCCTAATAACGATGCATCGGTACGCGAATTGTTTAGTTCAGCTGCGCTTACTGCTGTCTATCTATTGATGAGTGATCCTTTTATAGTAAATAGCGACCCATACCTCAGAGAGGACTTTTAACCCGTCGGTCGCGGATGTCTTACGAAGACATTATGACAATCAGCAGCCCAAAAAGCTTGCTAGCCAATTTATCCAATTTATTGCCTTACGATATCGGAATTGCACAGAAATTGAGTTGCGGAGGGCTGATGACAATCGCTTTATGTAAAGTACTAGAGTATTCTGGTTCCGCATTTGGTTAGATGGGAAGCCATCCCTAACATAGTTGGTTTGTATTAGGATGATATTGGTTGCTTAACATGAATTTATCAATTTTAAAATTACCAGCAATTGTTTATTTTCTAATTGCCAATAGCAAGATGGGCGAGATATAATGAAAACATGGTTGAGACTGGTACAAGAGCCGAGATACCAAATTTATACCCTCAGTGAGTGAAGTCGGGAAGCGGATAATGATGACGAGCCAATGTATTCAAAAAAATCGTACTCAACACCCAACGGTATTAAATCATATCCCCAAAACCAAACCTCATTTTTATAATGAACCACAATAAATTACAAACAACCGCATTTCATAGCGGCAGGGTCATCGCACTAAACGACTGCGACCACAACAAAGTGGTCGCGAGTGGTCGCCGTGAGCTATCAGTTGCACTTGTTACAAAGAGGTGGCTGAACTCACGACCACATCATTTAAAATAGTACCCTTATATTTATTGTGTGGATATTGGGCCGCAATTGTGTCGATAGTTTTTAATCGCTTTTTCATATCCATATTTCGATTTTATTGATATTTTCCAATATATTAACGAGAAGACATTTAGTTTATTTCCGAACGATGTTGCCTTAATTTTTTTTACTAGTATTTTTTCGGGTAGACTACCCGTGACCATGGACGCTGTAAAGGGTCCGAAACGTCGGGATTAATTATCAAAATCAAAATCATAATAGTTTTATTTTCATATAAACCATATACAGGCACTTATGAAATGTCGAGTTTAGGTGCACGGTTCCAAATTAGTCGTTTCCTATGGAGAAGAACCGGCAAGAAACTCCATAAATTTAAATAAATTTTATATCAATATAACGCGATAAAATCCGTAAAAAGTAGTTTTATTTCAATGTATAATATTCGCGTAAATGTCAGAAATCTGTATTTTTGTATTATATTTGGCATTAATGCATAGTAAACATTTTTAATAATTATGAATTTTAAAATAATTATTATGATTTACAGTATAGAGCTGTGTTTTAAAAATTTGACTACTCAAACCAAAACCATCTCAATGTTTGTAAACGTGTAAAAAACCGATAAACTCCAAAAAGGGCGTATTCCGAAACTGTAAAGTGTTTTCCTCCACACCTATTCTCGCAAACAACAACGTTTCAATCTATCGCATCTACATAAAATCAGCACACGCAAGTCGACACTGGAGAAACGTAACGGTAACGTAATACGAGGCGACGTTCCCGTGATGTATGGGCCCCACCCCAGGGGATGAAACTTTGAGCCGGCGAAAATCCCAAGGGTTGAAACTAGTCGTCGGTAAACAAAAAACTGTGTGGTTTTTGTTGGTCTTGCAGGTGAGACATACGGATGGAGAGGTACAAAAACCTTTTCAGAAATAATACTTTTTTTGTTAATTTTTAAATATGGATGGGTATGATATGTAGAAAGAAATAAAGAAAAATAATTTATTTTTTAATATATATAAACAGTACCTTTTTATTTACATTATATAAAAAAAGCCTGCACTCACCCAAAAAAGACGACGAACGATTGACGACGTCTGTGGTCTAGTGGTTCGAGTACTGGACTGCTGATCATGGGGTCGTGGGTTCGATTCCCACAGGACACAAATATTTGTGTGGGTAAAACATGAGTATTTGTGTTTGTCTGGGTGTTTTTTTGTAGTATATGTATATTTACAAAAAAAAAGTATCTAAGTATTATATCCATTGTCTAGTACCCATAGTACAAGCTCTGCTTAGTTTGGGACTCGATGGTGTTGTGTAAAAATGTCCCAAAAAATATTATTATTAAAGCCTCTATCTCAGCATATTGCTACAAAATTTAAAAACTAAAAGGTCGCAGCGCTGGTTTCAGATAGGTCCAGTCCAGTTGTACGTCATGCCACGGTCAGCTACGGATACATATAACAGTTCCAAGGAATGACAATCAGGGCATCCCTTTTTCGCATTTTATGATTTTATTTCATGATTGGCTAAAGGAACAATTAGTGGACAGTATGTGGGTTGTTGATGAAATATACCGGCGAACTGCAGCTGGTACATTAGTATATACCTCTACCTAACGTGACGTGATGGTATTTTATGTTAAAACCTGTGAATTTGTACTTACGGATAAAGAAACCCATCATCATTAACTTTTCAAAAAGCATACGTACCTTGATAAAGAAGCATATATGGATAATGAAGTAAAAGTAAGACAAATCTAAATTTTTTGAACAAAATCTTCTTATTAATATAAAAGATAAAAACTTTATATGCTAGCGCAAAAGCAAATCCCTAAATAATTCACACCACGAACTTTCCACTACATTTAAAATAATCTCCGATAAAATTACTCAAGCACTCTCAAAATAACTGCGGACTATAATCTCAATGTGAATACGTGACGAAAAGCGGCCATTTTACAAGTAGATACTCACCGAGTTCAACACTTAGTCAACCCTACTCGCCAATTTAATTTATTAACACTTAAAACTTACATAATTCAACGTACTAAGTTTTAAGTCTAGCCCTTCTAAGTAACAGCACTTAAGGTCGCACCTGATACCGCGGTCGTACGTAAGTGACAGATGGGTTGAAACTTCATTAAGTGCCAAGTTGAGTCTTTAAAAATTAATACAAAAGAAGGAATATTGAGTTGAATTTGTATTAAAGTGCCTTAGGATTTTTGGAGAAATAGTGCAATATTTATAAGATAGAGGAAAGTATAGAAGAAAACTTAGAAAAAAAAGTAGTTTGTATTAGTATAGCATATACCTTAATTATACATTTATGAAAGTTACCTAATTATATAATTAAATATAAGGAAACTGCCTCTTTAAATAAAAGGTAGACTGGAATTAACAGTTAAGCAGTCTTGGAACTGCATTTTTTTTCAAGTCTAGGTCTTAGTAAAGTTTTTGGAGGTCATTATTTAAGATTTTTACTTATTTATATTATCTCGAAAGAAATAAAAAAATCCTAATCAGACAATTCAGCAGAAGTAAAACAAGGACGGTATCCCGAATTTTCGTCGATACCTCCCAATATAAGTTGGTTAATTTAATTATCCGGTCGCACTGGGGGAATCACGATGAGATTATACGGATGTTAATTGATGAGGTGGGGGACAGCTTTGAAGCATCTTTGAACTAAACTCCGTTAAAAATATAATAGAATACTGGTAGAATATTGTCGGAAGATATAACTACGCTGATCGACCGACCAGCTCTGTTTTCTGCGGCTAATCTGTTTATAGATGACCATTTTTAACATATCGAGATCACTCCGTGCTTCTCATCACAATACTTACTCATATATACATTGATAAATTGGGTAAGAATAAATACACTATATAAGTGTCCAATTAAGCCGAATCTACAAACTTCAGTTGAAATTATCGTATTAATTTTCAATCAGGAACCAGAAATAAAATTGTATGTTACTAAGCAAAGGAAAAATTCGACCGCGGGCAGGATTCTAACCTGCGTCTTCTGGTTAGGTACACCAGACACTATGACCACTAAGCCACCACGAGTCCTATCCGCACTGTCGAATTTTGCCTTCACTTTCTGAATTTACGTCTTTATGGTGACCTGACGTCACTTATAACACTATTAAGAAGCCAGTTTTTGCTCCTCAACCTAATAAATTTTATGTATTAAAATACACAGGCTATTAAACTGATACTACCACATTTCATAAATAATTTACCGGACTCCCAACACCAAGAATTAGTTAAATCTATATAAACTTATTGATTTCTGACATTTACGCGAATATTATACATTGAAATAAAACTACTTTTTACGGATTTTATCGCGTATATTGACATTATTAATCCCATCATCATCATGATCATGTAACAATAAAAAATGTAGGCTAGCTGTCAGTAATTATATCATCAAGACCTCAGTCTACCCGTGACCATGGACGCTGTAAAGGGTCCGAAACGTCGGGATTAATAATATCAATATACGCGATAAAATCCGTAAAAAGTAGTTTTATTTCAATCAATATGAGCTCTAATGACAAATAAACAGTTTATCAGAAAACAAAAAAAAAACTAAACACAAAATTTCATCGTGCCGTATCGTACTCAATTCAACGAGCCAGCCTAAATTTTAACCTACAATTTGGCTCAATTTGATAAACATACGAACTACTTGACCAAAGTTTGACGAATATGCAAATAATAAAACACACGTTGGCGAAATTGGCCTTTTGACGTACAAACTATGACCAACTTGTTGGCCAAACTCCGCAGCTGTATGATCCGGCCAATAGAAAAGTTGGAACTGCAGGACGTACTACACCGTGCCATAAGCCGAATAACTTCATTTTTTTTGTTTTATTCCTAGAATGTTTTTTTTTTTATGTGATAGGGTGGGCAAACGAGCAGACGGATCACCTGATGGTAAGCGATTACCGCCGCCCATGGACACCCGCAACACCAGAGGAGTTTCAGGTGCGTTGCCGCCCTTTTAAGGGGTTTGGGCGTCCGGTATCCTCACTCACTCGACGAAACACAACGAAAACGTTATTTCACGCCGGTTTTCTGTGAGGCCGTGGTATCAAGTCCGGTCGAGCCGGCCCATTCGTGCCGAAGCATGGCTCTCCCACGGTAAAATAAAATAAAATGTTATAAGGTAAAATGTTGCTTTTAAACCGTTTTTTATACGTACCTTTTATTTTCGTTAAGACTAGAGACTTACCTAAATAAAAAAAAATACGAAAACATTTATGCTATATAAAAAGCAAGTAAACACGTAATGATAACAGATTTAATTCATCAAAGAAACCATGATACCATCGCGGGGATCGAATAAAATGTTTTTCTGTTGTGTCCCTAATAGGTCCTTGGCAGAAAATAAAAAAGAATTTATATACATGATCTTAAAAAAAATACGAATAATAAAAGCCAAAGTATATTTTTAAACTTTTGGCTTTTAATTTATAAATTATAATAATTTATCATAATTTAAAAAAAGAATAACCGTAATTTTGAAATACTTTTCCCAAAACATTAATGTACTTCCATATCTTAGGTGTATAGTAAATACTTTTTATAAAACTTGGCAGTCTAAATGCATTGCCTTTGCCACCCGCGTTCTCGTGACAAATATCTATGAACTGGGAACTCTAGAGCAAGTGAAGTATAGCCCAGTTCCAGCGCAATGAGCTACTACCGCCGTCAACTTGAAATACGTCCAGGTTTTCTGCAACTTTAAAATTAAATCTTTTTTGCGTTCAAGTTTAAAGTAGTTTGAATAAACGATTTTTGTATTTTTTATTTCCATTTTGAATTATTAACGCTTACTTGAGTTTCCTTTGTCTTTAGTAAAATAACTGGTTACTTGTATTTTCTTTAGCTGACCCGACAGACGTCCTGTCCAAGATTTAATTAACCATACAAATGTCCCATAGAAAAATGCGCAAGTTGCAGTTCCCAGTATTTCTAATTTCCGGGGTACTTTTCCAATTTTTGTTTCGCTACAAACCTTATTAGAGGAGGATATTTGGGACTATTACGATATTTTTTTTAAATAGGCAAATCGATCCAGCCATTCTCAAGTGATGAGCTTACCAACAAATAGCATTTAATTTTTTTTTATATAGATGTAAATACCTAGAAAATAATGTACGTAGTAATTATAGACGTGAAGTTCCTGCAAGTAAATTGAAAATAAATCAAAGAGATAACATTATCCTTGTAGAGTACCCTTTGGCACATTACCAAAACCCTCATCAGTCCAACGTGTTTCTAAATCCACATTCCATTTTCAAATCAAAACTGCGATTCTTTTTTCAAAAAAATCCTGACAGCTAGATGAAACGTCATCATTACTCAAAGATTCGAGTCAAAAACGTGTACGTCACTCAGTATGCTTCTGAAGCCTGCAACCTCAGCACCAAAGCTTTGACGTCAACGCAAAAGCATTTCCTGATTCATTAACACGTCAGCCACCGTAATTACGAATACGGTTCATTTTTTTTATGAGAATTCCAGACCTTATACGCTCGAATTACCATAGTATATTCCTTTTAACGTTGTATGTTAATAGCTTTTACCGGGAACATTCTCATGACTTCATTCTCCTATTATTGAGCACTAACGTCAGTTTTTAATTAAATCTTGGGATTTAGTATCTACAGTGAAAATGTGGTCAGAGATTATTAAATTAATTTTTGATAGAGAGAAATTGACTCTTTGATATTCTGTAGTTATGATATTTTTAATTATATTATTATGATGAATCCGTATGAAGAAGTAAACTGAGAATATTTTCTTTTATCAATCCGACCAAACTTTAGATATCTATCTATATCATCGAAAAACGTCAATGGTTAACAAATTATGTAAAGTGGTTATTATTACAGAAAATAAGATAAATGTAATGAATCTACGTAGTGAACAAAGCTGTTCTAAAAATATGAAAAAACATACTTTATGAAATAAATACTGTACCTATATATTATAAACTATGCGACGAAAATAAACCACGGTGTCAATTACGTCAAAAAGTTGGGATTACCAAAATTTTCTCTGTATAAAAAAACAGGTTAATAATGTATTTCCATAAAGGTTGTAAAGAGCTACTTTCTCATCCGGTGAAGTTAAAAAACGTATAATACAACATGCCCTAATAAACTCATTTCACTTTGGTCATGTTCACTCATTTTGTCATACACACACCCTGGATACGAAATCTAGCGTATTAAACCTTTTTGAACTACCTCATTGATAAGATCAATACCATTGTAATAACTCCTTCTTCTAGGGTGTTATGGTAGTCGAATGTCATGAATCCCATGGACGTAACATAAAGGCAAGGGAAGGAAATTACGGTTTTTAGTTAGAAGGAGTTCGACATACCCTGACACCACCCCGGGTGGCAGACGATCCAAGAGGATTTTCCATACTTAAAAAAAAGAGTGTCCCCTACAACTATTCCTATACAACCTTTTGATGAATTTTGATAGTGATTATCTAAGCATGAAAACAAAAATAATGATAAAACCCATTTTATTGTTACAGATTCAAAACGGGACCACTGCAACAAGACGGTGGAGATATATGAGGACGTGTCTTCCCCTCCTGTGACCTCTGAGAACTTCGGAAGGCCTCTTACTTGCACATATAGGTCAGTAGCTTTGTAAACTGGGGAACTCTGCACGAGCCGTGAACGTTTTTGTAGTACAAAGGAGTAATGATAGATGTTATTTGGAAGTTTTATATTCTTTCTGATAAGAGAAAAGTGGAACTAAATGTATGGGTAGGGTGCATAAATAGGGTGGGATTGTCTAAAATAAATTGGGCTACAGATACAGAATGGTATAGTACTCGTAACTTACAATAACTCATAGCTACAAGAGAACTTTAAATGCAATCCAATCTTGATTAATGAAACTAATATCTACAGTGAGTGCTGAGTGCGCTTAAATCAGTTTTCATAAAAAAGTAACTTGAAGCAATATTCCTTCTACTAATATACAGTACATCTATTTGGTAAACCTGAAGCAATAAAGGAAATTAAGCGAAAGTATAAAGTAAAATAAATACTTAGGGATTTTTAATCACATAGGCTGGTGATATTTACTCTGATATCCAGCTATCCATATACTACTACATCTTACCAACTTTTCGAAGCTATAATTTACAATCTTTCTATCTGAATGACATAATTAACTACTTACGGCACACATTCTCTGCAAAAATGTCGTCAGTATTTATATCTTTTTCGCTCAGAAGAACCAAGCGATAAGGAAGCGTTGAACATTTTTATCGGATATAATACTTGTGATAAATTGGTGTAATTTATTAGAACCAATATTGCGCAAAAAGAATGGTCCCAATTCTGTGCGTACGATAACAATAAGTGATACTCACATTTTGAAAAGGAATCTTACGAGTATTTCTAATATAAAACCTTTTTCACAGGTTTAGAGCTTTCCGAGGGTCGCCAAAGGATTGGATATTAAGGATAAGGTTCAAAAAGTTCAAAGTTGGTACCTTGATCAACGGTACGACATGCCACAAGGGATACATGCAGGTACATATTTCGCTGTTAGTTTTCATGTTGTTTCTAACAAAAATAAAATAAAATTTAGTGCTGTATTTCACGTAAGAAATGCTCTTTTGAAGTTTGGTATTTGTTTCAATCCTGTGCTAGTCTCGTCAGATCAGCTAACTATGACATATCAACCCATCCCACCGTCGGACGACCCACACTACGTTTACTGTCCCTTGACCACTACTCAGCGGGAAACCCTTGCTCGTCACTATTCGTACCTTCTCTATCATAATTTATTTCATTTTTTTTATCTAGTCAAGGCCTTTTATCTTGTTTTATAACTAAAGTAATAACGATTTGTCTTACTCTTAAATTTTAAATAAAAAACAATAAGAAAAAAAAAATATCTGGCCTGTCCGAACCAGGCATCTAACGATGAAAGAATGGATCCTTATTAATTTTTTTCTCTCATTTATAACCGTCTCGGAAGGAAACGATGAAAAGGGGAAAAGGCAATCCGTAAAACAAAAAGTTCTTAGTCATAAAGTCGTGAAAATCGGCCGCCGTCAGAAGTACTACTAATTGAGTCGGCGCTTTTGCATTTCTACTAATTAATTTTTGAACTCGCCTGACGGGTGAAAGAACTCAAAACTCGGAGCGAACCAATTTGAGCGTAATTATTGAATCATTCTACGTTTGTTGATTTGTGAGTTTTCAAACTCCAATTTTGGAATTCCAATGTGATTTGGATTTAAATTTTGTTACGCATATTTGAGATAGAAATTCTGTGAACTGTCATTATGTAGAAAAGCGATTGGTTTGCTTCTGAATTTGTATTTTCGTAATTATGGTTATATTGATTTGTCTTGGTATACATATTTTGAAATAAGTTAAACACTGAAACAACTTCCTATTCCTTTGAATAGGAAGTTGTTTTTTAAAACGTAGTATCCATTGGAGGTTACAAAGACACATTACTGGTGGAATTGTCACTTAGGTATTTTCTTACACACAATCGCAATCTAGAAGAATTTTATTTTTAAACTTAAAAAACTGCCATTAGCTTAATTTTCTTTGTTTAAATATTTCTATCATATTTACAATTAATAATAATAATAGTTTTTTTTTGACATAAAACAGTTGATACCAAGATATTGTAACTCTGACGTGTTATCTGGTTACAAACAGGTGTTGCAGAAGTCATTGTCTTCTCCTGTTTATGTCACAAATAATAAAAAACACTTGTATGTCGTTTTTATTCATAAAATATGAACAGCAATCGAAATAACTATTTCCTCAATGCTATTGAAATCTAAAATAGAATCAATAAACTTGAATAAAATTTCCTTTTCAATCGCCAAGCTAAAATTACGATAGGAAGAATTATTATTTCCATTATTGACAAAGAAACATTTACAGATAGTGGACGGCAATGCAAAAACAGATGTTTCAAACAGGAAAGAGCCAGGTCTCTTCTGTGGCGAGATCGAACAACCGCAGACGTTCATATCGGAGACCAACTTCGTAAAGATTGTGTTCCACGCCGACAATTTCACTGATCAAACTTACTTCAGCTTCGATTCCAGGTCAGTGCTCTTGTTAAAGAGGTTAATTTAATAGAGAAAGGGTAGTCTATATTTTAATATAAACGAGAAATGTTTTGAATAATAAATTGTCGAAGTTTGTTGACAATGTATTCTGACTTACTGGGGCTCTTCTATAAAATTAAATACAATATAATACAATTTAAATTCTTGAGAAGGATATTCATAAACTAAAAGATTATTATGTATTGACAATTTGAAAGTATTATACGAATCATGGATTTTTTAGAAAAGTGGTCTCACTTTTGGAAAGATGAGATTATTCTTCAGGGTAATGTTTTTATGTGGTTTAATTGTGACGGTACAGTCAACAAAAGAGATTGGTATACAGGTAGCGAACGAAATCTGCATCTTTACACAGATTGTGATTTAAATAATTACCCGTCAAAGGGTTTAATGTGTAGCAGCTTACAATACCTGCGTTTTGCCACATATTGCGTGATAATTATTGCACAATCTTTAACAAAACACAGATCTTTAATTAGCTGTCTGTATACTTAACTCTTTTGTTGACCGTACATACTTCAAAAGAATTATAAAATAGGTAGGTACTAATTATTATTCGTTTCCAAAGGACCAGAAGAATGATGCATTTTCACAGCTTGTACACAATAGTTATTTATTAACGATGACGACGAAAGGACGTATGTGATAATGTTTTTAAAAAAATACAAAAATAAATTTATCTACTACACATTTTTCAGAAGCGCAAGCTAAACAATCTCACATTTAGTTTTTACTTTTAATTTCCTCTGCAGAGCTGAACAACAATTTGAAGTGTACCTACGCTACGGGCAGCATCCGGAATTATATCCAAATAGACGAGGAGAAGTTGTTGCCGGGTATGTATTTACTTGTCTGATATTGAAGTTTATCAATATAACAAAGTTTAAGGTTTGATTGAAGAGTAACATACTGAATGTTTGAAGTGAAGTTTAGGAGGAATCAATACTACTAGTTTCTTGTTCTGAACTGAGTGATTAAATTATTATATATAATGAAAAATGTTAATTGATAATTTGCATTATTACACTAAAGTCATTTTAACCACAACATTGTTACAAACTACTTAATTAAAAACATTTAATAAATACTATGAATGCATTTTTATATTTAATTTTACAATAAATTTGTTTTTCTTCGTTGAAAAATTAATTTCATTTAAATTCCTTTCAATGGAATCCAGCCCTTATTCAGCAATTGTGTACAAACAATAAGGAAAGGAAAGATTAATGATGATAAATAGAACAAAGAATTTTGCGATACAAAATTACCTTATCCCGACTCATTTTACATACGCGCCCTAACGAGATCTAATAATAGATTCATTTGAAAATCCCCCTCACGTAGGAGAAGTATTTACCCCTAACAAACATATAATACAAATGGCCTTAAAAAAGATGATGAATATCGAAATCAGATAAAACAAGAAACAAAACAACACAGAGTTCCACAAGGAGCTATCCTGGGTCCTGACTTTATTTAAATTATTTGCCAAATTGCGAAGCCGACTTCAAAGGGAATTCAAACGTACGTGATGAACATTTTAGAGTAAATCGTTTGGAAAAGCTATTCGGCATTGTCTGCGCTTACTTTCGAGTGTGATCGATTCAATGTGTTGAAATCACAAAGGGTGTTTTGAGCTGTAAAGATCACGTTTCTGTTTATTGTAGTGTTGAGCTAGATAGTTTGTAGATAATTTATAATACTATGAACCGTGATACCAAGTAGTATTTTGACCTTTTTAATGTGTTGAATGTTCTTGAAAGGTTAAGTTACTAACACAATAATAATTGAAATAGAACTTTTTTCGGATTTTATCGCGTTATATTGATATTATTAATCCCGACGCTGATGGTAGATGGACCGAAATATCGGGATTAATAATGTCAATATAACACGATAAAATTCGTAATAAGTAGTTTTATTTCAATTTCTAATATTCACGTAAGTGTCAAAAAATAATTGTTGAATCGTAAAAGTCAGTTTTAAGGTGTAATGAGAAATTATAGCCTCAAGCCATAACGGTATTAAAATAAAATCGGTAAATAAAGTTCAGCAACAGTTTCTTCTGGGAATGAGACATTCATTTGTTATGTTCCATCGAATGTTGGTCAAAAGTTACTATAATTTAGTATCACATTATGTACAGTAAAGTTTATGGTCGCACTTTAAGCAAACAAAAATATTGAGTGTAGTATTTTATTTATAACTAGCTCTCCCTCTTATCTTTTTACCTGTGGGATTATAAGTTCTTTTTTGTTCTCATCTCATCATTTTCATGACATTAGCCTATATAATATATGCTCTCTATAATTTACTTGTAGCAGTGCAGGCTTTTTTCAGGCCTTTTACTTCCATACCATCTACGTCCACCATCTACAGCTCCTCTAATACTTTCTTTGTAACTTTAACATCTTTCACGGAATCCATTAGTTTTTTTTTTCGCTCTCCTCCTCTATTTAAAGCTCCGTTAGTTAACAATAATAAATATTGTCAAATTGTAAACGGATTGCAAAATTAAATTCACTTGCATTATATCTAAATCGTTACTATAAGAGCATAAGACTCATCCAGGTATATTTTACCTTTAATATCCTTACATTACAAAACAGTTGTAACTTTATGAACGTGACTTGAAACTTTAAGGTTCTCTCATAACCTTCAAGAGCTTTTCCCAAAATCGTGACACTCAATTTCCATGCCGATAAATCACTAACTCAATACTTGGAATCATCACTCGACGGCCACTGCATAAATCAAGTTCGAGTAGCCAATTACTTAAGAGGCTTATCCCGAATGTCGCAAACGTTCTAAAATCATTCTGACTGGCTCCAAATGGCTCCACTTTGGTGGGTACGTGACCGAAATGGCTTATAAATCGTGTTGAATTGTCGGCGTGGGCTCACTGCCCAGCTATTATTGCAGCCACATTGATTTATGCGTTGTAATCAAGTACTCGAATTAAAGTGAGTGAGGTGCGTAGTTGCTGATTCAGGGATTTCTTTTTAAATTGAGAGCCCTTTTGATGGGGCTCGAAAGGCACCTTTGGGAATGTTATTTATTTGCGTGAGTGTGCAGTAATTTTACGGGTTGTTTTGTTGGAATATTTTTTTATTACACGTTGACATAGGGGGTAAACGTCAAAATAATTAAAGTTGCATCTAACCCTTTAACTAGTATAGAGTTACAGGATTTAAAGTTCACTCTACCTAAAATTGCTGTCGATGAGAACACATCAAATTAAATCTTGAAGTACTATTTCATCCATTGTCCATAAACTTTTGTTTAAATAAAAAACAGAACATTAAAGCCGGTGATACAAATTAACTGCTAAATCGAACGTATCTTACATTGAACGTCACTAATTCTATAAAAAACAAATATTAAGGACAATAAATCAACAAAATTTTCCGTTTATGTAAATACAATTTCGTTACCTAATTATAACTCGAATCTTAAACAGGTTCAAAAGCACTTACGTAAACATGAAACGTGCCTCTTCGTAATAACTTCAACCGTTTCAAAAGTCAGCAATTAAAATATGCCATGAAAAAATCTGAGGAACCCCAAAAAAATGTTGCAATGAAAATCTCCAACTAAAAGTGTCGAGGATAATAACTACGTTCAGCTTTGTTAGCGAATTAACTTAATGAACGGGAGCTATTTTTCTCAGGTCCTATTGCGAGAGAGTGTTCCGGGATTGCCGGCTGCAAACGTGTTATGTACAGTCTGCTGCCTACCCTGGAGTGTATCCAAGAAATCTTCATTGCAGGCAAGTCTGTGTTTTACAGTTGAACAGCTATAGGGTGTAATTTCGTTTACTTTAAATTAGTGGTGTCAATTGCGTAAAGAGGATTTAGTTTTGCGAAACTGTTTTATTTAAATTAAATATTTTAGACCGAATACGATATTTTACACTATGTAGGAAAAAAATTTAAAGTGCATGTTTATGATAGGTTTCACAAAAAGTAAAGGAGTAACATTGATGTTTATTCATAAAAATGCAATAGCAATTATATAATTCGATTAAAAAAATAGTCTTATTTAATCTGTTCTTCAAATGCTTAAACGACATTCGCCATATTGGATTCCGACGTGACGTCACTCCGGTAGTACACAAACTAGATTAGTTGTGCTCTGTGTTATTGTTTCCTAACGGAGTGACATGACGTCACGCTATGCATGGTAGCTAGCTTTTCGATGCGAAAATTAAATATCATAAATAAAAAACAGTTTTTAAGGCACTTTTCCGATTTATAAAATTGAAATAAAAATTCTTCTGGTTCATTATGATCTCAAAATTTATGTTGTGGTTAAATATTGTATATTGTTATTTATTTCTTTTGTTAAATTATATGTAATCTTAGATAAATAAATAAATTTTAAACCATAAATGCATGATTTCAATTGACAGTAAGAATTTTTAAAGCTTCTGTTCGGGATATAAAATTTGGAAATTATGCATCTCAAAAGCAACGTACTAAATAACAGTATTATGTATCTTAATCAGGTCTTTGAGTTAAATAAATTAGATCTGAGTGAAGTATCTCCCCAAAGTCATGGGGCACAGCAGAAATTTTGATGAGGGTTTCTGCTTGGACAAATGTGTTTGTTTAGGCTCAGCGCGTTAAGTATTGTTTGTCAAAGCTGTTTCCTCATACAGTTTGAGACTACAGCACTTTGTAGTCTTTACGTCATTCGCAACAGTAGCATTTGTATTATAAAAGATAACACAATACTGAGCTTGAGGCCTGAAAATATCAAAGAGTTTCTTTACGAGAAATAGAAGCGTTATCGATACGCCTTTGAATTCTGCGGCATACCTATCACCGATATGTCCAAGTTACATCGTGAAGTGGTGTCGATAGCTTCCAAGTACTGACCACTCGAGGATCCATTAACACATTGCTTCATTAGCTTTGGAGTGAGGCTTTGACCACATGCCAAGAACACGTCGACGACATAAATGAGGTAGCCAAGTCTGCTGTTAATAATTTTGTCTTTGGTTATTATAGCAAGTGACATTAAAGATGAATAGAAAAGTAATTATAAAGTAAGATATGAGAAGAATTACATCAACTGGTTAATTACTGACCGATTTACGCCATATTTTTTTAAATTATAACTATAATTTTACTGTTGATTCTGAAAACTTGGAAGATTAAATTGACTAATTTAATGTTTTTTCTTCTAGATACCATCTGAACACACGCCTACCATACATAAAGTTGTATATAGAAAATGAAGAATTCAATATAGACGGACAGCGATGCGAAAACATCATGACATGTCCCATGAGACCAATAACTTCCGGTAAGTAGCCCAAATATTTGCTAAGAACTTGATTAAAAAAATACACGAGATAAAAAGATTGCCCACAGCGTTATTATTATTATATTATAAAAATACTTAGTTTCTTTCAATTTCTTTCTGATCTCATGTTAAGGGTATTATTTATTCTGATAATCAAGAGCCGGATAAGTCCTTGTTAAGAGACTTTCAGTCCCAAGCAAACGTTGTTAGGTAAGATTAGTGTTATCTAGAGGACGATTGGCTTAGCTTCTAAACATATCCACAACTATACTACCAGTATTTTTTTTGGTTTAGATACAATTATTTCGCCATTAACTTCAGCTATTTCATTATCAATGTTCTAAAAATAGATAGCCAACTCTCAAAGAAAATTAGTTTCCTAAATGTGGCTCCTTGAAACGCCGAGCAATATCTAAACTACGTTTACAGTTGACTTGAATAGGCCACTTTGCCGAACGTACAATCGTTCGGACGGAATCACCAATTCGAACGTTCCATTCCACTAAAAAGGCAATCGAGTCCGGTTCAATGTGTCTATCAGAATAGGCCTGCATCAGCAAATAGGGCTGTCGCATCCTTGATAAGATGAGATTGCACTTTGATCGTGTAAATAGAAAGGTTATGTTCGTCCCCATACCGATACATATGTATTGGTTTAACTTTTGTTTTGTTTTTCCTGTACGGTTTTAGATTTCACTTGTTATTATCCTTCAAGAAAAACTTCAATTCATAACATAAGGACAAGGCTGGACACACAAATATAAATTTTAATCATTATTTGTAAAATTATTATACAGGCATGTAAATTTAACGTTAAAGTCAGTATTTAGGTTTATTGAAGTGCTTGTTATTAAAAGGATCATAATCAGATTTCAAGCTAAAACTATAATTAGCAGGTTTTCCTCTACACAAACGAAAGCTTACGCAAATATATTGAAAGAGTAATACATTAAAAGCTTTACGTAAAATCTGATTTACACGGAGCAATTATTTTAAATATTGAATGCAATACTAAAACTTATATCACACCTACTACTCAAACCTATAAACAGTGTTTGGACGATGCAATTTTTTTATTGCTTCAATTTGACATAAACTTACCATACATATATCATACCATAAATATACTATTGCGTCTGCATTCCATGAAGGGTTAGGCAGATGTGTACGATGATCTAAACGTACCGATCTACCATTTATTCGGGCACAAATCCGAACTCCTGCTGCTACTGAGATTTTCATAGAAAAACCCAATAACACTGTTCAACTACTGCTACTACTCAACTATCATAAATGGTATGACCTTTGGACTGCCAAGTCGAAGGTCTCGAGTTCTAATCCAATAATTAATTATCACTCGCTTAAACGGTGAAGGAAAACATCGTGAGGCAACCTGCATGCCTGAGGGATTTTCTCAACGGCGTGTGAAATCTGCCAACCGGCACTAGGCTAGCGTGGTGGACTATAGCCTAATTCCTCTCATTCTGTGAGAGGAGACCCGTGCCCAGCAGTGGGACAATATATGGGTTGATGATTATGATAATGACTGCTCAACTTGGTCATGAACCCAAGACCTCTAGCGCAGCATTCGCGCTTATATCTTCAGTCACATGAAATGTACAACTTTGCTTTTAGAGAGCCTGTCTGTGTAGGTGACCAGTCTAACAGGTTTTGAAGAAACTTATAATTTGTTCAGGCACCAGGCTTTTAAAACAAATAAAACTATATGTAATGTTATAAACTCTGTATATACCGACTATTTATAATTTGTGATTACAGAATTAAAGTTTCATTCTATTATATTCTACAACTTTTTGCATTATACAGCAAGGTGTCATAAGTTATTATAGTCGTAAATAGCGGCCATCCAATAACCGACATTAAATCTGTTCTGGCCTGCAACTTAGCCGATATTAAATTCTTAGACCGCTCGACTTTCCCCATGTTGTAGGAAAAGCCAGCGTATTGAAAAATAGTGTAGTGGATAGTCAGTGATTTGCTTCGGGTGGGTTTTATATGAATATGAAATGCGGGTATCGCTTGCTTATTTTGTTCAGATGGTCGAGTTTGAAATGGTTTAACATGGAGAGGGGTGTTCTAAATTCAAAAAGGTATTTGAAGTATAGTCTTATCGAATTCTGTCTTATTTGGCCAAACCTGTGTAAAATATTTATTATAAAGTCCTATTTAAATAATTCAACGGCTTAAAGACTTGGTTGTGTATAACTTCTAACGTGAATTTACCCTTAGCGCTCCCAAATTAGATTTTTTTTTTAAATTGTAATCAGAATTATATTTTTTCTTTACTCAGGCTCAGAGAACTGTCCTTACGACTACATCAGAATTTACGATGGTAAGGATGAATCTGCATCAGTCATCGGAACGTTTTGTGGTATGGGCAAGTTTCCCTACTCCATCATCGGGACTTCACAAGATCTATTCGTGGAGTTCGTAAGCTCACCTGCAGGTAAATGTTGTTTCTTTTCATCATTGTAGAAAAAAAATTCGTCTGTCGAATTATATAATATTTGGAACGAAGTTCCTTATCGCGCGTTGTGAAAGGGGGCTAGACGGAAAAAATTCTAGTTAAGTCTAGAAAAGTTGTCACGACACTTTTTGCTTGTCAACAATATTTGAATTTCGAATTATTGAGTGAATGACAATATTTGAATTTCGCGCGTTGTGAATTGTTGAGTGTATACAGGTTTTTTTATTTTTAATTATTAAATTTTAATGAAAGGAACTTCGTTCCATCCGGGTGTCCCTTGACACCTCTCAAGTTTTTTTAATAATATCTCCATATCATTTTCATTGAATACCTACTATTAGAAAGAATTCAAAGTACTTTAGAAATATTCTGGGTTATTAATTCATCATTCGACGCTACATCAGAATTTGAATCTACCCAAACGGCTACTGCCAAATAAATGTCACTTTTACATAATGACAAACTACTTAGTTATTCCAACCCAACGCAAAAATCTTCCAATATACTATAATGTGAACCTATAATAACCAATAAATAAACTATGACACTAGGGCCACTCCTAAACACCGGCTTCCATTTCAACGTGGGTAACTGGCCTGGACATGTAGAAGCTCCAGGATCGAAGGTGGGCACCTGTGACTGGCTACTCACTGCTGAAACCCTTAAGAAGTCAGGAGATACTGAGGGTATCTTTCTCTCCGTGGCTCATTGGTATCCCCCACACACTTCCTGCACATATTTGATGCAGGGTTTCCCTGGTCAAGTTGTTAGATTATATTTTCCAAGGTGAGTACATCAAAGTATCAATATTAATAATGAAAGAAATCTTCTAATCAGAGCATACATATAAACGTAATAACATTTCCCAACAGTTTCCGCATCAACCGTATTGAGTCTCCAATTCAACCCTGGACTGGCGACTGCGGGGAATCCCTCACGTTATACGATGCCCCCAGACCCGACGATGCTCGCATCATCAAGACCTTTTGCGACACTTTCAGCAGGCCGATGGAGAAACACGACTTTGTGTCAACTGGAAACGCTATGTTCGTCAGGTTTGAGAGCAAGACCGGCAGTTATAGCGGGTGAGTCTACTTCAATTGTGTGCGAGAAGAGTTGCAATATTCTTACAAACACGATCCTTACACAATCTGGGACAATTAATGAACAATTTCTAGCTAACTAGGTGTCCCTACAGACCAGACTAAAGAAATCTATAAAGGAAACTTAATCATTATCTTGTTTGATTGATAGTCATATTTTTCTATAAGGACTCATTTTCTTGGTGATAAACAAATAAGTTCTGTATAGGTCGCAACCAATAGCTTCATATTTGAATAGGATATTATCATCAATCGTCATTGTAATCCTGTCAAAAAATCTGTTTCTTAACTTTTAACAACTGAGCTAATTTTTATATTGAGATAAGTTTCAGAAACAGCATAATTATAAAAAATTGCAAATGTTACACCCAGTCTTGTTTCGCTAAAATCCTATTCTATAAAATTCATAAGCTCAAAACCACAGTGGGAACAGAGAAGAACATAAAACATAATTTATCGCTCGCTATAACTTAATTTTGCGGAATTTTTATAGCTTAAAACACATTAAGCGGTCCTAATGAGGCAGGTTGTAATAAACAACGTAAAATTCGCAAAAGTTTAGCCGCTTATATTTGTTTACGTGAGATTTCTCTCCGCAAATAATACCATCAATTAAATTTGAGTAGGAAGAATATAACAAATTGACAAACATGAAGACAACAGTAGCAAATATTTTTTGTGTAGTGTCATTAGTAGTTATTTACTTAGTAGGTATATAGATTTTCTCCATATTTGGTTAAGTGGAAGCATGTTCATGACAGGGCTTTAATGAACTGCTGTTGGTAAAGATCCAAATCAAGTAGCATTCTCCAGAGAGTTTTTTCTTAATTTTGATGTAGACGGCCTTTCCTGTTCTTGACACACGACAGGCCTCTTTTCAGATTGAGAGATTCCAATGTATTCGATAAGTATTATGGCTTTTTGAATTTAGTATAACAATATAATTTTGGAAAATTCACCAAACTTATTAGTTAGGTATTTTAAAAAAGATCAAGGGCAAAGACTATACAAAAGAAGTATGTAAGAATCGTAGCAATCCTAGTTCTATTATTTCTGCCTACTTAAAAAATTCTTGAACTAGAACTCGAATCAGCATTAGTGGAAGGCGAGTCAGTTCTCTAACCAACATCTAACACAGATGATCTTACCAAAAATCATTTTCCAGGTCGTCACTCTACTACTGGGCACACTACGACTTTTTCAACAACACCCGATTTGGGGAACCAGTACCAGGAACAGCTTGTGATGAAATAATAGCCGCATGGAAGCAAAGAGCTGGAAGACTGCGATCTCCACTAAATACCCTAGTGTACAAACAAGCATCACCAGGAGAAGATGTCCACTGCCTCTACAGATTTGTGACAGACAAGAGGATTTACGCAAGAGTTATTTTGACGATTTTGAGTGTCAATTTCAAGGTAAGAACTTTTTTTTCTTGAACAAAAAAGGTCATACCCTAGGATCTCCATATCATCATGGAGACATAATTACTAATTCAAATACAATTATCAAAGTTCATAAGTTCATTCTACTTCCGCAAGAAATTTGGAGCCAAAGCAGCTCTTATAATTTTCTCTTTTATAAACGTTAGTTAATTGAAATAGACTACCCATGACCATGGACGCTGTAAATGGTCCGAAACTTCGGGATTAATAATCAATATACGCGATAAAATCCGTAAAAAGTAGTTTTATTTCAATGTATAATATTCGCGTAAATGTCAGAATTCAATACGTTACTTAATTCTCAAAGCACAAGTATTTTTTAATAGTATTAATATTGCTATTATTTTCATTGTTTATTTGCGGATAGAGGTATCACTGCGACTGTAGTCGGTCTATTGTGATCTCCACTAATTAATATTACTTATTCGTTTTATTTATAAGAAAATTAATTATTCCTTCAAAGCTTTTACGGAGAATTTTCAAGGCATCTGAACATAAGCTCTACTATCAAAATTCTAAGAAAACAACACAGTTTCGAGGTCTGAAATTGAAATCCAAATCTACGTATTTTTCGTGGCAAAGTTACTGTGAAAAATATTTGCGAAAATATTTTTGGTGGAATCAAAACTGTAAATCCGACACAGACAACCCCGCTGGCAGGAAGTAGATACAGAATGATTCCGCACAGTTTTTCTATAGAGATACCAATATGAAATTCTACGTCGAATTATTGATACGCTATTGTGTTTTCGATGAATTGTAATACGAGTAGGTATGCTTTGTATCAGAGACTGTTTCCTAATACCATATTTTCTGTTCTTATCCCATTGTGTTGGTTTATTATTTTAATATCTTAATTAATTCAATAATTACTCTGTCTAATAAATTTTGTTTTGTATAGATTTTAAAGAATTAAATTAACACATAGCTCGTAAGTAATTTTGTTCTCTTCTTCTTAAGAAAAACACAAGGAGGCCGTGAAAGACGCGTTGTCTGGAACGCTGTCTCAAAATGTAAAACTGACATTCAAAATATACTAACTTGAATGAATAAATTTGGCTTTACAGCAAGTAAACCTAACCTAGCAAATTCGAAACAAAATACACTACCGTGGTAGAAAAAATAACTGTGGAGACCTAAGTTAAAACTGTCTCTTTAGCTGACCGAGTGTAAGTGAGATTTCAAAAAGTCTGAGGTGCGGTGGTTTCAATTCGAACTCGAGACCTTAGACTTGGCATGGCTTGGCATCGCTTGGCAAGGCTTGGCATGGCTGGGCATGGCATGGCATTGCATATAATGGCATGGCATGGCATCTAATGGTCATATCACAAGGCTATCACTGCTTCTCATTAACTCAACAAGAAGCCAATATCAATAAACGTTGTTTTACTAACTTGATTGTTACTGAGCTAATTCTATAAAGTGTTTTCTTGGTTTCAGTAATAACAAATTTCATTAAATTACCTTAAATTTTGTTTGTTTTTTTTCCAAAATTCTATTCAAAGTTATTCCTAATTAGATTGCTTGCTTACTTTTGAAGGAATCATTTTTTTACTTTTGTGTACCAAACTGAACTTTCTTAATTTCATTATGACGATATTCTGTAATAACAAAATATCTTAAGTTAAATTGTTTTAAGTTAGTTGTATTTCTAATTAGTGAATCAATACGTTCAATTTAACTTGCTGTGGAAATTATTCAATTTATTTATGCTAAATATTTAATTTTGCAACATTTTTTGACAAGTACAAATAGTAAGGTGTATTAATTTGATCAAATATTGTATATAAAATATAAAGAATAGAATTCACATAAAATAAACCGAATTGTACAAAATATAATAACACAAAGTTAAGGCTTTATTTTTTCTATCCTGGTCTATCTTCTATCTGTGAAACTTTTAACTGGCCATAATTTTGTTACTGATTCGATCTTATGTTTGTGTCTAGCTGTAAGTTTTCGATAAAAAACAACTATATTGATCAGACATCAGAGCATTTAACGTCAGAAAAAAACTCCGACACTAGAATTTTCTTTTGTATCGTGGGTGCATCTACAAATACAATAGTTTACATAGACAAACACCCAGACCGGAACAACTACCTGTAGGTCATACAAATATTTGTTCCGTGCGGGAATCGATACCACAGCCTGTAGCACAGAAGCCAATCGCTCAGCCACTGCGCCAAATGTGTCGTCTTCATTTTTTTTAACTGATAGATAGGGCCAAATAAAAATATCAAATAATTCCGTAAACTTTCAAGTCCACCGGATATCGTAGGTTTAAAAAGAAACTATCATAATAGATTATAAGAAAGGAATAAGAAATGTATTTATAGTTATTGCACCTACGCAATTCTATTTTTGTAATAAGACTTTCACTGTAGGAAATATTGTATGAAATGAATTTATATTTTTAACCTTTAGATAAAAAGACTACGTAATCCTACTCTCTCAACAACAATTCTTATAAAATCATCTTCAGTATAGATCTGGCAAACAATAACGTGTTCAGCTGAGCGTATCGTTTAAACGTATCAATACACTGGTGCTATTGTTGTAACACAATGAACTTGCTGTAATAAAGATAAAGTTATATCTGCTAAATGAAATGTTTGGGTACTAAGGAAGAAGACTCACTTGGCACAGAAGGTCCTTATCAAATTTTGATAAGACATTCAGCTTAGAACTGTGTAATATTATCAGTTAATGTTTACACTTATAGGAGGATATGTCAAAGACACATCACACATTAATTTGGAAAGTACGCTATCAAACGAAATCCTAAACATATCTATCTTTACAGGAACACCCCTACACTTCGGTATCCTGTCAAAATTGCTACGAAGACCGCGCAGACAAGCTTATCATCTGGGAGCCATATCCAACTGGAAAATCACCTAACATCACTGCGCCAGGAGTCAGTACAACGCCCCTTCCACTTCATCTAGCTGTCCAGAGGTCACTTGGCTCATGTCTTTGCGCAAAACATGCGAATGCTGTATCTAGAGCTAGACCATACAGAGTAGTGTCTTCAGGAGAAAGCCTGAACCTTCAACTGATAATTGATAATGCCCACGCTGCAGCATCCTATTTCAAAAATCCCTCACCATTATTTGAAGCTCGATACGAATTTGTCCATGGTCCTCTATGTGGCCCAGCAGTATTGGTAGCTGCATCAGATGGCGAAATAGTCTACCCTCATTTAGAAGCCTTAGGTTACATGGAACCACCAAAACGGATACAATGTATTTGGGATTTAGAAATTGAAGAAAAAAGGGACATTTGGTTGCACTTCGAAAGCATCAAATTTGCTTCACGACATTGTGAAGATGGTAACATACAAATTTATTTACCTGGACGTTTAGATCCGTATCTGTCCGTTTGTGGAGACAACGTATCTGAAACTGAGAAACTACCAATACTCTCAGCCGGTGAACTTGGGTTCGAATCTTTAGATGATCCACTAGTCATTGAAAAGGAAAAGACCAGGTCTATTCGTATAGTCTTTATCGGCAGTGCGTCACCTGCTCGAGCTGCCTTCAAAATCGCTTGGACTGGTCTGTACCATTTACCCAAAAATTCTGACGGAACTCTTATGACTTCACGCTTAACTGATGGTGAAGTTAGGACTTCTGATTCAGGGCAGGGTTGTGACTTTATTTGCCCGGGTGAAGCTCTTTGTATCCCAGCTCGATTAATTTGCAATGGTGTTGTAAATTGCCCCAATGTGACTTCGGGAGACCGTAAATTCTGGACTGCTGAAGAAAAGAGAGCTAGAGAAGCATATTCTGAGGACAGTCTCCGTCGTTTGGGTTATTTAGATTTGCTAGGAGGACTACCGTTAGGACAGATGCATGATGAAGCGCCTGAGCTATGTGCAAGGGCGAGGAGTGTTGGGGGTGGAGATTGGACGGCACCAGCTTTAGGGGCTGGGTTAGCAATTGCTATTGGTGTCTGTGCTCTTGGCGCTGCTTGGCGCCTCTGCTGCCGCAAACGCTCTCCAGACGAAGAGTCCTTGGATTACTGACACGCGGCCCGCGGTGCACCTCACGCACCGCAGTCACTCCACTCACGGTCGACCTCCAGGGACCTTCCCATAGACTGGAGCCTCCATTGACAGACGCTATATTGAGCGCCGGATCCCTCCTTTGTTGATTACTAAGAACAGAGTTCTTTGCCTGTTATTGTTACCCGGAGAGTGATGGTTATCTTAACATCTAAAAATTAACCATTCGGACAATTTTCGCTCAGAAATTTCTTTGTATGAATATTACAGTGTAAATACCACAAAAAGCAGTTATCGTTGCGTGTTCAAGGCAATTTTCGTCAATGTATAAAATTTACGACTGAGGTTGATCAGTCCAATCTGTTACCAACGGTAATAATACAGCCAAAAATTTCTTTGTAAATGCTTGAAGCTGTCGTTATTTCTACTTTACCTAAGTACGGCCATTTTGAATGTACTGTTTTAACCTGGGAGGTATATACCGTGTTTAAATTTGGGAGGGTGGGATACCTGGCGCTCAAAATGACGACGTTGTTTTGTAATTTACTGTATATACCCTTAAACCTAAATTTAAACCTAACGTTAATTGATGCTTCAAACGAATGATCATAGGTTAGGGCAAGGTGATAGTAGCCAAACAATTAAGTCATTATCAATTTAGGTAGTTATAGTTGTAATGTTTTTATAAAATGACTTATGTATTAACATTCCTAAAAAAATAAGTAAGGAAGGTTTTATTTTATGATTTTTGAACTTATATTAAGCATCAAGTTGACTCCTATCATTATGTGCTTGTATAAAGATCGCCAAGTTCTTAAATTAACGAAAAAACATCGATCATTTTTTATGAAATAAATAAAAATCACGACCACCATAAATACATTAACCCATAATTAATTTGTAGTGATGTTGATAATCGATTATTCATAATCGATTAATCGATTATCAACATTACTATCACAGCATTGAGATGACAGGAAGCAAAGGTAAATAAATCTTTAGCTTCATTAATTCACGATTATTGATTATTTGAGTGAGTTATGTATACATTTGAGATAATTAAAATAATTTTATCCGTTTTAATCCATTATCAATAATCGATTAATCGATCATCAACATCACTATTAATTTGTGTCATGTAAAAAAAAATGTCTTACACAAATAATTAAAGATGTGTCCAAAACTTGGCATATTTTTACGTGCATGCTGGCTTCAGCGATTTGACTGACTGCAAACATTATGTATTCTACTCGTTGTAATGTAAATACATTTGACTAGATATTAAGATCGTTATTAGAATAAGTAACAGCAGATATTGTTGATTTCTTATCAATATTATTAAGGGAATATAATAAACCGCGCATCAAAAATACTGATTGAGCAACAAAATTACTGATTAAGCAGAAAAATACAGAACCAAATAAGAATGATACCGAATCTGAAAAAAAAGAAAGTGTATATAATAACACTTTGATGAGCAAATTTAGTGTGCAATTCAGTATTTTTGGTGCTAATTTCGAATATTTTGATTGAAAAAAGGGGATTTACCGTTAAATTATTAAATACCACCCATTATTAAGTAATAAGTTGAATATTGTAATTACTTTACTCATAATTCATGGATTCAAACAAACAATAAAAAGAAAAAAGGATTGGTGTGATCGAGTTTTTTACCAAAAAATGCTTTTAATTTATGAATACTGATTAACCAAATAGTTTTCGTGCTTTTCCATATTTTTTTATACAGTGAAGCGAAATCAGAGTTCAACAATATCTGCCTATTCATTTAAAAGCAAGTGTACGCACTGTGATTAGCTACGATTAGTTACATATTTGCAATAAGTTTTTAATAATTTATTTCGTAATAAAATCGTATATTTTGCACTGTTAGCGATTAGATTATTTTCACTGCTTCCGTAACGATGCTTTCAATAAAATTAACTATTTAACCTATCTTATTATAACCTATGAGTAAATTCCATTATACATTTTTATGTGTAAAATTTATTTGTGTTTAGATTTTATATTCTTTGTTAATCATTAATGGATTTAGTTACATGATATTAGTATATACTTAACGGTTCTTTTTTCTCGAACTTTAAACTTATCCTGAAAATAGGAACCATGAAAATAGCGCAAATGATTATATATTTATTTATTATTTCTGTTTAGACTATTGTAAAAAACATGGCTGGAGCGCCGCGCGCCGCCGTGCTTCCAAATTTCGTACTAGTTTGATATTATGAAGCGGTCCAGTTGAGTGACCACTTCGAATTCTTTTATGACACACTGTTACACACTGTAATGGAAGTTGCTCATACTGGCCTGTTCCCTTACTTTAAGTACAGTATTATAAATTAGAGCGTACCAATTGTTTGCGAAAATATTAACAAGCTTTATGTTGACGGTAATTAGATTTTGTTAGCATTTACCGAATGGGTAATGTTAAAAAAAATAAAAATATATTTTGTACAAAATAATGAGTTTTATTTCATTTTATTTGCCTATCAAAAAGACAAAACTAATTTGGGTTGATCAGCGTAGTTATTACTTAGCAATGGGCCCCCTATAAATCATCAGTATCGTCATGCGTAAGTAACTCTGTCTGTCTGTTACGCTTTCACACTTAAACTGCTGAACTGATTTAAAAAGCTAGTATCAAATAAATAACAGACGCGTGGAGAAATAATACACAGAGTGTTACAAAAGTACCTGTAAAGCCGAGAGGAGGTTAAATGGGGCCTTATAAGGAGTCCATTCACAACATTTAAGAACCATAGTAACGCTGTATAACACCCCTAAAAAAGGAAAACAACAATATTTATGAATGAAATAGAGAAAAGTTAAATAGGTACGTAAGCCTTTTTGTTAAATAATCTGGTTCCCTGACATGACAGCTGACAAAATTTTTGCCTTTGATAATTAATTATATTTTTACGAGGTATTTTGTAACACGTTCATCATCAACCCATACACTGTCCCACTGCTGGGCACGGTTCTCCTCTCATATTGAGAGGGATTAGGCTATAGTCCACCACGCTGGCCTAGTGCGGGTTGGCAGACTTCACAAACCGTCGAGAAAAATCTCTAAGGTATGCAGGTTTCCTCACGATGTTTTCCTTCACCGTTTAAGCGAGTGATAATTAATTATTAATACGCACACACTCGAACTCGAGACCTTCGACTTGGCAGTCCAATGATCATACCACTAGGCTATCACTGCACGTTGTAACACGTTGTATAATTCATATTCCACTCAAATTGGCGCGTACGTACCTCCGCCTTGTAGAAAATCGAAGTGAAATAACACAGCTTTGAACTGTGTTGTGTTCCTAACGGTGACCAAGGTTGCCAATGCTCTGCGAGATAACGTTGTCTTGGCTGTGAGCTGACTCTAACTTTAATACTGCCAATCTAACTATTACTCTTTCGTGATACCCCTGGTATTCAAGCGTCTATAGGCTATGGTAACTGCTCACCGGCCGCTCAGGTGGGCCGTATGTTTCTTTGCCAACTTAGTGTAATAAAAAAAATAAATAACTACGTACTAGTACTAATAACTAGGTCAAATCGAAAAACTACTAAGAAATCTACACAAAAATCATAGTAAGTAGGTACACATTAACTAAACTATAAATCAAACTATCCGTCCCTTCAAGCACATACGCTTTAACGGACAAAAACCTAATGTTCCTTATATTACAAAACGTCATGCTTCACATACAACAGCTATTATTCACAAAAATATTTATAGCAACCATATTTCATTGTATCTGTTACGTTCAGGAATACATAAATCGTATACACGACAAAGAGCACTTAAAATCTATAATACGATAGCATTTTTCATAGGCAACAATATTCGAATAACGTATTGGTGGGCGATGTTGTTTGCAAATATTGAGGCACCTGCTATCGGCAGCGTTACCATTTTATTTTTGTCTCGTGTTTTTAAAAAAAAGAACCAATCAGATTTTGTTTTGCTTTGCATTTTTTTTCTTTACTATTTGTATGATTTACTTAGTTTCTACTGTATAATTATTACTTTTATTAACTGTGTGATTAGCCTAGTGGTCTCAAGCGGGAAATGTCCTGTGGGAATCGAGCCCACTAGACTATAGACAGACCATAAGTAAATACCCATTCATTATTATAAACATGAAATAACGTTACTTAACACGATAAGTTCAGGAGAGAGAATAATAATAATCAATACAATAGTGAAACAAAAAAAAAACTTTATCCAAGTATTAAATCAGAAACAAAAAACTGCACACATGCGAGCACATTTAAAAATAGAATATTTTTAAAAGCTTCCAATGCTTGTACAGATTAAAAAAAAGCAAAGCCATAACTCATGGATTGCACACATTTTTTTACTTTATCGAACTCCATGGTATTTCTGTTTCAATAGCAGAAATTTAATGACTGAATGTTTTAAGGCTGTTTCATTGTAAGTACGATTTCAATGGAAATGCCCACTCAATATTTAAGTTCTTAATCTACTCGAGTATTGAATTTTAATTTCAATATTTGAACAACGTATGATTTGTGTTTCAAATTGTTTCTACAAGTATACTGAAAAGTATTAAAAAAAAGGATTTATGCACTAAATATTGACTGCCTCATTAGTCTAGTGGTCCTAAGCGCGACTGCTACGCTTGAGGTCCTGGGTTCGATCCCCAGGTCGAGCAAAGTGTTATTGGGTTTTTCTATGAAATTCTAAGTAGCAGCTCGGAGTCTGGATTTGTGCCCGGTTAATGGCAATAGGCTCGGTACCTAAAACATACTGGGAAGTGTGGGTGTACATTAGTATACCTCTGCCTAACCCTTCGGGGAATACAGGCGTGATGGTATGTTATATTTTTATTTTCCTAATGGAAATTAGCAGTCTTTAATTGCTTATAATTACACCTACTACTGTCCCACTGCTGGGCACGGGTCTTGAAAGGAGGTTGTTGCCAGCATGGCGTCAGTTAGGAAGAGAATAAGGCTATATTGGGTACGGCTTCCTACCTAACCCGACATGCCCCAAAAATAGTATCTTACACGAAGCGAGTATCAGACCTTTTCAACCCAATTTATAGGCAACATTGACATTCGATAATGAATCGTTCATAAAAATTTCTGACATTATAATATTGTCTTTTTGTATTTTCTTTTTTTGGCATTTTCCATGCTAAGACTTTTAAAGTTATTAAGCAAAGGAAAAATTCGACATGGCGGGTAGGTGTCGCGGTGGCTTAGTGGTCATAGCGTCTGGTGTACCTAACCAGAGGACGCAGGTTCGAATCCTGCCCGCGGTCGAATTTTTCCTTTGCTTAATAACATTATAATATTGTCTAATTTTTTTTTAAATAACGTTAACACTAGGATTTTCTCCTGTATCGTGGGTGCGTATACAAACGTAAACTTTCATATACACAAACGTCTAGACGCGGAGCAACTACATGTTATAGATCTTACAAATATTTATTCTATGTAGGGATCGAACCCACAACCCGTGACGCAGAAGCCGATCTTTGAGCCGCTGCGCCAAACGTGTCGTCAATTGTTAAGGTTTACCATATACAATATGTTTGTATGACTACTCTCAATTTCATCAGAAGGGTCATGCATCCATAGACTGACCGCAGCAAGTGTAGCTTAACCGTGGAGACCGATTGATGAGTGTAGATAATAGCGCCATGAGCCATATACCCCATGACTATTTTTATTACGTTCATATTCACAAATTAATCCTAACTCTGAAGTCAAACAGTTGGTCGGCTACGTACATTTAATTAACTTTTCGACCCACCCGCGCCCGGACGGTTGAACTTTCAAAAGAGTTTTTATTAGTTTTCCTTCTTTTTCATATAGATCTTTTTACTTAATGGGTCAGAGGTATTAATTGGTTTGCACGTGCAGTTGACTTGGGACTTTGAAGCTGTTTGTATTGGAGGTAGTCGGAATTTTTATGTAGAGGCAAAATTGTAATAACAACTGTTGTTCCATTTTTAAACCAACTAAAAGAACAATGGCAAGTCTAGAACAAAATTTTACCTGAGATTTTTTTGGAGCGTCTATGTATGAAAAAATGTTAAAACCATAGGAGTTCTATTACTTAAACATAATCACCAAGATTGTTTGTTTGAGATGGCCACAAAAAAGATATTACCATTTTTATATTTGAGGTTATGTCAAATTGTTAATATGAAATTCGTAATCGACACGGATTGATATCATTGTCCATCATGAACTTATTCATTAAATAATGACTGGTTTGTGATCGTAATATATAATTTATATCAAAAATCTGTTATTCAATGTACTATGAGACCGCTCAGTTAACTGTTAATATATGCGTTTTGGGAAGGAAACTTCATTATTTTCCGATAATCGCTACTAATTTATAGCATAACTAGTTGTGGCCCGCGGTTTCAACAGCATTCTAAAGAGTTTTTTGAGACAAAAGTTAACTTCTGTCCTTTTCCAAGGTCTAATCTATCTACAAAATTTCATCAACATCGGTTCAGCGGTTTAGGCGTGTAGGTGTAACAGACGGAAAGACAGTTACTTTCGCATTTATAATAATTAAGTAAGGCTTATGCATAATAGTTTCCCATATTATTATTATAAAATGGTTTCTTGTTACACATACACATTATGTGTGTATAGGTACGCATTTTCCCAACAATTTTAGTGGCTACATTACCCTTAAAACCGGAATAGAGCAATTTTAGAATATTATTGCTTCATCATCACCCAAGACACTGTCCCACAGTTGGGCACGGATCTCCTCTCACATAATGAGAGGGATATTAGTCCACCATGCTGGCGTTGTGCGGGTTTGCAGACTTCACACGCCGTCGAGATAAAACGCATGTAGGTTTCCTAACGATGTTTTCTCGTTCATCGTTTAAGCGAGTGACAATTAATTATTAAAACGCACATTAATACGAAAAGTCAGAAGAGTGCCGTAGATTCGAACTCGAGACTTTCGACTTGGGAAGCTAATGGTCATCACTAGGCTATCACTGCTTTTTTATTGATTATACTGATGTTAAACGTCACTGCGATCTACGATGGAGCGCTCTTGCCTAAAAGAAACCGATTCACTCAAGATTTAAAGATACCTAGATTATACCTATCGGCGAAGACCCACTCGGGAAGCTCATCCCACATTTCAGCGGTATGCATGATAAAAGTACCTAGACTTAAAGCGTTTCGTTCGGGTTTTGGGATGTCCACCATGAATCGATGTCGCTTTTTCATACTTCTGGTATTTCTATAGTAGAAAGGGCAAGGTGGAATAAGATTGTGGAGACCTGATGCACACTCTCCGAAATGTAACCGATAATAAACCGATAAGCTAGCAACTTTGCGGCGATGTTCCAGACTCTGGAGTTTCGCCCTGACAAGCGAGTCGTTGCCAATGAGCTTTTTGGCGCGCTTCTCGATGGATTACAACGCTTCAAGCTGGTACTTAGCCAAAACATCCCAAAGGTGCGAACAGTACTCAATGCACCACCGAATATTAAAGAATGCTGTAATACCAACCCACAAAATCATTAGCATAGTACTAACTACTCAAAAACTGCTTACGTGTTATCCTAGAATACATCTTATCATAAAAACCGTATACACCACTTATAAATTACAACAAAAATCTGTTCAAAGTACAAGGTATTAAACCCGTATACACAGAGCAAGTCTCTAGAATTATAGCAGCATATTTTTAGACCAAGATTGCCCCAACAGCGATTATAAATCAAAACGTACTTCGCACGCACTCAGTATTACCCGTAATGGCGCATAAAAGCAATACATTGGTGAGCAATTGTTCTTTACGTAATGCTATTTATTTCAAAAAAGGAATGAAGTTCCATTCGGCTATGGTTACCCTATCTTATTCTGTCGTATAAAAGCAATTCATTGTTTTTACATAATGACGACGTCTGTGGTCTAGTGGTTCGAGTGTCGGAGTGCTGATCACCACGTTATGGGTTCGTATCCCACCGGACAGAAATATTTACTACTACTGCTGAATATTCAGCAGTCTCTCAACCCTTGCCAATAATTGGTAGAGAATCAAAGATTTAAATCGTTAGGTAAATGCGCCCTACCGCGTCAAATAATGACCACGTTTCCGTAAGTAAACTGGTTGACATCGGAAGTATCTAATCTGTTATTGTCTCGTTCACTCATACTGAATATTGCACACTGTCGTTCTCTGTCTCTACATGGAATGTGTGCATGCACTCGTCTCTATCCATACACGTTTTCGAGCGGTATAAGTACGGTGAGGGCAAATCTAACGATTTAAATCTTTATATAGAATCAATAAACTGTTATTTTAAAATGTCAATATTTTATATGACGTGACTGCAATCTGTCAACTGCCTCGTTCAAGTAGTCCTAAGCGCAACTGCTTCGCTAAAGTTCCTCCGTACAATTCCAGGTCAAGCAGTGTTATTAGCTTTTTCTATAAAATTCTCAGTAGCAGCTCGAAGTTTCGTGCCCGGTTAATGGCAATATGCTTGCTCCCTATTACGGCCCGGTCACGACTTCGGTCTTAGCGGCGAGCGGCGCGGCGGGCTAGGCGGTGGAGCGTTGTGCACGCCACGTACCTTCAGTAGTGGTGAGCGGCAGCGGCCGAGGTGGACGGATTTGGATAGTCAGAACGGGCCCAAAATCATGGCGTTATCTAAATTATCCCTTTTCTGTTTTGAAAGCAGTATATTTTTTAAATTAAAATCTTATAAACTTATCTTATAACTTAATTTAAATTAAAAACATCTTCATATTCCGGAAAACATTGTTTAATTTCTTCCGACAACTTTTAAAATACGTTTTTATATTCATGTTGAGGATGTTTTGATCTACATAGGTGGTTAATTTAAAATTTCAGTGATGAACGCCTCTGTATTCATTACCGCCACAAAATCGTCTAAAATATTTTATATTTACATTTCGCCGCTGAGTTCGTCCCTTCTAAACCGCTGTCCGTGCCGCTCGGGGTCGTGGCGTCGCATGCATTCGCTGGTACTTTTGTTCCCACCGCGCGCGTTTTCGCTATGAGCAGCATCTGGTGGCGTGCTTCAAAATTTTTTTTACATTTGATCTTACCGCTCGCCGCGCCGCTCTAAGCCACCGCTCACAGCGGCAAGGTCGTGAACGGCCCGTCACATGGGACCTAAACATACCGGCAAACTGTGGGTGTGGGCATGAAGGGCCGATCCATTAATAGCTGCGGCAAACACAACTTAACCTAGTGGATATATTCAACGTATATCATGGCAAAGTAACATCCCTGAGCCCCTCAGCTGTTAATTATTTTTTTCTTTATTCATGATAAGCCTACTCACTTGATCGCTATTTCGCCTGATTACTTGACACTGCGATCTACGGTGGAGCGCGCTTGCCTAAAAGAAAACGATTCACTCGAAATTTAAAGACACCTAGATAAAGACCCACTCAGTAAGCTCATTCCACATTTCAGACGTACGCATGTTAAAAGTAGACATAAACTTATTAAATAAAATCAAAAACATATCTTATAAAACTACTTTCAATCCATTCCCGATTACGTTACTTGGTAACTTTCAGTCAACTTCTAAAATCCCAGTTGCCATAACTAAACAATTTCGTACGATTTAATGACGTCACACATTCGCACAATGGCCGAGCGAAAAAATACAAGAAACAATCAGCGAGAATTTACAGGGGCTTCAAGTTTAATGTGCCAACCCTGCGTTGTTATAATGACTCACGGTAACGTGTGGTATAAGTGAAAAGATTAAATATTTTTTGAAGAACTAAACACCAAAATTATTATTTTTGTGTACTATCTACAAGCGACGTATTTTGATTTATCTGTGAAATTCTCAAAAGCAGCTCTGATTTTAGATTTCAAGCCTGTTAATGGCAATAATTTCGTCCCTTATTACACCTTAAATTAATTATAGGTAAATATTATAACCGTTCGGAAAGTGTAAGTTGTCCTATATGCGCTCCTACAAAAATGATGTCGCTACAGCTTATGCCTTACGTCACACATCACGGCAATACAGGGCGCTCGTAAAAAATGCTCTAACATCCAACTGAAGCCGTAAACGCGAATAAACGTCTTCGCTGTAAACGTTAAATAGTAAAACTCCTCCAGGTGTTAGCTCAGCATTGAATATTCATGAATTGTAAAGTTTAGGCGATAAATTCGTTATGTCTTATCGTTTATCTGTTCCTAATAAAGCTTGAATTGTAAGCACTTTGTTGTTAGTCTAAGAGTAAAACTGTTGTTGTTGTTGCACTTTGTTGTTGTCTGTTAGGGTTTAGGATTAGTAGAATTGCTTTTCGAATAAGCAAACAATACTGTTTTTTTTTTAATAAATAACTAATAATAACTGTCTCGTTAGTCTAGTGGTCCTAAGCGTGACTGCTACCCTAGAGATCCTGGGTTCTATACCCAGGTCGAGCAAAGTGTTATTGGGTTTTTCAATTAAATTCTCAGTAGGAGCTCGAAGTTTGGTTAATGATGGAATAGGCCCCTATTACATGGGACTTAGGTCCCATGTAATAGGGGACACCCACGCGATCTATGGGTGTACATTGGTACACCTCTGCCAATACCCTTCGAGGAATACAGGCGTTATGGTATGGTATGTTGTTTAACTTCATAGTAAAGGTTTTACCGGAGCTTAAGATTACTAATATAATAATCACTTACCCAAGCCGGGAACAGGTTTGAACTTGAGAACAGGAACACAATCACTATTCTTCAGAGAGCTAAACTCTTGCGCACCACACTTCACTCAATAGCCTCCTACGCACTGCACCCGTCGCGAACTGATTGAGATATGATTAGTTACTCCGACACTTTTTTTTTCCTGGGAATCGAACTCAGGACCTGTAGTGCAGCAGTCCCGCTTACGAGCACTAGACTAATGAGGCAACAAGACACCTTCTGTTCATTCTGTAGGTAGTACCCTACAGAATGAACACCTCGCTACCCGCAGTTCATAGTAGTGTTCGTTGTCTCTAAAATAAGGGCCTGCGAAAGTGCAAACTTAATGAAACACACAGCACACAAATGTACACGTATGAACATAAAGGTAACCCTACTTCTTTCAAGCTATTCACGCACACGTCTTCTGCAACATTATCAAGCTATAATTTCCAGTATAACCTGAACTAACATTGTATGGAGTATTCGTAAAATGAGAGGTGAGCTAATACTGAATACAAAAACAACAAACGTCTATTTGCATTGTATAGAAATGTAATACGCATCGCCTTTATAAAGTTTCTATGGCATCCGCGGCGTAGTATGACAATTAAACTGTTTTAAAGGAAGCTAAAAGCCCTACCCTTTCTCGAAAATTGTAGTTCTGATATTCCTACAGTGGGTAAGGTGCAAAAAAGATTTTTTTTCTTTCAATTAACCTAGAATGGCCGCCTCAATTCTCACCACACAGCACTTCACTAATACGTTGATCTTTTAATAGACACGGATCACTTTCACTTCACTGTAACGAAACAATGGTACGGCGGGATATACGCAACTGAAATGCGTGAACAATCTACAAAATAGCGCGGGTGCAATAACCAAATTAATAACTAAAAGACGCTGACTAACACGCGCGGTTGTCAGAACGATGGCAACCAACATAACGCGTCAGGGTGACTATTTAATGGACGCCGCGGAGTATTTAAATTTGGAATGCATTTATTAAAAGAATTCAAAATTGGGAACGAGGCGCGTACCGGGTTGCACTTTTTTTTAAATACAGTACAATATAAAATTTTGGTATGGCAAAGGAATGCTAAATTCGTAATTCGAAAATAATAATTAGTATTTTTTTTTTGTTTACAAGATATCAAACCTCGGCGATAAAGTCAAGACAAATAATTCAAAAATAGAATTCGTGTTCAAAGCGTGCACTGTCATAGGTATTTTGGGTGAATTTTATTAGTTAACGTACCTATAACGTAACACAAGCTTGTCACTACCGAGATTAAATAATATACAAATCAATAATTACAGTTAACCATTGCTGAATCTATTTCATACTTACAAGATTCTTATTTTTTATAATATTGCAGGCGAATCAAGCGCCGTCGCGCGTCGCCTTAAATAAAAATCCTTTGAACAGAAACTCAGTAATCCTGACTTATCTAAACAAATGGTTCAGATCCGCGATTTCACTCGTAATTAAAATAAATTCTCCGGCTTCGACTAATCCTTATACAGGGTGTTTGCTTATTCACATGGTGTTGTAGTTATTTTCAGCTTGTTTCGCTCGGATTAACGCAGAGCTTCACTAATTGGAGCCGCGCACATTCGGTGGCAGGTGTAGGGAGCGAGTGTCGCAGTTTTATCTGCGAATCTCTAAACGATGTAAAGCTGGGGTTTTGTACAAGCCCCGTTTGTCAATAAAGCCCGGGGTTGCTTTGTGGTCCTTAGCTCATAATGAGTCGCGTTTCTGTGTCTGTTGAGAACAGACACAAAAACAGAAATATTACCATGTCGATGATGAGACACGATTAAAATGCGGGTTTGTAAACTTCCGATAAGATTCCGTACGTCCGCGTCGTTCCATTGAAAGCAAATATTGTCATAATCTGCCTTTGACTGACTTAATAATGATGCGGTTATTAATTAGTCTGGACGTTTTGTCTGGCGCCGAAAATCAGCGCTGCGCTGTGTTGCAAGCATTCGCAACACAGTTTCAGCATAATAATGAGCGCCACCCCTTTTCCTGGCGGGGATGAGATGCACTATTTTTATGTAAAATTTTTTTTTTTTTTGTTTTTTATAGTCTCATTTTTTGGAAGGAATAAATTGTTTTTTTTTGTTTCTTTTTTTACTTACATGCTTTTGAACTAATTTATATAAAATTTGTATTATATCATCGAATCCATAGAAAAGTCAACAAGCTAATTTGACATTTTGCTTTTTTATTTTTGTAGGTACCTACCACCTACAAAAATAAAAAAAATCTTTTGTTTGTATAGCTTCAAAGTTTTAATGATTATTTTAACAATTATCTTTATAAAGTAATCAGTAATCTTTTTACTGGAACTATTTAAAAGAATAATTAGTAATCAATTAATCATTAAGGGGGCGAAAATCTAATTTTGCACCATCTATTGTAAACAAGTTTTAATATTTTTTTAACAAATGAGTTGTCACACTAACGTAACCTACATGGTTGATTGCAAGTATATTTATTATCTGTGGCTGATCGATCGTTCTGACAGCTAAGTATTATAACGAAATGACTGTCAGTTATCAATTTGGGTTGCGCTCGCGCTGTTTTGCATTAATGGTTTAAAATTCATGGAAAAACTTTAATAATATCTCGTCACGCGTTTTGATTGCGCACAACCCACGGTATTAGTGGTATCGCTATCGATATCGCACGGTATCGCCCCGTAGTAGTGAAAGCATTGTGAGGAAAATTATCTGTGAATAGTAAGTAAATGAATAACTTATATAGTGAAGTGTTCGATTATTAATGAATTATCTAATAATTCAAATTATGTGAAGTGTTGTATGGTGGAAGTCGGCGGCCTTCACGCAAGTCTGTGACTTTTAGTCTTAATAACAGGGTATGTTTTCCAATTTACATTTTAAAAACATACACGTCTAAGCCACATACAGCTTTACTCCCTCTCTCGCGCAAACGCATGCGTGTGGTGCTTGACGGGACTTACTTGCGCCACGATATATTTTCTCGTCGCATATTTCGCACAGAGATTAGGGCTAGGGACGAGATAATCTATCTATCTATCTATCTATCAGCCACGGACGTCCACTGTTGAACATAGGCCTCCCCTAATGATCGCCACAAAAATCGATCTTGCGCAGACCGCATCCACCGACTCTCTGCGACCCTCACGAGATAATATTTCGACAAAAATATGTCGTGGGACGCATTGGTGCTCCTCGTTTCTGCGGCGTTATTTATTGTTTTGAAGAACTTTACCATAGACTTCACTGATATGGGATGGTGAATATAATATTCTGTTGCACTTGTATGTGGCTATGGTAGGTAAGTGATTTATTATGTATTCATGACTATGACATAAATAGCTTTCAGAATGTGAAGGCAAATTTGACGTGGCGGGTGGGATCGCGGTGGTTTAGTGGTGATAGCGTCTGGTGTACCTAACCAGAAGACGCATATTCGAATCCTGCCCGCAGCCGAATTTTTCCTTCGCTAAAACAACTTTAAAAATCTCAGCATGTAAAATGCCAAAAAATGCAAAAATTTTAAATCGATATTTTTTATAGATATTTAAACATCTGTGACAGCCGTTGGTGGTAGTCAGAAGCCCAAAAACCCTGATAACCGTGATGTTATGTTATGAAATATATACCTTGTCATCCTGTCGCACTGCTGGGCAACGGGTCTCCTCTCACAGAATGAGAGGGATTAGTGCGGGTTGGCAGACTTCACACGCCGCCGCGCCGTCGAGAAGATCTCTAAGGCATGCAGGTTTGCTCACGATGTTTTCCTTCATCGTTTAAGAGAGTGATAGTAAATAAATTATAAATACGTACATGATTTCGAAAAGTCAGAGGTGCGTATCGATTCGAACTTGAGAACTTTGACTTGGCAGTCTAATAGTTAAGCTATCACTACTGCTTAATTTAAGTTAACCTTTTTTACTTTTATTATAAAGAAACCGCTGTCGCTAGAAAAGGTACCACACATTCTATTACACCCCGATATAAGCATTTAGCGTCGTTCATATAATTAAATTTCGTAATTTACAGCGATCATTTCACATTATCAAAATTTCAATGCTAACACATCAATTTGTGTGCTTTAAGTGATTATAATTGAAAAGCTTTACATCGCCATCCATCCCCATCATCTAGATGGTTGGCAGTCTACTGTGTGTTTCTCTAGAAAATTTCTGCCTCGTACAACGAAACTGAGGTATGAAATGTCGCCTGCAGTATTTCCGGACCAATACAACTTTCAAACCATAAGAAAAGAGTGTACTCTCTGGTGTTACAAGCGTCTATAGGCTACGGTAACCGCTTACCATCAGATGGGCCGTATGCATATTTGCCACCTTAGTGGTATAAAAAAAACACAGGGCGTGCTTACTAGTGCAAAGACTTTAAGAACATAATTAGGTACATCTATTCTATTCATAATTAGGTATATTCTCTTGTAACGGTCTTTAAACATTTTGACAAAATGTGGTTTTTATTACCCTTTCGAGGAATAAAAACGTGATTTCATTTTTCCAACAGAGTTTGCCTCAATTTACAAAATAATCATGCACCAAAAGTATCAACTGCCAATAATGGAGGGTAGTTTAATGTTTCATTAGTGTCATGCGATACCGTCGTCAAAAAGTCATCATGGGTAACCAGGAGAAAAGTTGTTGAAAGAAAATTTGAATAAAATATTGATATAGAAATAATTGGCTTGAAATGTTGATTATGATTGTCGAAATGGCATTTTCTTTTTATGCCACTATAGTGGCTAACAAGCATACGGCCCATCTGATGGTAAGCGGTTACCGTAGCCTATAGACGCTTGTAACACCAGGAGTATCACTTGCGCGTAAATGGCATGTGAAACTTTTTCAGAATCTATTCTCAGATATTGGCGTAGCTATTTGTGCTCACCCCAAACAAGTCTGGTGTTCTTCTGAGATGGCACTTTAAAAGTTTATCCACTCATGTTAACTGCCTCGTTAGTTTAGTGGTTCTAAGTGTATCTGCTACGCTAGAGGTCGTGGGTTCGATCCCAGATCTTTCTATGAAATTCTCAGTAGCAGTTCGGACTTAGTTTTGTACCCGATTAACGGCAATAGGCTCGCGCTCAATAGGATAGAACTTAAAAACGTGAACTATTGAAATGTTCAATGGTTCATATTTTAGACTCGTCTGCGGAGTCCACCGCCCAGTTAGCCACACGCTCCACTTTAAGTACGATAGTCAGACGGGTCAAGGTATTGATGTTGCAGCCAATTTTATTTGGATGTTTTTAACGCAACAGTCCATGTGACACGAAAACTCAATAACACTGATACAAATACACAATGATATTTAAACTCGTTTATGACAAAATCATCACCCTTTTTTTTACGTTTCCACTCTCAAATTATTACATAAAACATCCAAAAGAAAATCTGAAGCGTATGATATAATGTATCATAATACAACTTTTAATATACCGCACGGAGAAGCGACAATATATTTATATTTGCCACATAATCTTCTGCAAGTTTCCAACGCGAGGTGATATTATTGGTTTTCATATAACACCGACTAAGGAAAAGTTTATAAAATGTGGCGCAAATCTTTCATCTTATATTAGGTTTCATCCGAGAAATATATTTTGAAAAATGTTAGTATTCGTTTCCGGGTCACTTGTCAATGCCAACCAACTACTTAGTATAGTATATTCTTGTTACCACACACCTGATAGTTTGATAATAGGAGTCAAATAATACACTGGATTGCACTAAACTGATTTATTATTAAATCAATTTAAAATGTAATAATGTAAGTAATGATGAGTAATGATTTGATATAAGGAGCACGCGGGGCATTCTTGCTACCGAAACGCGAAATGAATCAAATTGTGAAATTTGTATAAATTGGGACAAATGCGTTTTGCTGCGTAAGCGCAATAATATTGTACGGTTGGCCCGTACATGTAGTTAGTTGACTGTCAAGTTCACTGACAAGTGAAATCAATAAAACTGAAGACAGTACGTAATCAATCATCATTAAATAACATTATCAATCAACCTATATACACTCCCTCTGAGCATGGATCTCCTCTCACAGTATGAGAGGGATTAGGCTAAAGTCCACCACGATGGCCTTGTGCGGGTTGGCAGACTTCACAAGAAGTCGAGAAAATCTCTAAGGGATGCAGGTTTCCTCACGATGTTTTCATCAATATTAAATATAAAAATAATAAATATACTAGGTATGTATTCCAGGAATGGTAAAGTAAAGTACACACGGTTTGCCTGTATTTTTTTTAGTCCTATGTAATATGCGATGTGGACAAGCCTATATAGGTATTATCGGGTCATAAATCCAAAGTCCGAATCATCATCATCAACCCATATACCATCCCACTGCTGGGCACGGGTCTCCTCTCATATTGAGAGGGATTAGGCTATAGTCCACCACGCCAGCCTAGTGCGGGTTGGCAGACTTCACAAGCCGTTGAGAAAAATCTCTAAGGCATGCAGGTTTCCTCACGATGTTTTCCTTCACCGTTTAAGCGAGTGGTAATTAATTTTATTAATACGCACATGAATTCGAAAAGTCAGAGGTTCGTGCCTTGGGTTCGAACTGGAGACCTTCGACTTGGCAGTCCAATGGTCATACCACTAGGCTATCACTGCTTAAACTCCGAATAGCTACAGATAATTTCATAGAAATCTCCAATAACACTTTGCTTGACTTGGGAATGGAACACAGGATTTCAAGCGTAGCAGTTGCACTTACGTTCAATGTGCTAATGAAGCAGTTTCCAATTAATTTATAAGTATTTCCTTTTTGTGTTATTATGTCAGCCTTCTAAATATAAAATACCTACATTAAAAACTTACCTTTTATTTATTTATGTACACACTTAGAAACAAGAAAGGAGCCAGCCTAGGACTATTTAGTACAAAGGTACTGCTTATTTCTAAAGAAATCTCTTCCAGCAGACCTGCGAAAGGAGAATTGAAAAAAAAAATGTCGACAACAGTGTGAAATATACAAGCTTTTATTACATTATTTTTATTTTTTATATTTGGGTAGTACTGTTAAATTAAACCGTTTATATAAAAGGTACTTAAGTTTATTTATTTTTTAGTCTGTACGAGTTCCACATACACTGCGGGCTCCCGGATGGTGGATGATCCATAAAGGTCATCCGTACTAAAAAGTTACTAATTCAAAGATCGAACTCCTCACCTTAAATGAATATTATGATATTTTCATTGATTATTTTATTTTTCCCATTTTCCATCCAAAAATCATGATAATCTAACCTCGATACACCATCATACCGCGTCATTGATCATCAAGATTGACGACAGAAACCCCAGGTGCGTCATTACGGTGTATAAAGAATAATAATTCGGGGTCTATCCCGTGATGGATGCTCGGGCAACGGACGCGTGACAAATCACTTTTGGACTTTTTTCCGAAACGGTTTTCACTGGCGAAATATATTACGCCTAGTCTGTTGTACAAAGCGATTAGGTAGTTTTGGGGTTGAATGGTTTCGTGATAATTGTTGGTGTTATAAATGGGCTATGTCTAAATTGTGTGGTGAAATAGGTTCTGCTAGTTGCTTTTCGTTTGTGTATGAATGAAACGTGAAATATTTTGTAAGGGTTTATAAATTTAATATGAAAATATAAAATACCACATTCGTTTATTCCATCGACAAAAATCTCTGTTATATGTAACGCAGTCCTCATCCAATAGCATTGTTTAATATCTCTGATATTTAAAGTATACTTTACCGCTTAGTAGCATTTTTCTAAATATATTTTGTAAACGTGTAGGTAAGTATTATTTTGATAAGTCATAAGTACTTGGATAATTAGATAAAAAACAAAATTAACAATTATAAATCATACAGATGCTTTTTATGTTAACATTCTGTCAGGAAATTGTTAATATGGTATTGTTATCTTGTCACAATTACTATTGCTATAAACACAATTGACGAATTGACCTACAGATTGCAAAAGAAGCCAAAAAAAACAATGAGTTTGTTAATATATTGATTTCTGACATTTACGCTAATATTGTACATTGAAATAAAACTATTTTTTACGGATTTTATCGCGTATATTGATATTATTAATCCCGACGTTTCGGACAATTTACAGCGTCCATGGTCACGGGTAGTCTACCCGTGACCATGGACTTCAATGAATTTGTTAATGTTTCATGCAATCTCAACTCGAATATAATTATGTAACCGTCACAACTTTTTTAATGCCTACAAGAAATATAATGCCGGCAAGAAACTCCATAGAAACAGCATGAAATTTGAATGTACATTCCATATTCAAATTCAACAAGCTTGTGGATAGTAATCCTTCAAAGCATAACAGAGTCCATTTCCTCTGTAGTCAATCCTTGCGATCAACGACCGTATTACGGCTCACTGATCAAAGGAATGCTGCACAAATCCCTTTGACATGCAGCTTAATTAATAATCCTGCTTATACAAGCAAGTTTTAAAAAAATAGGTACAGTCAGCGTCAAATAGTTAGTGACACTCAGGGTATTCAAATAAATAGACGCAACCAAAAAGTCAATAATATCGGTACAAACAAAGTTTCCATATTGTTGTCAACATTATAGTCGCTCAAAAGGTCGAGACGTTTAAAACATCATATAGATAGATTCAGTCAAACCGTCATAAATATGGTAACAGTTATCCCGCCAATGGTATCCAAGCATTCTAAGTGTTCAAAAATATGGAACACATTAGAAAAATAAACCAGCATGCCAGCATGTTATAGAAATAAACGGTTTCCCAAAGATGAAAACCTCTTTAGGCAATGCAGTGTTATTTGCATGTCATTCTATTTATCTATCAGTAATATCAATGTCAAGTGCAAAACTAAAGCAAGCTAGAAATATGGCTACGCATTAGTGACACCACAAAACATCGAATTATATATTTGAGGGAGGAAGGTGTCTCCGTAACAGATATTTCAAATGAACTGGGAATATCCTTATGTACCTATCGTTTTAGATGTTACGTGTAGTTACCTATCGAATTATTCTCATCTCTCTAGATCCTCATTTCTTCATATTCGCACATATATGTATAAACAAGCACACAGCCCGCCTGATGGTAAGCAGTCGAAAACTAGAGAAAATTGAAAAGATGCAAGCGATTATCGACCTTATTGACATTATTTTATTGCTTATTTTTAGTTATTCATCCACTCTATTACCTTGTTTATGTTTAAAATAGCAGTTTTTGAGTAATAGTCAATAAGGTTGAAAACTTTGCACCTCTTTTTTGCAAGCACTATCGAGTCTAGTTTTGTCGACGTTCATTGTTAATTAAAATAAAATAAAATGATCATATATTTCGATCATATAATCATATATTTAAATTATGCACTCTTGCTCTATGAGATATATAGTCATACTCATTATCAATGAGGTTTAGGTACATCTATTTTCAGTCAGCTGTATAATGCTAAGTATCGTAAACGGCTATGCACGAAATTCTTTACAAAACAAAAGACATGTCTATGACGTCATGCTTAAAATGAAAAGGACAGCAGTAGTTTCTATTCCTCTCATTTTTGTGTATAAATGTTTTCACATTAATTGATGTGAGAAAGAATATTTAAAATATATAATATTAAAGTTCATTTTTCTAATGTGTTCCATATTTTTGACTACTTAGAATGCTTGGATACCATTGACGCGATGACTGTAACCATATTTATGGCGGTTTGACTGAACCTATCTATGTGACATTTTAAACGTCTCGACCTTTTGAGCGACTGAAATGTTGACAACAATATGGAAACTTTGTTTGTACCGATATTATTGACTTTTTGGTTGCGTCTATTTATTTGAATACCCTGAGTGTCACTAACTATTTGACGCTGACTGTACCTAATATTCAACCTCTTTTAATTGCCTTGTATTTAGTTTTAACTGAACATCTATTCGTTATAAAAAAGCAGATCATTACAATAATGAATTGCTCCGTCAGTCTAGTGATCCTGAGCGCGACTGCTGCTGGGTTTGACCAGTTTTCAATGAAATTCTCAGTAACAACTCAACGTTTTTTCGAAAAAAAGGGTACAGTCAGCAACGAAAGTCGCTGAACATAACAAAATTTTGAAAACATCACAGCTCCAAAACTTGTGCAGAGGTTTTTTCTATTAAGGTAACCTGAATATTGAATGGTCATCTATGCAATTATTTCGCATAACCTTCACAGGTCAGTAACTTCACACTTATTAAAAATCATATTGAAAATTGCAACATGTTCAGCGACTTTCGTTGCTGACTGTACTTTCTCCTGTAACGTAACGTGTGTTCATAAGCACAAGTCTCACACGCACTTACATTTGTTGACTGCAGGTATCTATTTTCTATTAAACCCAATAATAATAAATTACTCTTACCTAAACACAATCATCATCATCATCAACCCATATACTGCCCCACGGCTAAACGGATTAGGGTATTAGTCCACCACGCTGGCCTAGTCCTTGGCAGACTTCACACGCCGGCGAGTAAATCTCTAAGGCGTGCAGGTTTCCTCACGATGTTTTCTCGCTTAAGCGAGTGATAATTCATTAATACGCACATGATTTTGAAAAGTTTTAGGTGCGTGCCTTAGTTTCGAACTCGGGGCTTGGCAGTAACCACTCTGGTATCACTGCTTAAACACGATAAGAGGCTTTTATAAAAAACAATCTAGAATTTTATTGATTTCTGACATTTACGCGAATATTATACAACTACTTTTTACGGATTTTATCGCGTTATATTGATATTATCCTGCATGACTTAGAGATTTTTCTCGACGGTATGTGAAGTCTGCCAACCCGCACTAGGCCAGCGTGGTGGACTATAGCCTAATCCCTCTCATTCCGAGAGGACACCCGTACCCAGCAGTTGGACTTATATGGGTTGAAGATGATATTATTAATCCCGACGTTTCGGACCCTTTACAGCGTCCATGGTCAAGAGTAGACTCCACCTGTGACAATAGACGCAATATAACGCGATAAAATCCGTAAAAAGTAGTTTTATTTCAAAATCTAGAATTTTATTTGTACAATGCAAAAAATATACAAATTGTCCGAGAATTTTCTATGAGAATGAACCTGTAAAAGCATAAACGATGTACAGGAGAAAATTCCAACAGTTCCGCTGGAGTTATTTACGATGTCGTAAATAATAAGTATCTAATAACAGTGAGCGGGAAGTTTCCATTTTAATCGATTTATGAACGCCCCCCGCTGAGATTGTAAGAAAACATGGGAGGGGAACTCTGCTTATTACATGTATATAAAACGATGCTTTTAATTTCATTTATAAAGCACTAGCTTAAAGTGCCCGGCTTTGCAAGCAATGCTCTTTTGCTATATTATTTTTTATCAGAAAACTACTTAAAATATTTACATATAGTTGTATAGGACGAAGTCTATAGTCTAGAGTTTCGACTGATGATAACAAGGTCATTGGTTCGAGTCCCACAGGACATTTATTATATTTAAATAATGGAACACTCACACATACTCATATTCATTACACAATCCTCTCCTGACATCCTCCACATACCACGTCATATCCCGTGAGAAAGATATCCGGTCCTTTAGCAGGCTTGCGCGGGGAAACAGGTCCAAACGCGTAGAAGCCACTTGGAGAACTTTATTCTAAATATTGTTTGTGTCTGTCTTTGGTTATGTAGGTATTATAAGTATGTAAGTTTTTAAAAAGGATATAATATAAGTATTATATTCATTGTCTAGCACCCATAGTACTAGCTCTGCTTGATTTGGGACTATGATGCTATGTTAAACTTCCCAAATGTTCCGATGTCAGATAATATATTATATATAACTCGATGGTTAAACCACATCTGGATTATTTAGTCGAAATATGGGGAAGTGCTGCCAAAACTCACCTTAAAAAAACTACAAACATCTCAAAATAAAATTATTAAGGTATTATTCAATTACGATTATTTAACATCTACACAAAAGGTCTTCAAAGAGACAAAACTGAATATTGATCAAATCTATAAATATAACACCTGCATACTGGTACGTAAAATAATTAACAGAGACATACATTGTACACAAATAACGTTTACAAAAAGAATGCAAATCGCAAAGCGCATGACGAGGCAGGCTAACCATCTGATTTTAAGACCACCGAGGACAAACTATGGTAAAGAGACTATCGTACATGAGGGGGCCGCACTCTATAATTCCATACCTAAAGTAATTAAAGAATCGAAATCGCTTCCAACTTTTAAAAGGCTATTAAAGAATAATTGTATTATTTTTGAATGAAATAAATTTCTTAAACCGTAAATATTTAGTTATTTATTTATCACAGGCGTACACAACAACTCATTAAGAAACGAAATCCTAGTGTGGGGCAACGTTTTTTATAGATAAAAAAAGAACACATTGACGGAAAAACACAAATATTCATTTTTATAATAATAATTATTTAATGAAAGACTATGAAATATGAAGTATCTACCGATTAACATGTTCAAAATAATTATAATTTAACAAACAGACTGATTTAAACAGAAAGAAAAGAACGAAACTCACTTGAATAAAATAAAACCAAGCACCGACTGAGTAGGGTTACCAGAATAAAAAGGTTTAAATGTAAAGTCCAGAAACTAAAATGGAAATCTTCATTACGTTTATTCTAGCTACATGTATTTTAACAAAAAAATATTGTTTTGAATGAGACTTTGGCTAATGCAAACTCGAGATTTTTTTAATATACTTTTTTTAAACATCAGTGTAAATATATTTACACTGTTGTTATTGTCAAGTGTATTGGTTCATCAGCCGGACAGCTACGAATTCTCTGAAAAATCCTTTTTTTTTCATACTGTAAAAATGTCTTGTAACCTTTTCTGCAGTTGGTCATCCTACACTACTGAGTCAGACAAAAAAGCAACAATAAACTCGGCGCCGGCACTGAATCGGTAAGAGTTTGCGTTGCTCTGGAATCGAACTCGGTACAGCTAGCGGGCTTGAATACAAATTGCGTTTATTTAAGCTCAGCAATTGTGATTTTAGTTTTGAATTTAAAGTAGCTGGCTTTTATTTTGTTACGTGATTAGCTTAATTAAATGATTATTCTGAACCATTATTCGTAATGTAGTTCAACTATTGGGGAGTACCCATTAAAAGATCCTAGACGCTACAGGGCAGTCAATATACCATCACGCCTGTATTCCTGAAAGGTTAGGCAGAGGTGTACAAAAGTACACCCACAGTTCGCCAGTATGTTTGAGTCCCATTTAATAGGGGGCGAGCCTATTGCCATTAACTGGGCACAAATCCAAACTCCGAGCTGCTACTGAGAATTTCATAATCAATAATAACTTTCTCGACCTAGGAATCGAATCCAGGATCTTGAGTGTAGCAGTTGCGCTTAAAAACACTGGTCTAATAAGGTAGTTTATTGCGGCTTTTATAACTTATTTATAACTGCAGTTGAGTATTGCTTATTATATTGTCTCCAGAACTAGAGCTGTCCTATTCAACATTTCAGCTCAATCAGATGTCAAGAAGTGGTTCTCAATCAGCTTGCAAGATTTTACCGAAACAAACATTAAAATAGCAGTGATTGCCTAGTGGTATGACCATTGAACTGGCACGTCAAAGGTATGCAGTTCGAATCCAAAGAACGTACCTCCGACTTTTCGAAATCTGTGCGTATTAATAAATAATTATCACTCGCTTAAACGGTAAAGGATAACATCGTGAGGTAACCTGCATGCCTGAGAGATTCTTGACGGCGTGTAAAGTCTGCCAACCTGCACTAGGCCAGCGTGGTGAAGGCCCGTAGCCAGCAGTGGGACAGTTTAGGGGTTGATGTGATGTGATAAACTAACATTGCAAATTACATAAAAGCTTGTAAATAAGAAAATTACGCTCAACACTCAGAAAGAAAGAAAGCTAAGCTAAGTTCAGAAAGCTACCCTATTTAAAAACTATTTTCAAAAAAGATCATCATTTATTATATACAGGCTTATTCAAAATCCTTTTCACTCCTTAAATTAAAAGTAATCATAAAATAGAAACTAAATTAAAACTTTTTATAGCAAATAGAACAGTCTTCAGGAATTTCCAATATTAATTATTTATTACAAAACTTTTCAATCTGTAAATTTGTGTAGATATTTTAAAAAAGAAGAAGAAAATTAACCCAATCTTTTGAAGTTAAATCCAATTTAAAGAAAATCTCATGTTAAAGGTCAAGCTGTCTTCTTTTATCATGTCAGCTTAAGTTTAACAAAAATCTTCAAAGTATTATTGGGTTTTTCTATGAAATTCTCAGTAGGAACTAGTGATGGGCTTTGAGTGTATTAGTACCACTCTTCGGGGAATACAGGCGTAATGATATGTCATGTCTAAAGCAATTCAATGGCAACTGCTACAAAATCATGAATTCATTGTTACTACATAGTAAGGTCGTCTCTTCACAGAATAGCAACCAGTTGTTGTTTCCATTTGCACAATAGCCCTGAACATATATCGTGAAATCGAGTTACAATAATTAATTTTGCGACTACCAACACTGGATTAATAAGTGAATCAACGGATATTTCATTTGTAAAGGCGGCTCCAGTTAATGGTATTTTATTTGGTCAATATCATTTTACATTGTTATTTATTGAGTTCACAGAGACAGGGATTCGGATTTCAAAATTTTGAATTGGTTGAAGGGTTTTTAAACTGATTAAATGTGATCGTATTGTGAAGTGCTAGAGCTCAAAATGTATTGAAATAGCGATAACGATATACAAAATAATAGTAATCACGTCTGTATTATCCGAAGGGTTAAGCAGATGTATACCAATTTTCAACACCCAAGGCTTTGTGAGATACGGAATCTTAATGTATTTTTATTAAAAAAATATATAATCAATAAAATATGAAATATAGTTAAATTTAAATAATAAAATTACATAAACTAGTAACTTAATATAATAATGTATCAATCAATCTACATTTATACTATTTTGTTTTACATTTAAGTTTTCAAAACTTCATGCCCCAGGGGAAACTTACAATGATTTCGCACAAAAAAATAAAACCTCTTAATCCCGAAGGATCGAGATAAGTCGTAAAGTCTCGTATTGTTTCATCCACTTTCATCTTAAGGTCACACAAGCGACACATAGCTGACGAGATTTCCACTTTTGTAAAACTTTGCGATAAATAAAAAAGTTTAAGCAATCCTGACATTACGTATTCGACCAAGAATAATATACTGGGTTCCTTACATAGTTATCTTATGACTAGCTGCCCGGGATTTAGTCCGCGTGGAAAAGTTACTTTTAATTATCGTTGTAAATTAGCTAATTAACTCAAAATCGTCATAAATTATATGCCTATTATGTTATTATGATGTATAAGTAATAATACTGTAAAGTTTCATCAAAATCCGTTCAGTAGTTTTAGCGTGAAAGAGTAACAAACATCCATCCATCCATCCTCACAAACTTTCACATTAATAATATTAGTAGGATATGTTTTTTAATAATTAAATATCTATCAAAAAAATATACGTGGGAGGTCGGCTAAGAGTACAAAACTTAATTTAAAATAATACAAAACTGTAGGTGGAAGGACCTGTGATCTGTCTGCCTATTTATCTAGATAGACGCTACCACCAAGTGTAGGTACATCAATCCTATGCACGCATACCCTGAATTCGAAATTTAATGTTTCGACTTACTGGAATCATGTACTTATTATAGTTTTCATATACGGAGAAGGAAATCATCGTGATTAAACCTGTACGCCTTTTTTATAGCACGGAAAGCCCTCATAGATCGTCTGCCACCTGGTAGCAGACGATCATACATACCCTGTCGGACTCGTACCGACTAAAAACCGTGCTTGCATTCACTTGCCCTATACTCATGGCCATGGGATCCGTGAAATTCGCCACAACCATGACAGAAATGTTGGATTGCCTAACCTATCGCAAAGGAAACTTGAACCGTAGTAAATGGGTCGATGATGAAGCTATATCCAGACTTTTGCGAATAAATATGTCATATCCAAACGAAAAATGAAACGAAAGAGCACCACCTAGCCGACGTTGGCTACAACTGGCTGTTACGGCACACATCCCGTGATGTCGGGTGGGGGTGCTTAACAGAGCCGTGATGTTATCGGTCGGTAGAGTGCGGGGCACATTCGTTGCCTGACTCTGGTCCGATACAGACGCACAGAACTGTCTCACGTTTCGTTTGGTTAAAGTGACTAAAGCAAGTTCGCCTATTTACGACTTTCAATTCTGTCATAAGAAATATTTACGCCCATATAATGTCCGACGGTGATGATACCACACACGCTAAGCCTACTGTTCCGACAAAATAAATATATTTTTTCTATATTGCGTATCTATTCTCTTTCCTCCCCAAATATTAGTAAAGATGTTGTCAAGGAAAGAACGAACCCTAAAAACTTTGGCACAGTCATCCTCAAGGCGAGCGTTCACGAAGTTCGTTAAAAGCATTTCGAAAAACTCAAAGATTACTGGTATGAGAATAAATGTAGCACTTACTTATTAGACAAGAAAAGAAATGGATAAGTAAGAGAGAGTTTTTGTTGGTACGAGACAGGGAGGTCGAAATATATTTTATACATATTTTAGGCTGGTTTTAATGTTCACTTTAAGGGCTATGACTCGTCTTCTTTCTTTTTATTTAAAGATAAAGTTTACCTTTGTTTTTAGTATTTTTTCCGATATCATGGATACGTTTAAAAGATAATAGTAATAGGTGAGGTGACATCGATCTACATAGAACTAACTGTAAGGTAAGTCACCATAAAGACTTAAATTCAGAATGCGAAAGCAAATTTCGACCTGGCACGTGGGACTCGCTGGCTTAGCGGTCATAGCGTCTGGTATACCTAACCAAAAGCCGCAAGTTCGAATCCTGCCAGTGGTTGAACTTTTCAAAATATGTATAATATGAATATTGGTTCCGTGCGAGGATAACAACCCATGGTACGGAATGCGATGATCCCACGTGCCAGTCTTAACATACCATCACGCCTATATTCCACGAAGGGTGAGGCAGAGGTGTACATTAATGTACACCCACAGTTCGGTATGTTTAGGTCTCACGTTTTAGACGGCGAGCCTGCATGTTCGATTCCCACTCGAGACTATAATTATTAATAAATATAAATATTTCTTAGACAATTTTACACAGCACCATCTAGTCCCAAACTAAGCAGAGCTTGTACTATGGGTACTAGACAATGGATATAATACTAATATACTTACAGTTTTTTTTTTGTAAATACATACTTATAATTCATAAGAAACACCCAGACAAACACAATGTTCATCACATAAAATATTTGTGTTCTGTGGGAATCAAACCCACGATCTCGTTATCAGCAGTCCGAAACGTGAACCACTAGACCGCAGACGTCGTCTAAGCTATCTTTATGTAATCCACAGATATTTAGCTCTCGGTGAACTTTATTTCCATTAATTATTATGATTGTAAAATCCCCCGCAACACGACTTGTCGGTGCAGTTGTTTTTTTTTAACAAAAAAATCTACCTGTTGGTTATTAATATAATAATGTTTCTTCGTGGGCTCGAGTCCACCGCCCGTAGTTCAGAAACCGATCGGTCAGTCACTATTCTAAACGTGACGTCATATATTGTAAATTGACTTAGCTCAACAAAAGCTAATAATTATAAATCAAAAGTCAAAAGGCATTGTTGGCCGTAGAAACTGTGAGGAAATGGAACAATCCACATCTGCCAACTTCAGGAATTTATCTTTCTTTCAATTCCAGTGTTACAAGAAAGTTTTCTCTCTGTATTAATTGCGTATTGTCGAACTTGTAAGACATTGTAACGAAAATGTATTGAGAACTTGGCAGTATTAATAAAAAGGTTCCATCAGAATTATTAATTTATTTTAGACTTTAATTTTATGTGATAAAGTTTATGTTACATTAATTTAAATTTAACTATAGCAAAATCTTCTTATGATGGTATTTCATAGCAAATCACTAGCGTTTGGTAACCTTAAGACCATTTAATGGAGGCATAATATTGTAACATAATCCTATACACATACAATGGCGTAAGTTTACAATAGACTTACCAAATAATAATTAAGCAAATTATGAATTATAATAATTATGTAATACTTATTAATCTCCATCTTACAAAATATGTGATCCATGAAAAATATTATTTAACGTAGTAAAATGAAGTCATATTATTTCTTACTTCACAATAAACAATTACATTGTCACTGAGAATAATAATTTTAGTTGCTACGCACCCGTAGATCTGGCTACAGCAGCGTAGCAACCGTAGCGAAGCTTGCTACGTCGTAGCGGACAATGTAATCGACTACGCTTTGTAGTCGACTCCATTGCCGTGTAAGGAAGTGTAAACAGAAAAGCAGTGTTTTAGAAGTATTCATATAGCTCTTGAAAATATTGACATAATTTCTTAAATTATAATGTTATACGACATTTTCTGACAAAGTTACATTCTATCCAAAGTTTGTTGACGTAAATTATATAACTTTTCTTCCAACTCTGCTCAAAACTCGCCTTTAACTCAATGTACATAGAGATGAATTTCTAAATGTACATTCTTTTCACACCAATGGACTCCCTTCGAGCCATTTGAAAAATTAATTGCCTAGTTCAACACGAAACATTCAGGCTTCAGTCATTGACTTGATAGACCAAGAGCTAACGTATAAAACGTAATAACGTAAGCCAAAATTAATATAAAGTATTTTTTTGTTATTATTAATTTTCCACGTATTATTAGGCTCTGGAATTAACTAACTGCTGCGGTTTCCCGTGCTCTATGAAATGTTCTTCTTCAAACGAGGCTCTCTACCACACACAGTAGGCCGTGGCTCAGCTCTGTCCCTCACGTTGCTGATGCCCATGGGCGGCGGGTACCACTTACCATAAGGTGGACCGCTTGCTTATCTGCCACAATAGGCAGTAAAAAAAATATTTTCGAAAATGTTTAGTGTGCATTTATGCCAAATAAAAACAAAATAACTATTAATTTATAGTAATTTAAATACCGTAACATATCATTACACGTATATTTTCCAAAAGATTAAGCATAGGTGTACTAATGTACACCCATAGTTCATCGTTAGGTATATGGTCCTTTATAATAGGACGCGAATTAAAGATTTAGTTAGATTAAAACAGTTTTGACCCTATGCGGAACTAGTTAGGCCTTATGAGTTGGTGGTACTAGCATCATTTAATTTCTTGGTGTGATTATTATTTTTCCCCCACCTGAATACAAATACATTTTCAACATAAATATATTACTTTGTACTCAGCTCTTGGACTATGAGAAAAAATTACGTTCGATGCTTTGAGCCACTTCAGTGCATTGCTATTTGGTAGCCAATGTAGACAGTAATCGATTGGTAGCCTCTATAATATTTTACCGCGTGATTTTTTAAACTGAAACTGAACGGCTATGCACTTTATAAATTAATGTTTGTTCCTCTTAGATTGAGGGGGGGATTAGGCTATAGTCCACCACGCTACCCTAATACGGATTACAAGAGAAATCTCTAAGGCATGCAGGTTTCCTCATGATGTTTTCCTTCACTATTTAAGCGAGTGTTCATTAATTATTAATACGCACATGATTTCGAAAAGTCAGAGGTCTTGGATTCGAACTCAAGACCTTTGACTTGACAGTCCAATGGTCATATCACTAGGCTATTACTGCTCCATAAACATTTAAATAGGTATAAAAACCCTGGCAACATTTGCAGCACGGAAACCAGCTCAGCGTTTGTTGTGCAGAGGGCACAGCACTGATTAGCAGCAAAAGGTGTACTAATGTACACCCACAGTTCGCTGGTATGCTTAGGTCCCATGTTTTTTTTATTCTACCTTAGTAGCCTACCTCATGGTAGGCGGTTACCGTAGCCTATAGACACTTGTAACACCAGGAGTATCACTTGCGCGTTGCCGACCCTGTAATACGAAAGAAGAATATTTGGGTTGCCAGTGTACGGGTCACCACGACGTTTCCTCGCGGAGCACTGAGAACCTTGCTCACCGTAAGGATAAGCAATGTTATTTTACTTCGATTTTCTCCAACTTGAGTTGAATTACTCTCACTATGCCCTACCTCTCTTAACATTATAGATTGACAGTCTTTTTCTTATACATATACATACTATTATGGTGTCAATAAGAGAGCGTCTGCTCAGAGTGCTTTAGACGATCATGTAATATCATCAGTATTCATTTTAATCACTGCTTATTGGGTGGTGGTGGGTACCACCGACACAAAAAAGAACAATTTAGTAAAATAAATATAATTAATTACATTACATACTACTATTCTATATTATATATTACATATATTATATATTACATATATTACATATATTACTATATTATATATTACTAATTCAATAAACAACGGCAGTCTAGCCAGGGCCAGATCGCGGCTCGTATGTGTTTAATTAGTACGGTTTAATTTGCTCGCCCGCCAAATAAAGCAATTTGAACGGCAACGCTTGCGTGAAATACGGCTCTGTAGTGCCACTATTACACTCCAATGCGTTTGTCGTGCGGTTGGCAGCAAATACAACAATATTGTAGCCTAAGAATCTCGAGAGGTGAGTAGGCTAATGATAAAATATATCCTTCCTGTTCCAGTAGTCATAGACAATGTAGATAATTATGTATTTATTTGTGGTTAATCGGTAGACTGTATGCGAGATTATATGGCCACAAAAGAAGTGAATGATGAGGCTAAAAGAGATGTATAGAAGAAATTGACATACTGCATCGACCCTAAGTAATTTGGGATAAGGGTAGGTAAATGATTAATCGATGGCCTGTTATGCACAATAATAATAATAATTAGAGCCTCGTCTTACATCTGAGGAGGCTTTCGTTAGGCGGCTCGGTCAAGGGTCTGGGCGCGCATCGTCAGGAGGTTCTTCTCGCTGGGGCCCTGACCACCGGTAGCTTGGATACTGTTTCCGATACCAGTGAGCTACTGTTTTTTTTTTACATTTTTAAATGTTTTACAATCATTTTATATTATTTGTTAAATATGTAAAATTATCAATAATTATGTAAGTATATAGATTAATAAAGGTAATAATAATTATAAAAAAATAATTCGGACAAACGAACCCACGACCTCGTGATCAGCAATCTACCGCTAGCGCTAGACTACAGACGTCGTCATATTATTATAATAATTAGTCACATAATTAATGTTTAATAATGTAGCCACAAAAAGATACATGATTGCGTGTCTCGCGACGGGATCGAATAGAAAATAGTACAGTTAGGCAAAATCATACAAGTGGCAGTGATTAATTTTCCTCCGACTCACATGTAGGAGAATTATGTAACAAATTCCATAAAATGTTTTTATGCGCGATCCCTATTTGTTTAACATGTTTGTCTCCATTAAAAAGCCACTTAACTCAACTTTTTGCTTACAACATTATACCACTAAGTCGAAACACAAACGAAAGGTACATTAACCTGCGAACGCAACAAAAACATGGTGGAACAAGCCGGTGTCCGGTAAATACCAGTTTTTACCAGATTAAGCCGGTACAAGTCGGATATGCAAACTAGGTTATATGAGAATTTACCGCTGTTGTATGCAAACGCGTTTTGTTGTGAAAAAAAATGATCGTATTTTTTGGAACTGTTGTTGTTTTTTGCATATAGAAGTACCTATTTAATAACATTAATCTCTTGGTATAAGTATAAAACTGTGAAAATAATGCTTATATTCTGATGTACCTCATTTTTTTGCAACATTTTATTTTTATAAAATGATTATGATTTGGTTGTGGTATACCAGCTACCTACCGATTACGATTTGTTGTTAAGGCTCATTTTTCAATAATTTTACTCACTACGTTACACTTGAAATCGAAATCGGAATAGTATTAGACACAACACTACATTATGCTTATCGGCGCAAATATTTGGCAATGCGCATCCAGATGAACTTGGTAACAGAATGCTACTTTTATATACTCAAAGTATATGTAAAATGTTTTAAATTCCACCATCTACAATTAAACTCTGTGTTTAATATTACCAGTTCTATTTTAAAGCTGTATTAACAGAACAAAGACGGTTCCAATATTCATAGTAAATTATAAATACGTACGCCTACTCATTCATAGCGTAAAGCCGCCTGCCCATTGCAGCGTTTCGTTTTGAAAGAAAGAAAAAAACATTTTGTTCGACTCAAATTAGTTGGCTACAGTTTAAAAATGCATGCATCATTATGAACCGAAGAAGCTACCAGCTCAGTATAATATTGCAGTACTGAACTGTAACTTCAGCTCGGGCTGAGGACATTGTATATGAAAATAAAAATAAAGATTAAATAAAGGAGCTCACTCCTAAGCAAATCGCAGGGTTTAGCGGTGAACTCTAACGCAATCTGTGGGGATCACAATATAACCCCACAGTGGTCGCAATGATAGCTTAAAAAAGGACGTTGTAAATATTACATCGTGTAAGGTAGTAGGTATGAAAAAGATTTAACTAGGCTAATACGATTATACGCTTACTTAATTTTACGCAAGCAGGGTCGGTCGACTATGCATCATCTGTTCTGGTTTCTAACAGTCACTACGGATTAGTTAGAAAGGTCAGAGTTCTAGGAAATTCGGGGCGAAATTTAATAATGAAATATTCAGTAGCAGCCAAAAACTAATATTACACAAAAAGTTTTTCTTTATATTTGTGTGTTTGTTTCTAACTCAAAAAATGATTAAATTATGCTGAACTGACTAAAAAATCTTTCAGAGTAAGCTACATTATCAGCGAGTAACATAGGTAGTAATTTAAGAAAATAAAACAAATAATATATAACAGGAGCGGTGCACTATTATTATTTTAAATAAACCAGGTGGGAAAAAAAAACAGCGTACAGACTAAGAATCGAGCATTGTCAGTCAAACTGTAAGTACGAGATACTAAAATACTTCTGTGCGCATACAGGTTTCGCTCCCCTAATTACCAAATTAGATCCAAGCTAGCCATACAAACTACATCATGTTGGTGACGTCATTAATTCACAAAGCCCGTCATAGCGCGTTCACTTGTCTGTTCAGGGTAATCCCACCTAAACTTGAACACAAAGCGAGGATTAAATTCTCGTGCGAGTCCCTGCGCCGCAATGAGCAGGCCGCTTAATAAATGCCTTTAAAGTACTGCGGCACATATTGATTCGAAATTGAAATTTGAATCTGGCCGTTGATTAGAATCGAAATGGGCCGCCGAGCTGTGGACTTGAATACAAAATCGATTGATTTAATCACGTATCGATACATCGAATTCGACGTGTCGAAAATAACGAATTTGATATTTATACTTTTCCATTATTATTTTCGTGTGTCATGTTTCGCTGAAAAATGTATATTAGATTTTTGCACTCGCCTGATATGTTTCCAATTATAGTTTCCGTGAATGTATACAATGCTCAAAAAATACAATATAATCTGCATTTTATTTATTTTTTACAATATTACAATATATATTATTATGCGAAGTATGTGCGGTGTAACTCGGAATGACAGATTGAGAAATAGTGTGATAAGAGAACGTTGCGGCTTAAAAGACGATGTAGTGACGAGAATTGAGAAGAATATGCTGAGATGGTTTGGGCATGTCGAGAGAATGGATGAAAGGCGACTAACAAAAAGAATTTATATGGCGAATGTCAGTGGAACCGCCGAGAGGGGACGCCTTAGAAAAACTTATACCGACCTTATTGGTGAGGTTCTTCAAAAAGGTCAGGTGCGTAGTACTCGCAACCGGCGTGTATGTATGACAAGATGTATGAATGTGGTCGAAGCGAAAGAAGTATGCAAGAATTGTAGCAAGTGGCGTTCTTTAGTTTCTGCCTACCCCTTTGGGAAAAAGGCGCGAGTGTATGTATGTATGTATGTATATTATGTGTACAAATTTGATTCAGTAAAAAATATTTCGTTCATCGTTAGTTTACCGAAAGATTATTAGGTTGTGAATTTTATATAGCCTACAGATTAAGATTTTTTTAAACAGCTTCATTAAGCAGCCTAACCGTGGCTGTAGACCTTAAAATCCTAAGTCCAGATTCCCATATCGGGCGAAGTCTTAGTCAAAGAAAATATCAAAACGCTCACAGGAAATTGAGCCTAAGAAATCGCGCTTGCGATAACAAACCGATGCGGCAGTAAAAAAATAAGCAAATAATGAATAATTCATTCTGTCATACAATTTTAATGCATATTAAATTGACTTTCTTGTTTATTTTCGACAGCCCTTTGGTAAAAGTGATTGGGTATAAATAGATTAATAATATACCAAGTACGAAAAAAAAAGTAAATGGCAACCTTATCGACATTTTTATAGTACAGACGCCAGCAGGTCAAGCTATCCAAAACTGTCAATTTTTCCCAATTGAAAATGAACCTTATTGTTTTGTATTAAAGTTGAAAATCTGTCAAAGAAATCTGACAGATTGGGGTAGCTTTGTGTGCTGGCCACTGTATATAAATCTTTATGTATCGTTCGCCACCGTTTTTTTTTTAGTACGGAAAATCCTCGGTCACGTGAAATTCGTCACGATCATGACAGTCTGTGCTCTTACATGCGTGCCGCCTACTGGTGCTGTTCTCTGGTCGGGCGGTGGAATTCCCAAACCTCATCAGCCTAGAGGTTTCAAATCCGGGGTCCTGTGTTTGGTTCCCATTGCGAGCAAACTAGAGAGAAAGAAAATAACATTTAATAAACCAAACACAATCTATACAAAGGTTTAAAAATAAAACTAGATTTATTTTTTAGTCAATTTTCAGCAGTAGCTTTGTAATTAGGATTCGTGTTTTGGTAATGTTCATTTATAGGCTCATCCCCTAGTACAGCATACCTTAAAAATATATAGAAAAACTGTGGTTATAGAACAGAACCTGCACCTCTGCCTAACCTTTCGAAAAAATGTGTGATATTTTGTATTTCCTTCTATTCAAATGCTCCAACTTTTCGCAGAATTATGTTTTGATAAAGCTGTAATGATACCGTTGCTTACACAAATATCATAAAATGAGTAACAGCACTTTGATGTTCAGGGAAGCATCCACGTTCATATACATTTCTAAGTATTCTGAAATATTTCTGTATATGTATGTTTCAGATAACGATAGGTACACACAAACCGACGGAAACCAGGCCACTGGGACTCGTCGATGGGCATCGATATTTGCTCGCCTTTGCTGATGCGTCTATATGGCTAAAATAGTTACTTTTGATTAATCACAGTAATATAATCCATGGACACATGGCTACACTTATCTCGTTTGAGGCCGTAAATAACACTGTCAATGATTCATCAAAAGTAATAATATTAAAGCAAAAGCTGTGATAGCCTTTTTTTTTTGCTCGTGTGGTTAATTTTCATGGACTTCCGCCGCCCGGGGAAGGCGGCTGGGTGTGTCGGACTCCACCCAGAGTAGCCACTCTACAACAACCACACGGTCCTTCTCGCACCTGGTGCGTCAAGAGCTACGGGAACAGAGCATTCTTCCGCAGTGCAACCATTGGACTGTTAAGTCGAAGGTCTCCAGATCGAATCCAAGGCACGTACCGCGAACTTTTCGGAATTATATGCTTATTAATAACTAATTATCCAATCCAATCGTTTAAACGGTGAAGGAAAACTTCGTGAGAAAACCATGCCTTAGAGATTTCCTCGAAGACGTTTGAAGTCTGCCAACCCACACTAGGCCAACGTGGTGAGCCTCATCAGCCCAGCAGTAGGGCAGTATAGGAGTGATATAATTTTGAACACATAATTTTATACAATATAACATTATGTAAAACAAAGATAGCTAAAATAGTATAGAACTGTGACGCAGCTATCAAAGCTCACCTCCATAGAAGTTAAAACATGGTTCCGGATTAAAAGAAAGAAGGAAAAAATTGAAAAAGGAAAAACTAAACTTTAATTTAGACTGCAAAGGGCATTGTTCGAACATTAATTCTGGGAGGGTTAACAATTTTTGGGAGCTTTTCATCCGAAAAGCGAATCGATCGTAGATGATTGAAGGTGACGTAGCGTAGTCTGTAAACGAGCTTTCACTTGCTCGTACACACCGTGTGCGCTCGTTCGCTATAATTCGCTTTGATGTACCGACATACGGAGTAGTCTTGTCTCTCCAGCCAGTAAAAAGATCGCTACGTACTAGTATAATTCGGTCAGTGAACTAGTTCACCTTAATAGTTCTATTAGGATACGGATAGCATCGGATAATCGGCAATTCGGTTGACATAGAATGTATAATGTATAAGTGTGGAACATCGCCGCGAAGTTGCTAGCTTATCGGTTTTTTATCGTATATTTTTCGGATTGTATTAATGAGATCTCCACGATCTTATCTTTGCCCTTTTCCACTATCGGACGGCCAGAAGCACGAAAAAGTGAAATCGATTCATGGTGGACATCCCAAAAACTCGAACGAAACGCATTAAGTTCATTTTTATCATGCGTACCGCTGAAATGTGAAATGAGTTTCCCGAGTAATAATTCATTCGTTCATTCATCATTCACCTACACAAGACTAGCGGAGCTCGACTGAACATGAACAAAAGTCTAGCAATCCCAGACATTTTACTGAATAAAAAAAACGAGCGGTTTTTTTCTATTTAAACTGATTTAATTCATGTAAAGGCAAATAAAGCCTCCTATGGCTTTATTAATTGTTAATAAAGGTAGGAAGGAACAAATTCAAGTAATCAACAATGTTAATAATAGATACATAAAATTATATAAATGTTACTTTCATTGGTGACGCAAAAAAAAAACGGTAATCTACATTTTGTGGAGAAACTTACAAAGCTGACTGTTTTCTATATAAAGTCTTAGGGTACAGATACACATGCTCATTACTAGCACGAAACCAGGCTATTAATGAGCAATTGCTACTCAGTGGTATGTGTGTCAAAGTGTTGCTGATAATAAGCAAATGTATACAGCTGAAGAGCATGCTAATGATCATACTGTTTTAGTAGCATGTCTATCTGTACCCTTAAACTGTCGCACTACAATCCACCACGGTGTCAAAATTATTCATACCATTGACATCTCTTCGGCAAAAATCTTTACAAGAGACATGACATTAGTAGTAACAAGATGGCGGCCTCAATCCCAAAGCGACAAAATATTAATAAGGACAAGACAAGCTCCCACTTATCTTAAGTGCTGTATTCTATTACAATAAAATTATTTTTAATTCTCAAGAGAATATTTATGTTAGGGCTGACACCTCGTTAATTCTTAGATTAATCGTTTTCTCATTACCCTAATGGGCAGAGGACCGCAAAATGTAATGGATAATCTAGAAACACTAGAATATCTTTGTTTTAGTTTAATGCTGTAGAAACGTTAAGATAAGTATTATTATAATAACTTTCATTAAAATGGCTGTAGTATTAATTTGTTGCGGAGAGAATGCGGCTATTTAAAATAAAATAAGTAACTAATAACAAAAAGGTTTGATGATTACATATTCTATTACTACCCACATCTCTTACTAGGCTAAGAGACAAAAATATCGTAGCTAAGATATGAAGTACGTTTTATTATGTACCCAAATTTAATAGGAAGTTAGATTTTACTCGCGTCTTTCTATGACGAGACTAAAATATACATAAAATGTTAAGAATATAAAACCAAATTGAATCCAAAAGTCATCATATTATATTTTGTTTTTTTTTTACAATATTTTTTTCGTTTCAGTACTTTATATAATAATTAATCTTAATTAAATGAATATTATTACCTTGCCTATTATTAACTGCCTCAATAGCCTAATGGCCCGAATCGTGACTGCTGCACCAGGGTCCTGGGTTCGATTCCCAGTTCAAACGATATGTTGTTGTGTTATATTGAGATTAAGCACCTCAATAGTAGCTCGGACAAGGACAGTCATCGGGAAGCGACTTTTTTTATACCACGAGCCCCTCCGCAAAAAGCAGTGATAGCCTAGTGACATAACCATTGGACTGCCAAGTCCCAGTCTCGAGTTCTAATCCAAGGCACGAAACCTCTGACTTTTCGAATTCATGTGCGTTTTAATAATTAATTATCACTCGCTTAAACGGTGAAGGAAACCTACATGCCTTAGATATTTTTCTCGACGGTGTGTGAAGTCTGCCAACCCGCACAAGGCCAGCGTGGTGGACTATCTATAGCGTAATCCATCTCAATCTGAGAGGAGACCCGTGACCAACAGTGGGACATTATATGGCTTGATGGTGATGATGAGCCCCTCCGAACCTAATGCCGAAGTTAATAAAATTATGATTGTGTAAAAAAAATTATAATAATATCAGATTATTGTTTATATTGGTACATTTGGTATAAAACCATGCTAAACCTTTTTAAAGATATACTATTTTGGGAAAGACAAAATCGTTCTAAGATAGGAACTTGCATCCTCCCGATTATGTACATCGGACGCTACACCCACCAAGCTATCGAGAGATTTCGATTTTCTCTTCTCGTCTTAACCGTAAAGACGCAGGTTTTTCCAACCCTGTTTGAAATCTTTTTTTTCGATTTGAATTTATAACATCAGGGTCTCCAGACAAGTTGCAATCTGACAATCGAATCTACAAAGGAGGAGAAACAAGATGTATGTACCTACATAAGCTTCCGAAAAATTAAGCGATCATAAAAGATATTTCAATACATTTTGTTTCTATTCGTTCGTCGATTTGAACGGTGTATTACAACTTGTCTCCAGCCCCCAGATATCACAAATGTGACGTCATCAAAACCACATTAAAAATTCTCCCAGCAGCCACAACTTGTAATTGGTACCGCAGAAATTTGCAAAGAAGACCGAGAAGGTAAAACAGCTTATATAGCTCTCTACGCTCGTCGGCAGGATTCAATTAATGTCCTGGTAATGAGCGCTCTGGCTGCGCGCCAGCTCTTGACTTCTAAAGATCTGACTTTTTTTAGATTTTTCAGTTGTATGTAATCACTTCTTTGTTCTATTAAGCTAAAAGTTTTTCAGTGAAACAGCTTGGGAATTTTATGTAAACTGGTTTAGGTGAAATGTTTTCTGTTTGCCTCATTTTAGTGGTCAAGGGCGCGTCTGCTAAAGCTGGGTTCTAGATTCAATTTTGAGAATTTCACTTCACACTTCTCGACCTGTGAATCGAACTCAGGACCTCTTGCGTAGCAGTCGTGCTGAGAACCAATAGACTCACGAGACAGTTTTGTTTTTTTTTTCTTCTATAAAATTTACAATAACAGCCCGTAATTTGGATTAGCCTATTGCCATTAATCAAGTTAGTACTTGAGACCTAAAACCATACCAGCTGGCGTATATCAGTACCTACATCGTTGCCTAACACTTTGGGGTACCAGGCGTGATGGTAGTTACATTTCTGATTAGTATTCTATACGTCAGGTAGTCTAGTTAACCTCGGTCGGTTGCAGACTGAACTCAGAACACTAATATACATCATCCGGTCTGAGCTGGATTTAGAAATATATTGGATTTTCATGGATTTGCTGGTTGGTTGCGGTGCGGCGCGTCGTACCGACCGTGAGATTTCTTTTGTTAAAATACGATAGATGTTTAAAAAAGAGGTTATTTCCTGAATTTTTAAGACTTCGGTTTGTCAATATTTTTGACATTGAAATCACTCATGAGTATTGTATTTATAAAACAATGTATATAAGTATTATTTATTTTATTATAAACGCCTTAGAACTAAACATTTTGATATAGATTGTAATATAACACACTATGTGCATACTACGAAATCACAATTACAAAATAATAAAAAGCTCATATACCTAAAGCAAGCAGTGATAGCCTAGTGGTGTGACCATTGGACTGCCAAGTCGAAGGTCTCGAATTCGAACCCAATAGGCACACACCTCTGACTTTTCGAATTCATGTACGTATTAATAATTAATTATCACCCGCTTAAACGGTGAAGGAAAATCGTGAGGAAACCTGCATACCTTAGAGATTTTCCTCGACGGTTTGTGAAGTCTGCCAACCCGCACTAGGCTAGTGTGGTGGACTATAGCGTAATACCTCTCAATATGAGAGGAAACCCGTGCCCAGCAGTGGGACAGTATATGGGTTGATACCTAATTCAGAACGAATATAAAGAAAACATAATATGACTGATAATTTTGTAAAAAGAGTATGATTTTAGACTCTTCAGACATTATTTCTATTGTCCAGACCATTGATAGTCAAGATGGTCTATATCGACCCTCTGGGGTCGACAGAGTCAAAATACAGAACTACAGGTGTGACGGCATACCGTTACGCCCTGATAGTCTTGTCTTTCTGTAGTCGTGATAATATAATAATTATTATAATCCAATCGAGATAATATAATCGAGTACCATAGTACTCGATTTATCTGTCACAAGTCTAAGCACCGCCGCCGCGCCGTATTCCAGACACAACATAATTACGTGTGCTCGCCTAGTCGCAATAGCTTTCATCTAACTATCCCATGCAATTACTGTAGGTGATTCCCATTGCTGAGCTGTGCTCGACACACAGGGATAAGCGAAGCGAGTTCATTGAATAATCGGAGTATGGCCCACCGAGACGCTCGAGATGCATCCTCCTAGCCTTTTCCCAATGTTGGTATCAGCTCCTAGCCAAAGTCAAAGTCAAGGCCAAGGTCAAATTCGAAGTCAAATTCAAGGTCAAATTGAAGATTAAATTCAAAGTTAAAGTCAGTAAATTATTTATTAAATATAGACTACAAGATAATAGTTTTTAAATGTCATTTTTTACATTTATTTAGACAACCGCATAACGCGCGGCTGTCAGTCTAACCAGACGCAGCTAAGTATCGGTATTTTACACGAAGCACAATTATCGCGGATCTTGCTTAGGTCAGCTAAAAAAGCTTTATCGCACCGTATGTCGCACTTGAGAATGGTGCCCGCCACCATTCTCAAGTGCGACATACCCAAAACAAAAGAATAAAAATAATAATTGTAGGTATCGCTCCGTTCATCACTAAGCTAGTGACGTAACACAGTGCGTCGCATTCACTCGTGTGATATGCCTCATTGTAACTCGCGAATGAACAGCGATGCATGGGAAACTGCTTAATTTGACTGTAATAGTGCACAGCGTTCACGTGTAGAAAATTAATTGTAGTTATCAACTGTTCTATTGTGGTGAATAAGAATATTGCTGTATGATTAAGGCATTTAATAGTGTAAGATTAAACACTGTCATCATTTAAAACGCGGATAGATACAGTTAGCAACAAAAATCGCTGAATATTGTAATCTTCGCTATGATTTTTAATACGAAGTTACTGACGTGTGAAGGTTGTGCGAAATCATTGCATAGATGTCCCATAAATATTTACCTTACCTTCGCAATAAAAAAATGTCTTGACAAGTTTTGAAGCTGTCATTTTCATAAAATTTAGCTCATCATCATCATCATCAACCCATATACTGTCCCACTGCTGGGCACGGGTCTCCTCTCATATTGAGAGGGATTAGGCTGTAGTCCACCACGCTGGCCAACTGCGGGTTGGCAGACTTCACAAACCGTCGAGAAAAATCAGGTTTCAAAATGCAGGTTTCCTCACGATGTTTTCCTTCACCGTTTAAGCGAGTGATAATTAATTATTATACGCACATGAATTCCAAAAGTCAGAGGTGCGTGCCTTGGGTTCGAACTCGAGACCTTCGACTTGGCAGTCCAATGGTCATACAACTAGGCTATCACTGCTTAAAAAAAAATTTTGCTGCGTTCAGCATTCGTTGCTGACCGTACATACATACAATCCATCACGGCTATATTCCCTGAAGGGTTACGCAGAGGTCCACCAATGTACACCAACACTTTGCCGGTATGTTTAGGTCCCGTGTAATAGCGAGCGGGCCTATCGACATTTGCACAAATCTAAAGTCCGAGCTGCTACTGAAAATTTCACAGATTAACCCAATAACTTTGCTCGACATGGGAATAGAATCCAGGACCACTGGCATAGCAGTCGCGGCTATGACAACTAGGTTAATGGAGCAATAAAATTAATAAGAAAAAAAAAGGCTGCCCGTTGAAGCCGGAAGAGTGCTGGCTGGCTGTGTGACTCGCTGCTCGATCCGTTGAAGGCTGCTGTGAGGGGAAGGTGATGACGAAGATACTGGTCTCCGGAAGGCCGCGCTGATGTTCTTGCTCGATGTATTGCCCCTCCAACGAAAAGGGAGGATCCTCCAACCAGGCGGGTGTTATGCCTGGCTGGCCACGGCCCGACGGTTAATGTCGGACGGTTGTATATATGCAACTTTCGTTGCGAATGTTGCTTGCGCGATTCAGGACTTCGTAGTTTTATGTAGCGCGGTAGATGTCGCTACAATATAGTATTTTTTTTCTAATTTATTATTATAACAAAATTGCTTAAAATGAAACTAAACCAGTGGTTTCAAGTGGTATCCTTCGTGAGGAAACCTGCATGCCTCAGAGGTGAAGTCTGCCAACATGCATTAGGCCAGCGTGTTGGACTATAGCTTAATCCCTCTTTCAGAGAGGGGACCCGTGCCTAGCAGGGGAACAGTATATGGAGTAATAATGATATTTTTGAATTATTGTTGGTATATTTCAGCACACCTCTTAACCTTTTAAGTTTAAAAATGTTTACCCACACTTATTTCACGTTTTTCACTCAAGCATTTAATAAACTTTTGGTCCTACAAAAAAATATTGTAAATATCGTGCCTCAAGGAAAAGCCCTCCAAGAAAAGTACTAACTCAACTAATAAAAATAACAATAAAAAACAATTGCTTGAACTTATTTACAATTTAAAAACAAAACTCGATTCTGTGTAACACTGCACTGGGGAGCAAAATTCTTCTTAACTCCAATGCCTCCTTGAGGCGTCGTTAGCAAAACTTAAGTAAAAAGTATGAAAAATATCATTTTTAATTCTAAAGTTTTCGGTATGGCACTCTTGGGACTGATAGCGGATGAATGAACAACTTCAAGAATAAGCCATCCAGTCCCTTCTAATGAGTACTAATATTAGAAATGCTAAAGTATCTCTGTTTGTCTGTTTCGCTTTGGCAATAACCGATTTTAATGAAATATCTCACAAAAATAGATTAGACCTTACATAAGCATACCTTTTGTTTCAAATAGTCTTTTGAGATGTGAGTAAACCCACGTAGAAACAGCAAGTACAATATAATCTATCCATTCATTTGCATTTTATTTACTAAAGTATTTATTATCAACTCAATAATTGTTTTTTATATTTGGGAAATTTGAAACAACACCAATCAGTCCCAAACCAAGAAGAGCTTGTACTAGAGGTATAATTCTTATATACTATTTTTTTTTATAAATGCATATATATATAAATTCATAACAAACACCCAGATAAATACAAATGTTCATTATACAAATATTTTTGTGTCTGCTGGGAATCGAATCCACAACCGCAGACAGTCGAACCATTAGACTGCAGATTTCCACATAAATCATTTTCTATATAGTTCCTTATGCTGCCGCGAAGCAAGAAAAAGTGGGCGGTGTATATGTAAATATTATCTTTGAAGTATGTCATTAAATGTTTGAAGGAGTAAGAGGAATATTGTGCTCCAGAGATAAGTAGCTTTTTATGAACCTTGCTTGTTAGAAGTTAAAAGCTATTATCACGGTCTATGATTACGATTTGCGGATAACAATATTCAAAATAAAATTATGTTCGACTGCATTAGTCTAGTGGTCCTAAGCGTGACTGCTACGCTAGAGGTCCTCGGTTTGATCCCCAGGTCGGGCAAAGTGTGTGTTATTGGGTTTTTCTATGAAATTCTCAGTAGCACCTCGGAGTCTGTATATATGCCCGGTTAATGAAAATAGGCTCGCCCCCTATGGGACATGGGACCTAAACATACCGGCGAAATGTGAGTGTACATTAGTACACCTCTGCCTAAACCTTCGGGGAATACAGGCAGGGGCGTATTTTGGAATATGGCGCCCCGGGCCAATATAATATAATAATAATATTTTTGGGACATTTCGCCGCCCCAGAATTCTAGGAAAAAAGTGATATACCTAAATGGTTTTTTTTTCTATTATTTAGGATTTAAGGAGTAAATAAGAAGTACATAAGTAGTAAATAATTAGTAAATAAGTCGTACATAAGTAGTAAATAATTAGTAAATAAGTCGTACATAAGTAGACCATAAAGAGTACATAAGGAGTACATAAGGAGTACATAAGGAGTACATAAGGAGTACATAAGGAGTACATAAGGAGTACATAAGGAGTACATAAGGAGTACACAAGGAGTACACAAGGAGTACATAAGGAGTACATAAGGAGTACATAAGGAGTACTTAAGGAGTACATAAGGAGTACATAAGGAGTACATAAGGAGTACATAAGGAGTACATAAGGAGTACATAAGGAGTACATAAGGAGTACATAAGGAGTACATAAGGAGTACATAAGGAGTACATAAGGAGTACATAAGGAGTACATAAGGAGTACATAAGGAGTACATAAGGAGTACATAAGGAGTACATAAGGAGTACATAAGGAGTACATAAGGAGTACATAAGGAGTACATAAGGAGTACATAAGGAGTACATAAGGAGTACATAAGGAGTACATAAGGAGTACATAAGGAGTACATAAGGAGTACATAAGGAGTACATAAGGAGTACATAAGGAGTACATAAGGAGTACATAAGGAGTACATAAGGAGTACATAAGGAGTACATAAGGAGTACATAAGGAGTACATAAGGAGTACATAAGGAGTACATAAGGAGTACATAAGGAGTACATAAGGAGTACATAAGGAGTACATAAGGAGTACATAAGGAGTACATAAGGAGTACATAAGGAGTACATAAGGAGTACATAAGGAGTACATAAGGAGTACATAAGGAGTACATAAGGAGTACATAAGGAGTATATAAGGAGTACATAGGCAAGTACATAAGGAGTACATGAGGAGAACACAAGGAGTACACAAGGAGTACATAAGGAGTACATAAGGAGTACATAAAAATTAAAAAAGTCACCTCTCCTGACGCCGCCCCTGGCGGATTGGCGCCCCGGGCCATGGCCCGGATGGCCCTAGCGTAAATACGCCCCTGCATACAGGGGTATGTTTAATGATTATGTTCCACATACTCACGAAGATATTATAGAAAAATAATAACTTATGAAAAGGAAGACAAATTAGACTATGTTGGCAATAAGCGATAATAGTTAGTGTAGCTAACTAAACCTAAGGTGTACCGCAACCTGCACCTCTGCCTAACACTCCGGGGACTACAAAATAAAGCCGTGATGGTATCTTACGTAGGCATGTCGTAAAGAATACCGAAAAAAGGTGTTTGTACACCAGATAGTTAGGTATCTCATTCCAACATCTTCCAATTCCAAGATAATGAACACAATATTCAAAGGAGCCAATCGAGTTGCCAATATAAAATAATAAGTTGCAATTTAATTGAACATTCAAAAGCAACACTGGTGCGGAAATAATAGAAATAATCAAGGCTTCTCTCCCAAGTGCTCTCGTTCTGTATGCAAATAAGCAATCCGCTACGGGCAAGAGCTCTGACTAATTCCCAGAAAACAGTGTTCGGCGAACAAAGAGTATGTTGGAAAAAGCACACAAGCCCAAAATTAATACAATTTATTTTACTCTTAACGTCAAAAGATAAAAAAAAACATCACTTGAAGCGTTAGGTACAAGTTCGCCACTTCGCCGGGATATTTTAGGTCCGATGTAAACCTATCCTATCTAATCCCATTTTGCTTGCCTGGAAATGTAACCCTAAAGGTTAAAAATTGCGCCTGCAACCTTCACTGGAATCATTGTTCATTATTCTTCTACTATTAAAGAAGTCAGTCCCGGTTGCCATACGAATACCTTGGACAATCGTTAGTGAGCAGAAACCCAAAAAATCCTGACAATCAGTCTATCTTTAGGATATCGCTATTGTCCAGAAATTGTGTTCCAGAGGTCTCATGACTGTCACTTCGTGTAAAAAATATATTTTACAGTAAAAATATAATTTAAGTAAAGCTGTCCCACAGTATGACGTATCCCACAGTACTGTATGAAGATATACATAAATGACAATCCAGTGCACCTTACCCCAGACCCTCAGAATCAATGTGCTGACTAACATAAGTTCATGCCTCATGAACTATTGCAAATTACTGTAAAACAAATGCCGAGACGATAGAAGAACCTGACTGAAGCCTGGACTTTTGGCAAAAGTGTTAAGCGAAAGCGATGCAGATAGTAGCCCCGATGGTATAGCCATCCGTCTAGTTTTTACTTAACTTCTTACAAACCTCACAGAGGCACAGTGCTTGTAGGCACAAACCACTCACGACTCTCTCACGCCTCTACGTTCTTTTGTCATATTAATCTGTTACCATCGGCGCGAGGTGAACACTATGAGATCACTCGCGTTAAAATAAAACCACTATCACTTTTACGTGACACAAATAACAACTCGTTCAAGTTAACTAGCTTGGGATGCTTCGTGTTGACTACATTTTATTTCTTGGCGTAATTGCAGTGGAGATACAAACGTCTTGAATTAACTTTGTGGAATTAACAAGGAATGTATTTTGTTCTTATTACAAATCTTCTTCGATCGTCTCATTAGCTTAAGCACAACTGCTACGCTTGAGGTCCTATCTTACACAAGACCTCAAGTGTAGCAGCGCAAAGGTCCAACTCAACGTCCAACAAAAAAGGTTCGTAGGTTGAACAAAGTGTTATTGAGTTTTCCTGTGAAATTTTCAGTATCAGCTCAGGCTCGCCACCTATTAAATGAGACTTAAATATACCAGCACACTAATGTACTTTAGTACACCTCTGCCTAACCCTTCAGGAAATACAGGTGTGATGGCAGGTATATTTGTGTATGTTTACTTATTCTTCTAAGCATATAATTATTTAAAATTACTTGCAGAAATAACGATATTATAAGTCATAAAAGGTATTTAATGGTGTCCCCTCAGCGTCCATTTGGACACCAAACTCACGATTTATATCCGAGACATCACAATATTATTGTGATTCATAGTCTCTCTGCTTACGTTAGGGGTGTTCTTCATTGTCACGCTCCAGTTACTGCGGAGATATTTGGTGCATTACGCTAGGGACTATATTATGAGGTTGTGTTATTACATGCTGCGTTGAAAAATTACAGCCGTGCATGAATGTCATATATTATGTCAGTTTTGGTGACGGCGTATAAAAGTTTATAATTATATTTTGAATTTGGAATCACCCTCCTTTCCTTTTCCAACTCAAGGCACGTTAAGGTTGTATGCAAGATATATGTTACACCCGTGTATGTAGTACCCATATGTGAGGCAACGTTTAATTTTCTTTTAAATGCACTGCCATCATCCATCATAATTGGGCTAGCCTTTATCTAAATTTCAATCCTTTCCCAATTTACTTGGTCGGTGCAATATGTTTTTGTGTTCATCTTCTTCTTCAAAGGTTGTCTGTAAGACATCGCTTTTAGCGATAAGACCGCCCATTGTACCATACTATCATTGGTAAACATGTACTTGGCATTTGTTTATGGTGTACAATAAATAATATTCTATTCTTCAGCTTTCATTGCAACCAGATGGGGCTGAACATCAGCATTTAACACGAAGCGCTCTACTTTCTTTGATGTAGTACATACTTTTATAGGCGAAACATCTCCCGCCTACCCCCTACCCCCCCAAACATTAAAATAGTTTAAATACCTCTAGAAACTAGCTAAGAAGCAACTACAACTATTTGTTACTACGTGAAGACAAAGAGACTGTTTCTTTAAAGAATAATAGGTATAGTAAAAACGTTTCGAGTGAATAAGGAACACTTTTTACTTGTGCTATGCTTCGAGGACCTTTAGGCCGCGGTCATAGCGAACGCGGAATTAAAGCGACAGCGGGGCGGTGATAGGGCCTATCTTACTCGTACAACCTACAGATCAGAGTGTCAAAAACAGGCCCTACACGATAGCAGCAGGCATTCCACTCATAATCAGCATAATGTCCGTAACAGAGTTCTATTATCGCCCGTCGCTCTATAAGCGCTATCGTTAACGCTCCGCTCAAGAACAGCTCCATTCAAAACGTATGTGTAGAAGCAAAGTCACTCCAACCCCGCTCGTCGCAGTAGTTGAGAACGCGGCCTTAGAATGTCTTGAAGCTACTACTTGTTTCAGTTGAAGTCACTAATAAATACAAAAACTTTGTGTCTCTTTGGAAGCAAAGAAATAAGTCTTCGCTTGAAAGTTTTGTGTCGAGTTCTTTTTCTTTCGTAAAATAATCTGATCGATCATTAATGCGTAAAGCGGATTAATTAAGCGAATATTTTATTAATATGGCTTATGTCGAATATGCGAGAGTAAATTACGGATTACATGTTACATCGCTTTATCTTTTATCATTAAAATAATTATGTAGGTACTTATTCCTACCTCGATAATTGACTGCTTCATTAATGTAGCGGTTATTAGCGTGACTAGAGATCCTGGGTTCGACTCCCAGGTCGAGCAGTGTTTTTGTGTTTTTTATGAAATTAGCTCGGAGGTTGGAATTGTTGGAATGGCAAAAGGCTCGCCCCCTAGGTATTATATGGGACCTAAGCATACCGTGACATACAGTTACATTAGTACATCCACAGTTCGGTTCGACATTCTAATATTCTTTGAGACAAAATGTAGCCTATATGTATATCTCTCAGATCCAATCTATCTCTATGCAAAAAGGTTCAGCAGTAAAAACAAACAAACAGACACACAAAGTTACTTTCTAATTTACTAAAAAAACGTATTTTAATAAAAAAACAATGCCCCACGATTTTTTCTGTATCCCGGATGCGCTTACATACAAACCTGAAATATCGGTGCGGCCTCACCTCAAAAAAAAACAAGTAAAAATTATTCCACAGCAAATCAAGTCAAAATAAATCCACAAAAAGAAAAGTAATTAAAATAATAATAATTATTATTAATTATTTCAGACTAATTTTTCCATAGAGTGTTAGTACTACGTATAACTTACGCACTATGTTAGTAATAAAAGAGATACAGAAACAAAACAAGATAACTTAGTCTATTATAATAATTATCCTATATGTAGGCGAATCCAGTGCCTCCATATAGGACTCTCAACATGTACAGCAAAGACCCTCAGGTAGCTGTTGGAACTGTCTCGCACCCTACGCATCAGCGATGCTGCTCTTTTTCTGATTATGGCGTGGAAGCCATCCACATTATCTTCTGCAAACCTAGCTGATGCACTGCAATAACGAGGCAGCCCCACCAGCAACCTGAAGGCATTGTTGTACTGCACTCTCAGAGCACTCAGAACTCGCCGTGCAGCTGGCCCACAGGCTGCAGGTATAAAAAGATTGGCAGAATAAATTAAGTCAAAATAGATCAACAAGAAGAAAAAATGATAATTAAGTTAAAATATATCCACCAAAAGTAAAAACAAAATCTTTTAAATATTAATCAACGACTTCTCTCAAACCAGTGGTAGTGTCTCAAATATACTTCCGCTGAACAAAAGTGTTGTTCCAATAGTTCTTTTTTATGAAAAATAAACGTCGACTGACTTCTCTTTGACTGCCTTCAAATTATTATAGTGGTAAGAGCTATTCATCGCTGCATTTGTTCTGAGGGTACTGTCGTCTTCGTGAAGCAAAGAGATTTAAGTTTATAGAGCATTGGCAACATTTTCATTTAAAAAGTTTTATACCGTTTTGATTTATCTGTTTGTCAGTGTCACTTAAGAATAGACAGAGCAATTTGTTCATCATCATCAACCCATGTACTGTCCCACTGCTGGGCACGGGTTTCCTCTCAGATTGAGAGAGATTAGGCTATAGTCCACCACACTGCCTAACCTAACGCGCCAGATACGTGAACGTTCCCGATGCGCTGCAGAAGCGAGGCATCCGCAACATACTGAACGCGGAGAGCGCTGTAGGAAAAAGCATAAAGAATTTCCAACCCCGTTCGACAAAAAAAATAAAAGGCTGACGTATGACACTTGACAGAGCGATGTTTGTTACCTAAGGGTAGCAAGTAGTAGGTACGATTTTGTACGTGATGTCCCGTCTATTCCTTGTTATGTTTAAATGTCTTTGACGTGAATAACGAGGAACGACTCTAAATATAAATACAAACAGACATCGATTGTTCTCGACGATTCTTATCTTTAAATGCAGTGAGAATTTTCTTAGGTATATTCTTTAGTTATTCAATTTGAATGCTATTATGACGTCTGTGGTCTAGTACAGGATGAAAATATTTATATGATGAATATACTCGTAAGTTGTTTGGCTGGGTCTTTTGGAACGAAGTTCCTTATCGCGCGTTGTAAAAGGGGGCTAGACGGAAAAAATCTTACGAAAAGTTGTCACGACACTTTTTTCGAAATTCAAATATTGTTGACAAGCATTCAAATACTATTGAGTGAATGACAATATTTGAATTTCGCGCGTTGTGAATTGTTGAGTGTATACAGGTTTTTTTATTTTTAATTATTAAATTTTAATGAAAGGAACTTCGTTCCATCCGGGTGTCCCTTGACACCTCTCAAGTTTTTTTTCTTATATATTATAAGTATATATAGTTACAAAAAAAGTTATGATATATATTCGTAACTATTATGTCCATTGTCAAGTACCTACAGTACGAGCACTTTAGTTTGGGACTAGCTAGTGCTATGAAAAATGATCAGCGTTTGGTGTATTTAAGTGTGGTGTATTCAATTCACTTCTAAACGATAACTTACCCCTATAAAAGTGATGGTCACTGTTTGGTGATCTAGCGCCATGATTCATCACAGCTTTTTGCAAAACATAAGAATGATGGAGAAGCTCGCACATCTCCAACCAGCTCTGGTCAATCGTTCGTCTCCGCTACTCCTGCACGACAACGCACGATATCATACAACACAGCAGACGATCTCCAAGTTGCAAGAGCTGGGGTGCAAGCTCTCCGTCATGCGCCGTAAGTACTCACCAAGTCTTGCGCCAACAAACTTCTACTTTTTCCGGAATTTGGATAAATTCTTGGCTGTCAAGGTCTATTTATATATGCATTGATGAGAATAAGGGAGACAAGAATCGCAAAGAATAGCACAAGAAGAGCAAATGGCGTTTAATGGGACCCCTATGGAAAAAAAGGTTTTAATATATCCGTAGAAAACAAAATTATTGTTTGACTATACTTTATAAGTAAGTAAACACAAAACCAATAATTTACCTGTCACTACCACAAATACACTGGAACTAAAACTAGGCAAACAAGACAAGACAGTTGAAAAACATGCAAGAAAAAAAACAACACAAATTCACTGAAATACCGAAAATAAAGCGTTTCCGACAAAGAAACAGGCGCGTTTCACATTTACATTTCAAGGATGTTCAAAGTTCCCTAATTGATTGTTTCAGGGGTCCCCTAAGCCTGCTTTTAGCTAAAAAACTGAGAGAATAAAAAACGGTGAAATGTGAACGCCGATGAGAATTCGAGGTTCCGTGTTTTTTGAAACAACAACGCGGAATGCGCGGGAATGAAACATGAGGAAGGGAAACTATGTGCGAAAAGTATTTTATTTAAATTATAAATTATTTACCGATAGGAATTAATTTAAGCTAGCATTAATAATTTAGTTTTAGCCATTACCAGGGCGACATAGTCGTTATTGTGACAAAGCCCTTTTTCTTTTGAATAAAAAAAAAGTATTTTATTCTTTTTATAAATGGCTTGATGCTTCGATGGACGACGTCTGTGGTCTAGTGGTTCGAGTACCAGACTGCTGATCATGGGGTCGTGGGTTCGATTCCCACAGGACACAAATATTTGTGTGGGTAAAACATGAGTATTTGTGTTTGTCTAGGTGTATCTTATGTATTATAAGTATATATTTACAAAAAAAAAGTATCTAAGTATTATATCCATTGTCTAGTACCCATAGTACAAGCTCTGCTGTTGTTTGGGACTAGATGGTGCTGTGTAAAAATGTCCCAAAAATTTTTATTTATTTATTTATTTATCGGATTAATTTATAATTTATTATTATTTAAAGGGTATTCTCATAAAAGGTTTCCACCATGTGTCTTACATTCAATGAATTATTTTAAAATTAGATACGTTACGTTTATAATACGTGCTATTCACTTAATTACACAATACATTTGGTACTTACTACACATATTATGCAGTGACACTACTTATCTGTGCACTATTGAGAAAAGACAGGATGAGGACTGGTTTGAGGCGGCACAAAAAAGAGTACCTAGAAGGACCTGGAGGCCTTTGACCAGAAGTGAGACAGCAAAAGCTAAAAAATACCTTATAGACATGTGGAGAAGCGAGGTGTATTGCCCCTCCATCCAAAGGGAGGATCCTCCAACCAGGCGGGTGTTGTGCCTGGCGGGCCACGGCCCGACGATTGATGTCGGGCGGTTGTATATATGCAACTTTTCGTTGCGAATGTTGCTTGCGCGATTCAGGCCTTCGTAGTTCTATGTAGCGCGGTAGATGTCGCTACAGACATATAAAATCATTGGCACAATAATTAGCATTTCTTCTCTATTGTTTTACGGTATAATGAAAGGATTTCTTTCTTTCTCCGAGCCTTTTTCCCAACTATATTGGGGTCGGCTTCCAGTCTAACCAGATGCGGCTTTATATCAATATTTTACACGAAGCGACTGCCATCAGACCTACCCAACCAAATTAATGGTAATACCGATACCCTGAGGATAGACTGGTTGTCAGGCTTTTTGGGCTTCTATCTACCACTAACGATTGTCATAGGTGTTCGTATGACAATGGGGACCGACGGCTTTACGTGCTCTCCGAGGCACTCGATGCCTTAAGAATGGTCAACCATCCATAGACTGACCGCGACTAGCGCAGCTTAACCTTGCAGATCGGTTGATCAGCTTAGTTATTACTTAGCCACGAGCCCCTCATATAAGGTATAACGTTACAAAGAAGAAAGTTCTTGAATATTTCAAGATTTCGCTGAAATGCAATCATTTTTACCTATATTTTTTACACATTCGCTCCGTCGGGAAAGCTGTTATTCATTCTCTTATAACTGTTTATGACTATAAAAGAAGATTACCTACGCGTGGAAATCGCCCTCAAAATATGATTAAAACACGCTTTTACACTTACAAACGAAGCAAGATTCCGTTACGAAACAAGACACTCCATATATCGGAGTACTCCTCACATTCAGTAAGGGAAATGGAATTCGAAATACTAAATGACGTAACTCCGCACTGCAGAGATCTCTACTGAAATTCAGTTACACTATATCTAATTCCTCTCCACGCCTTGGAAATGAAACTATGAAAAGTAATTAATAAATTAAAATATATTTGCTTGCCTTTTGCATGTTAGTGTAATGCAGTTTCGATGTATAAGAAAGCAAAAAAAGAACGTTTATTTGGTTAACACAAGCTATATAGCTACGTTGTTGAGCTCCCCGAATTATGGTCGTGCTACACAATGACTGATGCAGGCGTGTCGTCGCATCGGCTGAAACTGGCCTACTCAAAGCCGTTATGGTTGATTGTCGTTTGGTTATGAAGAAAGCTTCAGAAAGCCTTTTCAGACATTGTCCAGCATTGTAACACTGTTCCATTGTGTCTGGACTTTAAAAGAGACTATGATTCTTGGAAACATAGTCTCGGTGATTCTTCTCAGAGGTCGAACTTAGAAAAATGAGGTATTTCTAAAAGTAAAAAAAATAGTGCTCGGGACTGGACAATTTATAATCAAAAATCATAGCAAGTGGCAGTGTCTAGTTTCTGTAAAGTGTCCAAATACAGAAGAAAATCTTAGGGAAACGTCATTTTAAAAATACCTCCATTTTGAAATCGCTTAAAATATTATTATTCATTGCTTAATAACCAGAGTGAAAATAATCTTAGCAGCCATAGATTCTCAAACTACAAATATTCGCAATTAAACAATGTAACTAACCCCATTTTCGCCCAACAAAAGGAACTTCGTACTAGTTCAGACAATAACTACTAAGCACCTATAGATCTTCCGTTCCCCAGGGATCCCCAAAAAAACTTTTTCAATCAACGACCTACTGTGTCTTAAAGCAATCGGTATTAACTTAATTTGAAAGGTGATGGCATTGGAACAGCTTATTGACTCATCTAGCCTTTGTTTATTTTCCTCTATCCTTTTTCGGCTGCCTTCTTTCGAAAAATAAGATGCTAAATTTAGGAATACAGTTTAATCAAATTTTTGCTCCTTGAGTTGAGGAGTAAGCACCTCAACGTATTCAGAATTTATAAATACAATTGTAAACTGTTTTGTTAAATTTACTGTATGTAAAATAAACAAGAATTATTTAATTTAAGATTGAAGTGCAAATAATCACTTATTACAAAGATATTTTCTAGAGATTTTTTATAGAGAATATATATTATTTAAAAAAGCAAATTATGTAGTAGTTGTATTAGTAATAGTTACTGTATCACGAAGCTATACAAACCTAAATTTATAATCGGTAATTTTTTAATAGGTACGCAGAAATACGTAGAATTAATGTACAGACGCCAGCAGGTCAAGCTATCCAAAACTTTAAAATTTTCTCATTTGATTATAAACCTTATAGTTTTGCATTAAAGTTGAAAATAAATCAAGGAAATTTGACAGATTGTGGTAGCTTAATTTGCTGGCCTCTGTACATAATTATTACAGGTTGTCCATGGTATCACTACATTCGCAAAGGACTTTTTGAGACAAAATGTAGCCATATTACTTCTCCAAGGTCAAATATATGTGGTTCATCATCATCATCATCATCATCATCATCATCAGCCCATATTCGTCCACTGCTGGACGTAGGCCTCTCCCAGTGGACGCCACAAAGCCCGATCTTCGGCTTTCCTCCTCAAATATATGTGAACTTTATTCTCATAAAAAATACATTTTACTTAATGAGATACAAACATTATATAATATACGGTTACTATATTAGGTGTGCGCTGCTGAAAATCAAGCTATGAGTTCGTGTACTTAATTATATTCTTATGTGTAATATAAATAATAATAAACAAACCAAAAGCAGATATTACATTAAATATGATTAAAAGTAAAAGTAGATACATCGTTTTTATATAGTTAAGTTTCCTTGGTAATTACATAATTGAGAAGTTTATTCTTAAAGATATTAAAAGACTTAGCTGATTTAATTTCATTTGGCAACTTATTATACAATTTGGCACCCTCATATTTTATATTTTTTGCACCATAATTATAATAAATATATATCGGTACCTCTAACTCTCTAACTCATCACAATTAGTGCAGCGATTAAAACGAGAAAATGTAAAAAACGGAAGATTTTCACGTATTAGTATGGAGTAAGGGTAATTTAAAAATAATATTGTTTTATCTGCCTTATTATTCCAATGGTCGTAAGTTGTAAGTGCGACTTCTACGCTAGAAGTCCTGGTTTCAATTACCAGGTCGAGCAGTGTTACTTATGTTCATCACAAATAATATATTTTTCATAAAATTTGTAATTTGTTGTTATTGATAATACTTCAATGCAAATAAATAAAAGTTTTTCTCAGTATTTCGTCTAGAATACTTACGTTATCGACCGCCGCTCAAAGAATACCAAGAAACGTGTTGTATTAGTGAGCGCTGCTCTCTTTATATATATACAGTACTAACTCAATCCAATTTATGTGAGTAACTATCGAATGTACATACATGGGATAGTATAGGTACAGAATTTCAGTATGATTATTCTTTTTACGTTTCATTACTTAAAAGTTTTTTTTATCAAAGACTGCTTTAATAGCTATCCATTCTACTTCTTAGTTCTTGTTCTTAGTTATGTCTTGGCAAAATATTAGCCAAAATATCACACCTGTATTCCGAAATCTTTCTCTGTTTAATTATTATACTATGTACACATCAAACTGCATCGTTCTCCAGAACATATAATTGTAAACCAAGAATAAAATTGTTATCATGTCTTTTTAAAGGAGTGTCTATGGAGTTTCTTCCTGTTTCTTCTCCATAAGATCCACTTTTTGGAACCGTGTAACTAGTTTTGACTTTATAAAAGTGCAATTTTAATGGTCTAATTGTAATTTAAAATATTTGACTATGACTTTGAAGGATTAGGCGGAGGTGTACACTAATGTGCTCCCACAGTTCACCGGTATGTTTAAGTCCCATGTATTAGGCGAGCCTATTGCCATTAAACCATCAAAACATCCAGCTGCTTCTGAGAATTTCATAGAAAACTCCATAACATTTTACTCGACCTGGTAATTGAACCTAGGACCTCAAGCATAGCAGCCGCGCATGCAACTACTAGGCTAATTACTAATGACTAAGCAATATTTTTTTTACATTTTACAGTGCCACTCAACGTGACATGGTTTTAACGTGTAAGAATTTGTTGGATTTGGTTTAAAAATTAATATATCCGCTGTGTTTTCCGGTTGCCATCCGGCGGGGCGGTCCGTAAACTTATTTGCATCTTATCTTAATAAAAAAAATATAGTATACGATGCACTAGCATAAAATAATAGGACTGTCGTTGCATTTCTACCTAAACTTTTGGGGAATAACGGCATAATGATTGTGTATAATATTTCAGACTGCTAAAAACAACCAAAAGTTTTAAGATAACCATTTTAAAAATCTTTAATGTATTCAAACAGTAAACAAAAACGGCTAAAAGTGACTAGAAACTTATTTTCGTCGTCACAACACGCGTTCGTAAGCTAAAAAGATTTCAGTTCAGAAATAAGCTATGAAAATGTTGTTCTTTGTCTAATCAGTGAAGCAACTAAAGCTGATGCCAGACATGCACACAAACATATTTATTTATTATTGGAACGAAGTTCCTTATCGCGCGTTGAGAAAGGGGGCTAGACGGAAAAAAATCTTACGAAAAGTTGTCACGACACTTTTTTCGAAATTCAAATATTGTTGACAAGCATTCAAATATTATTGAGTGAATGACAATATTTGAATTTCGCGCGTTGTGAATTGTTGAGTGTATACAGGTTTTTTATTTTTAATTATTAAATTTTAATGAAAGGAACTTCGTTCCATCCGGGTGTCCCTTGACACCTCTCAAGTTTTTATTATTATTTTATTCTCTCTGTATAAAGAATTGTACAAAGGCGGTCTTAATGCTATTAGGCAATTTCTACCAGACAACCTTTGGGTAATGCAGAGACGATCACTGCACTATATTATTTGTTCTTCCATCATGTTTTTAATATTATTGTGTGCGTTGTCCAAGACTGTGTCAATAAATCTTTTTCTTTCTTTCTTTCTTCCACTAATAGAGTAAGAGCGAGAGGTAAAAGGCGAAGACTGATTGCCCATAACATAAACATACATACCTATCACGCCTGCTGTCCCCGAAGGGTTAGGCAGAAGTCTACTAATTTACCTACACCCACAGTTCACCGGTATGTATGGTCCCATGTAATAGGAGGCGAGCCTATTGCCATTAACTTATTTGAAAATTTCGTAAACCCAATAACACTGCTTAATCTGGGAATCGAACTCAATATCTCGAAATGCTGAATATCTCGAATGCGAATTTCATAGAAAAACCCAATACCTTTAGCACAACCAGTCGCCTTTAGGACCACAAAACTGACGCGGCAGTTGTGCACACAAGTACAGTGTTACGGAATTATGAACTGTGTTATACCTTTAAGAAGGACGATTTATAAATGATCGACCGATGTATCATCCTATCAATAAGGGAATGTATTATTTTTTGAAGTACTATTCTATAACTCAAATACCTGTCCAATATTTATAAGGAGAAACTCACGATAATTCGCGATTCACATTTTTTAAGATGTGATGGTTCATATTTGCAAGGTTCACTTGTACGTTTTTTCCAGTATACTTAATAATATACTTAATGCCATGGGCTAGCAATATTTTAACATGCGGGCCGCAAATATTTTTGTCATTGCTTATCTCGTGTCAAAAATATGGCTCGGAAAAGCGATAAGCTAACTACAAATCGCGACATGCTTGTTAAACCCGCTGGAGTTCAAACTTTCGCATTTCCTCTTTCGAAACATAACTGTTTGTAACTTTATGCTTAGTTCAAATCATTGCAAACAGTTTAAAGTATTGCTGATGTGTGGCACCGGCTTAACAAGAATACTAGGCAAAATGAATGGAATACCTTTTTATTCGTTCGTTTTTTGCTCGTAATTAGCGTTGTCGGCGATTTTCGAGCTCTGCTTATCGAAGTGAACTTTGGGCGTATTAATGCATTAACCATAGCTGCCTAACTTATAGTCGAGCTACACACAGATTGATGTATGCGTGCCGTCAGCTGAGAGTGTTACCTACTCAAAGCCATTACGGCTCTTTTTTCAAAAGGTCATTGCATGCATTGTAACACTTACATATTTCCTAGATTGAGAGAAGTTAGATACTTAATAGTCGACCGAGCAAGTCTAGTTTGGATTTCAAAACTTCAAACATCATTTTCCCCCGAACCTTTTCCCAACTATGTTGGGGTCGGCTTTCAGTCTAACCAGATGCCGCTAAATATCAATATTTTACACGAAGCGACTGACATCAGCCCTCCGCAATACATATTCTGAGTAACACCGATATCGTAAGGATAGACTTTTTGATATTCTGATTAGCACTAACGATTGTCGACCACTTTGGGTGCATGTGAGGACCTGTACGAATCGAATCGAAGTCAAATAACACTGCTTTGAGCTGTGTTGTGTTCCTTACGGTGAGCAAGGTTACCTGTGCTACGCAAGGAAACGTTGTGTTGGCAGTGGGAGTACTTTGACCCTTATACTGCCAACCCAACTATTCCTCTTTCGTTTGACAGGATCGGCAACGCGCAAGTGATACCCCTGATGTTACAAGCATCTATAGGCTACGGTAACGGCTTATCAGGTGGGCCGTATGATTATTTGTCACCTTAGTGGTATAAAAAAAAACTGACTGCGAATAGCGCAGCTTAACCTTGCAGATCATTTGTTGAGCGTTGTTATAATTTCGCCACGAGCCTCTCTTCTCTCTTTTTCAGACTTCAAACGACGTTGAGAAAATCCCAAAGCTTCACCATACCATCGTTTTACATGTTCAGTATATAAGTAAATATCTACTTACATATAAACTGCGTAATTTGAATAAGTAGATGTATATATACAAGTATATAGTTATGCTCAAGACGTAGCACAACGTAACAAACATGAATTCGGCTCGTTAACTCATATAGTTAAACTAAATTAATTATGGTACAAATTTGAATGGGCTAACGAACAATTAAACCACAGCTTAATCTTAACGGAAATGGCGCCATTGTTAGGGCGCGGCCATATTACTGACGTCATCATTAATTTGGAGGCAGTTACAGTTACGTACTTAACAATTATTTACAAGCTTGTATTAACTGAAGGAGTGTAGTATATTGATTTGAATTGACTCTTCAATCAAGTCAGAAAAGTCCGAAATATCTGACTAGTCAGAACTTTTTGAATTCAAATCTTGCATTCAAACTCGGGACCTATTAGTTGGCAATCGTTGGTCATACCACTCACTAGACTATCATAAAATCATAATAATATTATATACATAAGATTATTAACTACTGTTATTTTATGTGTTATTTACCCTCTATATGTTTTTAAAGGATAAATAAACATACAACTCAACTGAGTCCTCTATGCGTGTAATCCTTTTTGGTGAATGTGGGGAAATATTTATGAGTTTAATAGTCTCGGTAGATCCCTACCCTAAGGCTGCGTTTCCAACATTGGTTTAATTTTTCCACCAAAGATGGATTTCAGAGATATGCAAGGAAACTGAGCTGTTCAAGAAAAAAATCGACCAATAAACTGCATTTGTTTCAGTTGGAATCACAGCCCATTGGTGGATTTTTTCAGCTCATCTTCTTCACACATCACTAATGGAAACATAGCCTAATACAGTAGACGACCTAACGGAGTATGTCCGAACCTATTAACCGACGAAATGGGCTCGTAAATGTCTCGATGACAAGCACCCTCCGTATAACTTACTTTGATGTGCCCAATAGTGCTTGGAACTTGCCTCTGACAGTAGCTATAGATTGATTGGCAGCTTATTTGACTATGTCACTTCTCCGAGTCTATTTTAGCTAGAATAATAAATACACAATCACTAGGATTTGCCCCTGACGAAGATTGGATAAGGACAGGCTTCTGATTACCATTAACGATTGTCATAGATGTTCCTATGATAACCAAAACTATCGGCTTTCCATGCTCTCCTAGGCGTCTCCTAGGGGATATGATGTACGAATACCTACTCATGTTCATCAATTGATAAATTGATCGTGGAAAATTATCAGTTTGACTTAGCAGATTAGCATATTTTTTACTATATTTTACTATGTCAAAATGTTCTTATTTACAAAAAAAAACATTGCCCTCACTAGGATTTTTTTCCTGTATCGTGGGTGCGTTTAGAAACACAAATTATCATGTACACAAACACGCAGACCCGGTAAAACTACTTGTAGGTCAGACAAATATTTGTTTCGTACGGGGATCGAACCCACAACCCGTGTCACAGAAGCCGATTGCTCAGCCGCTGCGCCAAACCTGTTTATTGACTTTTAGGTAACGTTATGAGTATGTTATTTTTATTTGAAAATTTATAAGATATATTGCCTTCTATGAAACCGGGACTGCAACAACGTTAATTTTAAGGAACGGGCAATGGGCATACTCAAATCTTTTCAACCTATTTACCTGGATTAAAGGCCCGTAACACAGAGTGCTCTAAAAGCAATTAACTAATGTATAAATGAATAGACATCCGCCATCTTGAATCTAGACATTAAAATGTAAACGGTAATGACGCAAAACAAGAGTTACGAACAGAAGGACTACGTAACATATGTCTAGTTAATAATTCGTAATAAAATAAACGTAGGAGGTATCTAAAAATAATTACATATCACTCCCGATAGGTTCGCCCCCAATTATATGGGTCCTAAACGTAAGAGTGAACTGTTGGTGTACTTTAGTACACCTCTACCTAACCCTTCGGGAATTACAGACGTGGTGTGTTACATGTCATATCACTCCCATAAACGACCAAGGAAATTGTTGCGTGGAAAATATGCAAGCTTGAGAGATTTGTCAATCTGCAGCGACTCTTAAGAGAAGACCCGTGCCTGTCAGTGGGTTAATAATTGCTTGATAATAATTAATGAATTTTACTAACTTAATAAATTAACTTATTGACTTAAAACTATGTTCTATGATTATTACTATGTACTATATCATATTTACTTTTATCTATTTTTATTATAATTAGATTGGCACTGAAAATCAGTCAACGTTAATGTCATTACCAATAAAGCGTGCCATTACAAGTAGGTTAGACAGTAAGCAGGATATAAAATTACTGAAGTTGTCCTTCTGTAATGTCTCTTCAATATCGGTGCGCCCTTAATTGCGTCGTAATTAAAGTTATGAAAGGATCCTTTTTATTTAATTACTTATGTTTTTAGATTCTTTGATGAGGGAGCACCTTTGGGCGTGGGCGTTCAATTAGTGTGGTGAAGAATGTCCCGTCATTAATTGAAACCTCCCAGCTTTCGTAATTGGTTGTATCCTAAATTGTCAGGTTTTGTCTGGTAGCGGAGATTGTGTGGCGACTTAATTTGGATCTAGAATGAGACTAGAATTTTAGGTGGTAGATCTCTGCTGCTAAGTTCGTCTGCGAGTACCACTGCATTGCTATATCTACCGCTAAGTAGTAGAATTCTAAAATTATTGTGTTCTAGTTAGAAGGATAACGTAGCCAGTGAAATTATCTTACTAATGTTAACTATTTAGCGAAGGAAAATTTTGATTGCGGGCAGGATTTGAACCTGTGTCTTCGTGTGTGAAAATTCCTTCACATTCTGAATGGACGTTTTTATGGTGATGTCAGTGACATTTCTATCTAATGACAAAATGTGGCTCAAGCCCCCCGCGTTTATAATAAAATTAATCGTATCCTTAGTATTTACCCCATGAAACTTTTTGAGTGTAAGAAAAATATCACTGAATGGCTCCTTACTCTTAATTATGATGAAGTTGAAGACATCTTGGTAAGATTGGCTTGAGTGTGACACATGGTTAACGTATACAAACAGAGACAAAACAAATTAGAAGGTATAAGTGACCCATTCAATTAACCACACACACACACACACATATGTACACACGCACACACACATATGTACACACACACACACACACAAACACATGCACACACAAACATGCAGACTCACACACACATGCACACACTTACATGCACACTCACACACACATGCACACACACACATGCACCACCCACTGCGGATACTACCACTCGTCAATTACTTTTCGTTCATTTATTTTTCTTTTATTATCATTATTTTTCTTTTATTATCATAATTTTTTTTTTATTAATTGTAAAGAAGCTTACTGTAACACAGTGTAACTAATAGTGTTGTAAATCTTAATTTTATAATTACATAGGAAGAGCGAGGTTCTCCCATCACAAGTATCTTTTGATTACTTTCTGGGAAACCCTGGCAACTTATTTGTAAAGATTTACTGAAATAAATACCTTTTTATTTTATTTTATTTTATTAATGACAGTCGAATTTTTACTTCTCTAAAATAACTACAATCATGGAATAAAAAAACAAAACAAAAAGATAGTACTATATATGTGTTACTAATATTTTAAATGTGAAAGTCTGTATGTTTGGATGTTTGATACTCAATTACGCAAAAATGGCAGAATGGATTATGATGGAATGAAATCTGGCGCACAGAAGTACCTGGTAGTCAATTTTATAAACCATCTATTAAGAATTACCTAGATAAAAAGTATCCTATATGTTAGTACATTAATTATAATTTTCATCTAAATAATTCTTAAATCCACGTAGATAAAGTCGCTTACTTATACTTATTTGTTCATCCCCTGTACAATTCATTCAATTACGATGAAACCTTGGTACACAGCTAAGTAGTACTTGTCCATATAACAAAACGGAGTGACCTAAGGATACCGACAGATTTGTTTACGTTGTTTATTTTTTTTATTGCCATGTTCTTTCATTGGTCTCGTGGTTGCAAGCACGGCTGAGTCATCGAAAACGTTTTATTAGAATTTTCTACGAAATTCTAAGTACCAGCTCGGAGTAAGGATTTATACCCGGTTAATGGTCATGTGTGCTCGCCACTTATCACATGGAACTTAAAAATATACCAGCGAACTATGGGTGTCCTATATGAGTACACTTCTACCTATCCTTTTGGCGATACAGGCATGGTAGTATGTTATGTTATAATAATAATCTGTAAAGTAAGTACCTACCTAAAACCACAGTCTGAACCACAGGAGTAAATCAAATACACACACATACATACATAAATATCCATTGTAAATAACCCTCCTCATACGACACCGTGTGCTACCCCAACTAAGGCTTGCACACACTGTGTATAACAAACACATAAACCGCAATCACATAGCGCGAGCCGTCAATGTGTACCTGGCTCATAATTTGCATGGTTACACTTCAATGCTGACGCGAGTCAAAGACGTTTGTAGTACTACAGTCGGTATGGTGCAAATTACAAGAGTCGATATTAAAAGATATGGTACTTTTAAAATGTGAGAGGCTCGTGGCTAAGTAATAACTACGTTGGTCAACTTACCGATCTGCAAGGTTAAGTTGCGATAGCCGCAGTCAGTTTGTGGATGGGTAAACTATTTGTAACAACATCGACCGATGAACATGCGATGTTGATGTCAGAGTTTTGGTAGGTACTGTTGAGGCCGGGTTGCTAATTGGGAAGCGTATTTTAATTAAAAGTGCAATAATGGAAAAACGACTTGTACCTATTCTGATTCAACAAGAAATTCTTATTGACAGCCATAATTATAAAAAATTGTTTCCTAGACATCCTTCAAATCTACTTACTTTTTCCTTCGTCACATTTTAACTGGCCGGAACGTGAATAATAAAGACTTATTGTTCCAAACTCTTACAGTATTTCACTAGCATCATAAAATACCACAAGAAGTCCCCTGCTGAACTAAAGCCTTCTATAGACTTCCACAAGGACCGGTTACATGCGGCCAGTCTGTGGATGGGTGACCATTCTGAACACACCGAGTCCCTCCGTGCGTTGAAGAGCACGTACACCGTCGACAATCGTTAGTGATAGCTACAAGCCCTAAAAACCCTGGCAAACTATCCTCGTCTAGTCTATCCTCAAATTACCGGTATTCCCCAGAAATCGGGTTACGGAGGTTACATTGTAGTCGCTTCATATAACAAACTTCTGTAAGTAGTAATTTTTTCAAGTCTTGTTGTCTCATAAAATAATTAAATTTTTTCGAAATTTAAAATAGATTTTGAAATAAAACTACTTTTTACGGATTTTATCGCGTATATTGATATTATTAATCCCGACGTTTGGGACCCTTTACAGCGTCCATGGTCACGGGTAGACTGATGGACGCTGTAAAGGTTCCGAAATGTCGGATTAATAATATCAATATACGCGATAAAATCCGTGAAACGTAGTTTTATTTCAATGTATAATATTCGCGTAAATGTCAGAAATCAATATAAAAATAGATTTGTTTTTATATTGATACCATCACGCCTATATTCCCTGAAAGTATAAGCCGAGGTGTACTAATGTATACCCGCAGTTCGTCGATTTATTTCGACTAATTGCTTCTTGAGTGTAATGAATTAATCAGAAGCCGTCAGGTAACAAATTACAGACCATAAAACGTCTTTCTTTCTTTCTTAAAAAGCAATTTTACTTTACGCGAATCATTGAATGAAAATGCACATGTTTTCTAAAAGTTAGAGGCAATTTTCGGTGTAATTTTACTAAACATAAATTGAAATTAATTATATTTATCCAACAACAATATTCGAATATTCATGCACATAAACAGCATTAAACATACGCCACGTTCCATAACAATTAAATTTGCACATAACACGCATTATGCAATTTTAAACATAGCTTAATTTAATGTTGATGTTCAAAGGAAAATTACCGGTACAACGTGGAATTATGGTCGTTTGATAATGTAAAATGAATGTACCTAATCAATTAACACGTTCATCGCCGACTATTTTTTTCTAAAATTATCAAAAAATTACATTGCTTTATATGATTGTTTTTAGTTTTATTTGTTTATATGTACAAATTTTATTGCGATATTTTATTGTTTTGATTATATTTTAGGTTTTTTTTAAGTGCCGGACATTTTGACCCGGCGCGGCCTAAACGTAATAATTATTACATTTAGGCCGCGCCGGTCAAAATGCCGGTCAGCGTACTTACGTACGCGTAATGTTTCATCGTTGTTTCTCTAAAAACTAAACACATCTATTTCGCACGGGCACCGCGTGCCGTAATAAAATGTAGGCAGCGCGGGAGTACACCGCGCGCGCGGTTGTTGTTCCCGCCGCCCTTCACCCCTTTCACCTCTCCCTATGTTGACCAATACGGATTTGTTTACGCCAGTCCGCACTTGTTTTGGTTTAGTTGCAAATTGTGATTTCGTTCGATAGAAAAATATCGTTTTATTGTCAAAATGGACTATAAAACAGTTTTGATTTTGAGTTTACACAAGAATAACCCTAAAATATACCACTAAAATGTTTCAATATCTCTTATAATTTACGTTAGAAAACGATTTTTTCACTACCAGTCCATATGACAATTTATTACTTTTATATGTAAAAATGAGGCGTTTGATTTAAATTTTAATAAAGAATAACACTTTTGTTTATTATCATACTTTTTGTTTATTTTAATTCAACCTGAAAAGAAAATAAAAATAAAATTGATTTGAAATCTTGTTTTTTTTTTCTCTAAGTCCAAAAAGTTGGTATAGCATCAAAAATTCTAAAAACCAAGTGGTTACAGGTGTTCATTAGGGCCGCGCCGGTCATATTATATGGTTTATTACGTAGAATTTGCAATCTGCGGCGTGAGTGGACTTCGCAAATTAGGGTCTGCCGTGCCGGTCATTTTGACCCACCACGGCTCCAACGGGTAGATGAGGTGCCGGTCATTTTGACCCACCATGGCGATTAACGTGTTAATCCTATCCATTGTGATAAACTAGCTTTTGCCGTGGTTTCACTGGGATCGCAAAGGACTTTTCCCCACAAAAGATCTCACCTCGCCTTTTCTCCAAAGTCCAATCTATCTATGTCTTCACCAAGATATTTAAAAAATCGTTTCAATAATAAACTCATAAGTACCTCAAAAAATTCATTTTGACGTAACTTTTCGCCAAACAGATTCAACGTCATACAAAATTTCTCGAGATTTGAGGGCGTCACACAGCGAAGATACTATTCGACATAAAATATTATTGTATCTTAAGGTATCACACACTGTTAAGTTGCTATAATATATCCGCTCGAATCATTCTCTTATTTTTATATTTCGCATCATAACATAAAATTTCCAAAACGCTCGATACTATTAGATAGTGTAATTTGAAAAAATATATAGTATCTTAGCCGTTTGTGATAGTTCATACAAACTGTATAGTGAAAGATATTTTATCTTAATATAAAAAAGCAGCCTAGCTAAGATAGCCTAGTGATATAACCATTGGACTGCCAAGTCGAAGGTCTCGAGTTCGAACCCAAGGCGCGTGCCTCTGACCTTTCGAATTCATGTGCGTATTAATTATTAATTATCACTCGCTTAAACGGTGAAGGAAAACATCGTGAGGAAACCTGCATACCTTAGAGATTTTTCTAAACGGTTTTTGAAGTCTGTCAACCCGCATTAGGTCAGCGTGGTGGTCTATAGCCTAATCCCTCTCAATATGACAGGAGACCCGTGCCCAGCAGTGGGACAGTTTATGGGTTGATGATGATAAAATATTATAGTATCTTCGCCGTATATGACGCCCTTTAACCATAAACCGACATTGACGACACGTATGTCACAGTGGTTTCTGCGTCACGGCTTATGCGTTCGATCCGCACACAGAAATACTTGTATGACCCACAGGTAGTTGTCCCGGATCTGGGTGTTTGTGAGTGTGAAAGTGTGTATTTGTAAACGCACCTACTATACGAGAAAATCCTAGTATGGGGCACCGTTTTAGAAAAACCGCTATCGGTTCTCACTTGGGACACAACCCACACTACTCGAAACACAATGCACGGTCTCTTTGTGTCGCAAAGGATCGTAGCCACTTGTTACGAGGTTTTTATTCATCCATTTGTGCATGTCTCCTCATCCACAATCAGTTAGAGAACTTCTTGTTATATTCGATAAAGGAAGAAAAGAGACGGGAGTCATTAGGAAAATAGTAATTGACTTTATCAAAATACAAAAAGATACTAGGTAAAGTGGCATCATTTGACATTGAACTAACTGTAAAGTAAGTCGTGTCGGTTGAGAAGCAAAAACTTGCTTTTCAATAGGTGTTACTGACGTCACCATAAATACGTAAATTCTGAATGTGAAGGCAAATTTCGACATGGCGGGTAGGACTCGCGGTGGCTTAGTGGTCTTAGCGTTTGATGTACCTAACCGGAAGACGAAGGTTCGAATCCTGACCGCGGTCGAATTTTACCTTCGCTAAATAACATATAGGTGTGACTGTGAGCATGCGATTTTTTTTATTTTATTTTATTTATTTATTTAGGATTGTTAACAGTCGTAACAATATTTACAGATAATGGTACAGTCTCAGGACTTACAGGCTAATTGCACAACCACTTACAGGCAAGCACCATATGTATTTGTGGAAGACAACTTAAGATTAAATTAAAGCATGCGATGTGTGCGTATGTGCGTGTGTGCGCCTGTGCGTGTATGTGTGTGTGTGTTTGTTTTTAATTGAGATAATATGACATACAAGCATACGGGTCAATAATGGCAAGCGGCAACCGCAGCTTATAGATGGCAGCAACACCAGAGGTTTCACTAGTGCGTTGTCATCTTGGGACCTTATGGGACCAGTAATTTTACTGGCTACATTACCTTTCATACCAGAACACATTAACACATTATAATATTGCTTAGCTGTAGAATATTTCGTAATTCGATAGTCTCCAGCATAAGCAGAGAGAAAGATTTTAAAACCTTTGTTTATCTATAACTGACTGACTGCCTCATTATTCTAGTGGTCCTAAGCGCGACTGCTACGCTAGAGGTCCTGAGTTTAATCCCTAGATCGAGCGAAATGTTATTGAGGTTTTTCTATGAAATTCTCAGTAGCAGCTTGGAGTCTGGATTTGTGCCCGGTTAATGGCAATAGGCTCGCCACCTATTACGTGGAACCTAAACATATCGACGAAATGTGGGTGTACATAAGTACAACTATATCTAACCCTTCGGGGAATACAGGCGTGATGGTATGTATGTAAGTTTATCTATAATTTGACTGTTGGTGAAGTAGCTAAGATGAGCTTCACATACCATCACTACGGGGAATACAGGCGTGATTTAGGTTAAGCAGAGATCTACTGCTGTTCACCCACAATTCGCCACAATGGCGTTTAGGATTAGGTTGCATATAATAGGAGACGAGCCTATTGCCATTAACCAGACACAATTCAATCTTCCGAGCTTCTACTGAGAATTTCATAGAAAAACCCAATAATGTTTTAATTTTGGTTGAGAAGCAAAAACTTGCTTTTCAATAGGTGTTACTGACGTCACCGTAAATTTAAAATGTGAAGGCAAATTTCGTCCGGCTTGGTCGGGAATTTTAGCGGGAGGGACTCGCGATGGCTTAGTGGTCATAGCGTCTGGTGTATCTAACCAGAAGACGCAGATTCGATTCCTGCCCGCAGTCGAATTTTTCCTTCGCTAAAATATCTTTAAAAATCTTAGCATGGAAAATACAAAAAGATAACCCTATAACTGTTTCCCTTGAAGGTTGCATTTAAAGTATCCACTAAAAGAGGAATTGTAGAAATACGAGATCAACACACTCAGGACCACGAGGCACAACTTACCTACTATGTACAACGTGTTATAAAATACCCCGTAAAAAATATAATTGATTATCAAATCCAAAAATGTTGTCAGCCTACGTACCTATTTTACCTAATAATTGTCTACTTTAATAGTTTTTCTATTTTTCATTCATAAATGTTGTTATTTTCCTTTTTTTGGGGTATGTTATACAACGTTACTACGATTATAAGACTCGTTATAAGGCCCCATTTAACCTCCTTTCGGCTTTATGGGTAGTTTTGTAACAGCCTGTATATTTAGATATTTTAATGCAAACTTGCAACAACATTAATACTGTAAACATGAACTGTGAGTAAACTACTGTAAACAGTTTGAACCAAACACGTGTACTTACATTGCTACACTCTCCGTGGCAACACCTGTAATAATTCTAGGAAGACAAAGTTAGCCCATTATACGTATAATAACAACTAAAGTAAGTTTCACGGACCTAGAGTAACTTAAGTTTCCTATTCAACTAGATCTATTGAATCTATAACAAGCTATTCTTGTTAATTATTGGCAATCCGATCCACGCAGAACGAGCTCACCGTATCCTTTGGTCTTGCTGTTGTAGGCCTGGATTTTAATTTAATAAAAACAAATTATAACATCAAGACGCTAACTGCCTTAGTCTACTCATTGCCATGGACGCTGTAAAGGGTCCGAAATCAATATAACTAAATAATGGCCCATAAAAACTGCTCTACTAACATCATACAAAAACTGAGAGGAAAAAATATATTTACTTAACATGAAGTGGGACAAACAGGCTTAAACACAGTTTCTTCTCTAAAATAAGTAAACTCCGACGAAACCCGCATAGCCACTGTAACTTTATGTAACTTAAAATAAAGCAAAGCACTCTCAAGCATCCATTCTCTCTCATCCATCTAAACAATGTTCCTGAAAATTCTTAAAAGCAAGATCCTATAGACTGTTCTGGCATTTTTAACGAGCGCAAATATTGTAGCAACGTCGCCGTTCCCAATGGGGCTTCCTTTATAATTTGCGTGGCTTGGAATTACTGGGGTTGGATGTCACGTAGTGTAAGCTTGCGAAAAATAAGTAGGACGTAATTGTGGACTCCAAATATACTTGTTTTTGTCCACAAGTAGCATTGTTTCCATTATTATTATTATGTTCTGTACCAGACGGCTGAAAGAAAAATGTTATAAGTTCCAAACTGTAATAGCAAGCTGTAATAGCTTCATTATTACATTTAAACCTTTGCTCGATAAATTTCCATTTACAAATTGTTGCAAAACTTACTTCATTATTACCAATATAAGGTTGGAAACCTTCAACAGACAATAGTTTAGGTAAAATCGTACTTAATAATTCCATAAAAGTCCGTTGTGCAAAATGCGAATTTTTTATATCTACTCAAACTAAGTTCTTCTTATATCTTAAAATACATATTTTCATGTCCAAACAGCTACAGCAAAAATGCTATAAATTCTCAACTCTTAAGCAGCTACTCCTCATAATAGACTCCAACATCAACGCAGCCTGCAGCGCTCAAGAGAATGCCTCTTTTATATTTCAGACGTAACGTCAAGCTGCGAATATTCAGCGAGTAATGTAGATCCCTTGAAAATGAGCACAGGACATCTGCAGAACACAGACGAGCTAGATGAGAAGCTTTGTGGGGGGAAGAAAGAATGATGGCTTTGTTCGTTAGCCTAGTTCTGAAGAGTCTTAGCGATGAAACGGTACCATACAATGCCTTATATAATCAATTTTGGAGCAGACACTGTGCAATTGAAAAGTGACAACCCTAGATGCTCCATACATACATCCTATTACAACTACATAAATAAGGTAACGTTTGTATACGCGCTAGTGTGTGCGTGAACAGGTAGGGTTGCGTTTATAGACCACTTAGTGTAATTACGCGTGCGTTCTCCCGCTGACCCTTACTTTCTCTTCTTCTATTTAAGAGCTACGGTCTTGTTGGTGCAACACCTTCCAAAGCTTTCTATTGAGAGCTAATTCTTGGACCTCCTGATACGTCGCGATCTTCTTCTTAATTTGTGCAATGTAGTTCTGTCTCTTAAGTTTTAATAATACATTTTATTTAAAATGTTTAGTCTGGTCTGTCGCTGCCTCGACCTATTCTGCTCTCTGTGAATTCAATTACTTTTTCACTATCCATAGTGAATTAATTTCTTACTTCTTGAGCTCTAAGCCTGCAATATTATTGTGTTTAAAATATATCATTCAATGACTTCAAAATTGTTACTTTTAACAGTTCCGTCTAGTACATCATTCAGTAGGTATTCGTCTCGTTGGACGATCATTCTGATACAATGGAATTGAAATTACAGACTTGGACCCTCACACCCCCAAATACCTATCCGTCTTTCCAGCAATAGAAGAGAATTCATCATTGTACACCAAAGGATACAGTGAAAAAAACAAACGTCACATGAGTACCTACAATTGGCGGTCTTATCGCTAAACACAATTTCTTAGACCAACCATGGGTAACAGGCGCTTGAGCTGCCATAAATATATTGCACATATTAAAATAAAAGAAACTATAATAACTTTAAAAGAAACTAATGCTTAACTTTATCGACAGAAACCATACTTTAAATTTATTGTTCGCTTTTGCGTCCCTCGTGTAAACAAAAATTAGTTGAAAACAAAAGCAGATTTTTGTTAAAAAAACCATCGTAATTTTCAATTGAGCACAGTTTATTCCCCAATTTAGACGCCTAATTATTACTAATCATTATTGAGATGATTTGTTGTTTTGATATGAAAGATTTTTTAGTTTAAAAGTTATACCGTTTTGTTTATACGGGGGTCGATAAATTTAGGATTTTTTTAATATTTTTGTTTTAATTTTGTATGCAGTAGTAGCCTAGTGGTATGACAATTGGACTGCCAAGTCGAAGGTCTCGTGTTCGAACCCAAGGCACGCACCCCTGACTTTACGAATTCATGTGCGTATTAATAATTAATTATCACTCGCTTAAACGGTGAAGAAAAACATCGTGAGGAAACCTGCATACTTTAGAGATTTTTGTCGAAGGTTTGTGAACTCTGCCAACCCGCACTAGGCCAGCGTGGTGGACTATAGCCTAATCCCTCTCAATATGAGAGGGAGACCCGTGCCCAGCAGTGGGATAGTATACGGGTTGATGATGATGATGACTGTATAAATAATAATATTAATATAAATGTTTTCAAGAAGATATCCTTAATTTCCTTCGTCCATTAGCTTAACAACACCAAAGGCTGTATGTCGCGCGTTGGCGAACTCCCAAGACATAGAGTTTGCTTTAATATAATTAGCTTTTCGGCCAAGTTGGAAAGTCGGTATTCATTATGTATGCGTTCAATTATAGACTTTCCCGCCGAGACTTATCGTTCATAATCTTACGTACTTTCTTTGCATAGTTTAAGAAGTTCAATGGAAAATATGGGCAGCGGATATTGTCAATTTTGTCTTGTAGTAAGGACTACCGGCTTCTGTGCCATGTGTCGTGGATTTAATCCCCGCACGGAACAAATATTTGTATAACCTACAGGTAGCTAGTTGTTAATATAAAATATAGCTGCAACCTCAGCATTAATACATCGTACGATTATTAGCCAACTTAGCTATGGGGATCAATATCTCTGATGATTAATTTCGCTTCCATAGGTATATTTCACGAAAATTGATTACGTTAATAAATTAAAAGTAAAAAACTTTTTAAAACAAACTGTTATTTTTAAATACTCGAAAATGAATTAGAAATTTCATTTGATACCTACATAAATTGTAGGAAATCATAAAAATCTTATTCCGCCATTTTTGAAGTCCGCTATATTGGATTAAGAGTGACGTCACTTTAGTTTTCTAGATATTCGCAGCGAGCCCTTTCATTTGATACCCATATTGTAGGAGTGCATTAAAAATAACTATTCCGCTATCTTGGGTGCTGTGCCATGTTGGATTTAATTAGAATGATGTCATACAGATAACCATGATTATCATCCTAACAAAATTTCAGCTCAATCGATTAAATTATCTGCTTCAAAATAGAATTGCAAGATTCCACTTGAACAAACAGTTGCATTAATGTACTACAACACACATTAAAACCACAATAATATACTAAACTCCATTTCTAATACAGTTTATCGCACGCCCAAGACGAACTAAACCCTTCGGAGTCCCCCCTTTGTAGTTACCAACAATAAAGTATCATCACCCACCCCCCCTCACCGCGGGGTATCGCCACATGAAAAGGGTGCCAGATAGTAATTTCGACAAGTTTCATATTACGATATAATATATTATTATAGGTATATTTTTGTATTTCATCTACCTTTGTCCCCGTATGATGAAGTGCGTGCAATATTCGATACTGAGGGACAATCATCGTAAAATGGACTCGGATATTTATATCGATTGGTATTGTTTGGTATCGAATACCGAATTTGACTATCTAGAACCTTTTTATTTATTTCTTTCTGACACTTACGCGAATATTAGACATTAAAATAAAACTACTTTTTACGGATTTATTCAAGGGTCCAAAACGTCGGGATTAATAATATCAATATAACGCGATAAAATCCGCAAAAGTAGTTTTATTTCAATTTAATTTTTTTCTGAACTGATTATACGTCATCATAAATCTGGGTATAAAAATTACTGTATATTAATTATTTTTTACTTTTTTGACGACCTCATTGATCTGATGGTTGAAAGTGTGGCTATTGAGCTTGAGAACCTGGATGCACTTCCCAAGATGAGCAGTGTTAATAAGGATTTTCCAATAAGAAACACTCATTAATTTACGTTTAATCCAAACTGTCAGTCCGCGATTACAAATGGATTTCAATCAGTCACCGTATTAATGGTCACCCATCCATAGTCGGAAACTGTAACATAACCCTGTAGAACAATATTAAACCAGCTGACATTCAGCAATAACAAAAACCAAATATCCATTCATAGAGCTTAGCACGTTTGCACACAAAACATAATTTTTCCAGTAGTGTTGTGACGTTGAATACGACTGCAGATGTTAAGGTTCGCGTTACAATAACAGTAATGTATAAATGTTACCTTTTTCAACGGAAAGTAGCCGTCAGCCGTGTGCCTCAGTAGAAAACATACAAAGATGCCTAGAATATTCGCGGTGGCTGCCTATTACACTGTAGTGTAATTTAATTTGTTTTGATAATTTTCTTGCAATATTTTTGCAACGATACGTACCCAAAGTACAGTCATAAGATTTTCACACCGAAAAAGGCACTTATAGTCGATAAACGTCCAAAATAAGCCTTTATTATATTCTATACTTACTTAAAGTAATTATGCTTTGTATGTGTTTGTGTATCTGACCCAAGAATCCTATATTCCTGGCTCAGTGAAGAAAAAAAGATGACCAATTTTTTTACTTCATGGCTACATAGCCATAACCAGAGATGACCAATTTTTTTACTTCAACAAAAAACAAAAATTGGTCATCTCTTTTTCATGATAACATTATCAATCAATGATTAAAAATTACGTGTGCAGTATGTGATGTAAGATACATTTTAGCTTAGCAACAAACGTCTGCCATTTAAAACATTTTGGAATTATGAAAACAGTAACTTCATTTTACATTGGTGAAAATCTTGGCACGAAATAAAAGTATAAAACAAAAAACAAAGGTGTTTTTATAAATAGAATCAATATTCCAAATCTAAATAGTTACGTTTCCGTGTAAACGCGAGCACGTCTCAGTGAGTCCGATGCAAAGTTGTATTGTAAAGCAAAATGGAATTGTTGGGAGCTTACATTCCATAGCTATACATATTTTTCAATTTTATCATTCTCACTTGCAAAGGTTACTGTGAAATTCATTTTACTTTGTCGTTCGTCGTGTTTGGAATGAATTGGAAAAATTGCAGCGTTCCGGGAATAAGTCTAAAAAATAGGAAAAAAATTCTCTTTGTCTTTGAGTGACAACACTATATCAAATTAATGGGGTCCTAGGTAAATGGGTAGACTAGATAAATATATAGAAAGAACATCTTAAAAGTTGACTAATAAAACACCAAATTAGAACCAGACACGTATATTTCAAAGATCAGTTATAACAATCACTACTTATTTATATACAAGACTTGCACTTTTCAAAACGACCTTTCACTTCAAGAGCCAAGAAAAAAATGTTGTTACATCGGTAAGCAGTCAGGCGCTATCTGTTAATAAAAGAGTAATATAAATACTGCTTTACGCTAGCAAGTCAAATGTCAAAAGAATAATATCTTTACAACATTCTTTTGCACATCAAAAATGAAAAGAAAGTTTCTACTTTGCATTCGTTTTATTCCCCAAAGGTTAAGGCTGACGTGCACTAATTTACACATTTCGCTGGTATGTTTAGATCCCATGTAATGCGGGGTGAGCCTATTTCATGAAACTGGGCAAAGTCCATACTCTGAGCTGCTACAAGGAATTTCATAGAAAAACCACTAACAACACTAATAACACTGCTTGACCTGGAAGTCGTACCCAGGACCTCTACTATATATAATAGTAGCGCTTATGGCCACTAAATCAGTGTCTTGTTTACCATCTCAGTATAAAAAAAAAACACTCCATAGATAATCCTCGAACTTACTGAACAAAAACTACATGAAATAAAATTTCCTCATTAGTCTCTTAACAAGGGTTTGGATTCAATTGCCTTTTTTTCTGATTGCTTTCCTGCAAGCTGTTCAATGTAATTGAACAGTGTCGAGAAGCTAGACGATTGTCGATTGTCTTAAATACCTTTTAGCGTTCGAGACGAGGAAGTTACTTTAAGTCGAATTCAAACAGAAATGTATCTACCTGCGTTAGAAATCTATGTTTTTTTTTACTAGCTGTTGCTCGCGCGGTTTCATCCACATTCCAAAGAGCTTTTTGAGACAAAAGGAAGCCTATGTCCTTCTCCAACGTCTATCTCTGTACCAAATTTCATCAAAATTGTTTCAGCAGTTTAGATGTGAAAGCGTATCATACAGACAGAGGTAATTCACACGCCGGTAGGTATAATATCCGTGTGCGGAAAATCCTCATGGAGCCTCTGCGACCTGAGGAAGATAGCAGGGTATGTCAGACTCGACCGTACTTAAAACCGCACTGGCCTTCAAATTACCACACTTCATTGACCCGGCTGTAGGATTAAAAAGTCCTTGTTTGTCTTTTGTGTTTTTTTAAGAAGTGACGTTTAACTTTTGTGTGTTCATTTATACATAACACATCAATCGATTCATATTGGTTTAAAAATAAATTGGCTATTTGGTGGTTTTACCCTAAAAAAACTCGGAAAAACAGATCTTACCTTGATAATATCAATATAAGTAATATAACGCAATAAAATCTATACAAACAAGGCAATGGTGCAAGCGTCTATAGAAAATATTTTTCATAAGATTTTCACGTAAAACCTACATACAAAACTTTAAAAACAAAATCCAAAGTCCATCAACATTTCATACACAAATTCCCAGAAGGAAACTTCTTAGACTACTAAAATTGACGTCCAGACATGTCGGCCCGATCAATTTGTTTCAACTAAAACTTAGACCAGACTATCTCCCCGAGGTGTATTTCAACACTACCTCGATAAGGTAAAGTTTACGGTATTACTAGCTACCCGTGTGAGGCATAGGGTTTCCAAACTAGTAAGGAAGCCACTTCGGCCGCCTGGTTAAGATCTCGCATATGTTAGAAATCTATATAAAGCGAATACGTACGGAGTTAAAGTATCATTGATCATGTAACAATAGAAATGTAGGATAGCTGTCAGTAATTACATCATCAAGACGCCTACCACCTCAGTCTACCTAATATTCGCGTAAATGTCAGAAATCAATACGGTACGGAGATTTTTGAGCTGATTCTTCCGAAGCTGATGGCAAGTTTTTTTTTAACCACTAAGCTGGTAAACAAGCATAGGACGGCCCACCTGATGGTAAGCGGTTACCTGCAACATAGGAATATCACTTGCGCGTTGCCAACCCTGTAAAATGGAAGAGCAATAGTTGGGTTGGCAGTATAAGGGTCAAACTGCCAACACAATATTTCCTCGCAGCTCACTGGCAACCTTGCTTACCGTTAGGAACACAACACAGCTCAACCCAGTGTTATTTAACTTCGATTTTCTGGAAGTTAAAATAAAGACGTACAAGCTACTTAAAAACTATTTTGATATTTAAATACTATTATACTGCTCGTTAGTCTAGTGGTCCTAAGTGCGACTGCTACGCTACAGGTCCTGGATTCATGGAATCAGGTTCTATGAAATTCTCAGTAGCAGCTCGGAGTTTGAATTTGTATCCGGTTAATGGCAATAGGCTCTATTACATGGGACCTAAACATACCGGCGAACTGTGGGCGTACAATTAGTACACTTCTGCTAACCTTTCGGGGAAAACAGGCGTGATGGTATGTTAAATAATAGTATGATATTTTTGTGGGCCTAGTCAAGTTGCTTTCTAACGTTCGATTCGACAAACGAATAGAAACCAAATGTGTGGAAAAAACATTTATGAACGCCCAATTTAGTGAAAGCTTAACTTTTGTCAGATTGGTTGTCAATCCTCAGGGTATGGAGACAAGATGCAATCAAATGTTCGATTTGACAAACGAAAATAAACCCAACACGACATTTATGAACGCCGGATTTGACGAAAGCATAAGACGTCATCTCTTTATCTGTGCATTGTCAAAAAATCAAAATGGCCGCCAGGCTAGCTATCACTGCTACGTAACTGACAATAACATGAAAAACTATTATCAATATCAGTCTCCCGATACAAATTAACACGGAATTCAAATTAATACATACATCGGGTACTTTGTAGTGCTAAGTGAATTATTAAACTGAGTCGGTTATATATACTAATGAACTTGTGCTGCTAGCTAGCACAGTCTACGGTGACATTGTGTAAGTTCGACAGATGTCTTGGACGGTTGCGCTGTACAACTTTGTACATAGACTTAGCCGTCTGGCGATTAGACCGGGAGCTGCGAGCCTAAAAAGACCGCATTTGAAATAAAACTATACTGATTTTATCGCTTTATATTGATATTATTAACCCCGACGCTCTAGAGTCTACCCGTGACCATGGGTGCTGTAAAGGGTCCGAAACGTCGGGATTAATAATATCAATATAACGCGATAAAATCCGTAAAAAGTAGTTTTATTTCAACGTCAAATATTTGCGTAAGTGTCAAAAATCAATAAGACCGCTTTTGATTAATAGTAATGATTCTTATTAGAACATTGCCAAGGATCTACTCTCTTTACATACCATCCCCACCATACCAATGCCATACTCACCACCATACTCATACACCCACCGCTCGCCGTAAGATTCCACAAATCCTAACTCTGAGCTGTTACTGATAAATTCATAATAAAACCCAATTACACTTAGGAATCGAATACATGACCAAATCATTCAGACATATAAGAGAGGTAGGGTAGGTATAGTGGAAGTAATTCCACTCAAATTGAAACTGCCCGACTGAAGAAGTACCTCAGCCTTGCAGAAAATCGAATTGAAATAACACTGCTTTGAGCTGTGTTGTATTCCTTACGGTGAGCAAGGTAGCCAGTGCTCCTCGAGGAAACATTGTGTCAGCAGAAGGGGGACTTTGACCCTTATACTGCCTATTACTACCAACTATTTCTCTTTAGTTTGACAGATTCGATAACGTGCAAGTGATACCCTTGGTGTTGCAAGCGTATATATGCTACGGTAACCGCTTACCATCAGGTGGGCCGTATGTTTGCTTATTACCTTATTGGCATAAAAACTCATTATTTTTATATTTTGACAGATTCATTAGACAGACAGAGACGCTTTTAATGTACTGTAATTAATTAATAATAACATTTTTATATTGTACGCATATTTTCATACTATGAAATTGTATAATTATTATGGAGTGGAGAAGATAAATAAACTTATATTATTATTGTAGAAGAAGAACAAAAGGCAACCCCTAATAAATTTACACTAACTAAAATTTAGTTTCAACTCCCGTTGTAACCCTCAAAACGCGAAAGTGCGACGGTCGCTGCCAGTTGTATAATGCACACGCCGAACCCCTCTCGTCCTCTAGCCATAAACTATTCGACACGTCCTCTTGTTCGAGTTTCGATTGGATATTGGTTTTAGTTGAGAATATTATGTTGTAATGCTGTATAGTTTATATATGATTTGCTTGCTCAATAAATCACGTAGCAAAAGTTACTATAATTGAATAATTATGTTATCATAATTAATAAATTATAATAACTTTTGCTTTATCTTTCTCAATTTCTAGATAACTTAGTTTTTTTCTTTTTTATTGTTTTAGCAACTTTTCTAGGTTATAATAATTATATAACCTTCTTAAGATGACGTCTAATAGTTTAATGAGACCGTTCCACCAATAACAAAATACTATCAAAGTACTGGGTAGTTTAAAAAAGAAAATTAAGTTGTTTAACGAAAGCTAAAACAAAAATGTATAGCGTCAAAATGTTTGTTTTATCTAAAACAATTTTGGAACTATAATAGTGACAATATTATAGTGATAGTTCCAAAATTGTTTTAGATTTAATTAATAATTTATTTATTTATATACACCTTATAGTACACATAGTAATTAAGTAATATACATACATAGATACATACATTTTGTATTTGAAGACATACAATGGGCGGCCTTATCGCTATCTGCGAGTTCTTCCAGGCAACCTTTGGATTAATTGTAATACAATTTGTAATAACGCCATACTATCACGCCGATATTCTCGAAGGGTAAGGCAGAGATCTACTGATGTATATCGACAGTTTGCCGGTAAGTTTTTTGGATCCACGTAATAGGGGCGAAACACAAAATCAAAGTCGGAGCCGCTTCTGAAAATTTCAAAGACTAACCCAATACTTACTAGACTTGGTAATCGAAGCAAGACCACTAGACCAATGATAATAATAATAATAATTCTTTATTTCAAGTGACCAGGACTCATAAGCTCTCTCGCTCTCTCGCTCTCTCTCTCTCATATCCACATCGCAGTTACTTTTTGTGGAGCAACAGAATGCAACACGGTAACATTAGGTAACATTCTTCAACTTTTACAACTGCTTGTTACTCTTTGTTGAATGATCGCATCCATACCAAGCCAATAACATAAAGTAACAAATAGGAACGAGAAAGTTGAACAGTATATGTTTCTGAACGGCTGCAGGTAATAGTAATATAGTAAACAACTAAACAAAAAAAAAACAACTTTTTTTATAGGATGTTGCCCAATAACACTTGAACACGTTGCTTCACAAAAAGTAACTGCGGTGTGGATGCACCTTAGTTAAAAACTATATTAGTAAAACAGCGTAGTGAGTTTTTTTTTTTTATTAAATATAATTATAAATATTTTTGGGACATTTTTACACAGCACCATCCAGTCCCAAACTAAGCAGAGCATGTACTATGGATACTAGACAATGGATATAATACTTATTAACTTTTTTATTTGTAAATACATACTTATAATACATAAGAAACACCCAGACAAACACAAATACTCATGTTTTACCCACACAAATACTTGTGTTTTGTGGGAATCGAACCCACGACCCCATTATCAGCGGTCCGGTACTCGAACCACTAGACCACAGACGTCGTATGTGGTCTAGTGGTTCGAGAACCGGATTTGATTATGAGGCTTTATAACTTCGTATAAGACGTCCCTGACAACATAACTTGTGTCTCTCATCTCTATTCCAAATAGTTGGAACAGTCCATTCATATTGATAGGACACTATGGAGTATTGTCAATATTAAGCTCACTATACCATCCAATATTGTACGAACAGAAAAACTGACAGACAAACCACTACATGAAATTGGGTGCAACGAGTAACCATGATTTCTGACGGGACATGTCAGAATTCGTACGTTTGTAATTTGGAAAGACAATCAAATCCATATCTACCTACTATAAATGCAAAAGTATGTAACTGTTTATTTGTTTGTCTGCTACCTTTTCACTTCTAAACCGCTGTACAGATTTTTATAGAATTTGCCAAGAAGATAGATACCATATGGCATTAATTCCGCCTTGTGTACTATCTAATATATAAAATTCTCGTGTCACAGTTTTCGTTGCCATACTCCTCCGAAACGGCGGCTTGCTTTCGGGACGCGAGTGACAGCATGTTTAATGTTGACTGGAACGCGTTTGACTCCGCGGTGCCTAAAGGAAAACAAGAACATGGATTGGAAATTGCGAAACTGGTAAACATAATTATACTGCACGCAATTCAAGTGAATACTCTTTCGGGGTCTCAAATGTAGGAACATGACTGCCTGAGCCAGTGTGACTGCCTAAGCCAGCCGTAAGATCGACTCTTTCAAGTGCTAGGTATTCGTATATCCTGTTCTATAATATAGTTTGTGCTCCTACGTCTACAGAGTAGTGGTGGATTTACCAGCACTAGAATAGGCTTGAGCCAATGGTAGCAGATTTCAGAGGCCGCAAACATAAGGGACGAATTTTTTTTTGTTTCCATTCTACAAAAATAAATAGTTTTCTGCATTTTACGTAAGTAGCATACTTAATGCCACCTTATTAGTCGTACATGATTGCGCTTTGATTAGCTCAAAAATTTCTCCAAAAACTATTAATTATTCAATTTCGTCTAAAATGTTGAATTGACTGTGAAGTTATTTAATAAACAAAAAAATATAAGCGTCGACTTGAGAACCTCCTCCGTTTTTCGTTTCGTCAGTTAAAAAGAAAATAATCCAAATAAATTTAAAATGAGGTTTTAGTGATTATAGTCTTCTTTGTATGATCTTTGTAGCGATGAGAGGAAGGCTAAGAATGAGTAGAAAATGTTTAAAAGAGTTACTTTTGAGAGCTTTTTCTTTTTGTTTGTAATAGGATGGAATTATGTTAATAGGTATCTCCCCGCCTTGGGTAGGCGGGGAGTTACCTATTACCTACTACCTATTAAAGATAATATAGATTTTCCAACATAAACTGCAATACTATCTGCATTTTAATCTTCGTTACAAAAAAAAAGACAGCAAAATAAACAGACAACATTCCCAAAAGTATTTATCATCCCCGCAATAACAGGCTACAATGTGAACCTTCAATTATAGAACGCCAAAAATGTGACGGACAACCCTAGATAGAGGACCGTGAAAAATGTTTCATTTCGGCAAATTTTCTAGTGACACGCATGTACTCTTGGCGTGACAAATTCAATCAACACGGTGACAACACGCTCCATATTTCGGGGACGGTCCCAGGGGTGCCTGTTTCATTATACAACAATTTCATGCACACCGCGCGTATGAAATACGTTTTTAGGCCGAGTCTGGTATTGATGCAATTCGGCCGGAGTGTTTTTGTGAACAAACGTGTTGTATATTGAAATACGTAACTGTAAATCGAAGTTTCCTCTTCCAGAGATACCTATGCAAAAATGGTATAGTATACTGTGCATCTATCTATAGTTCGGCCCAAACGTTGAGGAAAAAATAATTTTATGAAATAGATCCAAAATTATTGATATAATAAAAAAATAAAAATATTAATACCGGCTGCCTTAGCGTAGTGGTCGTAAGGAAGACTGCTAAGTTTAAGGTCCTGAGTTCGATGTTTTCCTTCAACGTGTAAACGAGTGCTAATTAATTATCAATATGCACATGAATTTGGAAAGTCAGACGTGCTTGTCTTGGATTCGAACTCGAGACCTTTGTTTTGGGAGTCCAATGGTCTTCTTATCAAAGCCAAACTCCGAGCTAAGACCTCACGCGTAGCAGTCGCGCTAAGACCACTAGACTAATGAGACCGTCTTGTTTATTATCAAAAACCTAGATCAACGGGGCCGATAACTTCCAAAACATCACTAAGAACATTATGACGTCAATGGTTCGTTTTTTTTTCTTTTATGTATAAGTGATTTTGATTTCCGCATGAAAAAATAAAAAATATTTTGTTTTGATTATATGCGTATCAAAAATCCTGTTGAAGCCACATACATACCTAGCCGTGGCTTTACAAAATATTTGATTACCTTTTAAAGTTTTTGCATGTAGATAATTCAGATTGGATGGAAATAAGTGATGCCTACCTACTATTTTATTCATGAAAGTAAAATGTAAACAAATAACTTTCCACTCTTAAAATTATACAAAGTTATGAATAATAATGTGTATATTTTTTATTTTTTTGCATTTTCCATGCTGAGATTTTAAAGTTACTTTAATGAAGGAAAAATTCAAGCGTGGGCAGGATTCGAACCTGCGTCTTCTGGTTGTACCCACGGTTAAATTTTTCCGTTGCTAAATAACTATAAAATCTTAGTATGGAAAATGCCAAAAAATACAATACGATACTAAGATTTCAAAAGTTATTTTAATGAAGGAAAAATTCAACTGCGGGCATTTGCGTCTTCTGGTCATTTGTGCAAAAGCGAATACCGTATAGAGTTCATCATGGTTTAGCCGATTTAATCCGATAAATACCGAGCACACACGAAAAACTACATCTACCCGCGAACTACGGTCCAACTAACACCAACTACCCTTTTTCTTACAAAAAATAAAGAACTTTTAACAACGTAAGTTTGCCCGCCTTTGTTTGAGTTGCGCTAACGATAGAACTTGCTCGCTTATGGATCCTCGATGTTTGGCCTCTAACTGTCTTCTTGAGTTTCATCAATCACTTTTGTAGGTAGTTCTTTGTGGCTGTTATACGAGTCCAGTTGAAAATAGAACACTTGTATTGTAAGACCGTTATACAAATGCTTAGAGATTAAAGAAATAGGGAATATAAGGCGCGATCGGAAACGATAATATTTCTATTGTCTGTGATTGCTGATTGAATGCTTTGAAACTCCCTACTTATCCTATCCTACAAATCCTACAAATATTATAAATGGGAAAGTTTGTGAGGATGGATGGATGGATGGATGGATGGATGTTTGTTGCTCTTTCACGCTAAAACTACTGAACGGATTTTGATGAAACATTACAGTATTATTATTTATACATCAGAATAAAATATAGGCTATAATTTATAACGATTTAAAAAAAATACCGTGTAATAAACAAGCATACGGCCCACCTGATGGTAAGCTGTTACCATAGCCTATAGACACTTGTAACACCAGGAGTATAACTTACGCGTTGTCGACCCTGTAAACCGAAATAGTTGGGTTGGCAGTATAAGGCTCAAAGTCTCCCCACACAACTGCAACGTTTCCTCGCGGAGCACTGGCAACCTTGCTCACTGTAAGGAACACAACACTGCTCAAAGCAGTGTTATTTCACTTCTATTTTCAGCAAGGCGTAAATGCTTCCCCAGTCGGGCAGTTCCATTTTGAGTGGAATTATTGCCACCTCTCTTTCATCCATCCAAATTAAAATTCATTAACGATGACAACGATATCTGTCACTTGGTCTTGTAAGCAAAAATAGAACTTATTGTTTATATTATGCAAACGACATTCACTCTAAAAAGCAATTTTATGGTCGTCTATAATACATCCTTATATCCCACGTCACATTAAAGCTACATAAATCCACAACCCAATCGCATCGAATAATCGTGAACATTCATAATTCAAAAGCCACATTCAGCTCATCTCTAATTATAACTATTCCGAACATTTCCGACACAATAATTCAACTGACACACACACAAGCCAACATTGGTACAAACATAGACCAATAAACACGACAAAATAGCGGCACAGAGGAATATTAGCACACAAACTAAATACATAAATTAATTAAAACTTTGCTGTAAGTTTGACTACGTATTAGAGTATAGCCGACTTTATATGCGCACTTGCACTATTACGAACATAAGTTAACATGTGATAATAGACATAACCACGCCATCATCACGCCTGAATCCCCCAATAGGATAGGCAGAGCTGTGCTAATAGTCCACTCATAGTTCGCCGGTATGTAATCCCCTATTACAGTCTATAACTTTTAAGTGACCAAAAATTCAATCTCCAAGCTGCCAGTAAGAATATTATTTGAAAAACCCACTAACTGCTCAACCTGGGGATCAAACCCAGGACCTCACGCGCAGCAGTTGCACTCACGACCAAAGATTTGAATCGTTAGATGCGCCCTACCGCGTCAAATAATGGTCACGGTTCTGTAAGTAAACTGGTTGACATTAGAAGTATCGAATCGAAAAAGTCTCGTTCATTTATACTGAATATTGCACACTTTCGTTCGCTGTCTCTACATGGAATGTGTGCATATACTCATCTTTATATGGACACCTTTTCGAGCGGTATAAGTACGGTGAGGGTGTGGAGATGCGAGGTGTATTGCCCCTCCAACGAAAAGGGAGGATCCTCCAACCAGGCGGGTGTTTTGCCTGGCGGGCCACGGCCCGACGGTTGAATTCGGGCAGTTGTATATATGCAACTTGTGTTGCAAATGTTGCTTGCGCGATTAAGGGTATCGTAGTTCCATGTAGCGCGGTAGATGTCGCTACAAGGGCATATCTAATGATTTAAAACTTTGCTTACGACTATTGAAGCGGTTAGGCAAAATATTCCCATAATATTATCTAAGTATTTCTGTGATATTCTTACTCGAAGTTTGAATTTGTGCTCATTCAATGGCTATAAATTCAATACTCAATACATTTATTGCACTCCACAATGTTATATAGTTGTTTGATTGATACCATATATCAATCATGGACCCTGTCGGGCACGGCAACGTAGGAGAAAAGAAGAAGGCACTATATTTATTACTATACCTAGTTGTTTGCTATATTTCCATTTATTTACTAAATATTTCGAGCTGTGAGTGTGACAACTGACCAAACCGTGGAGTCACAAGGCACATTAACAATATAAACACAAACATTGATAAGTTAGAAGCCTATATCAATTACATATTTATGCAAAACGTTTAAGATAAATAGGCATGACATTGAAGTTCATGACAAAATATTAACTTTACATAATAAGTAATACTTACTACCTGAGTCTTCTTTCTCTTTCTCCGAGCCTTTTCCCATTTATATTGGGGTCGACTTCCAGTCTAACCAGACGCAGAATATCAGTATTTTACACTAAGAGACTGCCATCAGACCTCCGCAACCCAATTTTTGGGTAATACCAATACCCTGAGGATAGACTGGTTGTCAGGCTTTTTGGGCTTCTGACTACCACTAACGATTATCATAGGTGTTCGTATGAGAACCAGGATCGATGGCTTTACGTGCTTTAGGCACGGAGGGTCTCGATGTGTTAAGAATGGTCACCCACCCACAGATTGACCGCGACTGGCGCAGCTTAACCTTGCAGATTGGCCGATCAACGTAGTTATTACTTAGCCTTGGTAACTTTGGTAGTATTAACAGGGGCTTGTCCTGTTAATACTACCAAAGCATAACTAAATATGCGAAATCATGATTTAAATAGCAATTTCAGTCACATACAACTGCCTCACAGCAATCTGTTCACAGATACTTCATTACCAATACCTGCCATTCTATCTTCCGTCAGTACTACCTATTAAAAGCGCGAATATCGCAGAATAGGCTCCAATTACGCGCGCGTCACGTGTCGCATAATTATTTATCACCATTACGGGACGCGTAATTACCGACACGGGTGCTGTCGATAGCCGACAAATATAACCTTTTTTTTAAATCGTCCATGTACGAGTAAACAGCCACCATTTTGATGCCTTTGCCTTTTAAAAATAAATCCGAACGATCGTTTGCGACAGTTGGCGTTCGTGATTATGATTCGAAATTTAAATGTTGAAAACATGGCCGGGAGATATTTTTCTTTTTTAGTTAGGTACTGTTTTGTAACGAGAGTTTGCTTTTTATGTTACTTCGCTATTATTTTTTTAGTTTGACTGCGTTCGTGTAGTAGTTAAGGTAGTCACCTTGCCACTACCATTGCGTCGAGTGTCATGGGTTCAATTCCCACCAGACCCATGTTTATTTTTTACCGCTAAGGTGGCAAACAAGAATACGGACCACCTGATGGTAAGCGGTTACCGTAGCCGATACACGCTTGTAACACCAGGGATATCACTTGCGCGTTGCCGACCCTGTAAAACGAAAGAGAAATGCCAACGTTTCCTCTCGGAGCACTGGCAACCTTGCTCACCGTAAGGAACACAGCTCAAAGCAGTTTAGCAGAGTTATTTCACTTCGATTTGCTGCAGGGCGGAGGTACTTCCCCAGTCGGGCAGTTGTGTGTTCCATAGACATTTGTTTCGAATCTGAATATAATCTGTGTCCGCTAATTTTGTGATTGTAAAGTCCCCCGCGACACAAGGTTTGTTTCTTAGGGCGGAGGTGTCTTAATTTTTTTTTATGTTTAAGAAGATGATAATAAACATACCGGTTGCCTTAACAGCCTTATCAGATATATACTGATCCGATCCGTCTGCCGTATTTATTTTAAAATAGGAACTAGGGCCCAACTCCGCCATTTTATTCTGTCAAAATCGTCGTTCATAGACTACAACAACGCCAATGGTATCACTTGCGCTTGTCATATTAGACCTCATTTGTTAAGTCTCATTTGCCCATTATGTTCAATTACCCTTTAAACAGGATGTTAATATCTGTACATATCCCTAAAATGTTCTCTACAGATTCTTCTGATGCAAATGTAAAGAAATAAGCAAAACGTCACATGCCAATACGTTTAAAGGATATCAACAGTGCGTTTCCCCCTACAAATCACAAGATAGGGTGGGTACCCCAAAACTAGATGTTCGCTCGCCGCTCGACGCGACGTAATCGCGTTCTTTCTAAGCGATTGCTCTCACTTCACGCGCGACTTACGCACGATCAATTTATTTTCAATTTTTTGCGCACCCCGCCAAAGAGCAACAGTAAGGAAAGCCAATTTATAAGATGTTGTATTTAAAAATTAGAAGCTGGAATTGAATTTTAAATTCGAATTGTTACATAGAGTAAGCATTTTTTTAATAACTTCAACTTCCTAACCATAGGAAGAAAGGGCACGTCGAAAAATGTTAGTTCTACATAGTTGATTAGCTTTTGTTTTTGGTATAAATCGGGCAGGACTATTGGGCCTACCAAATGCTAGAAGTAGGCTCAGCTAGAGATTTACTTGAGCCCACTGTACTGTCGTTATCCTCGTGTTTCAAGCAATACGAATACCGAATGTTTCAAGCAGGTCCATTTGAGCCTACTGCGCTGTCGTATACTTACCTAATGTTTCAAGCTGGTCTATATGGGCCTACCGTCTCCATTTCAGCGTACTATACCATCGCATTCCTCATGTTTCAAGCAGGTCCATTTGAATTTACAGTACTGTCGCTTCTAGACCAGCAAGGCAGTTCGAAAAACGAAGAGAAAAATAGGTATCCCTCGTAAGTTGTTTTATTCATAAAACCACTAAATATAATGGTATCTTGAAATAAAACGACTTTTTACCGATTTTATCAACGCTGTAAAGGGACCGAAACGTCGAGATTAATAATATCAATATAACGCGACAAAATCCGTAAAAAGTAGTTTTATTTCAATGTATAATATTCGCGTAAATGTCAGAAATCAATTTATAATGGTATCGTTAGAGCAATACACAGAGAGAAGTGGAAGAATAGTGGAGAGGCCTTTGCCCTGCAGTGGGACACTACAGGCTCGTAAAAAAAATACAATGGTTAGTAACAAAACTTCTGTTCCATCTGTGCTATGTTCGTACCACGTAACAGCTCCAAATTGGATGTCTGGCCGATTTACGCGTGACATGGGATTGAGATTGCCAAGTTTTAATTCGAAGGGTTTCGAGACGAACAACTTGGAAGATTGATGCTGGCAGGACACTTCACACATACTCATTTGCCATGAAGAAAGAAAGTAATCTGAGATTGTAATGTACGTTATAAGTTATCTTTGTCGGCTACCAATTCATTTTTCAGCCGTTGGTGTACGTCTGTGTTTATGTAAGTACATACCATCACGCCTGTATTCCCCGAGGGGTTAGGCAGAGGTGTACTAATGTACACCCACATTTCGCCGGTATGTTTAGGTCCCATGTAATAGGGGGCGAGCCTATTGCCATTAACCGGGAACAAATCCAGACTCCGAGCTGCTACTGAGAAGTTTTTCTATAAAATTCTAAGTAGCAGCTCGGAGTCTGGATTTGTGCCCGGTTAATGGCAATAGGCTCGCCCCCTATTACATGATACCTAAAACATACCGGGAACTGTGGGTGTACATTAGTACACCTCTGCCTAACCCTTCGGGGAATACAGGCGTGATGGTATATATGTATGTAAATATCATTATCTTTTGGGTACATTTTATTCCCAGTAAACAATCGCATAATATTTCTATTAAAATTTAATATCTTACTAATTAATATAAATGTTAAAGTTTGTGAGGATGGATGAATGGATGTATGTTACTCCATAAAATTAAGCTGACCCTGAACAATGATTGTAGAGCTTGTGGTGAATTCAGGGAACCATGCAGCACATCTTGTGTGACTGTGACGTCCTAGCGACGAAACGGATGAGTCATCTCGGCAACGGATACCCGAAGCCGGAGGATTACAGGTTCCTTTCTCTTAGTGGGCTAACCGCCTTCATGAACCACGTCTTCGAAGAGTAAGGAATGTACCATGCTGGGGACAACACAACAGATCACATTTGGTCGAAGTGTTGCTGGCCATGTCAGCCCCCACTGCTAAGATAAGATGTTACTCTTTCACGCTAAAACTACTGAATTATTATTTACACATCGGAATAACATATAGGCTATAATTTATAATGATTTTCAAATTACAACGTTAATTAAAAGTAACTTTTCCACACGAATGAAGTCGCGTGCAGAAGCTAGTACCTAGGTAGTTTAATTATTCTGCGTAAAAGGTCTCAAGCAAACGAGTAGTCTAGACCACATCTAAACAAGCGTAGTGTAGATCACCAGCTGGCTGCCCAACGACTTGAGGAAGGCAACAGCAGTGACTGGATAAGGACATCCGAAGATCGGGGTCTGTAGCGTTCAGTAGGCGATGCAGACGTCCAGCAGTGGACGATTATAGGCTGATGATGGAAAGTTCTCGAAATAGACACCTCTGACACCTCTACCATCACGCCTGTATTCCCCAAAAGGTTAAGCAGATGTGTACTAATGTACACCAACAGTTCACCGATATGTTTAGGTCCCATATAATAGCGGGCGAGCGTATTGGCATTAACCTTAACATTTCCAATCTCCGAACTGCTACTGGGAATTTCACAGAAACCCAACAACATTTTGCTCGACTCGGGAATTGAACCCAGGAGCTCTAGCGTAGTAATCAAATAAATAATTTAACACTCGCCTAAATGGATCACCATTTAAGCGAGTTATAAATTATTTATTCGATTGCAGGACGTTGACATGACATAAACATGTTTATTTTATTCTTTCTCTATTAAATTCTCTATTTAAGAAAAAGAAAACAATTCAAATCAAAATTTAAAGCCTCCATCCCCATCCAAAACCCAATAGGTACTACCTACTAAGTGACACTTTAACGTATCAAGATACATCAAAGAATATTACGACATCGCGTCTTGGCGTGCTATCTCAATGATCGAGATAAGTTTACCCTGCGGCGTGACTGAAGAAGTACTCAAATTGACTCGCGCGAAACCTCATTGAAAACGCGCGATCAATACTTATCGAAAGTATACGGTGCTATATTGACGATGTCTGCGGTCTAGTGGTTGGTGTTTCGGACTGTTGATCTCAAGGTCGTCGAATAATTCTCACAAGACACTAATATTTATGTGTTGAACTTAGTGTTTGTGTTTGGCTGAGTGTTTCTTGTGTATTACAAGTATGTGTTTACAAACAGTAGAACCTACCTACACACGCGCGCACACACACACATACCCACACATCTTACGCGGAGTACCTACTACCTGTTTTGTATTTTATTTTTCACTCTTTTTATTTAATGTAATTTTTCCATGAACTTTTTATCATCTTTATATTTCAAGAACCCTATATAACCACTTATTTTTGCTCTCTTTAGTAACATCACAAAACGGGAAGATACCTGGCTCCTGCAACACAGTATTTACTAGCGCAAGAGTCAGGGAATTATTTCCTAACATGTATGTTATTTTACGTCAACAAGTAATAATTATTATATTTAAGTTCCATGTAAAAGAGGACAAGGAGTTGAGTTAGACGATAAATGGGACGAGGACATGAGTTAACGGGGCACACAACCAAACTAGCGACTAAGAATTTCATAATAAAACCGAATAACACTACTTAACTTACGAGTCAAACCCGTAGTAGTCGCGCTTGCGACCTGGTTATATCTATAATAAGTGTTGCCATGTAGCCACAGAGTATACATAATTATGTATAAGATAAGAGATAAATATTACAATGTTTTAAATTAATAGATTCAACAGATTCAGTTGACTATGCACACCGCTGCAAAAGGTATCATTTCCTTCCTCTGGAGTTGAGACGGCAAATTAACGATATAATTCTACTGTTGGGTATCGCTAACGGCCACGTTGACTGTCCTGAACTCGTAGTTAATTTGTCATTACGCACGTATTTATTGGGATTTCGTCAAAGGCCAATATTAAATGTACCTTTCGCATTGACTAATTACAGACGGAATGTTTTTTCAATAAGAAGTGCACTTAGCTTTAATCAACTACCTAGGGACTTAAATATTGACTTGTTCTGCACCAGTGTAGCGACAGCAAGACGACTTTTGACACAGTTATTTTTCGACAACTAAATTATACTCTGTACTTTACTCTTATCGACTAATTTTTAGCTATATGTGGAGGCTTTTAATTAACAATCTCTTTAGAACATATTCTTATATCTTATGTCTATTAGTCTGTAAGCCTTCTGTAAAATAAAATAAAATAAATAAATAAACACTTTGGGCCACATTTTTGACACAAAAATGACAATTTTTGAGATAAATTTCTTATAGGAAAAAAATCGCGACATCGAGAGCATCTTAACATTAATTTCAAACAAAGAACAATGTCTGAACTTCATTTACTTTTCATTTAGCCTCGAATAAATCAGAAACGCAAATCAAAACAATTTTAACGTTAAAAGCTATCATTTTTATTCTACCTTTTCCCTCTCGAAATTAATTAAGTAAAAAAGAAAAAACAATTAGACATTATACGTTTTTACACAACTTCCTTGTTACCATCACAAAAAGAAAATAAGACAAAGGAAAATAAATTAAATTGTAATTTGAACGTTTCGAAAAAAATTGTTTCCAACAAACGCCTAACGAGTTTATTCAATAAAAGTGTAACTGTCTATCACACCGTAATGTAACTTTATATTTTCGGAAATCGTGTGAAAATGTAGATAGACATATATCACTATTTCATGCACAGGCTATCTTAATACACAGCATCACATAACACAGAGCATCTATTGCACTAACTGGATTTCACCATTACGTAACCAATATTTGATAGAGTTACGTAATAGGGAAATCCAAACCTATGTGTATGTATGAAATCCCTTGACATCACATTAAGGACGCCAGTGGCCGAAATAAAACCACAAATAAATAATAAATAATTTCAAAACAACAACTAAATTATTTTCTGTGGTGTCTTGTAAGTAGGATCTTGAGAATTTTTCATGATGTAAAATTATAAAACTACTAAAATAAATTAAATCAAAATAATTACCTAATATAAATAATGAATATTTTTGAAAATCAGAACGGTGTAATAGTCACACTAGAATGTTGATTAAATAAAATTATTTATACAAAAAATAATATGCCGAGGCATTTCTTTTATAATCATATTGTCTGTGACTGACACCGCTGTACCCAAGAGACAAGCGTATTAAATAACTTCCAAATTCTTTTCTGCTTTTATCTAGATTTATTTTTGAAATCAGCTTAACTTACCAAATTATGATGGACATGGTAAAATAATAATAATGAATTCAACTAATAAAAGAATTACTTTAGAATAATACTCATGTGTGTGTACAATACTCATCAAAAAGCTTATAAGTAGTATCTGTCTGCCATACCCGTACAAGGGTAGCATGATGAACTACTGAGAAAAGTCCGAATACCAGCACTGGGACAGAAATATGTTGAATTATTAATTTACATACACATAGGTGACCTGGGAGGAGAAAGGCAATACCGACCTTCACATAAATGTGATAAAACATGCTGAAATGATCCCCGTAATTCAGCCCTCGTCTAATAGTGAAACAATAAAAGGTTGAATTATTAAAACTCACCCTTACCATCCCTTTCATTCACTGCTCAAATATTAAAACCTTACCAACACGTAGTACCTATAAAGTTTTTAGGAGCTTGAAATCAATTTTTCGAACAATAGGCAGTATTGTCTACAGTAATAAGTAATGGCAAGGTTTTTATAATAGAATAGCAAACTGGCCTAATAGCGTCCTGAATGATTAATTATACCTATCTATTAGTAGTTTCGCAACAAGGTTGTCTCTATGCCAGATTTCATCAAAACTTTAACTTTTATCACAGAAATTGAAGGTTGGTTTCCATGAAGGTTGAAAGGGATGATTTATTATTAACTTCCAATTAAAAAAAAAGAAAATCAACCAAGCATTCCATTTTTAAATTTCCCGCCGTTCGCCAGGCAAAGTGCAACGCACCACAATTGTCAATTTGTCAGTGACATCTGAAGTCGCACGTCCAAAATCAACGTAGCACGTAGCTATGATTTTCCTTTTTTTTCTCTGTTCCACCACAAAATTTGCTTGCGAACATGCTACGAGCCGTTTGTCTTACTCCACGGAGCCGTAAATCCGTGACTGAAATAACTTCGCGACAGTTTCTTGGGAAAAATACCTTATTGAGTTCCGAAATGCCGTTGAGAATATGAACTGTCATAGTCAGTGGATTCTGTGTACCGTTCCAAACTCAAAGGATTTCTCTTTAGTTTATTATATTGGGGGGATTTGTTTATCAGAATATTCAAATTATGAACGGCTTTGCTTCGTGTTAATACCTCGAGAACTTAACGATTCCAAGAATTAAGCGGATTATGTTCATAGGATACGAAATTTTCCGTAATATTGAAGGTATACGCTCAGTCTTTATAGCTTTTCCTAAAAAAGTATATTTCTTTGGGTAAGTAATATTTCTCCGCTTTTATGTCGTAGGCCACCACTATAAACGGGAGGTTGCAATATTTGTGTGATATAGACAGAATGGTGGCACTTTATCTGCCTTACAATTTTTTATTTAGATATTGGCCCGGTTAAAATTTAATAGTATTTGATCTTATTTGCTGAAAACGACAAGATGTTACGTTATCGTAAGCGTTGCAATTTCGTATGTTTGACCTGAAAATTGACAAAAAAAATCCATTACTTTTTTCAAACTTTATAGCAGGATCTCAATAACTGAAAGATAGAATAGAATAGATAGAATCTATAACATAAAACTTTTCCAACTCAAATTTCGAATCTTCAAATCAAATATTAAAATAAAAAATAATGTTGTTTTAGTTCTTATCTTCAACTATAATAAAATAACGTAAAATTATACTCCAAAGAACAATACCGGCAATGAATCTGCGTCCACAATTCAGAAATTAAAAAACTAAAAAAAGAATTCAATTGTCATTCCCGACATGCGAGCCTGGGGCGCAAGGATGTTTCTTTGCACGTCGTAAAAATGTCCCTCCCCACCCCTCCTTCTCCCTCCGGGGTCCCCCTTTGAGAGGAGACAAAAGAAATAGCGCGTGACGTGAATGGGCCCCGACACGGATTGATGTCCAAGGTCTAAGCAGGTTTTTAATAAAAAAAATTGGTGCGAAACGATAAAATGACGTTCTAAGATTTTATGAAGGCATTGTTAATAGGGTATATCCCATAAAGTAGGTTTACTCCTTTATTATACAGGGTGTATTCTGATTTCATAAAACGTTTACAAGTATGTGGATACAAAAAAGAAGTCTGTAATAATCGTAGCGTAGTGGCGGTTTTAGTTAGCGTCACTATATGTATGTAGAAACAAAGCTTAGTAGTAGTTTGCCTGGATTTATAGCTTATTTTCTACACATTAACATACCATTATGCCTGTATTCGGCAAAGGGTTAGACAGAAGTATGTATCAATTTACTCACAGTTCCGTGGTATGTTTAGGTGCCATGTAATACGGCGTGAGTCTACCATTAAATGAGGCACAAATCCATACGCCTAGCTACTACTGATTACTCCATAGGAAAACCCGATAACACTTACCGATAGCTTGACCTGGGAATTGAACCCAGGAGTTCTAGCGAAGCAGTCGTGCTTACGACTACTAGGTTAGTGATATAGTTATTTATAAATATTTATTTAATTCTACCTACCAGGAGAGCAACTGTGAAAGCCTTTTTATACGTAACCATGGTATTATTTGATTATTTATTCCATCCAACGCCAGAATCTCAGATTTATTTAACATTCAGGAAAACGAAGATAAACAATAATATACCCTGCATAATGTAACTAGCCTTATATAGTGCCCGCAGACTATTAATTCAATTAAGAACCTCCATGGGGATGCAGCGGCGTGAAATTTATCTTTTTCCCACCATACATCGTTTAAATGGGTACTTGGTCATTTGCATTTATATACGGCGCCCCGCGGTGCCACCTGCATTGATGATTTCTTTTTCATTCCTGTGGAATTTCCCAAAATCGTTTCTTAGCAGATGTCTACAATTTATAATTAACAATCTACATGACTAATTTCCACGTCGTTGGCTTTATAGTTCTTGAGCGAGTGGTATTTCGCGAATATTTTTACGAGGCGTGTTACTTCTCCAAGCAAAGGAGGATACTTCTACCAGACGGGATTATTGTCTGGCCGGTCACTGTGAGTCTCGATGTGGGACTGTAACCATATCTATCGCAGTTTAGAAAAAATATACAGTTGATAGACAGGTTTAATTAATTCGGCACGATAGTAATTAAACACGTAATTATCTCCAGAGCCTTTTCCCAACTATGTTTGTGTCAGCTTCCAGTCTATCCAGATGGGGCTGAATATCTGTATTTTACACCAAGCGACTGTCATCAAGCAGTGATAGCCTAGTGGTATGACCATTGGACTGCCAAGTCGAAGGTCTCGAGTTCGAACCCAAGGCATGCACCTCTGACTTTTCGAATTCATGTGCGTATTAATGACTAATTATCACTCGCTTAAACGGTGAAGGAAAACATCGTGAGGAAACCTGCATACCTTAGAGATTTTTCTCGACGGTTTGTGAAGTCTACCAACCCGCACTAGGCCAGCGTGGTGGACTATAGCCTAATCCCTCTCAATATGAGAGGAGACGTGTGCCCAGCAGTGGGACAGTATATGGGTTGATGATGATGATGATGATGACTCATCATACCTCCGCAACCCAATTTCTGAGCAATACCGATATCCTAAGGAAAGATAGTTGTCAGGCTTTTAGGCCTTCTGACTACCGCTAACGATTGTCATAGGGGTTCGCATGAAAACCGGGACTGACGGCTTCACGTGCTCTCCGGGGCACGGGGGGGTCTCAATATGTTAAGAATGGTCACTCATCCACAAACGGATGGCGGCTGGCGCAGATTGACCTTGCAGATCGGTTGATCAGCGTAGACAGAACTTAACCACAAACACCTCTATAGTAATTAAACACGTGCCATCATTAATTAGTATCGATACAGTTTCAACCAACAATCTACACACATTGTATTTGTTAACTAATTATAAAGCGTTGTGACGCCGCTTGTGATCGTATCATCAAACGACCTAATCACAGTAATCATTTACACTAATGACAGTTAAGTGTTGTGATACGTACGCTATCGATAAAACTATCGATACTTATTTTGACGTCTGTCAGTTTGAGTGTCAATCTACTGATCATGAGGTCGTGGGTTCGATGCCTACAGAATACATAATATATGTATAATTATCATCATCTCCCCTTCGGACCGCGATAGCGTTTAGACGTGTCTTCCGTACAAGTTTCATTTCAAAATTATTTATTTTAAATATTAAATTGTGAAAAATAAGTATTTATTACCCGCACGAAGTACCAGGCGCGCATACTTAGTTCGCAAGTAACAGAGTGCACCGTAGTGTGTCACGTGTGACGAGCGCGACAGGTGATACCACGCCCTCCTGAGTGCGTCATCGCCAGGGGGCCACTGCAAGCCGACTGTTGCTGTTCGGTCATTTCAAAACCACAAATGTGCAGAGGAAGCGACCTGCGTTAACGCATTACGTTCGAACAAAGGTAAATCAAGACCACCGATGTGCTATTATTAACCTGTTTTTGTGCACTTTTCTGGTATTTATATGAAGAATTTGTGTTCATATAAGATTCATAAAATAATTAAATATAACGCCGAGACTTTACCAGTGAAGTAGGTACTTACCTTGATGATCAAATATGCTTCGGACACCAGATAACAACTCGGAACCTAATCTATCTTCAACTGGAATATCCGATACTCCTACTAACTACGTAACTAAAAATAGGGGTAAACGATTTCGTAGTGCGTCCGGTGAAACTTCGTTCAGGGATGAATTCCTAGCGTTTAAGGATGAGTTTAAACAAATGTTCATTAAGCTTCAAATGGATACGGTAAACGAAATTAAAACCCAATTTTCATCTTGGAAAATGGAATCTGACGCTAGACTCACAAAGCTCGAGGACTCCTTAGTACAAATCGAGAAATATAACCAGGAAATAGAAAAGTCTATATCATTCACAACCTCACAATATGATGATATGAAGCTTAAAGCCGATCGGTTGGAACTGGAGTGTAAGGATCATCGGGCACATATTATGACACTGGAAGAAAAAATTGAGGAAATGCAAAGAATTTCGAATATAAACTTTCTAGAATTAAGAAATTTGCCAAAAAAACAAAATGAATCAAAAGGTGACCTTGATAAATATCTTGAAAACCTGCTTAAATCGATAAATGCTAATACATATGAATCGTCCATAAAAGACGCCTTCCGCTTGCCGGGAAAGAAGGACAGTCATCCTACGATACTCATTGAGTTTTGTAATAACACATCCAAGAATAACGTTATTAAGGCGGTAAAAACATATAACCAGTCTTGTGAAGTGAAATTGAATACTGCCAATCTGGGAGTCGGGGGATCACTTCCCGTTTATATCACTGAACACTTAACTCCAAATGCGAGAAAATTACACTTTATTTCGAGAAAACTTATCAAAACTAATGAACTAAAGTATTGCTGGACTTCAAATGGAAAGATTCTGGTAAAAAAAAGTGACTTATCTCCAACCATCCAGATTACAACGGAAGACCAACTTAAGAAGCTAACAACAAATAGTAAAATCTGACTCACAGCGGGCTTATACTTATACTCTTATGCATTTTGCACTCAAATGGATAGAATGGTAACTGGTTATATCTGCTTCTGTTACTGCGCCTCCCGGTTTCTAACGTCGACCATGCTTATTCTTATTTATTTACACGAAACTATCTACAAACGCACTTCACAAACACTACACAGGCTTATTTTTGTATACTTAAATGGCCATACCTATTATTTTGTATGTAAAATAATTAACTTACTACAAACAGTACACATAACTATCTACACAATACACAACATAACACAAATTTTACGCACTGACGCACTGTTTGTATTCGTAAACTACTGTACCTATTATTTTCTTTGTAAAACTGTTAACTTACAACAAACAAAACATAAAACTATCTATAAACACACTACAGAAATATTACATATACACACTTTTAAAACACATTACAACACATACATACAGATAACTAAGTACTACACTATCTTATGTTATATAGAAATACGCAAAACTAATTACAACACACTCAAACCGACTATAACACACAACCGCAGCATTAATAGCATTACTTTATTGATTCAATTTCTGTTAATATCTGGATTATATAAAAACCGTTATGAGATCCTAGTTACTGTTAAATGGAAAAAGTATATTTTTTTATTAAGACATCAATCTTATACAACAATGTTGTCCGCTACTGTAACCTATAATTTTAAAGTTCGATAATGACCTATTGAATGAGATCGATAACTTTTCAGTATCCGATACTATAAAATGTGAACCTGAGAACTGTGCATCCTTTTTGAAACAACCACAGTCCTACTTAAAAATCCTATCGCAGAATATCAGAAGTATAAATGCTAACTTTGATAGTTTAAACGTCCTCCTTCAAAGACTACAGTTTAGCTGTGACATTATAGTACTTTCTGAATGTTGGATGTCATGCGTTCGAGATATTCCTGTTTTGGTTGGATATTTAAGCATGTCTACAGCATCCCACTATAATCAGAATGACGGTGTCATAGTATTTATTAAAAATAATATTAAAGCAACTATTGAAGAACCCGACATAGAAGAAGCAAATTGTTTACTTATTAAAATTAGTTATGATGTAGCTATTGTAGCATTATACCGACCTTTCTGCTTTAAAAATATACATAAATTCATCACATCTTTGCAAAAAATAATACACACCTTATCATCATACAAAAATATTATACTTATAGGCGACATTAATATTAATATTGCTACAAACAGCTCAGATCGGCTGCTGCCAGAATATCTTGACTTTCTGTCACTAAATGGCTTCCTTCCAGCATTTAATAGAGCAACGCGTGCAAATAGTTGTCTTGATCATGTAATACTGAAGACAAACATAGTAATAAGGACGTTTATAATTGACTCCCATATTACTGACCACGTACCTGTGCTCTGCTGTGCTCAAGTTAAACACATAAATAAACCCCAAAAAAAACAAATATTGAAGTTGGACTTTGAAGCAATAAAGTTGGCATGTGATCATCTTGACTTCACCACAGTCTATAATGCAATTAACCCTAATGATGCCATGGATATATTTATATCAAAAATAACTTATGTCATACAATTAAATACTAAAACACTAAATATATCAAATAGATACAGAATCCTTAAACCTTGGATGACAGTGGGTCTTATTAGATGTTCTCGTAATAGAGATCGGATGCATGCGAAGTTTAAACAAAACCCAGAAAATACAGTGCTTGAAATCACATATAAAAGATACAGAAATTTCTATAACAACCTGACTAGAAAACTAAAGCGTGATTATGAAAAGAAACTACTCGAAGAAGCCGGTAAAAATAGCAAATGTATATGGAAGGCGGTAAATACTATCACAAATAGAAATAATAAAAAAGACCACTCTTTAGATCTCCTTTCGATAGATTCAACCCCTTATTTATCAGTAAATGCCACAAATAAATTTTTTGCTACCATAGGGGAAAACTTAGCAAGCAAAATTACGGCACCGTCTGGACCAATTTCGTTTAATAATATCCCTTTAGATAGCGTGTCCTCAATTTGCAATTCATTCGTTCTACTTGATACTGATATACAGGAAATTGAAAAGCTCATCATGGGTCTAAAAAGTGATTGTGCAGTGGGAGACGATGGCATCTCATCTGATATATTAAAATGTATAAAGAATAGCATTGTCCCCCCGCTTACATATATTATCAATATGTGCTTAAATGTAGGTATATTCCCAAATGCATTGAAGAGGTCTATTGTCCGACCTATTTTCAAGGGTGGAGATAGAACCCGTGTCACTAATTATCGGCCTATTTCTATACTGACATCATTATCTAAAATTTTTGAAAGAATAATTAACACAAGATTAATCAAATATTTAGAAAGCTACAATCTTCTCTCGAAACAACAATTCGGTTTCCGCCCTGGTAGGTCAACGGAAGATGCCTTAAATAATTTTACTGAACACATTGTCAAACTAATTGATAATAAAAAGAAATGTCTTACTATATTCCTTGACCTGGCAAAGGCTTTTGACACGGTTTCTATTCCCACTCTGATAAACAAGCTGTATCAACTCGGCATCCGAGGAAACCAACTTCAGTTGCTACAGGATTATCTGTCCGGAAGAACACAAAGAGTAAAAATTGCAAATCATATGAGTGATGACCTACCTGTTACCCATGGAGTTCCTCAGGGTAGTATTCTAGGCCCTACACTTTTCCTAGCCTATATTAATGATCTCACCAATATTAATATTGAAAACTGTAGCATAATTTCATACGCAGATGATACTACCCTGACATTCCATGGTGTATCTTGGAATGAAGTGTACCAAAAAGCCCAAGATGGATTTAACATAGTCACTAAATGGCTTGCTTTAAATCATCTCTCACTAAACACTGAAAAAACAAAATATATCCCTTTCTCCATTAGAGATCCGGACAGATCCTTGCAACAAACACATAATATAACTGCTCACACTTGTAATAATGAAATTCTTAATTGCTCTTGTCCTGCGCTATCTGCCGCTAAATCCATAAAATATTTAGGTATAATATTCGATAGTAATCTAAATTTTAAAAATCACATTATTAATCTCTCAAACAGAATACGAAAATTAATATATATATTTAAACAAATCAGACACTCAGCTAATATTAACATAAAGAAAATGATGTACTATTCCTTGCGCCAAGCGGTTATAACTTATTGTATTTCCTGTTGGGGAGGAGTTGCAAAAACGCACAATATAATTGTCGAACGAGCTCAAAGAGCCCTATTAAAGATCATTTACTTTAAACCCATGCATTACCCTACCACTGACCTATACAAAGATTGTGAGGTACTATCAGTGCGTAAACTCTTTGTCCTGTCTTTGATATTGAGGCAATACTCTAATGTCAGACCTAATACCCTGACAGATAAAGAAAATACAAGAAGACGCTTACAATTATTTGGCACGGTACCTTGTAGAACATCTTTTGCTCAAAAATTTAACCTGTTTTTAGGACCAAGATTATTTAATATAGCTAACAAGCAACAGGAAATTGTGTACTTGACGAAACGAGACTGCAAACAGAAATTAATCACATGGCTCCTGTCCCTTACTTACGATGAAATCGAAAAGCTTTTAACTGTACCTGCATAAATTAAATTAAATAGTACACCACAATTATAAACACACACACACACACAAACACACACACACACACACACACACACACACACACACACACACACACACACACACACATACACTCACACACATATGCTTCGAAATATCTAAATACCTTTAAGTTCCCTCTAGTAAATTAGAATTAAAAATACTTTCCCTTTCCTTAATTATATCCTAGTTCTTTAATTAAAATATGAACGTTAATTTTGGGGGTGGGCGCTGATGCCTATAGTACAAGATATTAATTTATCTTAGTTTAGGTATCAGCTCCAACTCTAAATGTGTTATAACTACCTTTCTGCTCTAAATTTAAAATCGACCATTATTTTGTAAAACTTGAAACTTGAAGGTGTAAATAAAGAATTTTTATTATTTTTTTTTATTAATTATGTAATAAACATAAGTGTTTGTGTGTTTTGTTTTTATGTGTTTCTTATAATATATATTATTATAAGTATGTAGTTACAAAAAAAAGGATATTAGTATTAAAGATATCCATTGTTTAGTACACACAGAACCAACTCTGTTTAGGTAGTTTGGGACTAGATGCTGCTGTGTAAAAAGTCCCAAAATATGTATTGTTATATTTATTTATTATAGACTTTTGCGTATTATAGACGGTTCTGTTGACCAATGAGAATATAAATATCACAATACAGCCCAATGATAGATTATCATAATAATATGCAAAATTAATAGCAATTATTATATGATTTCTATGTCAGAAAGAAAAATACTGAATTTGCTTCGTCATACGAACGAAATGATTTGTATCATAATTATATCTACTGATTAAATTTTTCAGATATTTACTTTAAAGGCTTTTGAAAGTGGAATAACATAAAAGACATTCACCGTATGTTTAGGTCCCATGTAATACGGGGCAAGCCTATTTATTATATTTTTTCAAGTAAACAAATTGATAATTATGTCATTTTTACAAGTGACAGATAATATTTCAGTTGCTTTTAAGTGTCTAAGAACACATTTACAAAAGTAAATGTCATTTAATATGTATGTTACGTGAATGTGATTAAAGATATTATCGATATCTCCGTTAAAGTGTTCTCCCTACACTGCACATCAATGTAGCCAATCATATTTGAAGTTAATCAAAATATTTATCTAATTGTAACCAGTTCTGACATTTGTACTATTTGTTCATCGATATACTGAAACAGTAGAATACTGCCTTATTAGCCTAGTGGTTTTAAGCGCGACTGCTATGCTAGAGGTACTGGGTTCGATTCCTAGGTCGAGTCCCAGGTCGAGCAGTGTTATTGGGTTTTTCTATGAAATTCTCAGTAGCAGCTCGGGCTTTGAATTTCGGCCCGGTTAATGACAATCGCTCCCTATTACATGGGACCTAAACATACCGGCGAATACTACACTTCTGCCTAACCCTTCGGGAAATACAGGCATGATAGTATGTTATGTTATGAAATAGATTATACAACGCTCCAAAAAAATATTTATTTTGACACTTCATTGAAACAGATTGAATGTCTATTTGATTTCAAACATTTTCCAATTTCCAGGACGTCTCAACGGGATTGATGCTCCTTAGTAAAAATAGGACCAGTTATGACTATTTAACATCAATTAACCATTTAATGTAATACTTTTTACACGTCAAGTGTTAATCCAAGGATTAGAAGGCGGGGCAAAGAAAGACCTACTTGATGGTATCGATAGACAATGAGAAACTCAAATTTATTCTAAACCAAAGCATTCTATTTTTGAATTAGACCCATATTACACCAGATGGTAGTAGACTTATACAGTTTAGTATCCTTTACAACCTCTAGTCAACGTTTTGGAATACGCCCAATAAAAATAAGGATTCCCAATAAAATTTCACTTAAACACGAAATTTAAAATTTTCACGTTACGATGTTGTTCGAATGCGGGCAACAACGTCACAAGTGTAAAAAGATACATTTTTATAAGCGACGTTATTTTATGTTTACTTAAGTTTATTTTTGTTTGTGTATGCCAAGGGAAGTACACCTAATAGTGTTGTGTTGTTAGAAATTGGAAGTCACTGTCGGCAAGTAATGGTCGATCGTGACACGAATAGCATTTGAATTTCCCGATAGATACACTTTATACTATAGTACGCCGAAAAATTTAACACCGTCCCCCCCTTAATTTTCTTTTGTGGGTAAGAAAAACGTGATCGCCATACTTATAAGTGTTTGCCTTGGATTTTATTCACTATTTTTGTAGTTTTTTATATTTAACTCTCGCTGATAACGCCATTTTAGTAATATCTTTGTGGTAAAACCTCATTGTAATTTTAGAATATCGAATATACGAAAATCATTCTTTTATGGCATAATATACACTTTGACTGATAAAAAGATTCGAAAAGCTTTGTGGTAAACTAGTAAATTAATATATTTTTTTTGGGATATTTAAAGTAAAAATCCGTATCAAAGAAAAATATTTAAGCTACAATGTTTAATAATTGGAAATGTCAAACGGAATTTTTAACTGTAACCCTGCTAAAGCCTATTAAATAAAAGTAGGTATCATAAACAAAAACGTCAGAAAAACTACAAATCAAATTAATTTATTCATCCCTGAGACCGCCTTTTCAAAGATTTCTCTTGAGAATTCCAATAAAAAGCACAAGCAGAAAAGTTATGATTCAAAAACAAAATCATTCTCAAAACGACAGTGCTATGGGCATTTTTTAATTTCGCCTACTAACCTCAGGCAGCAAAAAGGTCGGTCATATAGAGTTTTTTGGAGGGAAAAAATCGAATAAAGGACAATAGGAAGGCCGGTCCATGTCATAATCATATTTTTCTCGCACAAAAGAGTTCTTACGTTAATGTGAACGGTAATAAATGAAAGTCAGGCCATATAAAGCTTGTTTTTTTTTTCCTTTTCGTGTAACAAGGAAGAGATTTTCCGGCGGGAATTTTGGTGCGGTGACCGATTTTTCGACAGCGTGATAAAGAAAACAAATTACGGGATAGATTATTCTTTTTGATACATGTTGACCCATACAGCTTAATAGCTATGAATTTTAATTTATTTTACTTTGTTTACACGAGTTTGGGCTTCGGTAATATTTTATATACCATCGTAGTAAAAAGCGGTCTTTTTATGAATACGCATTTTAACCAGCATGGGCTACAACACTAGTGCACCAGCCAGCTCTAAGGCAGGGGTGACCAACACAGCAAAACACACTGCTTACCAAATAAATAGATTATGTTTGATTCTCAATTTCTTTTTTGTTATCCGCAATGGGTCCGCGTTTTCTTTAATAACGACAAAAAGATGCGGCCTGAAATGATGTCTTTAAAAAATTTGACTCAGGTGCCAAAAGGTTGGCTACCCCTGGCATCTAAGGTATACTCCAGACAGTGAATCCTCTTCTAGCTAAATTGCATCACTGCTATTTTCAATTTCAGCACCCCTATAATTATATAAATGCTATTATAGGTTTATTTATATATTACGCAAGTATAAACATATAGATATACTATCACAATCACGTTGATCTTCAAAATGCATTGCACACCATGCAGATAAAAGTCAGTTTAATTGTACAAACGAAGTAATTCAATTAATTATCAATTTTGCTTGATCCCGGATTCAATCAGAGCTTTGAATTTTACGATTTTTACACGGGACCCTAACAAATCTTTATTATCCCCATCTGATTTTACTTTCCAGCTTTGATTGAATCCAATCACTGTATAATACAACAAATATGGATCAGAAGTACAATAATAATTGTATTTTGTACGTAATGGTTTAAGAACGCCAATATTTTCTAATGTTGGGTGTGTGATATTTTTTTAATATCTGGGATATTTTACACAGTACGATTCTAGTCCAAAACTAAGCAGAGTTTGTGCTAAGGGTACTTCAAAATGGATATATTACTTGTAAGATACTTTTTTGTAAATACATACTTCTAATACGAAATATAAAATAGGAAACACCCAGCCAAACATAAACACTTACGTTCATCACATTAATTGTTGTGTGCTGTGGGAATCGAACCCACAACCTCGTGATCAGCAGTCCGATACACGAACACCTAGACCACTGACAGCCGTCATCAACATTTTTTGGAAGAAAAATCAACTTAATAAAATAAAGCCAAATAAAATAAGAGAATGCTTAACATGAAGAAAAGCATAATACACACATACATTTGTCGTTTTGTTTCGTTACTTTAGTTTTAAGGACTTCATTACTAAGCTTGACCAATCCATTTGGATTGGTAAAGCCTAAATCCTTCAAAAGGGCATCGGCCCTTGTACCTATATGACGAAATGTATGGAAGTGGCCAAGGTAAAAAACGTATGCTACATTCGTAACAAGTCGCTGAAAAGATACATATAGTATAAAAGGGAAAGCCTTTAAGAAAAAGGCATCCTTGTTTATCATACTTTAAGGCATATTTGCGGGTCCATTGATGTAACTACGATTTCATTAGGAGTGGGATTTCTTTGCACCGTTTTTATTTGGTGGCATTAGGTAGGTGTAACATTTTTACCCTCTCACATTGCGCCTCCCGGCGGCGCTCGCGAAATTGGAGCGACATCCGATCTAAATTTGAATAAAATTACTTTTATTTCATTTTTTCGTGTCGCCCACGCCATGTGCGTTTGTGCGAGCCTTGGCGCAATCTGGCCGACCGACCTCCTAATGTTGTTTGAACGAAATTATTTATGAGATATTTTGGGGTGTACCTACTGCGTTTTATGTACACTTTAGTACTCTTATGGTATACTAGCTTTTGCCCGGGGCATCGCTATCGCGAATATAGAAGATTTATAATATTATAATTATCAATATCAGAATTAGAAATTAAATTTGCTCCAGGAGAGGAAACGTTGTGTTGGCAGTTGGGGGGCACTTTGACCCTTATACTGCCAACCCAACTATTCCACTCTCAATACAGGCTCGGCAACGCGCAAATGATACTCCTGGTTTTGCAAGCGTCTATAGGCTACGGTAACCGCTTACCATCAGGTGGGCCGTATGCTTGTTTACCACCATAGTAGAATAAAAAAAAAATCTGATGAAGATAAAAACACAAACTCCCGTTTAAGTTATAGTCTTTTCCTGTCCCAGCTTCCAGTCTAATTCTTAGTATTTACACGAAGCGACGACCATGAAACCTGTGCATTCAATTTCTGGTTAATTACCGATGTCATAAACGAGTACATAGATACACTGCAGTTCGTCGGTACTTTTAAGATTCCATAAAATGTAAGAGTAAGAGTAATTTATTTACGAGAGATAGTACAAATCTATATGCTGTCCACACTGCGAGCTGCTACTGAAAAAAATTCAAACAAAAAAACCCTAAAACACTTTCAGCTTTAAAATCGTACGCAGGACTAATGAAGCAAAAAGTTTCAACATTCAATCCGTATGCCTATTATTTTTTACACAATAACTTAGACGGAATTCGTTCCTATGGAAAGTAATCCTCATTCTGTATTGGGGTCGGTTTTCAGTATTTTACACGAAGCGACTGACACAGTCCTCTACAGCCTAATTTCTGGCCAATTCCGATATTTTAAGTATCAATATACAAGAATATCATTATATTATTATAGTTTATTCCACTTTTTTCTAGGTGAAATACTTCCAAGGTGAAATGAGGACAGCAAAAAGTCTACTTTGTTCATCTTTGACATAAGCAATTGATTCACCTAGGTGAACAACGGCGACTTTTGTTATTCATCATGTGGACTTTTTCACCCACATAAATCAAGCACATATTGATACATACGAAGTAAATCATTCCTTCGTATGTATAGAAGGATAATTCAGAAGCCAAATAAGCCTGACCGGAGCCTGAACTATGTCAGGCTTATTGGGCTTCTGTCTCACTACCAATTGATGTGCTCTACAAAGCACGGAGTTACATACACAGACTGACCGCGTTAAGAGCAGCTTAACCTTTGGTTAGCTCGGTTAGTCGATCGGTCGTTAGGAGACGTTATTACTGGAGCATAGAGAAGTAGTACACAGTCGGAGTAATTCCACTCAAATTGGAGCTACTCGACTGGGGAAGTACTTCAGAAAATCCTCCGCATCTCAGAAAATCGAAGTGTAATAACACTGCTTTGAGCTTTGTTGTGTTCCTTACGGTGAGCAAGGTTGCCAGTCCTCCGCGAGGAAACATTGGGGAAACTTTACTGCCAACCCGACTATTCCTCTTTCGTTTTACAGGGTCGGAAACGCGCAAGTGATACCCCTGGAGTTATAAGTGTCTGTAGGCTCCGGTACCCGCTTCACATCAGGTGGGTCGTATGCTTGTTTGCCACCTTAGTGGTATACAAAAGGTCGTTTAAAAAATGTAAACTGTAATTAAAACAACATCAGTTAAGTTAATACTTTAATATATCATTTAGTTTTATTGGCCTCTTCCTTGAGGAGCTGGAAGACATAGGAGAAGTCTTTTTGGCCATATCCTCGGGACTGGACGATGCGGTACAGCTGTGTTGCTACGGCACCAAGCGGGATGGGTGACCGGATACCGAGAGCCATGTTACTTGCCAGCTCCAAATCCTGACGAAGAAATATAGATTAACATCACAAGTTTCTAAAGGATAGATAGGGACATAATTGTCTTATATTTTGGAAGACTTAGAGTTACTTTCTCGTAACAGAAAAATCAGGCAAATAATCCAGGCTTGAAAATCGCTCTTTTTTGTTATGATATTTAGTTTAACCTACACCATTATTATTTGTAAAGGTTCGCTAACAGTTGTTAACGTAATTAATGTTATAATCATATAAAATATTAACATCAATACCTATATGAGACGTAATGTCACACAACATATACAGAAAAACAAGTTCTTATCTTATCAGACTTGCGTAAGAGGATTTAGAATTGTCAATAATTAATATGTAGCTGTTTTTGTATCCATCTTGGCTATATACGAAATTCAACCCTAAACAGACCGCGTACGACTTAGATCTCAAGTACCGATTACCAAAAGAGCCTCAAACGGTCATCTTGCTGACTGACTCATCTCTTCACCAGAAAATAAAAACTATTTCCACAAACATGACCGTCATACCAAGGAATCACTACAAATGCGTACTAAAAAGTTTTGGCTGATGGATCGAACTTGTTTCTACCATGAAAGTGATTCCCGATTCAATAATCGCGATTTGAAATGTTGTCCTGCGTTGACGTTACCTACTGCTACATTGTGTTATTTGGTACTTTGTCAATACAATCGCTATATCGCTTGGATTCACAGTTTGGACGTTAGATTTAGGTAGTGAATATTCTTTTAACCCCCAACGCAAAAACGACGGGGTGTTATAAGTTTGACGTGTGTGTGTATGTGTATCTGTCTGTAGCATCTCCTGTCCGTAGCTCCCGCACGGATAAAAATGTGAAATGTGAATTGGTCGGGAGTGTTCTTAGCTATGTTTGATGAAAATCGATCAAAGATGGCCACCGCCACAAAAGGTCGGATTACATATTTTTCCACATGAACGGGCCGGGGGATTTTTAAATTTTTAATTTAGTTGTAGTTATTTTAAACTATGTAAAATCCAGACAGGATATGTCGGACACATACCAACAAAAACCGTAGTTTCCTTCTCTTGCCGTATGGTCGGGGCTACAGGGCTCAAGATTACATTCACCACGACTTAGAATACAGCGACCTTTTTAACAACATTATTAAGGTCATGACAATACACAGAGAGGAAATAAAGTCCTGGAGTGGCGACCACGCATAGGAAAGCGCAGCGTGGGACGGCCCCCAACTACTCGAAGGTGGACGGACGACCTCGTGAGGGTCGCGGGGAGTCGGTGGATGCGGTCTGCACAAGACCGATTTTTGTGGCGATCATTGGGGAAGGCCTATGTTCAGCAATGGATGTCCGTGGCTGATAGATAGATAGAATACACAGACACATCAAATAATGATGCGACTTTAAATAGCCAATGGCTATTAGATATACTTCCTCACCTTAACCATAAGTTCGTTCTTGAAACCGCCATCATAGTTTCTGCTGGAAGGCGCGGTAGGGACCAGGCCGGGGACGGGGCAGTACACCTCGGTAGACCACGAGCGGGCTGATGAGTTGTTTAGCACGTCCAACAAGACTTGGGGGTCGAGACCCATTCTGAAAGACACAAGATTAGATTACATGACTAATTATAAAAGATTTTTAAAGATGAGATGGTTTGTAGAGAAAATGGACGAATGGAGGTTGACCAAACAAGTATACCTAATACGTTGCGAATATAGAAGCGTTGTAAGGGGGACAACCCCGGCGAATGTATCACAATAAAATTGTGGACAGTCAAAAGATCTGGTTATGAGCAATCTATCCTATGCTACTAATATTATAAATGTGAAAGTTTGTGAGTATGGATGGATGTTTGTTACTCTTTCACGCTAAAACTACTGAACGGATTTCGATGGAACTTTACAGTATTATTATTTCTACATCAGAATAACATATAGGCTATAATTTATAACTTCTTTAGCCAAATTACAACGATAATCAAAAGTAACTTTTCCACGCGAACAAAGTCGCGGGCAGAAGCTAGTGTACAATAATTATGTCGATACAAGGACGACGCTCGGCATTCGTGACTACGCTTTTGGGTCTCTGAGAACAACAACTATACTTCGGCAGAATCAGCTAAGTATACCGAGTAATATCCAGTATACGCTGCCGTGGGACGGCCTCCAACGAAATGGACGGACGACCTAGTAAAGATCGCTGGGGGTCGTTGGATGCAAGCGGCTTATAACCGGTCTTTGTGGAAGTCTATGGGGGAGGCCTTTGTTCAGCAGTGGACCTCCTGTGGCTGATATGATGATGATGATACGCTGCCCAAGACCGGGATGGTTGGCGCTCTTTAGGGGAGGCCTAGGTTCAGCAGTGGACGGCATATGATGATGATGATGATACGCTGACCTCGCATAGTATAAGGCGTTCCTTAATATGCGAGTTTCAGGTTTACTGGATATTAATAGCTTGATGTATAGTCTTGTGTACCGTATTTTGGCCTTACATAACCGCTATTTATTTCATATATTGTCACAATATAAAAATTATTTTCTTATAAAATATCATTCGAGATCTTGGTAGGTATAACATACTCACTTGATACCCATATTCATACACTCAGCAGTGGCCATGCCAGTGATACCCATCAGCATATTGTTGGTGAGCTTGGCCACCTGGCCGGTGCCGACCTCTCCGCAGTAGAACTGCTTAGCGCCCATAGCCTTTAACAAAGGCAGGGACCTCTCAAAGTCTTCCTTGCGACCGCCGGCCATGAAAGCCAGGGTGGCGTTCTGTGCGCCCATGACACCTGAAATTGGGATGAGAATTGTGTAAGATGATTAGTTATACTGCAGCACTTAATGGCGACAGTTGGTTTAATAGTTTTTTTTTTAAAGATGGATGATAGAGTGAATGAATCCTCCAGAGCCCTAGGCGACAGTAGGAGCAAACCTCCTTGCTACACATGGACAAGGTTCTAAATTCAAAATTTTCAGACAGCAAATACTTAATGTTTTTTTTTTATTTAACTCCCGTACTATATAACGAACCTTAGATCGCTAAATAATTTACAAATATACAATTAACGGACACAAACTATAGCCAGACTTGAAACAAATCTATGTTACGTCTTGTATGGAAATCGAACCCCTACTTAACTAACTACCCCTACTTAATTGTGGGGGCTGGCATGGCCAGCAACACATCATCCAAATGTGATTTATTATGTTGTCCCCACTATGGTACATCCCTTACTCTTCAAAGACTAGTTCATGAAGGCCCAAGCCCACTAAGAGGAAGGAACCTGAAGTCCTCTGGCTTCGGGTATATGTTGCCGAGATGACTCATCCGTTTCGTCGGTAGGACGTCACAATCATACAAGATGTGCTGCATTGTTTCACTGAATTCACCACAAGCTGTACTTGAATCATTATTCAAAGCCAGCTTCATTTTATGGAGCATGCCATTTGTTGCAAAATGCCCTGTAAGGGCTCCAATTACAGTTCGGACGAACCCCCCTACACTCAAGATGCAATAGCAGTATAGTAACGAGCTACATCAAACATGCAGTTAATAAATGCACGTTTGGTTAGTACAATAATTGTGTTTAGGTTATGGGCCCTTTCCATTCCACAACTACTGGGACCACATAATCGTCGTCTCAAATATTACGTAAGACTACGTAAATAAATTATTATTTAAAAAAAAAACATTCTAATTAAAAAGATATAAATAATTATTTGCTATGGTTCATATCGCTACGATTTCATGAGTGCTGATTACAGCGATAAGCTTGCTATTATCACAATTGTTGGTGTTGCTATGGATTTACTGTTATCTCTAGTATCAGTAAGCTCCCCTGAAGTTTTAGTTACCTATAAATATAACTAGGATCTTGAAGGTTTGTTTCGAGAAGCGTTACAAACACAAGAGAACTACTGCCTGTATATGATTTTTTTTTTTTAAGTTATTTAGCGAAGGAAAAATTCGACCGCGGGCAGGATTCGACACTGCGTCTTCTGGTTAGGTACACCAGATGCTATGACCGCTAAGCCACCGCGAGTCCCACCCGCCATGACGAATTTTGCTCTCACATTCAGAATTTACGTCTTTACGGTGACGTCAGCAACACCTATTGAAAAGCTTGCTTTTCAATAGGTGTTACTGCGTCTGGTGTACCTAACCAGAAGACGCAGGTTCGAATCCTGCCCGCGGTCGAATTTTTCCTTCGCTAAATAACATTAAAAATCTTAGCATGGAAAATGCTTGAATGTTTTTTTTTTTATTATTATAATGTGTCTGTAGTATCGCTGCGACCGCAGTCGATCTATTGTGATCGCCACTCGTTGAATTATTAGAGCTCACCGCTAAACCTAGTTTATAGTAGCCGCTATAAACTACAGAATTTGCTTAGGGGTGAGCTCTTTTATTTCATCTGGGCTTATGATGTTTCCCTAGATGAACACTGCGTTTGTGTATTTAAAACCCGCAACTGCTGCCTGTAAGCCATACAATAATATTCGTTAAGGAATCGAATTGGTGTAGAAAATTCTGATGAGTGTGACCATAAACCGCACTTAACTTCCTTTACCTTGTGGTTGAGGCCACTTGTGATCACATTCACCACGACCTGACCTAGCATGACATTAAATTTACACTAAAGGACGTCACACACAGCGAAGGTACTATACTATTTTATATTAAGATAAAATATCGCTCACTATACAGTTTGTATGAACACACACACACATATTACACAATGTTAAGCTATCGAACGATATGGAAATTTTATGTAAAGATGCCGAGCGATGCAATGATGTCATCTTAAGATCCGAAATACATCTTATCAATGAGAGAATGATTCGAGCGGCTAAATACATTATAGTAACTTAACAGTGTGTGATACCTTAACATACTAATATTTTATATCCATGCATCATAACATAAAATATTAGTATCTTCGCTGTGTGTGACGCCCTTTATCCTGTTCCAACAGATGTTTTACATTATTTCCAGGATAATATTTATGTTTTTCTTTGCTAAAATGGGCAGTAACTTTGCACTTGACATCAAAGCGATAAAGATCATGTCTTCACATTAATACACTGCTTCGATCAAGGTTAAATGTGATAAGTTTATCAAAACTGATGTAACAGAAACCGTTTAATAAACAATATCACAGTCACAAATTTCGTGATTTCGATAATTAACGTAATTGACGATTGGCCTGAAGATATAATTTAATGATAGTGTCACGTATGTTTTTATGATATTATATCTTATAAACTCTAATTTTCATTGAAATGTTTTGCTTATAACATGCCATCACGCCTGTATTCCCCAAAAGGCTAGGCAGATGTGTTCTAATGAATGCCAGCAGGTCAAGATATCCCAATTGAATAATGAACCTTTTATTTTGTATTATAGTTGAAAATCAATCAAAGAAATTTGACAGATTATAGTAGCTTGATGTGTTGGTCGCTGTTCACCCATAGTTCGCGGGTATTTTTAGGTCTAATATAACAGGGGGCGAGCCTATTGCCATTAACTCGAAACTCCGGCTGCTCCAGAGAATTACATAATGAAACCCTTGCTCGTCCTGGGAATCTAATCCAGCGTAGTCGCTGGAGATCTCCAGTCGCTTTAACAAGCACTAGGCTAATGAAGCCTTTACTATAAAAATACATCAAATATATATAAACCTATAGTATAGCTGTTCAGAGGCTAGCACATTAAGCTACGCCAATCTGTCAAATTTCTAGCTATAAGGTTCTTTTTCAATTGGGGAAATTTGTCAGTTTTGGATAGCTGCTCGACCTCCTTACTTGATACTCGTCTGTACCACGAGTATCAAGTTTTCGAGGCTCAGGTGAGTGTAGTTCTTACCTCCGGATACGGGAGCGTCTGTGAAGCCCTTGCCCTTCTCGAGCGCAACGGGGAAGATCTGTTTGGGCACATTGGGGTCCACTGTGCTGGAATCGATGAGCAGGGCTCCTTTGCGGGCCTAGAAACAGACATTCGGTTAATTTTCTATAAATACAACTTCATAATTGCTGCAAAGTCGACGGAATGCTGCATCGCCACTGCTGCCATAAACTGCCAACCCGACTATTCGTCTTTCGTTTTACAGGGTCGGCATCGCGCAAGTGATACCCTTGCTAGGCTACGGTAACCGCTTACCATCAGGTGGACCGTATGCTTGTACCTTAGTGGTATAAAAAAAATCATGTAAATTACTAAAGTTGACTCCAATTCAAATAACTATTGGAATTCGATTCAAATTTCTCGATTTATATAATTGGCTTACATTAATAATCACACACTTTATCCATACTACCTATAACGTAAACTCTAATCGCGTAACCCAAAAGCACTCACGAAAGTAAACCCGTCATGAACATAAACATAAAGTTAGGTAATATTAAAGATTGAACATAAATACTTATTTAAATCCAAAACTTTCGTTCAGTTTATCATTATGACTTGTTCGAAGTTCGAACTTACCTAAATGGAGCCGTACCACAAAGTGTAAAAGCGATCATTTTAATGTTGTAAGAGAGGGATGCCATTCTACAGGCTGAATAACGCCATCTCCCTCTGCCTTACATCCTAAAAACGATAACTTGAGCATGTTTTAGTACAGGCTTTGTTTGTCGTAAACTTTAAGAACTTTGAAACTTCTATTGCGGTTAATACTGGCTGTAACTAAGTACATTACAAGAGGGTCACGTGAAACTTATACTTCTGTCTCTATCTTGTGACTGGACCGCAGTTTAGTTGACGTCGTGGTTTCAACTTTCACTGAAGGGACGTACCCAATATATTGTCTCATTGATATATTTTTTTTTATTTGAATATCGAAAATTGATACGTTATTAAGTTAGGTTAGCTGGTCTTGGCGATTGTGATCTGATCACCAGTTCCTCGACCCCCACCATAGAAATACGGCAAAGGAGGGCAAGTGCTGCTTTTAGTCAGCGAGTTCAAATACCCGCGGCCTCCCTTGGCCCCGAGCGATCCATAACGATTTTCCACATTATATAAAAGGTAGTGAGGATAAAAGGAATCAGTTGGAAAGAAAAATAACAAACGAAGAAGTTCTACAAAGAATAAAAGAAAAAAGCGGTCACTACAAGACAAAGACCAGAAGGGGTAAAATAATAGGCCATCATAGAAGGAAAGATAGAAAGAAGGAGAGGAAGGGGTAGGCCCAGAATGAGCTGCATAACACAAATGAAAGAGAAACTGAAAGTTGCGTCGTATACGGAGGTCCAGGAGTTAGATCTCAACAGAGAGCGGTAGAAGAAGTTGCACCGACAAGAGCTTAGCTCTTAAATAGAAGAAGTAAGAATTTCAATAGAGAAGATGGCTGGGTCTTACCACCTGCTTGGAATCCTGTTATAGATTCTATTAAACCAAAATCCAGGCCTACAACTGCAAGACCAAAGGATACTGTGAGCTCGTTCTGCGTGAATCGGATTGCCAATAATTAATAACTAAAACATGATCATTGAATATTGTTACATTAAAAGAGACCATGATTTTCTGAGTTTGTTTCGGCGTTTCTTCTCAGAGGTCGTCAGCTAGGAAATGCCGGCTTCATCTACTTTTAATTAATAATTAGTAATAAATGTCATTGATCATGTAACAATAGTAAAAATGTAGGGTAGCTGTCAGTAATTATATCATCAAGACGCCCACCACCTCAGTCTACCCGTGACCATGGACGCTGTAAAGGGTCCGAAACGTCGGGATTTATAATATCAATAAACGCGATAAAATCCGTAAAAAGTAGTTTTATTTCAAGAAGTAAGAACTCAGAGGGTCATGGGATTAATTATCACATTCGGTACGACCCTAACATGGACATGGTCAGAGACCTGGAGCATAGCTCGAGGCAGGCTTTCAAGTACACTTTTAAATAACATGTACATCACCATTATTAACATACTCACATGCTCAACCACGCCATCTTTGCCCAGGTACGCGTCCAACACGACCTTGTTGCTGGGTAGAATGGAGACCACGACATCAGCGCCATCTACCGCCGCAGCGATGGAGTTGGCGCCAGTGATGCCATTTTTAGCGGCAGCGGTTAAAGCCTCCTTGGATGGATCGTAACCACGGACTGCGAAGCCCTGGAAAAATAAGGTATATTTAATATTATAGTTACCATACTCTTACACATACTAATTATACAACGATAAATATTATATCGTTTGCTTTAAATTTTAAAAAATCTAGTTTATAAACATGTACCCCATCGCGATGGGGTAATTCTGCACTTCTGTAGGTACCATGCATCGTACAGAAATGCAAAATTGAAAAAAGTCGTACATTTCGGCGTTTCTTCTCAGAGGTCGTCAGCTAGGAAATGCCGGCTTCATCTAGTTTTAATTAATAATTAGTAATAAATGTCATTGAACATGTAACAATAAAAAATGTAGGGTAGCTATCAGTAATTATATCATCAAGACGCCCACCACCTCAGTCTACCCGTGACCATGGACGCTGTAAAGGGTCCGAAACGTCGGGATTAATAATAATTATCAATATACGCGATAAAATCCGTAAAAAGTTTTTTTTTTTTTTTTCAATGTTTAAATAATATTCGCGTAAATGTCAGAAATCAAGACGCACCAATAATACGAAAACTTACAATGACAAATTACAATCAAGACCAGTTTTGCAGAAGTTCTGTGTTTGTCAATTTTAACGCACTGTAAGTAGGTTAAAATTGACAAACACAGAACAAAATTACCCTTATTTACTTTAGTTTTGATAACATATGTTTTGTGTATTTTTTGGCTGAAAATGTAATTTCATATATTATGTAGTTCAAAGTACAATACTCCAGCATGCCTCAAATGTCTCATATAATAATAACCCGGCCGAATAAACGAGAATACCGCAAAGTTCACAAATATTTAAATTTTGACTTTAAACAACACTGAGAAAATAAAACTATTTGGTACTTTCCTTTGCCTTACAAAAATTTCTGCGAACTGAAATTCGCTTCGACTGTCAAAGAGAACACACAAAAAAAATCCGTGGAAACTATAAACACAATAGACGACTATAATGTGCTTTTAATATTATGTTGTAATTTTTATTCTATTTTATTATTATTCTATAGTGATATTGATATTACTTTCTCTTTATTCCAAGTTCAAAAAAGGGTCTACGTAACTAATTAAAAAACATTAATTAACTTTTTACCTATAATTTTTTTTCTACATAACGAATACGTGTATACCTTTAATTTATTATTTGCTATGACGTAGTAAGTATCAGTTTTATTTGCTTTGTATTTTTTTTCTTTGTCTCTCATAATTTTATTATTGAAGGAGTACACTGGCCTTTTAATGTATTTGACTTATTACTTATATTTTTTTGTGTATATCCTTTGTCAGAGATCCTTATGAAAATAAATAAAATACCGCGAGAATTACGAAAAATCCTGTCTATGATTACTCAAAATACCTGCTTCTAGAACCGTTTCAATGTTATTTGTTTCTTTGATAGTCAGTGTTACAATTGTACTATTTACATATAAATAAAAAGTGAAAAGTTGTTCCTTGGCAAGCGCATCACTTGAGAATGGCTGGCCCGTTTTTGTTTTTTTTTTATTTATTTATATTCTAATAGACCGAATAAGGTCTAAAGAGAAAAAGTTCCTTGAAAAATAACAAAATTTGGGGATAACTAAAATTGCTTTCTTTAAAATTTCCAGGAAAACGTCTATCGAGTCAGCTAGTTAGAAATAATATCATTGTTTTCTTAATTTAATTTGTAGTAAAAAGTTTCATATCTTTGAAGGTTGCAATTAGTTAATTAATTGACCTACATTGAAATTGTATTTAATTCTAAAACTACCCGTGTACATTAATTGACATTCTTCGCTCTTAATTAGAAATAAGTAATACATCCTTTAGTTTTATATCGGCTAATAACATAAACTTATGTAGTGAAGTGAAAAATTTACTACCTACTTACATAATATAATTGCTGGAATATGTACGTTATACCTACAAACTATTGATTTTGTAGTTTGTTATTTGCCTAGCCTTCATACCTTTTAGTAATAGCAAATATTGGTTGCTGTCAGAAACAAACTGATAGGCGCTGTCCGCGTAGTAGGATGTAGGTACGTGGAAATTAAAAGAAAATACAAAACATTTATTTCGGCCCACGATGTTTTGTATACAGAGTTTAAACTGTTTTTTAAGAATCTGTTTTTAAGAATTATTCGCTAATTATGGTGATGTACGGTGAATACGGTCGCTGAAAACAGCTACATTTTGAAAACGTGATAGCTCCAAAGAATGACAGGAGTTTTTTTATTATTTTGAAGGTAAGGTAAATATGCAATGACTTCGCACAACCTTCACAGGTCAATAACTTCATATTAAAAATCGTACCTATTGAAAATTGCAACATGTTCAGCAACTTTCGTTGCTGACTATACCATGGGTACTAGACAATGGATATTATAATACTCATAACCTTTTTTGTAAATATTTTAAATAATACATAAAAACAAACAGACAAACACAAACACTTATGTTTTTCACATAAATATTTGTGTCCAGTGGAAATCGTACCCACTACTTTATGATCAGAGGGTCTACTCCCTATCTCCGTCAACGAAGTTACGAGCCGTTCGAAAGTTCATCCGTAGGTGATAGGGAGTAGAAAACGCCCGTAACTAAGGTCGAAACTACGGACTTCGTGCTTAGGGAGTAGACCCCCTGGAGTCTGACTCTCGAACCACTAGACCGCAGACGTCGTCGTATGTAAGGACCTTTGAACTTTTTTTGTTGTTTTGGATACATGGTATATTTATGTCATTTTATGACCTTTGAACTTAACCTCATTCTGCAATTGCCTGAACACTTAAGCCATCAAACTACCTGTGTTAATAATCAAAACATGACTCACAGAATCAGAAATAAAATAATTCAGAATGCAAATAAAACTGTAAATATTAAACAGTGCATTACCGGAACAAAATTTTAAGAAAACGAACACCGCAAAGAGAATTTCCAATAGGTAGCCAAAAAAAAGGGAAAAATCCACCCTCGCCTCGGTTAATGGTACATTTACTGTAATTTAAAATTAAAATCCTTTCAGTTGATTCAAAGATTATGCTAAGTTATGCAGATAGGGCTTTTTACGTAAACCATTTTAAGGTTGAGTGGGATTTGCAGTGAGCAAGTTCGATTTAAGGGCACGCCCCGTTAATTCCGAAAGGGATTTTAAGACCTTCATTGGGTTTTTTTTTTGTAAGGAATTGTGTTAAGTTGTTTTACGGCTAATAGTACCAGTAGGCGTAAGACAACTAAGAAAGAAAAAGCAATAAGTTGCCTGCTTCCTCTTATGGCAATATAGAGAACGAATAGGTGAGAACGTGAGGAATACCATTAAGTTTATTTTCTACATCTAATAGTGCAATAAACACTATTATTGAAAAATCGGTCTAGATACCAATGTTTGATTTTTTGAAGTCATAGGCTATTTTACAAATCGTCGCTGCGCCTGCCAAATTCCATAATTATGTGCATTTTTTTATTTTTTGTTTTTTGCACTAAATATAATCTCCGTTACATTCTCGATGTGTTGATAAAATACTTTTTGTAATTTTCGAACTAGAAACAAGCTCAACAAATTCTATATGTGTTTTGACCGTTACGAAAAATTCGTATGTGCCGAAATGCACATGAAGGATTTGTGTTCCGTCTTCAGTCGCCCGCCAACTGTGTCAGAGATGTGAGCGTTGTGGTGTAAATAACACTACAAAAAAGTTTGTAGGAGTAAAAACACAGTAAAAGTGGTAAGTTCATAGTTAGTTTACTTCATAGTAGTTATTTCTCATATAATCTCCTCAAGTTATTGATAAGTTATCATTCATACCTTGCCAATTTAAATAAATAATTTTGTAACCTAACATTTGTGAATCGCGTCTTTATGATAATGTTAAAATACAAACATAGTAAATTATCTGTTGATTATTATTTGACTATTATCATAATAATAACGCTATAATATTAGTGTGTGATAAATGCGAAAGCTTCTGAGTATATGAGTGTATGACTGTGTAAGTATCTGTTTTAACTTCACGTTACTTTTTCGCGTTGTTAATCCAGCAAATCTAAGAAATAGTCTTTGATTTGCTGGCTTTGCAACACAAAAAAGTAACGTGCAGAATAAACAAACTAATTACTTCAAAATTAAAGTCAATATCTGAATATATTTTTGTATTTATTTTACATTTTCGATGCTAAGATATAAAGTTAATTTAGCGAAGGAAAAATACGACTGCGGGCATTATTCGAACCTGCGTCTTCTGGTTTGGTACACTAGACGCTATGACCACTAAGCCACCGCGGCCATAGCGAAGACGCAGCCAGGTTCGAATCCTGCCCGCAGTCGCAGTATTTTTTCTTCACAAAAATAACTTAACAATATTTAAGTATTTTAAACTTAGGAATGATGTCGTTAATGCGTGTTTACGTTTGTTTGTATGATATTTATTATAATACATAAGTGTATGAGAGGCTGCTGCAAATTTACCTACACCCTTTGCCTACGTTTAAGCAGTGATAGCCTAGTGGTATGACCGTTGGACTGCCAAGTCGAAGGTCTCGAGTTCGAACCCAAGGCACGCACCTCTGACTTTTCGAATTCATGTGCGTATTAATAATTAATTATCACTAGCTTAAACGGTGAAGGAAAACATCGTGAGGAAACCTGCATACCTTAGAGATTTTTCTCGACGGTTTGTGAAGTCTGCCAACCCGCACTAGGCCAGCGTGGTGGACTATAGCCTAATCCCTGTCAATGTGAGAGGAGACCCGTGCCCAGCAGTGGGACAGTATATGGGTTGATGATGATGACGACGATTGCCTACGTTTTTGCTTTTTGTTCAAAATTAAAATCAGCAACTTACAGCAGGATACTTATGTTAACCAGAATCAGGAAAGCCCTAAAGTGTTTCAGGAAGGTGACCTGGTCTTCGTGATCGAGTACTCTCAGTCCCAGGGCAATCTCGATCCTGGCATGCGAGGGCCATATAGAGTTATTCGAGTGCTCCGCAATGGTCGGTACGAGCTAAGGTTTGTCACTGGAGCCTATGGAAAGACCACGTATGCGGCTGCACAGTTTATGGTGCCTTGGAGGGGAGAATGGACCCCTGAGACTTATGCTGCCTTCTTTGAGGGTAAGCCTGTCTGGTGTGTAGACTACGCGGCATGGTTGGCCTTGTAAGGCTTTTGCCGGTACTCTGTATTGACATTTACGCGGTATGATTGCCTCGAGAGGCATCTGCCGGTAGTGTCAGTGTGTGAAGTCTTTGGCTTGAAGTGTCAACTGCCCGTAGCCACCGGAGGTACACCTGCCACTCTGTGGAAGCCCCTGCCTACGGTGTGAAAGCTTTTCGGCTAGGGTATGGGTTCGGCTGGACCCATACCTAACCGACGAGTCTCCAAGTGTCCTGTGAGCGCTTGGGGTTGATTATTACGCTTTCGTGTGTGTTTTCATGTATTCTAATATGGCATGTGCTTAATTCACATCCTATTAACACAATTGGGGGTGTTATCTGTTTGTGGTTTGAAGAAAAAGTCGCAAATTTATGCATCTCCAATTATTCTGTCAATTGCTTTACGACGTTAATACTAAGTTTGACACATACTTAGTCGGTTAATTCGTTGCAGACACAGATAATGCTGACGATGATTGCTCAGAGAACAGTAATCTACCTGTGCTTTCGAGGACAGAGGCAGATAATGAGCAACCAGGGCCGTATCAGACTCCAACTGAGACAAATGTTGCAGAACCGCAGCACGGGTCCCTTCCTGTGCCTAATCGAGATCCCGAAGAACCTGACTGGGACGTCAGGATGTCAGGAGAGGCCGTGTTAGATGTGACTATTAAAGAGAGGGGGTAGAATGACCGGACAATATAAAAGCAGCGCGACTGGCGGCAACGGGTGCCCTAGTCCGGTTAAGTTTTTAACTCCCTCGAGCTAAAAACAATGTCCGACCGAAAAAAAATAAAAAGGCGACGGGTGATTGTTCGTTGAACTCTCGTACTGTGCGGACGTGCCTTCCATTTTGATTTTGTTAAAAATTGTTTTCTTAATAATTATATTTTTGTTAATGTTTAGGTTAATAGATTTTATTTTTTAAACAAGCAATTTCTCTTCTTATTTCCAATAATATCATAATAATAATTATTGTTAAGCACCACTGATTATTTTTTTAGTTTTAGTACTTCCTAATGATTTTATTATATTTTGTTATTATAAGAAAACTTAAGGATCACATAACGGCAAACATTAAAATAACAAAAAATTACATATTTTCAAATGCTTGATGTGCAATAATGCACATACATAATTTTTTTAGACGGTTCTAAAGCAGTTATGTGCAGTTTTTGGCTAAAAAAAATTATAACTCCCATAAATAACTAATATTAGTGGCAAATCTTGTATTCCTTATATGTCTCAAATAAATATCTTTGTTATTGCATTAACACTTTTGCAGTGTTTCCGTTTATTTATTCAATAACACGTTTTTTGTTGTTTCCCAAAACCTTACAAAAATCACATATGGAACTTGTCAGGCGCAGCGACGAAATAGCACCACTACTCGACCTGGGAATTGAATCCAGGACCTTTGGCGCAGCAGTTACCTTACGATCACTAGACTAATGAGGCAAGCACTGTTTCTACACTTATACAAAATGCAAGCCAAAGATAGCTTATCAGTAAGTTCTAAAATTTACATAATTCTGTTTTGATCCAAACGTGGCGTTAACAACAAGTATGAAAGAGACGACAAATCGGGCAATCGGTCAGTCCAGTCGCACAGTTGAATGTGTGGAGTCAATGTCATCCGCATAATAATACGACTCGTTCATACGAGTGACGTATCTATAATAGTAAAATATCTGTGGTAATATTGTTGTTGGTGTATATAGATCGATAGATCATCATCATCAACCCATATATTGTCCCACTGCTGGGCACGGGTTTCCTCTCATATTAAGAGAGATTTTTCTCGACCGTGTGTGAAGTCTGCCAACCTGCACTAGGCCAGCGTGGTGGACTATAGCCTAATCCCTCTCAATATGAGAGGAGACCCAGTGCCCAGCCGTGGGACAGTATAAGCGTTGATGATGAATGGCAATACACTCGCCCATATTACATTGGACGTTAACATACCAGCAAACTGTTGATATACTTTAGTTCACCTCTACCCAACCCTTCGGGGAATACAGGCGTGATGCTGTATTATATTTTAAAAAATATGTAGTTGATATTTCTAAAGATAACAAGCGTATACATCGGAAACTCGCTTATTTGTAAAAATATAAGATGCGTCGTAAAGTAATAAAAAGAAATGGATTAATATTCCATCTGTTTTCAATAAAACAATTGTTAAATTTAGCTTACTACTTATTAGGAAAATAATTAAAATTATGTGATAAATAGTAATAGTAATTTCATCAATATACAAGTAATTAAATACGACATTCAAAAAAATATTTAATTAATACGAATACTGCTTCTACTAATGACGAACATAATCAAATAGTTAAACTACACAATTTCAAATTTGAACATTCCAATCGTACACATAAGGCACAAATTTACAAACAAATGTTTTAAAATATGATGCACACTGACATTATTATCATTTTAACATGTTCAAAGCAAACTTATTTATAAATTCTAATTTCAAATTCAATTATGTGGATTTGAATACAGAACCGCGTTCGAAATTCACAAATTCTTTTTTTTTAGTTACCTTTTTAGCCAGGTTGGCCGCCATAAAACCTCCCATATTCCCAAGGCCAAGGAACGCGACATTTTTGTCAGCATTTGAGCTATATTTCCTTGTCACTGTGAGAAAACACTGTGTACCTCGCGCCGCCATCTTGTTTCTTTATTTAGCCGCACGTTAGTCAACTGGCGCGCGCGCAACTCAACTGAACCGGTACAACTGGCCACGTTGATTTCTTGATACTATTATCAATAATGCTATCGAGACGCGATGATAGTGGTGTTAATAAGTAGCATTACATAAGCAGGACATATGTTTTGGAAGGGTGTGGTACTAAAATATAATAAATTGTAACAAGACAATGGTTTAGTATTATAAAAATAATAATTATAATTTAACTATACTTTGCATGAAATAATAGACTTGTCATTTCTGTTTTTTTTATATGTTATTGGGCACGGTCCCTACCTATCAGAATTTAAATCCCTTTCTTGCTTAACTTGCTTTGGTTCAATTTTTTTTTAATCTTTTCAAAGTCAAAGAAATATAATAAACTACGGCACACAAACTCAAATGAGTTCATACTTCTTTGTGTTAAACTCATGAGACAAGTCACACACACAATGTCAAAACCAGAGAACTGGCTTGAACCTACACGATAAAACTACTACATTCGTCTGTAGCCTGCCTTAACTTATTATCATAATTATTAAATGCCACACACTCGTGTTATCTCAAATAATATTACTTATTGTGTATATTTTTTTTTGGTTCCACGTTGCTGTATCTACACTTTTATTTAAGTATTAACTAATGACGACGTCTGTGGTCTAGTGGTTCGAGTGCCGGACTGCTGATCATGGGGTCGTGGGTTTGATTCCCACAGGACACAAATATTTGTGGGGGTAAAACATGAGTATTTGTGTTTGTCTGGGTGTTTCTTATGTATTATAAGTATTTATTTCAAAAAAAAAGTTTAAAGTACCTATTGCTAGCCTAGCTCTGCTTAGTTTGGGACTAGATGATGATGAAAAAAATGCTTGATTAATGCTTAAAAAACATAACATAATATATTATTACGCCTGTATTCCCAGAAGAGTTAAGCAAAGGTGTACTAATGTTCTATGTCAATTCGAAGTAGGTACCTATTACAATAAAACGGCAATTTCATACTTTAACCCCTAAACCGGTATGTTTTAGGTCCCATGTAATAGGGGGCGAGCTTATTGCCATTAACCGGGCACAAATCCAGACTCCGAGCTGCTACTGAAAATTTCATAGCAAAACCCAATAACACTTTTCGTCGAGGAAAGTGGGTTTTCGATCCCAGGAAACCACAGAACCCAGGACCTCTAGGGTAGCAGCCGCGCTTAGGACCACAAGACTAATGAGGCAGACACCCTATTATTACCAATTCTACATTTAATCATGTTTCTTCAATATACTTTAACATTTAATGAGCTCATACATGTTAAAATTCCGAGTACCTACAAACTCTTGTTATATTATTGCTAGCTTCAAAAAATAGACTGAATCACATTAAATAATGGAACAATCAATCATGATTTATGTTTTCTCGTATTTTGATCAACTTTATTGTATTATTCTTTAATAATACTCTTCTGCTTTCTTTTACAAAATAAAAGAATACAAACAATATTTCTTAGACACAATATTTTTTATATTGTATTGTAAATGTACAGAGGCATCAAGCTACCACAAACTGTCAAATTTCTTTGATAGATTTTCAACTTTAATACAAAGTGATAAGGTTCATTTTCAATTGGGAAAATTTGACAGTTTTGGATAGCTTGACGTGCTGGCGTCTGTACAATGATATGAGCTTTTGGTATGAGATATTTATAAAGTAACGTAACGCTAATGCGGATTGACAGACTTCACGAATCTTCAAAAAGTTAACAGAATGCTCTTAGATGTCCAGGTCCAATTTAAAATCAAATAAAGTTACATTTATTTGGACAAACAAGAAAGTACTACTAAGGTGGCAAACAATTATACGCCCCTGATGGTAAGCGGTTACCGTAGCCTATCGACGATTGCAACAAAACGGAATCATTTGCGCGTTGCCGACCCTCTAAAACGTAAGAGGAATAGTTGGGTTGGCAGTACAGGGGTCAAAGTCCCCCCACTACACAACGTTTCCACGCGGAGCACTGGCAACCTTACTCAGCGTAAGAAACACAACACAGCTCAAAGCAGTGTTATTTCACTTCGATTTTCTGCAGAGGTACTTCCCCAGTCGGGTAGCTCCAATTTGAGTGGAAATACTCCCAATATGGCCCTACCTGTCTTAAAACTCTTTCATCTTCATCATATCAGCCACAAGAGGTCCACTGCTGGACAAAGGCATCACTCATAGACTTCCACAGTCAAGGAGCTGTTACATACCACCTGCATTCGACGGCTCCCAATAAACTTTATCAGGTCGTCATATGTAATCTTATCGCAATAAAAAGAAAGCCAGAGAATTTGTGCAGAAAACGTATTCCAAACCACACTCGGAGCTACTACTGAAAAAATAAAAAAAAACAACCCAAAACACTTTTTCCAGCTTAGAAATCGTACGCAGGACTAATGAGGCAAAAAGTTCAGCATACAGTTCGTGAGCCCATGACTTCTTATGTAACAACTTAGACGGATTTCGGTCCTCTGGAAAGTTATCCTCATTCTATATTGGGGTCAGTTTCCTGTACTTTACACGAAGCGTCTACCATCAGACCTCTGCAACCTAATTTCTGAGCTATACTGATTATATCTTATTTGTATTTTTTGGCATTTCCACGCTAAGATTTTAAAATTATTTAGCAAAGGAAAAATTCGACCGCGCGCAGGATTCGGACCTGCGTCTTCTGGTTAGGTACACCAGACACTATGACCCCCGTCATGTCAACACTGATTATGCTTACTTAATATATGCTTTATATTATTTCGTAACAAAGATTAAATGTTTCTATTTGTGTGTTTGAACGCGGTAATCTCTGAAACTACCAGTCGTATTTGAAAAAAATCTGAAATTGAAGGATATAGGGTATTTAACATCATGCTATGACTCTTAGTAACCAAGCAAAAAGGAAAAAAGGGGCGGATTACATTTTGGAGGGAATGTCTGAGGATCAACTAGTTATATCAATATTACTAGTTGTCAGGATAGATGTTCGTATGATAAGACAACTGGGATTGATGGCTTTGTGTGCACTCCAAGTCGCGGAGACCCTACGATATGTTAAGTTTATGGTCACACATCAACAGACTGACCGCGCCAAGGACAGCTTACCTTTATAGATCGGTTGGTAGGTTATTACTGGAAGATCGTTTACAAAATATAGGGTTTAATTAAAACAACATCTTAACTTAATACTTTAATATATCATTTACTTTTGTCTTCCTTGAGGAGCTGGAAGACATAGGAGAAGTCCTTTTGGCCATATCCTCGGGACTGGACCATGCGGTACAGCTGTGTTGCTACGGCACCAAGCGGGATGGGTGACCGGATACCGAGAGCCATGCTACTAGCCAGCTCCAAATCCTGACAAAGAAATATAGATTAACATCACAACTGTTATTCTTAAAGGGTAGACAAACCAGGTTTTAAAATCACTTATTATTACTTTTTTGTAATATTTGGTTAAGTTTTTATCTTATAGGTTAAAGTTTAGAATTGAAAATAATTAATATTATGTAGCTGTTTTTTACCTATCTTGACATATGAAATTCAGCCCTAAATGGATCTCCCAATACTTATTTTTCAACCACCAATTGCCAAAATAGCCTCCAATTTGGAAGTTATTTTGGCAATTTCATCAATAAATTACATTTTTTTTGGATTTGAAATGTTTTGGAGCCTCCAAAACATTTCAAATCCAAAAAAAATCGGTCATCCTATCAGAATCACTATTAGCCACATGTATCGCCCAAAACAGTATTTTTTAATATATTTGGCATTAAAGCATGCACATTTTCAAAATTAAAATTTTTTAAGAAAGCAAAGTTTCGATTTCAGCCTCAGGTTCTCAGGGTTTTAAATAGATTGTCCTTTTTCTACCACGATAGTAATTCTGATCGGATGACCGATTCGATATTAGCGATTAGAAATGTGATGAAATGAAATGAAATGCGTTGATTGTCAAATCATAGAATCGTTTTGTCACTTGGAAAGTGCTGACGTTAGATATTGGTGATAGATCTAGTTTGGTAGGCTAGTTAGATCTAGGCAATACTGGTGGCATGGTATATCGGACTCATACCGACTAAAAACAGTACTTTCCTTTTCTTGCCGTATCTCATGATTGCATTCACCACGACTCAGAATACATCGACACTTTTGTAACATCATCAATAAGGTCTAATCATGACAATAAACAAACAAATCAAATAACCACGCGACTTTAAATCGCCACCAACTATTAAATCTACTTCCTCACCTTAACCATATGTTCGTTCTTAAAGCCGTTATCATAGTTTCTACTGGAAGGTGCGGTGGGGATCAGACCGGGGACTGGGCAGTACACCTCGGTAGACCACGAGCGGGCTGACGAGTTGTTTAGCACGTCCAACAAGACTTGAGGGTCAAGACCCATTCTGAAAGATACAAGATCAGATTAACGATAAATATAAAAGATTTTTAAAGAGAGATTCGCTTTGTGGAGAGTACTATAAAAAAGGCCTGCTTACTTTATGAAAGAATGAAGAAACAAAAATAAATATTCTAACAATCACAACACAAGACAAACTACCAAACAACATTTAACATAGATTCAAGTCTTACAACACAGATTTTGAAAGTTCCAGTTAGTACATCAAAATCTTGAATATTTTTTGGTAAATTTATTGTTTTGTAAAAAGTCATAAAACAAAACTTGTTATTTCTAATGTTACTAATATTATTAATACGAGGTTATTAGTGTCTTACAGATAACCCTATTTTAGTAATCGTTGGAGATCTTGGAGTAACATACTCACTTGATACCCATATTCATGCACTCAGCAGTGGCCATGCCAGTGACGCCCATCAGCATATTGTTAGTAAGCTTGGCCACCTGGCCGGTGCCAGCCTCTCCACAGTAGAACTGCTTAGCACCCATTGCCTTAAGTACGGGCAGGGACCTCTCAAAATCTTCCTTGCGACCGCCAACCATGATTGCTAAGGTGGCGTTCTTTGCGCCCATGACACCTAAAATTGGTTAAGATGGATAATTTTAAATAATTATACTGCACTTAAAGATTCTCAGCACGGTAGTTAGTCTACTAGATTTTTCAAAGACAAAAGTGACAAAGAGAAGAGGAGGAGTGAATGAATCATTCAGAACCGTAGGCGACGGTATTGTGTTCCTGGCTTCAACTGCCACACACGGACACAGATTGAAGGTTCAAAATTCAAAATTAGCAGACAATAGAAATGGCACTTACAGCAAAGTGCCGGAGAGCACTAAAAAGCCGGTGTGAACTCGCTAATGTTGTGGGTTACATGTGTAGTAACATAAAATAATATGAAATAGATTATGTATAACTGTATTTCTAAGTATTGTGTTAATTTAAGAATCTTTAGTTTAGCTTGACATGTTTTTTGTCCCAAACAAATAAAATAAAAAATATGGCTATGACGTCATGAGTGCTGATGCTGCTACTGCTACTAAAAGATGTCACATAGTGTTGTGCTCTTCCTCAAGTTTCAAAAAACTAAGACAACCGGCCTGAGGTGACTGTAGTTCATACCTCCAGATACTGGAGCATCTGTGAAGAACTTGCCCTTCTCGAGAGCGACAGTGAAGATCCTTTTGGGCACATTAGGGTCCACTGTGCTGGAATCGATGAGCAGGGCTCCTTTGCAGGCCTAGAAACAATTGGTTCATGGCGATAAGATAAAAAGCCAGCATACGGGCTGCCTGATGGTAAACGGCAAACGTAGCATATGATGAGTGATACACCTGGTGTCGCTGGCGTCAGCCAGCGACACCAGGTGTATCACTAGCGCTTTGTCATCTTGTGACGTCAGTTGTTTTCATATGCCGCGTAATTCCACTGTCTATATTTTGTTACTTGACCGCAGTTGAGTTGGTGTCGTGGTTTCAACTTTCACTGAAGGGATATATTACATTTTCTCAATAATTTAATGTATTTTACTTTTTCTCTTAAAACTCGAAAATTGAAAATTGATACATTATTACGTTAGGCTAACCACCTCGACCATAGCAAGTGAGGGCGATTTTTAGTCAGTACGGGGTCCAACATACTCACGGCCTCCTCCAACCTCCCACGGCCTAGTGACAAAAGATCGGTGAAAATTTTCCGCATTATAGGTAGAAAAAGGTTTCTCACCAGGTGGCCTTGCCTTCCATTGCCTTATAGTTGGAGTCATGAGACTCATTATCACATTCGCTACGACTGTAACATATGACCTGGAGCTATTTCTTCAGACAATCTCTCGTACAGACGCCAGCAGGTCAAGCTATCGAAAACTGTTAAATTTTCCCAATTGAACATTAACCTTATTGCGTTACTTGCATTAAAGTTGCTGTAACTTGATTTGCTAGCGTCTGTACATCACCATTATTGACATACTCACATGCTCAACCACGCCATCTTTGCCCAGGTACACCTCCAACACGATTTTGGTGCTGGGCAGAATGGAGACCACGACATCAGCGCCATCTACCGCCGCAGCGATGGAATCGGCGCCGCTGATGCCGTTTTTGGCGGCAGCAGCTAAAGCCTCCTTGGACGAGTCGTAACCACGGACTGTAAAGCCCTGGAAAAAAGGTATTTTTTATTTAATATACGATACTATTATAGGTAGATTAAACTAAAAAAGCCTCAATTCCTAGTTTATAGCCATTAACTTCTAGTTTGAAAAAACGTACCCTAGAGTGAGTGAAAAATCATATTTTCGAATGAAGAACCAGTAATACTGATAACTTACAATAGTACCTTTTTGACTAGGTTGGCCGCCATACAACCTCCCATATTCCCGAGACCAAGGAAAGCGACGTTTTTGTCAGCATTTGAGGTATATTTCCTTGTCACTGTAAGAAAACACTGTGGACCTCGCGCCGCCATCTTGTGTATTTAGCCGCACGTTAATGGTGCGTCCACATCTGTAACAAAACAACGCACCGAACCCTGTGACTGTGTCAGACACATGTAAAAAAATATAGCAGTGTGGACGTTGATTATTGCGTGGACAAATGTCACGGTGGCTCTGCAATCCGATATTCACGCTCATACAGACTCCGAACATTTTGCCGTAACATAAATTTATAATGTGCCACGCACTCGCGACATTTGTCACAACTGTGGACTGTGTTTTTATGTCACGGCGCGATCCGTAGGATTTTTGTAATTGTTTCGGGTGAAAACCACTGTCCACACTTGTAACAAATGTTACGGATGCGTATGTCGTGCCACGCTTGTTTGATATAACTGCCACGTATTTCGAATGATATCTTCTCACAGAATTAAAGAGATTAGGTGTGGGCTGGCAGACGAGAGAGAGAAAGAGAGAAAATCGAGAAAATTGTCGTTGAGAAAATCTCTCTGGCATGCCAGTTTTCTCACAATGTTTTCCTGCACCGTTTTACAGAGGGATTTGTAACTAAGTACTAACTAGTTAAGCTGCTCTAACCGAGGTCAGTCTGTGGATGAGTGGCCATACAACAAAACAGTTGAAGGTTCTGAAAATACACCGAAAAATGGTTGAAGTCGGTTTTCTTGTAATATATCATTCAATACCTTATTATACAACTCCTTTAAATTGTTCGCCCGCGGTTTCATACAAATTCATATACTCTAGATAATGTTATTCAAATATTCAACTTGCCAAGGTCGTCAACGTATTCACTATTAATTCTATAAAAATTAATGATAGCTTACATATGTATATATTTTACTTTGTAGTGTCCCTTTCTTTTCAATGTGAGACGAGGCGAACAATAATAACGATGGTGTTGCTTTTATCCACACTAAAAACCAAGTGTTCCTGTTATAAGAGTTCGTAACTATCTGAGAACTGCTCACAACAGTAGTTATGCGAATTTAAGCATTGCTTGCTGCGGTCCTTCTATGGATGGGTGACCGCCCTTAACTTATCAAACCACCCTCCGTGCTTTGGAGTTATTATCGATCCTGTTTATATCACACAAGTACATCGGAGAGACGGTCAACGTGGTAATCAGTAATTGATTCATTATCAGAAAAGTCTGATTTTAATTATTTATTTAAATTGCTTAAAGTATTAGTATTATATTTATGTAGTTTAAAATGCTAAAAAACTATAATAGTGCAAAAAACTTAAATGACTTAATGACACTTAATGTCACAGTAATTGCCATTAAAAAAATACCAGAAAAAATCTGTACTGTCATAAAGGACCTATGTCTGTACATTAAAATATTTAAAAAAAAATATTTAAAAAAGTCTCTGATTCGGGGACGTCACTGACCTCTATAATACAAGTACGCTATTGAGTACCACCATCAATCAAGAATCGCAATTTCTCCTAATTGACATAAAGAAGAAAACATAATTTTTCGTTCCGTCTCTCCTTTTCTCACATTTTCTTCTCAACTTTTACATTATTCAGTTATTTAGTCTGACATTTACGCGAATATTATACATTGAAATAAAACTACTTTTTAAGGATTTTATCGCGTTGTATTGATATTATTAATCCCGACATTTCGGACGCTCGCGCTATCGTGATAAAAATCCGTAAAAAGTAGTTTTATTTTAATATTTAGTTTATTTATTTTACGGGTAAGATAAGTTTGTTGCACTATAATTAATTCGAAATATAATGACAGCCACTAAGCGACATCTGTGCCGCTAGAATGTTCAACAAAAAATATAGTGCGCCTGGTTGTTTACATTAGCATTAAGTTTTATTTCGCTCTGTGTTTTGCAATAATTTAACTGTAGGCGTTCTTTTTAATACACTTAATTTAAATGTAACTATTGGTATCACGTCTTCAGACATTTTATTTATTTATATGTAGTTTTCTCGCCCCCTACTACATGGGACCTAAAACTTACCGGCGAAATGCGGGTGTACATTAGTACACCTCTGCCTAACCCTTCGGGGAATACAGGCGTGATGGTATGTATGTAGTTTCCTAAATAAACAACCTGTGGATATACATCAAATGTATAGAAGCAGCAGAAATCTTAGATTGGCTTGTTCTACCTGAAGAAAAAGTTTTCCGTGGAGGGCTAGGCAGAGGTGTAACACTGTCCTGTAGCAGTACTACTATACGGTACAGGACCCATGTAAGTGGGGCGAGCCTATTGCCATTGACCGGACAGAAATCCAAACTCATGAGCTGCTATAGATAGAATTCTATTCATAGAAAATTCCAATAAAAGTTTACTTAACATAGGAACCGAACCCGAAGGACGTCTAGGGTCAGTCGCGCTTAGGAACACTTGACTAACGAGGCAATTCATGGTCTAAGATGATCTGAATTCAGGATTTCAAGTTTTCTTTCGGGCTCACGATTTCATAAGTATGAGACGCCTTCAACATTAGCAAGAATATGCTCATCACCGTCATTAACTCATATCCCGCTGTTAGGCACGGTGCACACATTGATTTATACTCGACCCAAAATGCACGGCAGGCTAGCAATCTCACCACTGAGCTATCACCGCTTTGTAACCCGAAACTATAAAAAACTTTTTTCATTTCCATGCAAATATGAAAATTTTATGACAGTCTGATATGACGTAATACCAATATACGTCACCACAGAACAATTGCATTTGCATCCAGACGTTTTTATTTACAATTCATTTGTTTTATGACAAACTAGCCCGCCAAATTGCCGCGTGAATATGTACAGTGCCAAATTATTCATATTTTAGCTAGTACTGGTTAACCCATATACTGTCCCACTGCTGGGCACAAGTCTCCTCTCACAATGAGAACGATCAGGCTATAGTCCACCACGCTGGCCTTATGCGGGACAGACTCAGGTGCATGCAGGTTTACTCACGATGTTTTTCTTCTCCGTTTAAGCCAGTGATCATTAATTATTAATACGCACATGATTTAAAAAAGTCAGAGGTGCGTGCCTTGGATTCCAAGGCATTCACGGGGCTATCACTGTTTTTTTATGAATGAGGTCATTAATGGTCTATATAACTCATGCATAAACCACCAATATTCTAATATTACCGAACTTTAGAATCAATATCAGTTAGCAAAAGTTCAGCCAGCGATCGAGGCGTTCACACATCAATTAAGTTTGAGTGACGTCATCGTTATAGTTCCCAACTGCTCGTCTGTAGTTTGCCTAATATTAAACATGGCGGCTAAGTTGCCGACCAACAGCTTAATCAGTTTCGCTTAGCTTGCATAGCAGAGGCAACTTTTCAAAACAAAACATAACATACCATCACGCCTGTATTCCCCGAAGGGTTAGGCAGAGGTGTACTAATGTACACCCACATTTCACCGGTACGTTTAGGTCCCATGTAATAGGGCGCGAGCCTATTGACATTAACCGGGCACAAATCCAGACTCCGAGTTGCTACTGAGAATTTCATAGAAAAACCGAATAACACTGCTCGACCTGGGGATCGAACCCAAGACCTCTAGCGTAGCAGTCGCGCTTAGGACCACTAGACTAATGAGTAAGTTAAGCTATATGTGTAATGAAAATTATATATTTATTTCTGTAAATAGATCTTTTATAAACACTTATACAAGTCAATATTTAATTACGTAATACAAGATGGCGCCGGCATTTCCCAGATGATGACCTCTTCTCAGATAACCATGGTGTCTTTTAAACTCCAGACAGTAACAGTATTCAATGCTTATGTGATATTTGTTCTACAATGTAAGCAAATCTGAACTGGTAGCAGAAGCTTTTAGTTGGCCAATCCTTACTGACGGTACACATACATCAGTCATCGTGTAGCTCAACCATTATTTAGGTACCTCAGCGACCCGTTGAAAAACGATACCAGAACAGCAAGACATTTGCGTAGGTCACGTGAAATACTCAAAACAATAATAAAACGTTACACGAGTTCAAAGTTTAAAAATATAAAATAACAATTCTATCCCTCCGTCTAAATACAATTTACGCATGTTACGCAAGCCAATATGTATATGTGATGAGGTCTCTAGCCTAATGATATCAACATTGGACTACCAAGTCAAAGGTCTCAAAGCACACACCTTTGACGTTCTGAAATCATGTGCGTATTACCTGCAAACCTTAGAGATTTTCTCGACTGCATGTGAAGTCTGGCAACCCGCATTAGGCCAGCGTGGTGGACTATAGCTTGATCCCTCTCATTCTGAGAGCCCGTGCCCAGCAGTGGAACAATGTAGGGGTTGATGATAATGCAAGCTAATCGAAACCTATCACATATGTGCTGGGTGTACATTGGTACACCTCTACCTAACCCTTTGGAGAATAATAATAATAATAAATATTTTTGGTACAATTTTACACAGCACCATCTAGCCGTAAACTAAGCAGAGCTTGTACTAGGGATACTAGACAATGGATATAATACTTATATACTTTTTTTTTGAAATACATACTTATAATACATAAGAAACACCCAGACAAACACCTACACTTATGTTCATCACATAAATATTTGTGTCCTGTGAGTATTGAACCCACGACCTTGTGATCAGCAGCCCGACACTCGAACCACTAGACCACAGACGTTGTCCTACAGAATACAGGCGTGATGGTATCATCATATATTATAAGCAATGTTTAATAAAGATTCATCTAATTTTGCAGTAATCAGAACCTGAAAGTACTTCCGTTTAATTTATCGAAGCAGACAATAGAGTGGTATTGCGTAGGGCGGGCGGCGCACTTTGTTGGGCGGGCGGCCTAATAATACTGCGCGGCGTTAATCATGAAATTAATCTAGATATAAACGGTGGTGTATAATAAACTTGACTAAGTTTTTGCTTGATTGCGGTAGTTAGATGACAAAGGGTTATTATTCAGGCGTTTTTTAAGGCTTGTTACATTCAAGTTTGTTTACAAAGCTATAATTTTTTATAGGTATTTCTGTTGGAAAGACCCTTATTCATTTATTTATTGGTACCGTTAAACGGGGTGAATAGAGATGCAGGGGTGAATCGAGACAAATCTTTGAATGGGGTTTTCAGATGTAATTATTATAGTTTGTTGGAAAAAGGGATTCTAATATTTTTCTTAAATTATCATAAATCATTAGAAAACCTTGTTGCATAAAACTATAATAATTAAACCTGACAATCCTTTTCAAAGTTTTGTCTCGATTTACCCCTGCGTCCCTATTCACCCCATTTGACTGTACACTAGCAGCAATACATATTGAGTAATTGATAAAAAAATTAGTAATAATACTTACCTTTCACGCTACACGCACCATTCACAATAAATACAAGGAATACATGTGTATAATAGTACAGTAGGAACAGAAAGGAAGCTTATGCTGCTGCTACTGTATTTATATCCATAGTTATATTATAGGATTAGCCTATTGCCGGGGACAAATCAAAAGTCCGAGCTGCTACTAAAGTTTCCAGTCAAAAATTCCTTTTTTTACACGGTTTTCTTGTGAAATTACTTTTAAGTAAAATGTGGGTAAATATTAAAAGACTAGGTAATAAAATGTTGGTACAGACGCCAGCAGATCAACCTATCCAAAACTGTCAAATTTTCTCAATTGAAAATGGACCTTATCTCTTTGCGTTAAAGTTGAAAATCTATCAAAGAAATTTGACAGATTGGAGTAGCTTGATATGCTGGCCTCTGTACATCCTTCTTAAGGAAGAACTTGGGTCATTTTAATGTAGGTATACATATATATTTTTAAAGCGAATATCTAGAAATAATATAAAAAGAAACGCACATCAGTCACTATTTACTTATTTTTATTGAATGACACAATAGTCTCCGTCGTATCACAAAGCTACTTATAATAAATAATAACCTTATATTAATTACACTTAGGCTTATATTCAGACAATTATAACCATAAACTTTGGCTTTTTTTAATTTGGCATAAAAACCGCAAGTTTATAGGTACTTAGATCGTTATGATGTTGATGATACCATGGCATAATAATAATTCTCGTCCCATAACAGCTAGATCCCAATTGGCCCACGACTACGTCATCGACAATTTGTCGCTCAATGTGTTGCCTCTGTATAAATTAATTTTATAGAAAAAATTTAGACTTACTTGCAGTTATTATGAAGATTTTTTTTTATACACTAATTTGGCAAACAAGCGTACGGTCCACCTGATGGTAAGCGGTTACCATATCCTATAAATGCCTGCAACACTAGGGGAATCACTTGCGCGTTGCCGACCCTGTTAAACGAAAGAGGAATAATTGGGTTGGCAGTATAAGGGTCAAAGTCCCCACACTGACAACACAACGTTTACTTTTTAACTATGAAGTTACTGATGAAGAACCCATCATCAACCCATATACTGTCCCACTGCTGGGCACGGGTCTCCTCTCATATTGAGAGGGATTAGGCTATAGTCCACCACGCTGGCCTAGTGCGGGTTGGCCTGATGAAGAACATAAGAGAACAAACAGTCGTGCTTATACCAATTTAGTTATTGCAGTTGTAATTGAACTAATAACTCTCCTCATTTGTATTGTAGATGTTACATAAATGGCAACACTGATCATGACGTAGACGTCTCATTTTGAGAGGGAATTCTGACGTAGCTTATTATTATGAATGACAAATGTAAAAGTACATTTAGTTAAACCAGCTATTTTGTTTTAGCAACTAATTTTTCTTGCCTTATTTACACAATTAACTATAAGAAAATAATAAAAATAAATAAGAATTACACTGAGGTTCTGGCGGTTACTTTGAACATCTTACCACACAATTCACTAATAAATGCTTAAAATACTTAAATTAATTACAGTAGGCATGAAAAATTGAAGAAAAAAAATTATCAGTATACATACGAAGATAACGGCGGAATAATTAAAAAAATAGATTAAAAAATGATATTGTCTTTATCTTACGAGTAGATTCAAAATAAATGTCAAATCTGATTATTTATTTTGCCTATATACCTAACAGTACTCTGTTTTATTAATATAATATAGATATAATCTTGACACCTTACCTCTCTCAGCCACTCATCACTTCCCTAACTGTACTCCTTCTCTTCTTGATCTTATTATCGTCTCTTCCCCAAGTAAAGTCTCATTTCACGGACAATTGCCTGCTCCTTTTTCTTATCACGACTTAATTTACCTGTCCTATCGTGTGCGTCCTCCTAAACGTTCAACTAAATACCTTCTCCTTCGTAATTATAAGGGTATAGATCTGGAGGCATTGCGATGTGAGGCGGCCACTATTGATTGGACTGATGTCATTGGTAGTTCAGATATCAATGAAAAGGTCAAGCTCTTTAATAACTCTGTAGTCGGTTTATTTGAACGCCATGCACCAATGAGACGCGTTAAGGTGAAACACATCCCAGCTCCCTGGATTACTCAGGATATTAAGGAAGCCATGTCCTTGAGGGATAAAGCCAAAAGGAGGTATAGGCGAAACCCTACTGAAAGCAATTTCGCTAGATATAAAGCCTTCCGAAACCGTTGTTGTCGTTTGTGTAGGGATGCTAAACGGCTGTACTTCCACTCCTCTCTTGACAAGCGCAACCCCGCTGATGTCTGGAAATTCCTTAGATCTGTGGGCATCGGCAATTCTCCGTCAATTGCTGCAAACAGCTTTGACTTAAATATGCTCAACACGCACTTCTCTTCCATTCCTATCACCTTAGACCCTATCGTTAAATTTAATACTTTACTTCAGCTTTCAAGTCTGACAGCACCGCAGTGCCCCACTTTTCAACTGCGTACTGTTACTGAGGACGAAGTTAATAAATCCATCCTTGCTATATCCTCGTCTGCTGTTGGTAATGACAACCTGTGCTCAAGAATGATCACTCCTATTTGTTCCGTATTGCTTCCAACCATGACTCATATTTTTAACTACTCAATAACCTGTTGTACTTTTCCTGATGCTTGGAAACAAGCTCATATTATTCCACTACCTAAAGTCTCCAATCCTTCTTTGCCATCGCATTTCCGTCCCATTTCCATTCTCCCTTACCTTTCCAAAGTTCTTGAGCATATCGTTCATCGGCAACTATCGTCTTTTCTTTACAGTTATTCTCTCTTGAGTCCATTTCAGTCCGGTTTTCGCCCCGGCCATAGCACTGTTACTGCACTTCTCAATGTTACTGACGACATTCGCTGGGCTATGGAAAACAAATCCCTTACCATCCTTGTCCTCTTAGACTTCAGCAGTGCTTTCAACTCTGTTGATTTCGATGTCCTTCTTAGCACCCTTAAATCTATTAACATTTCCTCGTCCTCTATAGCGTGGTTTGATTCCTATCTTCGCGGTCGCTCGCAGCGTATCCGCATTGATGAGTTTTTCTCTGATTGGTGTGATCTCGCTGCGGGCGTTCCCCAGGGTGGGGTTCTATCCCCTCTTCTTTTCTCTATTTTTATAAACTCTGTCACCAGGGTGATTTCCTCTAGCTTTCATCTCTACGCAGACGACTTGCAGCTTTATCGGCATTTCCTTTGTACTGAGGCTGATATAGCTATTGCTGCCATGAACCGTGACCTGGAGTCTATCAGTCTCTGGTGTAGGTCTTTTGGCCTGCGCATTAACCCTGGCAAGTCCCAGGCTATGGTCATTGGCAGTAGGAATATTCGTAACAGGCTCGATGTTACTTCATTGTCTCCACTATACCTTGACGGTATGCAGATTGCCTACACAGCTACCGCTAAAAACCTGGGGGTGATCATTGATGCCAACTTGTCATGGGGTGCTCAAGTGGCTGATGTCAGTAGGAAAGTGCATTACGCTTTCCATTCGCTGAAATGTCTCCAGAACTTCTTGCCCTTTAAAACTAAAATCTCACTTGCTCAAAGTTTAATTCAGCCCATTATTGACTACGCTGATGCTTGCTATTTGGATGCCACTGAGGAGCTTTTAAACAAACTTGAGCGACTGCAAAATTTATGTATCCGTTTTGTTTTCAACCTTAAAAAGTACGACCATGTCTCTGACTTTCGCAAGATACTCAAGTGGCTCCCTATTCGCTTTCGCAGGAATACTCGGATATTGTGTCTCCTTTTCAATATCCTTCATAATCCTTTAGCCCCATCCTACCTGCGGGATCGTTTTTCCTACACTCATTCTACTGACTCGCCCTGCAGGTCCCATCTCCGTACCCTCCTCAAATTCCAGCCCCACAGAACTGACTTCTTTTCCTACTCTCTGTCTGTGCACGCGGTTAGGTTGTGGAACTCGCTACCTCCTGAAGTTCGTGACTGTGGAAGTGTTTCCGTTTTTAAGAAGCGAGTCAAAGAACACTATCTTTCATTAACACCATAACTTCATAATTATGTTTGCATTTTTATATTTATTTATTTTTAGTATGTATGTTCAAGTATGTTGCTATATATATATATATATCTTATTTGTGTATTTATAATAATAATAAATATGTATTATATATTTTTTTTTAATATAATATTATTAAAATTTGTTTACTTATAAATATCTATGTGTTTATTTTTCTTTCACACTAATGTCTACATTTCTTATATTAATTTCTCCTCTCGCAGGTCTGCTGGAAGAGATTTCTTTAGAAATAAGCAGCACCTTTGTACTCTATAATCCTATGTTCTCAATTTACTTTTTTTGTTAAGTGTGTACATAAATAAATAAATAAATAATAAATAATTCAAATTTGAATGTTATTATCTTTAACTTTAAAATACTCTCTGAGACATTCACACACATATTAAGGCCATTTTTGATCAAAGTCACTATGACCAGGAATTCATATTGTTCACCCCATCACTCCGAAGAAAAGCCTAATCAGACTTTTGGCTGTCACTGAGTACCTATCTAATACATACCATCACGCGTGTATTCCCCGAAGGGTTAGGCAGTTATAAAAAGTTCGGTACGCTTAGCTCCCATGTAATGATAGAAAAATCCCAATAAAATTTAAGTGACCCAGTAGCTGTCATGATTACGACCACTATTCTAAGTATGTAATTGAAGACATCATATTCTCACTACTCTTTTGTTTTTATTTAGTGCGGAGAATTCTCTTGGATTATCCGCAGTGGCAAACTCATACCGGAAAAAAACCGCACTTGCTTTCTGTTACCCTATGCCTATTGCATTGAATTCTTGACCATATTCGTAACAACAACAAATTCTCCCAACTATACATATAATAGAGTCACAACATAACTAAATTACTATTTACAAGTATTTACAATTGCGCTTGAAGCATTTGTTGAAGTCCAAATAATCTACAAGCGTTGCACTTCAAAAATCATCGCTATTACGAAGGATATAGGGCGATCCAAAAAGCAAGCTGTGTGGGTTGCTTTATCGCCGTGTGTACTGTTAGCAGTCCTCTCTGTTGTATACCCATAGTTTGTCAGTCACTTACATTTGGATCCTGTAACCGGCCATAAATTTAAACTTCGAGCACCTTTAAAAACACGAATTGCTGAGATTTTTTGGACGTCCACTAATACAACTCAATTAATATTATAACCTAGTGATTTCATGGACAGGGAAGGATGGATAAGTCAACTCAAGTCCTTTCAGCCGTAAAAGAAGGAACTCTTCGGCTTGAAGTTGCATCTTCTCGTCAAAGTGCGTTCGCCAGCCACCGGCTTCACCTACAAATTAAAAAACAAATTGATACATGTTTTTCATTGATACGGACGACTCTGTGGTCTAGTGGTTCGTGTGTCTGCTGTTGTGAGTGGAATGCTAATCATGAGTGGGGGGGGCCATGAGTTCCGTTCCCACAGGACACAAATACTTAGTTATGTGTTGTTTTTCTAAGTGTTTAATATAATAATATGTATAAATAAGTACAACCTCCTGCTGCAGATTATGAGTAGATATTGTTGTGTAAGGTGTCCTGAATATTAACATAATATTTATTTATTGATATGGGTTTTGTTCTACGAGGGTTGTTTTTGTAACCATAACGGATATTTTGAAATAAAACTACTTTTTACGGATTTTATCGCGTATATTGATATTATTAATCCCGACGTTTCGGACCCTTTACAGCGTCCATGGTCACGGGTAGACTGAGGTGGTGGGCGTCTTGATGATATAATTAATGACAGCTACCCTACATTTTTTATTGTTACATGATCAATGACCATGGACGCTGTAAAGGGCCCGAAACGTCGGGATTAATAATATCAATATACGCGATAAAATCCGTAATAAGTAGTTTTATTTCAATGTATAATATTCGCGTAAATGTCAGAAATCAATACATAACGGATATTGTTAAAAATACTCTGTATTTTTTAAGATACTAAAACGCACGGCTGGGATCTCGGCGCAAGAGCACGATTCTATATTTCATATACACGAATTTTGCACACTCCCAGTAATGGGAAAAATACTTATAGTTTTTTTACTAATCAGTTTAGTTTTGGTCAAAGATAGTATGGCGTTACGAGGTCACTACTCAGAAGTTTCTGGTATTTTTCCAATAATCCTGTATTGTATTCATTACTAATTAGTGGAGGTCCAATCCGAACCCCATCATGGATGGAATAATGTTTCACTCTTCCGCTCACCTTTTCTGACGAACTGTATGCTATCATCGCCACTGGTGGTGTTGTTCACATTCTTGTTCTTCCTCAAGCTGTCGAAGCTCAGGTGTTCACTCAAGCGGTCGATGTCAGCGTCCGAGTACTGTCTGTTCATGAATTTGCAAATATTTATAATTTCTTTGGGCAGATCCTAGAACAAATGGATGCACACGATTAATTTAGGGTACTTATAATATTGAGGGGCTCGTGGGTAAGTTGTGACTACACTTATCAACCGATCTCCAAAGTTAATCTGCGCTAGCCAAGGTCAGCCTGTGGATGGGTGACCATTTATAAAACCCCTCCGGGCCTCACAGAACACGTAAAGCCGTCGGTCTCGGTTGTCATTTGAACATCTATGACAATCCTAAGTGGTATTGAAGCCCAAAAAGCCTAAAAAAATACAGAACTACCAAATGTAAGCGTTGAAGGAAAACATCGTGAAGAAACCTGCATGCCTGAAAGACTTTCTCGACGACGACGTGTGAAACCGCATTAAGCCACCGAAGTGAACTATAATTCGTCTCATCCTCAGAGGAGACCTGTGCCCAGCAGTGGGACAGTAAATAGGTTGATGATGATGACTACCAAATATAGTAAATACCTTTATCAGATCTTCATAGAACACAAAGTGAAGATTCGGGTGGCCTCTCTGACAAAAGGCCTCGTTTGTATGAGCCACTATAGGGGTCCAAGGTACTGAAAACAAATAAATTATTTTATTATAACTTTATAAACTAGCCATATTGTTTCCTGACAAAAGTCTTTAGTAAAATATAAATTAAATAATAGGAAAATCGTCGTTATTTTTAGTATATTTGTCATTAACGCATTCTAAACATTTTCATGGGATATATTATAAATTTTAGCGAAAGAAAATCTCGATCTTAGAAAGGATTCGAACCTGCATGCTGCCGGTTAAGTATACCAGATGCTTTAGCCAATTGATGAAATATATTACGACATAATACTATTACATATTTATTAGATATTTGACGACCTCTGTGGTCTAGTGGTTCGAGTGCCGGACTGCTGATCATGGGGTCGTGGGTTCGATTCCCACAGGACACAAATATTTGTGTGGATAAAATATGAATATTTGTGTTTGTCTGGGTGTTTCTTATGTATTATAAGTATGTATTTACAAAAAAAATATATAAGTATTATATCCATCGTCTAGTACCCATAGTACAAGCTCTGCTTAGTTTGGGACTAGATGGTGTTGTGTAAAATGTCCCAAAAATATGATTATATTATTACTTAAGGAAGTTCAGTTCAATAATTTTGTTTAAATCAAATCAGCCTTCACCGGCCAGCGAGGTGGACCTATAGAGCCTAATTCCTCTCGCTCTGAACTCCCCTAATTCCTTCGTGCCCAGCAGTGGGACAGTATCTATATTGGTCGATGATTTTGACTGAAACCTTTATTTTATTTTGACTGAAATTTTTTTAGAAGCATTTGATTCTAGTGCACAGTTCCAAAAACTCTATCCTAGGGAGAAGAATCCGGCAAGAAACTCCATGGATACTCTTCGAATATAAAAAGAGTTATAATTTCCACGGGTACAATATTGCAAAATAACAGGATATCTAGAAATAGAACGTCAATGTCTCAGTGTACCCGAAGTCTAGATTATTGCATCAAAAAAATTAAACCCTAATAAAAATAGGTACTTACACAGATCCCTTCTAAAGGCTTCCCAGAAGTTGTTGAATGTAGCTCTCAGCAGGGTCTTCGCGATCATCTTATGGAGGTAGTAATAAGACACAGCGACGTCTCTCGGATCCCGTGCAACATACACCACTTTCGCAGTAGACAGCAAGTTGGGGGGCAGCAGAGATAGTGGGAGATGGGTCTTGATAAACCTCGGAGAAGGAGCTTTCTCTAACGCCTTCCAGCTGGGAACCCTGACTGCATCGCCTAAGCCTTGAAAGTTGGCCAGGTTCATGAAGTCAGCTTTGATTAGGTCGAAGGCGACTTCGGGAATTTGTGATGTAACCCTGTAATATTAATATAGGCACTTAATCATTGAATTCAGTACCTAACTACGGTCACAGTATTGACAACATGTTTGGTGTCTACGCGATAAAATTCGTAAAAAAAGTAGTTTTATTTCATCAATATAACGCGATAAAATCCTTAATAAGTAATTTTATTTCAATGTATAATATTCGCGTGTCAGAAATCAATACATGTTTGTAAAATTATCGCACCAATACAAGAGAAAATAGTGAGAGAAGAGACGCTTGCCCAACAGTGGGACAGTATATGGGTTGATGATAATATAAGGCGCCAATTTTGATTACCGTAATTTTATTATAATCCATACTAATATGCTAATATTATAAATATTACTGGATTATTATCAGTATTTTTATTGTTATATGGTTCGTCATTTGTTTTGTGACTCAATACAGCCTTGACTATTGTACTTTGATATCTAATCTAAAAAGAAAGTGCTTGAAAATCCTGGAAGTGCTTAATTACATAATTGTCATGAGGTGAGAATCACATCCTCATATCTAATCATCCGCCTGTGTTACCACATGTACCAATCGAACTCGAGACCTTTGACTTGGCAGTCCAGTTATCCTATCATTAGGCTATCACCTTTTAAAACTTTTTTTAGCCATTTTTGTCCCACTGCTGGGCTGGGCAAAGGCCTCCCCCAGGTCCTTCCGTACTCTTTTTTTGTGCCGCCTCGAACCAGTCCTCGCGATACGCACCTAAGTCGTCCGCCAACACTTTCTTAAAACATTATATTATACTATATTTCTATAAGAAATAAAAGAATGTGTAATACATAAAAGCAAGGCAACTTTGTATGGCGTTAAAAGAGATATTATGTACCTACTAATACTATTCTAATAACTAATCTAATTCACATAGTAATGAGTCCACGATAGACGTTGTGGAGTTTCTAAAATACACATTCACAGCTCGGTGTTTAGATTTATGCTCGGTAAATAGGCGGGTAAATATACCGGTGAACCGTGGGTACCTATATATAATATAATAATATAATAATAATAAATTGTTTATTTAGAAAAAAAGGAGCAATACTACTTTTAACACTGTCTTACAATATTTAAAAACTATGGCTAATTATATTTATATATGCCTGAACTAGGTTGAACCTGTGTTTCATTCAAGGAAGTGCATAGATAACATAAATTATAAATTAACAACTTAAATACACTTAATTATAATTATCTATCAAGTATCTAATGTTTATGAACTAATAAATGTATATATTGAAAAATGCTAATTACGTTATTTATTTGCATACTACGAGTAACTCTTCTGTTTGTTCGTAAGAGATGCTTTGTACATATTGACTTAGACATTTTTTACAGCTAAAATAATTTAAGTTATAAATATTTAGTTCTTTATTTATCCTGTTGTACAAAAATGGACCTAGGAATGTAAAGAATCTGGTTATAAAAGTATGTTTTGATGTTGAACTTGAAGTGCAAACTATATCGTTCCGTCTCTTTTTAGTCACGTCAGCATTATAAGTAAGCATGGTGTGTTGTTTTAATATTAAATGCCCTCTGCTTAACCCTTCTGAGAATACAGGCGTGACTGTATATATGTATGTATGTTATAAACTTACAAATAACCTAAAACATGTATTCTGTCCTTATCAGATCTTCTCCAAAAGCGTTAACAATAAAACAGATAACATTGTACTCACTCTAGCATGGGGAATCTTTTGTATAATGCAGTATTTTTCGCCTTCTGGAAGTCCAAATTGTTTTCTACCAGCCATACTAGTTCTTGAATCCACGTTGTGCCTAGAAAAAGATAAAATATTGTATAAGTATTTATATTTATATAGTACTTTTCATTTCATAAGTGATCAGTTCAACACTCGGACCACAAGACCACAGACGTCGTCAATAGGCTCGCCCTCTATTGCATAGGCCCTTAAACAAACCCGTGAACTGTACATGTACATGTCTACCAAACCCGTTTTTTTTTCTAAAAAGGACAGCTCCGGCATTAGGGAACAAGGTCTGTGACGTGGGGACGACAAACATACAATAATTAACATAAAATACAACCCAGACTCGAGACATGTATCTCAAAAACTTAAGTGTTCTAAAAAAGGTATTTCGTGGGGATCAAACCCACGGAACTCAACGCAACGGTACCTTTTCCTGTTACGCGGATTTGCACTCGCATGCGTCTCATTTATTTCATACAACATTTCAATATCGTGCGTGAACCCCGGGTGGCAGGGGTGCGCAGAGAGGCCCAAACCCGCTTGCGTGCGCAAATCCGCGTGACAGGAAAAGACCATAATAGGGCGGTGATGCTATGCCAAACCTGCAATCAAGTAGGTAAAGTGGTACATTAAATATAAAATATACCTACGGAAAAACCACTGAGGTTACATAATGATGTCTAATAACTATCGGCAAAGTATTATGAATTCTATCGCCTATCTTTACTGTTTCAGATAAATTGACTTTACCATGATAACGAAAAAAATAAAGATAAAAAGATATCTATTTGTAATATAATGTATTGTTGAAGTGTTGGAACTCTGGTACTAAGTTCCTGTAGTTTGGTATCACCGCCATTGCCAAATATTCTACCGCTAACCAATAATTTGCTTAAATTATTGTGTTCCGGTTTGAAGGGTAATGTAGCCAGTTAAATTACTGGGTATTTCAGACTACCTTAACAACTGAACTGAATTGAAGTCAAACGCGCGAGTGATACCATTGGTGTTGCTAGCATCTGCTATAGGCTGCGGTCGCCGCTTACCATCAGGCAAGTAGGCAGAAGCTATGTGGTTGAGAGCTACAAAGGTTGTGTGTCTTGTTTTAACCGAAACTAATAATGAAATCACGACAGCTCTCGGTAGCTAAGTTGGTTTTATTTTAATAAAATGACAGACAACCATACGAGCCTCCTGATAATAAGCGGCAGCCGAAGCCTATAGACGCGAACAACATCAGTAGACACACTAGCGCGTTGTGATCTTGAGATCACAATTGTTAAGTTCCATATAAGTAATTTCCCTTCAATATGGAAGACGATAATGCTGGCATATTATTACTTAGCACCAGTGATTTTTTATATTACTAAGGTGGCAAACAAACATACGGCCCAGCTGATGGTAAATGGTTACCGTAGCCTATAGACGCTTGCAACACCAGAAGTATCACTCACTGCTCAAAGCACTGTTATTCGATTTTCTGCGAGGTGGAGGTACTTCCCCAGTCGGGCAGCATTTCACTGTTGAATTTTTTGATTTCATGGAACTATGGGTGTACATCACTACACCTCTACCTTTTAAATTCATATCGTGATACTCCAATACCGCGTAAGTCACACTTGGCTATAAGGCCTACCTTTTTGTCAATACCACGTAAGTCACACTTCGCTATAAGGCCTATACCTTTATAAGAGAGGTAGGGAATAGTGGGAGTAATTCCACTCAAATTGGAGCTGCCCGACTGGGGAAGTACCTCCGCCTTGCAGAAAATCGAAGTAAAATAATACTGCTTTGAGCTGTGTTATGTTTCTTACGGTGAGCAAGGTTGCCAGTAGTCCACGAGGAAACGTTGTGTTAGCAGTGGGGGGACTTTGACCCTTATACTGCCAACCCAAATATTCCTCTTTCAATACAGGGTTGGCAACGCGCAAGTATAGCAAGTATAGGCCGCTTACCATCAGGGGGGCCGTATGCTTGTTTGCCAACTTAGTAGAATAAAAAAACTAATAAAACCTTTGTATCAAATAACATTGGGAATTAGCCCTTACAGCAAAGTATTAGTTACGCGGTATTGGAGTATCACCGACGCTATGTGGTGTATAGACGCGGTACTATAGCATTTACTCACCAGATCTGGGGAAGGTGATGACCCACACGTCGTCAGGCCGCACTTGCATGTTGTATATTGCCTCGGCGTGCATCCTAAACGCGCCCGGCATCACGTAACCTTTCGGCCCACATTTTACAAATTGTCTCGTGTAACCTGCAAGTAAACCGTAATTAATATAAATCACTGGAGTTCATAAACTTATATTTAAAGTCTTTTTGAGACAAAAGGTAGACTGTCTCAAAAAGGTCTTTGGGACCTGACGTCACTATGGTTCTCACTGAAAACCGATGCTGTGTTGAGGCTTGCCTTAACACGACATCATGCTGTTGCCATTTGTTACATCTGCGACAAGCAACTTCATGTTTTCCATTTATTTGTTTTTTTTCTTGTACCAGTTTCAATTGTTTTACTTCAGCTGGTATTGTTGATGTTTTATACCTACTAATATAATGTACGTCCATGTTGTGACAGTAAATCTATTTATATTTCTACTCTATTTATATTCTCTATTTATATTTCTTCTTTATTTCCATCTATGTCCTTGTTCAAGGTCTTATCTAATCAAAATCCGTTCTGCGGTTTAGCGTTTATGCGTAACGGATATACTTTCACATTTATAATATTAAATGGGGATTAAGGTTACATACAGATTTCGACTGAGGTGGTGTAACCGCATTGCCAATTCTGCCTTCTTTTTTTTATTCTATCTTTGTTTAAAGGTCAGTTGAATAATCTGTAGGTATCGTAGGGAATACCATAGGGTAATAAGGCAAGGGTGGTTTTTAGTCAGAACGAGAACGAAGAACAGAACGAGTCCTACATACCTACCTTTTTTTATTCATGATAGGCCTTCGCTTGACCGCTAGTTCGGCTGTTCTTAAGCGATACTGTTGTAGATCGTACAATGAACTGCGCTTGCCTAAAAAAAATCGATTCACTCGATTTTATGACCCAGATTATATTGGGGAAGACTCACTCGGGAAGCTCATTCCACATTTCAGCGGTACGCATAATAAAAGTAGACTTAAAGCGTTTCGTTCGGGTTTTTGGGATTTCCACTATGAATCGATGTCGCTTTTGTCGATTTTTTTTCATACGTAGTAGCAGACGATATATGAGAATGTTTTGCATGAAAATAGGGTACTATATAGTCTAGCTGTACAGACGCCAGCAAATCAAGCTACCCAAAACTATCAAATTTTTGACACCTTGTTGTTTTGTATTAAAGTTGAAAATCAATCAAAGAAATTTGAGATTGTGGTAGCTCGATGTGCTAACCTCTGTACATTATTTCATCATGTTGCTCGTACATACAATCAGTTTACAGCTATCGGGCTACCGATGGTCATTAATCATGCTATGACGTAGATATCAGTTCAAAATCTAGTAAAAAAATCGGTCCACATTGTCAATATGTACTTAATTACACAGAGAAACCGCATATCGATTATCGAAGCGGAAACAATTTATCGATAGGAGTAATGCCGACATTATCGTTTGAATGTATTTTACTATGGAAGTATTAAACCGAACTGTCAATCCACGTAAAGGTTATTAATTATTGTACCTACACTGGAATAGACTACCACGTTATAGAAGAATCCAGGGTAGGTACTATAACTTCTACTTAACTTCAAAATCCTATTCGTAATTATAAGCAATTAATTATATCACTCATTATCCTCAGCTGTTTCCCAAACATGTTGGGGTCGGTTTATAGTCTAATCAGATTGGCTGAAATCAGTATTTTACACGAAGCGACTGCCATCAAACCTCCGCAATCAAATGTCTGGGTAATACTGAAGATCTATCTTCAGGATATCAGGATACAACCAGTCAGTCAATAGACTATATGTCAGGCTTTCTCGGCTTCAGACTGCCACTAACGATTGTCATAGGTGTTCGTATGACAACCGACTTTACGTGCTACAAACCACCCACGCCTAGTGCTACAAACCACTCACTTTGCAGATCGTTTATTTTCGATATGGATATTTTCTATCGATCGGTTTATTACTAAGCCACGAACCCCTACATAGTCCTCTCATAAGCAATTATCACTCTCTTTCTTAAACCTCCATGCCTGAGAGATTTTCTCGAAGGTGTGTGATGTCTGCCAACCCGCATTAGGCCAGCGTGGTGGACCCTAAACCCTCTTACTCAGAGAGGACGCCCGTGCCCAGCTTGAGAAGAGTTTATGAGAAGACTGAACAGGTGAAAAGAACCATCAACGGTCCACGTTGGGATGGAAATGATTGTTATCTGTTTTTTTTTTATTGTTTATGTCGGCAAACGAGCACGCGAGCCACCTGATGGTAAGTGGTAATAATCGCCCATGGTCATCTGCAACACCGGAGGAGTTGCTGCTGCGTTCAAAGTCAAAGTCAAGTTTATTTCAATTAGACCATTAAAATAGCACTTTTGAAAAGTCAAAGCTAGTTGCACGGTTCCAAGAAGTGGGTCTTACGAAGAAGAACCGGCAAGAAACTCCATCTATCGACACATTCTTCTTCTCGTTTCCGGCCCTTAAGGAACATTACATTTACATCGCGTTACATTTAATAACGAACTCGAAACAACATCTATAATGAAATATAGATTAATTTGTGCACGACTACACTTTTGTATTCAATTTGTTTAGTCAAAGAGTGTGCCAATAGCTCACTACGTATTTTGAAAGCTTTCATTTCGCACTCATTATCTTCGCAAAAATAAACTAGCACTACTTAAATATTTGTTTTTAAAAGTGTCGATTCGCTTGTATATTGTGAGTTTAATTTGTGCGAATCCACTAATAAGTCTATTTATATTGACATTGAATTTTCTGTGATCTCAAATTCTAAAAGAGGTTTTCATAAATTATGAATACATCTCATTTTACAAATAATAAAAACATTGAACACGCTGAAAAAGCTCACCTTTCTTTATAATGGCGGTCCGAATGAAGTGTGAGCCATTTTAAATATAAAAATAAACTATAAATATACCTACTAAAAACAGCGGTTTTGTGAAATCTAAAACATTGGCTTGAAAAAGTGTGTTTTAAAATATTAATACCATTTATAATTCGGTATTTTTTTGTATAAAAATGTATGAAACAACAAAACCCCATAGTATATACATATAGGTAATATTGTGAAGGTATCTACTGCCTGGTGTAGGGATCGTAGTCGGGCCGGTGAGTCCCAGTAGGCGGCACGCATGTTCGCCACACACGTGCCTGTGATGAAAATGCGAGGCAAGGCTTCGTCGATTGAAGGGGTCCAGCAAGATCTGGACCACAGCCTATCATGGTCGTGGCGAATTTCACGGATCCCATGGCCTTCACGGCTTGGCAGGGCTTTCACGCATTGTGACATTTGGACTTTAGATTTTTATAATGTATGGATTAGAAACACGCATAGGATTGCGTTGCATACCATAAGTGTGTCTCCAATGAATACGTTGTTTATATAAAATCAAGAGATATCATAACGCAATGCACACGTTGCGTACGTAAGATCAGTCTGTTTCTACCTTAAGCTCACCCTACATGAAACTTAAAAAGATAGCGGAACAATTTCAATAATTGATTGGTGATCACTGACCACTTATCAGACACAAACAGGTGCATTAAGTGCGTTAAGTACTTTCGACTTTGACCACTAGCAATTAACAATAATAAATTGTTTATGGACAACGATATCGAGATTATAACGTACTCGTATATCGATTTTACTTATCAGTGTAGAGTGCAAAAAGAGTTTTCTAGCTGAGACGGAAGTGGTCACCCAAAAACCTTACCTATTATAGTCTTTAAAAAAAAACTTGGATGTGAGGCTTCACGGATTTCTTCGTATATCAGATTCTAGACTGCCTTGCTCTTGCCATCATATCGATGAATAAAGCCATATTGTTGCAGGTAACTAATGTTTTATTAACCCGCCTACATACATTGCTTGATTCTTAGATATTACTTCTAAAAACACTTTGAGGTGCGTAGTATTCGCAACCGATGCGTGTGTACAACAAAATGTAAGAAGTATACAAGAATCGTAAAATAAATGGAGATCTGTCGTTTCTACCTATCAATAGGGGGAAATGGCATGAGCATTAAATGATAAATGATATTTATTTCTGTAAATAGATCTTAAGACACTTTTACAAGTCAATATTTTACTTTTTTTTTTTCGTCATTTCCTAACTGACGACCTCTGAGAAGAAATGACCAAACAAACTCAGAGAATCATGGTCTCTTTTAAAGTCCAGACATAGAATATTAACAAATATGTGTCTTAATATGTAGGGAAAAGTCTGAAATGGCATTTTGAAGAAACAGCCATAGCGGCTTTGAGTAGACCAGACCCAACCGACGGCACGCATGCAGTCACTGTGTAGCTCAACCATAATTTAGGGAGCTTAACAACCCGTCGCACGACGATACCAGATCAGAGGAACATTTGCGTAGGCCACATAAAAAAAGGCTCAAAGCCACCAGACTGTTCAAAGCTGAGTACCTATATATTTAGCATACAGAGTACTTACTTATATTTATTTGTATGTACCGTGACGGATTACGGCCGAAATTAATAACCTATCGACACAATGATTTTATTAGGTACCGCTTACTAGGTTATCATAAACCAATGTCGTAAAAGGAATTTGTGTTAGTACAACGGCACCGAACGATCGTCACGCAATGATAAAGCAGATCTTGTACCGATAAAACATATAGAAAATTATATGTGATTAAATGCAGTTATTCGATACTCTTATGACGTCACAATCAAATTGATAAAAAAAATCTTATCAGCGGTATTTGAGTTTCGCATGGTCTTGGTTTTCAAGCATGATCTGCGACTTGTAAGTGTACGTTAGTGTAGGTACAGCTCTGCCTATCCGTTCGAGGATAGTTACCATTAATCCAATTGGCCTATTGCCATTAACCATTAAGAATTTCTTAGAAAAACCCAATAACACTGCTCGACCTAGAAGTCGAACCCAGGACCTCTAGCATAGCAGTTGCGCTTTGAACCACTAGACTAACGAGGACTCTCCTAACTATCTCTTAAAATTTTGTAGTAAGCATAACAAGCACGTTACGTGTACTAACTTAATAAGTATTTATCATTATCTGTAACAACAAGCGTAACTGCACATCTACGAAGAACAAATTTTCTCGATGTAGCTCTAGTGAGAATAACGTACAGACAAAACTTCGATTTTCTGCAAGACAAAAGTACCTACTTCCCCATAGGTCGCCTTTTGGAGTGGATGCCTATCCTTTTTTCTTTGTTTAAAAGTTCAGTTACAAATATTTTTTTCACAGAATAATCGACAAGGAAAAGTTCTTGTTGATTCCAGGGTAATTTAGTACCCTCTATACGCCTTGCCAACGTCAAGATTAAATTGTATAATTTACAATTTAAACGGAACTGTTCAGAAACATCTTTTTCTAATAAAAATGTAATAATAATTGAATAACCTTTGATAATAACGGGTGTAGGTCTATTTTATTTCACCTGTAAACTTTATAGTTTATGTACCTCTTACGATTTCCTCCCTAAGGCGACGAAACAAATAATTATTACGTATGAACATACTCCAAGTCACTAAATAAGATAAACAATACAGATAACCTAGATCTATCTCTGTGGAGCAGATCCGAATGTATTGTATCTTATCTTGAGATATTATGACATAAGAGATAGTCTTTTCGTTGTTACTAGGATGCGGCTAAGCTTTACCTCAATATCAGGCCTAACAATAATACAAGGTTATTTAAGATAAATAATGTATCACATTATAATATGTTGTGTCCCATTACGCTGGAATACCGGAAGAGATAGGCAGATTTGTAATACATAGGTATAAGACATGACATCTCATCTATGTAAGTGTATACATTTATAGTTTTTTAAAATAACTCCTGCACTAGAGGTCAATTCCTGTGTCGCGGAGAACTATACAAACATATAATTTAATAGATACAAAGTACATCTAGAGTCGAAACAAATATTTGTCATGTCTACCTGTCAAATATCTGTCATGTCTACCTGTCAAATATCTGTCATGTCTATCTGTCAAATATCTGCCTCATACCTTCCACTTCTACCCTTCTAGTGCATCTACCGTGATCGTCTCTGCACCACTCAAATGTTTTCTGGTAGCAAATACCTAAGGCATTACGGCCGCCACTGTGTACTCTTGTACATTAAGTTTATATAAATAACAAGACATACCTTCAATAACATAAAAATATGGAAGGGGTTTTTAAATTGTTTAGTTTAGCTCGTAAAATTATAAATTAAAAATAAATAAATAGAATAGATAGTTATAATAATTTGACATACAAGAACAATGTACTTTTTTTCTGTATTACTAACACATACCTAAATATATATTTTTAAAAGTAAATAATATCATTGAACATACATAAATGAATTATAACATAAAATATCACGGCTATATTCGCTGAACGGCAGAGAGGCACTAAGGAACACCTACGTGTATGTATAGGTCGCATGAATTATATTTAGGTCCCATGTATTAGGGGGCGAGCCTATTACCATTTATCGGGACACAAATCCAAACTGAATTATACTTTGAATTAAAGCTCTTTTTGTTATGATGAATATAATATTATTATAAACCACCACACATCAACTACAATTAAGAAAAATTTTAGTTCCTAATTTTATGACGTGTCTATTCTTATAGCAAATAATTCTACCTGTTGGTCTTTAAATTTTGAAAATTAACCATTACACTATTAAATTTCTCGTAACGAAATAACAGGATTTAAAACTAAAAGTAATCCGAAACATGTAACAGAAATATTTCGTGCTTTCAAAAAAATTAATATATTTTATACTTTACCATTTAATAAAATTTCAGGTAAAATTTCTATTATACCTATTATAAAGGGTAATCGTGCATATGTAAGCATTAATGGAAAATAGCAGAATCTCAAGTTCGTATTTCATATGAAATTTTCAGTAAATTAATCTGTTCGAAGTATTTGTAGTGGAAAATGTAATTATGTCCATACAGAACGTTTTCACGCAATGAATACTTAATAAATTACCCGTAAATATTCCTTAAAAAACACGTGAATATTATTTCGTAACTCTTGGAGTTTAGATTACGTTATCCGTAACTTAAGAATGATTATTTCAAGGTTTATGACAGAGATAGCGTTTTATAATTACAAATTAACCAAATTCAGAAAAAGTATTTTTCCGAAAATATCCGAACAAACCTTATCCGGCGAGCACCTGTAATATTACGAAAAAAATCGGCAAATATTCCGAAATTCCGAATACATATTTCGGTAAAGCACAACACAACACTGCACGCACCTAATAGACATTTCCGGATCAATTTTTCCTCTTCGGCGGTAACATTCTTAATTTCGTACGGTAAGTCAAGCCACGGCGCCATGCTGCCTGTTTCACGTACACACGTTCACACACTGTGTTAGTAATTGGCAACACCAAAGTATTTCAATAAACGTATCCTTTCTATATAATCTAATCATGATATCGATTCATCTATTGCCGTGATAACAAGACGAGTCATCGGCAGTGTACGAATTTTAACACTGAACGATAACTCACAGTGATAATGTTTGAAACAAATAATGTTATTTTTTATTGTTATTTTATATGGTCATGTAAAAAGAGATTATTAAGTAATTTACTGCAAACGTTTGCTCAGTAGTATACCAATTGGGAGATGTAGTTTCATGTAATATTTTTCTTGATCATTTGAGCTAGGTTTACTATGTACATAATTGGTTCCAGTCTAAATCAAGAAAACCATGTCATTTTTTTAATCACCAAGGTGATAAGCAAGCATACAGCCTACCATACAACATCAGCAGCAGTAAACTCGTGGGTTACAACCTTTTTTACCCCACTACTGAAAGGGGGTAATGCTTATAAAGGGCGAAAAATCCTCAGGCATTTTTGGTTTGGTTTGGTTTTAATCATATCTACTATTGAGGTAGTTGAACTCTAGTAGGTAGCTGCTAAGATAGTCTGGGCTGCTAGCACCAAATTGGCAAATATTTGGCCGCTAGGCAATATTGTGTTCCAGTTACGAGGGGAATGTAACCAGCAGTAAAATTACTAGGCAAATGAGACTTAAAAACTGAGGCCTCAAGATAACAACGCTCTAGTGATACTGTTGTTGCTGGCGTCTATAGATTGCCGATGCTTCTTACTTATTAATTCTTCAAGAAACCCAAATACTTGCTTGTCTCCATAAAAAGAAACGGTAACAGCAGTGGGGCAGTATGTGAGTTGATGATGACCTACTAAATTTCCTTTTGTTCCAGCCCATCCAATGGTTGTTTGGAAGAGATCGCCTTGTGTGATAAGATAGCCCATTGCACTTACTTACTCTGACTTTGTCACTTATTATATCTGTAATAGTGTTTTGGTGTGCAATTAAGCGAATATAAATTAATTAATTAATTATTACTCACTACAAATAATTTTAAACTAAACTTTATACTAAAATTTAATACGCTTTTCGCATTTGGTTAAATATCGATACTGATTCTATATAAATACCTAGTACCGTCGACCCACCACTCTCGCTCGACCCGTTCAGACCTACGGAACCTTAGATCGTTTTCGATGACAAAATACTTGGTTTTATTGCTGTCCCATCATCAAAACCGTAATATCTATAACATAAGTAATTATATCTATTAATCAAGTAATTATATTGACGTATTTGGACAGAAGGTACTTGTAGAAACACCCTGAAATGGATGTGGAGTAGAGTGGAGGACTGTAATAATCAACTAAATTTATTTCAACACCCGCTACTCATTAGTGGTTGCAAGTGCGACTGCAATGCTTGGGGGTCCTGGGTTCCCAGATCGAGCAGTGTAATCGGGTTTTTCTATTAAATTACAATTACAGCTCAGAGTTTGGAATTGCACCTAGTTAGTAGAAATTGGCTTGCCCCCTAGGACATGGGATCTAAACATACCGGTGAAATGTGGGTTCAACTTTGCCTAACCCCTCGGGGAATACAGACGTAATGGTATATTATGTTGCTTTTTTTATTGGTACAGCGTTCGCAAGCTACTGAGTCTGTAGTCCAAAGTTTGATTCCAGGGTTAAGTAGTATTTGGCTATTCCATTAGAAACTTCTCTCAAGCCCATTCAAATTTGGTTTTCCATATTCCTGAACTCAAAGCTGGCAAATAATTGAGCTAATTCATAAACCATACTTCATTCAGATAATGCGTAAAAGAAGCTTAAACCGTTACAAAATCAACTGATAGATAAATTTTATGACACATGCTTGCGCATACAAACAATGACTCAGTTCATTAATAAATACCATAATAACACAATTAACAGCGGTAAGAGAATGAAGTTTTCGCCTAAAATTAGCGACTCTCCGAACGGTAAGGCTATTGGATCAAGGTCTCGGAAATGTCTGATGTGTGTACAGTCCATTGCATATCATCGGCAGAATGCTGCACTATACATATAATTATTAAGATATTGTATATATATTTCAAGGTGTTCGGCTCTGTTTATGCTGCAGAGTATGTGTGGGGACCTCAAGACCCCAGATCAATACAATGATATCAACCACTGCAGTGCCAAGTATTCTGCCGCTAAACAATATTGGTGTCAACATTATTTTTTTTAAGATTTAAAAAAAATAAAAATTATTATTTAAGTATATTTAAGCATATTCTTTTTTTTCGATTTGACGGGCAATGTAGTCAGCATCGTGTAAACCAGCTAGGCCACTAGGCAACCAATTCTTATCAGATGTCAGGCAATTAACCAAGCTACTAGTGGTTAACGAGAAGCAGTGATAGCTTATTGGTATGACCATTGGACTAGACCAATTCGACCTTTGACTTGCCAGACAAGTCAAAGGTCGAATTGGAATCGAAGGACCGCACCTCTGATTTTTCGAAATCATGTGCGTATTAATAATTAATTATCACTCGCTTAAACGGTGAAGAAAAACATCGTAGGAAACTTGAGAGATTTTCTTGCTGCGATTGACGGCGTGTGAAGTCTGCCAAGCCGCATTAGACCAGCGTGGTGGACTATAGCCTAATCCCTCTCATCTTGAGAGGACCCCCATGCTCAGCAGTGGGAAATGATATGGGTTGGTGATGTAAAAGGCGCGTTTACGCTTGCACAATGTAAACGCGCCTTCCAAATCACGTTCAATGTGACACATGTTAGTCATATTTGTTAACGTTTTCTCCAAATAATTTTGAATTACAATATGGCTGATAAGAATATCTAAATCACATGATTAATTGTTTAACTATTTGACTGAATGCACTCTTTGGTACGTGTGCCTACACCAATACTTATACTAAAGATAATTTAAAAAATATAGGCCAGATAATTACGTATCTACATTAGTCACTTTTTTCCTTAGGTTGACTCAACAAATGGATTTGTGGACGATGCCGGGGGCGAAGTGGGGCGGACGGATGGTGTGTCGGGCTAAAGAGACCAGCAGCGCGGTCATAAGTCCGGCCCTGGCTGCCAAAAAGGAGTTGATAGACAACTAAACGATTACGTCATTAGGTTAGTAAACTCTTTATTTTCTTTTTCTCTTTCTGGATAAGGCGAAGGATAATTTCGTACTATTTAAATTAATTACTTATTAAAACAACAGTAACCAGTAGCAAGGAGGGCAATACCGTAATCTCTGGTTTAGCTCCACCCAGCTCTAGACATTACAACTGCATAGTTAAAATAATTATTAAATGCATCAAAAAATCCGACGGCGTTGGTAACGTACCCTGTCACTTCCACAACAGAGACGATTCTAATGACACCTCATTAATTATTTGGAAATCCGTCAAACGGTTCATACCGTAAAGCGTGTCAAAGAATTAAACATACATAGGGGGCTTAGTAACCGTGGACTACCCTCTGCGCCCGTGGTGTAGACGGCGGTGGGACTTAAACAGCGTGGTATCTTTTCCGCCGCAATGAGGGCCTTGGGCGATGAACTCGGGGTCATCAGCCGCCCAATGCACTTGGCCCTCCGGGAGGGTCCGTCAATGGACATCAGCGGTGGGATCGCGGATCATGCGTAAGCGATTCCCGTGATCCCACCACTATGCGGAAGGTGGTAGTGGTGATGGTTTTAGTCAGTATACTGACCACCTGGCCGGAGAGCCCTGCTAACCCTGGTGCCCTGATAACCGTCCTGCATCTGCACCCAAATAAAAAAGAAGGTTTGCGTACCATTAAAATAAAATAGTTGTTTCGCAATTTTATCGAGTGATATGAGGAACCTAATACTACTTTAGTGTGAAGTTCACGAGTGGTTTGGAACATATTTCGGCAAACATCAATCGTATTATATGTAGTACCAATACATACAAACAGCATTATATTTATCTGTGCACCTATCTATACCTAGTTACTATTTGATTAAGTCAGAGGTTCTCTTATTCGTAATCGTATATTCCAACAAAATCATCATCTGCCTGCCATCAGACCTCCTCAACCCAATTTCTGTGCAATACCGACATCTTGAGGATAGACTGGTTGTCAGGCTTCTGAATATCACTAGCGATTGTCGTAGATGTTGGTATGATAATCGGGGCCGACGTCTTCACGTGCTCTCCGAGGCACGGAGGCGTCTCGATATGTTAAGAATGATCACCCATCCACATACTGACCGGGATTAGCACAGCTTAACCTTGCCGATCGGTTGATCAGCGTAGTTATTATTTAACTACGAGGCCTTCCAGGTCCAAAGTCGATGATTAAAATGAAAATTCTGAATTCGTCTGTATAATCACAGAGTACAAAATATTGTAGACAGGTACTATTTGTAAATACAAACCTTGTCACTTTATATTTTTCAAAAAAGTTATTTTACTGTGGGAAAATTTTAAGTGGAATGATTCACGTTAGTATATTTGAATCAAAAGAAATGTGTACTTGAAAACTAAGTAGAGTAGTAAAGTGGGTACTTTAATTATCATATGATAATTACTTAATAAATAACCACTTCAAAATCATAATTATTAATTGAGATATTAAATACGATTGCGATTTATTGCTCTGAGTTGTGGAGGAGGCGCCACAAGTAAATTTTAACGGATGTTAAAAAATTACTATCTACTAACCGGTTTTGAGTAATGAGACATCTCCTTTAATAGAATACACAATGCTTATGTAGCGACACTGTGCCGCCACATAAAACAAGATACTGACTTTTGCCACTCTGTGGTTTTGCAGCGGACTGTGAATATTGGTAACGTGAATGATTCAACAATGCAAAATAAAACTAACATAAAATAAATGCCTGGTGCCATGTTAGGGATTGAGGGGCTCGTGGCTCAGCTTGTTCTACACTGACAAATCGACTTGCTATCGATCTGCAGTTGCCGCTGTCAGACTAAGGATGGGTAACCATCGCAAATATATCAAGATCATCATCAATACTACGGAGAGTATGGTACGCCGTACCCGTTGAGGGTTTGACACATCTCAACTTGTACACCATGCTCAAATGGTGAACTTAGTAACTGGTGCACTTCTCATATGGCACACTTCGCAACTGGTGCACTTCTCAATTGGTGCACTTCGCAAAAGGAGCACTTTTTAAGATGATTGGTTTTGCGTAAGTAATTTCCTTAAAAATACAATCATTAATAATTTTGTTCATGTTCAGTGACTTTCGTTGCTGACTGTGACACGCACCACCTTTTTTTGGTGAAATATCCCAACTCGTTCATCCACACTTAATACCTCAATGTATAAGCATCACTCATAGGGATTTCCTATATCGTTGACAATATCATATTAAATGCAAATGCATACTTTTTATAATTTTACATGGTGGAAGAAAGATGGTATTCTTGATCTGTCAGCAACGGGTCAATACCAAACCCACAGTGTCCGCCACAGGGTCACTTTCATGCGACAGGGTCGGCTTCCAGTCTAACCAGATGCGGCTGAATGTCAGTCTTCTACATGAAGCGACTGCCATCAGACCTCCGCAACCCAATACCTGGGCAATACCGATATAATGAGGATTGACGCTCGACAGTCTTATACGATTCTCCACAAGGATCGGCAGTGAAACGCAATTGAATATTGTATTGCATGGAAATACTCTAATACATTATACCTTAGTGTAGATATTTTTTTTATATAATTGAATATTAGAATATTTTACACATAGGTAGTGGCTGTTTTTTTCTTCAAAAAGGTCAGGTGCGTAGTACGCGCAACCGGCGTGTGTGTATGACAAGATGTATGAATGTGGTCAAAGCAAAAGAAGTATGCAAGAATCGTAGAAAGTGGCGTTCTTTAGTTTTTCCTTACCCCCATGGGAAAAAGGTGTGAGTGTATGTATTTATTTATTTACTAGCTTTTACCCGCGACTTCGTACGCCTAACATTAGTAACACAAATGTTGTCGGATTTTATTCATGGGATAAGAAGTACTCAATGTTGAATATATCCTATTTGTTATTCCCGGTCACATACTATGTGTGTATGAAATTTCATTCCAATCCCGTAAGATATTCGTTTTTCGGGATTTCCGGGATATTCCCACATTTTCTGGGGTAAAATATATCCTATTTATTATTCCCGGTCACATACTATGTGTGTATGGAATTTCATTCAAATCCCGTAAGCTATTCATTTTTCGGGATTTCCGGGATATTCTCACATTTTTCTCGGGTAAAATATCTTATTTGTTATTCCCGGTCACATACTATGTGTGTATGAAATTTCATTCAAATCCCGTAAGCTGTTCGTTTTTCGGGATTTCCGGGATATTCCCACATTTTTCTGGGGTAAAATATATCCTATTTGTTATTCCCAGTCACATACTATCTGTGTATGAAATTTCATTCAAATCCCGTAAGATATTAGTATTTCGGGATTTCCGGGATATTCCCACATTTTTCTCGGGTAAAATATCTTATTTGTTATTCTCGTTTACATACAATGTATGTATGAAATTTCATTCGAATCCCGTAATCTATTCGTTTTTCGGGATTTCCGGGATATTCCCCCATTTTTCTGGGGTAAAATATATCCTATGTGTCCCGGTCACATACTAGGTGTGTATGAAATTTCATTCTAATCCCGTAAGATGTTCGTTTTTCGGGATTTCCGGGATATTCCGACATTTTTCCGGTATAAAAAGTAGCCTATACTTTATTCCCGGGCACACACTATTAGTATACCAAATTTCATGCAAAGTGGTTCAGCCGTTTTTGCGTGATTGAGTAACAAATAAACAAACAAACAAACAAACAAACATCCAAACATTCACATTTATAATATTAGTATGATTCTTTAAGCACAGGTAAAGGAGGTCTTAATACCAGGCATTTTCTGCTAGACTACCTTAGGGTGATGCAGAGAGAATAAAAACACAGTAAGTAGATGCCCTCTTTATGATGTGTGTATGTACTCGTATGTAGGTAGTGACTGTGTTTTTTCGGGATTTTTACTTGTAATAACGATTGTCGAAGGTGTTTTTATAGCAATGGGGACGGCGTACCATGCTCTCCGAAGTACCTACTGATGATGATTTCGATTTATTTGGAATGGTCACCCATCCTAAGACTGACCACGGCAACCGCAGATCGATCGCAAATCGATTTATCAGTGTAGTTTTTAATTACCCCAGCCCTCTAACATGTCAGGATTTTATTTTTGTTTTATTTTGCATTATTAAATGATTCACATTATCAATAGTCACAGTCCCCTGCAAAACCACAGAGTGGTAAAACTCCGTATGTGGCAGGACAGATGTCGCTACATACGCAATGCATAAATATTTTCTAAAGAGGTGTCATACATCATAAAAAAAAACATTAATTTAGAGGTAAGATACATCGCTTCGGTAATCTAAAAAATTTCGACACGTTCTCGAAATATCATTAATAACTTATTGTTTAATATAACTGTAACTTTTACCGTTACAATGATCACAAGATATTGGTTCTTAACATCGAAATCGCACGTAAAGTGTATTGATGTAATTGATGACAAGGCTTTTTTTTATATCAATTACAAATTGTTATGCAATCTCTACCCCAAACATTATTGAATTTTCAGACGCGTAACTCTTTCTAACGGCGCGTGTGCGCAAGAATCGTAGCCAGTGACCCTGTGAGTCTTTTTACCTTCGCACAACCAGGCAAACTGTAAAGCGTCACCGTTTTATGGTGGAAATTCCCGAAACCCGCAACTAAGCGTTTTGCCTCGACATTCCTTATCCGTACAGCGAGGGAATGGAATCAGCTGCCTGAGTCTGTATTTCCTGACAGACAATTTGGGGGTCTTCACGAGTGAATAGGAAATTTCTAGGTAAGCGTGCTATATCTTAGACCACAGCGTCACTTACCATCATGTGAGATTGTGGCCAAACGCTAACCTATCTTTTAATAAAAATAAATTAAGATCTTTAGTTTCTGATTACCCCTACCATAACTCTTACATTCCTTACTCTTCATGAAGGTGGCTAGCCAAATAAGAGGAAGGAACCTGTAGTCTTCTGGCTTCAGGTATCCGTTGCCGACATGACTCATCTGTTTCGTCGCCAGGACGTTAAAATCACACAAGATGTACTGCATTGTTTGAATTAATCACACTACAATCATTAATCAAAGCCAGCTTCATTTCTTGCAAAATGCCCTGTGAGGGCTCGGGCTTGTCCCTTCTGTTATTAAATATGTATTGTGGATGTATGTATGTAGATATGTAGATTGCCCTACCAGGACTCCCGTAACATGGCAGCCCAGATAACCTAGACCCGAAACAACTACCTCTAGGCTATACAAATATTTGTCCCGTGCGGGCATCGATATTTGAATCGATTGCTCTTCTTGTTACACCAAACGAGCCGTAAAACAATAATATTGTATAGACCTGATAGGTATATATATGTATAATTATTTCATGCAATACGTCATAGAAACGATTGAAAAAAAGGTTGTAAAGTTTGCCAATTCGGATGGTAATTCAAAATTTCTCCTCACCGACATAATCCTCGAGTCAGTTTCGGCCAGGGATCCCCTAGGGGGGTAATTAGTCATTAAACTTCCGTGGGTTCGAACCTCCAAGTGATGTTTTTACCAATTTAACTATTCCCTTGATATGTACCTTATCTGAATGATATAAGGGTTGATTTAGTATGAATGTTGAGATGGAAAAGTTGGAACAAGAGTGCCAAGTTTTGAGTGGCCTCAGTTCTGCGTTAAATTAGTTGATTTAAAGTTTTTAAAATTGGAATTATGGATGTAACGTTGTATATAAGATTCAAAATAACATTATTTTTATTTCGGTTACAGTGAACATTGGGACAACCTATGTAAAGGTCGGCTTCATAATACTTACGAGTACATTAAGTGAGAGTGGTCTGTAAAATGAATTATTTATACCAATATTATAAAGGCGAAAGTAACACTCCGCTTGTTATGTTTTCAAGAGTTAACACCGGAACCAATTTTGATGAGATTTATTGAGATTTATTGGACCTAAAAGAAGGACATAAGCTACCTTCTCTCTTGAAAAGTCTTGGTATGCGAGTGTAATACGGCGTGCAAAACTATTATTTTTTTAATATACAGATTAAAAGACAGATGTGTGTGATTTGCTTTTGAGCTATTGCTCCACCTGGGAATAGGACCCCTGCGTAGCAGTCGCACTTACAACTACTAGGTTAATGAGATAGAGAGTAAAATACACACAAAAAATGGTAGAACTGAGAACGTCTTCTTTTTTTGAAGTCGGCTTAAAATTATTATATTTATTTATATTGGTAGCTGTCAGATATACTTTTTTTTGTTATAAATATATACTTATTATTATATAAGAAACACCCACAAACACTAGTTACTAATTATGCAATGGGACATCCTATAACTCGCAGGCACCATAGTTAATAGAGTCAGGGGTTCTTAGCGGGGGTCCATGGTAAAATTAATGGTTTTGGGGAAGGCTACCCTTCAACAACCCTCAGGTCTTGGGGGATTGGAGGGTGCTTTACTCTACACACCATAATTTTTCTTCGCTATCGTTACGAGCTTGTCAATTACAGTGTATGGGAGATTTGCAGCTGTTGGGTTTCATCACAATTAACACAATAGATTAATGACTGTCGTAATTCATTAATTAGTTTGACTCCACGTTTAGCGTAGTAGTTAAGGCACATAGGCCAACACACCAAGCTACCCCAATCTGTCAAGTTTCTTTGATAGATTTTCGATTTTCAACTTTAATACAAAATAATAAGGTTAATTTTCAATTAGGAAAATTTTACAGTTTTGGATAGCTTGAAATGCTGGCGTCTGTACTACCGCTGCGCCGAGTGTCGTGGGTTCTGGTTAAAGAATCTTTATTCCCATAAAAGACATAAGTCACTTACATGCGAATGTAACATATAAAGTAAGTACATAATTATTATAACAAGTTCGATCGTCGTTCAAGCAGAAAAAGAAAAATAATTCTGCGATAACACCCACCCATCATATTTACTGTGTTGTTAATAAAAATCTTCAATAAGATATTTGGCTAATTTCTTTTAATGTTGATCGAGTTTACATTTTTTTTTATTTCCTTTTCCTTCCTAACCGAGACAGATCTTTGTGTCATCATCATCATCATCAACCCATATATTGTCCCACTGCTGGGCACGGGTCTCGTCTCATATTGAGAGGGATTAGGCTATAGTCCACCACGCTAGCCTAGTGCGGGTTGGCAGACTTCACAAACCGTCGAGAAAAATCTCTAAGGTATGCAGGTTTCCTCACGATGTTTTCCTTCACCGTTTAAGCGAGTGATAATTAATTATTAATACGCACATGAATTCGAAAAGTCAGAGGTGCGTGCCTTGGGTTCGAACTCGAGACCTACGACTTGGCAGTCCAATGGTCATACCACTAGGCTATCATTGCTATATCTTCGTCGATCTTTGTGTGATCCACAGATATTTATTTTCGAATCTGGGTGTAGTTTGTGTTGGTTAAGTATATAATTGTAACGTCCACTGCGACACAGGGCTTGTAACCTATGTCTATGGTATGGTATGGTCTTTTTTTTAGCAAGAAACGAAAATAATCCAATAAGTATTTACAAAAAAGTATATAAGTATTATATCCATTGTCTAGTTCCCATAATACAAGCTCTGCTTAGTTTGGGACTAGATTGTGCTGTGTAAAATGTTCCAAAATATATATATAATAAACATACCATCACGCTTGTATTCCCTGAAGGTTTAGGCAGAGGTGTAAAGAAAGAAAAAAAGATAATTAAACATTTATTCGACTCAGTTTACACAATTTGTAAACTGCGTCTGCGTCAAAGAATGTATTAATGTACACCCACAGTTCGCCGGTATGTTTAAGTCCCATGTAATAGGGAGCGAGACTATTGCCATTAATTGAAAAATTGAATTGAATTTTCCTTCACCGCTATACTACGTATAAAACATATATACATACTCCTCTGAAAATTTTAATTCTTCTACACCCATCTTAATCTTAGCAGTGGGGGCTGGCATGGCCAGCAACACTTCGACCAAATGTGCTGTGCCCAGCATGGTACATTCCTTACTCTTCTAAAACGTGGTTCATGAAGGCGGCTAGCCCACTAAGAGGAAGGAACCTGTAGTCCTCTGGCTTCGGGTGTCCGTTGCCGAGATGACTCATCCGTTTCATCGGTAGGACGTCACAATCACACAAGATTTGCTGCATAGTTTCCCTGAATTCACCACAAGCTCTACACCCATAGTCAGTATTACAGTTTTATATGATAATTTGTCTTATCCACAACGTCTTATTCTGGTGCCCGGACGCAAGCAGTCAGCTTACACATGTTTAGTGATAAATGGTGTAACAATGGGACTTCATTAGCCTCCCGAGACACATTAATTAATTTCATGTCACGGACTCCTCTCTCGGAGGCACCTCGACATGTATTGTGAGAGATATTAGCAATGTTCGCGGAAGAAACCCCGCATAACAACAAATTATTTCAATCTATGTACATAATATTATTGAGACAAGTCTCTCTTTTTTTTACCCCGACACATAACTAAACAAATTCGTCAATTCGGAATCTTTGTTCGTCGGCCATGCCATCATTATCATCCTCCTGGCTTTTTCCACACGATGTTGGGGTTTAACCAGATGCATCTGAATGTCAGTATTTTACACGAAGCGACTGCCATCAGACCTCCCCAACCCAATTTCTGGGCAATACTGATATCCTGAGGATAGACTGGTAGTCAGGCTTCTGGCGAATACCTTATAGTTACCACTAACGGTCGTTATATATATATATAATATCTATCGGTATTGGCATAAAAGATGGGACCGACGGTTTTACGTGCTCTCCGAGGCACGAAGGGGTGCATTTGTTTTTTTTCTTTTCCACCATTAATTCAATTTGCTGATTATACTAAACGCCCCTAAGCAATCTAGATTCAAGAGATTCGCATATTGAAAGGCATCCAAAGCCCTTTACTTTTCTTCAACGATTGTTTTAATATTTGTTTTGAAGTTGTTATTTCAACAAACAGTTGTAAAACATTAATTTTCAACTATAACAAAGTCCAACAGATTTTGTGAGCGTAATATTACAATTTTAATTCACTCCAGAATTCGCGGGGCAAAACTCTAATTAAGAAATAATTTTAGAGACAGAAGTGGCCGACATCTGTGCGCGACTGTACTGTGATCCAATGTTTTAATAACTTCGAAATTTAATTAAATACTTCGTTTATAATAAAATTGTTTCTGTAAAACTTATAATCGCGACTGTACCAAGCAGGAGATTTTTGCTTTGGTTCATTTAGTTCGGAAAATTTTCTCATATAAATTAATAAAAGGTATACCTACTTCCAGGTCGTCCGTCAATCTCGTTTAAGGCCGTCCCACACTGCGCTTTCCGGTGCTTAATCTCCACTCGAGAACATTTTTGTCCCAGCGGTCATCAGTTCCAGGAGCTACGTGCCCCATTATTCCCACTTAAGCTTGCTAGGTAAGTCGTTCAACTATGTCGACAACTTTCGTTCTTCGACGGATCTTCTCACTTCCGATTTTATCGCGTAAAGAAATACCAAGCATAGCTCTCTCCATAGCTCGCTGAGTGACCTGAGGTCGCTAGAAGTGGTTCGATGCAGGCGGCTTATAACCGGTCCTTGTGGAAGTCTATGGAGGAGGCCTTTGTTCAGCAGTGGACTTCCTGTGGCTGATATGATGATGATAATGATGATACTTCTAGGGAGTAGACCTACACATATTTTGACTGTCGGTTTGTGATAGAATCTAATGATACGCTTAGCTAGCCGACCTTAACACAAACAGGGTTTAATAAGGAGCTCGCAATACAAAATAAATTAGAATTTGAGTAGTGTAGCTCTGACTACACTACTCAAATTCTAATTACTGTAGCCAGGTCTCTCGGTTTGCGCAGGTCGTCCCGGTTTTCAGTATGATGACACGTTCCGATGCATCCTTTATCGGGACGCCGAATGTCCGTATTTTTCTCATTATAAATTATGATTCGGTAATTAGTTGAACCTTATATGTTTTAATTTTGTTAGATTTTTGGACGTTATTTGTTTTGTATTTTGTACTACTACTGTACCAATGAAACTAAAACTGACCTTCCGATAAAAATAAATGATGAATCACAACTAACTTTTTTAAACCAAAATTTAGATTATTTTAATATTTCGTTCCTTTTGATATACTGAACCTGGCAACACTACCACTGAATCTCATATATACGTAGATTATTTTATTATTTTGAGGTGTGATCTGCTGAGAGCTTTCTGCATCCACCCTTTGTAGTATAAATCACACACACGAGGTGACAAATAAAAAATATTAATTTACATAAATATTTTTATCTGTCGCAGAAATCGTTATAAAATCAATCAAAAGAGAATTTATTATTATCTATTATGCTTTAAATTCCCGCATTATGATTAAAATGTCGCACACAATACAAAGATAAATCAACACAGAACCTCAACATTAAAATAAATTCAATTCAAAATTACTTGACTGACTGCCAGTCAGTTACAGCTTTACAAACTTATTAAAATAGATACACATTCAAATATATGCCTTATACAGTATACATAAGAGTGAAAACGACTGAATGTGTAATGCTGTCAGATTTACTCGCGGATTAAGTTGACATGGCCGAAGGAAACGTTCATCCAAATGGAAAGTATTAGATAATACGTAAATCAATAGGAGTACAGTTTGCTCACTGCTTTTCAACGAGACAGGTTTTAAGCTTCAATTAACATCACTGATTAGGCAACATTTCGACACAATTGGGACCGTCTGTAAGAGTTTCACACACGATCGGATATAAGTATACAAAGGGTAGATAAGGGTCTTGTATGCACAAACGGATTCAGTCTCCGAGATGGAATCGGACGTATTTTACGTTTACTGTTTTTATTATTACACTTATGAACCTATTAAACTTTTCATTTAGGTTCATATTATTATACCTACATGAACTTATCTATATGATATACTTACTGTTATTGAAAACTGGTTTGCATCCGTGACACATCATTTTAAAGGTCCAGTTAAAAACCAGCGCCAGGCAGCTCACCTGCAGTCTGGTATTTAGCTGAACTCCTTACCTACTTTATTTGTTCTTCCATAATTTTTTAAATATTATTGTGTACATTATCCAAAACTGTGTCAATAAATCTTATTTTTTTTTCTTACTAACATTTTTATGCAGAAGGGACAGTAGAAAATTATATTATTGCAAGACGTCTAGAACTGCAAGCAAAACTTAGTTCGGAATGTTACCCCTAAACGATTGTGAAAACAAATTTAATAAACGCATTTCACTCCGGTTTGCACCAAAATGCAACAAAGAAAGTCCGACTTTGTTAAATCCTGTTTTAAAACGGCGTCATGCAAGTTACAAGCGGTCAGCGGTTTAAATAATAAATCTTTGAAATTAATAATTAGGTAAAGTAAATATTAGGTACTTTACTATTATCGATTAATTCAGTGTTGCCGATACGTCAATTTCCGTTAAATACATGGTATTTTACGGCAGTTTCATGTTTTTTATTCAGCAATCAGACACGTTGTAATGGTAACACTTATTTTGACGATAACTACTATCTCTCTCACCCGACTCCCCCCTGTTCGTCCCTCATGGTAGTGGGATCGGTTTTTCTTATCTTCCTCCTCTCCATTTCGCTCTATCTTTAGTTTGACATCAGTGTGAGAAACCTTGCATATCGCCATTTTGACGATAACATTAACACCACTACCTAATAATCGAGTAGGCAGTAAGTCCACCGCTTTTTTTGTTGTTGATTTAATAACATTCCAATAAACATGAATTATTATTTTCTGTCTATTTAATTGATCTAGCTATACAACATAAAAAATGTGCCCGTTTTTATACGAAACTTTTTTGCCCTTTTTTGTATTTTTTTTTTTATTGCCTACAGTGGCAGACGAGCAGGCGGCCCACCTGATGGTAAGTGGTTACCGCCGCCCATGGACATCAGCAACGTTGGGGACAGAGCTGTGCCACCACCTACTGTGTATGGTAGAGAGCTCTTTTTGGGCCTCGTTTAAAGAAGGACATGTCATAACGCAAGGGAAACACCGCAGCAGGTAGTTCATTCCAGAGCCTGATGGTGCGTGGTAGGAATGATCTTTGGAAGCGAACTGTGCTGGATGTGAACGATTCCAGGTAATTCCAGGTGAACTCTACTGCGGTGTCGAGTGGTGCGGTGGTTGAATGGTGAAGAAGGCACCAGGTCAAACAGTTTTTGGAGCACTCCCCGTGAAATAGACGATAGAGCACACAGAGAGAACCAAAGTTACTCCGCTCCAGTGATTCCAGTCTATCTGTAAGTGTGGGATCTCCAACAATACGAACAGCTCGCCTTTGTAGAGAGTCAAGTGGGTCGAGCTGGTATTTGGGGGCTCCTGACCAGAGATGAGAGCAGTACTCCACGTACGGCCGGACTTGTGCTTGATAGAGCATAAGCCGCTGACTCGGCGTGAAGTACTGCTTGGCTCTGTTCAGGACACCCAACTTTTTGCTTGCCAGCTTTGTCTTTTCCTCTAAATGCTTCCCAAATTGCGCTTTGCTCGATATTTCGATGCCGAGGATCTCGATACTCTCGGCAACACGGAGAGATACTCCCTGGAACTGGGGCGCTATGACAAATGGGCCTTTCTTAGCAGTGAACGCGCACACTTGTGTCTTTGTGGGGTTGAATTGAACTAGGTTCCTTTCACCCCATTCGGAGACCCGCCCTAGAGAGTCCTCGACTTTAGACACAAGTTGTGATCATCTTTCCTGCACCATGCTTTGGGGGATATTCTGGTGGCCGGTATAACGTGCATCGACCGTGCTGTCATCTGCATAGCAATGCATGTTCATAATAGATAACATGTCATTGATATGCAGAATGAACAACGTCGGGGAGAGCACCGAGCCTTGTGGCACGCCAACGTTAATTTTTTTGCTCTCGGAACAGGTGCCGTCAACGACGACTTTTATAGTCCGGTCTGTCAAAAACCTGGCAATCTAACCACAAAGTCCCTCAGGTATCCCATAAGATGGTAGCTTCGATAGAAGGGCTCTATGTCAGACCCTGTCAAATGCCTTCGCAATGTCAAGGCTCACGGCAAGAGCTTCGCCCCTGCCCTCCAAAGCTTCCGCCCAGCGGTGTGTTAGGTACACAAAAAGATCACCAGCTGAGCGACCGTGTCGGAAACCGTATTGTCGGTCGCTTATGAGCTGGTGCTCCTCAAGGTAACCAAGGAGCTGAGAGTTTATAATACGCTCCATTACTTTGGAGAGCAAGGAAGTTACCGCTATTGGCCTGTAGTTTGGCGGGTCCGACCAGTCACCCTTTTTAGGGATCGGGTGGACATGAGCAACCTTCCATGAAGATGGGACCTTTTTGGCTTCATATGAAAGACGATATAGGCGTTAATACAGGAGCCAACTCAGGGGCGCATGTCTTTAGCACCACTGCGGGGATGCCGTCCGGCCCATTCGACTTATGGACGTCCAGGGACCTGAGCTCATGCCGTACCGCGCGCTGCGTTATGCGAATTTCAGGGAGTCAACTCCCACACGGCAAGATGGTGGGTGGCATAGTTTCCCCGTCGTCCAAATTCGAGTTAGAGGCAGAGTTGGACCAAAAGATCAGCCTACTCCTTTGCACTGTGGGCCAGGCAGTCATCGGGCTTTCGCAGTGGTGGGAGACTTGACAGGCAGAAGTTGCCTAGGGCGGCCTTGGCAAGCGATCAGAAGGCACGACTCTCGGAGGGATATCTTGATAGCCGCTCGCCAATTCTGGCAACATGTTCCATCATGGCCTCGGCAATAGCCTTCTTGTTGGATCTGGAAGCGGTGTTGAATTTCCGCTTTTCCTCTTTCACTTTTGGATCCTGACATTTCCTGGCGTTTTACCAAACTGTGTATGCGGACTGCTTGAGGTGCGCAGCCTCCCTGCAAGTATTATTGAACCAGGGCCGGCTGCGACCACCTATAGGAATTTTGGCGCTAGGGATGAATAGATCCATCCCCAGATGCACGGTGTCCGACACACAGACCGCACATATGTCAGGATCAGAGGAAGAGAAACAGAGCCGCTTCTAAGGGTAGGATGCAAAAAATTCCCGCTGTCCGTCCCAATCTGCTGATTTATATTGCCAGACCCTACGATACCCGGTCGCCGTGGAGCGATCGGGCCGCGCTATAGGTGCAGCGCTACGGATCAGGCAATGGTCGGATGTCCCAAGTGGGGCATCGACCTCCACTCTGTATCCGTCAGGGTGAGTGGTCAGCAGAAGATCCAACAAGGAGGGTTGATGACTCTCAACGTCTGGGATACGTGTAGGTTGTACCACCAGTTGTAAGAGACCATAAGCCGAGGCCATAATGAATGCAGCTCTGCCGGCGAGGTCAGTGCTTGTTGACCCCAGCCACTCTTTATGATGAGCGTTGAGGTCCCCGAGAACCACCACCTCAGCCGATGGGTACTGCTCCAATATTTAGTCAATCCCCTCTTGGACGCTCTCGATTAACTGAGTTGGCCCTGAATCACTGGCTTCGGACCTGTTGAGGCAGCCGTAGACTCGGGATAGCCGTAGCTGATTTGTTGCCTCTCAGTCTCGTCGTTTCTGATTAATGATTTATTACTGTTATGTTTAGGTTTAACGAATTTTATTACACAGTTCACTTATAAAATGAGCTTAGATAAATAATTGTTATAATAATTATGCAATATGACGTTAAGCGATCGAACAGTTCTAAAATATATTATTATAAATATGTTGTTTTAATCTTGTTTTAAATACAGTAATTGATTTACTAGCCTTAATATTACTTGGTAAGTTATTAAATAATTGTGCTCCCTCGTGTGTTATAGTTTTTTTACCATAGTTAGTTCTGTGACTTCGCAATTTAATTGTATTAGTATTTCTTAAACTGTTTATATTTATGTATTTATTACTGTTTATATTATGTATTTTTATTAGTAGATAGGTATATCAGTAGTATTAAATATGGATCAACGTTTTCTTAGCATGACTGATTAATGCATCTACCACGCTTTGTCTCTGTATCACCCTATGGTCGACAGGTAGAGAATGCTTTTAGCATTAAGTCCGCCTCTGTACAATCTGTTGTGCATAAAGCATTAAATAAATAAAATAAATAAATAATGAGCTTAGGACGGGCTGTTTTTTTTTATTTTATCTCATAACTTTTACAGCGTAAAGACTCTTCGTCAAGGCAGACCTTCTGTCCTGAAACTTGCATTAGTACATTGACATTCACAGTACACACATCTGATAATAATATTTGTGCATCAAATAACATCCTGCACTTGTTGTACTGCGGTTAATGTGGTGAAACCTATATTATAATATATAGGTACATACACATTCGTGCTTAAACTCTGAGCGACATTCATCGTGTTCGGTTTTAATGTGGAAAATTTTGATTTAAAGTGACTTGTTATTAAGAGGTAAGTTTTTGTAAAATTACTTAAATTATAATATTATTTCGGTTTAAAGGATAATATAGCAAGCAAAATTAGGAACTGGAAAAATCAGGCTTAATGTAGCTGAGGTCTCGAGATGACAACGTGCTAGTGGTACGACTGATATTGCTGGTGCTTCTTTGTTAACATAATACTTACAATAAAAAAATGCCTCCCCCTTGCACATGCGTACATCTAGGAAATCAGATATCATTTATTCGCAATGAATGTAGGTTACAAGATAGTGGTGTTGAAGTTGGGTTGAAATCTCTGCCAGTGTCTTTGTATCCGGTCACGTACCTACATCCTGAGAGTATTCAAGTCAAAATCAATAGGTTACTTCTACTACGTCGACCACATCGTTAAGGTGGTCAAACGCAAGCCTTTGGTTTGACGCGCAGTAATTAAATCATTATGATAAAAAATGTAGATAATGTTTGCGCAAATGCTGAGATAGCCTGCGCGTGTGTGTCATCCTGTGTCACATTGATTTTTATCAAGTACTTATCTACCTAGGGGGCCTATATCTTTTGCACTCCATAGAGTGCAAAAGTGTTACTCATAAGTAACAAGATACGTATAGATAATTTTTACGCCGCTATTAGTAATATTGGCTACTGGCTGTCTTATTCGCAGCCCAAAGAGTTATTAGAGACAAACGATAACCCATGGGCAATCGCCAATAGCATTTATAATATTAGAATTTGATTTTGTGCTTGGGCCAAGGGGCTTAAAAGGCCACATTGATCAATTCCTCTAGAATCAATTTATATGCTAGGGCTGAGAGCCGGTAGGTGTTCACTACAGCGTCGAGTCGACGCTGTAATACCTTAGACTTATCCTCGACGACCGATAGGACTTTTTTCATCACTTCCGAGGGTTGGGCGCCAAATTAATAAGCACCGAAGACTCGGTGCCTCTTAATTCGGAACCTCCCAAGCCGAGCAGATGCTTCCTCACAATTGCTACCCAATTTGAAAGAACCTAACGCCTCCTGCTCTACGTAGGGACGTCGTACGGTCCATGATGCTGTATGTAGCAGTGATACGGGGAGGTGCTAAAGCGCGGTGAACTGCCGTTGCCTCGTGAAACCGAGGCACACCGTCCACACTCCACCAGATCCTAGTGGCGGAATGAAAGGCACTACTTCCACAACCCAGTGGGGGGCACGCCGTGATAGTGATTTTAAGGATCGTCATGGAGGAGTGGCTTCGTGCTCTGTTTCCGGATGTCGCAAACAGACCTATAGCCTCCATGAGCTGTGACCTGCCGGGAACCTTGGGGAATCCGCCGTCCGTGTAGCCAATGGCCCCAGTAGACGGCGTATGTTTTATCCACACGAGTTTTTTAGTAGATAGCGAGAAGAGGCCTTGCCCTTTGAAAGGGTACAGCGAGGTCGGGACCACAGCCAGTCACGCTCGTGGCGAATGTCACATAATGTCACATGGCTGTGACATATTGGGCAAGGGAAGGCAAGATTTTAGTCTGGCACCTCCATGAGGACTTCCCGAATTGTAAAAAATAATGGTAGTTCGTTTGCTACTTTCTATTGTGAATCATATTATGATTCATCCAAATCGTTTATAGTCCAACTGGGCACGTGCTTGTTATCACACACCTTCAACTTTGAGGAAATATGATACATATAATCCCCTAATCTCATGTTAAAATCACAGACTAATCACTAACTCGAACTTTGTATCGATGAACGAATTCTCCTTATTACGCCCCTCCATATCTTAGAACCCCCCGTTCAGTATTCGTCGTCTCTGAAATAAAGGGGGCAAACGAACGCGAAGCGAGATATCTTTGTAAGTTTGTAAGTGTTTCTAGAAATTCTTTGGGTTACATTGGACCTAAACATACCGGCGAACTGTGGGTGTACTTTGCTCGAGACAAAGTATTTTTTCTATAAATCAAAACTCGTCACATGATCACTATGGAGAACGGCCGACGAAATAGTTACAAGAATATCATTTTGTATTTATGTAAAAATTGTTTGTCGACTGAAGACTCGAGATAAAAGATAAAATATATTTCTCTATTTAAGAAATTAAAGATAATGCGTGGTCTACTTTGTTACTACACCTACAGGTTTTAGTACAGCAAGACATCTAAATTCGCTCTCCGCTGTTCACTTAAACGAATAACTTTCTGAAGTAAGCAGAAAGATTTAAAGTATTCATTATACGGGCTGCCGGGAGCTGATAGTTGTTCCACGACCAGCTCGCTGACTACACACTGGAAATTTATATCATCCTAATGAAATAACAATGAAAGAAAATATATAATATAAAGAACCCGGAGACTAAAATATATAAGAATCAGGGATAGCATCAATAGCATTTTGAGCATACTAGCTGAAAAATATGGGGAAATCAGTCCAGTTATTTAAGCGACAATAATAAAATTAGATGTTTGTTTTCTTCATTTGTTTTGAAATTAATAACATTGGTTGAAAAGTTTTTTTTTTTAATTATTAAAAATGGCGTGCTCTTGACTTCAATCTTGCCTCCGGGGCAAAGATGAGGTCGATGGTAGAGCGAGCACACCCAAAAGATGGCTGTTCACTCTACTTTTGAATAGATTATTTAGATTTCATTAGTTTTACTAACCATTGAGCCTAATTGTGAGTTAATTAAATAAATTATTTTAATCATATTTAAAGTCAAAACCTCACTCACTTGATAGCCTTCAAGCGAGATATCTAATTATAATATTCTTTAAATAGTTTTCTCAATGATACGACAATCTAATACAACTTGGTGATCATGAACTAAGTTGCACTATAAATGAAAATTTACTATGTCGGTATTTTTTTCATTTTTTATATGTTATTTATGTAGTATAATGACAAAAAAGCATTAGAGCCTCCTGAAGGAAAACGGCAGTCGCAGGTTATCGACGTCAGCAGCACCATTACTATCTCTAGCCCGTTGTCAACTTGAAACCTTTCTTTATACTACTAAGGCTGCAAACAAACATACGGCCCACCTGATGGTAAGCGGTTACCGTAGCCTATAGACGCTTGCAACACCAAGGTATCACTTGCGTGTTACCGACGCTGTAAAACGAAAAAGGAATAGTTGGGTTGGCAGCGTAAGGGTCAAAGTTCCCTCCAACACAACGTTTCCTTGCGGAGCGGTAGCAAGGTGGCCAGGGCCCTCTCTAGCACCTTAAGGAACACAACACAGCGGAAAGCAATGTTATTTCGCTTCGTTTCAACCAATAAGGCAGTGATTAATTATCTACTAATTGTTGGATACAATATACCGCAATATACCGCATTGATTAACATCTAACAGTCCGATATCTAACAGATAAATTATGACGCGATCCAAAACAATTTTACCTACTAACGATATACCATACCATCTGGTGGACAGCAGAAAATATATAAGTTGTATTATTATAGTGATTATTGTGTGATTCATTCGCCTTTAAGTGCCAAAATAATTCAAGTGCACTTGTCCTTAAGGTAATAACATGCAGGTAATCATAATTTATTATGGAGATTTGAATGATATATATAATAGACTTGATCCGAGGCCAAACAGATAAGAAATCAGTGAAAAACCACCGTCATCATTATGCAAAACAATAAATTCTTTCAGTGAGCATAATCAAGCAAGTTGCCTGGCCGTAAATGCGACCGAACGTGGCATTCTGGGTTTGATACCTCGTAACCAAACCGGAGTTAACTTTCATCATCATCAACCCATATACTGTCCCACTGCTGGGCACGGGTCTCCTCTCACAGATTGAGAGGTATTAGGCTATAGTCCACCACGCTGGCCTAGTGCGGGTTGGCAGACTTTACACGCCGTTGAGGCATGTAGCTTTCCTCACGATGTTTTCCTTCACCTTAAGCGAGTGATAATTAATTATTAATACGCACATAATTTCGAAAAGTCAGAGGTGCGTGCCCTGGGTTAGAACTCAAGACCTTCGACTTGGTATTTCTATGAAATTCTTAGCAGCTCGGAGTTTGGATTTTTTACCAGCATACTGTGAGTGTACATTTAGTTCATCTCCACCTAACCTTTCGGGAAATACAGGCGTGATAATGTGTTATGTTATAGAAGGTCTAGTTCCTTAAGCAAGCGCTACCCGCGTTTTTTATTAAAAAAAATACACTGTTTACTGTGATTATGATACAGAATTCATACAAAAAACAAAATCCCTTCAAATGTGATGCACAGAGAAGAAAATCATGATACCAGGAAGGTTTTAAGCGTAATTCTAAGTGGACATAGGAAAGAGGAGATCAAAAAGATGGATAGCTTGTAGGAAAGACGGTATGGTAGTGTACGGAAGGAACTAAGTGAGGTCGATGACACCTGATAGACGTATGGAAAAAAACCGGCCAAGTGCGAGTCGGACTCGCGATATTCTGTGAATATTTTAAGCGTCTACCTGTTGCCGTTATTAATATCAACCAAAAAACGGCGAAAATCACTTTTGTTGTATGGGAGCCCCCCTTAAATATTTATTTTATAGTGTTGTTTGTATATGTTGTTATAGGGGCAACAGAAATACATCATTTATGAAATTTTCAACTGACTAGCTATCACGTTTCATGAGATACAGCCTGGTGACAGACGGATTGACAGACAGTCAGATAGACGGACAGCGGAGTAATAGGGTCCTGTTTTTACCCTTTGGGTACGGAACCAAAACACGTAGGGCAGGAAAATGACTATGATAATGATGAAACGTACGGTGTTCTCCGGAAAAGCCGTTTTGAGCTAAAAACTATCTACAGGGTTATATATTGCAGCTATTCCCACCTTTTCTCGTAGAAATCGCCCCAAAAGTCACAATTCAACTGTGTATTGGAAATAAATATCAAAAGCCACGGTCATGTAGATATGAATCGAGAGATACATAAATATAGATACCCATTATCTGCCAATCGCATATTGACGCAATTTAAATAATCTGGTCAACCATCTAAATTAATCAAATCAAGTCCAGTATCTATCTCAATAATATCTTAAAATTTTAAAGAAAACACGATTTCAACTATATTTATTTATGTAATTATATACTTTATTGTACTGAACAAAACTATGGTTGATTGCGGTGCAAAAAAAAATAGGCTCATAGGATACTAATTAAATTTTGAAGACACGTTTGGCGCAGCGGCTGAGCGATCGGCTTCTGTGCGACGGTTTGTGGATTCGATCCCCGCACGGAACAAATATTTATATGACCTGTAGGTAGTTCCGAGTCTGAGTGTTTGTGTGTATGGAAACTGTTGGTGTTTGTAAACGCACGCATGATACAGGAAAAAATCCTAGTGTGGAGCAATATGTTTTAACCTTTTGACCGCCACGGACGCGTATAGACGTCAAATGAAAACTTGCTCACGACGCCAACGACGGCATGGCACGTCAAAAATACCACTTTTTTTTTAGTTCAAAATAAAAACACCTATACAAAAATTTATTGTTTTTTTTTTACTTATTATTAGATACTAGAATTTGTCGCTTGGCGTAGAGAACACGGATTTTCGTTACTGATATAGCGGTCAAAAGGTTAAAAGAAAAATAGCTACCTATTTACCTACAGATAGGAATTGTACGATATTAAAATAAAGTACCGAGTTTTCATGCATTCCTCGAAGAGTCAAGCAGAGATGTACAGACGCCAGCAGATCAAGCTATCCAAAACTATCAAATTTTCCCAATTGAATATGAACTTTATTATAATATGTTAAAGTTGAAAAACCCATCAAAGAAATTTGACAGATTGTGGTAGCTTGATGTGCCGGGCCTCTGCACTTCTGTCACGGTCTTGGCGATGGTCACGAACCCCATGACCGTGACATATAGGGCGAGGAAAGGCCAGAGCCGGATCTAGGGGTGGGGGGAAGGGCAAGCCGGGGCCCACACCCCGGGCGGCAAATTACAACTTATTAGCAGACGAATATACGTATCATCACCATCACAACTTTGACCACAAACACATGCATTATTAGCGCGGGGCGCATAGTCATAGGGCAAACTACTTAAACAACATTGCAGGCGGGGGCGGCATTTTTATGTTTTTTGCCCCACTTTGAAAATATTCTAGATACGACGCTGGGGAAGGCAAGTGCGGTTTTTAGTTGGCAGAAGTCGGACATGTCCTGCCACCTCCCCAGGTGGTGGATGAACCATGAAGTCTTTCGATAAGAAAAAGGCAGAGATGCACTCATGTAAACCACATATTCGACGACCTCTGTGGTCTAGCGGTTCGACTGCTGATCTGCTGAAAAAAAAATAGGCTCATAGCAGCTGAGCTTCTGTGCGACGGTTTGTGGATTCGATTCCCACAAGACACAAATATTTGTGTGGATAAAACATGAGTATTTGTGTTTCTTATGTATTATAAGTATGTATTTAAAAAAAAAAGTATATAAGTATTATATCCAATGTCTAGTACCCATAGTACAAGCTCTGCTTAGTTTGGGACTAGATGATGGTGTTATGTAAAAAATGTCCCAAAAATATTATTTTATTAAATATTATTATAATTATTTAGAAAAGGAAAAATACGACCGCGGGCAGGATTTTTCCTTTTCTAAATAACTTTAAAATCTTAGCATGGAAAATGCCAAAAATATACAAAAAGATATTATTATAATATTATATTTAGGTCATACATAACAGGAGGCGAGGCGAGCCATTCAAATAAAATAACAGAATTATTTATTGACGCTCACTTAACGGCTTGAAATCAACCAAAAACAACATTGACCTGACGATCATTCTCTTTATAACCTGAATGTGACGTGTTTTATTTTATTTTGCTGAGTGGAACCTGATAGAAATTATATCATTTCCGCGGTGGAAGCCGTAGAACAAGGTAGTCTATCAAACCTGTTGGTGGTGCTCAGTGTTTTTGTTCTAAATACTGCAATCGTGTGAGTGAAAATTATTTTTAATTTATATAACATACTAGCGGGCCGCAATTAGCAATTATTTATTTATTTTAATATGTAAAGACGCCAGCACATCAAGTAAGCACAATCTGTCAAATTTCTTTGATAGATTTTCAACTTTAACCCAAAGCAATTAGGTTCATTTTCAATTGGGAAAATTTGACAGTTTTGGATAGCTTGACCTGCTGGCGTCTGTACATCTATAATATTTTACCAAGTGATATTTGACCACTGGACTGGCAAGTCAAAGGTCTCGAATTCGAATCCAAGACCTCTGACTTTTAGAAGTCGTGTGCGTATTAATCATTAAATAATATCTATTGTTATTATTTATGTTTCAATTTTTTTACTGTATTATTAATTATTGTATAGGCATTATTTGTCTTGCACCCGTCCCTTGCAGATCACGTAAAGCCTTCTGTCCCGGTTATCATACAAACACCGATAATCTTAGTGGTAGTCAGGTGCCCAAAAAACCTGTTACCCGCTTTATCGTCAAGATATCAGTATTACCCATAAATTGGGCTGCGGAGGTCTGAAGGCAGTCGCTTCGTGTAAAATATACCTCTCACATCTACCATTGTAGTGCATCTACCATGATCGTCTTTGCACCATCTAAAGGTTGTCTGGTAGAGAATGCCTAAGGCATTAAGACCGCCTTTGTACACTTTTGTACATTAAGAATAAATAAAATACTGATATTCAGCCGCCTCTGGGTAGCCTGGCCGCCGACCCCAACATAGTTGGGAAAAGGCTATTATGTTTTTCATTGTGACATCAGCAACATTTGTACTTTCATCGATTGCTTCTTTTGAATTCAAATTTCTTCGAATTTCTCCATATTCAAAGGTGAAGGAAAACATCGTGAGGAAACCTGCCTTAGAGATTTTTCTCGGCGGTGTGTGAAGTCTACCAACCCGGCCAGCAACTAGGCCAGCGTGGTGGACTATAGGAGACCCGTGCCCAGCAGTGGGACAGTATATGGGTTCATGATGATGATTCGTTTTGGTGTCTATACTGCTTAGTCATTTAAGTCAATAAAGTATTAGGTGAAACTGCAACTAGAAACGACATAAGCTGTATCAAGGCTAATCCTCCTTTTGGAATGACTAACAGCTAACATTTGAACTGACTTGACTATAATTTACGTACTTAATTAGTAGACACGTTAATGAGATGGCAAAAATCAGTCAAAGGCGAACCATCTAGTAATTAAATGTAGGTGTTAATTAGATGTAGATTTGCATGCGCTCAGTCCGCACACACCCTCCCACTTCGCTCGTTAGCCGTTGCGACATTTCAAAGCAATCTCACCCTTGTTGCTCATCCACTTTGATCTCGACACGGATCGATTTAATTTTAGCTTTCTTGTAATTAAAACTAAGCAACCGAAGAATTTCATTTTGATAGGTATGTACACTGCGGGACAGAATTATTAAATAAAGTTAATACTTACCTTTCAAAGTTTTTTTTGTTCCCTTTGATGATATTAATTAAGTACTTAATTAGTAACGCTTACGTAATATTTTGTTATCCGTCCAAAAAAAATCTGACTTTATTCTTCCTTATATTTTTAATTAATATAGGAATATCATATGTCCCTCGCCTCTATATTTTCAGTGAAAATACTTGTTTTATTTGATATACTTAAATTTTCTTGTAATTTATTTTTACGAAAGATATTATTAGCATACCTACCATCACGCCTGTATCCCCGAAGTGTTAGGCAGAGGTGTAGGTACTTATCTACACCCATAAGTCATTCGCATGAAAATCATGCGGTCTCATCATCAGGTCTCATTTTATACGGGGTGATCCTAAAACCATATTACCACGGAAATTATCAAATCTAAAATCCGAGCTGTTTCGGAGAATATGATTTTATACCACGCAGCCAACACGCAGTAAAATTAAATTAAGATTTTGACTGCACGTTCTGGTGGTCGTGGGTTCGATTCCCACTCGAGACAAATCTTTATGTGATCCAAAAATATTTGTTTCGAGTCTGGGTGTATTTTGTGTCCGTTATTTGTATTTTTGTAAAATCTCCTGCGGCACAGGGAATAATTAATGTCTTCAAAAAAATAAAAAGGAATACTTTATTCGTTTTCCACAGATAAAATAGGTATCTGAAATTATATTATGACTTTGGTAGCTCAAAGAAAAATAATGGAACGCCATTTAATCTGTCCGCCATTGTATTCACGTTGATGAAGCCCGGAAGTAAAGATGTGTAATTCATTAACATTATTCCAATATCTGATGATAAGCTCTGCCACTGCTGTGCGTCTCTCTGACACTTCGGATTCATAAGTAATGAGACGGAATTAATATTGAACTCTAAATACTCGGTATCGCTGGCGAATGAATTTAATGCGACGTTTTCATGCTTCCTTTGTACTGTGCACCAATTTACTTTTAGCTCAGTCCCAAATAACAATGGCCTGTATTTAAATTTAAAGAAATGTTTCCTCTTTAAATATACAAATATAATATCTTAAAGTCTCAAACATACGCCTTTTGGTGCCTCACTGTACTTGTGTACAGGATGATGAATGAATGTGAGTGAAACCGTGGGGAAAAGCTAACATTAGATAAACATTACATTTCACAAACATTAGTTAAAGAAGACATTCAATAGACGTTAAACAAAATCTCAGGGTTATATTTGTTAAAAAAATAACCTTAATTCTACATAATTATATACAACATCTTATAAAACAAGAACATCTAAAATGGATTTGTAATCAGAAATTGTAAAAGTTGTCAGAGTAAAACAAAAACAATTCTATACAAAAGTTTAGTTAGGAACACAAGAATACCGTAGTACTTATAATCTGACAACCTGTATCTGAATGGGTTAAATTCCTGTTGTGAAAATTATAGTTGCAGTGTATTGTGTTAATTCTGAAACATCCCTGTTATCATTGAGATATAGTTTATTTTTCTTAGTTATCTAGTACGTGCTGATATACATATGACAATGTACATGCAACATTATTATTTTCAGGACATCAACATGGCGGCACTACCATTTCCTTACGAAATTAAAAATGTTACTGAAGAAGAAGACAAAATAATAAAAAGGTATTACAAAGGTAAGATGCAAAATTTAAATGGGAATCTGAAACAACATACTTAGTATTTTTTGTTATATTCCTTATCATTTTTAAATATAGTTTTTGCGAAAGAAATAATTCCAATGGCATTAGATTCGAATAGGAAATAAATAGATAAGATATATAGCAAAATTTAAGTAGATATTTTTAGATTTTGTCTTTAACAAGGTACCTTTTTTTTTAATACCACTAAGGTGGCAAACAAGCATACGGCCCATCTGATGGTAAGCGGTGAATAAGTACAAAAGATTTAGGTAAGTAGGTTGTACCTATTAATCAATGGCGCATCCCTAGTCATTGACGTTTGGCAAAGATGGCGGTGCATTAGCCCCTCACGCCTGTGCTCAATTTTTACTTCAAAGTCACTAGGGTAAAACTCATTCAAGCTTGCATTAAAATCTTTTTTCAAATACTCTCTACTATCGCATAAGAAGCCCTATTTGTTTATTACGCACGCGTTTAACACAGATTTAGTACATATTTTACACACAGATTTTTCAGATATTTTACCCATAGATTTTGCAAATATTTAACGATACAATAACAAGCGGACGTCGTATGCTTACAGATTACGTGAGGCCATTCATCCGGGTAGGTCCGTGGGGGCACATATCGAGCGCGGGCTACGGGGACCATGCTGCTGACATATACAACCTAGAGGTCAGGCCTGACGACATCTGGATCGCGACTTTCTCGAGATCAGGTAAACTGAATGGCTTCTCCCTTTTGGATAGGAATGAATGTATGATGCCTGTATTCCCCGAAGAGTTGGGCAGAGTTGTACAAATATATACACACAGCGAAAGAAGGATGCTGGATGCGAAAAGCCAAGGACCATGGTAAAATGGCGCATGTGAAAACCAAATAACACTTACAGTACGCGCGGCATAACCTGGCCGGACTGAAGTTAGTCGTTCGAATGCGCAATAGATTGTTTATGTTGAAAAATTGTATACTGCGCTACCAAACAGCCAACTTCAGTCCGACCAGGTTATGCCGCGCGTACTGTAACTTACTTTACTTTAAAGTGACAACATATCAAATGTCAGAATTTCGATGACGTCATTGTTAACCAATCTCTAGCTTGACAGCTAGGTCACGTGGTTGATTTCGTGACCGAGAAGAGAATACCTGTTATTATTCTACCATGATGAATTCTAAATATGAGGGGCGCGTGGCTAAGTAATAACTAAGCTGATCAAGTGATCTGCAAGGTTAAGCTGTGCTAGTCGCGGTCAGTCTGTGGATGGGTGACCATTCCTAACATATCGAGACCCCTCTGTGCCTCGGAGAGCACGTAAAGCCGTAGGTCCCGGTTGTCATACGAACACCTATGACAATCGTTAATGGTAGTCGAAAGCCCAAAAAGCCTGATAAGTAAGAACCAGTTTATCCTCAAGTTTATCCTCATCTATTACCAAAAAATTGGGTTGCGGTGGTAGTCGCTTCGTGTAAAATACTGATACTCAGCCGCATCTGGTTAGACTGGAAGCCGATCCCAATATAGTTCGGAAACTCAAGGATGAATTCTAAATATTAATTGATTCTAGAGTAATTGCTCAAAGTAGTTATTTGAGAGGTCTAAAATGACTACTTTGCGTGATCCCTGATTACTAATCCATATGCAATCCCAATTATTGATTGACTCGACGTAATTAAACTCCAACATCCTGTCTAATTACAATGGCTCCACCACGTAACATACTAATAACATGTTCTCCAATTATTAATTAGTATTATACATATAATGTTCCAGGAACCACCTGGCTTCAAGAGCTCGTATGGTTGGTGGGTAACAACCTGGACTTCGAAACGGCGAGAAATGTTTCGATAACCGATAGATATGCTTTTATTGAGTGAGTATTCTTTTTAGAAAAACAATTTATCAATATTTTTTCTTAGAAGACCTTTGTTTGAGAAAAAATGCCGAAACAAAAAACCTTCAAGAAAAGAGCGTACTCCCTTTTAAAGGCTGGCAACGCGCTTGTGACTCTTCTGGTGTTGCGGGTGTCTTTGGGCGGCGGAAATCGCTTGCCATCGGATGATCCGTCTGCTCGTTTGTTTCGTATTTCATAAAAAAACAAACTCAGTTATATTTTATTTTATTATTTTATTTATTTATGTGATGCACAAAACACATTACAATCGCAATATAAACGCCTTAGAACTAAACATTTTAATCTAAATAAATAAAATAAATTAATTTTAAATAATATAATTAAGCAACATACATACAATGACGCCTGTATTCCTGTATTTTATTAGTGGGTATGTTTTAGATCCCATATACTTACTAGTAGCAATATATATATAGGGTCTATTGCCACAAATCCAAACTCCGAGGTGGTCGTAGAGAAACCTATTAACACTTAAATTTACCTATTCGTGCTTACGACCACTGGGCTAATTATTATTATTATTTTAAAAGCCTGTAGTATCCCACTGCAGAGCAAATGCTTGCCCACTCTACTTCCACTTCTCTCTGTGCTACCAAGGACCACTTCTAAAGTGCGGCCGAAATGGGTGACTAAAGGCATAAAACAATGCTCCAAACGTAAAAGGAAGTTACTATGGGAGTACCGGAAAAAACCTAACAGTCTTACTAAAAATCGCCTCTTTACTTTATCATATAGGCTTAACAAGGTAATTAAATTAACACAAAGGTCTTTAAATGCTCAGTACATCAATACGGCCTCAAATAAATGTAAAGCTACATGGGACATAATAAACGATGGTAAACTGAACAAGCCAAAAGATGATATTCCGCTAATATATGTTGAAGGAAACATGATAAGTGATCCAAGGGACATTGCCAACTCCTTTAATAAATTTTACATTAGCCAAGTCGAATCATTTTGCACTAATACCTCTAAAGTCACCATTCCAAATAATACAAAATCAATGTTTATGCCACCCACCATACCAAGCGATATTAATAGAATAATCTTAAACTTGAGAAATACTAACAGTACCGGCTATGATGGAATATCAGCCAAAATTTTAAAGTGTGTCTCTGGCAATATATCATATGTACTTAGCCATCTGATAAATCTGTGCATAATCTACGGAGTCTTTCCGGAAAAAATTAAATACACTGTAGTTAGACCACTTTTCAAGAAAAATGATAAGCATGACATGTCGTGTTATAGGCCGATAGCTCTTATCCCTGTTATCTCTAAAATTTACGAAAAGGTAATTCATGAAAATATCTATAAATTTTTCGACACTAATAATTTATTCTGTTGTGAACAAGTGGGTTTCAGAAAACATAAAGGTATAGACTCGGCAATTTTTGATTTTCTCCATACGGTAGCTACTAACATAGATTCAGGTAAACAATCTTGCGCACTTTTTATGGACTTAACAAAGGCCTTCGACCACGTTGATCACAATATACTATTAGACAAGCTATATGCATATGGGATCCGCGGAAATATACTTAATTTAATAAAATCGTACTTAAGTGATAGAATGCAATCAACTCAAATAACTAAAATATGCCCCTCAGTAAAATTAGTAACCAATTACTCATCAGACTACAGTAGATTCAAGTTTGGTGTGCCACAAGGCAGTGTATTGGGCCCACTCTTATTTATCATTTATATAAATGATTTGCCTAAGGTGACGAACCACAAGTCAATATTATTTGCGGATGACAGTACTATTATTTTCACCGGCAATGACAGTACCCGTATGCAGCTAGATATAAATTTAACTTTATCCTCTATTATTCAGTGGTTGACATCGAATAATTTGAAAATTAACCTCACTAAGACAAATTATATGACATTTCGAAATAGATTAAACAGATTGACTGACATGGACATTACCTATTCGGACATAAAAATTGAACAAGTTGATGTAACAAAATTTTTGGGTATACATCTGGATTCTAGTATGAAATGGACTACACATATCGAATCACTGTGTTCAAAACTCTCGCAGTTCTCATATGCTCTTTACGTTCTATCCAAAAAGGCGAGTACGTCAACAGTTTTAATGGCTTATCACGGGCATGTTACGCCCCTTTTGAGGTATGGAATAATGTTCTGGGGAAACTCCATAAATAAAGAAGCCGCATTTATAGCACAGAAGAAGTGCATAAGAGCAATCTTTAGGCTTAAACAGACTGATAGTTGTAGACCCCTTTTCGCAAAACTCAACTTACTTACTCTTCCATGCATCTACATTCTAGAAGTTGTGGTATTTGTCAGGAAGAATATGAGTATGTTTGAAAAATTAAATAGCAAGAGGCACAATCTGAAAATACGGTTTCCAACTAATAAAAGCACGCTATTTAACAACAGCGTATTTTGTATGATCCCACGATTATATAATAATCTACCAAATTCAGTACTGGAAACATCTAATATTCAAGTGTTTAAGAATAAAGTAAAAAAAATATTGTTAACGAAGATGTACTACTCTATCAAAGAATATTTATCCGATAAATTACTTTAGTAGAACTCAATAAGTATGTAAGTTTAGTATTAAATTGACATTATTGTGATTTATTGTTTTATTAGTTATTCTTTGAATTGACATTAGATCAACAACTGACATTTTAATATTTTAGAATTAATTTATCTGTCTAATGTATACCTACTTACGAAACATTATTACTTTTTGCATGCTGTATAGCAGACTATGGTGATACTTAATTTATTGAATGTAACAACTCATGTACCCATATTCGCAAAATAAATGATTTGATTTGATTTGATTTGAAGTCTTTCTCGAACGAGTCCAGCTCACCCTGCCATCTCCGTACTAGGCTAATGAAGCATATTAATTAACTCCAAAGCTAATAAGGTCAGGAGGTTAAAATAAGGTCAGGACATCCTACTATAATATTATTATAAATGTGAAAGTATGTGAGGATTGAAGGATGTATTATAATACTCTATCACGCCAAAACTACTGAACGGATTTTGATGAAACTTTACAGTATTATTATTTATACATCAGAATAACATATAGGCTATAATTTATAACAATTTTGAGTTCATTAGCCAAATTACAATGATAATTAAAAGTAACTTTTCCACGCGAATTAATTCACGGCCAGAAGCTAGTAATTCATATTTAGAAGGCAAAACAGCTCCTTACTAATTTTGAAGTGACTCATACATTTACGATTAATCAAAAGCGACCTTCGCGATATAAAAGCTATCGCGGAAAAACAGGATTAACACTTACCACCCACGGACGATAAATAATGATTGATAAGATGATTATGACGACTAATGCAGTAAAACGTCTCAAGCCACATCAAATTACTTACGACCATTAATATAGCCATTAACCAGCTTCGACTTTATTTATTTGTCATTTAGTATACTTTTTTTCGTAAAGAGGAAATGATTAACATTAGTTTTATTTCTCGAATAAAAATTTATTGTGCGCGGGAAGTCTTCTCTCAAAGTTGCTGGCGGCTCTCGTCGGTAAAGTAGTAACTCAGGTTCAATTATTAATTATTTGAGCGATTCACAGATATTTTGTTTCGAATCTGTGTACGTTGTGACCGTTCACTGTGCGAGTATGTTTGTAAGGTCCCCTGACACTTCTTGGACAGTATGAGACTTGATTTCTTAAAAAAATATAGAACACTAGATACTAGTGTTGCACCGTCTGTTGTGGATTCGACAATGTACTCCTTATGTACTCCTTATGTACTCCTTATGTACTCCTTATGTACTCCTTATGTACTCCTTATGTACTCCTTATGTACTCCTTATGTACTCCTTATGTACTCCTTATGTACTCCTTATGTACTCCTTATGTACTCCTTATGTACTCCTTATGTACTCCTTATGTACTCCTTATGTACTCCTTATGTACTCCTTATGTACTCCTTATGTACTCCTTATGTACTCCTTATGTACTCCTTATGTACTCCTTATAATTAAAATAATAGAAAAAAAAACATAAATATATCACTTTTTTCACAGAATTCTGGGGCGGCGAAACTTATTGGCCCGGGGCGCTATATTCCAAAATACGCCCCTGGATTCACCGATGTTTGTTTCGATCCTAGGTGCAAGTTGTAACCATAAAATTGTATGTTTTTAAAGTCCCCCAAGCGAGACAAAGGTCTCGTTTCCCTTCGGAGCTGTCTTAAAAAAAACTATAATTATCGTTCAAACAGGAATTATCGAATAAAATAAAATAGACACAATTGCTACTGCAAGTCTGCCACTTGCGAGTTGAAAAAGAAATGGTAATTTCTAAATATTTGAATATTTTACTATTGTATAGTAATCCATCTTGCACTCTTTTGACACTTTTGATAGGCCATTATAATATTTTGTAGCAAAGATAATATATTTTGTACAACTTTGTACTGAGATGTTCAACTCGTTACAATTTTGTGCTGTTTAATAATATGTACACACACAAGGTGTTGATTTGTATCCGTGCGATAATAGAGCAAATGCCTAGGTGAAACCTGTATCTTGGAAGACAGTATAATTATGGTAATATGCACAAAGCCTATGTAAGGTCGATTGCTAGGTACATATTTTTAAGCTTACCAAAAAAGTGTCTAGGGATCGAGTACGTTTTAGAGGATCGCCGTAATTGAAGATTACTTATTATTTTAACTTTTTAGATCGATAATGATTCGTTTTACTAAATTTCAATATTTGAATAAAGAATTTTCTTAAAATTTTGATTATAAATAGAAAATCAACTGGTACCTACCCAAGTATTAATTGGATATTTTGATAGTTAAAAATTTATTTTATCCCTAGACACTTTTGTGTAATTCAGTACCTACAGTAGGTACTAGTTTGATAATACAATTACAAATTGTGAAAAATATTGTCAAAAAAAGAATTCCAGTAATACAATAATAAACACAATAAACGTCTTCGATCATCTTATAATCGTCTTCTTCAATGTCCCTCTCACCACTCTGACTTTGTACATTCTACCTTTTTCGTCCAATCAATACTGTTGTGGTATGCTCTCCCTCTTGAAATCAGGATGCTCAACAGTCGGCAATCCTTTAAAACTTATTTGCGCAAATACTTGCTGGACAAGACACTGTTAGATTCATCTCGACACTGATTTATTTTTATTATTGTATATATTATTTATGTATTGTATCATATAAATATATATTATATATAAACATGTTTGGTAATTAATATGTATCGTATATGTATATACATATATATATTTGTAAAGTACCTTTATGTAAGTTTATACGTTTATAGGTTATTAAGCAATAATACTCGTTTTATATCTCTCACTTCCACCTTTCTAGTGCATCTACCGTGATCGTCTCTGCACCACCTAAAGGTTGTCTGGTAGAGAATGCCTACGGCATTAAGACCGCCTTTGTACACTTTTGTACATTAAGAATTAATAAATAATTATACAAACGGTGAACGGCGCATATGCTTCCATAGTTTGTTTGGCAAACATTTTAGCTGTTAACACCTGCTAGAGTTAATAAATCAGTTATACTAAAAGCTTATCTACCAAGAGGTACCAAGATTAACTTATCCTCCATGGCCACAGTATCAATGACGCACACAATAAAAAATAACGTCAATATGTATTGACGTTATTTTTTATTGTGTTAAATATACCTACTTAACTAAAAATATCTGTTCGGTATAATGATGCGTAGCGGTTTACCAATATGAAGAAAGAAAGAAATAAAATTTATTAATTGCATATTAATATTAATTTCACTGGAGCTACATTGGCATTCAAACCGGAACACAATAATGTTAGCACATTATTGTCACACCTCCTGTTAGGGTTGCCAACCGTACTATAATATACTAGCTGCCCCCGCAAACGTTGTTTTGCCATAAAAAAAAAATTTAGGGGTATGAAAAATAGATGTTGGCCTATTCTCAGACCTCCCCGATAAGCACAAAAAATTTCATCAAAATCGGTCAAGCCGTTTCGGAGGAGTATGGCAACGAAAACTGTGACACGAGAATTTTATATATTAGATATAATCATAGTATTGTAGGTACTGTATTTCGGGTCTGCGTACTGTTGGAGAAACACATAGTACGAAAAATACTATATTTTCCACACCAAAATCTAACAAACAAATATTTCAAAATATTGTTAAAAAATGCAAGAAGTGCAAATAAATTATAGTTTTTATAAAAATAAATAATTTACAAATATATCTTCGTCTACTTTTTGCGTTTTTCATAAAATACTATTTTATTTTGTAGTTACTATATTTTTTATAGCTTCGTCTGAAAAATACTATATTTCGCTGAAGAAATGTTGGCAACCCTGCCTTCTGTCCTATTCTCTGTACCCAAAATCTTGCAATCAAAGCGACCTCTGCGCAGCTTGCTTCAACGCTGTGGAAGTCGTAGTTTTGGGCGAACAGCATTTATTTGTACCATCGACACGAAGAAGAGGAATTGCTTAGCGGCTGAATATTTGGCAATGCGGTGGCACCAGTATGCGGCACCATCTGTACCATACCCTCAGAACTCAGCAGCATGAGCCTACCGCTAGCCTAATGTCTAGAGTAAATTTTTCAAAGTCAAAGTCAAAATAATTTATTCAAGATACTAGGTAGTACTTTTTGAACGTCATTTTTACGACATTAAGACAGCCCCCAAAACGCCCGACCTTCACCGCTATTGTTTTAGCTGGGAAGAAGAAGCGGTGCAACGAACTCCCCAGCAACACATTTCTGTCTGTATAAGAGAGGTAGGGCATAGTGGGAGTAATTCCACTCAAATTAGCTGCCCGACTGGGGAAGTACCTCCGCCGAAAATCGATGTGTAATAACACTGATTTGAGCTATGTTGTGTTCCTTACGGTGAGCAAGGTTGTCAGTGCTCCGCGAGGAAACGTTGTGTTGGTAGTGGGGGGGACTTTGACCCTTATACTGCCAACCCAACTATTCCTTTTCGTTTTACAGGGTCGGCAACGCGCAAGTGACCCCTGGTGTTATAAGCATCTATGGGCTACGGTAACCGCTTACCATCAGGTAGGCCTTATGCTTGTTTGCCACCTTAGTGGTATAAAAAAAAATGTAACGTAACATTTAACAAAATTAAGTAAATCTTTATTGCTTTATGTCAGCCAGTGCATACCTACACACTATGTTTTGGCATCGAAGTTTCTCCTGACACACAAAATTGGGGGCTCTGACTCTGTTCCTATGGCATTATGAACTTATGAATGAGCAACGGTGTCATGTATCATTATCAGTTAAGATAACATTAGACAACGCAAATATATTACATAAAATAGATAACATCGCGTGAATCATGTGCATGAATCATGTGCCAAATTTTATTCGGTTATTTGATATTTCGTTAAAACAAAGATACCTCTTATTTCCGTCACAGAAAGAAAAATTATTACCTATCACAATAATTAATTATAATAATTTACTTTATGCAATTTACTATTACACAGCTGGGCACTAGTCTCCTAGAATGAGCAGGGTTAGGTTATAGTCCACGACACTGCCCTAATGCGGGTTGGCAGACTTGCCACGTCTTGACACGAGAAAATCTCTCAGACATGCAGGTTTCCTAACAATGTTGTTGTTGTTTACCGTTTATATGAACCGTAGTTATGTCATCCTATTTAACCGTAAAGATCAGCCGCCATTGCTTTAGAGATCCCAAATGAAAATTAATAATTATGAAACAAAATTCCAATTCAATTGAAAAAAACCTTTAGCCTATTTAGCCTCACTAATAGAAATATAATCGTAAAATACATTAAATGTCTTAACAAAGGATAATCTTTAAAATTACTTCTTCCAGGTATACGACCCTAAAGTCTGAGACACGAGCCGAGCCCACAGATCCAAATGCTCCCCGAGCGACACTCGAAGACTTCCGAAGTTTGCCGAAAATGACATCACCGCGCTACGTCAAATCTCATCTACCGCTGTCACTGCTCCCGCCAAAATTACTTGATACGGCCAAAGTGAGTTATTTTTATTTGGAGTAACCAAATAAATCGATTCTGAAAATATATCTATCTCGAGTCTCGACCCAAGAATCTCGGCTCGCTCGGTTTTTAATATCCCAAGAGAATAATATCTCATTAAATAAAACGTGACCTATTTTTTATCGGATTCCAAGAAAACTCGAGAAAATTGCAATGGAATTACTTCATACATAATTATTTGATTTACTTATTGCAAACGAAACACAAACACGAAAGGTTAGGCCTAGATAAATTCACGTTTCGCCTTTATGTAAGTATATTTTTAAGTTCCACGCAATGTAGTGCGAACCTAGGAGGCGTGGTGCCGGACTACACCCCCTTTCCGGCCGCAGTCAGTAACTAGGCCAGAGACCCACACAGATGAACCGCTACAGATGGTTGATTTTGATGTGACGTGATCTGACGTGGAGAAACGCGTACCTACCTATTGGAAAAGACGATCATAAAACCCGGTAGGTAGGCTTCGTGGTATCTAGTCATATACGGTCGCTTTCCAAGTAGGTGAAGTAAAAAAAGATTGTTATGGTACTTATTTATTTTTATTCTGTGCTTACAGGTGTTCTATATAGCACGCGACCCCCGAGACGTGGCGGTGTCATTCCACTTCGCTCACAAACTGTTTAGATATTTCGACAACAATGTCGAATTCAAGGAATTTTGGGAGCTCTTCAAGAAAGATTTAAGTAAGTTTGCTTCTTTTTACGACTATTTACGGGCATTTACATAAGAAGCTTGGATAATTTTACGACTGTTGTTGTTGTTCGAATCCGTACTAGTTAATATAAATGTAAGTACAAAAGTAACACTGTATGTTTGTCTGTTACCTTTTCTCGCCATAACCCATTAACAAATTTCGGTAAAATTTGACACGCAGATTGCATCATAGGCATTTTGTCTCAACTCCTTTGGGACACCAGTAAAACCACAGCTTATGTACTGATATATTTAGTCTTAAATGCATAAACAGTATAAAAAATAAAAAAAACAGTCGCTGTCCGCATCTTGTCTTTATCCACTTACTCTAAACTACGCAATGAATTTTAATACGTTGTTCACTATCATTTAAAGAATTTGTTCCAAGAGGTTTACACATACATAATTACAATACATGCATATTATATGCCGCGGGTCGCTAGTAAACCGTAAATAAATAACTTATGTCTATTATGTTTTCTTTCAGTTTTGCACACCCCTATATTTGCTCACATTAAAGAAGCATGGCTAAAACGCGACCACCCAAATATGATGTTCCTGTTTTATGAAGACATGCAAAATGTAAGTAGGGTAATCACCTACAATGTGAATAGGTACTGTAGCTAGTTAAGTGAACGATATATCGTTGGCTTATCTGTCAAATAAGTAGTCAGTGCAAATAAGTATTTAGGAAAACCTGTTTGTCTGTTTGACAGATGGGTACACTATGGACTGTCCTCTAGCCACACTGTACCTAGTACCTACTATTTAGCTACAGTACGTACAGTTTAGCTACATTTTACCTGCATTAATTCAATGCACGTATAGTCATTTTATCTTACGAAGACCTATAAATCATTGACAAAAAGTTAAAATCTGTAATTTAGGTTTCTAAAGTACCTACTGTTAGTTTTTTAATAAGGGCGATTTCTTTGTAACACAAAATATTACGTTCCTTAGCTAAAAATTAAAGACTAGGTTACATTAATTGAAGAAAGATGGCTGCTAAACAGGGATCTGTTTAGCAGCCATCTTTCGCCACAACAGTATATCCATACTGCTGGATACACTCACAGTTTCCTGGTACGTTTTAATAAATCCCATCATACCATGGAGTGAGCCTATTGCAAATATCCAGACACAAATCGAAATTGCGAACTTATTTGTGTATTTAGCAAAATATTTGCTAATACACAAAAAAGTTCTTAACATACACCAAAAAAGGTTGAAGTCAAATGCTTGAACTCCTAAAAAGTAAATTTATAAAAGCAAATTTTATAGTATGTTTAAGTATGCCAAGAATAAATTAAATTTAAAATAACCTGGTTTGACATGATTTCAGAACTTACGTAGCGTCATAGACAGAGTATGCCGGTTCCTAAACAAGGAATACAGTGACGATCAGAAACAACAGCTGGCCGAGTTCCTCAGCTTCAATAACATGAAGAAGAAGCCCATAGTCCATACTGACCACGAAGAGATTACTTTCTTTAGGAAAGGTGAGGACGATTAACGAAACTTTAAATCATATCATACCGTCTCGCCTGTATTCCCCAAAAGCTATAGACACAAGAGTACTGCTATAGATACATTCACGGTACGTTTTTATAATATATATATATATTTAAAATAAATTTATAGCTTTCTCCTTATTTTAGTTTGTCTTTCTATTACGTATTTTTAACACACCTTTTTTTTCATCTCAACTGACATTAGCAGAATTGTCGTCATCGACAATATTTTACAAGAAAAAAGATTATAAATGTTTTTGTTTTCCTTTTTTAAAATACCTACGCGCGCATCAGCTACAGCTCTGCTTTTGCGTTCCACATTCAAATTATATTTTTGTGCTCAATTTTGAAACATGACTAACCGCAGGGACTGTGATGATGATAACACAACAGTCACAACACAATGTGTGATATTTTTATCCTTACTTGCAATTCTCATTGAATCGAAGTGTAATTTACAATGTGTAAATTTAATATTACTAAATAATTCTTAAATTATTTTCTTAAAATACTTTCACAGGGAAATCTGGGAACTGGGTCAAATACTTCGACGAAGAAATGATAAAAGAAGCTGAAGAATATATGGAGAAGAACTTGAAAGAGACCGATATGCGCTTCCCTGTTGTCAACAATTAAAATAAATAAATATCTTATGTTCTTGTTCCTTTATTATTACCTATCCTCAAAAGAGTCCTCAGTTAGTCAATCTCTCTGTCGATCTGTTGATTTGTTATTTTTTTTACCATGGCTCAAACCATGGCATAGATGTATGTATGTAGTACAATATTATATTAGTTACTAGTAGTTACTAAGTATAATAATATTAATAAAATTATCAACTTATTTTTAGCTCAAGCCGACATTAATTTAAAAGAAAAAGATTAACCTTCGATAAAAAAAGTTAACGTCGTTATTAATGTCAATATTTTATAGTGCAATAGGAAAAGTTCAATTCAAGCTGGACAGGATTGCCGTTAAACTTACTTTTAAATATTTTAATGCCAATTTATTTGGGCTATCAACAACGGCCACATAGGTCACATGTTTATTTAAATTTGAAATATAAATTGTGAAAAATGACATCCGACAACAATTATTGTGTTACTAAGTCTACGCGTACGAAGTCGCGGGTAAAAGCTAAAATAAATACGATCAAAGTATGCCAATTCTGTAAATATTTCTCGCATAGATTCCATAAAAAATACATTTAAATTTTTCTTTTCTCACATTTGCATTTCGAAAATATATATGTTACCTTTTTCTGAAATAAAAAAAATGCCAAATCAACATTATCATAGACAAAAGAGCCATCGAGTTATTTGTTGTGCAAATTCGTACTTCTCACAGATGACCCATTCGGAAATAATAATTTTGTCATGTAAAACATGACAAAATTATTATTTCCGAATGGGTTACTTTTATAACTAATATATTAATATAATAAATTGCAAAGTTAGACGTCGTCGTCAAAAATATTTTTGGTAAAATACATCAGCCATATAATGGCAACACCGAAAAAGAAAAAAAACAGTCTTCAACTAAAAAAAACTGTGGCATTTTTTGCAAGCGTGATTGGTGTGTCTCAAGTGTTGAATAAATACGAGATTTAAATTTGTGCATCTCAGCATATTATTATTCCAGGTAAATTTGTTGCTCTTATTCGATGTAAACTACTTAATAACAATATTTTTAGGCATGAATTCGAAATCGTTGTTACTTGCATAATTTTAGACTTTGTGACAAACAAGCGGGTACTTTTACCGACATCCATGAGAAGCCGAAATTATTTTCCGTCTACAGATTTACCTATCCGACATTGTCATTTTATATAAAAAATAGTAACTACATTACATTAATAATTTTGTCATCGCAAATCAATTTGTGTTCTAAAATCAGCGGCAGCAAGGCTCCGGGCAGCAGATCATTGCTAGGCCCTTGTGCTTTCCGTAAATTGTTTATTGAATTGAAAGTGGGTAGGTATTTCTAATGATTGATGAGAAATGAAATTTATAAATATCATTAATTTTACAATCGTTAATATTTATTTTATACATACCAAACTTATTCTATTGTTATCTAAGGATAAAATAAAGTTTTAAATGTCAACTTTTCTACTCGGGTTACTGCACGAGGCCCTTGCAAGAGTGAGGCCCTGAGAAGTTGCCCTGCTCGCCACCCCCTCAGGCCGCCAATGTTGAAAATACTATATAATACTAAAATACTATACATTTTTATATCCTAGTATTTTTATGTTATCTACTATGTTTCACATTTTACATGTGTATTGGGAACAACAGGGTCTATATGAAGAGCAACGGGAACGACTTTCAGAATATCAATCCGATTGAGGATAGCCAACGATCAGAGAGAAGATATCACACTTTTTACTCCATTTGAGATGGGTAAGCGAACTACTACCTTTTTCTGTAGATATCATCATCATCATCATCATGTATGACGTATCTGTGAAAGACAATGTTCACTGACCGAAAATAATTTCACAATAATCTAGGTTGCGATTTGCGTTGCGTAAAATATATACAGATTATAACTTGAAGTATGTACCTATACCTACCAACTATTTCAATATTTTTAGGGATCTAATTTCGTACCCCTGACAGATATCGTGAAGGACATGCCTTTGGATGGCCTGCCCCGGATGTCATACCTTGGATGTAATGCCCAGGTAGACAGTGTAGTACAGTTTGCTAAGTTTAAGATGGCCACGTTTGATGAATCACAATATGACTCACGACTACACCACTTACGTTATATATCTTCTGCATAATCTGTCCACGAAGTGTAAGAACAACTTATACAATGCAAGGTCAACTTATACTGGAAATTTATGACATGATAGGACATGATGCGGAGGAGAGAAGAGCATTTTACCGGGAAGGTTTTGAGCATGAATGTGGATGGATATAAGAGAAGGCGACCAAAGACAAGATGGATCCAGGACTGTGTGAGAAATGTTATGGCTACAAACGAAGTAAATGATGAGATGACGGCTAAAACAGATGTATGGAAGAAAATGATATACTGCACCGACCCCAAGTAATTTGGGATAAGGGTAGGAGGATAATGATGTGTCACGTCCGTGAATTATAATGTGATTCATCAAAGTGGCGATGTCAGCCACCAATTGTTGATGATTTGGATTTCACTCCCTGGACAACATACCTCGGATGCATTCCCGGGCCGCTTCGCCTCGAATGTAATGATCGGATATCGTGTCTGGTACGTCATGCCTCGGGTGCCATTCTGTGGATGCCAAGCCGTGGATGACGTGCTTTGGGGATAGTTTTAACTTTCCTGAACCGGGAGACCTAATCGTTTTCTTGGGACATCAATGATGTTATGCTATTTCAAGTTATAACCTATGAGTACCAAAATATTGACTTTTTAGGATTCCTTAATCTCCATCTGTCTCCTACCTCTCTTTGATGGTTTTAAGTTAGTCACAATTTCGCGAAAAATAAAAATGGCTATCAGTTAATAAACTTACCTAGTAGGTTTATAATAATATATTATAATATATATTTATCAACGTTTTAAATAACAACTATGTAATGTCGACTGTGTTTCTATTGTATCCTAAATGTTGTGAATGTGTGTAATTGATGTTAACACTAAGTCTAATATCTCTCTTTCTTGTAACTTATCAATTTTTGTGTTTATGTGCCTTGAATAAATAAATAATTAATTTCGACGGAAATTGCAACGCCAACGTTCGTCAGGAAATCAAGATGAGCTAAAACATCGGGTGGACCTACCTGATGTACCTATCTTTCATTCCACTGCGGGTCAAATAAGAGGTAAGTGATATACATGTTGCTGACTAGCTTTTTGCTGTAGTAGATGAACAAAACTTTGTCTTTATGATATTCTGTGAAAGACTATTTTCACAGACAGAATAGGTATAATGTATACTATTTCGTTCGTGTGATAAATCATTACCATACCTATAAGTACATACCTACCAACCATCAGTAGGTGCCTAATGTCGATTCTTAACGTCTACAAACCTAATCATTAAAAAAATCTTTATCCTGACTAAGTATTATAAGAACCTACCAATATGATTATAAATATACGAATGTCGTTAGTTTGTGGGTCATTGCACAAAAAATAATTATTTGGATAAAAATTATGTTCATATAGCACTCACACTCACAGTTTATAACCTGAAGTAGGTAGTACTGAAATATTTATATTTTTTACGGATCAAATTTCGTACCCCTGACAGATATCGTGAAGGACATGCCTTTGGATGGCCTGCCCCGGATGTCATACCTTGGATGTAATGCCCAGGTAGACAGTGTAGTACAGTTTGCCAAGTTTAAGCTAAGCTGAGGGGGGCTTAGATGGCCACGTTTGATGAATCACAATATGACTCACGGACTCACGACTACACCACTTACCTTATATCTTCTGCATAATCTGTCCACGAAGTGTACGAAAAACTTATACAATACAAGGTCAACTTATACTGGAAATTTATGGCTCGTTGTGTTAAACCGTCGCTTGTCGTGGTATGGACATGATGCGGAGGAGTGAAGAGCATTTTACCGGGAAGGTTTTGAGCATGAATGTGGATGGATATAAGAGAAGGAGACCAAAGACAATGGATGGACTGTGTGATAGATGATATGGCTACAAACGAAATGAATGAGAAGATCACGGCTAAAATAGATGTATGGAAGAAAATGACATACTGCACCGACCCCAAGTAATTTGGGTTAGGGGTAGTAGGATAATGTGTCACGCCCGTGCATTATAATGTGATTCATCAAAGTGGCGATGTCAGCCAACAATTATTGATGATTTGGTTTTCGCTCCTTGGACAACATACCTCGGATGCATTCCCGGGCCGCTTCGCCTCGAATGTAATGATCGGATATCGTGTCTGGTACGTCATGCCTCGGGTGCCATTCTCTGGATGCCAAGCCGTGGATGACGTGCTTTGGGGATAGTTTTAACTTTCCTGAACCGGGAGACCTAATCGTTTTCTTGGGACATCAATGATGTTTTGCTATTTCAAGTTATAATCTATGAGTACCAAAATGTTGAAAAGCAACTTTTCACTTAAACTTAGATCCGCTGTTTTACCACAAATTTCTCGCTCCTCTTTTTAGGATTCCGTAGTCTCCATTTCTCGAAAAATAAAAATGACTAACAGTTTGTAAACTTACCTACTTAGTAGTTTTATAATAATACTTATTTATGACACGTTTTAAATAACACCTATGTAATGTCGACTGTGTTTCTATTGTATCCTAAATGTTGTGAATGTGTGTAATTGATGTTAACACTAGTCTTAGATCTCTCTTTCTTGTAACTTATCAATGTTTGTGATTATCTGCCTTGAATAAATAATAATTTCGACGGAAATTGCAACGCCAACGTTCGTCAGGAAATCAAGATTAGCGATAACACCGGGTGGGTCCGCGACTTTCATTCCAGTTGAGGCCAAATAAGAGGTAAATGAATACATGTTGCTGACTAGCTTTTTGCTGTAGTAGATGAACAAGACTTTGTCTATAAGATATTCTGTGAAAGACTATTTTCACAGACAGAATAGTTATACGATTTCTTTCGTGTGATAAATCATTACCATGCCTATAAGTATATACCTACCAATCATCAGTAGGTGCCTAATGTCGATTCTTAACGTCTACAAATCTCACGGCGTTATGGTACCTACCTAATCATTAAAAAAATCTTTATCCTGGTTAAGTATTATAAGAACCTACCAATATTGTTATAAATATCCGAATGTCGTTAGTTTGTGGGTCATTGCACAAAAAATAATTATTTGGATAAAAATTATGTTCATAAAGCACTCACACTCACTGTTTATAACCTGAAGTAGGTACTACTGAAATATTTTTATTTTTTACGTATGAAATTTCGTACCCCTGACAGATATCGTGAAGGACATGCCTTTGGATGGCCTGCCCCGGATGTCATACCTTGGATGTAATGCCCAGGTAGACAGTGTAGTACAGTTTGCTAAATTTAAACTAAGCTTAGGGCTCAAACGGCCACGTTTGATGAATCACAATATGACACCACTTACCACCACTTACCTTATATCTTCTGCATAATCTGTCCACGAAGTGTACGAAAAAGTTATACAATACACCACTTATCATACATCTTCTGCATAAGCTGACCACGAAGTGTAAGAACAACAGACATATTATACATTACAAGTTCAATTTACCTATACTGCAAAGTTATGGCCCAAGCATGTTACCAGGAACGTTTTGAGCATGAATGTGGATGGATATAAGAGAAGGCGACCAAAGACAAGATGGATGGACTGTGTGAGAAATGTTATGGCTACAAACGAAGTAAATGATGAGATGACGGCTAAAACAGATGTATGGAAGAAAATGATATACTGCACCGACCCCAAGTAATTTGGGATAAGGGTAGGAGGATAATGATGTGTGACGTCCGTGAATTATAATGTGATTCATCAAAGTGGCGATGTCAGCCAGCAATTGTTGATGATTTGGATTTCACTCCCTGGACAACATACCTCGGATGCATTCCCGGGCCGCTTCGCCTCGAATGTAATGATCGGATATCGTGTCTGGTACGTCATGCCTCGGGTGCCATTCTCTGGATGCCAAGCCGTGGATGACGTGCTTTGGGGATAGTTTTAACTTTCCTGAACCGGGAGACCTAATCGTTTTCTTGGGACATCAATGATGTTATGCTATTTCTAGTTATAATCTGTGAGTGTAGCTACCAATATTTTGACAAAATATTTTTATTTATTTATTTAACAACATACATCTACCATTACAGCTACCAATACTTTGGTACAGCCATTAATTAGCCTATAGGGATATTTTTTAATAGCTAGGTTGATAAATTGTGCTGTGTTTGTCATAGTAGTGGTAAATGTGTTCACAAGTACACAAAGCAAGGAAAGTATGGTTTTCAGTCGAAACGAGTCCAACATACCCTGCCGCCTTCCTTAGCGGTAAGTGAACCTTATAGATTACCCAGAAAGGTACTAGTGCTGTTATCAGCAGAACTATATACTACTTATAGGTACTACTGCTTTTAAAGCCTAGATTACAGATGTAAAACAATGTGTGATAAACTGCCACATTAGCCTAGTAGTCGAAGTTAAGTGCGACTGCAACGCTAGGTCCTGGGTTCGATTCTCGGATCAAGCAGTATTATCGGGGGTTTCTATGAAATTCTCAGAGGCAGCTTGGAGTTTGGATTTATGCTTGCTTAGTGGCAATAGGCTCGCCTCCCCAATTACATGGTACATAAACATAGCAGCGAACGCACACACGCACACATTCACACATACATACATAAATGCGCCCTGCGCTGTCTTAATTACTCTAATTGCAATGGAATACAAAAAAAAACATAAATAAAAAAACAGAAATGTATTTTTAATCCATTTATTATTTTCATTGTAAACTCATACACTTGTTCTATCATCAACCGTTTATAATTTACGTTATACACGTCATACATCACGAGATGGGACTTAAACACTAACGCACTTTAAACATTGTAGGAGACGACGATAATTTTAGAAAATCAAAGAAAATATAAACTATGATTGCAGTTGGAATCACATATTGGTCTCAATACTGTTATTATATTAGGTAAAAACATTCGTATCCCACAACTTAATTTAAATTGAAGCGTTTGCCTAAATTTCAAAACTGATTAGTTTTTAGTTCTGAGATTTTTTTTACAAGGTACCTAAAAACTATTGTATATATTTTTGATGCCAGTTTTTTGAAGGGTTGCTCGTTCGTCTCTTACAACATATAAAGTGACAAATGCATTTATTTTAAGTTTAACATACTCGGGCGCACCATAATTGACTTGAAAAAGCAAAACAATCAATAAAGCGAGATTTAAAATTATATTAAAAAAACAAAACCATGTAAATTCTAAATTCAATATTTCAAAAAATATTCTGTTCGAATATGCTGCAAAATAATCACTTGGGTTTTCAGTAACAACATAATTTATGGCACTTCATAATAGTAAAAGAAACGACATTGAAAAATTATTTATCAAGCCAAACATAACTTTTATGTAACATAATTTAATTTATAATAATTTCTGATGTGTTAGTAATGAGAATGACTTAGCGAATCTACCACGAAAATGCGAAACAAAAATTACTAATCTTATATTAATTTTATTGATGTTCATTGACATTATTTTAGAAATAAAAGGCTAATATTCAAAAATTCGCGTTTCTTACTTCCGCAATACATTTCTATTTACGTAAATATACCACACTACGGTAACTTTATTCATTGTAGGCAAAAAAATGCTTATGAGCTTCAAATAATCGAAGCAACTTCTAATCCTGGATTAGCGAAAAACAACTTTGTTTAGTAAAGATTTCACGCGAATTATTCCAAGTTCGGATACACTGCCCGGTAAGAAATCACCTCGTAAGAGCTGTAACATATTTTACAACTGTCTAAGTGTTATAATTTACGATTATAAATAGTGTGCAGTAATTACATTGAAAAATTGTGTATTCTTACAATGTAGAGATAGTATATTTTTTTATTGCATATTAATTTCACTTCGTTTGAAATGTACACACTATAGCTAGCCACGTCACATTACGACACCACAATTTTAAGTCGTAAAAAAGAGATATAAAAATTTCGTAGTCTCAAAAGTGACCGTATAGCATTTCATTCGATTACACCATTCAGATGAGATTAGAATCACAAATAACAGCTGTCTCCTTCAATCGATCCCAATGACTATGTAGATTACTTTTCGACAAGCTATTACTCTATCTATTGGCCGTAATAAATTATTTTTTAGGCTACTGGGATCGAACATGACTATGACGATGAGTTGTCGCTGTACAAACTCGAATCTTACAACTAGCTAGACCTTAGAACATACTTAAGTTAAATTATGCTTTATCTTTGGCGAATACACTGCTTATGGTACCGTGAAAATTGAGAAACTTAAAAATACGTTGATCATAAAAACCGTACGAACGTCGTTGTAAAGTCTCACAAAATTCCCTATTTTAATACTGAGATACAAAACTTCGCTTTATAGAATAAAAAATGGTACCATTTTCACTTAGATTATATAATTTATTAGATACAGCTAAGAAGATTATCCTTGTGATGTATTCTTGAAAATAATACATCACATGATAACTTGTACATGTATCCAAATATCTTAACGCCAAGCGCCATTTTTTAATCCTTCAGCTTTTGATACAAAGAGCGAACTCAGTTTTTGTATTTTAAGATCATTTTCAAGAACACACACACATCCATTAAACAATTAATAGTTACATGTTTGTGGTGTTTTAGCAAGAGCAGTACTTTTCAATTAATATTTATAACTACACTGTTTATATTATTTTTGTTAATCAAATGGCAGTTATCATTTGCACCTTATTTACAAATAATTAATGATTACACTTGTATGTAAATTGCTTCTACCAATTCCACTTCTTACTAGTCAACACACGATGGAATGCTTAATTTTTATTATTATTTTATTTACAATTAATGAATTAGTTGTTAATAAAATAATTATTAACTCGAATTTAAAATGAAATAGCCCTAACTTATATTTACATTAGGTCCACGCAATTCAAATCAGATACAATTTTGAGCCATAAATACATTATGAAAGCTAAATAATATTTATTATCTATTACCCGATAGAGATTCCCAATTATAAAAAAACGTCCGAATATTTTTTGATTGTTGGTGGAAAATAATACAAAGGATAACTAACAAGTATCTACTATTAATATTATATATATTATATGTACATACTTATAACATAGAGATATTTACTGCATTAAAATTTCTACTGTCGGGCTCCGAGCCATCTACATTAAAATTTAATAGAAACATGCCAAAAGTATTTTATTTTTCGATAATTTGGCAAATTTCTTCCTAATGTAACCGCTAAAAAGCGTTAATTAACTCTAACAGTTCGAAAGTTAGACCATAGCCGGATTGTTTCTTATTACTATATTGAGCGAAAACCCGTGTCCAAAAACATACATAGTCTTTGATGACGCAGCACTCGTCACAATAAACTTTATATTGAAGTTATCAACAAAACTGTTATAAATTATTGGTCGTTAACATTTGCTAACACAGCCCTATTAGACTTTTATGATACACGGTTATATGGATAAATAAATATAAATAAGCAGCCAGTGTTTAAAATCACTTTTTGCGCAATAAAAAATGTACTGATCCAAACTTTAGACGCGCTATAAAATGTATTAAAAAAATAGGCCTCCATCAAGATTAATTTAGAAAGTTACATAACCTAAATATTTGTGCTAAAATGATTCCCTACAAAATTCGAGGCGGTAAAAATAACGTTAGTCAAAATATTTCAAACAAATATTAGACCAGTATTCACAATAAATTACAAAGATTTTGAGCAATTACGCACAGGTAGAAATCATTCGTTCAGGTTTAACATCTGCACTGACAGAATATTTTGTATAAAACACATTTACACCCAATTATAATTAATAAATAGCAACAACTGTATGGTATGTATGCATGTTTATCAAACGCGACAGTCCTGTTATTTTGTATTTAAATATTCTATCATCGCAGACGCACACAGTAGTTTATCCACAGTCGAGATTATTAGCACAAATCCACAGAAACTCAATCAGAACCACATCACTCTGTATTCGCTATGATCGTCATAGCGTCACATCGAGTGTCGAAAACGCCACAGCGTTCGTGTTCGGGTGCACTAGGTTACACTATGTTTTGGCGGCGCGGTACCGAATGTCATAGGAACACGTCTAACGGTGTCAGCGAGGCGCGGGGCTATCCCTAGAGTTCGGTAACGGCATACAGGTCGCGGGTGTCTTGGTGTGGGATACGGTCGGCGCGGTCGGGTCGTTCGGGACGGTCGGGTCGCTCAGGTCGGTCAGGTCGGTCGGCGCGGTCGGGTCGGTCGGCGCGGTCGGGCCGATCGGTGCGGTCGGGCCGGTCCTGCCGGCGGCGGTGCGCAGTGTGCGTGGTATGCGCTGAGTGCGCAGCTTGCGCGGGCGGCGCGTTGTTGGCGCGGCGGGGGCGCTGCAGGGAGCGGTACTCGAGCGCGGCGGCCGACAGCGGCTGCGGCTCGTGGCGGCGCGGGGGCCGCACAGTGGCGTACTTGTCGGCGGCGGGCGGCGCGGAGAACGTGGCCAGCGACACGGCGGCGGCGGGCCGCGGCCGGGCTGCGCGCGGACCGAACGACGCGTACTTGGGGTCGAAGCGGTTCAGGCTTGTCGAGCGCCCAGATTGACCTGAAACATTATGTTTTTCAATGAGTTAATACAATGAAAACTGCAAGGAATATATAGAATAACATCGCCCCAAAAATCCAGTTCCGAGGTCGAAATTCTAATTATTATTCTGTATAATAATATCATTATGACATTTTTAAGTTACTGCTAAAATTAGCAGTTGGTCTTAGTAGATTACTTAGTCTACTAAGACCAACAAGTATTTTCCTGAAGGGTTAGGCACTAGGCAAAGGTATACTAAAGTAGGCCTTTTTTTAAGTTAGAATACTCCGTATATTCTAGTTTCCAGGGTATGTCGGACTCCTACCGACTAAAAACTGCACTTGCCTTCCCTTACTCTCCCCCTATGTCACGGTATTCGTGACGTTCGTCACGATACTAATGTAAACCTAGTTTTAGGAGTGAGTTATGCAAGCTTCATGCCATTAATTGGGTCATACTCCCACTGCCTAAAATTATATTGAACTACACAAAACTGTTGAAAAAACTACAAAAATCTGGACATAAAATAAAATGATGGGTAATTGGGATCAATAAGGGTAATTTTAAACAGTAAATGCAAGGGGTAATTGGAAACATGGTATTGCAGCAACTGTTTCCAATAACCGTGGTTGAGTGCAGTACCTGCGTTGTGTTCGGGTGGGTGTGCGCCGCCGCCGGGCCGGTCTCAGTAGAAGTCGCTGCTCTCGAGCGTCTTGCACTGCTTGCTGAGCGTGGCGTACTTGCCGTTGTGTGGCGCGCGGCCCAGCGTGTGCGCACCGCCCAGCGCCGCCGCCCCGCCCGCGCCCCCCGCCCCGTGCGCCCCGTGCGCCCCGCCCGACCCGCCCGACGCGCCGCGACCCAGCGTCGCGCTGCCCGACATGCGCGACCTGATCAAATACAAACATATCATTTGTAGATTGTACCTCTTATAAGTGCAGCTATAGACAACGATCACACAAACACCTACATGAATATCTTTGAATTTTAAAAATCCTGTTTTACGGAGTTCTAAGCCTGGTCTGACTGGTCAACTGAGCGAAACAGTGCAAAAATCTTTTAACTTGTCAAATATTAAGAGAGAAAGGCCATTTAGCAGTTCACCTCACTAGCTTCTGTGTTTCTAGCTTATGGGAGGCCAGGCTAGTCTGGCCCCCCATAAGCTACAGCGACGAAAGCGCATTAATGCATTGAAAATGCTATAATTTGGCAGGTGTACTACTTACACTTGTAAATACTAAGGATAGGAAGGGCCCCGTTGGATAAACAAAACTTTATTTCAAAGATTTTTGATAGTAAATGCATAATTTGAAGGTACGTCGGAAGGAGTATCTCCAATAAATAATATAATATAATAAATAAATTCTTTATTGAACAAAAACATACTATAACTATAACATTGGTTGCGGTAATACCTACATTAGTAATAATACTGTGTCAAATGTTTCGATCCTCTAAGCGTTCGAATAACGAAGGACCCCGCTGGATGGAAATCTAAATGAAATGCCATTTCTATCCTTTTTATACTATAAAATTAAATATTATGGTTCAATTAGAAAGGTAGATTCAACAAGGCTGTACCAGTTTCCTTGCTGCAGCTTATAGGGGGATATACATAGAAACTCACTACCTTGCTTTAAGCCTAGATTTGGCTTACACAAATATGCATACGTCCATTGAAGCAGACACTGTTCAATAGCAGCGGATAAAGTATTGTAAGTATGTTAAGGATCTGATTGACAGAACATAATCATTTAAACAATAGTGGGGGTCACGCCACGTTCAAGTAATTGTGGCGTATCGGCACGCCTCTAATAGTTCAACTATTTATTGTCTTTGGTTGAACGACTAAAAAATACCACAGATGATTGTCTGTGGATGGGGGCGGAGCGTGCTTGCATCAGATCGCGCGCTCGCTCTCTCCGCTTCCTGCCGTCAATCGACTCGCACGCATGTCGCGTTGCCCGAGCCGACAGTAATGGCCGCTTGGCAATAATGTAAAATACTTTCGTGGGAGTAAAACAATTTCGTACACATTGGCGAGTATTATTTCTCGGCTAGGAGTAGGCCGATCCCAAAATACTCCAAATAATATTAGGTATACCGTTAAATGGGGTAAATAGGGTTGCAGGGGTTAATCGGGACAAAACTTCGTAAAGGATTTTCAGGTTTATATATTAGATTTTAATGTCAACAAGGTCTTCTAATGTTTTATTTTAATTAAGGAACAATACTAGATTCCCTTTCCAAAAACTATAATATTTAAATCCTTGCACTTCCTAACCTGAAAAACAGGTTCAACCTAGTTCAGGTATATATGTAATTCTTAATTTTGAACTGTAAGCAGTGTTACATGTACTGCACTTTTTCTAAATAAACAATTTTATTTATTTATTTAAGGCTGTCGTAAAACTGAAAAAAAATACCCGGTTCTTAAATAAATAAATACTGGTCAACCAGTATTATACTATTCAACTTTAATAAATACTGTTTTGATAACATTGATGTAGTAATAACGTATAGGTATTAGTTATGTGCAAATTCAAGCATGCTTAGTCACGATTTTTACACATGTCAAGGGTAATTACGGACCCAAACCTCATAATTAAGTAGTCTGGTATCCAAAACACACACAATTAACTTAAACCCACCCTGGGCAAGGACGTCACAGATATTTACCTTGGTTTCTCGAAGTCCATGAGTTGCACGTCAGCGCCGTAGGAAGGTGGCTTGCCCGGGCTAGACAGAACGTTAAACATAGTTACCGTGGCAAAGGGTTCGGGTCTAAATGACTGCCCCGTGGATCGATCGATCTACAAGGTTAGGCAGTAATCAGCCGCGGTTAAATTTTCTAATATTATTTTATTGCGCTTTTTTATAAAAACCCACCCAGCATAACACATTAACGTAAAGTCAATGCAGCATCACAAAATACCTAGGCAGTTGTTCAATATGATTGTTATTGGAATTAATCTACATAATTAGTGGGTAATGTACTGCAAAAGCTTCAGAGAGTCAGTGGCTACTTGTTAAATGGCTTTAAAGCGAATTTGATCGATGTTTGTGGGGTGATTTGGGAGTGTATGAGGGTGTGGTCTGACCTGGGGCGCTCGAGGTCCATGAGCTGCACGGCGGCGCCGTAGGAGGGCGGCTTGCCGTTGTTGTAGGGCACCGGGCGCGGCAGCGTGCGGCTGGCCTGGCTGCTGCCGCCGCTCGACAGGAACGGAGCCTGCTCCTCCCCACCACCGCTGCGTCTGCGTCACACACACATGTAACTATGCCTCACCACTCCTCGGGACTACTAGTAATGACAATTAATGTCGAGGTACCACGTCACTAAATGGATTGGACAATTCTATACCAATTTCAAACCGACTTAACGTACCACGTTACGTCGACGTAATTAATCCGCAAGACTTTCAGAAAAAAATTCAGCATTACAAAAATTCCCCGTCTGTGAAAGGCCAAATTAGGGCTTTCATAGACGAGGAACTTTTGCTTTATGCCCTATATCTGCTAATTGGGTTCTATATTAGTAAATAAATTAAAGTAAATAATTATATAACCAAGCAATAGATAATATATGTATACCTTTACATTTCTATGGTCTATGTAGTCTTTAATTACTAAATTAACCCACAAAAATTACTAACCGTCATTATATAGTGTTACTTACTTTGTATTAATGTATATCCAAGCGTGAGAGTCTACCAACACTATCGCAGTGAACAGAAAGCCGGCCGCCACCGCCGCCAACAGTTGTAGCGACAGCGCCTGAAAGAGCAGTTTTTTTTTTAAACTTATTCGTGAAGGATGCATAAATACAAAAATTTCAATATGCTACACAGCACACCATTAGTCCCAAACTAAGCAGTTTATACAATGGGATATAATACTTATATATATTTTACTTATAATAATAAGAAACACCCAGCGAAACAAACATTTATGTTCATCACATAATTATGTTATCAAGTCTGACACTCGAAACACTAGATCACAGACGTCGTCAATAATGTTATTTAAATAGTCATATAGCTAACTAAGTAATTTATGTTAGAAGGACACAGTGAAGTGTTATGAACAGATGTTGCTGACGTAACCTGAAGGTGGACAATGTGGATCACGTTATAGTTGGCCAAAACGTCCAGTGTTCAAAACCGGAGGAGGAAGGTTTAGATCCTGCTCGACGTCACATTTTCATTCATAAAATGTTTATACGAGTTATTCCCAGTTGTCACCACCGTCTTCGTCACCACTGGTGACAAATGGGAAAAAAAATCCCATTTGTCACCAGTGGTGACGTCCCCAGTGGTGACAAATGGGAATGGCCACTCTTTTTATTCCCAGTTGCCACCAGTGGTGACAGATGGGAAAAATAAATAGATACGTCCCCAGTAAGGCGGGGCTAGAGCTGAATATATAGTGATGTGAATTCAATTTTTTGACACGAATTATTTTAATTAGATGACATATTCTATTATAAAATGTACATTAAAACGAGAGAAATAAAACTTTTACACGTCACCTGGAAGACATAATTATATTTTTAAAAATCACAATATTTATAGTTGTAGGGGCAATGTCGTCCCTACACGGAATTGTTTTGTTTGTTTGTTAGTGAGTTAACAATAAAACCAACTGATCTCGTTAACCGTGTTTATTGCACTAAAGAAATTAAAAGAAATACATGTCTTGTACAGGCATCGCACTTACGCGATGTCAGCAAAACGTAATGTCGAGCTTGCTCGTACATGCTGCCAATTTAAAAAGAAAACATAAAAACAATGATCAAAATTGTACAGTTAAATTATAGGCGATGTAGCTGTATCGACTTTAGTAAAACGGACAGCGTGTACAGGCTTACAAGTTTCAGTCCTAATTTCACTACATATGCTGGATATATCTTCATTAGGACGTTTCGGGTTCCGCTGTTCTATTCGTATGTTCTGATCCTGGCGTCGACGATACCGCCGCCTCAGCTTCAAAGAGCACCATATACTGACAGCTAGGCCACCGATGGTGACGATACCGTACATAATATAGTGATGGGTATCTGTATAGTTTGCTTGTAGACTTAATGTAGTCTGCTGATCCTTCACTTGCTCAATTTTACTGTGGAGTATTTTAAACAGTTCTTCATGATTCTCCGGTTGAAAATGTAACATGTCGCTACTGTTAATAACGCTATTTACTCCAGAGTCCGGTATGTATGTTTCTTCTTCATTTAATAATACATTGCTCTGCAGTCTCTTGCGAGCATGAATGATCAGCTGATCGCTTTTCAACACACAGCCTTCAGAAAGTGAAACAATTCCAGTACCATGCAATGTGTATGTCATTATCTCCGCCGAGCAGAAAGTGCGCACGGTGCACTTATCACAACAGGTGTACAGCCACGAGCTTCGACTGTGTAACCCGATCCACTCATCCAAGCAATGCGATAGTGTTGTTCGGCAGCTTGAAATGTTTTTATGATTTATTATCTGGGCCTCACACGTTGATGCGGTGGCCTTTATGTCATGGATCGGCTTGTTAATAGAGCAAAGCAATTGATGTTCGCTTAATGTAATGCAAGATGATATATCTTCAGCTGTAAGATACATTAATAGGTCTTTTTTCAGATTCGTGGCTAAGTAATCCGTGGTAGGTATAATACTAGCCATAAGGTTTCCTCTTATCTTGCGAATCGGAATCACACGTGCTAATTCATATTGTTCATCGTTAATAAGTGGTATCTTTACTTCAAATAGTAGAAAACTTTCTGTTAACCTTACGTGTACTCGTGACAACTTGTACATTTCTCTAATGCAGATGTAACTGTTCACACATGGCAGCGATAATCCCTTAGGAACTTGTCCCGATATAATATTTAGTTGATGCTCGAATTCATCCGGTTTCAATAGGCGAGTGTCCACTCGACCACTTCTTACATCTGTAACTAAGTCCAATAATAGTTGCTGTACTCTTCTCAAATTAGAAATTATCATATTTGCCGCGAGTGCTGTGGTCGTAATGTACATCATAGTTTCACGATCCTGTTTGATTCGGGATTCGGTTTCCTTTAGGTGTTGATTGATGAGCGTAAACTGCTTATTCATAATTTCTTCGTTTCGCTTCAAAAGGTTATATTCGCCCTCTATAATTGAAGTATGTTGTTTGTACAAGGTTAGTAAATGGTTTTCGTTTTCTTGGATAGTTTTAATGTCCTTGTCGTATTGTTCGGCGAATCTTTCATCAAGGACGCCAAATAAATAGTTCGCCACGTATCCTACACCGTCTATAATTCCTCTCCTCAGGCGTTGCCCATGCTCTGACCGTAGGATGTTGTTATAGTGGTTTAACTCATTCAGATCATGTTTAAACTGAGCTGCTATTGTTAATAGTGAAACCTCAGTTTTGCAGAGACTATTCAGGTATGTGACATATTTTTCAATATTTGCTAGGCCTTGCCAATAAGTAGACATGTTATAATAGACCACCATCTTCCATTCTTCTTGTATTAACTGCAAATCCGCTATTTTATCCATATATATAAGCTTGGCAGGGTCCAGAGTAGATATGTTTTGTAACTGTTGAGTGGATGGTGTTATGCATATTCCTACGAACATTATTAATATGCATAAATAGTGACTAAATAGATTTCTTAAGGGTTTGTTCCTGTGACCTCTGACAGGTTTGTTTGTAGTTGTTTCACCTTCAAAATTGGTCAAATGTTGCTCTTGCCCATCTTTCTGAATAGGTAGCCGTGAAAGTTTTGTTACAGGACGCTTTAAGTTTTTATTATTTTTTGTTTTCAGTGTGACCACTCGCACACGACCGTCTGCACCTGGATGTGTATCTATAACCTTTCCAAGAAGCCATCTTGCGGATGGTATGTTTTCCTCTTTTACGAGTACAATATCTCCGATTTCAAGGTTATTTGTGGGATAATGCCATTTTGCGCGTCCTTGCAATGTTTGGAGATAGTCGCTTGACCACTTCTTCCAAAAATCACGATGCATTTTTTCAGTTAACTTCCATCTTGTTGTAATATTTCTATTGTCAAGGTCAGCTGACAATGGAGGTGATAACACTGGTCCACCTACTAAAAAGTGTCCTGGTGTAAGACAGTCTAGATCCTCAACATCTGTCAAATTCCTTTGATACTAGAGTAAGTTTGTTTGTTAAAACGCTCCGCAAATTAATTCCCAAAAAGTGGTCAAAAGTTAGTCCTCAGTAATAAATATTTCAGTGAATAAGCAACAGTGTTCGATCTATAGAGTGGTGAAACAATTAGTCAAAAATAATAATAAACATCCGAGTTATAAACAAAATCATTTTAAAAATTTGCAAAAACGGTCAACAATCCCTGACCTGCCCTAACCCGCGGACCGCCCGCTGACCTCGTCTCCCGACACCGCACACCCCGCCGCGTTGGGCCCATGCACCTGTGCGCTTCAACGTGACTTCGTGCAAGTGTTTATCATTGCGCCGTGTATATTTAAAGAGCTTAAGCAGAAACAGCACCATGTTTATGATCTGTAGCGGATGTGAAAACGAGATTGGCACCTGCACATATATGGAATGCTAAAAAGATTGTCTGGCCGAATTGCCGGAACCACACATTTGACGTCAACTAAAATAAGGAATCTAAGGTAATTTCAATTACAATATTAAGTGAACAACAAAGTTTTCAATATACCTAAATTCAAAATGATTCAATGTGAAGGATGCAAAATCAACATTCAAAATACAGAATACCTTAAATGCATGTATTGCAATAAATACTATGACTTACTATGCACAAACATATCGCCCAACCATTTTATTACCACTATGTCAAATAAACAGAAAACAATGTGGAAATGCCAGACATGTGTATGTAATATGCCAAAAGGAGATAACTTAAACACTCCTATAAGACCATCTTTACAAGTTCGTAATACTGACGATTCAATTATGAACATTACATTGAGACGAAAACAAAATCGTCCCACACAAGAAAATAATGAAAATGATCAGTCAATAGATAATATTCTAGGAGATACGATAAACCATAGTACGGACAACATTGAATTATTGTCAACTAGTCCACCAACTACTCCAATTGGAAGTTTAACATTAGAAAATATAAGCGCACTCTTAGATACAAAATTTGAAAAAATGAAGTCCTCATTGCTCGAGGACGTTAAAAATACAATACAAATGGAACTAAATAGTGCTATACAAAAGCTTCAAAGTCAGGTTGAATTCACGACAAACAGCCTAACAGCCGAACAAACAACAATAAAAGAAAAGATCTCCACAATTGATAAAAAAATAGAAAACATTGAGCAACAACTACACTATTTGCAAAATACTAAAAAAGTGGTGCTCTACGGACTCGCAGAGAGCCACCAAGAATGCGAATATGACCTTATAGACCGCATCTCTAGAGCTTTCCACGAAATTATGAACATAAATATAAATCCCTACATAGAGGAGGTAAAACGTATTGGAAAACGTGGAGATAGAAGACCACTAGCAATAGAACTGATGAACAAAAAAATGGCAAAATATCTCATCGAAAACGCACGAGAATTTCAGAACTCGGGACTAGCCATTGGACCTTTCATGGATAGCAAAACCCTTAAACAGCGAAATGAACTTCGAGAAAACCTACGAATAGCTAGACAAAATGGTGACCACGCTATAATAAAGAACAACAAGCTCTATATTAATGGAAAGGAATGTAAAGACAACATAAAATTAGCTACAGACTTATCCCAGGATTCAGTCAGCAACTATATAAAACAATACAACACGAGCTCAGAAAACCACGACACAACAGACAATATTAGACAAGGAGACACACAACCACAACCAAGAAAGTCAGCACCGATGCCACAAAGTATGCCGCTGAAAAATAAAAATACAGTCAACAAGACATTTCGATACTGAATTAAACGTTATGTTTCAAAACATCCAAAGTATAGGCAATAAGTTAGATTTAATTGAACACTTTTTATTAGATTTAAACATAGATATATTACTGTTATCAGAGATATGGAAAAATAAGAACTTTTGTGACTCTATTGTAATACCAGGATATAAAATAGCTTCCGCCTTCTGTCGGAAAACCCATGATGGAGGAGGAGTGTGTATAATTTTAAAAGATACATTAGAATATATCGAAAGAAAAGATATAAATGATCTTTCCAAAGAGTTTATAATAGAATTTAGTGCAATAGAAATCCCAAAGATAAATTGTATTCTCATAGGAGTATATAGAGCTGACCGTCATATCAATATATTTCATGAACAGATAGAAAAAGTTTTATATAAATTAAATACAAAATATATAAATAAATACGTAATAATGGGTGGAGATTTTAATATAAACATATTAAATAAAAATAAACAAACGGAAGAGCTTATTAACACAATGAGCTCACATAATCTTAAGCAGATTATAAAAGAACCAACAAGAGTAACAAAAACAACTTCCACCTGTATAGACCTACTCTTCACCAATTGCAAATATCTCATAAAAAAATCACAAGTTCAAGATTATGGCCTTTCCGATCATAAAGCTCTAGATATAAAAATAAACACAAAAAATATCCAATGTAACAATAACAAAACATGGTACATTCAAAAAAGAATATTTACAAAAAACAAAATGGTTCTATTTAAAAATTCATTGAAAGATATAAAATGGGATAATATAATGAATAAAAAAAACGATTTAAATAAAAACTATAACTTATTTAGTAAAACCATAAAACAACTTCTTGATAAATACATACCAATACAAAAACTCAAAATAAAAAACAAACCCAAAAAAAGATGGCTTACTGCAGGCCTTAAAAAATCATGCGCTCATAAAAGAACACTAAGAATTATTCTTAACGAAACCAAAAATGATGTCATCAAAAATTACTATAAAAAATTTAGCCAAACGCTAAAATGTAGTATAAAAATATCCAAAAAACTAGAATATAAAAATCAAATGAAAAATTCTGAAAACAAAACAAAAACCATGTGGAATATCGTAAATCAAAAAACCGGTAAAGTTAAAACAAATACTCACCAAAACATATCACTAAAAATAAATAACCAAATTGTAAACTGCCCAACAAAAATTTCAAATATTTTTAATAACTACTTTGCGACTGTTGGCGTAGACCCTAATAATAAAAACGATGCTATAGGCCGACCTGTCATTAACTCACCAATGTATTCAATGTACCTACGTCCTGTAGACCAAAAAGAAATTATTCAAATAATCCGCTCCATAAAATCTAAACACAGCTGCGGAATTGACGACATTCCACCAATTTTATTAAAACAATGTACCGAAAATCTCTCAATACCATTAACTTATTTAATAAATCAGAGCTTTCAAGATGGAAAATTCCCCGATTCCCTAAAAATATCATTAATAAAACCTATTCATAAAAAAGGCGATACTGATACCCCAACAAATTATAGACCCATAGCTCTACTACCAACTTTTTCGAAAGTGTTTGAAAAGGCCATGTGCAATAGACTATACAATTTCTTAGAAAAATATAATATTTTAGATGACAGCCAAAATGGCTTTAGGAAATCAAGATCAACAACACTTGCCGTATATAAATACATTCAAATGGCGCTACAACATATTAATGATAAAAAGTATGTATTAGGAATTTTACTAGATATGACGAAAGCGTATGACAAAGTACTATATAACATACTTCTTAATAAATTACACGGATCAGGCGTTCGCGGTCCAGCCTACTTCTGGTTTAAGTCATATCTAGAGAATCGAACACAAATAGTTCAAATAGAAAATTACAACGCGGAAACAAATGAAATAAACATAATACGATCTCAAGAAAGGAAAATAACGTGCTCTATTCCCCAAGGAAGTGTATTAGGATGTATATTATTCCTAATATACATTAACGATTTACCAAAAACCCTAAATAAAGAAGTAACCTTGCCAGTCTTATTCGCAGATGATATATCCATACTTATAAAATACGAAAATACTAATACCCCTAATCCTATACTACAAGAAACCCTACAAACCGTAACAAGTTGGCTTTATGACCATAACTTAGAGATAAACTATAGCAAAACCAAAACAATACAATTTAGATCGTACAAAAAACCTGCAATAGATATAAACACAACTTTTCAAAGTACTCCCTTAGAAACTGTAGAGACATTTAAATTACTTGGAATAAACATAGACACACACATAAACTGGAAAACTCACATTGAATCTATTAAATCCAAACTATCCAAATTTACATACGCTCTTTTCCAACTGAAATGTAGCACAGATATAAAAACGGCACTATCCGCATACTATGCCTATGCTTATTCATGGCTGAGGTATGGTATCATGCTATGGGGGAATAGTGTAAATAGCCACGATTTATTTATATTACAAAAAAAGTGCATTAGAATAATAGCCCAAATAGATAACCAAGATAGCTGCAGGCCTTATTTTACAAAGTACAACCTATTAACACTCCCATCCCTATATATACATGATATAAGTTTATTTGTGTTCAAAAATATACATTACTTCACAAAAGTAAAAGACACGCACAATGTCAATACCCGCCATAAAAATAGACTTTATTTGCCACATTCTAGAATAAAAATGCTTAACCAGAGTCCCTACTATATGGCAGTAAAGATATATAATAAATTACCAATAGATATAAAAAAGGAAATCAAATTAACACATTTTAATAGAAAATTAAAAGCATTTTTAGTAAAAAAATGCTTTTATTCTCTAGATGAATATTTTGAAACAACAAAAATTAATAAATAAAACATTTAAAAATACAAAGCCAAAAATAAATAATAAAATATAATATAAATTAAATAATAACTTTAAATAAATAATAATTAGATACCTACATTATTATAGTAAAAAAAAAATAATAATTATTATTATTAATTAATAACAATTATTATTATTAATTATAATATAATTATGTTAATAATATTATAATTAATATTAGGTATACTATGCTGTGCCCTAACAGGGTTTCATGTTGTTACTTTATAAATGTAAACACCTATGTATATTTACACATGAAGCATTAAAATACTTTGACTTTGACTTTGACTTTGACACTTGTTAATGTTACCAACGGCCTTGAGTTGAGACAGGCCTCGATTTGGACGAGGAGGGTGGTGAACTCCTCAAACGTTAACCTTTGCTCTCCGAGAACACGTTTTAAATGATGTTTCATACTTTTCACCGCGGCTTCCCACAGTCCGCCGGCAGTTGGCCAGCTAGGGGCGTTAAAATGCCACTCTATGCCAGACTCACAAATGCTGTCCATGAACTCGTTGTTAACGTAGTTCTGTAGCGCTTCCTTGCATTCCTTTGTTAATGTTTTAGCCGCTCCCACAAAGTTTGTGCCATTGTCACTGTATAGGTGTTTCGGTGTTCCTCGACGGGCACATAAGCGTTTCAAGGCCGCGATGAAAGCGGGTGTACTTAAATCTGAGACCAACTCCAAATGGATGGCCTTGGTGGCTAAGCATATGAATATGGCGACATAACCCTTTGTGATCTTGATTCCCCTGCCTTTATTAGCCTTAACTTCGACTTGGCCGGTGAAATCCACCCCAGTATGGGTGAATGGGCGTGACGGGGTTACTCGGGGTCTTGGCAAATTGGCCATTAGTTGATTTTCTGTTGATGTTTTAAATCGGTGACATCGAACACACTTAATCAGCTGCTTCTTTATAGTGTTCATGCCGCCAATGATCCAATACCTGTTTCGAAGATGCGCAAGAGTCAACCTGGCCCCTCCATGTAGAGTAGCCTCGTGTGCTTGTTTGATCAAAAGCTCGGTTAATCTGTTCTTATTAGATAAAATAATCGGATGTTTCTGAGATTGACTCAAGTCAGCATGTTCTAATCTTCCGCCGACTCTTAATATGTTGTCCATGTCCAAAATAGGGTTCAAGTTCAAAATTTTACTTGTCGGATGCACTCGATTATGTTTCTTTAATTGTAAAACTTCATGGGCAAAGTCACTGTCTTGTGCAGTTTTTATAATCAGATTGTGAGCCACCTCTATGTCCCTCGCTGTTAAGTGCGACAGTCGGTTGGCATCGCTTTTGTTTCGCGTATTGTTTATGAAGCGCAATATCCAACTCAATACTCGGGTTACCCGTAACATAGAGCTATGTTTGTGTAGAAGTTCCTCGACAAGAACCGATGTTTTTTGGGTAGGACATGCATGTTTTTCTTTCTTCAACTCTTCCTTTGTTTCAGGCGTATTGGGTTGTTCAGGTAGGTTGTTATTTTTTAGCCATGATGGGCCCTCCCACCATAGCTTGTGTTTAATTAGTTGGGAAGGAAATATACCTCTACTGGCACAGTCAGCAGGGTTGTCCTCTGATTTTACGTATTTCCAGCAAGAAGCTGGCATATTTTCTGTTACTTGTGCTATTCTGTTAGCCACAAACGGCTTCCAGCGGTTTTGGTTGCCCTGCAGCCAACCTAATACGACCATTGAGTCGGTCCATCCATGTACTTGGACAGTCTGTACTTTGATTGACTCTATGACTTTCTTCATAAGTCGCGATAACAACAAGGCACCGCACAGTTCGAGTCTAGGCAGAGATATAGGTTTTTTAAGTGGTGCAAGTTTTGCTTTGCCGGCCACTATTTCGATGATCGGCTCACCACGTTGGCTGATTGATTTGCAGTAGATAACGCCCCCATATGCCTTTTCAGAGGCATCACTGAAGCCATGTAGTTCAATAAGTTTTGTTGTGTCTCCCATCCAACGGGATATTGTTATGTTTCGAATGTTGTGTATATCTTGAACAAATCGGCTCCAATCCGTTTGTATGTTTTCAGAAAGGCCGTCGTCCCAGTTGGCTCCTGATATCCATGCTTGTTGAAATATAAGCTTTCCTTTTGTTGTTACAGGAGATAGCCAGCCGAGTGGGTCGTACAGTTTAGCTAAATCTGATAGCAATGTTCGCTTAGTGATGACGTCATGCGTGTTAGTTGTTTGCGTTGGGTGAAAAGTAAATTGATCGGTTCGCGGATTCCAGGTAATTCCAAGTGTTTTGTTTGACTCCGCATGCTTAAAGTCTAACATGTTTAGACTTATTAATTCTTCAGGTAATTTTGTAAGCAATTCAGTTGTATTACTAGCCCATTTGCGGAGCTTGAAACCACCACCAGCTAGTATGTTGATCAGCTGTTCTTGAGCTTGCAAAGCCTCGGGTATGCTGTTGTTTCCCCCTAATAGATCATCCATGTACAGTTGGTTATTTAACAGATCCACAGCTAAAGGATAATGTTGGCCGTCGTCCTTGGCTAATTGTCTTATTGTACGCATTGCCAGGAATGGCGCGGCCTTTGTGCCATACGTTACGGTACAAAGTTGGTATTCGTTTATAGGGCCTTTATCAGTGGTACGCCATACGATTTTCTGCAGTTGTTGATCGGCTTCTTGCACAAAAATCTGCCGATAAAATTTTTCTATATCGGCGGTGTACACGTATTGGTAAGCTCTCCAGCCCAGGAGTAACGTTTGAAGGTCTTGTTGGAGATTTGTTCCAGCTTCCATTAACTCATTAAGGGTGTAGCCTGACGTTGTTTTGGACGAAGCGTTGAAGACAACTCTCAGTTTTGTTGTTGTTGATTCTGGCTTGAGAACACCATGATGAGGTAGGAAACAGCTGGGTTGTTGTACAGTAGTACACATTTTCATGTGTCCAAGGTTCAAATAATCATAAATAAATTTCTTGTAGTTCTCTGAAAGCAACGGATCCCTGTTCAGACGTTTTTCAAGTTGTTTAAATTGAGCGACCGCTTGTGGTTTGGATGCGCCCAAATTAGACTCAAAATTCGGTTTCATAGGAATTTTGACCTCATATCGTCCGTCCAATCGTCTTGTTGTTGTATTGTTGTACAAGGTTTCGCAATACTCTTCCTCAGCGGATAAGAGCTCACGTTTCTTATTTGTTATTTCCTCCATCTCCCAAAATTGGGAGATTTCGTCAATGTTGTTAAGTACCGCATGGCAATTAAATGTTCTAAAGTTACCTAACAGCACCCATCCCAACTTAGTTTGTTGTGCGATGGGTGCATCTGCAGGACCACGCAATATTCCGTCTAAGACTATTTCGGCATACGTTCCTGCATCCAAAAGGGCATCGACCTGTCTTGAAACGTTATAGTCTGGATCAGCCAAATTTATGTTTTGTAAATGAGGCCAGTGCTCCTTCTCAAAGGTATAGTTCGGAAGATTACTAAGTATCTTGGTCATAACCAAGGCTTCAGTTGAAAACGTGTAGTCATCATAAATCGATTTACATATCAATTTTACGAGACCGTGACTCTGATTGTTAGACGCCCCAATACCAGACACTGTTGCGTTTTGTTTACGGCGCTGCAACCCAAGCCGCTGAGCGGCAGCCTCGGTAATTAGGTTAATCTGTGAACCCTGATCAAGTAAGCATCTTAGTGGTACGTACATTCCATCAGCAGCTCTTACTTTAAGCAGTATAGTAGCAAGTAAAACTTCGTTGTTTCCAGCTGCGTGATTAGCCTTGGGTTGTAATGCTGACGTTGCTGTTGACGGTGTCGCGTTGTTCGCGTTCATTTGAGCGATTGTTTGCGCGCAACCGGTTTCATGTATCATGTCATGAAGTAAGGTGTGGTGCGGGTTGTTGCAAATCTTGCAAGTTTTGTGGGAATAACATTGCTTGCCGTCGTGGGAAAATAAGCAATTCTTGCATATGTCCCTTTGCTCTAAAGTCTTGAGTTTTGTTTCTGGGGACATGTTTTCAAATATCTTGCAATGAATTAAAATATGCTTTGTTTTACAGATGGGACAGTTTCTCCCCATACTAGTATGATAAGTTTTATGAGGATATTGTTTGAATTTACCAGTTGTTTGTTGTTGCTGTTTTGTTTGAGCGTCTTTAGCTGACGTTTGAATGTTAGGTTTATTGTATTGTTTCTTTGTATTCACAGGTTCTAACGCTGTAAATTTGTTCTCCAAGTACTCCATCAGTTCACTGAAGGTAGGCAAAGCTCGTGGCGCTTTCCTTGTTTCCATGTAGTTGGAATAAGTTTCGGGGTCCATTTTCCCATTCAAAATATGAACTAGGATAGGGTCCCATGTTGATGTGTCCACTCCTAGATTATGGATCGCATGTATGGTCTCTAAGCTCGTATCATGCAGTCGCTTAAGTTCATAAGCATTTTGCGTGTGCATGGTAGGTTGATTCATGAATATCTGTATTTGTTTAGTGAAAAGCAATTGAAGGTTATTATACCGGTGGGTGAGTATTTCCCAGCAGGCATCATAGTTTTCAGCAGACACTGTTAGATGTTGGACGATCCGCTCCGCTTCCCCACGAAGCTTACCTTTCAGGTGCTGCATCTTTTGGGTTTTAGTTAGGAGTGCGTTTTTGTGAATCGCTTCCGAATATAAGTCCATGAATGTTGGCCACTGAGTATAATTTCCGGAAAATGTAGGGATTTCTATTTTCGGAACTGATCGATATTGATGGACAGCAGAGTTAAGTTTGCTGTTGAGCTGCCTTTTCGTAGATTCAAAAATGGTTTCATGTCTCGTGTATTCGAGCTCATAATCTACATCAGAACCAATCAGAAGATTGTCAATTTGCCAATGATTATCGTCGATTGTTTTCCAACGGGCTTGTAGCATATTCAGTTTATCTTCGATTTCCCACTTTTCTGTAATTTGGTCAATATTCATGTTTGTTATCAATCTTGACAAGGCTCTAAAGTTGGTATTCTGTTGGCTGATGAGTTCATCCGTTTTCGATAGTACACCTCGCTCTTCAGCTGACGATGGCTTAGAGGACCTTAACATAGTCATTAATGACTCATACTCTTGTCTCACAAGTTTGTAAGTATCGGAAGTAAAATAAAGGTGCGATTTATCTTCAAACTCCAGAAGTTTATGATTTTCTTCGAACTCACTCCACAATGTAAGAAGAGTTTCGAGACGTTTTTTGAGGTATTCCGCTGTCTTGCGACCTGCCGAATCCTTCTTAAAATTCACATGTATCTTCCTAATTGTTTCAGCTATAATCTGCTGACGCTGCAAAAGAGCCTCCATGTTCTAATGTTCGGAGATAGCTCTAAACAGAAGATGACTGTTAACAAGTTATGTTCCGTGTGATATTACCTCGATATGTGCGCCTTCTCAATCCAGCTGGGGCGACCCGCTTCTGGGAGACCAACTGAACCGATTCGCTAACGCAGCAAAATCACAAACTACACTTCACCAAAAATGTTCAAACCAAAATAATGTTCAATCACAAAAAAACTGTTCAATCCATAAAACTGTTCATCCGGCTCGAAGGACCAAAACATGTAGGGGCAATGTCGTCCCTACACGGAATTGTTTTGTTTGTTTGTTAGTGAGTTAACAATAAAACCAACTGATCTCGTTAACCGTGTTTATTGCACTAAAGAAATTAAAAGAAATACATGTCTTGTACAGGCATCGCACTTACGCGATGTCAGCAAAACGTAATGTCGAGCTTGCTCGTACAATAGTAATCGAAATTAAAACTGCATAAGTACAGTTTTTAGTACTACAACTATTACAGATAATTATTTTACGTAAAACGATTTTCTTAGGTTTTTTCACAGTTTCAACACATGGAATGACGTCTATTTATGTAAATTTGTAATAAAATAGCACTTAATGAATACTTAATTACAACACATTTACAATAATTTTCGCACTCCCATCCTGCCGATAAACCCTCCTCCACTATGCTGTTGTCGGTTCGTAGATCAGTGACGTCACACTGATCAGTACATTCCTAACAATGTCAGGGTCAAGTGCGTCGTGCAGTTCTGGTGCAGTTTCGTTAGTTTTTATAAAAAGACGTCATGGAACTATTACTATGCTTCGCGCAGGATATCATATAAAAAGGAAACATAAAAGTGGGTTAATTGTGTGGGAATGCACCAAACGCAGACAAAACTGTAAAGGAATTGTTAAAATAAAAGTAAGTTTTCGGCCTTTGTTTAAAAATTCTATTATATTGTTGACATATTTTTTAAGAGTTTATTTATGTTGTAAATCTTATGTTTAATTATACAAGAGTTAACAAGAACGAATATACTTGGCACAATAAAACTTGAAACAATTTAAATCTAAAAAATGACGTGTAAAAGTTTTATTTCTCTCGTTTTATAATAGAATATAAATATCATCTAATTAAAATAATTAGTGAAATAAAATTGAATTCGCATCACTATATATTCAGCTCTAGTCCCGCCTTACTGGGGACGTATCTATTTATTTTTCCCATCTGTCACCACTGGTGGCAACTGGGAACAAAAATAGTGGACATTCCCATTTGTCACCACTGGGGACGTCACCACTGGTGACAAATGGGAATTTTTTTCCCATTTGTCACCAGTGGTGACGAAGACGGTGGGGACAACTGGGAATAACCCGTTTATACAGGGTGGAAGGGACATCGTCACGCAACGGCTTACCATGACTTCAGTACATGATTCTGGACCCCCCTGCGTTGGAATTTTTCGTCGGATTTTTCTTAAAATTTACAACTCCCAAGTGAAGTCTAAGGAAACAGCTGACCAGAAGATGATGATGATGAATTAAAATTATTATTGGGTTAGATAGAAATAATGATTTTATACAGTTTAAAGTTGAAAAAACTGAAAAAAAAAAAACGTAATATTTAAGAAAAAGCCGACGAAAAATTCCAACGCAGGGGGGTCCAAAATCATGTACTGAAGTCATGGTAAGCCGTTGCGCGTCGATGTCCCTTCCACCCTGTATAGATAATTACTTAGCAAACTTTGTACAATTAAAAAACACAGATGTTATATAGAGTGCCATGGAGAAAATTCCAAACATTTGAACAAAAGTTTAAGATTTTGGTAGAAGGATCATGGACGCCAGATAGACAACAACTGAATGGTGGCTGCGCAGAGCTATGGGAAGGCAGGTAACGTGAGGAGTAGCTAGAGAGTTGTATTACCTTGGCTTAAATTGACCCTGTGGCTGAGGGATGGGAAGAGAATAACAAATAGTGTAGTCCGCCTCGGACAGCATCCCCGCTAGTGTATCGTACAGTAGGTACCTGCAGGCCGGCGTCGCAGGCGGCGCGCGCGGCGGCCACGAAGTATGCGCGCGCCATGCGGCACTCCAGCGCACCCGACAGCGCCACCAGCGCGCGCTCCGCCTCGCCCGTGCCCGCGCCCAGCGCGCCCAGCGCCGGCTGCAGACCTGCCCCGACCAGAACATCACACACCGAAAATACCGCATCTATTATCTAGACCGGTGTGTTTCAAACTGTGGGTCGATATCCCCAGGATGGTCGCGCTAGTCAGGTAAAACTTAAAAGCAAAGGTTGACGCTACTACGGTAAAAATATAACAAGACATAGCCATAGACCTGGGGGGGTCGCCACATTTCTTTACTTGTCAAAGGGCATGTGTTCTTTGTTTTGTTTGTTGTTCCATGTTCAAGAACTTTAACAAACACACATTTTCAGTCTTTAAGTACCCCTTGCATTTTCATCTTTTACCCCTAACACTCTTATCTTTAATTTCCTCTTGCATTTTCGTTTTTAATTACCCCTTATATTTTCGTCTTTAATTACCCCTTACATTTTAATCTTTAATTACCCCTTGTATTTTCGTCTTTAATTACCCTTATATTTTCGTCTTCAATTAGTCCTTATATTGTCACCTTTAATTACCCCTTGCATTTTAGCCTTCAATTACCCCTTATATTTTCGTCTTTATTTACCCCTCATATTTTTGTCTTAAATAACCCTTTATATTTTCTTCTTTAATTACCCTTTATATTTTAGTCTTTATTTACCCCTTGCATTTTTAGCCTTTAATTACCCCTTATATTTTAGTCTTTATTTACCCCCTTGCATTTTCGCCTTTAATAGTATTTATTAGTTTTTGTTATTAACTGCTCCGATAAAACCCATCCCTACAATAAGAAATCATACCGGGATCATTGAAGAGTTGCGGAGCGCCTCGCGACAGCACAGCTAACGCTTGCCTCACAGCCACGACCGCTCGTTGCGCGTTCCTAAGTTCGGCCGTCAGCACATTCTCACGGGACACCTTGCACGATAAATAGTAATGCACCATCTGTAATTGAAGAAAAACGAAAAGTTTACAGAAATAACCAACGGCATGTACCGAACTCATTGCGAGATCGTCATGGATTCGTAGCGGGATGGTAGCGAGCTCGTAGCGTGTTCGTACCGACCCTGTAGCGGGATGGTAGCGAGCTCATAGCGTGTTCGTAACGACCCTGTAGCGGGTTCGTAGCTTGTTCGTAACGACCTCGTAGCGGGTTCGTAGCGTGTTCGTAACGACCCGTAGCAAGCTCAAAGTGAGCAAGTTCGTAGCGAGCTCAGCGTAACGAAACAGTAGCAAGGTCGTAGCGATTTCCGAGAGTTCGTACTATTACGACTACAAAGTCAATAATCGACGTAGGTTTGTAGCAAGTTCGAAAGTCGATCGTCCCGGTTAAGTAGCATGTGGTATGTGGTACGTACGTCTTGCGGTAGGTTGTGCGGCGCGTGGTGCGCGAGCGCGGCGGCGGGCTCCTGGCAGGCGTCGGCCGCCGCCACCGCGCCCGCCGCCAGCACGGCGCCCGCCAGCCAGCACGCCACCAGGGCGCCCAGGGCACCCACCTACACATCAAACAAAAATATCTATCTATTTAAGTATAACAACGTCTCCACATGTTGGCATCGATACCATTCCACTAAGTCTGTCACGATTGTTGGCACCAATGTGTGGAGCTAGTGTAAGTGCTTGAACAACGACAATAGTTTCTTTTATTCATTTGTTATGTTATTTATCTTTCACATTAAGTAAAAAATAATTAAACAGTAATAAAAACTTTGGTATCACTACTTAAAGGACATAGTTATACATTTTTGTATGGCTAAATATTATGCATTGTATGTAATTTGCTGGTTATTCTCCATAAGTATAGTCTTATGGAGAATAACCAGCAAATTACATACAGAAAAGAAGTCTCACTGAGCAAACACATACACAAGTTGTAGTAAAATAATAAAAAATGATGAATTGATAAAGTTTACATAGCACACAGTTTATGGAACTCTTGACTCTCTCTGCAAAAAAACGAGTAATTCAGCCTATGCTCTGCATTCACTGTCAACAATTGTTAATACAGACACTTTGATGTTGGCTTATCATGGTTTAGCTGAGTCACATTTTAGGTATGGTATAATCTTTTGGGGAAATTCAACTGACTTTGAAATGGCATTTAAGGCCCAAAAGAGATGCATCAGGTCAATGTTCAAGCTAAAAACTATAGAATCTTGTAAACCCTATTTTCAAAAATACAATATACTTACACTTCCTTGTCTGTATATTTTTGAAATTGCAGTGTTTGTTAGGACTAATCCCAATTTTATTCTTCGTTTGGAGGATAATATTTCTCGAAATAGACGCGATAACAGCAGACTTTGCTTACACAGTGCTAAAACTACTCTAATGCGCAGGAGTATCTTTTGCATGGCTCCAATTATTTACAATAAACTGCCTAAATGTTGGAAGGAGTTAAATAGCAACATATTTAAGAGTCAGTTAAAAAAATTTCTAATTCACAAAGCTTATTATAGTGTAACAGATTTCTTAGCAGAAAAGACGATTAGAAGATGATCTTGATGATGATTGACGAAAAATTATTGTAATTGTTGGTATCGTTTTATAGTAACTGCAATGTGTTGACATACGTAATATCCAAATTTAATTATTTGATTGATAATGTATTAGTATTAAAAAAATATAATTGTTAATTTAATCGAATGACGTATTCTATGCTCTTATCGTATTGGTTTTTCTAAGATTTCATACTCCTATTCACTAGGATATTAAAAAATAAAATAGATATTTAATGTGTGTTCTTAAAAATATTTGTACGCCATCTGATATGGCTAAACATGACTGAACTATAATTCAAATGTTATATATAATATCTTGCATGCTCTTGTATGTACACACATACATACATACATACACTCACGCCTTTTTCCCATAGGGGTAGGCAGAAACTAAAGAACGCCACTTGCTACGATTCTTGCATACTTCTTTCGCTTCGACCACATTCATACATCTTGTCATACATACACGCCGGTTGCGAGTACTACGCACCTGACCTTTTTGAAGAACCTCACCAATAAGGTCGGTATAAGTTTTTCTAGGGCGTCCCCTCTCGGCGTTTCCACTGACATTCGCCATATAAATCCTTTTTGTTAGTCGCCTTTCATCCATTCTCTCGACATGCCCAAACCATCTCAGCATATTCTTCTCAATTCTCGTCACTACATCGTCTTTTAAGCCGCAACGTTCTCTTATCACACTATTTCTCAATCTGTCATTCCGAGTTACACCGCACATACTTCGCAGGGAACGCATTTCTACAGCATTTATTCTACTTTCATGTCTCTTCTGCCATACCCAACTTTCACTTCCATACATAAGTGTAGGTACCAACACACCGTTGTGGATAGCCATCCGTGCCTTTTTTGACACCGACTGGTTAGCCACAACCGCATGTATAGCACCATTCACTTTATTTCCCGCATTTACTCTTCTTTCCACATCCGCATCAATCTTAACATCCCTTGTAAACATACTTCCCAAATACACAAATTCATTCACTTGCTCTATACTCTTACCTTCAATCTTTATATCACACACACATACATCTTCATCTCTTTCGAAAACCATAACTTTCGTCTTACTTACATTTATTTTCATTCCCTTCAACTTACATGCTCCATTCATTACTGTTACCATGTACATGTACACACATGTTTAACAAATAAATATGATTTGATTTGATTTGATTTGATTTGACTTCCTAAGTAGGTAATTGTAATATGGAAGGCAAGCAGTGCATTGACATACACTGCATGCAAACTATAATAATTAAAGCTGAAAATCATTTTACAAAATCATGAGGTTTATTCCAATTCACCCCTGTATCCCTATTCACTCCGGTTAATCGTGTATTGTACAGGTGGTTGTAGTATTTAGTATTTGTATAATGTGTTGTATTCTATATTGTGGTTGCACTGTATATTATGTTGTATTGTAATATAGTAATGTATTGTATATTTATTTATTTTTATTTATATATTTATTTATAGTTAATCAAAACGGTTGAAAACCAATTACATTCATTAACATAGAATCACAGGTACACATTAAGAAAAAACAACGAACAAAAAGGGTAACGTAATAACTAGAATACTTAATATTAATTACCTAGAAGCTAACACTAACACGGAATAGTGGACGCTCTCGCATACTTCATCTCGCAGAACATCAGACATACTCGCGCAATTTCTCTCCATTCATCTGCAAACACGTCACATTCGGAGTGGACCATCAGGAGGGCATTAAGCACCTCAAGGGTACGGCACACAGGGGATTCGGGCTCTGGCGACCGTATGACATCCTGGTGGCGCAAACAATTTGTGTCGGCGGCTTCGGCGATGCCCGAGGTACTTACCGGGGATATACAGTCGACAGAATAGGTTGTGGAGCTCTGGGCAATCAATTTGTCCTCGAAGAGCTTTGCATGCTACCAAAAGCTGATCAAGCCCTCTTCTGATCTCTAAGGAATTAAAACCTAACGTCCCCAGAAGATAGTTGGTGGGGTACATATACGGAAAGTAATTATACACCCTTTTAAAAAGAAACCTTAGGAAAGTTTTCTGCACCTTTTCCAGCATTAGAGTTTGGGTAGCAAGTTTGCTTCGCACTAGGCTAGTGTACAGAAGTTTAATAACCTGTGGGTTCATAAAGTCCCGGGTATTACGCAAAACGAATCCCAAGCGTTTAAACGATTCCTTGGCGAGAGCGGCAACATGATCTTTAAACGTCAGACCGCGATCGAAGGTTACTCCCAAATCCTTTATGTTAGTGACACGCGTGATTGCTTGACCATCTAACGTGTAGTTACAAAGAATTGGTCGCAACCCCCGAGCGTAGCTCATGACGTAACATTTGTTGATGTTGAAGAACAATTTGTTTTCAATGCTCCATTGATAAACAGCATTTATATTGTTTTGCAGAAATTGACAATCTTCAACTGTTTTTATTTGCATTAGCATTTTTAGGTCGTCAGCATAAAGTAGGCACTTTGCAAATTTTACTTTGTTTAATAAGTCATTAATCATGATCAGAAATAGAAGAGGGCCTAAAACGGATCCTTGACTGACACCAGAACGAGTATTATAAGGCTTGGACTCAAAGCAACCATGTCTGACGAACTGCTTGCGATCGCGCAGGTAGTCGGCGAAGAAATTCATGAATCCGGAGGAGAAACCCACGGCACCCAGTTTGTTTAAGAGCACGTCGTTATCGACCCGGTCAAAAGCTTTGCAGAAATCAAAGTATAGGACATCAACTTGCCCTCCAGTGTCCAGGCTTCTAGAAATAAAGTCCACGTGCACCAATAGGTTTGAATTGACGGAGCGACCGGACCGAAAACCATGTTGATCATCTGACAGATAGACGTTTACTTGTTTGTAAATTATTTTATGAAGTATGTGCTCGAACACTTTAGCTATAGTTGGTAGAACAGCGATAGGTCTGTGTTTTTCGACTGATGATTTGTCATTAGTTTTTGGGATGGGGATAACTCGGGATATCTTCCATTGCTTAGGGTACACACCAGACCGGAGAGCAAGGTTAAAAAGATGACAAAGAGGAACTACTAGGATTTGTTTGCATCCTTTAAGGATGTAGGCGGGAATGTTGTCAGGGCCGGTAGAGCAACAGGGCCTCAGTTTGTCAATCCCCTTCAATACATCCTGGGGAATCAGGGAAGGAAGGGGTATATTGCCTCCTAGAGGTCCTCCAGAACTCAGGTTTTTATTATTTGGTTTCAATTTGGGTATATCCAGCAAAAATACGCTGGCAAAATACTGAGCAAATGCTTCGGCTGCTTTAGCACCCGAACTAGACTCTCCGTTATATGTCACATTCGGTACGAAACCACCCTTAGATCTCAGGCTAGATACTAGATTTTTTTTAGGGATAGAGGAATCAAACAAATTATATATTACCGCATAGAACTTATCTGTAGCAGAGTTTACATCGTTGCATCCTATATTGTTGTATCATATATTGTGTAGTGTAGTGTAGTGTAGTATACTGACACAGAGCAGCAGCAGGGCGCGGCGCGAGCGTCGTGCGGCGGCGGCCAGCAGCGCCACGCAGACGGCGCCGCCGCAGCACCAGCCCGCCATGCCGCCAGCCCACCGCGCCGCCTCCCACACCCACGCGCGCTACACACACACACATACAACCATTTACATTCAATCTAATACCAACAATTGGTTGAACTATTGTTCAACTAATCGCGACACATTGCAAGTTAAATAAAAACTAGTTTTTATAAATATTCCATGTAGGGACACTGCTGACGCACTCGATTTGTATACAGGCGCATAACTTATATCATATAGCACGGCGTAACAGTCGTCTCTCCGCACCAATTTAGTTAGGTCGTTCATAGTTAAGTCCAATAAGTATGTATTTATAATAATACCTATCTGTAACTGGCCAGTAAAGAATATTTATATAGAAATATGACCGAACATTCATTTAACAACTCCTTCAAATATAACACCCCACAGTCCATAAACGTGTTAAGTTCTCATGAACTATTTAGTATAGAAACTTAACGCAAAAAGTAGTTTTATTTCAAACCTATATTGTGTAACACAAAACTGATGTTACTGACCTTCATAAAAGCATCAAGGTTGAGCGCAGCAAGTGGCCGCCTCAGGTTATCAGCGGCGGAAGCAGCGGCACTGGCGTTGTTGCGAAGCGCAGACAATGCTCGGAGGAGAGTTCCCAGCGCCGTCTGGTTAGCCACGGGCGCGTCCAGCGCGTCCGCTAGCCGAGCGAGAGGAGCACGAGCGCGGGAACCCATCGCCTCTTCCAATATACTTGACTGAAAATTAAATAAAGAAGGTCCGTTTCATTGATGGAGGTATTGCTACATAGTACGTAAGTAGTACGTCCGTAGTTTCTTTCTTTCTTTCTTTCTTAGGTCACTATGCTATAAGTATTTTTTTTTCATTATCAACTCATATACTGTCCCACTTCTGGGCACGGGTCCTCTCTCACAATGAGAGGGATTAGGCTATAGTCCACCAAACTGACCTAGTACGGGTTGGCAGACTTCACATGGCTTCGAGAAAATCTCTCAGGCATGCAGGTTTCCTCAAGATGTTTTCCTATTTTTTTACCATTGTTGTAAATACAATTGACCTTAGTCTTACTTATCCTTATTCTAGCAGACTTGTGTCCCTGGTGGAAAGCACACTCGGGTTTAAAATGGAGCACGCGATACGTAAATACCCTTTCAGGCTCGAAATCTTAAATCTTTACACGACTGAACACAGAACATTAATTGCTTGATGGGATAAATTAGTTCAATACACAAATCTTTTGTTACAACGAATAACAACCACAAAATTATAATAGTAAATGAATAGGTACCTGGTTTTTAACAGTGTTAACGAGTGCTGCCAGTTGATTGCCAGCTTGGATGCTCTGCAGCATCGCGTTGTGTAGATCATCGTTGCCAAAGAGACCCACGCCGATCGCACCGCAACATAACACCGATAGGATCATGAGAGTTATCTGTGGAGAGAAAAATTTAGTAGTAAATCAGTAAATCAATCGCACAGTAACGCTCTAACCAGCCACTCTTGGGACACAAGTGTTCGCTGGAAAGGAAATTAATAATGCTATTCCAATGGAGAATGCGTATTTGCCAAAATGTTCTTCTTCAATTTAAGTGCTTAATATCTTGTATTGCTCCCCTGACAAGACGTCTCTGTTCTCTATCCTCTGTTTAACCTCTTGATACGACTCGATACCTTGCATACCTAATATTATTTTGAAGGGCATACAAGATAAGAGGATTTCACCTTTACCATTATGGACGGAAATTATTATTACGTCATATAGTCGCTTAGTGTTTATTTATGTTTACCAAGAAAATACTCAAGACTTAACCATCGAACTGCCTACTTACTTATATCCTTTATTGTACATATATATTTTAACAAAATATAGTAAACAAACCATGTACAAAAGTGAACTCAAACTTGAGTTTTCTACTCGAAAAACCTTTGAGTGATCATTGCTTAATTAAAATACAGGGTACTTATGTCAATTAACAAAAAATAATAAATAAAAAAACTACTTTCATAATATTATATAAGATAATATATAACACTCATTTAACTAGTGTATAAATAAATAAATATTAAATAATAATTATCCATCATATCGGCTCGACTGTGGCGAGGGGTACGCAGGAGAATTTAAACGTATGTTTAAAGAATATACATTCTACTTAGTTTAAAGATACTTTTGTAATTCCTTTTGATCTTCAAAGCAACGTGGAAATATCACATGCAAACTTGCTTCCAATAAACTTAGGACTAGTAACATCTTGATAAAATATTTACATTACATCTTCAAACTATAGATCAAAGCTTCATCTACCAAGTTCAGTGTCCTAATTTTTTTTCTATCATTGGTAACGAATTTTTAATTTGAAAACCATAAACATCTGATCCTTCGAACATTGTAAACACGTGTTGTTTGAATCATCGTCTGTGAGAATTATTTTGATTGTGTTCGCAGACTAAATATAGAATAGAGATACCCTCTGGGGCGAACATGATGGCTTTATCATTCGCTGTCAGAGAAACAAGACTTCTTTGCTTCATGTGTTAATATTTTGACTCTGATTTCGGACTGTAGAGCGTTAGCTAGATTAAATTACATTATCTTTTTGTATATTTTTGGCATTTTCCATTCTGCTAAGATTTTTTAAAGTTCGAAATTTTCCTTCACATCCTGAATTTACGTCTTTATGGTGACGTCAGTAACACCTATTGAAAAGCAAGTTTTTGCTTCGACATGACGGGTAGGAATCGCGGTGGCTTAGTGGTCATAGCGTCTGGTGTACCTAACCAGAAGACGCAGGTTCGAATCCTGCCCGCGGTCGAATTTTTCCTTTTCTAAATAACTTTAAATTACATTCTTTAGCTGTAATAGTCTGATGGGAGCTACGGATAGTCATCGAGAATTCGAGAATCTAACATTCTAGAAGTAGTGGAATCGCTTTATCTCCCTGAAACCACTAAATAACCATAAAATAAAATGGTAGGTAGGTAGGCCATGACAAACGGGCAGGTGAAGGCAAGTGCGGTTTTTAGTCGGTACGAGGAGTCCAACATACCCTGCCACATGGGGAGGTGGCGGAAGATCCATGAGGATATTCCGTAACATAAAAATAGCCATGTGAAATAAACTATTTCCAATCCTCAAAATAAACTTTCTATTGAATAATATACGTCTAAACTTTCCAGGGTGTTAAAAGGTCACCCAGAAAGGTCATTTAATTATGTTATTCAGAACTAGCTTTATATCATTTAAAATACATGAAGGATGTCTAATTATCTACTTGTTTATTCTGAAGGTCACTAGTCAGTTAACACATTAAATAATCACAAATTATGGGAAAGGTCACTTCAACCATTTCAGTCTATCTTGACATGATAATATTAATTATTCCGTTCCTTATTTTACCGAGACACCTTACAACGCCAAATTGGTCTATAAGTCGTTAATGCTGAGAGAAACTTGGGCTGTTTATGGATAATTTTCTGATCGAGATTTTCGCAGAAATTCTATTAAATTGTACTGAGTAATAGCATCAGATTTGATCCGGCTAAATTGCGAATATGCAACAAAACACCTTTTGGATCGGGACATAAAGACATTAGTTCTTCAACACTCGACTTCGCTAACCGATACGAATAAAAGAGAAAAACAATTTTACATGTTAATATTTCATACATTAAAAATGTTGGTGCATAGGCCACAATTAGTTAGGCCCCACACTATAAACATCATGAATGGATGAAATTATCATGTAAAATAATATAATTGGATAATTAGTGGTGTGTTCATTAGGTAGCCTAATGAACACACCACTCCTAATGAACACACCACTAATTACCCAATTATTTTTACCAGACTATAAAAAATTTAAGACAAAGAAATTAACGGCAATTTCTAAATTTATATTTTTTACACTACGCAGATCAACTGATTTGCTAGGTTAAACTGGGCTAGCCACGGTTAGTCTGTGAATGGGTGACTATTTATAACATTGGAACTCTCCATGCCTCGGAGAGCACGTAAAAACCGGGAACCTAACTATCTTTATTCTTTAATGGTAGTCAGAAGCCCAAAAAGCCTAATAATCAGTCTATCCTCGTGATGGGCAATACCGACGCCCATAAATTGAGTTGTGGCGGTCTGATGGGAGTCGCTGCGTATAAAATACTGATATTTAGCCGCATCTGGTTAGACTGTAAGCCGACCCCAACATAGGAAAAGGCTAGGAAAATTATGGTTTAGTACACCGGACACTAGCCAATTAAGTTACCAGGACCTTTGATTGTCCGTCTTAATAATATACTTAACACGTGTAAATGAATAATACCTTCCTACCATTTTTTTTAATGCAAACAACTTAATATTCAAAAGAGTCTCACCTTCAATGCGGTGATACTTCTTGGTGGCCGTTGTTTCCTGTCGCAGCATCTTGTCAGCAGGTATATAAGCAGAACGGTTAACGTGAGTATCAACCAAGCACCTGGTATTGAGCCGAGGATGCCCAAGCTCTGCAAAAAGAGAGAATTGTAGTTAACTACAGTTTTTATTATAAGCAAGCAGTTTCAGAATGCCAAGATATCGATTGATAAGAAACTTTTGACAAATAAGGACTGAAAGAGGAAATCGTCTGAAAGGCAACACGGATCTACATCATCGGACTATACCAAAACAATACATCCTTTGAGTACATAACAGTCGATTTCCTAAAAGAATTAATAATATTTCGATATTATAATATAGAAGGCGTATACTACTGCTAAGTAGTATACGCCTTCTGAGAGATCCTTAAGAGACGAAAATGAAACATTCGTCATCTAATGCTTAGTTTAGCAGTTGTAGCTAGTGCAGCACACTTAAATGGAGTGCTAGTCCCTCAGCGCGCAAACCGAGATCCTTAATTAACTGACTTGTTTTGTGGACAAACGCTTTGCACAGCGCAAGTATACATTGCTGGGAGATGATTTGTACTGCACCATGTGCAGTGGAATAGTGTTGTGATTATAGATATACCTAAACCGAACACGCCCCTTATATTGTAACCATGTCTTACGAAATGAGTTTTAGTGATAGCTAAACTGATCAACCTATCTGCAAGGTTAAGCTGCGCTAGTCGCGGTCAGTCTGTGGATCGGTGACCATTCTTAACAAATCTGATCCCTCCGCCTCTGATAGAATGTAAAGCCCTCGGTCCCGGTTGTCATACGAACACCTATGACAATCATTAACGGTGATCAGAAGCCCAAAAAGCCGGACAACCAGTCTATCCTCAGGGTATCGTTATTACCCAAAAATTGAGTTGTGGAGGTCTGATGGCAGTCGCTTCATGTAAAATACTGATATTCAGCCGCATCTGGTTAGACTGGAACCCCAATATTGTTAGGAAAAGGCTCTGAGGAAGAAGTGAATAGTAGAACTGAACTTCCTAAATTGCGACTTGACTTTGCCAAGTTGGTTTATTCTTGGAAGACCGGTGACTGGCATTTAAGTAGATAGATAGAGTATTCTTTATTGTACACACAATACAGAGATTATGATAAAAAAAACAAACGTCACATAAGTATCTACAATTGGCGGTCTTATCGCTTATTGCAATTTCTTACAGACAACCATGGACAAGAGTCATGTAAGAAACGGGTAGTAATTAACGGTCAAGTTATTAAAGCATCATCAGATCAAGAAGTACGACCCTTATTCAAATAATACTAGCTGATTAAATCAACCCTTACCTCTAGATAAACAGGAGAGTTGGGTGCGAAGGTGTCATTGACGCGATGTAGCGTAACGTTGATATGCGGCAAGGCGTGGAGCAGCCGCGAGAGACGCGGCGGCGAATACTCGTCCGAGACGCCCGGCGCGCCCATCGCGACCTTTCACGATCACACCTGGAGAACAAATGACACATCCGTCAAGTTTTTTTTATATATATTTTTTTTATTCTACTAAGGTGACAAACGAGCATACGGTCCACCTGACGGTAAGTGGTTACCGTAGCCTATAGACGTTTGCAACACCAGGAGTATCACTTGCGCGTTTCCGACCCTGTATTGAAAGAGGAATAGTTGGGTTGGCAGTATAAGGGTCAAAATACCCCCACTGCCAACACAACGTTTCCTCGTGGAGCACTGGCAACCTTGCTTACCGTAAGAAACACAACACAGGTCAAAGCAGTGTTATTTTACTTCGGTTTTCTGCAAGGCGGAGGTACTTCTCCAGTCGGGCAGCTCCAATTTGAGTGGAATTACTCCCACTATGCCCTACCTATGTTAATGTTGAATATTCCTTAGACCCTGCACCCCAATAAGCGCTATTTCTCTGTCCTTAGATAAAATAGGTTACCTAACAATCTGGCTACTGAACGTTCCAGATATAAATAGAATATAGGTGCCTAACGGTTAATTAATGAAACTTAACTAGACGGGAATCGGCCATGCTACTTAAATAATGTGAACTAAAATTAGCATTCATTAGCAAATGTGGACCATCTGGCGTGAAAGCTCACACGCTGACAACAGACAAACAAAGCATATCCTCAATTATTAATTGAATTATCTACTCGTTTATTCAAGTTTTCATTCAAAAACAGAATAATGGTAATTTAAAAATCTTGTGGTTGTTATGGCCAATAACGAGATTCCTTTTTAGGAATGGCCTAACAATAATGCACTTCAATTCCTAACAACGAATCCGAGAGTACATATTAAACGCCTCTCTTCTCATTTTCATAAGTATTGGAATAGACATGATGAGGCAAGATGTCGAGGGAAGCATAAGAATTATGACAATAATCGTAGCAAATGATGTTCAATAGATACTTCAAGATGGGGTATCTTGAAGTATCTTAAGGTATTCTTTTTGACAATATTATCAACACCACCTAGTCCCAAACTAACACAGCTTTTATTAGACAATATCCTTTTTTTTTTGTTAATTAGGAATCACCCAGACAAACACAAACATGTGCCCCGAGGAATATCGATTGGAGACTACGAGATTGAGAACCTTTTTGCCCGAATGGTCATCACTTCTACGAACTATTGTGCTTATGGAAGTCTATTGGGGAGGAATTAATTCAGCAGTGGACCTCTTGTGGTTGATATTATGATGATGATGAAAAAATTGTGAGTGTATGTAATCGGCGATTTCTAAAACTGGGTTTGTGGGCCTTTCATCTTCGACACTACGTCATTAAGTACGCTACTATCTAAAGATATCAAGGCATAATATGTGTGGAATTTGATAAGAGCAAGTAATCCAAGTTTCTCAAGTGTGTTTATCATTACAAGTGCTTACTAGTAACTGATTCTAACATGCCTACTTCCCTAAATCAGAGCATAATCGGTTATGTAATTTTTATCAGGTATTTAAGATAGAGAGGGTCATAGTAGAGTAATGATTAGATTTTTAAGAAAATAATATCGACTTCAATTTGTGGTGTATCTTCAGAATCTATACATTCATATTCTATGCGATAAAAAAGTCTAAATCGGCTCACAGTCGGTGAAGATGTCGCGACAAAGAAAATATATACTTTCTGGCATTTACAACCAATCAAATCTAAAATTTCATCAGTTTGAACGAATGTGAAAAACTATCGAAAATAAACTACATAAATATTTTCTTTCTCGTTCTAGAAGTTATAAAAAAAAATCTTAATCTTTGGCACATCTTTGACGTCACGTTCTTGTGAGGCGAGGGCTATAACACAATTAATGAACCAACAGGAATGCAAATTTAAGAGGATTTCATATAAACTATGTGACGCAAATTAAAAGCTTTTAAAAGGATCAAAAATATTTGAAAATGGTACATTTGTAGAATTAGATGTATCACACACAATATGTTTTGTAATTTTAAGAGTTAACTGACTGCGTTGTTGTCTTGTGCTGATAATATCACAACCCAAATCATTGCTTCAAGAAGTCAGCAACTTTGTACAATGGATTCAAGTGGCTACTGTGAACTCCGAAGTGGACGGAACTCCTCAATCAGTATTTTAGAAAAAGTTAAAATGACAATTAGAATGTTATTAGTGCCAAAATTAAATACTTCGGGAGTCTTTTCGAAATCGCAGCTGTTAAAATAATACAAATTGTATCATGCAAAGACATTTTATACTTATATTACTACGTAACGAAATGAGACAGTTTTCCTGGCAAAGTTCTGATATGTGCTCAAATTTTTCTGACACGAATGATACACGAAGTTCGAAAGGATTTTAACCTCTATGCTTCTTATAATAAGATTCATTATTGCTAGTTTCAGAGATCGTCTGAAATTGATGGCCTGCTGTCTGTCTCAAAATGTCTCCCGCTAGGCGAACTGATATAGATGTAGGTACTTGTCCTTACCGCAACTATCTATCAGTTTCACTGCCTACGACGCCATGGTGGACCGGACCGATGGTACTTCACCTTCACCGCGAGAACATCTGTAACAAACGATGGGAGAGAATTAATTTATGTGGGACTGCTGAAGAATATTATACATAACTTATGCTGGGGCCACACTAGCGTTTAACGTCCAATGCCCATTATCTCGATAATTATTGCGATAATTTTTAACGCATTAAAGTGGGTGGCTACACTTTAACGGTCAACATGAATGCTCATGTACCGCCTCCAAAGCTATCGCCTAACGCCAAACGGCATTGTTAATGCCATTGTCAAATTATCCCGTTAAGTTGTGGCTACACCTATAGTTAACGTCCATTATCGCGATAATTAAGGGCATTTCTCGCTAGTGTGGCCCCAGCATTACGAACTACAAGAGGCTGCAAATTGAAGCTACGGTTATTATTGATTTGTGGATAAATGAAAAGCCCTGTCAATTAATACAAAACGACAAAAGAAAAAGAAAGAAACCGTTTTAAACCTTGTCTTTCAACACTATAGGTCCGAATCGTATTACGTTTCAAAGTAAATATTACTATTTTCTAGATATTTGCATATAATTTAATTATGATGACTAAGCATTAACCAGTCAGGTAAATACAGACAATGCAAAATCTGTATCGCAGGATGTGATATCCTTAATTAAAGATGCATAAGGTTGAAAATATTATTGTACTAAGTATACATAGCATGTAATATGTAATCTTTGTTGAAGATTCAAATAAAATAAAATAAAAATCTGTCAGAAAATCCGTTCTTGGGCTCCGGGGGCCTTACGCGTCTTGCTGAATTAATTATTAAATCGAGCTCCGAAATCGATACAGCTAAAATCTGGCCATCAATCGTGAAATCTACAAAGTACCTACATAACTATAGAACTCACTCCCAAAGAAGACATGACAAAGAACATTCCAACCACCAAACTGCTTGGATGTAGTCAAAATATCACTACACTCTATACCATCAATCAGGTTTACTGTTTACCGAAAACCAATACAGCCATTAATTTCCTCCAACTCCCTGATGTATACAGTAACAAGAAACCAGCATACAGTACTCCTCAAAGCTTTTCCGTGACATTGTAAAACAATCAGTTTGAAATACGTGGCAACAAATCGTTTGGGTGTACGCGGTAAAGCCGACCACACACGGTGCGTGGTTCCTATTAAATGCGCCAACTATGGACCGTTGTTCATACAGCGTGGTGTTATCGCTACCATTAAAATTATCTTGAATGCATTCGCTCGCATTTCTCAGATAACTAGACACTGTATAAACTAGGAACAACGAGAGGTGGTCTAGGATAGTATTACGAAACCAGACGAAGATTTTATGACGGAGATAAACAGTTTAATGACATACTATACAGCTATGGTATTCATATTGCAATAACATGTGCGTGAACTTCGTTGAAATAACACTGTTGATCGGAGCTCCTATTATCTACCAATGAGTTCATGAATCATAAAAGGTTATAGAGATTAAATTATTAATTTAGTTAAAAAAAATACTACATTTTTTTAATTGTACTCCTTATTGTTGATCGGAGTTGTACTCAATCGGTTCTTTTGATTTTAAATATCTAAAACCAATGCCTGTACAAAGGCGAAACACATATTACTGCACCTAATATAAGTCCTTTGTAACACTATTCATGCGAATCAATTTCTATTTCTATTGCCAATTCTTTGATTTGCAAATTTGTTATAATATAACGGATTAGGGCTATGGAGCCTAACATCGAAGCGTTCATTAGCGTTCGATTCACAGTTATTATCATGACATAAGAACAAAAGGATACAACATTTTAAATAAAAACGCCTAGCTGATTCCATTTACAGGCTATCCTCCATGCGTTCTACCAATCTGGAAAAACGTTTTCCTCAACACATGAATGCTTCAACAAGCGGAACATTAGTAAGCGCATTAAAATCATAATAAAAGGACATTACGAGACGCCAAGCGTTGAGCGGTGTCACGCAATGAATTGCCGACAATTGAGACGAACGCGCGGCGCCATTGAGCTGTTTGAGGACAAGCAGCTTTTAATTATAATCTAATGTAGCATGGGAACTTTAAGCCTTCTTGAGATCTCGTCGTTCTTTATATAAGACAAGCTTAAGAGAGGTAGGGTATAGTTGGAGTAATTCCACTCAAATTGGAGCTGCCCGATCCCCGTGGGGAAGTACCTCCGCCTTGCAGAAAATCGAAGTGAAATAACACTGCTTTGAGCTTCTGTGTTCCTTACGGTGAGCAAGGTTGCCAGTGCTCCGCGAGGAAACGTTGTGTTGGCAGTGGGGGGACTTTAACGCATAATAATAATATTTCTCGCTACCTCTTCGTCGTCATCACTTACATTCACCGGTCTCACCGCATAAGCCTGCCGAGCTTGGCTCAGGCCCGCACGGCAGGTATTAACTTACCCTTCATAGAAGGGAGAAAAATAAAAACAAAAAATCAAAATAATAATAGCCATCCCTAAGGATATTTATTCGAGGTTGTAAGGCAGGCGCCGTTTTCTTCCGGTAAAAGAAGTTATTGGCCCACCTAACACCCACATCCATAAACCCAATTAATTTTAAGATACATACTTTGCAATAGTCCTGCACCCACCCGGGAGACTCCAGGCTGTACTCCAATAGTCCAGTTTAGGAGTACCCCAGGTTGGTGCCCCATCCCATATTAGAACAAAGCTCTCCAAGGGGCCTCTACGCGTTGGACCGGTGTCCCCGCGCAAGCCTGCCAAAGGACCGGATGTCTTCCTCACGGGAGATATGCCGTGATATCCAAAGTGGAGATACAAATAATAATAATATATGTTTATTTCAGGCAATTAACCCATAGTATCTAAATTAAATTAAATTATCTAAATTAAATTTAAATATATATAATATATATATAAATATAATACATAATAATAATATAATAATATTTTTGGGACATCTTTACACAACACCATCTAGTCCCAAACTAAGCAGAGCTTGTACTATGGGTACTAGACAATGGATATAATACTTAAACACTTTTTTTTTTTTTTTGTAAATACATACTTATAATATATAAGAAACACCCAGACAAACACAAATACTCGTGTTTAATCCACACAAATATTTGTGTCCTGTGGGAATCGAACCCACGACCACATGATCAGCAGTCTGGCACTCGAACCGCTAGACCACAGAGGTCGTCAAATACATATAATTATGTATACTGCCAAACCAACTATTCCTCTTTCGTTTTACAGAGTCGGCAACGCGCACAAGTGATACTCCTGGTGTTACAAGTGTCTATATAGGTCATAACCTATACCATACCATACAATAATTACCGTAGTAACTGCATACCATCACGGTAGGCCGTACTTATGCTTGTTGCCACAGTGGTATAAAAAAGTGTTCTTATCAACTCTTCTCAATATGAACCGCCCACAAACTACAGTAACTTTTTAGCAGATGCTGGATAATACGGATCATATGATATAGGACGGAGGAGTCTGTAATGATGTATGATGTAAGTACAGTCATCATCATCAACCTGTGGCAGTAAGTCTTTCCCAAAGCGCGCCATTTAGCCCTAATCTCCGTCAAGTCTACGCTAGACTGTATGTAACTACGCTTAGACGTGACTTCACTAGTAACCGTTTGCTTTCTCAATGTTTCCTATGATACATCATTTCCACAATCTATTTTTAACCTAATTATTCATCTCCATCAGTTTCACCAATGTTATTTTTTGCAAATCGGAACCATGATCAGTCGTAAAGCAATCACATTAGCTGGTAGCGGGTGGGCTTTCGAAATCGTATTGATAAGTTCCAATATTATTATTCGTTTGATTGCGTCATAAAATTGTTCACGTTAATATTTAGCGTTCTTACTAGCTATTGCTTAGGCGCCGCGCATAAGTAGACACCTAGACACTATTAAATACCGACATAAGACACTTTTTAATTGACAACCAATATTTTATATTACCAATGAGGTTGTGTTGGCAATCATTGATTTATCATTTTTTAATATGAGTAGTTGTACATGGCATAAAACGTTGTTCGTATCCAACACAAGACTGAATATTAACTAATCCTTCTTATTAATAGGGTTTTTCACTTCCTTCACGTGAATTTAACAAACAAAACGATAATTAACTAAGAAATAGCAACTAATATTAACACTAGTGGCATCTCATTTTTTTGACATCAAAATGAAACGACAAAGACAGTTATTAAAAGTGTCATAAGCAACAGAGGTTTTCTCGTTTCGTATTGGTATAAAGCAAGTGTCTAGGTTTGCGTAGTGCCTTACGTGGCCTAGACCGTCTCGAAAGTTAAGAAGTCTGTGAGTCATGACATGTTTCACAACACCTTGACGTGAAACGCCAGCTGCTTTTTTTACAGGCTCAACTGAACTTGGTCCACATTCCCCTATATGACCGTTGTAATCTCGACGACTAGACACCCGGCATTCCTTCGACGTCTCTCAAGTATTGCGTGTGAGAACTTTAGCAAGGCAGACTGATTATCCAATTAACGATGTTGATATAATTTGCAGTGGAACTGGTTTCCTTTTTTGATGTGGTGTGTACGACTTATATTTTCCTCGATCATTTAATTCACTTAATTCATTAAATAAACGGTGATCCTCTCGAGGGTCGAAACAATTGTTTTCCTATTGTGTTTGCTAATTGATACTTGATGAGTTAAAGGATTTTTTTAGCAATGACATCTAATTAACAATTTAGGTTTAGACTATTCCATGTTGTCAGATCCGCTAGACAGAAAGGTTTACAATTATTAAAAATAAACCCAGAGGGTATACCTAGATCCGTTTGAAAAACAAAACAACCAACTTATTTGACATAAAACTTTCTAGACGGAGACTAGTTTCAAGTTCGTATAATATATCTGGTTTTCCCGATTACAGACGGAATTTAGACACATTTAGAATGGATCTTTTGTCAAATTCCTACCTCTAGTTGGAAATAAATCAGATATGGATTGGATATTGAAAGCGGCCGTTAATCAACATACATACTAAAGCCTTAAGCCACTCAAGTTTATGCGTTTCTAAATATATCTAACGCAGTAGATCCATGCGAATAGTTAGGACTAGTGGAACTAGATCGATAGCAAGCATCGCGCCAGTCGCGTGTACGACCTCGTAAACTTTTATTACTAACATAAGGATGGACCGCTCGCGTCGCCGCGTCGACACACAATTTCAAACTTCACAACACTAGTTAATCCATAGTCGTATGGGAATATATGAGGAAAAGTTCCAAACTAAGTTTAACCCGGGATTATTTACCCAAGACTCCCAAAATATATTCAAATTTCCGGTCATCCAATATTATCTATGTTGGACGGATTTAGTCTTCAAATAGTCATAATAGATCAATGGATTTTCCATTAATTTAACAAGATAGGAGAGCAAAATACAACATAGTTACTTTGGACCGTAGAAGAAGCAGAAAACTGCACCAAAATAACTTAGTAGGTGTTTACTAAAAACACAAGGCCACACACACGCCGTCCCTGCTTAAAACTTACTCTGTAGATTGGGTATCCACCAGTTCATTGTAGTGGTTCTTGTCTCTAAAACAAGATAACTAGACGGGCGAAAGCGAAAAACGACAACGTTGCATAGACACCATATAACGCTAAATAGACAGAAAGGCCACCGTTTAGAAATAAAGAAAGAAACCAAACAAATAAAGAACAGAAGGAAAGTAATTCATATTATGAAGAAGGCAGACTAGACTTTAAAAAAGTTATCACTTTAACCAAGAACCTACCACTTGCACAATTACAACTTTTTATGCGCAATAATTTTACGGCACCGTAGCCTGAAGGCTTGTAGCGAATAAAATAATAACTGTGCATTTTTATCCAATCGATATTGACCTATACAGGCTCACGAAGTCACGACTTACCAGTAATAATGTTATCATAACTTAGAACACGGTTGTGAATGCGGAGTATTATTGAGCTGGAGAAATTATGATTTATAGGGGCCACCAGTTTGGCTTGGTACCTGTTTCTAGTGTTATATACCATATACATTTGTCTCTTATAAGGTACATGTGTCACATTGACTTGGTCTCGAGTTTGAATACAAGACAAACCCCTCTGACTTTTCAAATTCATGTGCGTCATTATCATCATCATATCAGCCACAGGAAGTCCACTGCTGAACAAAGGCTTCTCCCATAGACTTCCACAAGGACCGGTTACAAGCCGTCTGCATCCAACGACTTCCAGCTACCTTTACCAGGTCGTCCGTCCATTTGTTGGAGGCCGTCCCACGCTGCGCTTTCCGGTGCGTGGTCTCCACTCGAGAACCTTTATGCCCGAGCGGCCATCAGTTCTACAAGCTATGTGCCCCGCCCGTTTCCACTTAAGCTTGCTAAGTCTTTCAGCTATGTCGGCAACTTTCGTATTAATAATTAATTATCACTCGCTTCAACGGTAGGAAAGAAGAAGAAAGAAAGAAAGAAAAACTATTTATAATTTATAACATAACGGAAAACATCATGAGGAAACCTGCCTACCTTAGAGATTTTTCTCGACGGTGTGTGAAGTAGGATTAATGATATCATTGTTAGCTATAAGTAGCTTTGTTTCTCGATAAGTGATTTTGTAAATCTCAGAGAAATAAATAGTAATTTAAACTGTAAGTCTGCCAACCCGTACAAGGCCAGCGTGGTGGACTATAGCCTAATCCCTCCCCGGAGACCCGTGCCCAGCAGTGGGTCAGTATATGGGTTGATGATGAAGTTATAAGTATATTAGTAATATTAGTATATAGTATATGTAAGAAGGCATTATGAGTCTTATAAGTTTAAATGCGTCATCTTCTTTGTTTTCGTTAAAAATATACTTTATAGAAGTCCCCGCCGCGCCACCAAGCATGGTTTAAAATCTTGAACATACATGAAGAGAGTATATCCAATAGCAGAGGCCATTCACTAATACATTCTAATCAGTACTTTAACGAATAATAGTGTAGCCATTATGTTGATTATCCCTACAGCCCCACAGTACTGTAATTAAAACTTCAAAGATAAGATTAAAATTGACAATAAGGAAAACGTTGCGAAAATTTCATCTAACGCCTCCCTATTTCCCACGCCTATTTTATTCACGTAAGTATGAGATATTTATTTTCAGGGCTATGCCGGATTATTGGAAATAAGAACCATATAGAATATACAGGTCTTCATTTGAATTGTTGAACTGAATTGATTACTTTCGGATGCCGACTAGAGATGCCATATTTCACCCACCACATTTTGAAAATTACGTATGTACAAGAGAAGTTAGTTGCATATAATTTAACATTTTAAAAAGCATTGGAATAAAACTACTTTTTACGTGATTAATGATATCAACATATCGCGATGAATTCCGTAAAAACTAGTTTTTCAATGTCTAAAAGTGTCAAAAATCAATATTTTAAAAAGCTCCAAACATTTCTACTATTTTTTTATCATACGTGTCATAAACAGGCTAACCTCCGGGTGTTAAGAGATCAGCCTGTCAATAAAAAGTGGACACAGATCAGGTTACATTTGTGGTAAACGAGCAGACAAATGTGAGACATCAACGCGAATGTCGGAACAAATCAATGCGTTCCAATTTCAAAATGCGCTGGCGAATCGGGATATCCGCGTATTGTTCCCAGTAAACAGACGGCCGCGATAACCAGAACGAGGAGATACGAAAATTAGAGCAATAAATTAATAGAAAGCTGTGTTCAGGCGAAATTAGTTGACATCGATAGCTTTGAATTAGTATAGAGGTCACGCATTGTATAAAACGATGACTCACTAAAATTATAACAAATATCATAACTCTTATTATCATCGAGATAGAGTTTACATTTTAAGCGGCTTTTCAATATATATCTAATAGCATTTGGTAGTCTGCTGACCAAAATTAGCCTTAGCAAACGAGTGCAAGTGGTGTGAGCGCACCAAATTTAGAATAGGATATTGCACCATACAAACCGTTACACGATCTCGAAAGCCCGCCTTTGTGGGATATACAGACAACTTGATTCAAAGTTGAACTAGTTTGGAGCACACGAGCGGTATATCATATTCAAGTGTAATGGTGAACAGAATGAATCATTAAAAAAGTACCGATAATAATTATCTTTATACATCGTGAGCTATCTGGGGAGGTGCCTATGTCGGACTCCTATCGACTAAAAACCGTTAAAAGCTTACCTTCACTCACCTTCCCTTGCCTTGTGTCACGGCCATGGAGGTCATATAAGCCGATATAGGCCAGGCCTTATTGTATCTAAGGGTACGCTACATATTACAGGGACCGTTGGCGGAGAGAAAGCAAACTCTCGATTTAAAGTAATTTAAAAGAAGTATTTATCAATAGTCAAGGTAAATCTGATATATCCATCAATTACTAAACATTACTACTAATTGAATATCTGTTTGTTCTTAAACCAACCAGTCATACAGCAATGATGACTCCTTATAGCGATCTCTATAATATCTATCGAATTCTGGACATATTCCGCGCATTTATCCCAACCAATCTATACCAAAGGGGCCGTAGGTAGAATCGAATTATACTTCAGACGTCCTTCAATGATCACCATGTAGTCCCCTCGTTTTCATGGAACCGACGCACGATATTCAAAGATTTTTTAGAAAATATTTCTGCTGAAAAAAAGCAGAAACTAAACGCCCTGTCTCCGGCTCCATCAGTTGTCAACTGTAACTGTCATTCCTTTTTTTCGTGTAAATGACGCACAACGTAAAAACTTTTCTTTTCGTTTAAAAAGTGTTTTTACGTTAATATTATACTAAAATAAACATGCTGAAATGCAGTGATAGTGAGGAGTGCATATGGAAGAAATTATGCAAGATGAAAAACCAATACGACGACGTAAAAGAAATCGCTGTCAACATGGTCGGCCTCCCTCCCAACATAAGACCTAAGATTGTTCAATAGTATTATTATGTAGGTCTAGAACCATCACTGTGGGGTTGGTCGATGACGTTAACACGCCAAGGATTGTCACTGTGAGGTCATTCACGGCGTCGTTTATCTACCTCATACCTGGAACATGTCTTATTAGGTACGTCTAGAACCATCACTGTGGGGTTGGTCGAAGACATTAACACGCCAAGGATTGTCACTGTGAGGTCATTCACGGCGTCGTTTACCTACCTCCTACCTGGAATATGCGACACTGTCGCCATTCACTCACAATACACGAACAAGGCCTAAGATCGATACTGTGAGATCTTTTAATGGCCACGCACGCCTAGAAATGTCACTGGGGGGTCATTCAGCGCGATGCTTACTGCCTAGAACTGGTACTGGGGGACCTCTCAATGGCAGTCGCCTTAGGGGCGAAGTTTTGATGCAACAAGATGCACAATATACTAACAAGAAGTGTTCTATTTGTGATATTGAAAAGGAGGAGGGGGGGAGGGCGAGGAGGATACACCAGACCAAGGATCACGAGGTATGTAAATTACTGATTTTTTTTTCAGATAATGTTAAAATAATGGACGGATTTCCTAAGTGTTCTTGTAAAACACAATTGAAAAAATGCACTGTGACTGTGTGTGGTTGCCTTGCAAAGAATGAAAACACATCCTTTACCATTGATTATAATACTATACAATAATCACTCTCAACTAATAATAATTTATCCTTAAAATTAATGCTGCTTGCTAGCTGAATGTACTAAATCCAACAGGGTGGGATTTTTAGCATTGATGCCAGCTAACCACTCCTGGGATTGCACATGCATCCAAAACGGTGTAAACGGAGGCATGGTATGGTATGGTATAGCAGTCTGGTTTCCGCAAATCCACGTCAAAGCAGCTATTTTCTGTGTTAAAACAGAGGCATAACCAAAATAATTTAAATTATGTACTAACAGATTATATGTCACTGAAATGTAAAGCCTCAAGAAAGAAGCTAGCAGGTTAAACAACCTATGGATAACTCAATCAAAAGGCTCACAACCTTTTACCCGGACAAGTCCACCTCAGTAAGGATGTGAGCAAATATCTACCAAACCTCATACTAAATAGAGCCATAGCAGGTACATCATAATGACATCTCAGAAGAGAGCTAAAGCAGTAGCAGGAGGCAAGTACACATGGAAGTAGTTACAGTATCACCAGCATATTGCCAGAGAGTTCCACAGTGATCTGTGTTATCACAGACATACCGGGTAAAGTTTTAAAATTAAAGTTTTCTTTTATAACAATTATTAGAGAATTACCCAAGACCCTCTGGATAACATTCGCCCCAGTGATCAAAGGATTTGCACTTTTTGTTTCAACAAACAGTAAAGTTTTATGACCATCCGATACCTGTTTCACAAAACAGGAGGAAATCTTAACAAACTGAACAAAATTGGTTGATGTTATTGAATATTACAAAGATAAGGATCTATTAGACCTTAGCCTTTGTACTAAGCAGGACAAATTACTATTAACTTATGCAAAAGTAATGATTAATTTTATTTAATATTGATCAGAACTTTAAATTGCTAGAAGATTGTAGTTTCAAGTATCATAACCAGAAACTGTCATTTTACATAAGTACACCTAAAGGATACCTGTTTTGTGATATAAATCAAAGACATAAGAAATACCTTAGTTCATCATATTAATGTAATAGTTTGATATTGGAGAATTTATAGAACCATTGTGTTCACTAAAATTCTGAAAGTAGTTGTTATTAAGTACTTTGATCCTGGACCTAAAAATCAATCAACTTGGATAATTCATTACTTACACATTATTCAATTAAAAGGATAACCAAAATAAAACATAGGTACCTAAACCGAGGAAATAAATTAGGATCACACTTATATTTAATAAGAATTTATACTAACCATCATGTTTGGTATAGGTAAGATGTCTTTATAGATTGTTTATAAATACTATCATGTTATAGTAAATTATGATAGTAAGACATCTGACTCGCTCATACTTAGGATTTTAAATGATAAAAAACCAATATGCATTGGTACACACAACTGTACATATCACTATTCAAACAATGTTATATTGAATAGAGATCATTTGATGCATCTTTATCTACTAAATTAGATATGCAGTTAATTACACAAAACAAATGTTAGTATATTCCCATACAAAGTTGAAAGCTGCAATCCTTGAAAATAATAGAAAACAAAACTGAAACTGTAAATATGTGTTGTCATATTACTTCAATTTTTATAACAATACTAGGTACTGTTATCTAATAATTATATTGGTACCTATGCACAGTGAGTGGTGTTCACTTCTCTCACTTTCTTCACTAATAGATACCTATGGTATCTAGTGGAGTAAAAATATAAGTAATTGGTTATTTGCTTCTTATTACCTCTAAAAGATAATCATATCACATTCACGTAAATAAGACAACATCAAATCTAATTAAATTATGATAAAATATAAATTGGAAGGGGCCTGACATTGACATAGGTGCAGACAATTGGTATAAAATTATTATAATCAATACCCTGAAATAATCTATTAGTGTCAAGTTTATTAATGAAAGAAATAATATATTGCTCGACATAAGCACAAAGTACATAAGTATTTAAACTTTTGCAAAAGGGTCAATTCTCTTTTCTAGGCATTTCCACCATTATTCTTTAATTCTTAAAACTTTCAAACAAGGTTAGGATGAAGCTGAGCCTATCACAATAGTGCCACATGGGTTGCTCAACCTAAGGTTCCCAACACTTATATGTCAATGGTTGTCTCACATCTTTTGATTGTTCAACAGAGAAATAACCATTCATATTCAGAAAGAACCTGAAACTAGGAGATTGTAGTCTGGGGATCATTATCTTACCAGACAAGGAAGAGCTATCTGTACTTACAGATACTTATTATAATGGCTTCCATCATTGAATTAAAACAATCCGAATTAATAGTTAGGTACTGCTTAACATGAGTGAAATTAAAACAAATTTGTTTTCCTTTATCAATAGCCATAGTGCTAACATTTTTATATATTTCTACGACAATATATAAGTAATCAAGGTTCATCCTACAGTACCCACAATACAGATAGGTTGTGTAGTGTCTAATTACATAAGTACTTATTTATACATCCAAGACGTTATAATATGAATACTATAATAGTTAGTTATCTTTGAGACTGTGGGTTGACTTATCTAATACTTCTTCATTATGTTCATTAGAAACGAAACCAACCTTATTATATTTTTAGAAAAAGCTATTTTTATAAAAATATATGTAGAATAATTAACCAAGACTAACCTTAATAGAGATTAGATTTTCTGTTCATAAAATTCAACTATGAACCTATCTCATTATTATATATCAATATCTAATAAGTATACTTCAGTATAACATTTGTCAGGCAAAATGCTAAAATTCAGTGAAGATAACTACAGACCACAACACCTGATAGTATCAAAATAAATGCTACCAGCTGATAACAACCCAACTTAATTCTCTTATCTTTACAAAACAACCTTAAAATTTGTCCTTCTATGGCATGTCTAGACACATAGAGCAGAGGTCCATAGAGATAATATTGAAATCTGTATAGCTTATAAAAGCCCACAGCAAATAGAAGGCCTACAACAATAACAATCAGTAGACAGATAAAGGACACGTAAAAGTACCTGGTCTTTAATTACCTACTTCCTATTAATAATAAATGGAAATATTTATTCACAAATATTCATTCAACTTATTCAGTACATAAATACATTTATGTAGGTAAGTACAGGTATTAGACACGCATCTACTTCAGTCTCAACTAGACAGTATATCATTAATGACGAAGTGCTTATGTGCATGTGCATAATTACCTACTGTAAGATGGACCTTACAACCTATAACAATTCTAAATAATTTACTCTTAACACTACATGAGCAGTACCTACTCATTGGAGGATATAAAACCTTTCACTTCATATTACAATATGTCATAATAATAAAGGTATTTATTTATCTCTTTCACAAAGGTAATATTATTCAGTGTGAAGCACAGTACAGGTTCAAGTAACGCATTGGAGCTCTATATTATTATAAAGATGGTTATAATTATGGTAAATGATTAGTAATCTTATTAATTACGGGTAAATGATTACAAAGATTAAGAATATTAAAACTTAAATGTTTAAATTATTATGATAATATTAATCTAATTTGGTTGATTTCCTTTTGATCTGAGGGTTGACTGATGGAGAGTGCCTCGCGGCACTGGTACTGCCTTGTGTGCCACAATGTGCAATGAGGTATGGATAAAAATGAAATAATTAATAATAATAATACATTTATTTGCATAAAACATGGTATACATGGTGTTACAATAAATATAATAAAGTGCAATAAAATTAAGTACTTATATAACGAAATTTGTATTCCAACATAAACTGAAATATAGTTCAACATTCAATAATTAAAAGTAAAGAAACTATATAAATGTACAGGATGTTTCCTTAATTTTACACATTTGTTACAATTTTGATGAAGCTTTAAACATCTACATGGTGATCATTGAAGGACGTCTGAAGTATAATGAGTGATTAAACGAACTTACCTGTAAGTGAAGTTCGATCATCATTATATGAAGACACTGTCCTTCAATGATCACGGGAGCCCACCCACACCCATTCGAAAGAATTCTTTCTTTTTACCCAGAACAAAATTGTGAAAAATGTGTGGCTTTAAAAAGAATGACAGTTACAGTTGACAACTGATGGAGCCGGAGACAGGGCGTTTAGTTTCTGCTTTTTTCAGCAGAAATATTTTCTAAAAAATCTTTGAATATCGTGCGTCGGTTCCATGAAAACGAGGGGACTACATGGTGATAATTGAAGGACAGTGTCTTCATATAATGATGATCGAACTTCACTTACAGGTAAGTTCGTTTAATCACTCATTATTTCTTAAAACAATACCCACATTAACCTCCAAATGTAGGTGTTCACCCAATCGATCAGTGTTATTCATTGTAAGAGATAATTATCATCATTACAAGCCATTGTTTTTAGAACTTTCTACTTCACTGGGCAATGATGACAGAGTGTGACTGAGAGTCAACTGTTATGTGAAATTTACGTAGGTAAGAACACAATATGTATTTATAAATACGATAACGAAATATATTTAAAATTAAAATATTCAGAAAATGTTTATTTATTTATTTAATATCTATGGAATACTTACAGCTAAATATAAAAAAATAAAAACAGTAAGTTAAACTGACAGCCAATTACAAGTCTCCACATATAAAAGACTGAGTAACAAAAAGTAACTGTGAACAACTTATATATGATAGTTAAAAACAAATTAAAACATGCTAAAACTGAATATTATATTGATAAAATTATCAGAAATATCTGTTATTTAAGGCTTAAGCACTTTCTGGCCGATGACACACTCATAGTGAAAGGATCAAGATCACGCTGTTTACACAAATTGTTTAAGTTTCTGCTTGCACGCACAATATAAGAATTTTGCCTGTAATTCGATGAAGCGAAAGGCACACATAGCGGTGGATTGAACCTTCTGGACTTGCAAGGAACATTCAAATAAAATTTAGATAAAATATCCGAGCTGTTGATGTAATTACTAAAGGTCTTCAATAAAAAAAAAATATTGGTATAAAATTTTGTGAATAACCTCGAAAATGCTCTTACTGTATTCAATGACCTTAAAAGGTGACTATCATCTTAATAATATTTACTAGTGACGTAGCGGTTTCTTCGTTAAAGAACTACTCTTTTATCGATAGAGCAATTACTCTTTCATATTGGTTATGACATCAGAAAACAAGCTAAATTCAAAGGCAATAATATTCTGTAATAACCCAAATATCTACCATGTCATACCTGAGTAGACCTGACTTGATTACAGCCATAAACTCTACTCGCAAAATCGTAAACTCATATAAGTAGATGAACTTCACAATGCCAACGGCCAAGTACACAAATTGTGAACCACATAAAAGCTGACTACGAAACCGGCGCAAAGTTGTAAAGTGACATATTGCATGAGCTGTCTTGTAAAGTGTGAAAATTTACCCTCCGAACACATTTGGCAACGTGACCCCAGAGTTGGTAGCGAGCCAACTCTGCCAAATGAAATGCTATCAAAACAGCCGTGAAGCTGCACTATGACGTATCTTAAAGGAGGTAGGTACTCATAAGGTCCAAATTTCCACACCGCATACTAGATCCCATTGTGAGACTGTCAAAGTTATCATCAAGATAATAATTTTGTAAAAACTTAGGAGCAATAATTAAGTAGCACCTAGCCTCTTTAAAATTTTATGATATTTTAATTAATCTGAAAACTTACAGCTATTCAATTTGGTAATCCTAAACATAACGTAGAGGCGAATTATTAAAAGTTTTCACTAAAACTGTATAACATATAAAAACATTACAAGTTAAAATTATGTGAACTAAAGTAACTTTGATGTCTAATACCATATCTCCGGCAAATAAGGATACCCATATACATATATATATAATAAAGACACTAAGAATACTTAGTAACTTAACATCACTAGATGTCTTCTTAAAAACTTATTTATAATTCAATTATTTATTATCTTTGTTAGATTTCTCATTACATTTTTTGCACTGCTTATAGAAATCGGAAGTATGATGTCTGCACAGATTATTCCACTAACCAAGAAACCCCAGTGAAAAGTTCTTCCAAATTTTGTTTGATGGCTTCAAAGCAATCGTAAACATCATCAAAAAACAATCCATATTGCTTTGTATCAGTGATCAGCTGAGCTGATGAGGGCTGTTTTTGATGAATCATTACACGATTCACATGGTGCTGCTAAAGACTCTAAATATGTATTGATCCCAGAGGAATTTCCCAGGATCACAGAAACATTACAAAATATTAACAAGTTCAAAACAAGCTTGTATGGAATCAACGACTATCAATGTTTTGTAACCTGCTGATTTGTCATTGTTCCGAAACACTCGAGCCCGTCAAGCCTGTTCCACTCCAACCGGTCGTATGTCACTTTTATGCATCGCAAATGGTTTGGCGACATCAACACACATGTGGCCACATACAAAGCTATCAGGAACACGACAGACCACGGGTCGCCTATTGTGAACCAATTGTAGTTATTTGGCTATTGTGATTCTGCACACGTGCTGCTAATAGTATTGTTTACGCTTGGTTGGTCATGAGACATGAATAGTACATGTATAGTAGTCGTAAATTCATTTAAATAATCTTCACGTATGCTGGTCTCATGATCAAGCTTTGGAACAAGCCTTAATATACTGTCAAGACTTAGGTCCTACGCACTCTCGAGTTATTCATGCCTCCATGACGCGATCCCAATCGTTTAGGTTTAAAGAAATGTATTCTCAAAAAGACATCATAGTCACTTACATGAGAACATAATTATACAGAATTACTCAGTTCACTCGTTTAACCTCAACATCTCTTATAACTTATAAAGACTGTTGCACTGAGTTCTTCTTCTTCTGGTTGGCATTATTAAACTGGCTTTAAGCAGGGTATAAAAAAGAATTGCGTAAGTAAGTACATTATGCATTTTGACTTACCGAACGAGTACGAAAAGACCAAATAAAACAAAAGATAGTTCAGGATACTAAAATCTAATTTTGGATCCGACAGACGCGAGAATACAGTTTAACTTGTAGGAAGCAGCAGATGATTCATTACAGGATTTCCCATAGCCAGTAGGCGGGTTTTGTTGCGGTCGATAATGCGTGACGCAAAGCACCGACATCAAATGAACAGCAAAACAAAGGATTATTATAAATGTTATTTCCATCATACGGTAAATTTTAACAGGTTAAAATTGAATGTAACTTGGGAATATACCAAGTTATATTATACCCTCTAGGTCACAAAAAATTTTGGCTTCTAACTTTATCCACAATGGAGTTACAGGGTTGTCCAAAATGTCCTGAATGGCTTCGAGAAAAGATGGTACGGCTGAGCCCTTTTGATGAGATTTGTTCAAGACTAGCTATCTGAATTATAGTGAATTATTAGACTGATGCTTATATGTATTATTATAATGATAACCCTAGCTCTAGAGCACTTGCACAGTTAAAAATAGTACCTAGATAAATAAATTACACAATTGAAAATTAGGTGCAATTAAAAACAAACGAACTCTTCAACGAATTTAATCGTTCTAATGTAGCCAGTTAATGGATTAAAGGAAAATTTACAGAGACGTTGCAGTGAAGCGGACAGGTGACGGACAGTCGGTAGATAACATCCATCCGATATCCGGACAACGTCCGGCCAGTAGCACCGGCACCGGGCACCGGACGCAACAGTAACTTGGCAACCCTGTACTAGAACTCAGTACAGCGGATGCCAAGTTTTGGCAACTTTATTCTCGGATTAGCTTGAAATAATTTTAGTGAATGGGGGAGGAAAATACCTACTGTTATTTAGCCACATCTGGTTCAACTGATAACCAACGAGCTGAGGGATTAAACGAAAATCGAGTTCTTGCCTGAATCTATATTGTGGTATTGTGAGAGCTCAATCTGTTCAGCAAAATGGGGCGACCACATTGCGGCTTTGGCCGCCCTAATAATGCAATTACTCTCCAACTAATGTCATGAATTGAAAATTCGGTTCTCATAAGTGAAAAAAATACAGACATATTATCAAAATAATGTAAACAAAGTACTTAAAACACACACCTCGAGATTCCTCAGTATTTCCACACGGAAATCTAAACGGGTAGTCGGGTACCCCCATTTAACACAACTAAGCGAACCGTGGCAACATTATGTAGGCCCAACAAACTTTAACAATATGTAGAGTACATAAAACCGTGGGTTAGCGGGGCGGCCTGCAAAATTAAACGGACAGCACGGCGAATATTCATAGAAAAGCCCAACGGCGCCCGCGTAAAAATTCAAAGTCATTTTACATCTGTATCCGTTCGTATAACAGTCATATAATATACGTACTATTTAAAATAAATAATATAAATACGGAACAGCGAAAAAACATACCTTTTTCTTACGCTCCGTGGTATAAAACCTTTTTCTTCAATAGTCCTCTTTGATAGCAAAAGCATCTTAGCATTATTAGACTCTTAGAACTTTCTTTCTTTCCGCTCTGAAAGAGTTTCCTTTCTTATGTCTCGAAACAACCCGTTTCGACGACGATATAAATTGGTTTTATTTCGATATCTTTCTACTACTATTTTGGAATTTGTAATGCGTCTGAATGCCTGGCAGATTCACTTTAAACGAACTTAAATCAATACGCTAATTTTGATTCTTGAAAAATCTCTAAACGTTTTACTTTCTGATATTTGATATCTTTCGTTAATTGCTTTTACTTTTTTCTTTTACTTTTACTTTTACTGAAGTATACAATATCATAGTTTTACTGATTTTAGTCCAACTTGATGCCGACAATACTAATACTATCTTGTAAGACGTCAGAGAAGACCCCTCCAAGGAAATCGCAACGCACTGCCAACAATCTAATTATGAATCAATTGTCTTGTTAGGAACCGCCGCCAATCCGGCGGGGCCTAGGAGCTCACTTTGAAACTCCACCCAGCAACTGTACACTCTAACCTAGTTTTGCTCGCGAGGAAGTTTCCAATCAAATTTTAATGTGCAGTCAAGGCGATCTAATTGAGTCACCTGACCAGATTCTATGTCGCGTCTGGAAAACAAACTGTCTCATTTAAACTATTAAGGCATTTAGACTGCTGTATAAACAATTACTGTTATTCGCGACAGCTCTACATTTCTTGCAAGATATTCTACAGACTTTTTTGTTTTAGTTAATGTCATTTTGAAACGTAGGTTCTATAAGATAAATAAATCCGGGTGGTTATAATCCTTTGTCAATAGTCTCTAAGCTGACGGATAATTTTCTTCTCACTATTTGTGGAATAAAAGATAACATAGGAAAAAATATTTTCCCAAAACCCAGAGTTGTGCTTCCTTCGAATAATGTGATATGGTCTCACTGTAAACTAGCAACAGAAAAAATCATGATACTTATTTACTAACTTAATTTGTACCAGACAAAAAACCGCCGATCATTCGAGAATTCCGCCAGGTATTATTAAAATAATCGAAGTACATCCAAACAAGTACACTCCGATCACCCAAATAATTAAATGTAAAGCGAACTATCTTTTAGAGGCAGTACCAAACATAATCAACTCAATTTGCCACTTGATAACATGAAGAGCATCTGCTACTAACATCAAAGGTAGGTAATTTAAGTTTCAAAGATGACAAGATTTCATATCGCGACAGTGATTTCCAGTATAGCACGTAGTTAAAATAGTCAATTTTAATATTAGTAGTGTCTTTTATATTATTGTAAGTTTTTCACGATATTTACTTACATTTATTTACATGTCATCATGTCATACCAACAACTGCTACCTATCTACCAATAAAAAAAAGAATTAAAACAGACTGCCTCATTAGTCTAGTAGTCCTAAGCGCGACTGCTACGCTAGAGGTCCTGGGTTCGATCCCCAGGTCGAGCAAAGTGTTATTGGGTTTTTCTATGAAATTCTCAGTAGCAGCTCGGAGTCTGAATTTGTGCCCGGTTAATGACAATAGGCTCGCCCCCTATTACATGAGACCTAAAAGATACCAGCGAAATGTGGGTGTGCATTAGTACACCTCTGCCTAACCCTTCGGGGAATACAGGCGTGATGGTATGTATAAAAGATTAATTAAAGTTCGATTAAAGTTGTATAAATACAAAAAGTAAGTATGAAAGTATTGTGCGTTCTATATTTTCTACCTACCCTAATTAAAATTATGTAATCGTATGCAGCCAGTGATAGGGTTAAAGGCTCGGATGCGCCTTGTACCTTCGTGAGTAAAAATATAACATGACGCCAAAATCCGTGAATTAACTTTTCGGTGAACCCATTCGTGATGGAATGTTTATTTGGGATAATATATACCTACCCACCTTTTACTATATTTTTTATAACTCAATTGTGCTGCATATTACCAAGTAAAAATCATATCAAAATGTGTAACGAGATTACTATTTATTGTTTCTTCTTCCAAAAACATATTTTCTCAGTACAACGACCCACTAATGCGGACCGTTAAAAGAAAAGTCAAATGCCCTAATTAAGAAATGCTGCTAATATTTTATCAAGAGCCATTAAAAATAATCTTCGCCTATGCAAAATGAACGCGCATGCGCGACAGCAGGATAATTAGACCTAGGTATTAATTTATTTTCTAGTGTTAAATTAGCCAATTTTCCTACATGCTTGCAATTCTACGAGCCATTCTTTCGTTAAGTAAAGATTTTAAATAATAAATTATGCTCCTATCTTTTCAGTTTAAATTAAGACCCCCGTTAGGGTGCCATTAATACATAATCAGTTGACGCCCAACGTGGGACTCAGTATTGCTTTATTTTATTTTAACCGTAATAGAATATTAACGGTTGTATACAGATTGTGTAGTAAAACCTCTGGGTGAGGATAAGGATAACCAAGCAATAAAATCGCGCATATCCTGTGTGGCATCACAACATTATAAAACTATTATGCCCTGCCAGTCTAAATATTGATATAGTGACAGGGGATTTGTATACTAATATTGTCGTTAGTGTAAAGCCCTATAATTACATATATTAATTAGCAATTAGTCGCAAAGTAAAGCTTTCAATTAGTAAGCCTAGAATAAAAGAGGACGGTTCTTTGTATTTATAACAAACATAATATAAAATCAATGCAAAATCCACCATCCAGTCTCCACTACGTAATATTAAAAAATAAATCCAGAGAGTAGGTACTAATAGTACGCGCAGACAAAAAAAAAACTATTTTTATTTTCTACTACGGCCTATTCCGCCGATACTATGGTCGAACACACGTGATGGTGTAGTGGCGGTGAATGGAGCACGTGGGGTAGGCGCGGCCGCTCGATACAGCGGAGGCTGCGCGCTGAGCTCGCGCCCGGCGTTACCTCTCCGACGACCACTGTAGTTTGACCCACCCTACCTCCCGGAGACGTAAGTCTTCCAACGCTCACTGGAAATACTTCCTTTTTATACATTTTATTGTATAAAATAACAAATCACCTAATTGTGAAGTCACTTGCATTAGATGAGAACAGACCTGAGCAATCTGAGTACATCTCGATCTGTAGTTTCAAACTTTTAGAAAATGCAAGTATATGTATGATTGAGAAATTGAGTTTGTTATTATATCCAAGTAAGTAATTTAGATAATGTGTAACGGTCTCAAACTAATTGGAAATTTCTAAATTGATAACGTTATGCAAACAATCCAAAAACGAGCAAAATCCGAGAGAGATTCCCAAACACTGGAGCTCAACATAAAACAGATACGAAATTACATCACCAGCGAATCAAGAGCTGCCAAACTGTTTCAATATTATAATGAACGTTACGTCTCGAGGGCTCTTATTGGCTGGTCGTTAATTAGATATGGATGTGTAGGTTAGGACAGTTTAATTGACGTGCCCTTATTAAAGCTTGGATTGAAATGTTCCTATTGTCAAGATATTTTCTGGAGATAGAAAGTGCTGATAGTCGAGCCTATTGTTTCTTTGGCAGTCGCAATTATAATGAAAATGTTCACCGTCTAACATGACAACTGTGTAAACATCGGACACCTGTATTTAAAGATATTGTAACCTAATTGTATATTGAATTTATAATAAGATATGTCTCGTTAAAGTAATTAATATAACATTTATCTTTTCATTATAAATAACAAAATGTCCTCTCTAGAAGGAACTGTAATGGTTAAAGTCTAATGACCATCCCATCAATTTAAATGCCTTAAAAATAAATCTAACTCATTTGTATGGCAAAAGCAAATCAATCTCAATTCAATATGATAAATGTCCCCAATGTCATATATCAATGAAACTGTTATTCAAGTCATCACTATGCGAGTATAAATAATTATTATCTACCCACACAAAATAGGAGCATGTACAATCCATCTTTCTTTAATACGACATGTGATTAAAAATTTAAAACTAAATGCTTGTTTATTTAAATTGATTATAATTCATTATTAATTATGAAGTATGTGTATATCTTTAACCTTTAAAGCAATAAAGAAACAGAATTGAAATGAATTTTTCATTAGCATTTATCAAATTATAATTTCTGGTCCTAATTGGAATTTAAAGCGGGTAGCAAAACATGTTTGTTATGTTGGATCTCCTTACAATTCAAGGACAATATTGCACATCAGCTGTCGGGACACTTCTCGGGTCGGTCGAGACTATACACCAGACCATATTTTATCTTTCTTGTTTTTTTTTTGTAATCTCTTCGAATCTTTATCTGGACTTTTAAACAAGAGACATCTTTGGTGTTTGTTTTTCGTATTACGACCGCCTATTTCATCCTTCGGAGACAATAGCCTTATCTAGACTAAACATTTCACGGATAAAAGATAAACTACGACCAACTAAGTAAATAACTATTTCGATAATACACACAATAAGACTTAAAACCGTTACCTATCACCACTGTGATTCCCATCTCTACTGATCAATCGGGAGCAATTACCCCTAACAGCTGTTTATCTGTTGCCTATCCATATGGCTCCATGTTCAGATGCTTGGGGATCCAAAGAGGCTCTCTCCACACGCCATGTCGAGCTTGAAGGCGACCAATAAACCTAGTTGTTTATTGCCATGCCCAGTACGACGATAACGGTGGTGCCAGAGATAGGCGAACAGCGACGGGATGGAGCGAAGGACCAGATAAAACATTGTTGGCGTTATTCTGTGTTCATTTTAGTTCATCATATCTGTATTGAGTTTAGGAAAGCTCATTGATGTAATGAAAATAATATATACTTCACCATTTCTTTACATGCATAGAAAATGACATTTTACGACGGCATAGCCCTCATTTACGGTGATCATGTTACGCGTGCTAAAAGTTTACATTTAACTGAAGATTTGAAATCAGCTTCATCATGATAGATGAACGATACAAAGTCGATAAAACCCCTGCATAGCGGCGGATCTGTTCCTAAACATCACTCACAGACGCTCACAGCTTGCGCTCTCTCAAAGTCACAGTTCCATCGACCTTTAGCTACGCGTGTACTACAAAAAGGCAACAATGTCTGTTTACCGTCAAACGCCACGACAACTTTTAAGATTAGAACTTTGATTGTTTGCGCACGGGCCGCTTTGACAAGCTTTATGATTGCTTACACTGCACTTATACTCTTCTGTTTTAGAAGAACAAATAATCTTAGTATTAGTTATTTGTTGTGGCTACTTTACTTCTGTTGTGAAAAGTCTGTCTTACGCAAATTTTATCTATGATGTTATTATCCTATACATTTTTATACGAAATAAACCATATCAACTGGTTTCTTAGACAGTTTTCTGGAGTAAAATATTAATAAAGTAGAAAAAAAGTCAAAATGGCTAGAATGTACCAGAACCAACTTTAATTTCAATTTACAACCCTCAGCCGTCCGATCGTATTATTTTAGACGAGCTCCCCCTATCCGGCTCTAAGGACCAAACTCTAATAAATAAAGAAGAATGAAGACATTCGACCTCCATTTTATTTACGATCGTGATTTATAAGCAATAAGCGAAAATATCCTTCAGTAATATCCCTCGAGTATACGAATATTTTTGCTTCACACTCAAATTTTATGTCAAGAAGTATTTTCCTCCCTCGAAATCCGTAATAAGTCATTTCAAGATAAATGTTGCATGTCTGCCGCTCTCTATGGAAATTGGCTAAAGCAAAGCAACAAAGATGATGAATAGAATCCAAATGCTATATTAAGTCCTATTTAGCATATAAACCACGTTTCGAACAATCAATTTTACAATGTAATTCTAAAAAGCTTCGTGACAGTTATTATGGTTGTATTACGCTCAACAAACTCTTGCCTATAAATTCGAAAACTTAATATATGTATATGCGCACGAGACGAGCCGAGTCTCCAACGTTAAATTAAATTTAACGTAACACCGTTATCCAGCTAACTATCAAATTTCTTGGTACAGTCACGTTCTGTGAAATACCAGCTGACTCACCGAAGACGGACAATCGAGTGCGGCGCCAAAGAACTCGATTATTTCGAAAAAGCTCCTATTGTACCACAAATTGAACGCATTATTTATTTTCTTTAAACGTTCTGAAGTCTTTTATTAGTCGCACAATGCCACTGCTGTCATTATAAACCAATATCTATGAAAGCTGCCATTCCAATTTCGAACGACGGACTCTAAGCTCGAATTGCGGCTATTGTTTTTAGTTGAATACGTCTTCGAAACGAAATAAATCTTAATACCTATTAATACCATATTATTGTACCATTTGTATTAACCAAACACATGCATACTATACAGCCGAGCTAGACTTTTTAGCGAATTTACCTAATATAATATCTTTTCATAATATTTCAAAATTACTGCATTTTTAAGCGTTATTTTAGACATAGCACAGTTTTAATAATTCTATAATACCTTCTCTCTAAACATAAAATTTATAACTAATATGTAAGACACATCGACTTCTATAGACAGTTTATCACTCATAATGAAAAAAAAAAACGGAAACGGATGAATGTTCAGAAAGAAACTTTATCAACGTAGTCAAAACATTGATCTATTATAGAAGTATATTCGGGACGAGATATTAAAGGATATTCCCCTCACGTAAGTTGTTTTGTTGGCAACACAGACGGAGCGACACCAAAACAATTGAATGGAGCACCATAAAGGAAGAGTTAATGACCGGGCGGCTTTACTTAAATACAAATAATTAGACATTAAAACCTAAAGAGAAACAAAAAACTTTATTTGATAGATCATGACAAAACAAAAGATGATATCAGATACAACATCCTTTATGAAGATATTATAGTTTCATAGTTAAGTATTCAGTATCTTGGTTAGTCATGTAGTATGTATTTTGTAAACTTAAAAGCTGTGCAAAAAACTTGGGTGTAAGCAGGGAGCATCGAAAAATAGTCAGTAGCCTGCCTCAACTTATGTTGAATAAAACCTTTTCAAAACAACTCTACAGATTTCAGCCTTAGTCATAATTTTATTACTCTTGCTTTCATGCTCATGTATCATAGTTTAATGCATTACGATATATAAATATTTCCCATCATGATCATTACTTATAGTATCTATCTTAATCTATCACACTATCAGGTGTGTACTTTGAAGATACCTATTTCAAAACTTTAATTAATTTAGGTGGACGTTTTCTAATCTCTATTAGACCGACCGACCGACGTGATGGTCTATGGCTTAAATCCATTCATTCAGAAAGGAGGCAGTGATTTTTTGTACTATAGGGAAATCATAAAGGCAAATACAATTCTTTTTAATGCACCGAACGTCATAAATTTTAAAACAACGTCTCTTGAGTCATCCAGAGTGAGTCACCACCCACCGATCACAAGAAGCCTACCTAAAGCCATAACAAAAAAACTTGATTTATTTATTGCTCCAAGGAAGGTGAGCAAAAAATTGCGCTTCCAGTATAGAGTATTAATTAAATATAAATAAAAACAACTTTCATTTATTTCCATTGACACAAGGTACCTATTGGCTTATTTTGTAAAGACAAAACTTCAATTGAGTCAATAACATATTGATTTATGTATAAAATGTCATATAAATCACGCTTTTTTTTTCACAGGGGTAGGCAGAAACTACAGATCACCACTTGCTACTTACTAGCTTGCTAGCTAGCTTGCTAGCTACTTCAATGTCATTGAAATACGAAATAGTCTGCCAAAAAGAGTAAGGTTGTCTACAACGAACAATCAATAAAAAACAATATCGTCGACAAAAACGTGCTAGACGTTAACATATAAAAGCAATTCTCGCGCAAAGGCGAACGGCAGATTTCTTACCGCATACTTTTTTTGTTGTTCTGCTATAGAATTTGTACCATTAAGGTAACTAAGCCATTTATTTTCATGTAAGTATATTATTTTTAGAACTTCGGATTAATTAATAATATCAATAGAAATATTTTAATAAATAAACGTAATTAAATCGTAAACTAAACGCAGTTATGTTTTTAGAAGTTGCTATAAGTAAAATAACACAAATATCGAAAATAATGATAATTAATTATTTAGAAATAGAAATAACATTAAATATGATCGTGAAGCGGGAATAAGATCGTGGAGATCTGATGCACATCCTCCGAACACTTTACGGCGATGTTCCAGACTTCATCATTATTAACCTGTGCACTACAAAGTCCACTGCTGGAAATAGGTATCTCCTAATGTACCCCAATGAGTAGGTTCGATCCTCCATCTCAATTTACCTATTTACAATAATTTGTACACTAGTACATACATTTGAAAAATTAAACTGATTATAACTTTTACGTCCCAAGTTCTAAAAATCTAAGAATTTAAAAAGGGCTCGTCTATCATATTAAATACCAACAAATAATATTCCAAAACACGAAATTTTATTACCGGTACGAAATTCCCATACAAGCCTGCCATTCTCCTTTATACACATAAATTAAAAAAAATAACAGCGTCAGTTTTGATAAACAGAAGGACGAAACAGTTATTCACGAGCACTAGACTCGTATATTTACGCAACCCTACGACTTCCGAGGGTGAGGCCAATGGGCCTTTGTCCCAGCTAGCCCTTGCAAGCCTCGCCTAATGAACCACTGGAGATAACAAATTCGCAGGCACCGGGACGAACTGAATTGCGTTGGTCAGGACATCAACGCGTGACAGTGACAATTCACAGTACAGTAAATTTACAGTAACAGTTCAAATAACAGAGATAAACTAAGAGGGTCCTCGAAATTGGGTTTTCCAATAAAATTTTACTTTACTGACGATATCGTCGAGGTCCATATTATGTATGTTCGATATTTTTATGCTAAGCTTACTAAGTCCCGCAATGTTGGGCAGAGAAAAAGGTTAAGAGTCTGAAAAGACCATGCATGACCTTCGATTTCCATTAGGCAATACTAAACTCAAACGTAGCCAAGGCATAATTATAATTAAACTTAATTAAATATACTATTATCCTGGTCAACGATGCTAGTCAGAGTCAAACTCATCGCGCGATCTCCGTCTGACTTGAATTACAAAATAAACAATCGTGACTGAGTTGTATTACTTAAATAATATTTTACCTTGTGGAAGTACCGAAGTAGTAAATTTAGTTTTATTTTTAATATAATTTCTATAAATATTTATTTAAGTTATTGATTGCATAAATCCTAATAAGACTTGAATATATTGTTTTGATGTTTGGTATATTTGTAGGTTTATTTATATTATTAAACTTACACCTTTAACAAATAAAATAAAAATTAAGGCGCGACTAAACGTCAAACTAGTTACATATAAATCGACTTGAGGTCCTAAATAATGTGATTAATGGTTGGATGTCTGTTACACAATCACGCAAAAACCGTTGACCGGATTTTGATGAAATTTGGCATACAGATAGTTTATGACTTGGATTAACACATAGGATAACTTTTCCAAGTAGGGGAGACCGGGGCGCGACTTAACAAAATTTATATTTTCAGTTGTATCTTCAAGACACCTAAACATTTTGAAATTATTTTTGTATCAAATGATGTCTAAACTATTCAATAACCATGTCGTTGGTTTTAATTTGACAAGAAATGGATACCTTTTTAAGAAAGTCGATTTTACTCAGAAAAGTCAGAAATTAATACTTACCCCGCGATCGGGGCTATAATTAACACTTCCGAGGTAAGTATTAACAAAAGGGGCAACAATTAACATTGTAAGTATTTTCCTCTATAAATAAAGAAAACTCAAAATTACAATGACATTTTTTTATTAAGCAATACAATTAACATTAGGCTTAAACAATATAGCACTTTGTCCCTGCAACAACGATATATGTTTATAGAGAAAGAAACCCAAACAAAACCTCTATACATACATAATAACAAAATTCAACAAATATCTGAATCATTTATTATTAACAGTTACTTTTACTGTTATATTATTGAAGGAAACGTTAGTTTTCAATAATCACAATATTCACTTAGTGGAATAATAATTAACATTATGCTTAAAAGTTGAAACACTCCGTCAAACAACAATATTTCAGATATATTTAATGAATAGAAACAAAAACTCAAACAAAACCTCTTCGTATCGTTATTATTAAGTTAACAGCCTTTTAAGTAGTTTAATCAGCCTTATGTGTGTTATCTAATAATAATACAATCAACTTAAATGAGGTAGTAAACAGCTTATTCTTAAACGTAGCAGTCTTTATATAACCTACCTTTATAGTCTAAAACAGTCTCAATAAAGCTTAGTTTTACTATGAAATTACTGAAGGTAATATAAATATCCTTTATATATTATATAAAATCAACATCTTAACAATATAATCTACTAGGAATCATTTTCATGTAATCACAATATGTTTCATTTTTATTCATATTCATCATCTGAATCACACTTTTGGCAAACATATGAAACAGTGTTGCCTCTGATACATCCGGACTGAGCCCACTGCTTGCACGAGATGTATTGCACCCAGTCTGCACCAGATGTGTCTTCATTGTATGAGACACCACAAATTATACAGAAATATTCATCTTCTGCACTGTCGCTGCTTTCTTCCAATATCCTTTTCTTTGCCTTTTCCACTTGTAATGTTTCCTTTTCTTTTCCTTTTTTAGCTATTTGTTCTTTACCCTTTCCTTTGCCCTTTCCTTTGCCCTTACCTTTACCCTTTCTTTTATCATTTTCTTTACCTTGCTTTTTTTTCTTTCCATCGTCTTTATTTTGCGGTTTTTTTCTTTTTAAGTTTCTGTTACTTTCTATCTCTTCTAGTACTTGTTTAAATAAATTAATATGTTATTAGATACTCTGGTGGATATATAGCTCTTTAAAGTTAGGACAGGTGGACAGACAGACGGACGGACAGCGTAGGCTTAGTACCTAGTGTAATGTTAATACCAACCCCACATGCGGGGTAAGAATTAACATGTTAATACTAGCCCCGTATGTTTTGTTAAATTTAGCCCCATGGGTAGCTTTTCAATAAAAAAATATATAATTACGAAATATTGTGCATTAGCGTCAGTAACGGTATGTAACATTATTAAGCATAAAACAAGCTACTGCAAAAAAAAATATATTACACCGAAATCAATTATTCAACGCGTAAATCAAAATATCGTAAAGTGAAAAAAGTTCGTTACTTGGCCAAAATAGACGCACATCACACAACTCATTTTCGCGGCGCACTGAGCTGGACTGACGAGTCCTAACCCTTAGACCGCTGTCACAGGGACGAATTCTAGGAATCACTAGTGACGTGCTGTTTATAGTTTCGTAGAAATTCGCTTGTTAATACTTACCTCTGTTAATTAAAGCCCCGGCCTCCCCTAATTCTAAAGTAAAAATAAATGCAATCTCTGGTACAAAAGGACCAGTTGTAAAGAATGATTGTGGAGTCGTGATTCGTATTGAGCAGTAAAATAAACCAATGGGATCTATAAAAAGCATTCTGCGATATCAGCCCCTATACAACAGCAAGTTAGCATTCGTATTTTCAGATTGTTGAGATAAGGGTAGCGCTATTGAATCTGTAGAGCGACATCCCTCTCACAACCTAAAAGCGTTCACGTTATTAGGCGTTGATAAGGTAACCTACGTTTTATTAGGGTCCTTGTTCAATGAGGGTTGACCTTATTATAATCCCTACTAATATTATGAAGGCGAAAGTAGCTCTGTCTGTCTGTTACGCTTTCACGCCTAAACTGCTGAAACAATTTTGATGAAATTTGTTACAGAGATAGATTAGATCTTGGAGAAAGACATAGGCTTTTGTCTCAAAAATTCCTTTGGGGTGTGACTGAAACTGTGGACAAATGTAAGGAAGTGTTTATGACGTATGTGTGTGACTACGATTGTGTATACGTAAATAAAGACGAATATTACTGTAGACATTATACCGCTTCAAGGTTAACCACTTAAAGTCTCGTAACTGCAGTTGAAAGGCATACGTAGTGATTATTTTAATCGCACACGCATAATACTAGTTCGATTTACCGGTAACTATTTTCCCTTCAGGCTTCGTTACTAAAGCGATACTTGCCGCAAAGAAGTAAAAACATTATATCATTAATTCTTTCTCTATTGATCTCGTATGAACAGATAGACATCAAAGATATTGGTAGATACCCGTCCATTAAATTCTATGTTATTTCAAAGGTACGGCGTACACGAGCTTAAAATAAATCCAGTTAGAAAAAACGCTGGCGACCAAGCTTCTATCTCATATATTTTTCAGTGTACCTATCGATAACCATTATACGAAGCCGCGAGCGAAAAGGCTAGTTCTAATAAAACAATAGGCCTATGTACTTTCGGGCCAGAGTGTACCCATGCGCAAACACACTCCCTCCACTTTCTTCCAGCGTTCTTTTTATGCGACCTCCGTGGATTAAATATATTACAAATCATCACTACCTACGAGTACGTAATCGGATCGAAATTAATATTTATAAAATTATTATATTGGTCATGCAAAAAGCAAAAAGTTTTCAATGTCGTTTTTAAATACAGTTTTAGACTAAAAAGATCTCACACTAATATAGTGATGTTGATATTGTAGGTACTCAAAATTCCTCAGACATATTTACTGATAAATACGGCTTTACGGTAGGCACACCGCACACGGTAAACAAAGGGTGAACCCCTACACACATGTTTATTTTGCTTTAGTAATTTACATGATACACGCGAAATACTTAATTATAATAATAAACACGACGCGTAATACTCTTACGCAGACTTTACGTAAAGAATATTCATTGAGTATGTACAATGACGTTTTAATAATGACTTGACGTTACAACTTTTTTTTATTCAGCATTTTTTTTCCAACTTCGTGATAATAATTAGAGAACGTCAAATGCAGCTGCAGTGTCCATGGAGTTTTTTGTAGAGTTCGTCTCTATAATAATAACATTGTGGAACAGTGCAGCTAGAGTAATCCAAATCGTAATCTATCTATGATGCCTAAAGAAATCAATTAACCTCGCTAAAACTAAAAAAAGCTTGACCGATTTAAGGCTAGTGCAGCGCGAAATTGCGTTTTTGTAGTAAACGAGCAATACTGTAGGTAACAATATATACCACTACATGTCAACAGATGGAACTGATTTAAGATTTTTGTCTTTATTAATAATATCGAAAAAAAAAACGTTATAAATCTTAAAAATGCTTAAAAAAGCTCATAATTAACTTGAAAGGGTAAAAGGTGCAAGTAGCATTGCAAAAACTTCTTTCAAAATGATAATGGTAATACTTTATTGATGTGAACATAAGAATTAACGTAGAATATATTATTTATAAAGCGTTCATCAATGCCAAGTTTTAAGAGATTATTGGAATTGATGTCTTTCAAATTTGACTCTCAGGATAGATCTACAATATTATACAGTACGCGCGGCATAACCTGGCCGGGCTGAAGTTAACCGTTTGAATGCGCAATGGATTGTTTACGTTGAAAAATTTTATACTGCGCAGCCAAACAGCCAACTTCAGTATTGCCAGGTTATGCCGCGCATACTGTACTTCGTATACGATAACCCTAATCTTTCTCACGACATTGCCATCGTGTGACGACAGGCCTGCAATGTGTGGCATAAATGGCCCTCGTGAAAGAGTTCCATTAGGAGCGTCGATTAAAGTACATTAACGGGACTGACACATGTCTATGTCATAAGGGAAAGTACACACTGATGTCATTATCTATGTGCGTGGAAGGTCCGCTTTATAAGGTAATGTCCTAATTGTTAAGAGGAAGTTACGATAAGGATGCTTTATGTTTCAATTTGTTTTCTCCTCTATCATACTTACGCAAATATTATTTACTGATTCAGTGCCTGTTGAACAAATTTTATTGTTTAATATTTATAAAATATAAATAACGGGAAGTAGGTACTGTTTATGATACTTATGATTTTACATTGTTCGCATTAAAAATAACATGTGGTTGACGTAGCCTCGACTATCGGTTAGCGGTTAGACTTGTTTACAGATTATATAAATAACATATATATTAATTTGATCGACCACGAAGACAACAATCTGTCATTCGACAAATTGTTACATATTGTGTATACAATTGTTACATAATATAAATTAAATACAGTATTTGTTGTTTTATTTATTTATTTAAACTTTATGACATAAAAATGTACATTGGCGGACTTAATGCCTTAGGCATTCTCTACCAGTCAACCATAGGGTGGTGCAGATAAAAAGTGGCAGGTGCAAAAAAAACACAATGGAAACATTATATTTATATATGTATTTCACAAAACAACAAGTTCTATTTTTGCTTACAATACCAAGTGACAGTGGCAATCACAACCGACTGCGGTCGCACTGATACTATAGCCGCAAATATATAATAAAAGAAATGACAGTGACATACATAAAGTATGGGTCTTAGTGAAATTTAATTTGAATGGAAGTTTTTGTCAAAAGTGGTAAAGCAAGTTTATGATTATTACTATGGGTACAAAACAATTGATATAATACTTATACTGTATATAAGAATTTCTTTTGTAAATATTCGACTATTACTATGGATACAAAACAATTGATATAATACTTATACAACGTGTTACAAAATACCCCGTAAGAATATAATAAATTATCAAAGTCAAAAATTTTGTCAGCTGTCATGTCAGGGAACCAGATTATTTAACAGAAAGGCCTACGTACCTATTTTACCTAATAATTGTCTACTTTAATAGTTTTTCTATTTTCCATTCATAATTTTTGATTTCCTTTTTTTTTGGGTTATGTTATACAGCGTTACTACGGTTCTTAAATATTGTGAATGGACTCGTTCTAAGGCCCCATTTAACCTCCTTTCGGCTTTACGGGTACTTTTGTAACACCTTGTATAAGAATTTATTTTGTAATTATAATACAGAAATACCCAGA